>OX608073.1:237465360-239865360 GCA_951509635.1 Eupeodes luniger
AAACCCAGAAAGTTCCGATTGCTTTCAATCGAACACGCTGGATTTTACTCACGCGGAATCGAATTTAGAACTTAATCAGGTTATTACTGAGCAAAAGATTATCTGGGCAATAAACTCGTTCAAACCCTATAAATCAGCGGGACCAGACGAGATTTTTCCAGCTCTTCTTCAAAATGCTCTCAAAGTAATAACTCCGTGGCTTAGTGTAATCTTCATAAGTTGTATCAAACTTAGATACGTCCCTAATAGCTGGAAAAAGGTCAAGGTAGTCTTTATCCCAAAAGCAGGGAAACCGTCTCACTCGACCGCTCAGGATTATAGACCAATAAGTCTCTCTTCGTTTCTCCTTAAGACACTAGATATCGAGGGTGCGTTTAATAACGTTAAAACGGAATCAATCAAAACTGCCTTAGTTGAGGTTGGAATTGCATCTGTCATTGAGGATTGGATCTTCACCATGTTAAATGGCAGAATTATCAACTCTCAATTAGGAGTTAGCACTATCGAGAAAACAGTTACTAGAGGCACACCACAGGGAGGAGTCATCTCACCCCTGCTCTGGATCCTCGTAGTCAACAAAATTCTCACAAAGTTCAAAGATCAGGGCTTTAAAATCGTAGCATATGCAGATGACATAGTGGTTTTGGTATCAGGCAAGTTTCTTACCATCATCGAAAACATTATGGAAAATGCATTAAAGGATTTATCTTCTTGGGCAACTAAGAACGGTCTCGGGGTCAACCCCACCAAGACAGAGCTAGTTTTGTTCACGAAGAAACGGAAACTGGAGGGCTTCAACCCTCCCAAACTAAATGGTACTCCTCTAAAACTTTCAAAGGAAGCTAAATTTCTAGGAGTAATCCTTGACTCCAAGCTTACATGGAAGCGTAATACTGAGGAGAGAATGAAAAAAGCACTATGTGCATTCTACACATGCAAAAAGACCTTCGGTGTACGTTGGGGTATGCGACCGCAAGTCATCCAATGGATGTACACAGCGATTGTCAGACCCATTCTTACCTATGGCTCTATTGTATGGTGGAAGGCGGTGGAAAAATCAAGCTATCTCAAGAACCTGAATAAGGTACAGAGACTAGCCTGTATAGGAATAACAGGGGCTCAAAGATCCACACCACAAGCTGGGTTGGAAGTGATCTTGGACTTCCCGGCTCTGGATGAGTTCATAAGGTGCACGGCAGCCAAAACTGCAATTCGTTTAAGAGAACTGAGTTTTTGGAGGCACAGCACTTATGGACATGGGTCAATCTTACAAAGATATGACACGATTCCAGGACTGATGGAGACCACCGATTACATCCCCCCTTTACTAGATTTCGATAGGAAATTTTCTATTTTCATACCGGAAAGACAGGGTTGGGATCCTAATTCACTTATAAGTAAACAGGGTATCCCTTTCTACACTGACGGTTCAAAAATGGAAACAGGAACAGGTGCGGGAGTGTTTTGCCAATCACTCAACATCAGAGTGTCATATAAACTCCCAGCTGACTGTAGTGTCTTTCAGGCCGAGATCTTTGCCATTGGAAAAGCAGCTGAATTGGCACATCACGAAAAGCTAAGCTCTTCGGAGATTACTTTTTTCGTGGACAGCCAGGCTGCTATCAAAGCCTTAGCCAGTGAGACCATAAGATCAAAAGCAGTTTTAAACTGTAGGAAGGAACTAAATAAAATCTGCCACACTAACCAGGTAAAGCTCTGCTGGGTTCCTGGACATAGCAATATAGAAGGGAATGATATAGTAGATGAACTAGCCAGGAAAGGGTCAGAAGCAGACACAAGTAGTAGCGACCATTCAGTTAGGGGACCACTCGTCCCGATTGGGGTACTCAAGAGGAAGATAGACCTTAAACTAAAAGAGAAAATCAATAACTCCTGGAAATCCAGGGACGATTGCGCAATCTCTAGAAGTTTATGGCCAAACACAAATGAAAAGGAAACTCGGTATATTGTATCGCTGAGTAAAAAGAAAATTAAAATCTTGATAGGTGTACTAACAGGTCATTGCGCCATTGGCACAATGGCTAACAGGATAGGGGCATTTGCACCCGATTTTTGTAGGAGCTGTCAAAATGAGGAGGAAATAGAAACCATTAAACACCTGCTCTGTGACTGTCCGAACCTCCAAACCAGCCGACTCCGTCATTTCGGAAACAGGTTTGTTGGAGAACTGGATGATCTAGCGCATGTCTCAATGGCAAACATGAGGAAATTTAAAGAGAGCACCATGCTGGTTCGTTAACGAGCCAAGCCAGTCTACGCTAATCGGCAAAATTGAGGAGCATCGATGCTAACTTTTACTTTTTACAGGGGATCACAATGGACCAGTAGGCCCCCGAGTACGCAACAGCTTCATGCTGTGCACACAGCACACCCCTTATAACCTAACATAACCTAATATCGCTTACAAAATCTTCTCTGCTGTAATATGTATACGTCTAAAGCCCATCGTCAACAACCTGATAAGTCCTTATCAGTGTGGTTTTAGATCAGAAAAGCCCACAGTCGATCAAATATTCACTTTACCGCAGATCCTGAAAGAAATCCAAGAACATTAAACCGACACCAACCATCTCTTCATCGACTTCAAGGCCGTTTTTGTCGGATGACAATGGAGAATTCGCGCTGCTCCATAAAGGTTGGAAATAACTTAAAAGAAGCTTTCGATATCAAAAAAGTGATGCGCTGTCATGCGATTTCCTTAACATTGCCCTTGAAAGAATAATGCAGAGCTCCCACGTCAATACTAGAGGCACTATCTTTCAAAACTCTGTCCAATTACTGGAATATGCTGATGACATTGATATAAGCGGAAGAACTTAGCATGATGTCAATGGGACTTTTGTGAGTATTGAGGCAGAGGCGGCAAAAATATGTCATCTCAAGAAATGGCCTTATGATTTGGTGAACTTGCTCGTGTGATTTAACATCTATGAAATATATTTTGAAGAAGCCAACACTTGACGCAATGTTGACGAAACAATATCGAGTGTGCAAGAGAAATTATTAGATATCAAATTGGACAAATTTAGAAATTTAATGAGCTTATCATATTTTGTCGTTGCAGTTCCACATCCCAGAAGAAGGGATGTTAGTCTGGAAACGAAAATGAAAAGCTAAGAGTACTTTCGTCAGCTAAACAATTAATTAGATTAGAAGTTGCAGACAGGAGATCATTTATAAAAATGAGGAAAAGGGTCGGAGACAAAAAGATGTAAATATTTGCTCCGCTGTTCTGTGAGATGAACCATGAGATCACCAGTGGACCTATTGCTACGAAATCCGTATTGCATGTCATTAAAAAACTTTCGTTCCTTAAGATATTTCTTAAGTTGATAATTAATCAGCGCTTCCATGACATTAGAAAGAAAAGGCGTTAGTGCTATCGGTCGATAATTTGAAAGAGAAGAAGATTCGCCCTTTTTTGGGATTGACTGAACAAATGCTGTTTTCCAACTACTCGGAACGAGCCCAGAAGAATAGGATAGATGGAAAAACTTACGCAGTGGTTTTGCTAGCGTGAAAGAATACCTCTTCAGAATAAAAGCGCGGATACCATTCGGAGATCTTTGAGATCTTTTAGGACTCTCGCCTCGCCACAGTACGAAAAATGATTGGTCCAATAGAATCATTCACGCGTTCAAGACCTGGGGGAGCTATGACACTATCTGGTAAGGTGGAACTTTCGGCGAACTGCCTAGAAAACAAATTAGCTTTCTCAATAGAGCTAACTTAAAGAGTGTCATTGACAACAAGCATAGGGACCGAGGAAGAAACAACTCGAATTGAACCATGATTTAGCCTTGGGTTTAATACTTGTAACCCTAGTTGGCTTTCTCGTACTGCCAAACGGTTCTCCTTGGAGATCTTTCTTTAACTGGTTTTGTTTGACACGAGAAATAAGCAGATATGACACTATGGTCCGATGTGCCTTAAGGCGTCAATACACTGATTATATATTAGGTATATCAGCAGAGCCGGATTGAGGGGAGGGCAACCGGGCGGAAGCCACGGGCGGGGCCTCCACAAACGTGGGGCCCCACAATAGAGACTTCGGAAAATTTTTGTTTTAAAACATATCTTCCAATAAAGAGCAAAAAGACATCGTGAGGAATGAAGCAACGCACCTTCTACAGAAGATGAGTGGTCTCGAAAGCGCTTTGCTTGCACCATTTTTTAACGATATCTTGGAGCTATTCAACGCTACAAACAAGATGTTGCAAGACCTAAAAATAATTCTTGAATCGGCAATGCGTGCACTAGAATCATTGAAATCATTCGTGGAATCCAAACGAAATGATTTTGATAAATACGAGGAAGCAACCAAAAAATATCCCATACTGACGAATATGTACAATCACGCACCCGCACCAGAACGAGAAATGTGAGGTTGAATCTGCTCGATTACGGGAAAGCACAAGACACAAATCTGTCACCCAAGGAAAAATACAAAGTATCTGCCTTCATCCCAGTGATTGACCAGCTATCCGTTTCTCTTACTAAAAGATTGCATGTCTATGAAGCTGTACGTTCGAGATTTGGATTCCTGAATCACATCGAGAAGATGGATGCTGAAATTTGCACGCTGCAACAGAGGCATTGGTGAAAGTATATCCAGATGATTTAGAGCCTAGTCTTGGTAATGAGTTGGTTCAATTTGTGTCTTTGATTGACTCATACAAAAAGGAAAAGGACTATTTAACAGATCAATCGCCGGAACTATTTTACTACCAAACTCTCGAAAATCAAAATTTCAGAGCTACATTCCCAAAACTCGAAATTGCATTGAGAATGTATTTGGTTTTGATGGTAACAAATTGCACTGGAGAGCGCTCATTTTCAAAAATGAAAATTATAAAAAATAGGCTTCGAACCACGATGGGACAAAACCGTCTATCGAAGCTTTCTCTCCTGAGCATTGAAAGCGATTTACTGCGAGAACTAGATTTCAACGAAATCATCAACGATTTTTCGGCGAAAAAAGCTCGAAAGGTTCCGTTCGTTAACCCTAAAATTTAATTTCATATAATTCTTTTTTCCGTTTATATCTGTATGTATGTGTTTGTTCAATACTTAAGGAATCTACTTGACTTCACAATAAATTATTTATTGAAAAAATCAAGTGAAAAAATGGTTTACTTTATTTTGAAAATAATTTGGGGCGAGGGGGCCTCCGCTCCTTTATTGCCCCGAGGCCTCTGGACCTCTAAATCCGGCCCTGTATATCAGGATCAGAAATGAGAAACAAGTCAAGTGTATTTTCTGCTCAGCCATTATCGTCTGATACTCGAGTAGGCAAGCTGAGTAAAAAGTTTTAACTGCTTGAAATTAAAGAAGGAGTTGGTACAATGACCGTGGTAACAGTTGATATGAAAGCGCAGTTGGGAGAAGAATAATGACACCAAGTAATACCCATGTATATAAAATTCAGCAGGATCGGAATCCTCACACACTTGGGTTTCACTCAGTGTCCCTGTCTTGAACATTGAGTTTAAATATTTATAATATTTCATACAATTAAAAAAAAAAATGTATTGTTAAGTGTTATTTTGTGTTTTTAACCTTAGCCTTAAAAACATGTTTTTGTTTGTATTTAATATTTTTTTTTAAATTATAAGGTAAGATTCGAATTCAGGACAACTTAATACCTTAAAAAAGTATTGTTTTGTTTTGTGGGACAGGCATTAAAACTTAATTTTGGTCATATATGGTAATTAGGTATTTTTCATAAAAAGAAATCATAAAATTCAATATTTATTTAAATCATCATTTAACTATGTTGTTTAACTATATATTAATATAAGCTGTTCTAAAAATTTGCAAAATCCTATAAATTAGGGTACGGTTGTTAAAATTAAATAACATTCATCTTTCAATATAAAGTTTTATTATTTTAAAACATTTAGTTCGCAATATGAAACCAATAAAATTATGCAAATTTAACTTAATTCAGTTTTAAAACGTTAAGCAATTAAAGATTACCCAAAAAAATATTTGGAATTTAACTTGTACTCATTTAAAAGCAATTATTTGGTTTTACTATTACCTTTAAATAAATCTGAATGATATTTTATATTTCACAGTTCACATCTTAATAAATTTTATTATGTTTCCATACAAATTCAAGAAAATTTCCAACTAACTCTTTTATAATTTTACAATAGATTTAAACCAAATAAACTCCATAAACATGTTTAATGTGGAAAATATTTAGACAAAATTATGACATAAAGAAAGTATATAATCATTGTCTCATTTCAAAAAGAATTAAGAACTTTTCTATTTTAAGATAAAAGTGAAATTATCTTTGTTTATCTGGAATAACATACTATTTAATAATAAATTTGTGTTATAGAAAGATTACCCTCAATTACTTGTTTAAAGTAATTAAACTACTTTGAGACAATATGGCAAAAAAATAAAAATACGCATAATTGTTATCAGTAATCATAGATTTAGTAATGACCACAGTTTCGAACTTATTGCGTGTTTCAGTTTTTTAAACTTGAGTTTGTTTCTTATCTTCATAAAAAATTAGTATAGGTAACGAGAAAAACAGTTTGTTTACATTTATGGAAATTTATAAACAAAATGTTAACCCTAAATTCAAAACAATAAATTAATGACATTGACTATAAATATACCAATGTATATATTTTGACATTTCAAATCTATGTCATTTTCATCACTATCGCAATATTTCCATTGAACTGTAATAAATTAGAAATAATCTTATATTCTTAGTGTTATTTTACATGTGTACAATTGTATGTATCTACAAGTTTATATTTAATTCAATGCTTACATATATACATATTTATACATGTATATAATAATCAAATTTTCATGACGTAAAAATATATAGCAAGCAATTCAGAATTATCTTAGTTAACACCACCCGCATGGAATAAAAATTGATAAAATACTTTCATTACACTCTAAGCAACTTGATTAAGGGTGCATTTATTTTATCAATAGGTTGCTTCTTTTTATCAGTCAAGTACTCAGTTCCTACAGTACTTAAAAAATAATAGGAAATCATCCATTGAAAGTACATAAACAAATATGAATTATGCAATTACTTTAAAAAGTTAGGTAAGTCAATTTTAAACATTTAATTTATTAACTAAAAGCAGCGAACAACTTTGCTTTAAAAACTTTTAAAAAACCAATTCAGAAAGCGTAGTTTCGTACCAAATGGTTTTGTACTGAATATAAATTGGATATTTGTTTTAAAAATCTCCAAAAAAATGCATTTAAAATATGACATGCTGAATCTTAATTCTTCACAACTTAAGCACAACTAAAGCAAATAATTTTCTTTTATATTTTGCTCACAGAAGAGGGGTTCCAATTAATATATATATGTTTGTTAAATTTAAAACACAAAGAGTGCGTTAGGCTAATATAGGGAAAGAATTAAGAGAAGATACCAGTGCCAATGATCTTGAATTTTTGAATATAAAAATGAGAGGGAAAACAGTATTGCGTTAATCAAAGCACTCCACATTCTTGATGTGCGGTTGAAAAAAGAATCTATATATTTGAGTGTACATTCGTTAGGTTAGGTTATGTTGTAGGTGTATTTAACAGCTTCTGCAAAAATCATTTGAAAGTCTGCCAAGCAACTAGGCGTACTTTCCTATTAGGCAGTGTACGGTTATGTAGCCTGACTATCTGAGAATATCCGAAAAGAGATAGGAGTTGTCGGGGTACATTGGTTTTCAATTACTGAACATCGCAATGACAGGAGAAAGATAGAGCGTAGCAAGGCCTTCAACATTCGAATAGTAGTAGTAGTAGAAATGGTGGCCACGAGCAGTCTAGCTCGGTGACACAATTAGCGCTGAGTTGCGCCGTTTTGATACCATAAAATACTCGCTAGACCTATAAAATTGAAAGAGGGATTATATATAATACTGAGTTTTGAGTGCGCCAGCTGGCGATCTCAAGTTCAAGATGGAACTGAAACAATTAGTTAGAAAAAATACGCCTCAAATCCACTTTATTGCGTTTAGAAAGGAGATCAAGTCTTTGATCTCCAGTTCTGAGAGCTCATTGAAGTCGTTGAAGAAGGACTTTCCCAATGTTTTGGCTCTCGTTTTGGCTAGGGCAGGACACTTGCATAAGAAGTGAAGAACAGTTTCCTTTTCTCGCTGGTCCTCACAACTACAACAGAAAGTATTGTGGGGGATGCCCAGCTTAGATGCGTGTTCTCCAACAGGCCAGTGTCCGGTGCATGTAGCAAAGACCCTGGCTATGTCTTGCCTGGGTCTGCAAATAAGATTATTAGTACGGGATTTGTTGTAGGTGGGCCATATCCTTCTAGATATGATACAGTTGGTTAGGCTGTTCCACCTGTGGTTTGATTCAGCGAGGAAAATAGAGAAGATCTTGCCCTTCATAGCACCAAGAGGAATGTTGACTCTTTCCGCGAGTGAGCTATGAAGGGCTGATCCTTGCCTAGCCAGCTCGTCAGCTCGTTCATTGCACTCAAAGCCTCTATGTCCCGGAATCCAGATGAGAGTGACCCTGAGTCCAATGTTCATGCCCGCTAACTCACTTCGGCATTGTTGAACCAGTTTGGAGGATGAAGTGGACGAGCCAATCGCTTGAATAGCCGCCTGACTGTCCGAAAAAATAGCTGTATTGCGGTTTTGATTTGGATCTAGTTTTAGTACCTTGCATGCTTCCTTGATCGCTAGTAGTTCAGCTTGAAAAACACTAGCAAAGTCAGGAAGTCGCAAAGACCTGGAGACATTTAAAGACTCGGAGAAAATTCCTGCACCGACCCCACACTCCATCTTCGAGCCGTCAGTGAAAATAGTTATGTCGAAGCCTCTCGTCACTAAGTCATCATCCCATTCATTTCGAGATGGGATGATAATTTTAAAATCCGCACTGAGGTCCACAGTAGGGGTGCAGTAGTCGGTTTCTGTCGAAAAGATGTCCGCTGGGATGAGATTAGTAATATTACTATGACCAAAGGGCCTAGAATACCAACTATTTGATTCCCTAAGTCTTAACGCGCTGCAAGATACTAAGTATTTGATATGCAGGTCTATTGGTAAGAGGTAGAGAAAAACGTTTAGGGCGTCCGACGGACATGAGCGCAAAGCTCCCGTGGAGCCAACACTAGCTGTTCTCTGAACCTTTTTTAGTTTAGTTATATTGTAGGCTTTGCTAAGGGCGGGCCACCAAACAATCGAACCATAGGACAAGATTGGACGTACCACGGCTGTATACGTCCACAAAATCATCTTCGATTGCAAACCCCACTTTTTGCCAAAGGTTTTATTGCAGGCATAGAAAGCTATGCTGGCTTTCTTGGCCCTTTCTTCGATATTAAGTTTCCAGTTTAACTTTGGGCCAAGTATTACTCCCAAATATCTAGCGCTGGAAGACAAGGAAAGAGTTTCACCGTTGAGGTGGGAAGGGTGAAGGGTGGTACTTTTGTTTTCGTAGTAAAGAGCATCAGTTCAGTTTTGCTTTTATTGACACCCAGGCCACAGCTTGTAGCTTGTGCTTACTTTTAGCAATGCCATCTCCGTAATCTCACTAATCACGGAAGTGTACTTTCCTGATACCAGTATCACCAAATCATCTGCGTAAGCAACGGCCTTCACACCACAACTTTCCAGTTTAAAAAGAATTTTGTTCATGACCAGAAGCCAAAGAAGGGGGGACAGAACACCCCCCTGAGGTGTTCCCCTGTTTACGCACCTGATCAAGTAAGTGTTGCCTAAGGTAGCTTGAATTTTTCTATCACTGAGCATGGAAACAATCCAATTTCTGATGTAGTCCTCTACACCCTGATCAACCAGTGATTCTTGAATAGATTCTGTTAAGACGTTGTTGAAAGCTCCTTCTATGTCTAAGAAGGTAGCGAGAGTAAATTCTTTGTAGTGTATGGTTTTTTCAACTGTACGCACTACCTCATGTAGGGCTGTCTCCGTAGACTTGCCCTTAAGATAAGCGTGTTGAGAACTCTCAAGAGGGCATACATCTAAAATGCCTCTGATATGGTAGTCAAGAATGCGCTCCATTGTCTTAAGCACGAAGGAAGTAAGGCTTATTGGTCTAAAATCCTTCGCAGATTCATGTCCTCGCCTGCCGACCTTCGGGATAAAAACTACTCTAACATGTCTCCAGGACTCGGGAACATGATTTAGACAGAGACATCCTTTAAAGATCATCTCCAGCCAAGAAATCGCCAGAAATTGCGTTTTCTGAAGCATGATCGGCATTATGCCGTCCAGGCCTGGAGACTTGTCAATATACAGATACCTCAACATTCGAATAGTACAGTTAAAAAATGAATCTCTGTAATTCATGGTATGGTCGAAGTTGGGCTTAAGGGTAAACTGATGGGTATTCCAAGGTTAAATTGCCCAATCAGGAATGCAACTGGCTATTTCACTTAAAAATAGTTCGTTAAAATAATGGTTGAAAGGCGCGAGACAAGTAACTTTACGACGATGTTTTTAAAAGCTCTTCTTTGGATACTGTCCAAGAAGCTTAAGTTAGTTACTGGAGAATCAGCCTAGAGAAGGGAATTATGTATATTCAAGTTTTGGACGTATATAGGTTTTGTAGATTTTAGATCAGAAGGAGAGACAAATTTCTTTCATCGTCTCAAAAAACCTAGACATCTTGCGACATTTTTGGCGACATCGCGTATGTGATCGCTCCACAAGAGATGGTTGCTGATACACATTCTGAGGATAACGAGATTTTTAGTTTCGTTCTGGATACGAATTTGAAAAGCTAAGAGTGTTATCGTCAGCGAAATCATGAATTGGGTTATAAGACGCAGACAGGAGATTATTTATAAAAATAAGGAAATGGGTCGGAGAAAAATCGGAGCCCTGGGGCACACATCATTTATGTTATGGGTTTCAGACTTGAATCTGTACAAAACATCCATTACTGAACGGTTCGAAAGAAAACTTCTAATCCAACGAAGAAGAGATTCGTCAATACCAAAAACACGCATTTTCGATAAGAGAGCGAGATGCCAGACTTCATCAAATGGCTTTGAAATATCAAGTTCAATAATGTTACTTTTTCCAAAACTATGTAAAGATTTGTTCCACTGTTCGGTGAGATAAACCATGAGATCACCAGTGCACCTATTTCTATGAGAAAGCCGTACTTCTGGTCTTTAAGAAGGTTTCGTTCGTCAAGATATTTTTTAAGCTGATTAATCAGCGTTACCATGACCGGTCGATAATTTGAGAGAGAAGAAGATTCGCTTTTTTTGGGATTGGCTGAACAAATTCTGTTTTCCAACTACTCGGAACGAGCCCAGAAGAATAGGATAGATGAAAAAACTTACGCAGTGGTTTTGCTAGCGTGGAAAAACACCTCTTCAGAATAACAGCGGGGATACCATCCGGACCAGTGGATTTATGAATGTTGAGATCTTTTAGAACTCTCAACACAATTCGAGTACGAGTCCCATAGAATCATTCACGCGTTCAAGAACTGGGGGAGCCATGACACATTCTGATGAGAATTCCTGGAAGTGCGAGTATTAGGCTAAATAGTTCGAGTAGGCAATGCAAATGATTAATTCAACAAAATATTGTTGGTAAAAATATCACCAAAACAACGAAAGTCATTAAACATTGCGACTTTATTCAAACGAAACACTTTTTTTGGATTCTGTCTAAAAATATTAAACTTGTCTTAGGGACACATGATCAAATATGTGAGTTTTTCAAACTAGCTTGCAAATTGTCGTTGAAAACCAGTGTAAATTATGCATTATTTTACAAATGAACAAACTTTTTTTCGGTCGAATAAAACACTTACTAATAAGCAATATATCCTTCTATATGGACAGTTCATACCAGGCTTCAGTTAAGTACAAAACACACAAAATAATTAAACAAAAGTAACCATTTTACCGCTAATTAACTAATTAACAACAAATTAACGCACAATTATCCAACTTATCCAACTATTTGTGTAATATTATCTTAACTCGACATTTTTTATTTCCAACACAAATCTATTTCAAATAAGAAAATTATTGAAAACGAAACTTTTAATGAAATTTTATTCAAAATTCTATCTCATTTCGATTGATGCGGAGTGTTTATTGGTTTAGGAATTTTTATATTTTTATTGTTATTCCTTGAATGAAGTACTATTATACTTGTATTAATTATGTTTTTATATAACTTACCACTGCCTTCATCCCCAAGGAAATTACCCCATCCACCGCATGAGTATGATGTTCCATCTGGATTGCGTAACAAAGCATTTGATCCTGTTCCAGAGATCAAAACTAGTCCACCAATTGGTGATGCCGTAAACACACTGCCCACTGTATCACTACAAACGACATAGCTATCAGCAAGATCTGGGAATGACTCTTTTAATTCCCTTGCAAGTTTCTGGTTTGTGGCTTCCTGCAAATTCAATTGAAAAGGATTTAATAAATAAGTAAGCACTAAGTTTTGAAAAAATTTCAAAATTTCATAAAACATATAACTTTTTCTTATCAACAAACTATTTTTAACAACAAACAAACGTGAATGCTAAACCGAGCTTACAGCTTTTTCTTACCTGTTCGCAGCCACTCAAGCTCAAACCCAAACTGGACAAACGTGTATCATTTGGTATTTGAGCGTCTGACTTTGCTCGATTAACCATGTCGGCTATTCGTCGGGCGCATTCCGGAATTCCAAGCATCCAGTGATTGGTACCCAGGCCAGTTGTCTTTGCCACACACTCCCCGTCAGCATTGCAAATTACCAAACAAGAGTGGGTTGCACCACTAAAAGTATACAAATTGAAAAGTAAAAGTTAAGTATACAAATATTAAAAAGCAACAAAATGTGGTACTCAGACAATTTGTTTTGAATTTAAATAAAACCAAACATAAATTTAAATTTATTAAATATTTGAGTATAGGAAATGGTCAGTGGGTCGATGACTTAAGGTAGGAGTGAGGTATAACGGAAGTTATGCATACTTTTTGATGATTGTTATTAAAAATCTGGTTTTGATGGTTTCGAGCCATTATAAACAAAACAAGTCCAATAAAAAAGCTTAACCTTGAAAATTTGTGTGTTATGTGTTATGGCTGTTGTCTTGGTTTAAATGAATGTCTTTGCCGGCCTTGCAGCATTTTATATGGGTTTAAATAAAAGCAGTAAGACTTAAGTTTTTGCATTGAAGTAGAAAAATTAGTTTTTTTGAATTTATAGAAATAATAATTCAATAAAATATTTAAATTATTAAATCTATTTAAACAGCAAAACGTTGTTGTAATACGGTTTTTTAAGAACTTTTTAAAATCATCATGTTGTTGTTGTTGGAAAAATATAAGATTTTCCAATCAGAGGTTTCATTTTGATATTAAAAAAGCAAGTTCTTTTTTGAAGAAAATCATTGGATGTTTATGTTATTGTAAAAAAGAAGGTATGGCATTAACAATGGAAGGACACATTAGTCAAATGATCACTATGGCTACGATTGTAGCATCATAGCCTTTCTATGAAATTTTCTATTCACCAATTCGCACATTTGTGGATGTACATATGTCTTTGATAACTTCACGTTTTCCAACTTTAATGTTCAACATCTTACATTGATTGTGGAGCATTAGAATAAACCTTATGTTTCACTTAGACCTAACCAAAGTCCTAAAAAGGTGATAGATCAAAAGATCTCGGTTGACAATAATGATTACCTTTTTGGCATAATTGCGATTGTTTGTAGCACCATTTTTGTAGTGAATTTCAACAACACTAATGGGTTGTTGAAGCGTGTGTCATTCCATAATTAGTAATTTCGTATTTTAAACTTTTCAAATGTCAAAAAATGCCAAAATATAGGGCTGTAAAACTAAAGGGTTATCCATTTTGAGGTTTTAAAATTATATAGCATTATATAGAATTCGACAACTGTCAAACTAAGTTCTAAAACAAATTTTTGTTTGTTTCAGTTGAAAGTCTGACATTTACGAAAATGGATCGCATAACTATCGTAAAATGAATAAAAATTGTTAAAACCTACTACAAAAATGGTGATTCTGCCACAGCCACATATCGTGCTTTAAGAAGAGATTATGGTTTGCATAATCGTCCAACAAGCAATTGGCAAAATTGTGAAGAAATTTGAAGAGACTGGATTGGTACGCTCGTACGCGTACCACTGAAAATATCGCTGCTGTAAGTGAAAGTGTTGCCGAAGACCCAAATGTGTGGAATCCTCGTCGTTCTCCGGAATTAGGACTGCCACCAAAATCATGCGATTTGACAGCGCTGGACTTTGTTTTGTACGCGAAAGACCGTGTTTATGCAGATAAATCTTTAACTCTTGAGCACTTAAAAACCAATATTTGTTAAGTTATGACTGAAATACCGCCCAATATGTGTCAAAAAGTGGTCGGAAATTACCTCAGAAGAATCGGTGATGCTTGCAACAGTTCGCGTGTTGGTCATTTAAATGATGTAATGTTTCAGACATCATTCCATATTTAGTAATGGTGTATTTTTAACTCGTCAAATGCCAAAAGATGCAAAAACAGCGGGCTGTAAAACTAGTTTTCAAGAAACTCAATAATATGGACGTAAGACGTACACAAAACATTGGTTGCGTTCAATTTCGTGTTGGATAGGTGGATTTTGAAATAGAATTGAATACCTGAATTAAGAAAGCTGGAAAAAAAATAAAAACAAGTCCCAATTCGTGGTGGCCTTAATTTAAATTAGACTTCAAAATTAATATATGACAGATATTGAGATATTACTTTTTGAAATTCAAAATAAAATAATATATGTATAAGGCGTTTTGAGGCTTTCTAAATTTATGAAGTAAATTAAAAAAAAAAAAATCGGTGATGGTTTTTCAAATCTAAAACATCTTTCTTTGAAATAGTTATATTATTCCATTTAAGAAACACTAGAGCATTTAGGCTAAAATTCTTTTCAATAGAAAAAGGCAAAACGGTTTTAAAGTAAATTTTGCTTTGTAACAAATCTGTTGTCTAAAAAATTCTATTATATAAAATTTCGAAATACTTATACTTATGCAGAAGAATAAAAATAATGTTGAAAATGAGTATATTAAAAACTGGAGCAAATCGTTAAAATTTAAGTTTGGATCTGAAATCCACACAAAAACTTAACTTCAAAACTTATTTTTTAAAACTATGAAAGTATTAAATTCAAGCTTTCCTCAAAACTTCAAGTCAAGTTCTGAGTCAAGTAAAGACTTATAACTAATAACGATTTCCAGAAACTATGTAAGATACTAAAATAATTTAAATTGTATTTAGAAGAGAAACATTTGTATTTTCCAAAAGCATTATACAATTTGTTGTTAAGAGATAGCCTTAATAATCCCGTTTTTGGTTGTTTTTAGAGTTTTCAAAAAGGGACATATTTTAAAAACTTGATGTGATAGAAACATTTAAATGCGATTTTCGAATTAAAGACATTCTTAATCCTTAAAATAAGTTTGTTTGTTGAACAGAAAAAAAACGTAATTTTGTCAACCAATGAATTGACAAGTGTTCTTAATATTTAAATTAGAACTCAAACTCGAACGGTTCTCAAATACGGAAACTCTTATTATACCCGATTAAATATTTTAACAAGATCAAGATTTTCAGGAACAAAAATATTTTAATTTGTGTTAGTTAAAAAATATATGTAGTTTATTATTAAGGAATCTTAAAGCGATTAACGATTAACTTCAAACGCGTTTTTAAAATGTTTTTAACTTCCCATAGGAAATTATTTATATCGGTCCGATTTGTCGAATTGAAAATTTTGACATTTCTCGAAGTTTCAAGGTCCCTAGAGTCGAAATAAAAGATTTTTAGAGAGATGTCTGTGCGTGCGTGTGTACGTACGCGACGTTTTTTTCGTTGTAAATAGCTCAAGAATCAGTAAAGATATCGACTTCAAATAAATTTTGTTATACAGATAATAAATCAGAAAGATGCAGAAAGGACTCTCAAAAAAATTGAGTGGGTGGTTTTTTTACCACATCAATTTAAAAAAAGGTAAAAATTTCGGTTAACTATAAATACCTCACGAACCAAGACACTTGAATTAAATTTTATATCATATATTGTAACGTGATACCATTCAAATATGTTTTTGTAAAAGATCCCAACTAACGGTTTTTTTTTATAATTCAAAAAAACTGAAAACAAATATTTGTCACTTCGAAAATTTTACAAACAAAAAATGATTTTATCTCCAAAACAATTTTTTGCAACGAAGAATAACGTTTTCAACATCTGGTAAAATTTTGAGAAAAATCGAATTGACAGTTTTTTTTATAAAAAATTAAAAACCTAAAAAAAAAATTAACAAAAGTTGGTAAAAATTGATTTTCGACTCAAATATCTTTTCAAAAATTTGAGATTATGGCTTCCAACTAATTTTAACTAATAAAAAATATTGTTTTCAATATTTGGAAAAATTTTGAAAAAAATCGAATTGACATTTTTAATACAAAAAATAAAAACCTAAACAAAAATTAATAAAATTTGGTAAAAATTGATTTTCCACTCAAAAATTTTCAAAAATTAATTAATATTGTTTTCAATATTTGGAAAAATTTTGAAAAAAATCGAATTGACATTTTTATTACAAAAAATAAAAACCTAAACAAAAATTAATAAAATTTGGTAAAAATTGATTTTCGACTCAAAAATTTTCAAAAATTAAAAATATTGTCTTCAAACTAATTTTATCTTATAAGAAAAATTGTTTTCAACATTCGTTACAATTTTAAGAAAAATGGATTTGACAATTTTTTTACAAAAAATAAAAACCTAAAAAAAACAATACTAAAACTTGGTAAAAAGTTACTTTCGACTCAAATATCTTTTCTAAAATTAAAAATATTGTGTTCAAAATTATTTTATCTCACAGAAAAAATTGTTTTCGATATTCAGTAATTTTTTTTATAAGAATCCGTTTTTTCATAAAAAATAAAATCTATAAAAAATAGTACGCAAATTTGGTAAAAATTGATGTTCGGTTCTCTATATCTCTCAAATTAATTTCATTCATCCACTTTGTATTTGTTTATATAAGAAATAAAAACTTTTAAGAAATGTTACTAAAATTGGTAAAAATTGGTTTTCGACTAAAAATCTCGTTAACAAAACTAGATTTTGAAATAAAACTATTTCATTATATGCAAAATATTGTTGGTAATTTTGAAATTTTTAAGAATAATTCAACTGACAACTTTTTTAACACAACACGAAAACCTACAAACTTTTAAGCAAGACAAATCGACAGACTCTTTTCTTGTTTTTCTTTTTCCAAAGAGTGCACATGTATTTTTGGTCTTTGCATAATTTTGTATCAAAAAAAGGATTATTTTCAAAAGTGTTGTACGATTTTTGTATAATGTTTTTTTTTCATAAAAATTGGAATAACTGGCTTTGGGTCTTTTCACCCAAAACGATAACGCCCAAATCCTAAAATGTCATAAGGATCAAAAAGTAAAAAAAATCGCCAAAAAACCCAAATCGATTGTCGTAATGTCCAAATAAAGTTTGGATACAAAACAACCAAATTGTTAGTTGTCATTTTGCCCAAAAGATCTTAAATTTTGAATTTAGGTCTTATGACATGACAGAGCCCAACGGCTTTGTAACATTTATTTTGGGTATTATGATTATAATTATTTCTATCGTTGTTTATGTCAACCAACGACATATAACACAAACCATAAAATGACATACAGCCCAAAAAGAGAAACTTCGTACAAAATATCACTAAGAAAACGTCACTAAGCCCAAAAAAATGTCATATCACTCAAACCAACTTTTAATTTCGTAACACCCAAATTTAGAAATGTAATTAACGCCCAAAAGATTTTGGGTGGTTGGGCTTCGGGACTCGTATAAACAGTAAGATATGCATGGGATTTCTGTGCATTTCACTTTTTCAAAGTGAAATAAAGTCAAACATAGCTATTTGTTACACTTTCTTGACGTTCCGAGTTTTATGGGCGATCTAACATTTTTTTCGTTTAATATTTGGGCGATACAATTTAAAACTCAAAATGTTGTAGTGCCCATAATTAACAAAAATGTTGTTCAAATTTCCCAAATGTTGTAGCAGTTGACATCTTTTTGGCGATATGACTAGTAATTCAGCTGTTATTTTAAAACTGATTTGGGAAATATAACGTAGGACACCAATAAAATTTTCTTTTGAAAAAGTTTTTGGGCGATATAACATTTTTAATTAAGGAGATATGGTTTTTGGCGAATAGACCTAATGTCGGAATTGTTCAATACTTTTTAAATACTATTTGAATAGACAACAATTATAAAGGAAGTAGCATGAAGTTTCATACAAATGTCGAGTTTTTCTTTTTAAGAGTGCATAACTTCTTATTAATTATACTAAACAATCTTTTGATGATCTAAGGGATCTTTCAACGCCTTTTAGAGATAGAATTTGGCGATTAAGGAATCTTATACATAAATCAAAAACCACATACATTTTCTCAAAAATTTGGTTTCAAAATTAATTGATTTTTGGTTTTAATTTTAATACAAAATGGTCAAGTGCTGTGCTATAGAACTCGTATGGACAAAATTTGCCAAAAAGCATTTCTGTCATAGAAAGTTGGCTCTGATCCATTTGGACCCCATTTGAATAGAAATGTATGTTAATCTGGATAATCATTGACATAAAAAAGGATATTTATAAAAATAAATTGAAAATATCCAGGCATTTGTTCAGATAAATATCTTAAAATTACAAAACATTTAAGCAAGCAGAAAAACATAGACGAATATGGAAACCCCACATAATAATAGTTCACAACTGACCCAGAAGAAATGAAAAGAGAAAAGGAAAGATTAAGGATTTGCTTCCTTAAATTATCGTATGAGATAGACTGGAATAGTTGTTAGATGGTGATATAAGAATAGGTCAACTATTAAAACTAATAGGCTTGTTGGTTCCCCACACACAGTAGAACCGATTCTTAGCTTTTGGGTCATGCTGGTTGATATTTGACTTGTTGAAAATCCAAATGGATCGCCAGAGTCATAGCGAGACACCTCAGTCTTTTCTTTGGCGCGTGTTTATTTGGTTTTCGGTCGAGTGTGGTCAGCCTAAGATTAATTAAAAATACGTTTTTTAACATACATATGTATGTTTAAACCAACTATTAAGTCACAAATGTTCATTGTGTTAATGATTTTCTTCAAAGAAATTAAAATTAAAATTTAAAGACATATCATCGAAATGTTTCACATTTTTTATTAGTTATATATAATAAATACATTTATTTAAATTATTTCGTTGACTTCATTGTTGTTGTTAGGGATATGTTCATCTTCATATTTCCATTGAACATGTCTAAAAACCAGATATTTTCAATTGAAATCAGTTGAATTAGGTTTGTTCTGTATTCACATTTATGGTCAATTAAAAACGAAAGTCAAAAACAGTTCAAAAGCCTACATTTCTATTACTATACATTCGCCATATGTATACACATTTAATAGCTGCTAAATTAAATGTCACCAAAAATAAATTGTAAGTGTGAAGTAATCAATTGAAATCATAAAAATAATATTAAAATGGTGAATATATCATAAAATCATGACTTGATGCATCAAAATAAGAATTGAAATGTTTAAGTTTCGATGCAATATATTTTTGTATTTATTATGGGGGCACTATCCTCATGCAGCATCAGTCTCTATAAATTAGTTAACAAATTTACACGTAATATAAAAGGGAGAGCTAATCAAAAACGACTGACAGCCAAAGCCATCAATTGGGTGATTCTAATTTAGTTCTATATTTATCCACAATGATGATTGGAGCTACGAGTACATATGTACATCATAGACAAGTAAATATGTAGACATCAGAGAAGGTCTTAATTGAATTATGCTCGTAAGAAGAATTTTCAATTTAATCGTCTTTTTATTCGTGCATGAATACAATAGTCCAATGAAGTGGCATGAGTCCCCTTTTTTAATAATAAAAATTATTATTACTTAGGCTTTTACGAATACATTTCATAACGATAGAGTTAAATTATACTTTAAATGAAGATTATACTATGGAAGCTAATTTTTTTTCTTTCTAGAAATTGCTGTCTACTGACGTGAATACAAAGTATTTGTAATGAATTATGTATAAAGTTGATCGCTCATCTCATTTATCAGACAATTAATGTTAATTTTAGTGTTGTAAGATCAGTTGAAAGTATTTTAGAATGATTTTTATTCTTACACTATCAGATCTTGGCGTAGAAAAACTTAATACAAGCTATGTATATCTTATACGACCAAAGGTTATAAGGATCAGACCATGGTAGCCCTCTTAAGGCGAAACGTATGAAGTTGCGTTGAACAGATTCTATCCTATTCTTGTGGATCTCGTTTAAAGGAGTCCATACGTGCCATGCGTTCTCAAGAGGGGAGCGGACAAAAGTATTATATATAGCGAGAGTAACATAGGGATCCTGAAATTCTTTAGAGCAACGTTTAACAAATCCTCAAATAGAGTTGGCTTTACTAACGATCGAATTGAAATGCTCCGTGAAATCAAGATTAGATTTAAAAAGAACTCCTAGATCTTTAGAACTATGGGCTCGATGTATAGAGTGCTGCGATATTTTATAATCAAACAAACTAGAAGTACGTGTTTTTAGAGAAAGTCATTGCCAGACATTTACTTGGATTAAGGTTTGGCCCATTCTTTTTTCACCAAATAACAAAACTGTTAATATCCTCTTGAAGTTGTAACCTCCTCGTTTATAGATTGTATGCTTTTGAAGATTTTCATATCATCCGCATAGATTAAAATGTTACTTTATCGTACTCAAAGACGTACATCATTGATAGCTAAGATAAAGAGTAGAGGTCCTAAATGACTACCCTGCGGAACTTCTGATTTGGCAATGAAAGGGATCGAGAAAAAACTTCTGAATTTAACTTGATAAGATAAGATGAAATCCATGTGATAAACTGAGGAGGAAACCCTATTGCCTTAAGCTTAAATGTGAGGATATCATGAGAAAGTTGGGCAAAAGCTTTAGAATAATCAGGGGTGGAATCGGCTAAGGTGATTGTTGATTGTTGACAGTCAAAATAATCGAATTTGATCTGTGTAAAGTGATAGTCAAATTGATACCTAAGGAAAAATTTGATAGTCGTTTTCCTACAAACATGTCGTTTCTGAGTAGAGCTACCAGACGCTTACAAAAAACGAATGGAACATTTTGTCAGTTACCTTTTTTAGGTACAAAAACACATTCTTGTGACGGACAAAGTTTACGACATTCGAAAAAGCATAAGAAAAGTAAGAATGTTATTAAAACACACACAATTTAATACTTTTATTTAGATATTTTATAGAAATCATTTTAAAATTTCACCATAGCAACAATGAATTGTGACAATTATATTCTGAAATTGTTCAATCGAATTGAATTGAATCAGCTTACACAGACGGGAAACTCGGTGTTAGTCGATTTGACTATCAAAAATTTTATAGTCAATTATCACCTTAGCCGATTCCACCCCAGTGTAAATTCGAGCTATTGACCGAGTTCTAGGGTATTTAAAGAATTATGTAAAAATGCAAGTAGATTAGTAATTGTCGAACGTTTACGCATAAAACCATGTTGTTGATGATATATAATTATAGTTAAAATTTAAACTATCACAAACAACTATGTAGTTCAAAAAGTTTGGGAATACAGGACAATTTGGAGATTGGTCTGTAATTACTAATGCCAGATTTGTTACCCTATTTAAAGACTGGTGTAATAAATGCCTTCTTCCATATGGTTGGGAATTTACCTGAGCTTAGAGATAGTGTGAATATGCGAAAAAGGGAGGGATCCACTACTCACCTACATTTTCTTAATACCACAGGAATAATCATCTTCAAGTAATACCAGGTAATGCAAGATTTTGTTTAACCTCATTTCAACATTATTAAATATAGTCTGGGGACAGTCTCGCAAGTAAAGAAAGAAATTCTTATCTATTTTTACAGGAGTTTCAATCAAAGATTGTCGAAAGTTTTTAGCAAACGCGTTCGATATTTCTGGAGTACTAACTAAGTTGTCTTCATTATAAGTAAAATTTACTAGGTAGCCATCAGATTACCGTTTTATATTAACAAATTTCCAAAAGCTTTTAGGGTCAAGCTTAAGAGAACTTTCCATATCTATAAGATATTCAGCATATAAATAATTAGAGAGAAATTTAAACTCTACAAAGAGGGTAACATATGTTTACTTCATGATCTTCAGCTGACATGCTTTTTATAAGGTTTTTCCAAGCCTTTTTTCTATTTTTTCGAAGAATTTTATGTTTCGTATACCCTGGATGACAAATATTGGATATTTTAAGAGAAACGACATCTTTTATGCAGGATTCCAATACATTGTAAAGGTATTAAACTGCAACGTCAACGTCATTTGAAATTGGTACATTCTCAATACCACAAGTAGATAGATGATCAGAAAGTTCCTGAAAATTAGCTTTCCCAAACTCAATAGAATATAAACAGTCATGCGAATTACTATTTTTAGTAAATGACAATCCAAGTCAAGGAAAAAGTGAAGTGGGATATGGTATTTATCTATATTCAATATAGCAGAGTTTGGTTGAACTAAACTGCCGTACTTATAGCGTCAGATGAAAAAAAATAAGTCGAGTTGTCGATTTAAAGAATTTTTAATACAGCTAACTTGCTGTAAGTCCGTAGAGGTGATATAGTCTGATAAAAGAAGCTTCTGATGCGACGAACTCAATTATGCTTCTAAGTAAGACTCGTCTTCTGATGTGACCCAGTAAATATATGGGAGGTTGAAGTCACCGAAAAGAAGAATATTGCTATCCAAACCAGCGATGTCTATGATATGATCAAGAGCAACAGAGAGTTCAACAAAAGCTGAGACTGGGCTTTTTGGAGAAATGTAAACATTTAAAACAAATACATTTTTTGACTGCAGCGATATTTGAACGCAAATAATTTCAATTGTCAGTATTAAAAGGGAATGTTACAAAGTCGTCGAAGTCGTACAATAATTATTTCTAATAGCTATTAAGACTCCACCACCTAATAAATTTGCTTTATCCAAGTGAAGATCTTTCCGGGAAATAAGATTATAAGAAAGAACAAATTAAATAGTAAAGGACCTAAGTTGGTAACTTGAGGGACATCACGATTGAAATGACTAAAGAAAATTATGTTGAAACAAATATTGTTTCATAACTTTTATCCTCTAAAAACTACTAATCGTGAGGTTCTGAGCCCCATATTTTATACGCTACTGCAATTATCACAAAAATGTTTTTGTTTACAACAATGAAGTATCGTTTATGTCGTTCTTCCCCCAATTGATATTTAACAGGTGTCAATGCATTTTATTATATTTTCACAATAAATAATACATAAATCAAGTGTCATCAATAAATATGCCATAAATATAAAAACCAAAGAAAAATATGCAGATAAAAACCTAAGCAAACAAGAAAATCAATATCCTCAAGTAAATGGTTTGCTGCAATCCAATTGAACATAATAAATAATAGTGCCAATAGCCTTGCGGGGTAAACACTTTGAGTTCATGTTCAACGTACCACACTCCAACTCAAATGAAACTATCTGGACTTATCAAAAATAGTTCTTTTTTCTTAAAAGTTGTTCGTTTAAAAATTTCTATTCTAAGGCTTCCAGTTTCGATTAGCTAAATAATTGTTACAAATTCTATTTTTAAACCAGTGCTTGTAAACTTGCATATTAAGGTGCGCTTGCACATCATTGGCGGCAAATGTTAATTCTGCTTTGACATTTGTGAAAAGTAAACAGGTACAAAATAGACGTCAAAATATTGAATGATCGATTCACGTTTTCTTTTGAAGTGTGACATGTTGCCCCTCCTTATAAGATCTCACGTATTTGCATATTTTATTTTTATCATGAGATGTTTATTATTATAGAAATTATATATAAATTGAATAAGATATTGATAGTGAACAAGAAAAATATAGACGAAAGTGACAGCTATGACGTATTTCTTCTGCTTGTGTGTTTTTTTTCTCGACTTTTACTTGATCTATTCACAATAGAAATTTTAGAACATTTTCTGGAGTTTTTCATTGCTTAGGTAAATCAATTTGTTTTCGATTAAAATCTATCAAAAAGGTGATTTTTCTCTTTCTTTTGGGAATTCAAAATTCAGTAGTTTTTGATTGAACATTTATTTTCAAATCTTATTTCTACGTTTGATAAACTTTTCTTTGCAAGAAAAACACATAAAGTTTTTATCTGTCATCAGTTTGCCAAATAGTAAGATTGTGTTTTGTAATTCGTTTGTGTGAGATGAGCAGTTTTTCTATGAAGCTACATTTATGATATGAGTAGGTATTAAATGAAAACTTATCCTAAGTTTTATATAACTTTCGAATATATTCAAATTAGCTTATAAGGAGTCTTAAATATTTTGGTTAGAATTTGAATGGAAAATGTATTTTTGGAGCTTATATTTCATAATTGTTGCCCTATAGCATATCTTCTAGATAGTACACAGTTGGATTAAAACATCATATTCTCGAATATAAAGAGTTTTCGAACTTGAGGTTTTAGGAATAACCCTCAATTTAAGCAGCTGTCATCTGTTGATATTTGACAAGTAAGAATTCCGCCATAACAAAATATCAAACGACACACGCTGAAATAATATTTTTGCTTATTGTTTTTGAAATACATAAAAAAAAAAAAAAATTTCATTGAAAAGCAAAGGAGATTAAGTTAACAACTAGTATTATCGCATTTCGAACTCGGAAAATCCAAAAAATGATTGTGGAAAAGCGTCTTCGGCATTAAAGTGTTATTGTTAGGTGTGGTTTTAGACATACGATGGCGGTGTGATTGGACCTTACTTATTTGAAAATGAGCCTGGTACAACTCTTACCTTGAATGAATTGAGCTGCCGAGATATGATTACCAACTTTCATGACCGAAAGTGGACAATATTGACGTGAAGGACGTTAATTTTGAACAAGCAACGAATTACCGACCAATAAGAAAAATTTCGGCAATGCCTATAAACTGTTTGAAAAACTTTTCTGTAATAGGTTATCTTGTCAATTAAGAAACTATAGATCGGAATACCAACATGGTTTTGTGTCAGGTAAATCAAAAGTGACTAATTTATCTATGACTAATTACACCAGAAATAGCTTTGAAGATCACATTACAAACAGATGTAACATTCACAGATTTTGACAAAGCATTTGACCGTGTGAATAATAAATTTTTTTGTGATAAATTTGTTTTTTTCTTGGGCTTTGATGATCAATCAGTTGGATGCGATTAATAATAAAATAAAACTAATCCATCTTGGTTTTACCCTACGTTTCGCCAGTTTTTTTCCAGCTTCTTCATGGGATTTATTTAGCTACATATACAATTTTAATACATCGTTAGTACAAAACATTTCTTATAACAAAATTTTAACAATTAAAAACTTACTATTTTATATTAAAAAACCATGATTAAAAGTTGCACAAAAGGTGCGAAAAATTTTAAATATGGACAACACTGTAATTAAATAAGACCAATATGAAAAAATAATTTAACAAAAAGTACAACAAAAATTAACCTAGTATCACAGTATTTAACAACTAGTTTATGGCAACACTATACAAAGCACTAATGTTGTCGACGTCTTCCTGGTGGTTCATCGTCTTATCAATTTTCTGCTGGATCCTCAAACTCTCCAGAGTGAAGCGGGTGGTCATGCGCTTTTCTTTGTCTAGTATTTTAACATTGTCAAAATCTGCCATAATGGTCATTGTCTTTCATGTGTTGTGAGAGTGCTGTGTTTGTTCTCTTTTTCTTTACATCTGTTTCGTGTTCAAGTACTCTCACACTCAGTTTTCTCTTTGTTGTACCAATGTAAATTCTCCCACATTGTTCTCTATCATTTCCTTTGCATGGAATTTCTTATACAACGTTGTTATGGTCTATATTGTCTCTTTTTTTGGTTTGGTGTTTGTAAATATTGAATTTAGAGTTGCGTTAGCTTTATGAGCAAAAACACTCTATATGAAGATATAAATCTTTCGTACGTATCACCCTCCAAAACCCATTTGTTTACATTGTTGTATTTGTAATGTGGACGAATTCAACGAGAAAAATTGACGTGTTTTAACGCATACATAGACACAATTCCTGAGTTTTTAGGGGAAATTTCATGAATTAGAGGAGAAATTACACGCACACTAAGAAATACTTAATGAGGCCAGTTTCCGGTTTAGCTTGTAGGCAAACCAATATGGCTACCGAGGATTTATATCTTTACTAGAGTGTTTTTGTTTATGAGCGAAAATGGCATTTCTTTTGTCTATTGGTAATGTGTTATTGAGTGTTTTGTTGTCAGTGAGATGAGGAATATATGTGACTGAGTAATATTTAGGGTTGCCAGAGTCCATTTTTGTTGTTGGTTGGTTATTTTTGTTGAGTATTTATGTAATTTTTCGTTGATTAGGCTATTAATTATGTTGTTTTGAAAGTTATTCATTTGTAAAATCGTCCTTATTTTTCTGATGTTGTTGCTATGGTAGATAGTGTCACTTAGATCCAGAACTTTATCTATCAGGTTTTTAGCTGTATTTGTTTTATATTTTGTGGGCTGTGAGGATAAATAATTAATTATTCTGCCTGATGCAATAAGTTTACTGTACCAGTCAAAAGCAATCTTATTATTTTTCCTTATAAGTTTTAAATCCAAGAAGGCTATTTCATTTTGGTTTTCCAGTTCTATTGTGAATTTCAATTTCTTATGGAATTCATTTAATGTGTATAGTATTTTTTGAATGTCATTTTTGTTTACTATGGCAATAATGTCATCAACATACATATTTATTTATGAATTTGATTTTGGTGTTGCACTTTTTCAGCTTGTCAATGGTTTCGTCAAGAAGATGGTCTAATACGATGTCAGCTATTGTGGGTGATAAAGGGTTTCCCATTTTGCTTTGCTTGGATTTCAGTCTAAGCTATTGAGTTGGTTAAATTCCTATACCTCCAATAGGACTCACATAGTTAAAATAGAAAACTCCTGTTCTGATAATATATGTGTCCCGTCTGGCGTCCCTCAAGGAAGTCATTTAGGTCCATTATTGTTTATATTATGTATTAATGGTATACCATGAATCTTTGTATCTTCTCCACGTTTTTAATTTGCAGATGGTCTTAAGTTGTATCGTAAAATAAAGTGTTTATCAGAATTTTACTTACTCCTTAAAGATTTACTTAAATTGACTGAATGCTGTCAAAGAAATGATCTTCATCTCAATGCATTCAAATGCTAGGTTTTCTCTTGTTTCAGACATAATACGCCTATTATGTTCAATTATTAATTAAGTGATGGAGGTTTAAAACGCGTAAAAAAGATCTAGAAATAGTCTTCGATGTAAAACTATCGTTCCTCCCCCATATTAATTATATGATCAATAAGGCCAATCAAATGTTCGGTTTCTCTTAAAGAAAAACATAAGAAAATTCAAAGATCCTTATTCGCTAAGGTCTCTTTTCACCTCTATGGTAAGATCTGTTTTGAAATACTCGAGTATAGTTTCGAATCCGTTTTATAGAAACTTATGTAATAGAATTGAGAAAGTTCAAAAACGCTTTACTAGATATGTGATCTATTAATTAAACTGGCGAATTGACATGCCAACTTACAACACAAGATGTTTATTATTCGGTATCAAATACCTGGAAAGTCGACGGTCTTGCTTCTCTGTTATGTTCATTAGAGATATTTTAACGTACCACATAAAATGCCGCCCACATTAATTAAATCTTATTATAATTCGTGTTCCTCAAAGAAATGTTCTTGATTCTACTATACAGGGTTATCCATTTTGCGGTTTCAAAAGTAAACGTAAATTAAACATATTACATATATGTTATTATTATTATTTTTTTAATGTTGTTTCTTTTTATTTTAAAGTTTAAACTTTGCAATTATGTGTTAAATACTACATCATTTAAATGACCACCACGCAAATTGTTGCAAGCATCGATTCTTTTGAGGTTATTTTCGACCACTTTTTGACACATATTGGGCGGTATCTCAGCCATAACTTGACGAATATTGGTTTTTAAGTTCTCAAGAGTTAAAAGTGTATCTGCATAAACACGATCTTTCACGTGACCCCTCAAAAAAAAATTCCAGCGGTGTCAAATCGCATGATATTGGTGGCCAGTTCATATCGCCACGACGAGAAATTAGGCGGCCAGGAAATGTCTCTTGCAATTAAGTCACATTCGCTCGAGTTGTGTGGCATGTAGCACCGTCTTATTGAAACCACATATTCTCCAAGTCGTATTCTTCAATAGCAGGCAAAATAAAGTCGGTAATCATATGACCATAACGCTCCGAATTAAAGGTGACAGTCGTTCCATCGTCCTTTTCGAAGAAGTAAGGTCCAATCACACCTTTGGACCAAAGAGCACACCAAACAGTGACCTTTTGGCCTCTCTTCAATCAATACGCCAAATACGAACATTTATTTATTAACGCATTCGACGTATCTACGACGTTGTGAATGGTCAACTGGCTTCAGTTGTTGTGCAAGGAATTGACACATTTGGGTCTTCAGCAACACTTTCACTTACATCAGCGATATTTTCAGTGGTTCGAGCGAAACGATGATGCACAGTCCTTACACTATCTCAATCCAGTCTCTTTAAATTTCTTCACAATTTTGCCAATGGCTTACGTAGTTGGACGAATATGTAAACCATAATCTCCTCTTATAAAGCAAGACATGTGGCTGTGGCAGAATCACTATTTGTGTAATAGGTTTTAAGAATTTATATTCGTTGTGCGATAGTTAACTGAACAAAAAAAAACTTAATTTGACAGATGTCAAATTCCAGCCCTATACCGCAAAATGGGTAACCCGTTACAATAGCCATTTTTAGAAACTGTTCAAGAGAAACTTTTAAATTATATGTTTTAAACGAAATAAATATGCAACTTTAATATTGTAATAATTTTGATTGAAAAGTTAATTTAATAATACATTTGTTTTCTATTTTATAAGTAATTAATGTACTATAACAATTATATCTTACTCTTAAATGGGAGTATTACCTCTGATTGATGAATAAATATGTAAGTAAATAAGAAAACTAATAAAAAGTCCTTTCTAATTTAGTGTAAAACATATAACTTATCTTGAAAAGTAAAAGAACAGTCTTATTTTTAATTACTTAAATACGACCAGTTTGATTTGCACTTGAGTATACTTCATTATGTAGGTCTTTTAATGTGCATTTACATTGCTACTAGAGAACAAGCTTGAAAATCTACATAAGTTTCAAATTCAGGGGTTGGTTGCATTTTGTATTGCATTATTATAGCTCTATAGATGAGAATTACACTCACTTTTAAGATACGTGACTAGGTTTGTGTATCCTATATTATATTTCACTACTATAGGTTGGTAGGTACTTGCAATAAAAAGGTATGATATTGTTTAAACACAAAATGGTTTTGTACCTACATATTTGCTTACGTAGAGAATTTATAACTATTGTCATATCGTAAAGCGCCTTCTCAAATTGACTTCTATTATAACAAAAATACCGTAAATTCCATGGTTTAATCACGTAATTTACATTTTAATTTACTTTTGTTAACCACACACTCGAATTAGCTGCTGCCACCAATCACTTGAAAAGAATATTTTGTTCAGATATAAATTACTCGTATATATCGTCACCATATGAATGACATATAAACATTATTGGAAATATGGGGGAACGACAGATACCTTAAATTATTTAAATAATAAAGTGCATATCAAACATTTGGAAGCACGCTTATTATTCTACAAAAATAGCAATTTATTGTGTACTTTCTTTTGATTTTCTTTGAGTGAATGGGGCGTATGTGGAACATTTATTTTCCTCTATTACTATTTAGTAATAATAAATAAAATAAGGTATCAAATTATGAAATGTATTTTGGACATATGTAAAAAGTCATTCTTCATTTCATTCCGGTGTTGATCTAAAGTGCCTTGTGAGATTTCAGGGTTCTAATGATTTCACAGAGGGAAATTGAAGTTAAATTTAGCTTGAAAAATAGAAGCAAGTACATTTTTCGAAATAAATAAAATAATAAATTTAAATGTCTAATGTCATATTTATAAAACCTATTGGATCAAGTTAACCAATGCAAACAAAATAAAAATTATAGATTGATTTTATTGTTGTTTGATCAACTGATAAGGACGAAAAAGATTTAAAGATTTAAGTATGTTAAACAAGAGATCTTCTTTATATTGTTTTATATTTATAACTTCACTCAACAAAATAATTTTTAAAAGTATTAAAGCTATGTATGTACATATTTACCCATGTTTATGAATCAATTAGTTGTTTTTAGTTTTTTTTTAATTATGTTTGTCCTTTTTTTTATTTGTTTATTGTTTCAAATAAATTAATGCGAAAAGTTTATTAATGTTAAAGCAATGTTTAAAGCAATGAATGGAAAACTACAGACATTAATTAGACAGTATAATAAATATAAATATGATTAAAATTATTATGTGTTAAGATTAAGCCTAGTACGCTGCTGATGCGAAACGAAATTTTTCGGTGGTCTCCAAGTGCAGAGCGAAATGAAAACGAAAACTACAGCGGAAAAATATTTGTGGAGAGTTCTGTCTGGAAGTTGAATTTCACTGCTTGTCTTCATCACTTGTTGCACATCACCAATAACATCCTGAGTTTCCGATTCAGAAATGCAATGTTGGAACACATTAGACAAATCCATTTTATTTTAAATTTTAAATCAAATAACAATTTTTTTTTTTCAATAAAAAAATTAAACGTCAAAATTTCGCAAGCAATTAATGTGCTGGGCAATTAAATTGAGAACGAAAAGAGTGGAGAATTGTACTAAGAAATCTAGTACAGCTCTCCACTAAAATGTCACATTTCGTCGTTCATCAGCGTACTGAAAAACGAAAAGCACAGCGAAATTTTTCGTTTATGATTTCGTCCACTGCTGTCGTTTTTGCTACTATAGTAGTATTTTACTCCTTTCGAGAGTCAACTGCTACTCTACTACCCACGGACGAAAACTACTCCCCAAAATAAAACGCAAAAGAAATTTGTATTTGGTTTACAATAAAAACCAAAATTTAAAATATTATTCCAAAACGTGCACATCTGTTATTGCATTTACCTACTAACATCTCTGTTGTGTTCTATTTCCATTCCAAATGTTCATTCCATTCTTTCCAGATTGCGATAGCGAAATATTTCAAATAAAAAACGCAAATAATGATTTAATGTTTCCCCTGATTAAAAAATTCGTCGGTTCATTAATCAGTTTGCCCCATAGTAGTGCAACAGCAGAAAGAAAATTTTCAGATGTTAGCCTTATAAAAGATAAAAAAAGATATTCGCTCAGGGTATAAACGGTGAATGCCGTACTAACTGCCAAGAAACTTCAAAAAAACAATTTCAATTGGTTTTCATCATTGAAAACAAACAATGCAATTTTTTTGACAGGTCGTTTATAGCTATCCTTAAAAATGTCTGTTATTGAAAAAAATTTCCTGATTGAAAACCACCGAAACATTTTTACTGAGAGAAATCTGTCATTGGAACTGTGTAAAATTGGAACACAAATCAGTGGAATGATTCATTTCAGTTTTTAACATAAAAGTATCAGCTGTTCAGGAAAATAGAAAAATGCATTTTTAGCAATAAATGCGCAACTAAACTTTTTTTCTCAAAAAAATACTTTGTGTGATTTCTGATCGATCAATATATGATTTTCATTTCTAATAAAAGGGAAACACCGTCAATTATCGATTCAAAAATATGAAACAAATCTTTTTTATTTAAAATCTTTTTTATTTTTTTTAACTACATTATTTTAAAATGTTGGCCTTTCAGCAGTGAAAGCAAAAATATGCCATGACATTATATCCTTCTATTTGTCTGTTTTCGGAACATTTACCTTCGCAGTAGGTCAATTAACTTCAAATTTGGACATTTTTATTTTCAGTTTTTAATTATGTTAATGGGCCAAGAATGTTTTTGTTGTTTTTTTGTTTTACTCCCCAATTTAAGAAAATACTCCCCAAAATGAGAGAAAAATACTACTCTTGAAATTTTTAAATCGACAGCACTATTTTCGTCATGTCATTTTTGTATGGGAAATTTCGTTTCGCATCAGCAGCGTACTAGGCTTTAAGATGAATACAAATATAATTTAACTAAAATAAAAATAATGGTTAACCGCAGTTTTAAATAACTTGATAGACAAAACAGACAGAATTGCGACTTGAATTTTCACCAAAAAAGACTTTTTTACTTCTTACATATAAAATATTTTAGAAAAAGAATAATTTTCTGGTTAATAAGAAATAACTTTTTTTTAATCAAAATGTCGTTAATTTTTTGAAATTCACCAGTAGATACATAGATATTGAAATTTTTCTCAAAATTACGAGTGGTGCTCATACATATATCCAAAGAATCTATTTACAAATAGTTGTTTTCTATATTGAGCGCGCAAGGGGTTATGAATACCTTTATAATAAATATGATTTAAAATCACGAAAATAAATATAAAAAAGAGGCTGGGATGCGACCCACACTGATAACTTGCCATCCTGTCTGTCGATTTGTCTTGCTTAAAAGATTGTCTAAATGTATCAATTCTTACCAAATTTGCGTTCTATTTTTTGGAGATTTTATTTTTTTATGAAAAAACGGACTGTTGTATTTTTATAAAAAAATTACTGAATATCAAAAACAATATTTTCTACGAAATAAAATAAGTTTGAAGCCAATATTTTTAATTTTTGAAAAGCTATTCGAGTCGAAAGTAAATTTTTACCAAGTTTTAGTATTGTTTTTTTTTAGGTTTTTATTTTTTGTATCAATCCAACATTTCTCAAAATTTTACCGAATGTTGAAAACAATATTATTTATAAGATAAAATTAGTTTGAAGCCAATATCTCAAAGTTTTGAAAAGATATTTGAGCCGAAAATCAATTTTTACCAACTTTTATTAATTTTTTTGTTTAGGTTTTTATTTTTTGTAAAAAAACTGTCAATTCGATTTTTCCTAAAGTTGAAAACAATATTTTTTACAAGTAAAAATTAGTTGTAAGCCATAATCTCAAATTTTTGAAGAGATATTTGAGTCGAAATTAAATTTTTCCTAACTTTGACTAATGTTTTTTTAGGTTTTTATTTTTTATAAAAAAAACTGTCAATTAGATTTTTCTCAAAATTTTATCAGATGTCAAAAACATTATTTTTTGTTGCACAAAATTGTTTCGGAGATGAAATCATATTTTGGTCGTAAAATTTTCGAGGTGACAAATTTTTTTTTCAGTTTTTTTTATTTATAAAAAAAAACCGTTGATTGGATTTTTATCCAAAAATATACTTGTTTTGTATTACGTTACAATTTATAATATAAAATTTAATTCAAGTCTCTAGCGTCATTGGTTCATGAGATATTTAGGGTTAACCAAAATGTTAACCTATTTTTTAAACTGCTATGGTAAAAAAACCACCCACGCGATTTTCTTGAGAGCCCTTTCTGCATCTTTCTGCCTAATTATCTGTATAACGAAATTTATTTGAAGTCGATATCTTTTCTGGTTCTTGAGCAATGGACGACGAAAAAAACGCCGCGAACGTACAGACGTACGGACGTACGAACGTACGTACACACGCACGCACAGACATCTTTCTAAAAATCTTTTATTTCGACTCTAGGGACCTTGAAACGTTGAGAAATGTCAAAATTTTCAATTTGACAAATCGGACCCATTACAATAACTTCCTATGGGAAGTTAACCAGAATAAAAGTGTTCATGTATGCATTTCGCCCCGATGTAATGGTTGGGCTCATCAGAAGATGAACATTACATCTTGTCTTGACGCATATTTTCCCGAATAAATCGAGATTCTATATAATCCGAGCTACATAGAGCAACTGCGAATTATATAGTTGCTACAAGTCTTCAAATCATATTTATTAAAATAAACGGTGTTCAGGAAAAAAACAATTCGACTGTTAACAGTCAAATATTTCTTACCCTTATAATGATTAAACACAGTGTGAGCAATTAGGAAATGGGAAATATTGTGCCTGGCAAAGCGTTCCATATTCGTGTAGTGCGGTTAAAGAAAACTAGAGCATTGTTGGTGTAAAAATCGATAAAACAATGTTCAAGAGAAGCAAATGTCTCGGTAAGATAACGATTTCCTATCATTTTTAGAGCTATTTCTTCAATTCTATCCAATAGACTCAAGTACGGTATTGGGGTACCATCTCAAATATGAAAATTATACTCGAGTTTTAGACGAACAAAAGCTTTGTATCATCAGAAGAGGTAAAAACTTCTTGCATTGTCGGAGAAGCATTTAAGCATTTTTGGCGATCTTAAATATGTGAGTGATCACTCCACAACAAGTGGTTTGTAATGCACGTATGAAGAACAAGGATGAGATTCTAAAAACGAATATGAAAAGCTGAGGGTACTGTCATCAGCGAAACAATTTAGAGGGTTAGAAGTTTCAGACAAAAGATCATTTATAAAAATAAGGAAGAGTGGCGGAGACAAAACGGAGCCCTGAGGCACACCAGTGTTTATTTTGTGGGTATCAGAATTTGAAGAGAGCTTGATGCCAAAGTGCAATCATCTTACGTTCTGAAAAACGATGTAAGGATTTATTCCACTGTTCGGGAGATAAAACATAAGATCACCAGTGGATTTCTTGCTACGAAAGCCATACTGTCGGTCGTTAAGAAGCTTTCGTTCTTCAAGATATTTCTTAAGCTGAAAATTGATCAGCGTTTCCATGACCTTGGAAAGAAGGGACGTAAGTGCAATTGTACGATAGTTATAGGGTGAGGAATATTCACCTTTTCGGGATTCGGGACAGGCTAGACAAATGCTGTTTTCCATCTTCTAGAAACTATACGAGTGCTAAAGAAGGGGCGAATCTTCTTTAGCATTCGTATATAGAATCGTTTATGCTTTCAAGTACAGGCGGAGTCATGTCACTCAATGGCAGCATCGAATTAACAGCAAACTGTGCTGCAAGCAAATTGGCTTTATCAATCGAGCTTACAAAAGGATTGTCATTGGAAACGAGCTTCGGAACCAACGAAGACGTAGTGTTACGTACATTTTTTACATATCACCAGAAATTTGTACTACCATTGGGACATTGTAATATTTTTTTCCGTAATTTCTGGTCATGCAAAAATGTAATGCGTCGTACATGTCCGTTACAGGTCTTTCTAGCTTGTTTGAACTTATTCCGGTTTTCCTCAGTTGGGTATGGGTTGGCTTTGTAATTCCGAATCAAACCATGAGTTTTTTTTGGGTTTGATAGATTTTAGCCTATTCGGGATAAAATTTTTCATTCCACAAAGAATAGTGGCTAGTTAAAGTTTTTAGTTGTTTAGGTTTTTTTGTAAAAAAAAAAATTGGTGATTGGATCTTTCTAACAAATTAGCTTAAAGTTATACACCAACAATCTTTTGCATATGATAAATTAAGTTTCATTTCAATATCCTTAGATATTTTAGTTGAAAATCAATTTTTACCTTATGCTTTTTTAACATTTCAATCTTGTGGGACTGTATTATCATTAAATAAATAATAAAAATCAAATGTATTTGAGATACCGGAGAAAAACGCCAAATCTTCCAACTCCAAATATGACGAACCAATGAAGTTTGGGACTCTGTATCTTAATAAATAATTGACGGAAACACGTCAATAATATATCATTTTATTAGATACTTACATATATTGGCAGCAGGTTGTTGTCAGATTATTTTAAAAAAAATTAACTTCTTCGGAGTTGTTAAACAAAACGAAAAATATTGGTTTTCTTATAAAAATTAACTTTATAGATATAATACAACATTTTTCTCGAAATCTTTTTAATGCTCGAAAAAAGAAATACATGAGCTTAAATGTGTACCTTCAACTTTCAAAGAAAACCTACAGTCTTGTAGTAATTTGTGAAAGCATACTATATTTAGTACATAATTATGATTTATCTATGTATATTTGTACTTATTATTATTATTTATTATTTTCAAAAAAGGGAAAACTGTGTGATTTAAATTAATTTAATTTGTGTACATTAATTTTTAAAGTAAATTAAAAAAAGAAAATCAATGTCAACGTGATTTCCTCAATATACAAACGAAAATTTAATTTTATGTACATGTTAAGAATGAGTTCTATTTATATCGAACTCTAATAAAAATTCAGCCCTTGACACTCTTAATATTTTGAGTACCTACGCAGAACTATAGTTCATTGAGATTCTCACGAACTACCATATTATTATAAGGTATTTCTTTTATAAGTAAATAAGTTAGTAATAAAGTTCCAGGTTTCTGTAAATAGTTTATTTAAAATTTATGAAATCCGTTGAAAGCTGTTTCAGAATTATTAAAGGATAAAAAATTCAAAATTAAGGTTTAAATATTTAAGTAGGCATTTTTTAAGCATGTACAAAAATTAAATCCTTAAAGAATTTGAGAATAAATTCATCGAACTTGTAAGCTAAAAGTGTAATTAAAACCAAGTACCAGAATTAAATGTGTCGTATTTTTCACTGTCTTTCCTAATTCCAAATTTAGGATTTTACCTGATAAATGATGAATTTAAACACAGAATGGATATTTCACCATATATTAAAAATAAAATTGAACATATGTGTATTCTACGCTTTTTTTATTAGTCGAGCCTTTTTTGGATAGTTTTACTTTTTTACTTTTCCCTATCACAAAATTATAAACGTGCATAGTTTTCACTTGCGACTATAGGAATTATAAGGCAAATTTTGCATTAGTAAAAATGTCGAACTTGAAAAAGTGGGTCTCCGATTCTTTTCGTCTGTCTGTCTGTGCACGCCCAGACAATCCAAACTATTGGGTCAATTGAGTTTAAATTTGCAAATTAAGGTTTTAAGAAGATTCCGGTTTGACGTGTTTTTTACTTCTTTTTTAAGACTAAAAATAACAGTAGTCCCAATACACATTTCTTGGTAAAAAAATCGCAAATTCGAATATTCTCAAAAACGAACCGAAAGATTGTATTTATTTTCCTTAAATATTTTTTTTTCTTGACTTGTCTTTTTTCATAAAAAAAACATATTTTTGTATTGCTCCAGAAGGGTAACCTAATAGAACCGTTATTTTGTTTTTAAGTTTGCTCTAGAACTAATGAACCGATTTTAATCACTTTTTTTCTGCACAAGCCATTATACTGTCTTAATAATATTTTGTGATCAAAAAATTCATAATTTTTTCTTAACTAAATGGCATTTTCATTTTTAAAGAAAAACAAATTTTGCAGGTACATTTTTAAGTCTTAAAATACAGGAAATGCTATATTTAAACAGACTCTTTGGATACATGAGCAAGTTCGTGCATTATATTTGTTTTGCTTTTCGTTTAGTTTTTCCAAAGTTTTTTTTCAAATATCTTAGTCTTGACATTCTTGAATCAGGCTGTGATCCAACCCACACTCAGTTATAACCTATCAATTTTGTCTGTCGGTTGGTATTTCTAAAAAAAATTGCAAAATATTGTTTAACTTGCAAAAAGTTTGAAGTTAATATATTTCTTTGTTCTCAAGATACTTAAGTCGAAAATCATTTTTTATCAATTTTCAACTGTTCTGTGTAAGTGTTCCGTTTTTTTATGTTATCAATTAGATTTTCCTTAAAACTCATATAAAAGTTAACAACAATATTTTAGATATGATAAAATAAATTTGATTTCAATATCTGTTGCTTAGATATTTTTGACGAAAACCAATTATCATTGGTCAATCAAATTACTAATTTGTTCTATAGCATAAACAAAATAATAGTTTTTTTAAATACTAAGATTTCCTAAATTCGAATCTAGTCCGTTTATTTTATGCTCCTTTAAAAACGCTAAAAACAACCAAAATCGGTGTTTTTAAGGATAAGTTAAAACTAAAAATATCTCTCCACAATAAATTGTATGATAATTTTGCAAAGTTAAAATCCTTCGCTTCTAGATACAATTTTAGTCATTTTATTATCTTAATTAGTTTCTCGAAATTGTCATTAGTAATGAGTCTTTATTTGACTTTATATGAAGCCTGGAGAAAACCTTGAATTTGATGCTTTCATAGTTTTGATAAATACGTTTTAGAATTAACTTTGAATGCTGATTTAGAATCCAAACTTAAATTTTAAATATTTGCTCAAATTTTTATTTTTATATTTTTTAATATATTTTAAAAACTTGTTTAGAAAATACAGAAACAAAATCGTTTTACCTTTTTGTGTTAAAAACTGTTTAAGCATGAACAAGTGAAATCTAACAACTCATGAAGATTTTTTCGAACATTTATGAAATAATCTAATTATAATCTAAATAACAATAACGGAAAGAAAACCTTACCCACAAATGTTATTTTAAGCTAATATCATTTGTTGTTCGCAAAAAATTCCAGGCGATGAATAATTTTTTCAATTTATTTGATTTATAAAAAAAAAAACAGTTTGTTCATTATTATAATGAACAGTTCATTATTTGAAGAAAATGTTCATTATGCATTATTGTGTGTCGGAAAACATAAAAATGTTCATTATTTTAGAAATTGCTCATTACTTGTTCATTATTTTATGATTTTTTTCTTTGAGGAAAGCCTAAGCATGAAAACCATTAAATGTTTAATGAAAACGTACCCTTACATCATAATTCGTTGTCTTTCTTTTTCGGAACACTTCCTAATCTCACAATTACAAAAATCAGATCATGTTATACATCCTAATATACAGGGAAATTAATTTTACCATTGAGTTTTACTGACCAATGAGACCATGACTAGTGTACAAAATTATGTATCTTCAGAAAAAAAATTTGAATGGAAGGAGAGCCAAATGAGTGCTGGAGATAGGTGGGTTGAAATTTTCAAGTTTTTCAATGAAAAAATGATACAGTATGAAAACATTTCAAAAATCGTAGAGTTTTGTTTATGCCTTAATGGGTCTAATGCCCCAATAGAGAGAGTTTTCTCAATTTTAAACAAACGAAAAAAACAATATGAAAATTGAAACAATAAGGTCCATTTTAATTTACAAATGCAATTATGAATTAAATTGCATCGAATATAAGAATTATTAAAAGGGAAAGCCAGAATTCATCAAAAAAATGTATTCTTCTAAAAAGTACTTATTTTAACAATATTAATATATTGTAATTCAATGACAAAGTTGTTTTATTAGCCAATATGATATAAAAGAGTTTAAGGTTTTGTTTATTTTTTTTTGTAAATAAGTTAGAGACTGAAAAAATCTGGGCACGAGTACGATAACTTTGGCGCCAAGATATAATAACGGTTTTTGGTAGAGGGGCTTAATACAAGAATTTTTTTACTATGGGAGGGGGGGTCTATCTCCCCCGTTTAGGCGGTAGGGGCAATTTAAAAAAATTATTATTTAAAATGGAAAAAAATAATTAAAAAATAACGGTGATACTAACAATTAAGTTTTATACATTTTTTTAAAGCCAACATTCTGTTTTATTAGCCAGTTTTAATTTCAAGTCAAAACTATGCGTAGTTTTTGAAAAATTTAATTTTAAACTCAAAATTTGAGTAAAAAAAAGTTTAAAAAAAGGTTTAAAGTGTAATTTTTCAATACTTCAAGATTATCTACCATTGTTTTTATTTCAGAATTTATTGCTCTTATTTGTTTTTGATCAAAAACAGATGATTTTATGTCTTTTAGTTTTTGAGAAAATTGAAAATAACCACAACTACTATTTTAATTTAATTCTTTTTTTTTTGCTTGAGTGGTCCTATTTTGATAGTAACAATGGTAGGTGCGAGTTTGGGTATATGCAACAGTAAGGTGTGTGCGAGTTTGGGTGTATGCAACAGTGGTATCTGTAAGGGGGGCGTGCTGCCCCCCTGCAACCCACCTGCTTGGGAACACTATAGGATTTGGGGTGGGTGCAAGTTGGAGTGCGTGCAAGATGGGGTGCATGCAAAGTTTCTTTTGCATTTAAATAAGCTGAATTTAAGAAAAATTAATTTACCCTAGGTGTATCTTAATCCATATTCGATTATTACTATCAAAATAAGACTACGGACGTTAATACTTAAGCAAGGAAAAAGTAATTTAATTAAAATATTTTTTTTGGTAATTTTCAATTTTCTCAAGAACTAGAAGACATAAAGTCATCTAGTTTTCAGTTTTTGATCAAAAACAAATAAGAGCAGTGAATTCTAAAAAAACAGTAGATAATTTGAAAGTTTTGAAAAACTACACTTTAAACCTTTTTTTTAAATTTTGTTTGCATAAATTTTTAGTTTAAAACAATTTTTTTCAAAAACTATGCATAGTTTTGACTTGATTTAAAAACAAGCTAATAGACAAAAATGTTGGCTTTAAAAAAAGGTATAATACTTAATTGTAAGTATTACCGTTATTTTTTAATTATTTTTTTTCCATTTAATGTACATATTTTTTTAAATTGCCCCTACCGCCTAACCGGGGGGAGATAGACCCCCCTCCTATAGTAAAAAATGCTTGTTTTTAACTGTTCTATACAAATCCGTCATTAAACTTTGTCGCTAAAGTTATCGTACTCTCCCCAAAATCTGTGTTATTTTTATGTTTGTTTTGTTTATTATCGATGAAAGTTCCTTTTTTGTTTAGTTTATAAATGCATATACCTAATTATACTATATTTATTAATTAATTTGTATTATATTATATTTATTTACTATTACTCAATGAAATACAAAAAAAAATCTTGAAAACTGGTCAACATTTTTCATTTTTTGGGTACTGTTCATTATTTTGTCTCGGAAAATATGGTCACCGTAGTTATTGGTTTAAAATATATTTGGGGTCAACTAAATTTTTACAGAAATACATATCTCTAAAAACTTTTCATTCAGATTCTAGGACTCTTGAAACTTCGATAAATATCAAAATGTTCAATTCGAAAAATCAAACCGATTACTATAATTTTCTATGGAAAGTCAAAAATTCTTTCCTATCAACACGAGCAAACTTTTATAGGAACAAATATTTTTGCTTGAATAAGCATTAATACAGCTATCAAACTCATAGATACTCATAACCCAGCACCAAACTTCATTAATACACGCAAAATTTATTTAACTATTTATGCTCACAAAAAAAGGACTCAATCTTCAATCTTGATTATTAAAGAATTAATTAATTCCGTTCCTAGTTTATTTTGAGATATTAATTAAGCAACACATCAGCTCATGTCAATATGTCTAGACCACCCCTTCCATACTTACACACCACCAAACGTCACGCTGAGTTACAATAACTATATGCTTTCACACTATATTTAAATATTGTACGTTTTCTGGTTAAATATTCAACACGATATACAGTTATGGACAGACAAATAGCACAGTCAAGACTTTTTTCGTAACAACATAGTTTATTTCTTAATTAACAACTTAAACATTTATATTACTTTATAGAAAGCTCAGATTAGAACTTAAGATGATTAAGAAATTAAATTAAAACTAAACTTCTGGGGATTAAATTGAAAAAAACGAAATCTTGCTTGTGATGACATTATTTCTGCTGGACATAGAAATAGCACACGTATGCAAATCTAATAAAAATCAATGGTTTAGAAATTAAAACTTTTCTTTTATACAGTCTTTCTATTTACCTAGTTAATACTTTGTGGACTGGCCACGATTTTTTAGAGTAGCTTGGCATCTTCTTGGTAAACTCTCCACTAATTTCCTACATTTGCTCTGGGGAATAGAGTACCAAGCTTCCTGAATTCCGGTCCAAAGTTCTTCCGAATTTTTGAATTTTTTTTGCCCGATCTTAACTTTAACATCACTCCACAGGTTTTCAATTGGGTTAAGATCGGGACTTTGCGCAGGCCAGCTTAAAACCTCGATATTTTCATGGGCAAGCCAATCCTTGACCACCTTGGCTGCATGTTTCGGATCATTGTCATGCATGAAAATCCAGTTGACTGGCATTGACTCGAACGCGAATGTTTCCATTGTGTTTTTCAATATGTTTAGGTATGAAAACTTATCCATCCGTCCATCTATTCTCACCACTGGACCCACCCCATGCCAAGAAAAAGCACCCCAGACCATCACACTTCCTCCACCATGTTTCACTGTTTTTAGAGTGTATTTGGAGTTGTAGGCCTGACCTTCTGGGCGATGAACAAACGTTTTTCCATCTGATCCGATGCGGTTACACTTTGTCTCATCACTCCATAGCACTCTTTTCCAAAATTTAAGGTCTTTGTTGAGATGGGTTTTGGCAAATGTTAAACGAGCCTTAATATTTTTTTTTGAAAGCAAAGGTTTTTTTCTGCTAACGCGTCCATATAATTTAGCATCGTTGAGCCGTCTTCTTACCAGTCTGCTGGATACGTTAACACCGAATTCTTCATTAATTTCGGCCGTAATGATGCGGGAGGATTTAAAAGGATCGGACTTACACTTTCTAACGATGGCTCTGTCAACGCGTACTGAAGTCTTGCGAGGGGTGGGCTTGCGAATTTTATTTTTACTTCTTAGTTCAGGATTGGTTTTCACAGAATTAATAGCATTATATATCATTTTCCGCGAACACTTCATTAATTTCGCAATTTCTGAAGGATTATTACCTTTTTCATAGAGTTCATAGATAATATTCCTTTTTTCAAAGGTACAATGAACACCTCTACCCATATTTTTGATTTTTTTTTTTTTTGCAGTTGTATTATGGTACACAATACAAAAAAACAACTTTCGCCTACGAAGATCGATAAACAAATGAAAAGTTACAATTTAACTAACAACTGTGCTATTTCTCTGTCCACTAATTATGTACAGTCTAATGTTCTAAGCTACCAACAACAAAAGGCTATAGGTGATAACGGTTTAAATATGACTCTCTTTTGTTGTGTCAGTTGCAGTAAGCAACATAAACACAAAAAATTGCAATGATCATTCAAAATAACGGACATTTTTTTGGAACTGTTTTTCTTTCTTTATGTGTGCTATTTGTATGTCCATAACTGTACATAAAGAATATACCTAATTCTGACTTATTTATAACATCACAATCCTCAAGACATCTACATATATATTTTATATATATTTTTTTTCACAAAATCTTCAGTCAGTTGCTAGACTTACAAAAACCCTTTCTTCAAAATTGTTTTTAAACTGCTTTACAAGTATCGTTTATTCAGAATATTTAAAATCATCCCTAGCTTTAATAACCACGTATGTACTTACATTTTACCATAAATATAAAACTTTTTATAATTTTATCACCATTATTATATTTTATCTTAAGATGTACGGAATTAAGCAACACGAAAAACAATTGCGCCAGCACATTATTTCCCTATCAAAAGTCGATAGTCGAAGAATGCAAAGTGTGAACTTATAAACAAGTGGATTGTGGATATTGATAGAAAATTGTGCTTACCCTTCGACTCCGCCAAAGAACTGCATTTTCTTTTGTTTATAAATTTAATTCAAAATCACGCGGAATAATAAACAATACAAAATTCTCTCCTCAACCACAATAACAAATTAAGAGAAAAACTAATTTCTCTAAATTGCATGAACTTTTTACGTTTTAAATTTCGCTTAGTTGTCAAAACTGCACAAATAACCGAAATAACTGGAAATCGTGAAAATAAACAAAAATAATAGGTAATTGTTTAAATTCTCAAAACAGGAATTTCTAAAACCTGTGTGATATAATTTTTCGTAACTGCAATATTTTAATCGCCAAGTAAAGGTAGGTAAATCAAAAAAGAAAAAGGTGAATGTATTGGAAAGAATCTCGAGAAACGAAGGCGAAACAAAAATGAAATTTCTCGCGTTTGGAACAACTAAAAGATAATTTGCACGCACAACACCACACAGCTTGTCCCTTAAGCGTTCGCGACACGAATGAATGTTTTAGCGTAGGCTATTTTCTGTGAACCACCAAAATCAGTCGATTGCCAGCGGACGCGGAGGCTTTTGGTTTCTCTCAAACGAGCCCCCTCCTTCGCAGAGTGTCACTTCACTATCACTACTGCCTGACACATCATGTTTTTGTCATCCCCCCTTCCAATCCCAACTCTTTACGTCTTCTATTGTTTATTTTGAAAGTTTAGGACGGAAAACGTCACTGTTGAGATTCCTTACTTTCCAGTGAAAGAGTGCACTTGATTTTGTTTTGCAGTAATAATTATATTATATTATTTACGTGCGATCTATAAACATTACAGTTATATCAGGCGATTTAATTCACAATTTATTTCTCATTCTCTCTGAAATCTGTGCTCTTAAACCAGAAATCAATTAAATCTGTTCAAGTTTGATTTTCTATTGAAAACACAACAGAGTAGAGTATACCTCTACCAAAAACACTCTATATATACTAGAGTGTTTTTGACCTCTGCCTTCTCGTTTTGAGCTTTAAAAAAGCTTTCTGCTTTAGTGTATTCTTTTAGATTGAGACCATTTAAATCTCTATGGAAACCACACTTTTAGACCAATTAAATAAACCGTTAATTTGAATATTTAAAGAAGAACGTTTAAATTCTGATAATGAAAAGATGAAGACTGAAGAACTGTGAATTATGATTACAATAAAATACAATAAAATACATTCCAAGAGATTTTTCATCCTAGTATAAGAAAAGAGGCTAGGATGCGACCCACACTGATAACATCCCATCGTGTCTGTCGATTTGTCTTGCTTAAAAGTTTGTATGTTTTCGTGATTTGTTAAAAAAGTTATCAGTTGAATTATTCTTACAAATTTAAAAACTACCAATAATATTTTGCATATTATAATGAAATAGATTTCGAAATTATATTTTTGTTAACGAGATTTTTAGTCGAAAACCAATTTTTACCAATTTTAGTAGCATTTCTTAAAAAAATTATTATATAATTATATATATAAACAAATACAAATTTAATGAATGAAATTAATTTGAAGTCAATATCTTCTATTGTTCACGAGATATCGAAAACCGAACATCAATTTTTACCAATTTTGCGTACTATTTTTGTAGATTTTAATTTTTTTATGAAAAAACTGACTGTTGGATATTTATAACAAATGTACTGAACGTCGAAAACAATATTTTATGTGAGATAAAATAAGTTTGAAACCCATGTTTTTAATTTTTGAAAAGATATTTGAGTCAAAAGTAAATTTTTACTAAGTTTTAGTATTGTTTTTTTATAGGTTTTTATTGTTTGTAAAAAAACTGTCAATTCGATTTTTCTCAAAATTTTACTAAATGTTGACAACGATATTTTTAAAAGATAAAATTCGTTTAAAGCATATATCTTAAAGTCTTGAAAAAATATTTCAGTTGAAAGTCAATTTTTACCAACTTTGTGGTTTTTATTTTTTGTAAAAAAACTGTCAATTCCATTTTTCTCAGAATTTTACTGAATGTTGACAACAATATGTTTTAAAATATTAAATTACTTTAAGGCCAATATATCAAAGTTTTGAAAAGATATTTGAGCCGAAAATTAATTTTTACCAACTTTTATTAATATTTTTTTAAGTTTTTATTTTTTTAAGAAACTGTCGATTCGATTTTTCTCAAAATTTTACCGAATGTTGAAAATAATATTTCTTATAAGATAAAATAAGTTGGAAAAAATAAAAGGTACTTAAGTCGAAAATCAATTTTTACCAACTTTGAGGGATGTTTTTTATATGTTTTTATTTTTTATAAAAAAACTGTCAATTCGATTTTTCTCAAAATTTTACTAGATGTTAAAAACATTATTCTTCATTCGAACGTACGTTCACACGCACGCACAGACATTTTTCTAAAAATCTTTTATTTCGACTCTAGGGACCTTGAAACGTTGAGAAATGTCAAAATTTTCAATTCGACAAATCGGACCCATTACAATAACTTCCTATGGGAAGTAAATAAATGGACTTGCTCCAAAATTGACAAAGTGAAATATAACTCCCAAAGAAATAACTCACAAGAATGAAAATAAAATAAAAAAAGTGGGATGCGATCCAAACTGATAACTTCCCATCACGTCTGTCGATTTGACTTGATTAAAACTTTAACGAAATATTCATAACAATATTTTGTGTGAGATAAATAATTTAAAGTCAATGTCTTTCTTTGTTCTCCTAATACTTTTGTCAAAAACCATTTCCTATCACTTTGGTGTTGCTTTTCTAGCTTTCGTGCTTTGTAAACAAAGCTTTCAATTGAATTTTTCTAAAAAAAAATTAACTAAAAATTACCAACACTATTTTATGTACATTAAAGTATTTTGATTTCAAAATTAGTTTTTGTTAACGAGATTTTTAGTCGAAAACCAATTTTTAACAATTTTAGTAGCATTTTTTCGAATTTTTTTATTAGATGATTAGTCCAATAAAATGTATTTTATTTACATTTTTTTTCTTCTTTTTTGACTTAATTTTATTTAAATTGATTTAATTTTAAAATACTGCAAACAAAAAAGTGACGTTCTTTTTACGAAATGTTAACGATTTTTGGTATTATATTATGGGTCTATGAAATAACTCCCACGAAATAAGTCCCACTTTTAAAAACGAAATAAGTCCCACCAAAAATTGCTTAAAAAATGAAATAACTCCCACGAAATAAGTCCCACTTTTGAAAACGAAATAAGTCCCACCAAAATAAAATGATTTAAAAATTTACTTGAAATGAAATAACTCCCACTCAAAATGAAATAACTCCCTCTTGAATAACATATTTTTTAAATGAATTAAGTCCCACTTTCATAAACGAAATAAGTCCCACTAGTAACAACGTTTGGATTCGTAAATGGATTAAGTACAGATCAATTGTTCTTATTATTAAGATGGAAACCGTTTTGGAAGGACCATCAGATTAAAATTATCGACCTTTATAAATGGCTTGAAGATCCAGTGCATGGTAGACGGTATTATAGTTTTAACGTGGCATCGGGATTAGTTGTATTTTGTAATGGTGATATGTATTAGAAAACATGGAACACGAATTCCAATTTCCTACTAAAAATATAATAAAACACTTACATACGTAATTACGTCAACAATTTTTTTTTAAATTGTTTTTCCAGTAGTTAAGTTCGGTACCTATTTGTACACATTTCTTTAAAGTTTTTTACTATAGTAAGTATAAAGTAATTAATAACAAAAAAAAAGGAGAGCCATGAGAGATAAGGAAAAAAAATTATGGTTGTCCCTTTTACGAAATGTCCAATATATAACTTTTTGCATAAGAAAAAAATGAGAAATAAAGCCATAATGGCCTTTTATTCAAAAAAGCTGTTGATATTGGCGCCTGCCTGGCGACTTTACATACCCTAAGCGGAGCAACGGAGTTACGTGAGCGGGTGTGACCCCGAAAAAGGGAGTTAAAATCCTGAGAACCCGCGAAGCGGGCCACCCACAGGTGCTTTTATTGAAAGAAGTTGTTGATATAAGCGCCTGCCTGGCGACTTTACACACCCTATATATAATTGTTTCTCAAAACAAATATAAAGAAGCTTGCTGTTATTCCTCTTCCCTGCAATTATTTCGTATGTCACACTCATGTTCACTATTGAAATTCACAAACTTAACTAATCAATATAATGATAAGGTCTTGTAAACTAGCACACTTAACAACAAATTTGAAACAATACCATTCATTTCGTAAAGAGCAAGAAATAACGGAACTTTTCGAAAGCATATTCTACAATACAATACATTTTTTTTAAAAAGCAACAAAAAGAACATTATGAAATTCAATGAGAAACAACGTGAAGAGCAACATATAACGGCAAAAATTATTAAGCATTCACTTAAAATGCAAAATTATGAAAATGAAATAAGTCCCACTTAAAACGAAATAAATCCCACCAAAAAATATAAATTTAGGGGTATGAAATAACTCCCACTTTACAAAACGAATTTATTCCCACTCAAAACGAAATAAGTCCCACTTAAAATAAAAACGCGTAACGAAATAAGTCCCACCAATTGACGAAATAAGTCCCACTTTTAAAAACCAAATAACTCCCACTTTCAAAATAACAATTTTTGGTGGGACTTATTTCGTTTTTAAAAGTGGGACTTATTTCGTGGGAGTTATTTCATAGACCCTATATTATATTAATAAAACAATAAAATAAAATTACATTAATTAAAATAAGAGTTAAAATAATTTCATTCAATATATGTACATACATAGTTTCTTTACATTAATTAACGGATGAGATAAGCAATATTAAAGGAAAGGGAAATAATTATTAAATAAAGGTAAGTTAATTTAATAAGAAAATTTTAAAAAAAAGAAAAAAACAAACGTTTAAGGAAAAAGAAGTAAAATAAAAGAAGGAAGCAAAGTACATTAATTTCTTATTTTTATTTCTTGGGCATCTGTATTAAGTTTTCAAATAAAACGAAAATCTTTTTGATCCTTATTTTTCGATTCTAAAATCAATGGTTTTAATTTTGTTAAAATTCAGAATGCATTGTTTTAGCTTCCTCTATTCCTGCTTTAAAATTTAAACTTGATTTCGAAGGTTTCGAGCGTTTTGAAGGGCTTGTCATCGTCATTTAACAATGGAGAAAATAGATTCCTGTAAAAGAAAAATTCTTTGAAAAGTTAAGTTTTGAATAACTTACTGCCAATGTTGCCACGCCAGCTTCCTCAGCGCTTGAATCACCACCTAAAGCATGATCTCCCATTATGCTCAAAATTTGATCCTCAAAATCATTCAGGTCTTCAGGAGCACCTTTGATGGCTTTTGATGATTTTTACTCCCGCTTTAAGATTGATCAAACACTACATATAAAATACTTAATATTCATATTTTTGAAATATCTAGCAAAAATGGCTGTTTAACCAGTAAGTGGACTTAAATTCAAACTCGGGACAGTTTTGTCTTTTATTTTGCTTTTTTATGAGTTTTTCATTTGCATGTTTAGTGAAATATTTAATATAATGGAAAACGGTTACTTAAATTACTTAGTGAGCTTAAATTCAAATTCGAAATATGGTGTTAAGCTACATAAACCAGCTGATAGTATTCAAAAGATTTTGGTTCTATATTCCCCTTTCATAAGAAATTTTTAATACTACCACCAAGAGCGTTTAACATTGATGTAAGTGTCAGCTAATCACTTTTAATTCTAATATTTGTATTTATGCTCCCATATATTCCACTAGCTTCTTCTTTTGATATTTAGAAATCCTTTGGTTTTTCTAGAAGTTAGATTACCCTTTATATATGCTTAAAACAAAATACAATTCAAAAATACTTACTGGTTTTGTATTATCGGCCATATTTACATACATTCTCGCTACTCTCCCTCGTGTCGAGTAATTTTGAAAATTAAACGAACAAAATTTCTCGACATTCTTTTTACATAAACAGTTTTATTATTCACATATTTCCAGGTTTCCAAAAAGTTTTATTCCGAACCGGTTCAAGGCGAGAAAAATTAATTTACAAAACCGCACAACTGTGAGAAAATGAATTTCACATTATTTTTGTTAATGTTTCATGAGAGGCATTTCTTGATGCCATATCATTGCTTAAATAAACGCATATAATTTAAAGTATTTAAATTTTTTCCAGAGGTCTTGGGTTCAATCCCTGCCGGTGCCATCTAAAGTTTTTTTTCATTGACAAATCCTCCATAAGTAATTTTTGTCATGAAAAGTGCTTTCTCAATTTATCCGTTCGGATTCCGCTTAAAACTGTAGGTCCCCTCAACTTCTGACAGCATTACTCGCACACAGGAATGGTTGAGAGTTGTAAGTCACAAGTCCCTAGTTCTCAATGATCTGTCATTACTTTATTTAGGGGTTTCTTAACAAGGTTCGGGGATTTTCTGGCAAAATATAACAAGCAATGTCTGTGGTTATTATTGCAGTTTCTACAAATATTCGGGATCTACTTGCGCTCGTGGGAAGCAATTTTTAAGAATTAATTTGGATTGAAAAGTATTTTAATACTGTTTTCGAAACTAAAACGAAAAACATATGAAGCACAAAAACCTATGAACAGGCTCAAGTTGTTTCCAATCTTTTAAAATAGTAAAGATAAAAGGTAAATGTGGAAAATGTATCGCAAAATTGCACTAGATTTTAAGAGCTGAAAATTGGAATCAAGACAACGCTAACTGGCTCTGTGCTATTTGACTTCAATAATTAGCTCGATTCTAATTTTATTATATAAATCTTAACAGTATGTACCTATGTAAATTTTATTTAAAATTTTTAAAACTAATTTGATTCCACTAAAATATTTATGCATTTCTTCAAAGATCCTAATTACTTGATTGATCTCTTTTTAAAATTTGAATTCTTCGTTTAAAAATAATTCGTTGAAGTTCTTCCATAGTTTCCAATGCTGATATCTTATCCATTTCTCTTAGTTGACTAGCCAAGTATGCAGCAAAGATATCAAATTCATCTGATTTATCATTTGATGGATTCTCAAGTTCTTTTTCGTCTTGTATTTCTTCAATTAAACATTCTTCCTGATCTACAACTTCGGGTTCTAAATTCACAGCAACTTCTTCTTTTATGTCCTCAACCACCAAGAGAGGTTCTTCATTTGAATGATTTGACTCATAGCTAGAAAACTGTGAATGCTCCTCAACAGGTTCAAAATAATAATCATTTTCAAGAGACTCAATTGGAATCCTGTAAATTAAAACAAAACAATCCATGTAATTTCAAAGTTTAAACTTTTGGATATTGTTAATGTTATTACTTACTCATCATCATCAGTATTAAAGTGATAATCTAAATTTATTGCATCAGAACTTTCTCTGGAAGGAGAAACTACTGAAGATTTGTTAGCGGCTTCTGCACGTTGCCCAACTACCTTTCGCAGAAAATCCATTTCGTCAAAATAAAACAAATTACTAAAGGTCTTTTTCTTCTCACGAATCTGTTTGAGTTCTTGAATGTAACAATTCCTATACCGTCGATATTTTCGGCTGACATCTTCGGCGGTTAGTTGAAAATAGCTTCCAATTTTTTTGAAGGCATTAGATCGTATTTGGCGCTTTCCAAAGTCTGGATGATTTCTGTCCCAAATACATTTGTATTTTTTTATCAAACGAATTATAATTATAACTTGTTCGGCAGTTATTTTTTTACTTGTTGTAATTGTTGTTTTATTACGGTTAGTTGATTTTGTTGACATTATTATATTCGTAAATTTAGCAGTATTTTTCGAATTTTAATAAACAAATTAGATGAGAAAAAATTATAATGCACTTCACTTTTGGTTTGTCTTAACTGAGATGTCAGATTTGACGAGAGAAATGATACTTACGATGAGTGTAGTCAGCTGACATAAAGAAATGACTCCATCCAGTGCTTAGGAGTGTAACCGATCAAAATAGAAGGTGTTCATGTATTTTATTCTTATATGAGATTGGAGACTGTGAGTATCATTGTTTTAGACAATTCTGTTTGCTTACTAAGCTTTATGTCGAAAAGTTGTTTGTTTCTGTTTGCACAATGATTGATATTAATTTAAATATAATATAGGATGAGCAAAATACTAAAGTCTTTAAAAAAGAATAAATAATATTACCAAATAAAACTTATTCCATGTTTTATTAACTTTTAGTAAAACCTTACATTGCCCTTAGTTATAAAACATAACGTCCTTTAATAAGCTGTCTCAACTTGCTTCGAGCTAGGGCATGTCTGTCTCTTAAATTTTCTAAAACCTTGTTGATGGTTTAGGGCTGTAATTTGACTTAAGTGCTGTAATCAATCTCATTTGTTGGGGTAACTTTGATAAATCACCATTCTCCATAAACAACTCACGTGATAACAAGTCATTAGCGAAACAACTATGTATTGGCATGCAATTTCAATAAGGAAGTTTAATGCCAAAGTCTATCAAATTGGCTTTTTGCCAATAACATGTGGGCTTTCCGAGCTTCCGTCCCCGCGGAGTGATGGTTAGTGCCTAGAACTGTCATGCTTAAGGTTTCGGGATAAATTTTGTGCCATCATGCGTACTGCCTCTTTCTAAGAATTGACAAATCCTCCAAGAGTAATTCTTGTCATGAAAAGTGCTTTCCCAAATTAGACATTCGGATTCGGCTTAAAATTAGACATTCAGATTCGGCTTAATATTGTAGGTCGCCTCCATCCCTCAAAATATTAATCGCACACAGGAATGGTTGAAAGTTGTAGTTGTAAGCCATCAGGCTCTAGTTCTCAACGGACTGTTGCACCACCTAATTTTATTTTTTTTCCGAGCTTCACATAATAAAGTTTTCTTTAAACGTAGTCTCGTCTAGCAATAAAAGCTGCTCTTAAACTTCGAATTCATAACGAAATGCAACGTCTGATCGTGACCCTACAATTGCTGAGTCATAGGGATCTTGCAATCAAATAATGTACAATCCTTGTGCAGAATTTAACCTAGAATAGTGCGTGAAAAGTTGAGATGATGAAATTGATTGCGTATTTATATTCATGAGTTGAGTCTCACACTTTTTAGTTTATATAAAACATTTTTCTTTTTAAGCCTAGAGAAGATAAATAAGATCTTTTTCTTTTTTTGCTCTTTTTTTCAATCCGCGCACGCTCTATAAGCTCTGTATAAAATGACAGAGCGAATGGGTTAAAAACTGAGCGTCGCTGATTTCAGGTATTAAAAGTTCATTTTTCCAGTGTGTTTCATAAATAAGTCGGAGAGCTCTCAACAAATTCTGCTCAGAGCGTACTCGATGTACTCTACTCAGTACACTGCTTTGAGCTTACAATAAAAAACGTCTATTCATATCCCGTCTGTGCGCTCCGTAAAATACCAGAAAATGTTGTGGGAACATGAGGATTGCCTATTAGCATACCAATTTTGTATACAATTATGCGAAATGAAAAATATTTAAAAAAAACAAATACAAAAATAACCCACACTGTATATCAAAAATAAGTTGGTACATTTTCTGCACACATTATATCTTTTCAAAATAAAATTTATTTCTTTGAATTCAATTGAACTGTTATAACCCTGAATGCACTCATTCAATTCTTTTTAAAATAACCTCGAACTGTCAGCTGTCATTTAATTGCAGTTGCACAAAATATGGCGTCAAAACAAAGATTCTGCTACTTGTCTACGTGATGAGGTGTTACTTTAATCTTTGGACATTATTTTCCATATCAAAATAAAAACCCAAACATAAAATGGATATTCAAAAATATACTCTGCCTGAAATTCGTCAGGATTTAATTGATAATAATTTGCAAGCCAAAGCCATAATACAAGTAAGTTAAAATGCAAAAACAATAAAATCGAATTAGATTTCTCCGTTTTTCGTCAAAACATAAAAGACTTTAATTATTAATTTATTATCTTGTGCTTTTTATAGGACATATTATCGTATCGTGGATCTATAAATGACTTAGAAACACTAAACGAAGTGGGACGATCGAAGTTGGCTGCATTGAGAAAATGCATTGAAAAACTCGATGACTGGGCTCGAGATGTTGGCGATCCGGAACTCTCCAAGGAAGTCGACACGCACCGCGATCAATTCTCGAAGACATTGCAGGCCTTCAGAAAGGCCAATGTTGCTACCATGTTGGAAATTGAAAAGGCAAATCGCGAAGAACTCATGGCCATCACCGGAGAAACGGATTTGCGCAAACGTACGGGCACTAGCAGTCGTCACAACCGCTCCAGTTTGATATCGCAAGAAAATAATGTCACCGAAAAGATGTTATCCATTTCAAGACATTTGTCCGAAACCACTCAGAAGAGTGCCACAACCCTAGACACACTAGTTATGTCCTCGCAGAATGTCGATGCGACCCGTGACGAATTGCAGAGCACTCACGGCACCATCCACCAGTCCGGCAAGTTGCTGCAGAAGTATGGTCGACGGGAGTGCACCGATAAGATCCTTCTCTTCTTCGCATTTGTCTTCTTTCTTGCCTGTGTTTTCTATATCGTTCAGAAGAGGCTTTTCTAGTTAAAATCATTGTTATGAATTGTATAGAACGATCTATTCCTATTATATTGAATTTATCTATTAAAATACTTGACTACAAAAGAAAAACTGAAGACAAGAACTAGTTTGACCTTTGACAATGTTCAAGAACTTCAGTTTTTTTGTTTAAAAAGACAAACAAGCTGCACAGCAATTAGATAAAGCTCTATATACATATTAAATATAAAACAATTCCTGTTAAATAAAAGAAAAAACTTTAGTACCATTACCACATAGTTGTTAGGCAATTTAAATTAAATAAATTTAATTAAATTCTTTGAGGAAAGAGTGTGTAAATATACGAAAAATATTTATCAAATTTAAAGTAAAATGTTAAATAATACATATATAAAATTATTTCTAGGATTTACATGTTTTTTTTGTATTAATTCAAAATCTGTTTATATTTTATTTATTGCTTAAAGGAAACTTGCATCTTGCATAAATATTATTTACTAAAAGAAAAAATAAACTTCGTTTCCATCTGAAGTATCAGGATTGTTTCATTTATTGATTAAAAGCCAAATTTCTTTCAGAAGAGGGTCAAAGGATATTGGTTTAAAATTAATTGGAACCATAAACATTGAAAAATAGAAACAGTCTAAAATTAGGTTGTGAGCAAAAATAAGAAAAATATTGTTTTCTTTATAATTGTTGTCTTTAAACAAACGCATACAAACTAACAAATGAAAGCCATCCATTAAAATACCATTTTAACTTATTTTAAAGTCATATACGCCTTTATTTCAAAGAAAAATTTACAGATTGCCTTAGAGTCATAGTCACAGAAAAAAGCGGTTTCAAAGGTAATTTGAAATCGACAACTTATGACGTTATTTTAGCATTTTGATTCTTTTTTGACGATTTTAACGTTTGCTTTAAGTTGACATTCCTTTTCAGAAATACTTTAATCCTTGTGGCGTAACTGTTACACAAGTTTGTGTTTTTAGTGTTTGTCTTAAGTACAAAATATTTTATACAGAAATGTAAGCTAATACATTTTCACGATAAACTACATATTGCAGCTAGGCCAAGATTGATCTCATGGCATAACATTATAGAATACCCATCGGCTCATTGAGTTTGAACGAAGACCTTTTAGAGAATCTAAAGAAGTTAAATTCATTTACTGTCCAACTGAAGAAATGGTTGCAGATATTCTTACGAAACCATTACAAAACATTAAACAATCAAAATTCAGACTCCTGGCTGGTCTAACTAAGAACGATGAAGACTTTACTTAAGAAGTGTTTATTAAGAAGGGGTGTTAGTATATATATATATAATTCACTATTTGTATATATATATACTTTAGTATAAAGACACTTGTGATATTAATATTTATAGTTTTAATATCGAACAATATTGAAGTTCGATATGTTTCAGTTTATTATTCGATCATATTTTCTTGAACAATAAACATCTTGTTTAATTTATGTTGAATTTAATTGTATTCTTAATTATAAATTGGACTTCCTGGAATAGCCGTTCTAATATTTCGCACATATATATATAAGAACGTGTAGATAACAGACAGATCAGAGGGCGAGAAAAACTTCTTGCATCGACTTAAGAAACTCAAACATTTTGCGGTATTTTTGGCGACATCGCGTATGTGCTCGTTCCACAAGTTCTCAAGCGTTAAAACACGATTTAGATCTCAGTTTGAGATAGAACTTTGATTTATTAGGCCCTCAAATTCGGGCATCTAGGATATAAGAACTCGGTTTAGCAAGAAATCTATTTAACATACCATTTCTTGAAACTGTTCAATTTAATACTTACTATAATTCATAATTGCATGCATGATATGATATTTTGAGATTTCAGGACTTGAAACTTATTTCTTTTGATCTTTTGTTCAGTGCAACACATGTGTATGTATTATTGTACATACATATGTATATGTATGTGTACATTTATTAAAAAAGACTAATTTTAAATAACACAAATCTAAAACGAAATCCAATAAAACACTTATATTTCGAAAAAAATGAGAACATAAGAAACAAATCTTTAAATAAAGGTCCGCTCAATCGAAAACTGACAGATATTTTAAATATTATTATTATTATTAATATTTATTAACAAGCAATTAAAATTACAAGCTAATATAAAAATTTTACAAGCCTAGCTGCAGAGACTATTGGCTTATTTACTTATTCAAGTTATAATTTTTGCTTTTTTGAGAAACTCAGTAATATTATTTATATTTGTTAAGGTGGGATTTTTGAGGATTTCATATACGGGAATATTTTTGAAAATTTGTTTAATTATGGGTTGCGTCAATAGACAATGTACCAAAATATGTTTTAGATCAAGGCGGGTGTTGCAAGTGGAGCAGGTTGGAGGGTCGTTTTTGTTGAGGAGGTGTTGGTGGGAGGCAGTAGTGTGTCCAAGTCGAAGTCTAGCGAAGTTGGTTATTTTTTGTTTCGAACAGTTGGTAGGGTAAATCGGCGTAGATTTTAAGGGGTTTATATCCTTGTAGTGATGATGATATAGGCTCCAGTCGTGACTATTTTTTGAAGAAGAAATCTTTCCGGTATGCTTGAGGAGATCGGATTTGGTGAAAATGTTGAAGGTGAGTACAGGTGCGTTTTTGGCTGAGTTCGCTGCACTGTCGGCATATTCGTTTCCGAGTATTCCAACATGGCCGGGGGTCCACATTAGCTTAATGTTTTTCTGTTTAATGAGTTGATATCTAATTACAGATATGATTTCGGTGTTGTTGTTTGCGTTGTGAATTGCATTGATTACTGAGATGCTGTCGGAGCATATAATGCATTTTGCAGAAAGATTGGCTGCAGCTTTAGTAGCTTGAAGTATGGCATATGCTTCAGCTGTAAAGACCGAGGCAAAATCTGGGAGAATACCAATGCTTATGGTTGATCCGTTTTCATCAGTCACCGCATAAGATGTGGTGTCCGGAGTTTTAGAGCCATCGGTGAAGATAAATCTCCATCCTTCAGATCTTAGGTCAGAGGCGATACATGAAAAAAGTTGGCGATATGTGCTGCTTGCTGTTTTTAATTTTGTATATTTGGTTAGGTCCAATATCAGCGATTCAGGATTGATGAACCATGGCGGGTAGCGTGGGGCGATGAGTCGTTCTCTTTTGTTTGGCAGGTTGTTAAGCCTTGATTCTTTAAGAATTGTACCGATGGCGGATGGAATACGTTTAGTTAGTTTTTGATTCGTTGTTTTTTTGATGTCGTTGTCGATGATGGAATTCTTGGAGAATACTAGTTCTAATGTGTTTTTTGTTATTTTTGTAGCATCCCATAGTGAATGATTTTAAATTCTAACATTTTATAAACAAAATAAAAAACACAAATCAGTTTTTGTTTGAGAGGACATTTATTTTAGAATTTAGTGTTTACGTTCTGACTTTTTTTAAATAAAAATTGTGTTATGTGTTTTGTTGGATTTCATATTATTTAATAAAGATGTGATAATCAAAAGCAATTGGTTTCAATTTAATTTTTCCACTGTTTCTTGAAAACTCTAAAGTCCTGCAATCTATAGAGTCTCATATAATTCATGCAATTTGTATGATAAAAAAACGTTTCAAGAACTTGTGTGTTTAATAGATTCACCCACAAAATGAATTTCGAGATGAAAAATGCAACAATATTAATAAAAGTTTGAAATATCCATTGTTAAAAGGATTTTCGTTAGAACACAATTTTTAAATAATTTACATACACACATATGTATATAATAACAATATGAATTTAAAAAATGTCCGAACGGTTCTACACTTTTGTCTGTTTGAAAAAATATAGCCTGTGGGAATATTGAACACTTTAAATTTGATATCAATTTACATGGTTACTTCCATTTGTGCAAGCAGGCTAGGGATCGCTGGCTGTAGCTAGGGTGGGCTGAAAAAACACTTTTTGTTTTTTTTTTTAATTCAAAATACCTAACAAAAGTTGTTAATTACCTGTCTGAGTAAAACTCTGAAAAAAATTTCCAAATAGAATAATGTTTTCCGTTCGCGCATTGCTTTCAAACTTTTAAAAAGTTGTGAAAATTTGCTGTTTTATTTAATTTTTAAAAAAATACAAAAAAATGATGAGTTTAAGGCATGAAGAAAACAAAAAAACAACGAATTTAATAAATTTGCATTGTTAAACGTTCGCGCAAAGCAGTTAAATATTACAATTTTTCAGAAAAATTACCGATTTTCCAATTTTTTTACGTCACATTTGCTTACTCAAATAACTATAATTAGAACAAAATAAAATAATTAAACAAAAAACAAATAATTTGATTAAATAGTTTGCACTTTAAAGCCCGATTTCACAACGTTCTACTGTTTGTGTGTGACAAGGAAAATCATCAAAATCAGGTGCCAGAGTGTAACAGTTGTTTAATTTCTTCATCAGTGATCCTCCTTAAAAGGGGAGGAGGAGAAAGTTTACATGTGTCCCAAACAAATCATGTCGGTGTAGTCTGTAGCAACGAAATTTATCCTCGGAGTGTTGAAATTTCGAATTGGCTTTCCCTTCACAAGCGATCGTGCTTTCCAAATTCGGCGCAACCCTAGTTCTCTGAGGTATCTACTTTCATCAACTATCATTGCAAGAAGCAAATTTTCGGGTTGAGCGAAAAATGCGTTCCGCTCAATCGCAGGGTCAGGATCACAGAAATATCTACCTATTTTAGCAAGGCTTCAGACAAAACGCTATATTGACCTAAACTTATTGATCAATACAATCATTCCGAACTTTAAATCTCTCTTGTTGTATAGAATCTTCTTAACTGAAAATCATTAAACCAATTTTCATTTCAATTATGCCGTCAATCTTTTCCTAGCAATATCAATCAATTGTAGATCCTTAGGCGCCAGTTATAGCTATCATTGAAATCGATCCGGAAAAATTTTTGAATCGATATTTGACGGTGTTTCCCTTTGATTAGAATCGTTTTTATTCTTATAACTTTTCATATAAAGTGCTTTCTCAAATTAGCCGGTTGGATTCGGCTTAAAACTGTAGGTCCCCTCCATTCCTGGCAACATTACTTTCACACAGGAATGGTTGAGAGTTGTAAGTCACAAGGCCCTAATTCTCAACGGACTGTTGCGCCACCTAATTTAATTAATGGTCTATTTAGTAGTAAATTTCAGGTAAATAATCGTAGACCAATATTTGATCAATGGTTCACCAGTTCAACTTCTTGATTTCGGAGATGTTTAAGATAACTATTTAATACGTTAAACGATTCTTCAGCTAATAGTTTCCTTATTATTTATTTAATTGGCTTCCAATAATTTAATGTTTTTTTTATAGAAACATAAGACGTCTTGAGCACTTGCACTTGCTAAAACCCAAAATTAAGTCCTGAATTCATCCCAACTTAGGTACGTCAATCGAAATTCAAAAACGATTAAAATTTCCTATTTTTAGAAGGGTTCACAAAGAGATGCTTTATTGTTTTGTAAAAGAATAATTATGTGCCACACTTTGAAATGAACGCCCCAAGAAATAATAACGGAAATGTAATAAAAGTTTGTGTAAGTTTTACTAATTAATTGTATTTATTATTTTATTTACTTTTTTTTATTAATTTTGAGAAGAAACACTTTTACATAAAACTTTAAATAAAATTGTGCACTTCATAAATCACAAAATTCTGAAGTTCAAGTTTAATTTAAACACATGATCAGTTTATATTTTTTCATGCAATTTTCTTGACTAACTTTCCAGAAAACTTTTACTTTAATTTAATTGGAAGGCAGTTTTTTGATAGCTGGTCAGTCAAATTCTAGAAAATTGGCTTACCTTCAATTGAAGTCTCTAATGTCTTCTGCCCAGTAACACAATTCGATTCAAAAATCAGCTATTCAAGAAAATGAAAATGCTTTAAAAAAAAAAAAAAACGTTCCTTAAGTGTACAGCTCCAACTGACCCTCTCTACAAGATAATAACCATATATTGCTGGATGGTTATCAAATTATTTTGATTATTTGCTGGTTTGGGAAGCATTTTTTAAGGACGTACATACATACATACAATCCTTATTCCAATTTAATTTTAAAGGAAACATTTCAAGCAGTGAAATAAGGAACTATTTGGAACTACTTAATTGTTTCGCTGATGACAGTACAGTTCCGTCAGCTTTTCATATTCGTGTTTAGATTTTATTCCTTGTTCTTCGGAAGTCGACTACCAACGGCAGCGTATAATAAGCCCATTAAAGTCTGATCTAGACAGCACTGTTGCGTAACCCTTCCAGAATGCAACTATCCATGAGTGGTACTTGCATCGAGGAGACTGAACAGCTATCAGTCCTAGATATGTGCATTACTAACCACTTGTTGTGGAGTGATCACATATTTGACATCGCCAAAAATGCTGCTAAGTGTTTAGATTTTCTCCGACGATGCAAGAAGTTTTTTTCCCTTTCTGATCTGGCTATAATTTATAAAGCCTACTAGCTGACCCGAAAAACGTTGTTTTGTCATATAAATAATTTCTAGAGAATATTTTGCTAGAAATAAATAACTAACTTATTGTAAGTGTGTAAGGGTGTGGTTGTACTTTTCAACATTACGCCACAGTGGCGATGATTTTAAGCACGCGTTGATCTCATCAGCGTAAGTTGAACGCGGAATAACGGGAAGTCTTCGTATGAAATCACAGTAACAGAGTGCAGCCAAATAGTCTGTCGTTGTTTTTTATATCTTTAAATGTCCAATTCAATGCCTCAAGCGAATGTTTGTGTGCCATAGTGCATTCATGATAATTTTACACTGTTTCAGCACTGTGGCCATGGATGATGGTTTGTATATTGCACACCGCGTCTGGGTTATTTTGAATATTAAGTGGCAGTTTAAATACTGAATGAGCTGTTCTGCCTCCATTCAATAAAGTTGCCGCAATGCCAGAAGATGCAACAGCCAATGCGATAGCATTATTTGATCCTATTTTAGCAAGATTTTGCGAAATAAGGAATGTTTTGCCACTTCCACCTGGTGCTTCCAAAAAAAAAAGAATCCACCTTGTCCTGCCGAAACTGCTAGCATGATGTGGTCATAAATGGTTCTTTGTTCTTCACTCATTAGTGGGACATTGCTAGCAACAATCGCTGCCATTTCTACAGTATTGTATTGTAGTTCACGATTCAATTCAGTCTCTATTAAAACAGATGCTTTTCAATTTGGTGAATGCATAACGAAATGACTGAGCGGTACCCCTTGAACACAATGGGAATTCGCTAGTCGCGGTAAAAATCGCTGTAGCACAAGCTGTCACTAAAATCGCTCACTATGTAGCAAAGGTCGCCCACAATGGTGTAGCGCAGGAAGAATGTCAGCTGTCATTTTTTTTTTAACATTTCTACATTTGTGTTTAGTTTTGTTAGACTATTCATATTTTTGGGCAACGTAATTTTCATTGCATTTATTGCAATGATAATGCAAATGTGCTACTGCGGAATGAAGCTTTTAAAGCTTTAAAATGTAGCGCGACTAATAGCAGAAAGTAGAAAATTATTCAACAATGGCGACAGCGATCGCTGCAGCAACAGCTTCCCATTGGCTGCGTTCAATCTCGTGTTGGGTAGGGTATCTTGGATAGGTGGACTTTTAGATACCTTGTTGAACGAGTTGGATAGCTGTATTGAGATAGCTGTCAAAAAATAAAAACAACTTTCAGCTGTTCACAAAAAGCAGAGAAACATTTAAGCTTCGAAGTCAAATTGTTGTAAGATGAAACATAATAATTACCTTCTAAAATTCGGAGGCAAATAGCTTCTTCATCGTCTATTATGTACAGAACATCCTCAAATACAACTTTAACTAACATTTTGTATCTTTTTGTTTACCAACAAAAACAAAAAGCTGAAATCAATTTTCAAGTTTCTTGAAATTCAATCATGTGTTGAATCAGCTGTTCTGTCAGATACCTACATACCTCAGAAATTCTTGGATACCTTTGGATTCCTTTTTTGACATATCAGCTGTTTTTGATCAGTTGTTATTTTACACGTAAAACACTAACAAAAAGGTATCCGGATACCCTATCTGTCCGAGATTGAACGCAGTCATTGTGGCGCTGTGTACTATTTTCGTATGTTTCAACTTTGACAGCGCGACAAGCGGCCCCTACAGCGACTCCATTCTGCTGGGGCACGTAAGTTGGCAATGATAATGCAAAGATCCTCAATAGCAATCTATTCTTCATTGTACATAGCATCACTGAATACTATCGTAAGATCGTTGCACCGTGTACGATGTTGATGCAATATATCATCAGTCATTGAATCTTTGTGATTATCCCATAATGTATCTGCTCTGGCCGGGAAACATGTAGTCAGCACTATAACAAATAGTAAGCGAATTTGTTTAGCTGTACAGTTCAATCCTGCTTAAGTTAGCATACATTACCATTGGTTGTCGTCTTCTATAGCAAGCCGAGTGCAAGGCATGTATTATTACGAAATAATAATGGGCCGGTGATATTAATCAATAACAGTCGAAGGTAGAAGCACCCAGTCTGTCTTAAATTAACTGTGTAGAGTAAGAGCGGCAAATATGGCCTACCCTTAACATTTTTTTTAAAAAAACCATACATTTAAGTCTAATTCATTTATTTTTTTTTAAACAGTCAAAACATTTTTAATTCAGCTTTTAAAAACTTTAACTAAAAAAAGAAACATAACAAAAAGTTAAAAACAAAAACTTAAAGGAACTTCATAAATCATATTAAAAAAAATTGCGGCAAATATAGCCCACCTGGTTTTAAATATGGCCCAGGGTGGGCCATATATATAAACCTTATAAACTCTTTTTTAAATCATGATACCACACATGTTAAGAAAATATTAAACACAATTTAATTTAAAAAAGAAGTTAACAATTCTACTCAAAATTGAATGTTAAAACAATTAAGAAAACTTACCAAAAAATTACAACCAAAGTAAAAAAAAAACAAAATGCCCGTATATCTTTCACAACCGTCGCGCCACATTAAGCACGAAAGACTGAGGCTTAACCGGTTTGAACGTGTTCGTTATGCAACATTTTTTTTTCGCTCCGGCTTCCGGTTTGGGAAATACCACTATAGGCCACCCACGTAGGCCACATCTGCCGCACTTAGGCGCCAGTTATAGATTTTTGATTGATTGATTGATTGATTGATTAATTTTTTTATTTAATTCTTTCATCTAAAATAAATACAGATAAACAATAGATATATGAAAGTACATAGAGAATCAAATAATAATGTTCATTTTTTAACTTAAGAAAGTTAGTGTGAAATGACATTTCAATACAAATTATACAATAAATTATAAACCTATCTGATGTGGGGTGACAATCAGAATATATTATTTTACATTTATTTATATTACATTTTACTTATTTATTTTTTATTTATTTATTTATAGATTTCCAAGGCAATATTTGAGTTGACAATAAGATTAAACAAGATAATACATTTTTATAAGTTAATAAATTATACAAAATTAAAACAAGAAATACATTAAATAAATTGCAATTAAGATAAACTTCTCAGTAAAATTTCTATTAAGTTAATGTCCATTGTAAATAACCAGTCTTTTATTTTTTTAATGAATACTTTATTTTGCAAAATTGTTCGAATAAAATATGGAAGCTTGTTGAATACCGAAGGGGCTACAAAGGTGTAAAATTTAGTGAAATGTGTTTTGTAAGCAGTGGGTATGCATACAAAGTGCATATTGTTTACACGAAGACTATAAGCTTGAGAATATCTAATAGGAATATTGCCACTTTGCTTAAAAAATTCTCTTAAAACCTTGAATATGTAAAGGTGTCTTAATGGTAAGATATTTAGTTTTTTAAAGAGAGGCCAGCTATGAGTAAAACGATTTCTGTTACAAATGATCCTAACCAAATGCTTCTGAACTGTAATCAAATGTTCAAGAGTGCTATAATACGAACCTCCCCAGCTTGTAATTCCATACTGCAATTTGGAATGAGCTAACCCGTAGTAAAATGTTGTAAGTAACTTTTTCGAACACAAATTTTTAAGGAGATACATTTTACGTATAACAAGCAACATATAAGATTTTATTGAATTTATATGATCTTTCCAATTTAACTTGAAATCAATGAGCACTCCAAGATATTTATAATTCTGCACTGATTCAATCTTGAAGCAGGAAGAAGAGCAAGAAGAGTTTAAAGCAACATTTTGTTTTCCACAATTATGAATCGGTAAGCAAAACTGTTTGCAATCATATGCGTGAAAAAATAGATTGTAATCATGTATCTCATTTGATGAAACTTTAAAAGAAATTAACTTGGTTTTTTCACTTATTACTAATTTGTGTTCAGTGAACCAGATTCTTAACGTTTGTAAGTCTTCAGAGATTTTTGAAATGCAATCAAGATTTGAGTTGCACTGATATGTCAGGGCAATATCATCTGCAAAAGCAGTGGGCGATCCGTTTAGTTGCACTTCAAAAATTGAATTAATATAAACTAAAAATAGCAAGGGACCAAGGACTGATCCCTGTGGAACCCCATTTTTCAAAATTCTAGACTCACTAAAAGATCCCTTGACGCACACTTTTTGTTCTCTAAAATTTAAATAAGAACGAAACCAATCAGAAGTAAAGCCCCTGAAACCAGCACAATACAGTTTTCGAAGTAATAAGTCGTGGTCAACCATATCGAATGCTTTGGTCATGTCAACAAAGAGTGCCATTGATGATTTATTTATGTTGATTCCACCATACAACTGAGAACATACTTTAAGAATGGCATCCTCTGTTGACAATCCCTTTCTAAAGCCAAACTGATTACAGCTAAAGAATTTACTTTTGTCTAAAAAGTCGACTACACGCGATTTCATTAGTTTTTCAAATATTTTGGAGAAGGTAGGCAATAATGAAATTGGTCTATAATTTGATAAACATGTCTTGTTTCCCTTTTTAAAAAGAGGCACAACTTCCGCACATTTAAGATGTTTGGGAAAACAGCCATTTAAGACACAATTATTGAATATATGGCATAAAACATCAACTAGGTTAAAAACAATTTTTTTCAATAAAATGCTAGATATGCCATCACTTGTACTTGAATTTTTATTTTCCATGCCCAATATGACCTTATAAATTTCATGAGATGTAAACGATTGAAAAACGAAGGTATTCGGCTGATTATTTTCTGAAGATATAGCTAATGATCCAGAGCAATTACTATTCATACAATGATCAATTGATGGTTTAAGTTTATCCGAAATCTCGGTAAAAAAATTATTGAAGTTATTTGCCAGCGTCAAAGGGTCATCAATTTTAATGCCATCAATCTCCAAGTTTTCGATATGTGAAAGCTTTTTATTTTTACCTAGGATATTATTAATAACTTCCCATTCTTTTTTAATATTACCCCCAGCTCTAACAAATGAATCAGAGTAGAATTTATTTCTATTTTCTTCAACTTTTCTATGAACATTTTTGCACAGTAAACTGTAATAATCATTCAGTCTTTTATTTCCTGGATGTTTTTTGCATTTCAATGAAATTTTGTTTTTATATTTAATTTGTTTCAGAAGATTTTGTGTCATCCATGGTTTTAAAAATTGTTTTGATGTAGAAGTACGTGCTACTAGAAAAGTTGAATTAAGTATATGTTTATTTAAAATTTCGAGGAATAGATCGAATGCAACCGAATAATTCGTTTCGAGATAAATGGAATCCCAAAATTCGTACATTAATTTTTCATTCAATAAGTCAAAATCAATTCTGTATCTTTCTTTCTCATTAGGGTTATTTTGTTTTACAGACGTTGAATCATTATATAGACAAAGACCAATCATATGATGATCGGTTAGTTTGAAATCACATAAAACACCACGGCAAACAAAACTGTTACACTTATGAAGTCGAAAAAATATATGATCGATACAGGACTTCGATGAGCAAGTTATTCGAGTAGGTTCGTTTATGTAGCTCTTTAAACCATTCGATGCCATAAGAAGCAAATATTTTTCGGTATCATTGTCATGCTTATCCAAAATATCTATATTAATATCACCGATTATTATAAGATTTGTATCTTTACATGCATTTAAAATATCAGTAAGTTCATTTATAAAGACACCTTTCACAAATTCATGCAGTCTATAAACACACAAAAACGAATACATCACATCCATAAATTCAAATGATACTTTAAGAACATCGGCACTGTGTAAATCAAGCTTAGAAGTACTGCATGCATAACCATTTCTTACATATACAGCCACACCACCTGCTGCATATGTTTCATTGCAATTACTGAAAAGTGTGTACCCTTCTATATTATATAAATCAAGTTCTTTTTCAAAAATCCATATTTCACTCAAAACAATTACTAAAGGTAAATTATTAAAAGACTCAATTTGTGACAATAATATGGAGAAGTTTTTTCTCATGCTACGGATGTTTTGATGGAGACAAAAAACATTATCAAAATTAAGAGAGGAGACTGGGTATTTACACTCATTGGAAACTGAAAAATAGCTATCATTGGTTTTCATCATTGAAAACAAACATTGGAATTTTGTTGGCAGGTCGTTTATAGCTTTCATTAAAAATTTCTGTCATTGAAAAAAATTTCTGATTGAAAGCCACCGAAAAATGTTTACTGACAGAAATCTGTCATTGGAATTGTGTGAAATTGGAACACAAATCAGTGGAACGATTCGTTTCACTTTTGAACATAAAAGTATCAGCTGTTCAGGAAAATGAATTTCCGTCCGGAAAATAGAAAAAGAGATTTTTAGAGAAAAATAAATGCGTAATTACAATTTTTTTTTCAAAAAAAATTCTTTGTGTGATTTCCGATCGATCAGTACATAATTTTCATTTCTAATCAAAGGGAAACACCGTCAAATATCGATTCAAATTTTTTTCCGGATCGATTTCAATGATAGCTATAACTGGCGCCTTACTCTAAATAATCGCCCCAAGGTGTTTGATTTGAATAAACCGGGACATGCATCAATCGGCGGCGATGCAAAAAGAATATAACAAATAGATAAAAGCATATTCTTAGATCTACCGAATGTATGTGCAAAGTTTCATTGAAATTGGGACAGGAGAATTTTATATATTAAGATATTCGTCCAAAACTTGAGTACAATTCTCATATTTGGACAGGTGCTCCTATAACCCACTTGAGTCTCTTGAACAGAATTCAAAAGACAGCTCTAAAAATAATAGGTGACCGTTGTCTATCTGAAACTGTTGCATCTCTCGAGCACCGTATTATGTTTTGATGCCTCTCATTATTTTATCGCTATTTCCATAAGCAATGCTCTAATGAAATAGCCCGTTGCATTCCTCCCCTCAAACAATTCAACCGTAATACTCGTTCTTTTAGGAATGCCCATCAGTTTACCTTTGAGCCCAATATCGTTATAGATCCACATAAGTCCACCAAACTACGACATTATCAAATGGAAAATATTAAAAAAGAGCAGTAAGTGTTTTCGAGAAAAATAAAAAGCATAATTAGCGTTTTTTTTAAATTTACATTTATTTTGAAGTTACTATATATTTTGACATTAAATATTTTTGTTTGACGCTAATTTTATTTTCTCTTTTAAATTAGTTTTTTGTTTTTGTTTTGTTTCAAAGACCCATAATAAGTATTTATATTATTTAAATAATCACATAAATTATGTTGTTTTTGTAATTTTTGGGTCAGTAATGCGTCATTATTTTATCTGTAAAATATTTAGCTATTTATTTTTGTTTTTTCTTTATTTTTTTTTTAAATATATAGTTAATAATTTTCTTTTCTTTATGTTTTTTGTTTCATTCTATCGATTTTCTTTTCTCATCTTTATAAATTAGCATTTTTGACTATATCTCATTTTGTTGTGTTTGTTTTTTTTTCAAAATTTGATAAATTTTTCATTTTAATCAAAAAATCAAAGCATTGCATTGCATACCTGTTATTATTTTTAATCATTTTAATATTTCTCATTTTATTTGTGTGAATTTTTGTGTTTTTAAGTATTGTATTTGAATAACAACATTTAAATATGGAATAAGTGCGTATTGCGCTTTTTTATATTTATATATTTTATTTATTTTCTTGAAGTTCTTTTCAGTTTTGTTATTTTTTGTTTTTCATGACTTATATTTCAAACATACATCTATATATATATGCATAAAAATGTGGTAAATTGAATTAATAATTCCACAAAAAAAGCATTTTCTTTTTTCTTTTGTTTTGTTGTGTTTGTTTAAATTTTTTTAACTTTATCATTAAAGACTTTTTACAAACAAAAATAAAACACTTAACGCTGTAGTTTTTCATTTTTTTCATTTCCTTTGAGGAAATTTTTTCTTTTAAAATTGTATTTATTTATGTTTTTAAATGTTTAATTGTTATAACATTTATAAATATACATATAGGCTGTAAGTCTATACAATATCTTCACATTTAATTTATTTTGTTTTTTAAATATAGTTTTGCTTAATTTCACATTAATTTTGCAAAATTGGATTTGGTTTTGTTATTCCATTGGCTATAATAACTTTTTGATTAAAATGAAAATTTATTTATTTTATTGTTTAGTTTTGTTTTTATTCCATATAGTCGCTAATTCTCTTCCTAAATGTTTGTTTATATTTTGTTTCAATAGTTTTCTTGGTTCATTTGCTTTCTAGCTATAACTTTTGTATATAAGAGTTCATATTTTAAATTGAACTTGCTTGAAAGTTACAGTTCGGGTTTATAAATTTTGTGGTTTGTGATTCTACGCCTGACAGTCAATTGTTTGTGTTTTCTCCGAGTTTGTAAATTTCCTTGTTTTTTTTTTAATATTTGTTTTTTTTTTAATAAAAGTTGGAATGGTTGTTATATCATTCGATTTTGTTTATAGTTTTTTCCATTTAAGAATTTCCTTTTCATCGAATGATTATTATTTTTTTATTTCTTGTTGTATCATAGTTTACTATAATGACTTTTAAAGTTTTTGTTTTTTGAAAAAGAGATTTTTGTTTTTCAACTTAACATTATTAAGTTAATGTTTTGTATATATTTATATGTACTTGTTTTGTTTGTATCCTTAAATTTAATTACTACATCAATTTCTATAATAATATAATATATTATTTTATATATATAGTATTGGTAATTATGTATGAATGTTTTATTTTTTTGTTTTGTATTAATTTAAATTTTGGATTTCTTTAAATATTTGAAATATTTTTGTAATATTTATATTTTAAACTTAAAATAAAAATTTATATAATTTTATATAATAATTTTTTGTATTGTTTGTATTCACCCAGCTATCAATATTTATAGCGAGGAAAATCAAAAGCATGTTGAGTCGAAAAATTTGAGAAAAATTAAAAAGTTTTAAAAATCGTTTTTCAGCTCAACAAATTATTCCGGAATTGATTTCAATCGCCCTCACCGAGCCCCTAATCAACAGCTGGTTGAGTAGAATATAATATATATTTTGTTTTTGTTTAATTCTTTTTTAAAAATATTTTGTTTAATTTGTTTTAAGTATAACATGCACTCCAAACCATATTCCGGTTATGAGTTAGAGTGGCATTTATACCTCTTTTCTACTCCTATATAATTTTAACTATTTTACTAAATATGGGAGTAGATTTTAATGTTTTGCAAGGATAATCTGCTTTTATCATAAAAATTTCCTGTTTACTTAAAAAGTTAATAAAACTTTTTCTCTCATACAATCTCAAAAACGAATTCCAAGTAATGAATATTGAGAAATAGCTAATTGTTTATATAATATATGTTTTGTTTGAAGAAAATTATAATTTCTTAAATTTAATCTATATATATATATTTTTATTTATTTAATATAGATTTAATCTTAATATTAATAAATTTTGATTCAATTATTTCATTGCTTGGAGGAGTTTTTATATCAATTTTTATTTTGTTTTTGTTTCAATTACAACCTATTCCTATTTATTTTTATGATATAAACAAATTACCCTAACAAATAGAGATTTTATCTTTTTCTTTTGTTTAATATTCTTTTAGAACAACAACAGAGAATATTTATACTAATTGCACATTCCGACCCTAATGTTTCTTTTGTTATTTTATATTTATAAATAATATATAACATCTTTAATGACTTGTCTTTCTCTTTCCATCAAGATAAAAGTAGTAGAAATATTTTGTTTTTAATATTATATAAAGTAGTAGTTCGTCCCGCAGTTTTATTTTATTCCACAAAAACTATGCAATATTTAGTTTTTAATAAATTTTGTATTTTCTTGAGTACACATATTCAAATGAATGTTGTTCGTTTTTTTTTTTTTGGTATTTCTTTTGGAAAAGTCAAATTTTAGTTCAATTTTTGTTTAAGTTTTGTAATTTTTTCATAATTTTGTTGTCCACCATTTTTTAAATTTTTTGTTACGAGTCCACTTATTTAATTTTGGTTTTCATTTATATTGAAACTTTCTTTCGAAAAAATTGATGTACATTGTATCTCTGTTGAAAGAGGACATATACGAATACTTCACTTTTGTTTTTTTTTTACTAGTTTTAGATCTTAAGAAATATCTTGTGATATTTACTAAGCGTATAAATTGTAGTATAGATTTGTTTAATTATTATTACAAACTAGTTTTGGTTTGATTTGCATTGAAGTTTTTCTTTTTCTTTTTTCTTTTTTTTTTATTTTTACATAAAAGCATAATAAGAGTATCTAAAAAATTTTAACAAAATACAAGAAAAACATATTTTTTTAAAAATATATTGTTTTTTTGAGTAGGTAATAGATTTTTTTTTAACAATAAGTAAAATTTTATAACAATTGATTTCTTTTTTATATTTTGACACATGTTTTTTTTTTTTAATTTAATTAAAGATTAACAAAATCTATTTAAAGTGCAAGCGTATAGCTATACATTTAAGAACAAACAAGAAATTAATGTTATTTTTTTTTTTGTTTTTTATATTTAACTATTATTTTTTACCCGCTTTTTAGACAGTTTTTAGTTTTCTATATCTTTTGTAATAAAAGCCATCAATTATCACGTTCTATGTTTTAAGTTTATTGTATAAATTATATTTTTATTTTTTGAAGTCGAACTTAAAATGCAAAAATTAATATTAATAAAATGGAACAAAAGGAAAAGTCATTTTCACTCCTGACTTTTCATTAAAATTTAAAAAAAAAAAAAAAAAAAACTGTTTGAAAAAATCAAGAAAGATTACAATACATAGAAGAGAAGGAAGTAGTATGACGGTACCTTAATGACATATGCTTAGAAATTCAGATGACAAGTAAAGCTGTCAAAATAATGTTAAAGTGGGAATGAATATTTTTGTTTTTGTTTTGAAATGTGAGTTCAATGCAAGTTTGATATTTGTAATTACTTTTATTAAAAATCTTTTATTTAAAAGCTGTAAATGGGTTAGAGCTAATAGATTAGAGATTTTTTTAGTTCAAGTAAATTAAATTCGTTTAAAAATTTGTATTGAACTCGATGAAAATTCTTGAACAAACCAAAGTGATGTGCGTTGACACAAAAAACAAAATGGCTGATATATTTGTTCGTCCATTTTGTTGTTCTGTCACCGCACATTGCTTCGGTTTGCTCAAAGCTATGATATTAATTGTCATTTGTCAAATGTCACAATGGGTTGACATTTATATCTGCAAAAAGGCAGGAAAACAAAAACCAACTGAAATTAATTGTTTGTGAAATACTACGTTGCATTGGGATAATAATTCATTTGGCAAAATGAGCAAACCAAAGCGATGTGCGTTGACACAAAAATCAAAATGGCTGATATATTTGTTCGTCCATTTTGTTGTTCTGTCACCGCACATTGCTTCGGTTTGCTCAAATCTATGATATTAATTGTCATTTGTCAAATGTCACAATGGGTTGAAATTTACATTTGTAAAAAGGCGGACAAATTTGGAACTTCAAAGTTGCATTGGGATAATAATTCATTTGCCAAAATTGTCATTGATGGAAATGTCATTTCTTTGTATCTTTTTCCCTGATTTATTCAAACTGCTTTAAGGAAACATAAAATGTATTGTTAAATTTATGTGGTTTGACTTTGTAGTTTTAATTAATGCATTTATTACAATAACAAAAAATTCATTAACTATAAGGTTGTGCAGATGGCTGTGGTTTATTTTGTTTTTCATTTTTTCTTTTCTAAGACACTATTTTAATTATAATATTATATTTCATTTGTTTTTTGTTTATACACTTATTTTTCGGTGGAATTGATTAGATTTTGATTTTACAACTATTTTTGTAAAAAAAAACAATTAAGACAAAATTGAGTGCATTAAAAAATATTCTAAAAATTAAAAAAAAAGTATTTTATGCCTGTATTTAATTTACAATATAATAATTATAATTAAAAAACATGTTAAATATTTAGTTTTTTTTTTCTTTCATTATTTTTCATTTAAGTTTTTTTTATTTTTGATACAATAGAGAGCAACTATTTTAACGGTCTAAAACAATAGTTTTCATTTAACCATGGAACAAAAACAAAGAATGGGAAGAATATTTTAATTTAAATATTAAAGAATAATGGAATCTAATTTTTCTTTGCCGATGTATAAGTTTTTGTTTTATTACATTTTGTATGGGAATTTTTATTTTTATTTTGTTAAATTTATTTCTTTTTCTGATAGGAAAATGGGCGCAAATAACATTAAAAGTGGATGAAGGAAAAATGATCATGAAAACTTTTGCTTTTCGATCTGATTTCAACTGAAAGCTTTTGAAGAATGAATGTGTTAGGAGATGCTCCATTTAAGAGATTTCAATTTATTTTGGAAACATATTATTTAGGTTTGTATGTAAGCTTTTTAAAAGCTCAAAATTTTGTATGTTTATTGCTGTCATTTTGAATATTTATATCAGCTTAAGGTCTTTTATGAAAAGTAAATTAAACTTTTTATAAAACAACGCATCTCAGTTAACAATGAAGAAGAATGGAAACGAACTTTACTTTAAAATGTTGGTAAAGGATCTTCGAAAGCTTATCTTTAATAAGAATTTCGAGTAACGTTTTGTAAAACAGTAATTTTTATTTTAGTTTTTTAAACGAACCTTGCTGTATTTGAAGTTTTAAAGCTAAGAATGGAAACAAAGTTAAAGCTTTTTTAACTCCAATTCTATTCTTTTGTGTATGCTCTTCAATGTAAATGGATAAAGCTTTCGGTGAAGATCTTTTTAAAGCTTTAAGTTATTGTTGAAAAGGAAAAACAATAAAGTTCATGAACTTTCTTCCTCTCATCCCAATTAAGAAGCGCCCCAAGCGGATTTTTGTTTTTTTTTATTCTGGATTTTTGTTTTGTTTAATTTAAGTGTACAAAATGGGTTTTACATATAATTTTGTTTGTATTTTTTTCGTTAAATTTTTGTTTTTATTAATTTATAATTATCTAATAATAGGTCGTTAAATTAGTCGCTCACTATACCATATTCAGAAATCCGTATTATTAGCTTGATCTGAATTATTATCTTCAGCTGGTTGAATGGCCAAAGACATTTGTGGTGCACTTGTTCCAGCCACGACCATTGTTGGTTCAGTGTTGCGACGCTTCATTTTGCTTTTGTTCTTTTTAAGCATGGTCGCCTATAATACCCGTCCGGTCCAGGGTAAATTATGTTCGTATATACATAATTTTTGTATGTTTTATTTGTTCATATTTGAATGCAAATTCAATTAATATTTTAAATTTTTTTTTATTTTAAGTGTAAAATATGCCAGTTAAAAAAATATTTTTGTGAATGTTGTGTAAAATATTATGTAAGATAAATATGATGTAATTTTTTGGTTTTATTTGTTTTGTATAGATGTATAAAACGTGTGTATGTTTTGTTTGTTTAGTAAATATATATGTATGTATATATATTTAATATTAATTTTAATGTCAGCGTGAAAATGAAACGAGAAAAATATAAAAAGGATTTTATTAAATATTTTTAATTTTATATATTCCTTTTCAATATAGTAATTTGGTTTTTATTTAAATATATATTTTTTTGTTTAAAATTTAATTAAACAAAAATCAAAAAAAAAAACAAAGGTAAGATTTATACTGTGCGATTATAATTTAGGTTAGTAATTGATATTATAATGAAAAATATTGGAAAGGAAACATTGAAAATTTGTAATGTTAAAAGATGAACAAAGCAAGAATAAGTTTTTATTTTAAATATTTCTTTTTTCAAACATAACTTAACTGTTAAAAATCAAATATTAATATCATTTTAAGCTAATTAATGGAATTTGTTTTAGAACAACAAAAAATGCTCAACATGGTTAGTTAATTAATTAAGAATATATAAAAAGGTATAGCAACAAAAATTTTAAATTTAAGTAAGAATAATTTATTTAAAAAAATTTAGGATTTTAAAGAAAAAAGTAGCGCAAATGCGAATTGTACAGTAAATTCAAGTGATTTCGTTATAATTATAAAAATAAATTGTTAATTTAGAAACTACTACGCTGTTACTAAATATTATTTTCAAAAAAAAAACAATAAATTTATTATGTAAAAATCCAAATTATATATACAAATAAAAATTATTGCAGGGATATATGAATATTGTTTATTTTTATTATAATTTTTTAATTTTCAATTTTTGGGGGAAAGAAATAACGGTTTTTATTGTATAAATGTGGTGTGTGGTGTAAGAATTTATAGTTCAATGTTAAATATATGGGCTTGGATAGTGACACAATAGAATATTTACTTTATAATTTTATAATACATAGGAATTGATTTTGCTTAAATTTTTAATAATTTTTGTAGGTTATTATTTTTGTTTGTTGTTATGTTATTTCATTATTTTAGTATTTAATTTTAACTGCTTAAATTGTGTACCTATTTTTAATTATTTTAAGTCGGCGTAATATAAGTTTTTGTTATAGTTTATATTTACATAAACATAAAAATAACGAATGCTTATTGTTTAAAAAATTATATTAAAAGTATAATTTAGGTAATATTCAAACAAAAAAAAAATAACACAAATTTAAATTTGAAAATTAAATATTTTGATTTATTACTTGGTGTTAACGGTTTATAGTGAATCTGATGGTTAATATTTTATGTGTGTGTGTTTTTTAAATATATGTAGTTTTTTTTTTAAATTTTGTATCAATAAATATTTGTTTATTTTGTTTGTTTAAAGAAAGCAGGAAAAGAGAAAACTAGGACCGGACGGACGGGATCTCTATGTGCCATAGGGCTCCTTATCGCGATCCCCATTTTCTGGCGGTTGTTGTTGTGATGATGTTCCTGCTTGTAGTGATGATGTTGCTACAGCGAGAATCGCTGGTGAAATATGCGGTTCCGTAAGACGGCGTTTGCTTTTTGATTTTTTCAGCATAGTTGCCTGAGGTAAATTTATGAATAAGTTTTGTTTGTTTTTTTTTTTGAATCAGTATTTTGTTTTTTACTTTTTAAAGACTTATTTCAAAATAATATCTGAGTAAATTATCATACGCATGCATTTCGATTCAGGTTAACAAGTCCACAAGCCAAAAATCGAACTAAATGACTGCGTGAACCTATAACTCGCTGTACTGTATCAAAATTCAAGTGTTGGATATTTAAACATTTTTATGAAACAAGCCTTACGTACGAAGAATAAGTTCTTTAAAAAAGTAGACACACCAATTTTTCGTTCTTTCTTATACTTTGAAATTGTTCATAAAACTTCTTAATTTTCTTTTAAAAATGTCCATAATATTATTCTTATTTTTTGTTGAAAGCACAATCATACATGATGCTCCATTTAAAAAAATTTACAGTGTTTTATTTTTTTTATTTGAATGGGGGTCAAAATAAAAATATTTATTTAATAGGCGCATTACAGTTTTGTGTTATATTATTTCTTTTGTTTTCTTCGATTTCTACAATTTAAAAAAACTGCTTCCTTTGAACTAAATTATACTTTTCCCTAACATTTTTAATGCCAAAAATCTGAACTCACTGTTTCTTACATTGTTTCAAATTTTTGACCAAAACCAATCAGAAGTCGAAGAAAAAATAAATAATTAACTTTTTAGTGTTAACTTGTCCTACATAAACTTTCAAAAAAACGCTGTACCTTTTATGATCAAAAGTAAGCCGTCAAATGAAGGCTCAAAACCCATCTCATAACAACATTAATAAAATTTTCAGACAAAAATTATTTTAATTTTATATAAATGATAAAAATTCCCAAGTTTGCAACTTTTTACTTCAAAATGTTAAAGGGGGTATATTTCAAAAAACTAAATATGATTAAATATTTATAAGGCGAAATTCAAGTCCAGGACAATTAAATCCTATTGTATTTATTGTATTGTTTGGTTTGTGGAACAGAAAGAAAAACTTGATTTTGTAGACTAGTGTGTTTTGAATGGAATTTTCAAATCTTGAATTTTAAATTGTTTTGGGGAAAGTTGGCAACAGTTTCTGAAAGTATTGGTTTATACCTTCCAAGATCAGGTCTTTAAATATTACACTATTTGTTCTTCATTTCAAGCAATCATTTGAAATTTAAATCTTTTGAATATTAAACTGCATTCTTCTTTTTGTCTTTGATTGAAAAAATACACCCTTAAAAAATTTATTTTTTTCCTGAAACTCAAGAATTCAGGAAATTAAAAGTCTTCTGAGCGACCGTTACTCTTATATATAAAAACAACAAATGTTGAATCAGATTGCCTTATAAAGCAATTGAATAGAAACCCGTTAGACATTATTTCTAAAGATGTTTTTGTAATGTTCATTTGACTAAAAACAAAATGATGTTAACTTCAAGAAACTAATGATTTACGCTTCTCATTGCGTAGTACGTAACGAGAAATACAAATCCACTTATAAGCAGATCTAATCCATTCTGAAAGTCTGTGTAGTGAAAAGAAGAAGGTCTTCAACACAAAAAAAGCAAAATTTAAGCACTTATGCATAGTCAAAATCAATTATTTTGAAAAGACCACAACTGTTGTTCAAAACTATGACTTTCGGATATAAAGTACCAATAGATACACAACGTACATAAATATTTTTATTTAACTGTAACATTATACTTTGAGTTACCTGTAATAATTTTAATCTCACAATTTTCCTTAATAACCTTCAATGGATAAATATTGGACATAACATTTGATGGTAAATTTAAAAAAATTTAATTAATTTATGTCAACTTGTGTTTTGTTGAATTAAAACCAGTTGCTAAGATCGTAAGAGTTTTGTTGTATGAATTTAATGGGCATACACCACTATATATCATATACCACAATTAAGGAACGTGGACAACCCCTTTAGTGTGAGATACACGACCACCAAGCTCAAAGTTAATTTTATGGTTATTTTATACAATTTAGAGAATAGAGCTATGCCATTAATATTAATTTGCGAGCACACAAGGCGCTCTTCTTAGTTATTTTGTTAAATTTTAAAGTATATTTTTTAAATATTCTAACTGAGACTAACATTTGAAGTTTAATTTTTAATAATGATTAGTAGCGGATGGTGTGAGCTACCTGTACATCACAATAATATGTGAGAATCAACAAGAACAAACATTTTATCGTGAACTCTTGCAAATATGGTGGAAATTGATAGTAACGGATTATCCATTTTGCGGTTTCAAAAGTATAGGGCTGGAATTCGACATCTGTCAAACTATGTTGTTAAACAATTTTTTTTAGTTGAAAGTCTAACATTTAAGAAAATAGATTGCTTTACTAGATCGCACAACGCATACAAAATGTTAAAACCCACTATAAAAATGGTGATTCTGCCACAGCCACGTATCGTGCCTTAAGAGGAGATTACGGTTTGCATAATCGTCCAACTACGCAAGCAATTAACAGAATTGTGAAGAAATTTAAAAGACTGGAATGGTTACAGATTACGGCACATTATGCCACATTTTGCATTGGGATCTACACCTACATCCATAAAAAGTCCAGCTCACACAACAACTGCGGCCAGCTGACCATTCACAACATCGTAGATTTGTCGAATGGGTGCTTGAACAGACGGCGATTTTTCGAACAAAATTTTCTTGAACGACGAAGCACATCTCTCCCTCGGTAGGTATGTTAATAAAAAAATTGTCGTATTTGGGGTTCTGATAATCCTCCGCATGGATAACCCTGTACTTTGAATAACCTGTAATAATATTAATTTCACAATTTTCTTTAATAACCTTTAATGGATAAATATAGGACATAATCTTTGATGGTAAATTTTTAAAAATTTAAATCAATTTGTATGTTATACCTCTACATCTCACGAATATATGAGAATCAACAAGAACGAACATTTTATTGCGAACTCTTGCAAATATGATGGGAATTGATAGTACAATGTGTATTTTTGGCCCAATGCGTACACGCAAGAGATAGGTAACAAATGAAAGCTGACTTTTTGTCAAAATCAGTTTGGAAAATTTCAAGATATTTAAGCTTGAACTTGAAATAGTAAGTTTTTTTTCGCGATAACATATTATTACTTTCGGCTTATAGCTTACATTAAAAAGATATTGGTCCTAAAGGACAGATTGCAAAATTGTTTTTGCAACCGAAGCAATATATTAAATTAGTGATAGATGTACGCACTGGTTCCAGATTTATATGGAAAGCAAAAATCGTTTTTGAAGATATCTTCTTTTACAAAAATCTTTGATTTTTTTGAGTTACTTGGTATTTTTCATAAAGCACTGGGTTTGTATAGAAAGTTACTGTTGACCTATAAGTTTTCTTTCTATTGCAAGTATCTTTATTTTTAATTTCATTTTCATTGATATTAAGGTCTCTAAAATATTAGACGTTTAACGCCTCCAGTTCTACAAATGCTCGAATTATGAATCTTAAAAAGGATGCCTACAAAAAATGTTCCCTGCGGATACGCTCGAAGTACTCTCTACACTTATTGTGCTTATATTTTGTGTACAGGTGTACAGTGCAAGTTTGAGAACCTTCCATAATCTTGATCTTGCTACTGTTCTTATCCGCCATTTTATATAAGTGTTTATTCATTTTTATTTTCACATATTCAGTGTTTTTAAAAACGTAATGCGCCTAGAACTTTTTCTTTTTTAATTATTTATCACAAGGAGACATTCAATAAATACAAATACATAGGATATGATACGAAATTCTGTTTTTATTAGGAAATTTTCTTTCGCTTTTACAAATATTTTTGATTGATTTTGTTTTTTAACTAAGTGTGTATTTCCTCTATCCAATTAATTAAAGAAAATTTCCTTTCAAATTAAAAGTAATTATTCTTACGTTTTGGTGCACAGGTTTTTGGGAGGGGAGTATTTCTTTGGAAGGTATATAATAATTGTGGTATATATAAATTAAAAAAACTGAATTGAAACTTAAATAAAACACAAATTATAAACAAAAAACATAAGAAACTAAAAAGTTGCTTTTATGTTTTTCCATGCAAATAAAGAAATAAAACTTGTAATAAAGGTTTCAAACAATTTCAATGTGGTATACACTCATGCAGATAATATGCTTTTTGTATTGATTGTTCATAAGAAATAAGATAAATTTATGATATTTGAAAAATGAATTTAGCAAATTTGTGAATACAAGCATTAAATATATTTTAAAATAAAATAACTTTAGTTTAGAGCGAGTTAAAGGAAGAAAATATGACTCACCTTAAGGGCTGATTTCAACACGACAACCTCACCAGGAGTTTGTATCCAAGGTTCGCCATCTACTTGAACGGGCATTTCAGAGTGAATGTGTATTTTTATATGCCCACCCTGTTTACAAAAAGATTCAAAATTTTGTCACACAAAAGTTATATATGTTTGTTTATGGTTCGAAATTTGGAATTTTAAAAGGCGATACATAAATATGTTTAATTTTGTTTTTAATGTACCTGTGCTATTCTCATTGCCGTTCGGATACCCGATTGAATTTGCCCTAAATGCACAACACCAGTTACTCCTACAATCTCAAGACAACCATCATAATGATTGGGCGTTGTAAATTGATCATCCTTGTCCGGTCCCCATGGATTGGCTCCACTTCCCCAGCTTAATAATAAAAAAAGCAAAGTTAAAAATAATTTCAAAAAATTGACATATGTAAGTATTTTAAAATTACCTTAAAATATTTAAAATAATTATTCCTTCGACTGGTGGCAGTTCAACAACTTTTCCATCAACTTCCAAGCGCAATTCCTTATGCAGCTCTTTTACAGTTTTTCGACCAACAATTTTTCGCAGTCCCATTTTAACATAATAACCCTTATTATGCAATCTTGAATTGAATTTATTAGGATTCTCTTCACGTGCATTATGAAAATCCAAACAAAGATCTGCATCCAACCCAATTCCAAAATAATTATTCATAACATAGATTTGAGAATTATCTTCGCTTTGTGCACCTCCACCTAAAAAAATAGCGTTCAACCAAAGTTCAAATTATAATTGTTTAAAATAAAAATTAAAAAAAATAACATATGATTTATTCAAATACAATTAGTAATAATATTAGTTTAGTTAAAACTCAATCAAAAATTAAACCATATAAAAGTTTGTAGTTGTTTTTGTTTTTTTATTTTTCGTTTGCGATTTCATAAGACCAAAAACCAATATCGCTTTAAGATAAATACTCATGCAAGATAGTGAATTCTTTTAAAGAAAACAATTGAAGACTTTAGTTTTTGTATTCAATTAAAATTGATGCAATCATTCATTAATATAAAGAAAAATTTTAAATGTTCTAAAAGTAAAAACAATTCAAAAGTCACTTTGTTGAAACTGAGATGTACACTTGGTATCACATGAATATGAATAAGCTTTTTTCGTTTTTTATTTGACGATAGTTTTCAAACCCTTATGTTATTTTTAGAAAAACCCAGATGTTTAATGAATAAGGAACGTATTAAGTTTATATTGCAAACAAAATTTCGGATTTAGTTCAGATAAATAGAAGGGTTATGGCGGTTTTTCCGAGAAGATCATCAAAAGTACCTGTTTTTTTGTGTCACATAAATAGGGACAAGATCTAAATTTACCTTTTACCGTGTTTTAAACCAGATAAAAGGGTACTCTGATTGTTTGGGAGCTTAATACGAGTATTAATTTGATAGAATCAAGAAGTATGGGTAGAGGTAAGGGTCTAACCAAGGAGGAAATAGGCCAAATTCGAGCTTACTGGGATCTCGATAAAACCATCCGTTTCATCCGTAGCAAAATTAGAAGAAGTTCAAATTTTGTATACAACTACCTCAAGGAGCCAGAGAGCTATGAAAAAAACTACAAAGGAAGAGTCAAGAAAGATACATCATTTCAGGAAAGACGGGCGATAGTGAGAGCTGCTTAAATTTCAAGGGTTTCCATTAGTAAAATCAAGGCAGAAGCTGTGGTAAATGCTAGCAGATCGACTGTTGCTCTAGTGAAACAGCAGGTAGACCATATACGACACCAACAAATGAAGAAAAAACCACCATAGAAAGCTGCACGTAAGAGCCAACGCCTTAATTTTGCAAACAAACCACATCAGGTGGAATCGAGCTTGGCATACCGTCGTCTTTTCCAAAAAAAATATTAGCTGCTATTTCCATGATTTAAGAAAGGAACAAATCTATCTTGAAAAACGGCACAGCAAAGGAGTCGGTGTAATGGTATGGGGAGCAATCACCTATTACGGGACCGATGGAGCTGAATTTTCGAAGCGCTAAAATGATGGCAATCACTAACAAATCGATTCTGGAATGAGCTTTTCCGCAGTTTTCTGAATTATTTGGTGGACAACGATGGACTTCCCAACATTATAATGTACCAACACATACCGCAAGGACAACAAAAGCTGGATTCAGGGGAAAAATGTGAACCCATTACATTAGTCCCAATATTCTCCTGACCTGAACATCATTTAAAACGTATGGGGATGTCTTTCAAGAAATATCTACGAAGGAAGAGGGCAATACAAAAAAACCAAAGAGATTTTTAAAGCCATAAAACGGTCTTGGGCCCAAATTTCGCTCAATTATCTGACAGCACTCTATGAATCCATACACCACAGGTTTACTTGAAGCAATTCAAAAATCATGAGGCACCACACATTACTAAAAAATTATTTGAATCCATTAAAAAAAAACAGTATTTACCTAAACTATACGATTTGTTGTTATTTTCATTACTTTAAAGGGTCTTAGAGGTAAATTTAGATCTTGTTCCTATTCATGTGACACAAGAAAACGGGTACTTTTTATGATCTTCTTCGGAAAAACAGCCATAAAACTTGTATTTATCATTTTAATTCAAAATTTCGTCAAATAAAAAGGAAGAAAATAGCTTGTCCCTATTCATGTGACACGAAGTGTAAGTCCTTTAAGAATAATAAAAATGTTACTATAGGAATATTTTATTGTAGAAAATCTGTCTAGGAAATTCCTCCAATTCATTAAAGCAAATGCTGTTTGTTTTGACGTTGACAGATTCTAGGAGCGCGGCGGCCGGGCGGGCGTTTACATTGCATTCGTTTGAGATAACCTTATAACTGTAGCTTCTTCCCACTTGATCGTTAAAAATAGGAAGGAAAGTTTCGAAAACTTTACTTTTTACGTTACATATTTTTCGAATAAAACTTTAATTAATTATTCGCGAGTCTATAGTTACTTTCCTTTAATGACCGATGTTAGTATAATTATTTTTTGTCAAAATTATGAATAAAAACTATAAGTTATTATTTAAGATAAAATCGGTTAAAATAAAACCATGTAAAACATTTAATTGACATTTTAAAATGAGCATGCAACTAAGTTTGGTGCTAAAACTATGAGCAAAAGTCAAAATGCATGAAAATGAGAGTTTACGAAATTATGCAAAAATATTTGTACCCCATATTATTGAATAATCTTTATTTAAAAAAAATTACTATGTATGGTTGTATTTCTATATTTAAATACTTCAAAATCTGCCCTATTTGTAAAATACAATTGACCATTTTTATTATGAATTCCAACAGAAAAATATTTCACTCGAAAAATTGTAAAAGTATTTTACTAGCCAATTGATAAGAGTTTTGATTATTGAGAATTGTGAAGATTGTGTGGATATTAAGAAAGTGCAATCAAATTATATTTTTTCTAAGGTTTTAAATGATGTTTGTTCAAATCCGACTTCAAAATCAATCTATCAACCCAGGTTTTTGAAATTAAAATTTTAATAATAAGAAAAAACCTTATTTTAGAATTTTTAGGCTATGTAAATTCATGAAGTACTATTTTTTCCAAATAAAATTCGTGATGATTTTCCAAATCTTATTTCAATATTCCCTTTAAAAATTTCAAGTATCTTAATTATCTTTCAAAATATTATCATTAGTTGTAAGTTTTCACCTGCGAAAAATTAACCTTAAGAGAACGCTGAAGCATTTATGCTAAAATGGTTATTAACCGAAAAAACGCAAAACTTTGTAAAAGCATTATTTTATCTTATTACAATTCTTAGTCTTAAGGTAATCAACTTTTTGAAATACACTGTAAAACAAATTTGAAAACGTGTTTTTTCTGAATTTAAGCACATGTAGCTAAAATCGGAGTTTGGATTCGGAATCGGGACTAAAAATTAAATCTTTTAATTGTTTTCAAAGGGTTTTTTAAAACTCCAAATAGAACGAACCCATCAGTCTAATCTTAAGTAATTAGAAGTTCGGTTTAATACCGCAGAAATGTTTGAGAGGTGAAATGTAATTGCAACAACTTCCTATTAAAGTTTTGGACAAATAAAAGCCTTGTACATTATTGCTTTTAACAGACATACAAAACGGCGCTGCACTGAAGGACCAGAGCTGATCGCGAGCTCTACGAGCAGAAGGGAAGAGAGGAACACCGATCGGCTTCTTAGATTGAAAAAAGGGAGAATGAGAAGCGCACGATCGAGGAAATAGAGGAATGTCACTACAGGAATAAGGTTCGTACATTTTAAGACCACTCCTCCAAATTATATAACGGCAATGACCAATCAAATTCCGTTGTAAGGGAGATAGAACCACTCAACTTAGGTGACAAATATCAACAATTCCGCCTACCCAACCTCGACGAAGTGAAGATAGATGTACCTAACTAAAGTCCAACAAAACTGCAGGAGCCGATAGCATCGCTACCGAATTATTCAAAGCAGCAGGCGATGACTTGGTAGGGAGCATGCACCAACTCATCTGCAAAATATGGTCTTTAGAAAGCATGCCTGATGAGTGGAATCTCAGCATACTTTGCCCGATACATAAGAAAGGAGACCCTCTTAATTTCGCCAACTACGGAGACATCAGTCTCCTGAACATTGCATATATAAGATCCTTTCTGCCGTATTATGTGAACGTCAGAAGCCGTTCGTCAACAACCTGATAGGTCCTTATCGGTGTGGCTTCAGACCAAGAAAGTCCACCATTGATAAAATATTCACATTACGGAAGATCTTGGAAAAAACCCAGGAACTTAAGTCGATACCCACCATCTCTTTATCGTGTATAAAAGCATCTATAGTGAAGAGCTCTACAGAGCAATGTACTAGACATTTGGCATCCCTGTTAAACTTATCCGTTTGTGCAGAATGACAATGGAGAATGCACGCTGCTCTATAAAGTTTTGGAAAAGATCTCACCAAAGCATTTGATGTCAAAAACGGTTTAAGACAAGGCAATGCACTGTCATGATGCGACTTCTCCAACATCGTTCGGGAAAGAATTGTGCAAAACTTAACCGTCAACACTAGAGGCACAATCTTCCAAAGGTCCATCCAATTACTCGGAAACGCCGCCGATTATATTGACATAATTATAAGATCAAAGTGACGTCAGTTGAGCGTTTTTGAGCATTGCGACAGAAGGTGAGAAAATGGGTTTAGGGGTCTTGGACAAACGTCACCATGGACAACTATAACCTTGAGGTAGTTAAGGACTTTGTCTACCTAATATAAGTTCAAGCGACACCAGCGCTGAAATCAAACGAAGAATAACTCTTGTAAATCGCTGCTTCTTTGAACTTAGAAGGCAATTGAGTAGTAAAGTCCCCTCTCGAGCATCTAAAATCATAATCTATATATAAGACACTAATCATCCCGGTTCTCATTTATGGTGGTGAGGCCTGGACCCTTTCAAAGAAAGATGAGAGCGTCTTAGGATACTTCAAGAGCTAGCTAAGTACTGAGCTGGCTGGAGATGCAAGTTAGTTGAAAACAAATATAAAAACTGAGGTTACTGGAGACAAAAGATGCTTAAAATGTTGTTCTAAAGGTGGCTAACATGTGTATAATGTGTATATGAACCTAATATTTGAATATTTCAAGGACTAAAGTGACAACTTTAGTTATTAAATTATTTTAGAACACTGTTGTCCATCAAGATATGGTCTAATTATTTAATTTAGACGACCTTCTTCATATGAAAGCATTCCAGTATTCCAACAGTTTTCTAATCATGCCAAATTTAAGAGCTAATATAGAAGAAATTAGAGGATTTTTGATAAATCTCACGCAGAATTTATCAGAAAATGTGTTGAAACGTTGCTTTTTCCAAAAATAATGTACTCTGTTCTTGTTAGCGTTTCTACTCGTATAAACGCGAAGAACGCTACAAAAATAGAGATGTAAAAAGTCAGAAAATGAGAATGTTTGCCAGAAAAATCTGATCTACATATTTTCCTAGGAAAGTAAAATAATTCGGTTATGAAGAATTTTCTGTCTTTTTTTGACTTAATTTTCGAGTCTTTTATTACTATCGTTATCAGTCTGCTTACTCGAAGATTGGAACTGATGCTGGAAGACAAATTCTAAAAAATTGCTGTTTTGTTTTTTTCTTAAAGGAGTCAAACAACTTAATATCAAATTGGCGATCTCTTATTCATGGTTTCTTCTTAAGAACCTGAATATTTGATCTTTCCCTCAAAAAAGATATTCTGAAAATAATTTAAAGCATTACTAAAGTTTGCCCAAATTCTAAATTCCGTAAAAACAAAGATTTTGGTTGTTTTTGATAAAAAACCACTTTTTGTGTGACTATCTTTAAATTACTAACAAATCTTTACTTAAACAACTTAACTGTATAAGCTTTATGGCTCATATGGGCACCCCACCCCTGGATCGTTAATTGGTCAAAAGTTTATTAATTTGTGCTGTGCGATTGGAATAGGGCTGGATCTCCGGTTCATATTATGTTCTTGGTACAGTCCTCAGTTAAAATTAGTACTTTTAGCAACAAAGCTCAAAGTAGTAAAATAACGGGTTATCCATTTTGCGGTTTTAAAAGTATAGGGCTGGAATTCGACATCTGTCAAACTAAGTTGTTAAACCAATTTTTTGCGGTTCAAAGTCTGACATTTACGAAAATGGATAGCTTAACTATCGCACAACGCATACAAATTGTTAAAACCTACTACAAAAATGGTGATTCTGCCACAGCCACATATCGTGCTTTAAGAGGAGATTACGGTTTACATAATCATCCAACATATATCCATATAAGGACCAGCTCACACAACATCTGAAGCCATATGACCATTCACAACGTGCCGGGTGCTTGAACAACAGGCGGTGGTAGATGGCGATTTTTCGAACAAATTCTTCAGCGACTTCTCACTCACAGGGTATGTTAATTAACAAAATTGTAGTATTTAAGGTTCTGAGAATCCTCAAGTAATTGAAGAGAGGACTTTACATCCCCAAAAAGTCACTGTTGGCATTATGGTCATATGATAACCGACTTTTTGTTTGCCTGCTATTAAAGAATACGACTTGGAGAATATGTGGTTTCAACAAGACGGTGCCACATGCCACACAACTCGAGCGAATATGGCTTTATTGCAAGAGACATTTCCTGGCCGCGTAATTTCTCGTCGTGGCGTTATCAAGTGACCATTAAGATCATGCGATTTTACACCGCTGGCGCTGGACTTCTTTTGTGGGGCTACGCGGAAGACCGTGTTTATGCAGATAAACCTTTAACTCTTGAGCTTTTAAAATCAAACATTCGTCAAGTTATGGCTGGGATACCCGCCCAATTTGTGTCAAAAAGTGGTCGAAAATTATCTCAAAAGAATCAATTCTTGCAAAAATTCGCTTGGTGGTCATTTGAATGAACGTTGACACATAATTTCAACGTTCAAACTTTATAATAAATGAGAAATGTCATGAACAAAAACATTTTATATTGTATGTGCATTAAAAAAAAACAATAATTAAAAATATAAGGGGCGGTCAATACGATATAAATTTTGAATTCAAGGGAACTCCTAAGAAAATACAAAAAATATCCCAGGGGGGGGGTGACTAGGTCCCCCTAGATCCGCCATTGTTTTTGAGAAAAGTGATTGATGTGAAACTCTATCAAATGTCTTTGAAATATCAAATGCAAATCCATCACTGATTTTTTGAAAAAGTTTAAGCGAGTAAAAAAAGAAACAAAGACCGAATAACATAAGAAAATCATAGTTATATGTAAGTCCAGAAAGAAGCAAGATCGAAAACAGTACTTGTCAAATTAAACATTTATTTTATCCGGTTGGTCAGTATTTCGGTCAAAAAAATGTCAAAAGCTGTCTCTGAACCTGCATTTACCATCCATATGTTACTTTTTGTTTAACCTTTTCGACTTTTCTTGATAACTCCCTCCAGCTACAAATATTTCTTATTTGCTTAGACTTTGTTTTAAAGTTAGACGATGCAGCATTTTCCACTTTATTTGATACTAAAAGCAAAAACAAAATCAAAGCTGGCAAACAAAACATTCTTAACTCAAAATCCTTATGTTTTCTAAATCGATTATGTTTTCCCCTGTCATACTCAAATATTAAGCTTATTACTTGTTCTGTTGAATGAGGAATGATAATATACAAAGTGATGGTTTTCCAAAGCAAATATTATTTACAAAAGCTCAATTATTTAAACAAAAATATCAACTATGCAATCCAAAAGCAATGTTAATGAACAACAAACGAAAAATAAATAAAATAAAAAGAACTCAACAACATGCTATACGAGTACTAAGGAGTTAGTAATTTTGTTTTTTTTTTTTCAAAGTTGTTTTACAAATCTAAAATAGGTATTTTTACATTAAAATACACATCTTACCTTAACATTTTAGTTGATTAATACCACAGTGAAATAATAAGAAAACATAAAAATACAATAATGACAACAGTTTGTTTTTGTTTTTACATAATGATCATGCAAATTATTATAGCAAATCATCTTTTCACATCGAACTTGCAGCATAATCATATACCAAACTTTAACGTTTTCTCTCCGGATTTTTGCTTTGTTTTTGTTCATTATTTAAATTATAAATTAATTTACTTTACAGAATTTTGTTTATATTATATTATTTTAGTTTGAATCAAGTTTAAATTATTGTTTTAATAATTCTTTTGTTTGTGAGAAAATTAAGTGCTACATGTATGTAGAACTTTTGAAATATTTCATAAATTATTTAAGGAAATAATTATTTGGAAAATTATGCAAAAAAAGTTTTGCTTTTATATATATATCTATATTTTTTTTTGTTTAAATAATTTTCAAATTAATTGTTTTTATACACAAAATATACAACAATAAAACTGCATAGCAAAACTTCTACACACATAACATTTAGATTTTCGTTAGATTATATATAAGAAAAAATAAAATATTTTTATTTTTTTATTTTAATTAAATTTAATATTTAATATTAAATGCAGTTTAAGACGTTAGCAGTTTATCTATATGTATTTTAAATTATTATTATTATTATTAAGTTTTTTTGCAGTTTTTACGGTTGTGTTTCAAAGAAAACAAATTTAGAAAATCAAATGACCTGATATATCACTGGCAAGTAATAGATGATGCTGTTGCGATAGATGTGCTTGATGAGCCTTCTTCTTCTTACCAGTGGAATTTGAAGGCGCTTTAAGCGCTGTTTCATCGGGTTTATCATCCGAATGAAACACAACGGTCCATCGATCTAGGCGAATTTCTTCGGCTTCAATGACATCACGTAGTAAGTTAAGGGGATCTTCACCGCCAGTGTAACCAGAGCCCCAGCAAAGAACCCGAGCTAAATCGTTTCCTAAACAAAAATAAATTACAAATGTTTCCATTTTCAAAATTTCCCCATCAAGATTGCCAATCTTCATCTTATTTTTCTATTTTCTATAATTTTTAGAAAGATTTATGTTTTAAATTACCTGTTCCTAGTGGTACAATAGCGCAAGGTGGACTTGAGCACTCCGAATCTTGACCAACATTGTCCAAACATTGCAATACCCAGCCAATAGTTCCATCACCTCCACAAACCAAAATTTTGTAGTATTTGATTTGACGAAATACGTATAAACTTTAGAATAAGAAAACCATTTAAATATCAAATCTAAGGGATTTTGTGAAGTAAATACTTACCCTGGTAAAGGACCACCATTATCAAGATCGAATACTTGGTAAGGATTCAATAGTTTTCTAAAGCTCGATATCAATTCCAGGCCTTGACATCCACCTGATTTAACATTGACAAACACAAGTAAGGGCCTTACATCAGATGGCACCATACTTGGTTCGATATTTGGAAGTAGTAATACAAGTAGTTTCTTATCCTCGATTACAGTTTCTCGAAGATTATAAAATGCACGAACCTTTAAAAAAATAACAAAAAAGATAAATCTCAAGCTTGTTCGAAGACATTAGAAGAAAACATCATAACTTACAGCTTTCTGAGAATCCTCAAATGTCAACACAACCGAACCATATTCATAGTAAATTGGACCGATAGTCATGAATTTATTTTCTTCAGTTAAATATCTGCCCAGAATTTGTTCATAATTCCTTTGCGATAGACCTGGTGGTAAATTACCAACAAACAATGCAATATTTGGTCCATGTGGATCCTGTTTGTGTTGCATATAAAAGCGCATTAATTCCATTTGTCGTATTGAGTCATTTCCTAATTGTTTCATAATATCCCATGGACGTTCGTTCCATGAGAGAATTCTCTCAGAGACACCACGATCCAATAGCACCTCGGAACATCTTAAGGAATATAAAATTAAGTATTTAAGATTTATCCTCTTCAAAGTTATCATACCTATAATCCTGAATTTGATTATCCTGCAAACCAAATTTATCAAGTGCATCACGGATCAAATCCTTAATGGTAGTTGAATTATCTACAGGAACACTAACGTATGGATCTTCGAGCGATGATTGCAATTTTCCAGGATAAACACGCACAAAACCATTGTCCTTATCATGAAACCGAAGATAGATAGCTGGTCGTTTGCCTTCGAGGTGTGTCAAACTTAAAACTGGTGAGGGATCAGCCAATGGTGTATCTTCATTTCCAGCTGCGGCATATAAATCGGTAAGGTAAAATGCCTAAAAGGAATTTAAAATTATATATTTCTTCTATTTTTGTTTAGTATTAGTTTATCCTTACACTTGGATCCCTAGTAATGTGAAATGCTCTCAATGAAGTCGTTAATAAATTTTGTAAAGTACATGTCCTAGCAATTGTAATGACACGGTAAAGCTGCCGTCTCAAGGAACTATTTCCATCGAACACTTTTATCATTTCTACAGGAAAAAATTAAACAATATTAAGAGATGGTTTGCTTTACGAGAAAATTAGGAAAATATCAATATCGCAATTGCTTTTCATTTTAACTTCTCAATCAAACGTGCAAGATTATGTTCACGAGTACTAGTACTGGGACTTGTACTTGAGCATTTTCATATTGTTGTTTGATGCATTTTTGAATCAATCCTCCGCCGATTCGAGTTATTGAGTATTTCTTCCAAATACTTGGGCAGTGCTTCCAAGAAATAGACAAGTTCTTCCAAGTACTTGACAAGTGTTTCCAAGTACTTGACAAGTGCTTCCAATTACTTGACAAGCTCTTCCAATTACTTGATAAGTGCTTCCAAGTACTTGACAAGTGCTTCCAAGTACTTGACAAGTCCTTCCAAGTACTTGACAAGCTATTCCAAGTACTTGACAAGTTCTTCCAAGTACTAGACAAGTGTACTCCTTGAAAATGTCTTGAATGTCTTCTAATGATCGTCTTAGCAGATCGTATTTTATCAAGATTTTGTAGCAACGATATATATTTTTTTTTTGCAATCCTTACCTAAATCCCGTTCTTCTCTTTCTTTCTCTTTCTTTTCTTTATCCTTGTCAGATTTGTGCGTTTGGGAGTCAGCACGATAATGGGTTGGTCCAACTCCACTTCCACCTCCAGTTGAACCACTTCCACTAGCTGCTTGATCAGATTTACAGAATGCTTCATCTTCCTTCGACTTAGGTGCGTCGCCACTACTAAACTCTTCAGATATACTTCGAGCTAAAATTGTGTTAATTACAAAAATTATTATTATTTTTATTATTTAAAAGAAACCCAAAGCATATGCATAATATATATGATATATGTAAATGGTGTTAAGGTAGAAAATAATTTTGAAAAACAAATGCAATTTTTACAATTTTATATACATTATATAATAATAGTTTTCTTTTTATAAATTTAAACAAAATTACAGTGCAATTCCTTTTTAGTTCCTTGAATTAACAAAATTGTAATTTATAATTTAGTTTTTATTTTTGTAGGTAAGTATTAAATAAGAGAATCATTTTTGAAAGCTATAAACTACTTTTTTTTCACTATTTATCTATTTATAATAAAAGAAAGATAATTGATCTATTAACTTGTAATTTATGAAAAACAAAGTATTGTCTCTCTCATAAAGTGGTAGAAGTTTCTAAACTTCTTGAAATTGTTTTCTTTTTGTAGAGAGCTACAACCTAGTAATTTTTACACTTTCATAAACAATGTAAATTTTGTTTATTTAGCTGAAAGAGATGTTTCGATTATGGTTTGAGAGTGTGCTGACATGTCAAAACAATGCTTTCAAATTGTTGGAATCTGCTCGTTAAGTTCATAGATAACTTCATCTGAAATGATTAAGCTTAGGTATTTATGATTTAATTCATACAACATCGTCTATGTTTTGTTTCCCAAAACTAATTAGCTAAATAGCGACTATATTTGGTTCCAACAAGACAGTGGCACAACTTGTCATACAGTACGCTTGCTTTTTTTAAATCAATGTGTTAGCAACCTAATTCTTTCCAGAAGTTGTCCTGTTAACTGACCCTCTCGCGAAGCAATACCTTTCGATTTTATGAGGCTATGTAAATATAATATTCAAGTCATCATTAATGACATACGGCCAGATTTATTGGAAAAAATATTGACAAATGGGACTGATCGCGTGGACTATGTACATATAACTTCTAACTTTGAGGTGGACAGGACATACATATGCGTAAGACATATGTCTTGTTTTATTATTAAATGATTGAGAGCCATTTATAAGAATACACCTGATATAACTCACCACAAAAAGGAGAAATTAAAAGAGTGATGGGCTCAAAATTTTAAACGATTTAGTGTTAAATCCATTTTTAGCTATTTTGCTAATTTTAAACGATTTTAAGATCTTACTATCTCTTAACAATTTGCTACGAAATGGTAACTTTAACTTTTACTATTTGCGAAATTCATATGACACCTGGACAATTATTCTTATAAGAGCAGTCCAATCAACAATTAGGAATTCCAATTAATGGCTGAATCACATACACGCTTCAGCTTCGGCTTCGCCTGACGTTTACGAGTTCAGCCATAGGAATTCAATGCATGCTATCACAATGGAGCTTCGACCTCACGTTTCGTTTGACAATCGTAAGGAAAAGAACGTAATGTAACGTAATGTGACTCTAAACGGAAGCTCTAGTTCAATTATCTGAACATTTGCTTTGTCTGACAGCTCAAGAGCTGTAAAAAAATGTCAACAAACAAAATATTTGCTCTTTGAAGGGATGAAATAATAGAAATGCCATTCAAAGCAACCTCGAAGCATGCCCAACGTAACGCAAACGAAGCCGAAGCTGAAGCGTGTATGTGATTCAGCCATAAAAGGTCCGTTTAAGCGTAGTTTCTTTATTTATTTTCACGAAGACACGAACTGTCACTTTTTAAACATGTTTGGATGTTCATTTTTTAATAAAAGGCAATAAAGAATTGAATAGTTTGCAAAGGTTTAACATTTTGGAATCCCTTAGTAAATTGCTTAATATTTAGCAAATTGCTAACTAGTAAATTGTTGAGCCCTTAACAATAGGTTCTTCAAAATTTTGAGCCATTGTTTTTAAAATAAGGAAATGCTATTAAAAACATTGATTACGATTGTGACAAATAAGCCACCAAAGCAATTTTTTTTTTTTCAGTTTGGTCCTGGATAATGGATATTACCCACTCGGGAATTAATCGCAGGTTTTATAAAACAAATATGTATTCAGTTTTATAAATTTGGCATTGCTTTGCAACTTATGAAAATTGCAATCTATGTTTGATTGTGATTTATCGCAAATCAAATTTGTCGTTTCCATGTTAGATTTCATTAGGTGGGGTAATAAGCAGGAAAAGGATTTTGAGAACTTTATCTTTTTTTGGAGAATCGTGAGAAAGTTATACTTTAAACAAATACAATTCAAGTCCTCTTTATTTCAAATACATATATTTTCTTTTTTAAAACAAGAAAAAAGTAAGTTAAGAATAATTTCGATTTTTAGTCTACACATTTTGAAGGGTTTCAAGTTTTTGATGTCGGTTACAGAGTTCAAGGATTTTACACTTTTTCAACTACTTTAGAATGTAGTTGATGAATATCAATTAATAATTAAATGTAATTAAAAAGAGTCATTACTTGCAATTTCATTACATTAATGTAATTGAAAACAAATATGATCGAAAAAGTATTAATGATTGCTTTTTCCCGTATATACAAAAATGTTATAAAATTTTAATTTCATCTTAAAATTAGCAACGAAAATTTGGAAATAGGCCAAAAGCAGATTGGAATTAAAATTCATTTGAGTATTTATTTATGGTTGGAATCATATTTGTTAGATCCCAATATCTGTGACCTCTGGTATTCCCCAAGGAACCCACCTTGGACCTTTACTTCTTTTTCTTTTTGTTAATGATATTCCTCACATCATTAAATCTTCTCTTTGTCTTATGTTTGCTGACGACATTAAATTGCTAAAATGTATTAAATTTGGCATCTGATCGAATTCTTCTTCAAAACGATTTAGATAGTTTAGTTAACCGGTGTTCTACACACCAGTTGCTTCTTAATGTGTCTAAATATAATTATATAACCTTTTTTCGTATCTTTGAATTATCAAACTTTACTTATTCAATAAAGTGTGTCAATCTTCAAATGGTCTTCTAAAAAAAGGATCTTGGAGTCATCTTTAATCCGAAACTAATTTTTTCTCTCCGCATCGACTTCATTTTAGCGAAAGCTAACTCCTTGCTTGGTTTTATGTCTCGTAATTCCAACGAATTTTCTGACCCTTTTACACTCACGGCGTTATATTACCACTATGTCAGACCAGTACTTAAGTATTTCTGTGTAATATAGAACTTTTATTATTCTCTGCATTCTAATCAACTTGAAACCATCCAAAAACGATTTACTAGAATAATAGTATGTACATAGATCAAAATGGAATATACAAATGCCTTCATACGGTACAAGATGTTATCTTCTTGACCTTCAAAAATTAAAAACTCGAAGACGATACTTTGAGATAGTTTTCATTCGTGAAAAACTCGAAGACGATACTTTGAGATAGTTTTCATTCGTGATATTCTTGCTTATCAAATTGATTGGTCCTTTCTTCATTCGTTGATAAAATTAAAAAAAAAAATAACACGATGCCTGAAACAGCCAAATATAGTATGTAACATTGGCTTTCAAAATAATATTAGTCGAGATTTATTAAAAAGAAGCACTGCGTGTTGTAACTCCTTCTTTTTTTTTCAATTAGTCTACAAGATTATATATTATTAATATTATGTATAGCTTGATTAATAAATAAAGTGTTGGAAAATTTCACTACTGTTTTAAATGCAAATCTGAGACTTAAGTAGCATTCACATGAGCGCGACCAACGAACGACGAATGAATTACAAAATGTGATTTTATATACGTTTAAAGACATATTTGAACACAAAATCTTAACAAAACGATAGCAATATAGTTTCTATTTGATTTATGATGCATACTTTTACTTTTCAATATCATTATATTAATAAAATTAAGAAAACAAATTTATTCGTCGCGAACAAAATTCTAGTTGATACGAACTGTCAAACTTTATTCGCGTCCCACATACCATCCACACTGCAACGAATAAATTGATCGCGTTCCACATACCATCCACACTGCAACGAATAAATTGTTCGCGCGCTACATAACCTAAAAGTCAAACTTCATTCGCGACGAATTAAAAACTCTCATGTGAAAGAAATGTCAAAATCTGCGAATATTCGTTCATTCGTTGGTCGTTGGTCGTGCTCATGTGAATAATGCTTTAAACCTTTTGACGTCGATGATGTAGAGTCTTAGATAGGCCCCACTTGTTTATGCTCAAGCAAAGAAGATCTGAAGCTCATTTAAGACGCTTCTTAAAAACAATGGTGTTTTTAAAACATGACTTTTGAATACAAATTTATTGATTTAATATTTCCTTCAGTATTTTTGAAACTTCAAATGTGAAATATTTATCGAACTTCTTCATTAAATTTTAATTTTATAGAATTAGTACGAGTTTCTGAGATACAGGACTTCAAAACTTTAAAAGAACCTTTGCACGAAAGTAAGTCTGGTGTTGTATTGAAAAGACACAAATCGACAAAAATCGAAAAGTGTGGTTTGTATCCAATGTCCAATTCCTTACACAAGATATGAAGTGAAAGTACCATTTAATTACCACTTCAAAGTGTTGTAGAATAATGAAATTCAGTAGAGTTAGTGGTAGGACTAGCGAAAGCTTGGTATCCATTTTTTATATATTTGGTATTTTTGTACATATTCCACTTCTTTTCACGGCTGACTCAAGTCTTTTGTGTAAAAACAGAACTTTGCTCCTTTTTTTAAATTTGTTTTTGCTGTATTTATTCGTATTGGTAGTTCAAGTTAAATTAACAAGTTTATTTTCTTTATTTTGTTACTTTGTCATACAAAATTTTGTATTTGATTCAAAAACTGCGTTTCCTAAGCAGCGCTGTTCAAAACATTTATCAACAATTAACTATAGTAACAAAACATTTTTGACATTTACCAATTGAACCATTTTGTTCAAATTAGTATGAATACACGTAAAATAAAGTAATCTCTACAAGTTACTTACCTACAACTTTTTAAAAATTGTACATTTTAAAGAAGGATTTGACTGTAATTTGTTTATTGGTTCTTATTTCCTATTTTTTATACTTAAGGCAATAATAATTTATTTCATGTTAATATCCAAACAAATTTGATTTAATTTAACCTAAAAGAAAACATACTAAACACAAAAGCAAACACTTACATAAAATATTATTTCTGCATGCAAAATTCATTCATGCCAGCATTAAAAGTGCAATTTTAGTATGTTTTTATATTTAACAAAATTTGATTTTGTTAATTTTTTATTTAAAATTGTTGTGAAGAAAGTGAGTAAAAAGTAAAAAAGAAAAGTGTTATAAAAAACAGACAAAAAGTCAAAATGTATTCAATAAATAAAAAAAATATATAAATTATATGCAATGAAAGTTATTGAAAAAAGATATAGGTAAGTAAAAGTTGAAAATTTAAAAGGTGTATTAATGTGTTATAGTGATAAGGATTATTTGTTTTGTACATAAAATGTTTTTTTTTGTTTAGATAGAAAAAATCAAACAAATAAAAAATAGTAAAAGTTAAAAAATAAATAGTAGAAACGTTTAACATATTTTAGGAATTATTATTCCCTTTCTGTATGGCCCCATTAAATTGTAAAGAATCTTTTTTTACTTCCCATATTTTGACAACAATTGCAATAAGTAGATCGATTAAAAAGTGAATCGTCAAACTCGATGTTATGGGCACATTATTTATCAGATTTTATTAAGCCCCAATGCGACGTTTAATGTTAATGAAAGTCGGCAGATTTCTAGTATCTGATTGGCCAGCTGGCAAAATATTGTATTCCAATCAAGGCAACTTCATTGGAAAGTTGATTGGAAATTTAGTCAAGAAATGGGCAGGTTCAGAAAACATTTGCAGTCAACTTTATTCTTTGAACGTAAATTTTGACCAAATTTTTCAAGTGTCATGTATTTCAAATTCAGAACTTTACTTCACAAACCTATACCTTCAGTTCATAGTACAAAAACTACCAAAAACATTATTGTTTACAAAAAATTCCTCAGGCATGCTACAAGTCCATATCAATTTGCATTTTGTATTGTAAAGAAATATTACATATTTCTTTTCCGAATTTACAATGAAACCATTTACAGAAAACATTAAATGGAGTTGTGCAGAAAATAAATAAATCATAGAGTAATAAAGTTCAGCTTTACGTTGAATGAAAAAATATGATCAACTGTCATTTTGACAGAAATGTGCTTGACTTGATATCTAAAACAATTTAAATGATTATTTTACATTTCCCTTTGGACGTGACATATGTATGAAAAAGAACTTTTACGATGGTTAGTTAAGTCATGGTGAAGTAACTGTGAAACAGATTCCAATAATCAATTACTTTACCCATTTTTATACCACAGGAATTTGTAAAATAAAAGGAACTCTTTATGGAAGTAACCTAAAGATGGGTCCTACATTTTTGATTTCAAAATATACGAGCCCAAACGCAAAATAGTTTGCCCAAAATGGTAATATTTTTGTAAAACTAATTTATCAATATCTTTTTATTATATTATTATATTTTGCTACTAATATCCCTTGAGAGAGAAGGCTACAGAGTGATTGCGTATGCCGATGATGTTGCTATCGCCGTCATAGGAGAACATCCTAATATACTGAGAGACCTCCTCCAAAACGCACTCAATATGCTCACTAGATGGGCAGATCACTGCGGACTTAGTATTAATCCTCAGAAAACGGACCTCGTCCTTTTTACACGGAAATACAAGATCCCAGAAATTGTACCTCCCTCTATAAAAGGTGTACCACTAATTTTTACCAATGAGGCCAAATACCTTGGTCTGATATTGGACAAAAAATTAAGTTGGAAACCTAATATTCAGGAAAGAGTTAAAAAGCCTACAGCAGCTCTCTTCCTTTGCAAGAAAGCCATAGGAAACAAATGGGGTTTTCAACCTCGCATAACTTATTGGCTATAAACAGCAGAGTCCAACGCACTGCATGTCTCTGCATTAGCGGGGCTTTGAGAACCACACCCTCAGCAGCGTTGGACACTCCTCCATCTGACACCCCTTGACATATTCAGCAAACAAGTGGCAGCGAGTACAGCTATAAGACTCAACGCCTCATCTCAATGGACCAACAACAATGTTGGGCACTCCATCATTCTGAACCTCTTTGGTTCTATACCAAAGTACATAGACTACACTATCCCAAAACCCGAATTTGGAAAAAACTTCCAGGTATCTATTCCATCCAGAGATGAATGGGAAGACAAAAAACTCCTGGATGACAAAAGCATCCACTTTTACACAGATGGATCCAAGACAAATGAGGGAGTTGGTAGTGGTGTGTACTCAGAAAAGCTTAATCTAAGCATCTCATTCCGCCTCCCTAATCATTGTAGCGTCTTCCAAGCGGAAATTTTAGCGATCAAAGAGGTTCTCTCCTGGCTAAGAGAAAACGTGATATCAACTTCTGATATCCGCATCTTCTCTGACAGTCAGGCTGCTATTAAATCTCTTGATGGTGTCTCAACCAAATCTCAAACAGCCCTCGATTGTCGATCATCTCTTATGGAGATGGCGCAGCAATTTAACATTCACCTATGCTGGGTGCCGGGTCACAGAGACATCGCAGGAAATTGTAGAGCCGATGAACTCGCCAAAAATGGAACCGTCATACCTATTTCACCTGAAAGGGAGAAGATAGGTATACCGATAGCTACATGTAAGCTTCTGCTAAAAGAAAAAGCTTTTGAGATAGCAAACTCTAGGTGGTACAATTTACCAACATGCGCAGCCACAAAACTAATATGGCCCTCACTCGACCTAAAGCGCTCTAAAGACTTGTTATCTCAAAGCAGACTTCATATAAGCTCCCTAATAGGTGTCCTTACGGGACACTGTCTTATAGGCAGACACGCAATAAGACTTGGTGTAGCCTCAAATGACTTCTGCAGGAGCTGTATGGACGAGGAAGAAGAAGAAACAATCTCTCACCTCCTCTGCACCTGCCCTGCTCTCTCACTAAGACGCAAACTTCATCTGGGAGAATACTCTTTTGATGATCCCAGTGAACTAGCAAAAAAGGATATCAGATATCTCCTTCGCTTTATAAAAAGCTCAAAATGGTTCGACTAGTGGGAGGTATTTCTCTAGATTCATGTGGTATCACAATGGGCCTTTTCTTCTGGCCTAAGTGTGTGGTTTTTGTATCCGCAGCCACTTTAACCTAACCTAACCTATTATAGAGAAATAATAAAAAGTTGATTTTTTCTTAACATGATTTATAAATTGTGTTCTTTATAAGTTAACTAACAATTAAAAGAAAATACATTTTGTCTTGCGTTTTATTAATGTAATCTCATTTGTTTTGTAGTGCAAAATGTTTTTCATCGCAGAATAGTTAGCCTAGGCTTGGTTATGCCTTTTTTTCTTGAACTTTACCATTTTTAATTGCATTATTAAAGTATGGGTGTCATAAGTGAAGCATTCTTTGATTTCAATTTCAAAAATTACAAAAAAATGTTTCGACGTACAATATCGGAAAAATATTTGAAATTTCAAGACCTTCAGTTCGAAATGTCCCTAATTAATTTATTTAAAAAGACCGGAAATGTGCGGAGGCCACCAATTGCTTCCGGTCGTGACAAAGGAACTCTAAGAAAGATTCTTAAAAAAGATCGTCGAGCTACAACCACAAATAAACGCTATCAAAAAACAAGTTTCTAGAGACACCTGTATTAGAGAAATGAAGAAAATGGGATATAAACTTTATAAAATAATTTTTACCGTTATATAAATTTAATTTAATCTTTGAACATTCCTTTTTCTTACAAATCCACCCTCAGTCCAAAGAAAACCCTCATTTAACTTCTTTGCAAAAAAAAGAAGCGCCTAAAGTGGGTTCGTGATCATCAGATCTGGACGTTGCGGCAATGGAGAAATGTTATATGAAGCGATGATTCCCGATTCAAACTTTGTGACTTTGACTCACGATCAAGAGTCTTAAGAACGAAAGATGAAGCATTTTACCCAGATTGCTTTCGTCGAAAAACAAAATTGAACGCATAAGTTAAGCTGAAAACAGAAGATGACTGTTTTACGTTTCAACAAGATGGCGCTTCATGTCACACAGCCAAGCGAAATATGATCAGTCTTCGAGAACACAACATTCCAGTGCTAACGCGGCCAGCAAATAAGCCCGATCTGTCTCTAATTAAGACTTTGTGGGGGAAAATGAAAAAAGAATTGAGAACAAATCCAGCTAAAAACTTAAGAGAGTTAAAGCAAAAGATCCAGGAAGTTTAGGTTTAATCTTGTGGAAACTCTCCTAAGTCGAATTGCGGCCGTTATTAAAAACAAAGGTGACGACACTCAATGGTGAACACAAGGTATTTGTATTGGGCCAATTTTTTTGCGTCGCTAAAAGAGTGTTCTAACTAACAAAAATTTCTTGTTTTTTATTAATAAATTAATTGTTTTTCTTGCACATCCAAAATATCCAAATAAAGTTTGATTGTTTTTCTTAATTTAAATTACCAGTATTTTATTTTAATTTAATAAGAAGAAGTATTCAGCAGGTCAACTATTTTGCGTTTGGGTCGGATTTGCAGCTCTAATTTTTGGAAAGATTTACTCTTTTTTGCGCCAAGATCGATATAATTCTTAGGTTGTGTTATTTGTTTTGTACGCATTTCAAATGTTTGAAACATTTAAAATGTATTTTTTCCCTAAAAAGCATTAAGCAAAAACAAATTGAAAATATGATATCGGTTAGTTGCAGTACTCTGGTACCACCGTCAACCAAGAATTCAAACTCAAACCAAAAATATAAAAATATATTATTAATCATGTTCCATTGGCGACAAAAAAAATTATTTTTGAATTTAAATCCAAATTTTTTTAAGTTCTTAAACATGAAATTTATGATGAAAACTTATATTTTAAGTTTGGCGATTCCGTTTTTCTATACCTGACAACTCTAAGTGTAAGTAATAAAAGAAAATTGGATCAGGATGGATTCTTGGCCATACAATGAATTTTACTAATATTTTTGACCGTTACGTAGACCCAGATACCTGTATTTAAAAAAAAAAAATAACCATATTGTTTTATATTACAAAACAATAAAAAACGGCACTCAGATGTTAATTTACAAAAATATTCAAATAAACAAAACAAAATTAAAGTTAATTTTTAAAATAACAAACAATAGACAGTAAAAATAAAAAATAAATTCAAAAAATTAAACAATCCATCAAAGAATAAAATCGCATGTCAAAAAAAAAACAACTGATTTTTTAGATAAATATTTAATCCGTCTTCACCTCTCCGTTCTCTGTGACGTGGTCTTCGCAATCCGAACGATATTCGCCGCATCCTCTTCATCAACCGACTAAACAAATGATTATTATCAATCCGGCCATTTTGACACCCGTTATGCAATCGATGATTATCACTTATCGCATAGAAATTATCATCGTATGGTTGATAATTTCCATCTTCATCCTGAATCGTTATTTCGATATTCTGTGAAACGGTATCTAGATTCAGGTCACTTTTGCAGTTATTGTTGCTGCCGTTGTTGGCGTGTTTCCGTTTTGTGAAAAATCTAGCGTATCGTTTACTTGCCGGCACTTTGGTATGACCGGGCTCTTGGAACGACTTACTTCGGCCCACCGACGATGACTCACTCGAATTCGGTGAGTAGCTTGAAGTTGTCGTTCCGCCATGACGGCCACTTGAATTGGTCGTCGATAGATAGTTTCCCACCACTCCACTGTCGTGCAACTTCACATTACGTCCGCCCGCGCCGTCATGCCAGTTATTGTCGTTGCTGTTTCGATTATCAATCGATGTATTACTACTATTATAGCTTATGTTACTACTGACTAAGTTCGTACTAGAGTCTATGTCGTCCGCTGTCAGATCACCCCCGGTATCTGAAGTTTCATAGAAACTCTCATTAAACACCGGATCGAGTTCGTCGGCGGAACCGGATGTTACTGCCACTCCCGCAGCATTCGCCACCAATGCCGCTGCAGTCGAATTCCCATTGAGATACTCCTCGTCAATATCATCAATATCGTCTTCAGTCGTATTCGAGTTGCGATGTAGTTTTTGCCAACTTTTTCGATTAATCACATTGATTTTTCGAAAAATATTCGTATAGCTTCGAGAAGTACCGCTTGAGAGACTTATTGGATCAGTCGCTGACGGATTCCCACCGCCATTGTTCTCATCATTTTTGGTCGATTTCTTATGGCGTGACTTCTTGTGATCTGAGGATTTTTTCTTAGCATCGGACGAATGTAAAAGAAGATGAAACTGCGAATTGTTTTTGGGACGTTTTCGACGCTGCAATTCTTGTCTTATTGATAAATCACTATCGGTGGTGGCCTCACATAAACCTATTGTTCTTAATTCCGCTAAATAAAAGAATTTGTATGTTTTGTTTGTTTGAAAATAAATATTTAAGGAAAATTAAATAAATGTTAAAAGTATAATGAAATAAAGAAGAATACAAAGAAGAAAACAAAAACAAAAGAAAAGTTTCATAAAAATTAAATAAAAATATGCCTTATAAATTTACGTACATAGTTAATTTTTAATTTTATTTAAGAGTGTAATGTATGGTAAAGAATTGTTTTATGTTTTAATTTAATAAAAAATAGCTCTTTCGAAGTGAGAATAATTAAATTAGATTTTTGTTTAGTTTGAGAGTTAAATTGATTTGTTTTTCTTATTAAACAATAAATGATAATGAAAATAATGAAAAAGGCTAGAACCACTGCAAAATAATTTGTATGTACTTATTTTTATTTAAATAAATACTCGTATGTAATGGGTGATTTTTTTGAGGTTAGGATTTTCATGCATTAGTATTTGACAGATCACGCGGGATTTCAGACATGGTGTCAAAGAGAAAGATGCTCAGTATGCTTTGACATTTCATCATGAATAGACTTACTAACGAGCAACGCTTGCAAATCATTGAATTTTATTACCAAAATCAGTGTTCGGTTCGAAATGTGTTTCGCGCTTTTTTTATCGACAAATTTTGTTCAGCGATGAGGCTCATTTCTGGTTGAATGGCTACGTAAATAAGCAAAATTGCCGCATTTGGAGTGAAGAGCAACCAGAAGCCGTTCAAGAACTGCCCATGCATCCCGAAAAATGCACTGTTTGGTGTGGTTTGTACGCTGGTGGAATCATTGGACCGTATTTTTTCAAAGATGCTGTTGGACGCAACGTTACGGTGAATGGCGATCGCTATCGTTCAATGCTAACAAACTTTTTGTTGCCAAAAATGGAAGAACTGAACTTGGTTGACATGTGGTTTCAACAAGATGGCGCTACATGCCACACGGCTCGCGATTCTATGGCCATTTTGAGGGAAAACTTCGGAGAACAATTCATCTCAAGGAATGGACCGGTAAGTTGGCCACCAAGATCATGCGATTTGACGCCTTTAGACTATTTTTTGTTGGGCTACGTCAAGTCTAAAGTCTACACAAATAAGCCAGCAACTATTCCAGCTTTGGAAGACAACATTTCCGAAGAAATTCGGGCTATTCCGGCCGAAATGCTCGAAAAAGTTACCCAAAATTGGACTTTCCGAATGGACAACCTAAGACGCAGCCGCGGTCAACATTTAAATGAAATTATCTTCAAAAAGTAAATGTCATGGACCAATCTAACGTTTCAAATAAAGAATCGATGAGATTTTGCAAATTTTATGCGTTTTTTTTTTTTTTTAAAGTTCTCAAGCTCTTAAAAAATCACCCGATATTTCAATATTTTTAAAAAATATTTGTATTGCTTCCATTCAGAAAATTTGTTTTTGCTTTTTTAGCAATGAGTAATGTTACCAAAATAACTAAACTGTCAAAGTCAATTTTGATTGATTTCCTATAAGCCAATCTTAAGTTATGAGTTATCAATTAATGATCCAATATTCTATCTGACAGTTAAGGACTGTCATTGAGCTTGACGAGGCAAAATCCGGGGATATAAAAACAGCATTATTATATGATAATAATCTTGAACACAATATTGATATCAATAATAATCAAAGTTGTTGTATAAAGAGTTTGGGCTGAAGGAGAGGCTTAATTTAAGTCGTTAAGTTTCTGATTTATCGTTGGAACTATTCCTCTTCCACGAATACCATAACTTCTCTAGCATATAAAGACCTAGAAGTTTTAATCTTCTTTATAATTGTGGAATGGTGTATTCAGTGCGCTTTGAAGTTTCTTTTGAGTGACCAAAATGTATGATATTTTCAGCTTAGTCCAGGGGATAAGATCAAACCCTTTGTTATTTGACGTTCATTAGTTTGGCTGCCAATGGGCAGGTTCAAATAACATAAAGGACTTCATTTGCAGTCAATTGCGTTCTTTGGACATTAATTTTAGACCAAGTCAAATAGCTAGTTTTCAAGTGTCATAAACTTCAAACTCGGAGTTTTACTTTACTAACCTCTACCTTTAGTTGATCGTGCAAAAACTACCAAAAACATAATTGACTGCAAAACACCTCTCGTATCGACTTGCATTTTGTATTTTAAAGAAATATGTATCACTTATTCATTTTGAATAAAATATCAAATAGAATTTTGCAGAAAATAAATTAATGTAAATTGATTGTAAAAACATGATCAATTGTCATTTTGACATTATGTAAGTTCACTTGACTTGATAGTAAGGTAGATTTTTCTTGACTAACTTTCCAGTCAACTTTCCAGTAAAGTTGCCTTTATTGGAAGGCAATTTTTTGACAGCTGGCCAATCAGATACTAGAAACTTGCCTTACTTTCAAGTTCCTTGTGTCGCCTGAACCTGCCCAATGAACCAATATTCTATCTGACAGATCAAGTTCCTTATGTTACCTGAACCAGCCCAATGAACCAATATTATATCTGACAGCTAAGGGTTCTCATTGAGTCTGTAGTGACAAAATCCAGGAATTTAAAAGCAGCGTTATTATGTGACAATATTCTTGTATTTAATATCGATACCAAGAATCAAAGTTGTTCAAAATTTGCACCTGGAACAGTTTAAAATGGTTAGGGCTGAAGGGGAGGAATGCAATTGGTTATTTCAGTAGAGCATTGTTTTAAAATAGCGATAACATAATGATAGACAAGAAACCTTGCGACAGTGCTCAAGAGATACAAAAGATTCAGTTATACAACCGTCACCTAACATTTTTGAATTCTGTCCAAGAGACTTAAGTGGGTTATTGGAACACCTGTCCAGATATTTTGGTGTTGTACTCAAGGTTAGGATGAATTTAGGCTTTATAAATTATAGCCTGAGCAGAAGGGGTGAAAAACTTCTTGTATCGTCAGAGATAACCTAAACAGTAAGCAGCGTTTTTGGGGACTTCAAGTATGTGCCCACTCTACAAGAATTGGTGTTTAATGCACATACCTAGAACTGAAAGCTGTTCAGTCTCCTCAATGCAAGTATCACCCAGGGATAGTGGCATTAGGGGAGGGTAACGCTTTTGCGACAGTAGACAGCATTAAGCTTTCGAAGCATTTAATTCTACACGGTTTTTGATTCCCCATTGGGAAATGCTGTCAAGATCAGAATTTAATGAGCTTATCATACGTTGCCGTTGATAGTCCACATCTTAAGAACAAGGATAAACATCTAAAAACAAATATGAAAAGCTGAGGGTACTGTCATCACCGAAACAATTTAGTGGGTTAGAAGTTTCAGACAAAAGATCATTTATAAAAATAAGGAAGTGTGTATAAGACAAAACGGAGCCCTGGGGCACACCAGTGTTTATTTTGTGGATATCAGATTTGAATCCGTCCAATACTACTTGAATTGAACGATCCGAAAGGTAATTTCTAACCCAACAAGGAAGAGATTCATCAATACAAAATGCACGCATTTTTGATAAGAGAGCTTGATGCCAAACTTTATCAAATGCTTTTGAAATATCGAGTGCAATAATCTTACTTCCTTCAAAACAATGTAATGATTTGCTCCACTGTTAGGTGAGATGAACCATGAGATCACAAGTGGACCTTTTGCTACGAAAGCAATACTGCCGGTCATTAAGAAGCTTTCGTTCTTCAACATATTTCATAAGGTGATAATAAACCAGCGTTTCCATGACCTTGGAAAGAAGAGACGTAAGTGCTATTGGACAATAGTTGTAGGGGAAGGAGGATTCGCCTTTTTTGGGACAAGCTGGACAAATTGTTTTCCATCCACTCGGAAAGAGACCTGTAGAATAGGACAGATGGAAAAGCTTACGCAGTGGTTTTGCCAGCGTTGAAGAACACCTTTTCAAAACAATACAGGGGATACTATCAGGGTCAGCGGATTTGTGTATGTCAAAATCTTTACGTAATCTAGCAACTGTACGAGTCCGAAAAAACATTCGTCCCATAGAATCATGTACGCTTTTAAGTTGGCAGCATCAAATTAACAGCAAACTGCAAAACAAGTCTAGAACTCTAGAGTGTTGGCGGATTGACCGGGAACGTCAAAAATCCGAGTTGGTTCGTCAACTGACTCAGGTGGTTTAAATCCAGCAAAAATCTCGATATACTACCTTCACATGGGTGTTCTGTCTAGAATAGCGCAGCAACGAAGAATTTTTTAATGACTACAATGACATAAAGAATTTAATAAACAGGAGTTTCCAATTTTTACTATTGCCCTATTCGAAGATTGGTTCGCCTAACCAAAATGTGACTAATATCAGGGTTTTCTAAATTTAAGATGTTAAGCCTTTAGTAAGGGCTAGTAATTTACCCTCATCTGTTGTTAAGTTTAATAATTTATTAGCTTGCAAGACAGATTTCTCCTTTCTGATTTTTTAAATAAGGAAATGTGTGTCCTATTTATTGTTTTATGTGTTTCAAATAATAAATTGTAGTAGATTTTTTGTATACAAAAATGTTTGTTTGCGTTCTGTTAGAAAGATATTGCTTACAAATTTACCTACCTTGGATAACAATAAGAATGCTATAAAGTCAATCAATGTATATAATAATGACCCCTAAGTAAGAAATACCCCCAATAAAAAGGTTTAGAAATCAATGGAATTGTAAACATAAAAACTAAATTTTAAAATAGTGATGTTACAAATATTATTAACCAGTAGTTAAATAAGCTTATTCAAATATACATAAAAGTGTAAAATATTTTGCAGTGATTTTAACCAATTTGATAAAATTTGTAATTATGAAAAATAATCATAAGACAATAAACACCATCAAAAATTAAATGATATTAAAATTAAATGATCAACTATAAAGCTGTGCATTGCATAGCCCTGAAATTTAAACAAAATAAACATTAATTTATAATAATTTTTATTTTTAATTAATTTTGCATTCTATTTCTTATATAGCTTTTTGTTTTGATATAAATATAAATCTTCTACACACATCGAAACGAAAAAATAACTTTAATTAAATAAAAGAAAAATATATAATTTCGACAACATTGAAAACAGACACCATATTGCAGAAATATTTTATAATTGTAATTGACTAGTAATATTTTTGTTTTTATTGTTTCTTTTTTTTTTAATTAATGCGAACAAACAACATCGAAATTTTGCAATATTCTGAACAAAACAAAAATTAAACAATTAACTTAATTTATTTTTTTTTTAAGTAATTTAAGTTAAAAACATCAAATGTGCAAATTTTTATAATTAAATTAAATGTTTTTGTCTATGACAACATTATAATATTAAATGTGCATTTTTGTATTAATAATTTATTATTTGTTTTTGAATATACTCACGACAAGAATAATCTCGAACTAATGTATTCTTTGATTTAACTTGCACACCAATTATAGCTTCGATTGGAACTTCTGTTCTTGGAATTGAAACAGAATGTGGTGGCAAATAAATTGGTTGCAATATTCCAAAGTTACATTCAGTTGACAGGTACATGCGACATCCTCCGTGTGTTGTCATTCCGCACCATTCGCAACGGTAGCCTTAAATATTGCGAATAAAAACATATTATTTTATTTGAAATTGTTTTTTTTTTTTAATTTAATTGTAATTATTTTCGTTTCATTAAGATAAGAGTTCATTCCACATTCGCTTAGTACGGCTAAAGAATGAATCTCTGTACTTGACAGTACGACCGAAGTTGGGTTTGAGGGTATACTGATGAGAATTTCTAGAAGCGCGAGTATTACGGTTGAACGGTTTAAAGGGAGGAATGCAGCTATCTATTTCTCTAGAGTATAAACCGTTAAAATAACGGTAAGAAAAGTTGAGACAAGAAACTTTTAAACAATTCTATGATGGTAATATCACCAATCAATCTAAATTCTCTGCGTTTAATACTGTCCAGGAGGCTTAAATCAGTTGCAGGAGCACCAGCCCAGGCATGGGAGTTATACTCAAGCCTTGGACGTATATAAGTCTTGTAGATAACAGCCAGATCAGAGGGGGAGAAAAACTTTTTGCATAGCCTTAGAAAACCCAAACATCTTGCTACATTTTTGACGACATCGCGTATGTGATCGTTTCACAAGAGGTGGTTGGTGATACACATACCGAGAATATCGAGATGTTCAGTCTCCTCGATGCAAGTGCAATCCATGGATAATGGCAAGTGGGGTATATCTCGCTTTAACGATACAAGACAGCATGGGGTTTTTGAAGCATTAAATTATACGCGGTTTTTTGTTCCCCATTGTACAATGTTGTTTAGGTCGGAATGTAATGAGCTTATCATATTTTGTCTTTCGAAGAAGAGGGATGCAAGTCTAAAAACGAATATGAAAAGCTTAGAGTACTATCATCAGCGAAACAATGTATTGGATAAGAAGTTGCAGACAGGAGATCATTAATAAAAATAAGAAAGAATGTTGGCGATAGAACAGAGCCCTTGGGCACACCAGCATTTGTTTTGTGGTTTTCAGACTTGAACCCCATCCAATACTACTTGTATTGAACGATCCGAAAGCTAATTTAATTACTAATCCAATGAAGGAGGGATTCATTAAAACCCGAAAGCAGTCATTTTCGATAAAAGAGCTCGATGCCAAACTCTATCAAATGCTTTTGAAATATCAAGTGCAATAATCTTACTTCCTTCAAAACAATGTAAAGATTTGCTCCACTTAGGATTTTCTATTTCAATTTCTTCGAGTTTTTAGAAAATTTTTTAATCTGTCCACTTTTTTCTGATTTTTGATGCATATATCATTTTTTGGTTACAAATAACAGTAAAAAAGTTATGTTGAAAAATGCATTTGAAAACTATTAAAATGCGTCTGGCAAGCAGAAGGCTGCAACCAAAACGTCCTGGACATACATTTTTCTAATCGGGGAAAGATTTCGGACATTTTAGTTATATTTTAAATGAAAAAGTTATCAGGGTTTTAAGTTGAAAAATGCATTTGAAAAAGCTTAACATGCGTGTGGCAAGCAGACGGTTGAAAGTAAAACATCGTGTACACACTTTTTTTTAATGAGGGGATTTTTTCTAATTTTTTGGTGTATGATGGCCGATGGGGTCTTCATTTCGACCTGCGCCGAGCATTTAATTCTTTTAGGTACTTAATTTCGACAGATAGGCGAATATTTTTATATATTTATAAAAAGAGGTGCGGTGAAATAAAGCCAAGTCAAATAAGACCAACTTTCAAAAGTTGGCCTTATTGCATTTTAAATAAAATGCACGACTGGGTCGCACGAACTTGCTCCTGTATTCAAAGAGTCTGTTTAAAAAAGTATCTATGTATGGGAGGGGGTTACATTCAATACAGTTAAAATAATTTAAAAAAAACTAATTTAAGATTCAAAATTTTACCTGAAAAATAAGTTTGTCTTCAAAAATTTAAATGCCATTTTATAAATAAAAAAGCCCTTGATTTTTCAAATTTTTTTTTCGAAAATCGGTAGAGCGGTTTTTTTTTAAATTATTTTTTTATATATAAAATTTTTCAATTTTGTTCTAAAAATATTTTTGGTATGCAGTTGTTTAGTGATTGTAAATATACGCTCTACATTTGAATTTCGTAAAAAAATATTAACCCGTTTTTGAGATATAGAATTTAAAAAAAAAAAATTCAATATTTTTTTAAAAATCCAAACAAAAAAAAATTGCACTTTTGATAATCAAATATTGTTAAAGCAATATAAGAGCTTATTCACAAAAAAAATTATTGAAATCAGTACATAAGTTGCTGAGAAAATTAAAAAACAAAATAACGGTTCTATGAGCGGTATCTTTCCTGAGCAATACAAAAATGTGTTTTTCTTATTTAAAGAAGCCAAGTTAAAAAATTAAATTTTAGAGAAAATTTAAAAGAAATCTATCGGTTTGTTTTTTAGAAAATTTGAATTATCGTTTTTTGACCAAAAAATTGTATGGGGGCCACTGTTAGTTTTGATCTTTAAAAAAAATGAAAAAAACGCCTAACGCGAATCTGCTCAAAAGCTTAACTTCCAAGTTTGAACTCAATCGACCCAATGGTTTAGGCTGTAGGAGCGTGGACAGACAGACAAAATTTTGCACGAATGCAAAACTTGCCATATAGTTCCTATATGTCGCAAGTAAAAAGTAAAATAATTTTCAGCAGTTGGTCATATTGCACTCTGACAAAGTGAAATAAGGCCAAACTAGTTTGGGAAATAAGACCATCTTTATTTTATGGTGAGGTATGTATGTATCCCCCCTGCTTGGATACACTATAGGATTTGGGGTCGGTGCGAGGTTCGGCGTATGCAAAGTTTCTCTGCATTAATGACAAACCACACCGTTTAAAGTGAAATAGAAGCAATGTGGCTTTATTTCACTATGTTTAAGTGTATAATAAGACCAACTGTTGAAAATTGGCTTTATTACACTTTACAAAAGCGAAATAAGGCCAATTCTTGAAATTTGACAATATTTCACTTGCCTTTATTTCACGGTCCCAAGAAAAGAGGACCTTTAAGAAAATGGGATACTGATAATGATAATTGATAAGTAATCCCAGACCATGGTTGAAACTTTACATTTTTGTCTTTTATATTTAAAAAATAAACAGAGGACTCAAAATAACAGATTTCTTAGCCTGACCCGAAGTTAAGTTTAAAGTAGCTTTTTTTATTACGTTTAATAAAAGTAATTGAAAAATTTACCTGTAAGGCATTCCGATGACCAGCAAGTTTTCTTGCAATAGGCGCATTTTGATGTAGGTGGAAGATTCCCTTCTCGCCAGTGATGCTAATTTTGATATTTAATTATTATTTTTTTTTTTGATTATTAGTACTTTTAGTAATAACAATACAAGACATGATATTTTAAAGTAGGAAAGTATACATACCTGATGTTTAACATTTAATAATTCCTTGCCAGGAACATAGGTTGCATTTTCTGTGCAATCGGGAACAGCAAAATCTTGGCACTCAATGTGGGCGAAATATTCGCAAACTATTTAAAAAAATATTAAATTAAAAAATTAAATTAAATGTTATTTGTTTTTAAAGTTATTAAAATAATTTATATACCTAAACAATGAACTGCGGGTGTTTCATCCAAACGCTTTCGGCAAACAGTGCAAAATTTTCTTTTGTGATGTGTTGGCTCGGACCAACAATGGGCGACGGGATTCTAGATACAAAATTGTAAAAAATAAATGCCTTGAAATATTTGTTGTTTTATTTATTAAATTTTAGGAAATTTACCTTTATAATACATGGAGCTATACCAGAACATGGAGTTACAACACTCGTTACACATCTCTCGTGGATAATGAAGTTACAAACTGAAAATATAAATAAATTAAATTATTTTAAAATTTATTTAAAATTTTATGATAATTTTTATTTAATGTAAAATTATATGGCTCAAACTTAAGTGAAATAAATTGAAAAAATAAAAGTAACAAATTTCAAAAGAAGGAATATCTGTTAATTGTAAGCAGTTACAAAAATTGATGAACTATGATGATGAAGGAAGTAAATTTGGTGACCAAAAGAAAATCGTTTCCGGAAATGATTATCAGTATAGCTCAGTTTTGCTTGCTGCAACCTCTGCTTTTCGCCTCAAAGCTTCATCGCATTGAGTTAACAACAACATTGGCCACTCCGTAATTCTTAAGTATTTAGAATCAACTGCACCTCGACAGAAACTTCCAGATTTCTTTACCTTCCAGATCTTTTTTGGAGAAGTAGTAGATCGCATATAAGCTCGATAATCAATGTCATAACCGGGCACTGTCTAATAGGAAAGAACGCCACGCTCTAGGCGTAATCTCAAATGACTTTTGCAGAAGCTGTATAGATGAGAAAGAGGAGGAAACAGTTCTTCAACTCCTCTGCCCCGCTCAAAACACACAAACATTACCTAGGAGAATTGTTCTATAACGATCTAAACGATCTCAATCATATTAACATAATCAGTATTTCACGTTTCGTAAAGGATTTAAAATGGTTTTATTGAACTTAGAAGATCGTCGCAAGATTTATGTGGTATCACAATGGGCCATTAAACTGGCCTACGTATGTCCTACTCCATCACGGACAGCCACTTTAACCTAACCTAACCTAGCTCAAGTTAAGACTTTTTATCACGTTTAAAGACTCATTTTTCCTATTGAAAAGTTGTAACGTGGTTAAGTTGTTATTTGAAAACTTAGAATGTATCTTTTTTTGATTAATTTGTGTGCTAATTTGATGTCAAGTTACTCTTGACGTCCAGGAGTCGTAAAAATTTAGGAATGTACTAAATCAATGGCTACTAAATGCCCTCTAAATTATTTCTTTAAATGTTTTTTTATTGATTGAACATTTACAATTTTTGTATTCAATAGAAATTTTAGTTATCAACCTATACACTTTTTGCAGTTTTGCATAATTTTTGTGAAGAATTAAGATTAAAAAAAAAAAAGAAAAAAAAAAACAATTCAAAAATATACTATTTTTATTTTAAATCATTTGTGTTGGTCGTTTTCATGTGAATATGCTTTTAAAGCACCTGCAAGAAATTTGACACAAATAGTTAGGCTTAGGCTTTCGAGTTAGAAATCTGAATTGAGCTATTTTCACAAACTAACATTTTCAACTCACTGTTCTACTTACGAGCTAACTACAAGGTCAGCTCATTATTTGTTCCAAAGTCTTAAAATTAAATTTTCAGATGGTTAGCTGATTCGATTTTGAACAAAATGTTTAACTATGACAGTAACTTGGCAGCAATTCTCAGATGTCTTAAGCATCGACATCTTAAAGACATGCGAGACAAATTTTCCAAAATTGTATGATCTGACAAACGTATTCTTTTAAGCTTAAGTTACTTTCGTTTAGAAAACGCGTATTTAATTCGGTTTGGTTTAGGTCACTATATTCATCTTACGGCTGATTTCTTGACAAAGATCTAATCCCTAAAACCCGGTTTATTGAAAAATTAGAACTCGATTGAGCTCTAACTCATTTCTTCATCAAGTTCTTCAGCGTTAAAATTTTGATTTAGACTTCAGTTTGAGAAAGATCATCGATTAATTAGACCCTCAAATTTTTTTTTATAGAATATCAAAATTTCTTCCGGGTGAAATGAAAGCAGTAAATTATTCGTTAGAACTTTGTTTTATAAAACCGAGAATTAAATCTTTAAAACCAATTTACACTGATACCCTGTTTATAAAGAAACCCGTCAAGCTCCTTAAAATAGCCAACAACCGCGGACTCCACTTTATTATTGTTGGCAAATCTTTTATCATCGAGCCATTTTTCAAGTTTGGAAACAGAAAATAATCTGAGAGGGCTAAATTTGGCAAACTTGGGTGAGTGAGGAAGGAATTCCAACTTTAACTCATTGATTTTCGCCAAATGCGGCCATTTTTTCTTAATTTCGTCACTCAAAAGCTGCAATAAGTTCGCATAATATTCGCCGTTGATTGTTTTTCCTTTCTAAAGATAATTAATGAAAATTATCCCAAGCGCATCCAAAAAAACTGACGCCAAGACTTTGCCTGCAGATGGAACTGTCTTCGCCTTTTTTGACTGTTTTTTCGTCTCAGGTGTGAAGTTATAGACCCATCACCCATGGCTACGAATCGAAATCAAAAACTCTGCTTTAATGTTGTGTAACTTCGCCAAACACTTGATTGAAACATCCTCACAACGCTGTTTTTGTTCCATTGTGAGTAATCGCGGCACCCATCTTGCGCACAGCTTTCTCATGCCCACATTTTAAGTCAATATGCAATGTATAGCACTTTTTGAAATGCTTAATATGTCTGCTAGTAGTTTGCGCACTTTTAGTTGACGGTAACCCATTACCATTTTTTGGATTTTCTTCACCCAGTTCTGGCTTGGTCACCACGATGTTCGTCTTGGCAGCTCGTACGACCTCGTTCAAACTCTGCCAAACAATATTTTATTGTTGTAAACGAAGGAGCAGAGTCTCCCAAAGTAGAATCTAGCTCCACGTTGATATTGGGTGGACTGAGACCTTTCAAAAGTATTGTACCACATAACGATGACCAAATTTTGTTGGTACTTCTTTCAAACAACAACCATTATCTATACGTCGGGTACTTCTTGGACTAACCTCGTAGCTCCTAATAAACTTCGTCTTTTAAACTATCAAGTTCGAACGAACTACAATAATGGTATGTCAAAATGAGTCGCTTCAAAAAAGTTCAATATGAACACCGTCTATAATATAAGATAACGAATTGCGCAGATTGTCAAAATTGAAAGTATCTGAAATAATTAAAAATGGTTGCCCAAGTGATGTAGACCTGACACTTGACTAAAAACAAAATTGTATTGAGATTCAAATGTCACGTATGTACATATATAAATGATCTCTTATATCACTTCAAAACATGATATCTATGTTAAATCACATTTGTGAAAAACTTGATAGCTCTTAAGAATACTATTTTATTTCTTTTTGCATACAACTTTTAGATTAGGGGCCGGTTATAGCTATCAGTAAAATCCATCAGTAAAATTTTTGTTTTTAGTTTTTGAACATGTTACAGATTTATTTCTAGCAAAAGATTGATGCAATAAGAAAAATCCTATATTCAAGTATTTTTTTTCAAAAAGAAACAGTGCATTTAAAGTTTTATTTAATTTATAAATCCATTTTAATTTTTTTAATGATGAAATTTCATTTTACTGAACAGCTGACTGACAAAAGCCAAAAAAAATTCCATTTCGTTTTGCTGTTGGTGTTCCAATTTTTTACTGTTCCGATCACATCATTAAAAATTTTACTGATGAAAGCACCAGTAAAAAAATTGTCTGAGGCGCGAAGCTTCAAAATGACATTTAATTTAATGACGTAAATTTACTGATTGCTATAAACGCTCATCAGTAAAACATTTCAAATTCCTCCTGTTTCAAATTTTACTGATGGATTTTACTGATAGCTATAACTGGCCCCTTATACTAATTTTAATTAGGTACGCTTATATTATCAAAGGCTTTTTCTGAAACCTTATCATTCCACAAGACGGATTATTCCGCAGTTATAGCTAATTTAGTGAAACGAGTATACCTCTATAAAATTTGTGATTCACATTCAGAAAATCTCATATTGCAATAACTATAACTACCTAACATAATAATATTTAATTCAGTTTAAAAAAAAAAATAAAAACACAAAACCCAGCCAATGTTAAAAAATCTTTAATTTTTCTAGTTCATGGCCTCATAAGAATGAAGTATAAAAGGATTGCCATGTATACCTATCTACAAGTCGAGTCGAGTATACATATTTAAAAAAGAAAATTCCAAAACTCAATGCCCATGCAAAAAGAAGGCTACATAGATCCCTGAATGAAAAAAGTATCTAGGTAGGTGCATCACCTTGTAGCTTTCATGAATTTCAGCTCAGATTCAGACCAGCCATCTACTTTCTAGATATGTACATACATTAATATAACCTAGTGCTAGCTTAAATATACCACTGCCACTGCACAATGAAAATATGTAGAAAGAATCAAGGAAGGACTCTGTGAGCTCTGTGCTACCCGAACACGCTATCAGGGGGGGTACACGGCTGACGCTCTGACATCAGAAAAGGGGGGTTATACCTTGCTCTGGAATGTGCTGGCGAGGACGTTGAAAATATAAACTAGGCCTCTGACCTGATAGTGACGTCATGAGTATGATTTTCCATGCTGCAACAAGCGCAACACTTTAATTTTCATAAACCAAAAAAAAAAACAGAAAACCCCAAGAAGGAAAATCAAAACGAAGAAATCGTGATAATATCTCCGTATACCTTATTAGAACTAATACCTTCAAGATATGGTTTAAAAGAACTAAGATTGAGTATTTAAAAAGTATATAATTATACAAAAACAAATAAACGTTAATTTCATTAAAACCAACTTGGAAAAATTAACATAAAAATGAACATATGTAGGAAAAAATAGCTAATATCTTTCCATCAAAGGTGATTCATTGTAACAATTATTATTATTTTGTGCGAGAGAGAATATGGTACAAATATTTTTCTATTTTTACTGCTTGGCGTATTTTTCACACTCACCAAAAATTAAAAGAACAAAATAAAAAAAACAAAAAACTAAAAAGAGTTGCGCACTAGAAATCTTTTATTTCTCCTCCCTGTTGAACTTTTTGCTTTGCGTTTGCTGTTTTCCAGGCAGGAGCAACGAGAGTAGGTTATGGTGCCGAACAAGTAGTATAATGAGGAATATAGAGAAATGCTTTCTTTTTTTTTAATTCAAAATCAAATTTAAGAAAAAGCTCAAGGAATTTTAATAATAGTTAATACCTCTTTTGTATCTACTATACAAATATTGGAGATATAAGGATTTTGGAAGTGAGTGTGAATAATAAGAATATTTTAGAGAAACATGTGTATAAGAGGAGGTGCACTGCTGATTTTAAAAAATTTATATAGTGGCATATGGAGATTTCAATTCGATTTAATTAGTAGCAGTAATCAAAATATTAATACAATTTAACAATTTTTCTTTTAGAGATTTAGTATATGCAATTCCTTTACAATTTTCTTAATTTATATAAATTACTTGTCACGTTGTTTGCCCGCGATGGACTCCGAAACTACTTAACCGATTTTAAACAAAAGTATAAACGGCAATGATAAACTTTTTGGTGGTGCTCTCTTACTTTTGTCTGGTAATTTCTGCCAGTCCTTATCAGTAATACCTTATCAGTAATACTGCATATTTAAAACAATTATTCTTATTGCGAAATGCTCCATCAACCAAATACGCAATGCATTAAACTGCCATACAATTTTTCAGATATACAGAGAAATTACTGGAATCATAACTGGCTTAGTCATCGGGCTATTTTGGCAGCTAAAAATGTGGATGTTGACGAAATTAACTTCCAAATACAACAGTTGTTACCAGGTGATCTGATGAATTTTAAATCAGTCGATACTATTTCTAAAGAAAATGGAAAAAAAACATTTTCCTATTGAATTTTTAAATTCACTATCATCGATTAAAGATTGGTTCATCTATTATTCTCCTGCGTTATTTGAATCCACCTCAATTACGTAATGGTACACGTTTGGTCATCAAAAAAATCACCGGAATTATTCTTCAAGCAATGATTTTAACTTGAATGTTTAAAGGGAAAGTAGTCCTGTTTCCACGTATTCCAATGATACCATCAGATTCTACCATACCCTTCAAAAGGTTACAATTTCCAATTCGTTTAGCTTTTGAAATGTCTATAAATAAGTCTCAAGGCCAAACAATGCCCATTTGTGGTTTAGATTTGGAAAATCCATGTTTTTCTCATGGTAAGTTGTATGTTGCATGTTCACGTTTAAGCACTATTCACATGAGCACGACCAATGACCAACAAATGGACGAATATTCGTCGATTTTGACATTTCTTTCACATGAGAGTTTTTAATTCGTCGCGAATGAAGTTTGACATTCACCGCACCGAAACCAAAACAAGAATGATTTTTTTAGGTTAAGTACGCGCGATTTTTGTATTCGTTGCGAGTGTGGATAATGTGGAACGCGAATAAAGTTTGACAGTTCGTATCAACTATAATTTTTTTCGCGACGAATAAAATTGTTTTCTTAAATTTATTAATATATGATATTGAAAAGTAAAAGTATGCATCATAAACCAAATAGAAACTATATTGCTATCGTTTTGTTAAGAATTTGTGTGGAAATATGTCTTCAAACGTATATAAACTCACATTTTGTAATTCATTCGTTCGTTGGTCGCGCTCATGTGAATGCTGCTTTAGGAAAACCGTCGAACCTATTTTCGTTGGCGAAAGACACGTTAATCAAAAATTTTGTGCACCGATTAGTGCTAAATTATACTGAAATTAAAAGTATTTATAATTCAAAACAATAAATATTATTTTAAACTATTCGCCCTACAAACCTCATTTATAATGTTAACTGTCACATGTTATTTACAAAAAACTTTGTAATAGGTATACTCATTTGCTACAAACTTAAATAAAAGTACTAATAAATTTTAAATTTAATTCCTTTGAATTGATTTTCGCTTTCAACTATACGAAACACTCCCATATCAACATTTTTAATTGAACTATTTTTGCATTATATACTTCGTGTCACATGAATAGGGACAGGCTAAACCCTTAGGTTTTCGGGAAAAGCCCAAATGTGGGATGAATGACCTCATTAAATATTAAGTTTATTTTATATTGCAAACAAAAACTTTGGATTAAGTAAATAAATACAAGTTTCTTTGGTGGTTTTCCGAAGAAGTTCATAAAAAGTACCTGTTTTTTTATGTCACATAAATAGGGACAAGATTTAAATTTCACTATAAGCGTGTTTTAAATCAGATAAAAGGATACTCTGATTGTTTGGGAGCTTCGTACGATTATTAATTTGATAGAGTCAAGAAGTATGGGTAGAGGTAAGGGTCTGACCAAAGAGGAAATAGGCCAAATTCGAGCTTACAGGGATCTCAGCAAAACCATCCGTTTTATAGCCAGCAAAATTAAAAGAAGTTCAAATGTTGTATACAACTACCTAAAGGACCAAAGAGAGGTATGGGATAAACATCATTTCAGGAAAGACGGGCGATAGTGAGAGCTGCTTCAAATTCAAGGTTTTCCATTAGTAAAATCAATAGAGAAGTTGAAGTGATACAGAAGGCAGACCATATACGACACCAAAAAATTAATAAAAAAAAAACCACCATAGAATGCTGAACGTAAGAGCCAACGCTTTAATTTTGCAAACAAACCACATCAGGTGGAATCGAGCTTGGCATACCGAAAAAATATTTAATTTGGACGGACCTGATGCATACAGCTGCTATTTTCATATTTAAGAAAGGAAGAAATCTATCTTGAAAAACGGCACAGCAAAAGAGGCGGTGTAATGGTATGGGGAGCAATCACCTATTACGGGACCGTGGAGCTGAATTTTCAAAGCTCTAAAATGATGGAAATCATTAAATCACTTACAAATAGATTCTGGGACGAGCTTTTCTTCAGTTTTCTGAATTATTTGGTGGACAACGATGGACTTTCCTACAAGATGATGCACCAATACATACCGCACGGACAACAAAAGCCTAGGTTCAGAGGTAAAATATTCTCCTGATCTGAACATCATTTAAAACGTGTGGGTTGGTCAAGAAAATTCTACGAAGGAGGACGGAAGTACCAAATAACCCAAGAGATTATTCAAGCCATAAAACGGTCCTGGGCTCAAATTTCGCTCCATTATCTGACAGCACTCTATGAATCCATACACCACAAGTTACTGGAGGTAATACAGAAATCATGAAGCAGCACACATTACTAAAACTTATTTTAATCCATTCAATAAAACCAGTATTAACCTAAATCATAAGATTTGTTGTTATTTCCTTTACTTAAAGGGTCTTACAAGTAAATTTTAGATCTTTTCCCTATTTATGTGACACAAAAAAAAACAGGTACTTTGTATGACTTTCTTCGGAAAAACCGCCATAAAAAAACTTGTATTTATCAACTTATTCCAACTCTTTATTTTTGGGTTTTCCAAAAAACCTAAGGGTTTAAAAAATATCGTCAAATAAAAATTGAAAAAACTTGTCCCTAATCATGTGACACGAAGTGTATAACTCTTATTATTATGAATTTTACAGTTAGTTCGCATTAGTGCCTTATCACAAAAGATACAATTTTCATAAAATTTTGTTTTTGAAATATTTATGAGTGTCCAAAAAGTTTACATCGGCCATTTTAAGTAGTCTCCTTGGGGCACACCAAATTCAATATTTTAAACAGAAGATCTATCGTTTTGAACTTTAACTAAAAATTCTCTACTGATTAAAAAACTTCGAATAGTTTTGGTTATCGGAATTGAAAAATTCAACATTATATATCGTTGTGCCACACTGTATCAAAAGCTTTAGTAATGTCTATCAGTATCAAACCTGTAGATTTCTTTGACAATGTGTTTTTAATCTTTACAATTTGTTGATTAGTGTTGTAGTTACGCCTTAAACCGAATTGAAAGTCAGACAAAATATTAAATTCCCATTATATTTTCTAATAACTCACTAATACAGCTGAGCAAAGCTGATAGGTCTATAACTATTGACATCGTCCTTAGGCTTAGCAATTGGTATAACCACTGATGTTTTCAGGAAAGCAACATATTTTTAGACATCCATTGAATATATAACCCAAGTTTTTATTTCAGAGAGAAGAAAAGCCTTTAAGATTTTGTTGTTAATAAGATCACAAACTTTAGTATGGTATTCACCAAATCGTCATCGGGAATGAAATTGTTTGATAGGGAAATGGTAGTAATAAAGTTAGAAACTATTGCCAAAGTGTTATTATCACTCAATGTTAGCTGCAATATTGTGATTTTTAATGAAATTTGTTTCCAGGAGGTTTACTTTATCTTTTGGGCCAGTAAAAAACTAGCTGATTTGAATATTTAACATTATGAAGGAAAAAGTCATTACGATAGTGAAACCATTGACATATTTCAGAGTTCCTCAAACGAATCAAGAGTAAAATTTTATCTGGTAATTTAACAGTATGATTTATCTGTAACAGGGATATTAGGTATTGCAACCTCTGCAGCTCTGTTAACTAAAGAATTAAAATTATCATATACAAAATCAACTTGATTCGCATTAATGATAACGTTAGATGATAAATCATTCATATTGCAATTTTTATTAATAAAAGATTTTGAAAAGATTCCAATTTGCAATTTGCATCCGATCTTCTTAACAGGTACGAACTATGTTATGGTGGGTTCCAAGCTTATCATAAAGGTAAATGGCAAAGTGCAATAGTTTGGTATATTAGTGACAAAAAAGTCAAGAGTATAGGGACTTTTGAACCGAGATGTAGGAAAATAAGTATAGTAAGGGGGATACATAACAATGAAACACTAGGATAAGCTTCATTAACTTCATATATAGGAGATTTCCCCAGCAATTAGCTCTAAGGTAATACCACAATTGATGACATTTGGAGATATTAATAAAAGATTTGCAATAGTTGATCAAAGATTTTGTTGTCCTGTCTAAGCACCGTAGAAAGTGTCTCTTTTTAATGTGATGTAATAAATTTCACATTAGTGAAGTGCGGCTGCAGGGCAAATTTTCCGAAATTGAGCTCAAGGGTAAATTAATGAAGATTTTTAAAGTACGAGTGTTGAAGTTGAATTGTTTGAGGAAAAAAAGCAACTGGCTATTTCACAAGAGCACTGTTTATGAAACTATTTGAAAAAAAAAATGATATAGGTATATGAAACATTGCGGCGGCGCGGCGCGGCAGTGTTCAAGAGATACGGGAAATGTTTCATTTAGAGAATTGTCGTCTTGCATTTTTAGAGCTCTCTTTTGAATTCTGTCAAAAAGAAGGAGATTATTAGATCACTTGGCTAGATATGAAAATTGTACTAGAGTTTCTGACAAATAAATTATAGCCAGATTAGAAGGAGTCAAAAAAATGTCTTTGATCGAAAGGAAAAACCTAAATACTTATGTGATCACTCCCTAAGAAATGGTCTAATACAGAAAGCTGTTCAGTCTTCAAGTTGTAAGTTCCACCCATGGATAGTGGCTTTAGGATAGTGCATAAGCCACATGAGCGATATTGACCTTCCGAGGGATTAAATACTTCAAGGTTTTTGATTACCCATTGGAAAAAGCTGCGTTGAAAGACTACGTCTAAAGGAAAATTAGGTGTATCTAAAAATTTCATAGAAAAGCTTAACGGTGGATTTGTAATTTCAAGCAAGAGATCATATATGTATGAAAATGGAAATCATAAAACACCAACATATCAATCGTTTACAGTCATGATATTTTATTATATTATAAAATTTTAAGTAATAGTTAAGCAAATCAATACCAATTTACCTATCAAAAATGTTAAGGTTGATAATTTGTCATTTTTACCTTCCCATAGGAAGTTAATGTAATCGGTCAAATTTTGAAATTTCTCGACGTTTAAAAGTCCATAGAATCTTATATTGAAAGAAGGGTTGGGAAGTTATCAGTGTGGGTCGCATCCCAGCGTCTTTTTATATAATTTTGAGCTGCAATGTTTTCTATGTTTATTGGTACAAAACTTCTTACTTTTAATAGTTTATAAGCCAACATATTGCTTCATATAAATTAAAGCATCTTCCAAAGGACTTCTAAACTTTGACAATTTATAACAGTCATGCTGAGACTACTTATGTATATCAGTCAAATTGGTTATCGTTTATTCAATCTTTACAGTAAATGACAACAACACGTTCAAACAATGAAATGGATATTCTGTTTTAGCGACGTTACGAATGTGAGAATGTGCAGGATATTTCAAATCAGTTGGAATTACCAACTCCTTTTTACTTGAAAAAGATTATATGAATACCAAAGACATGTGGTTGAAAAAGGAACTGGAATCATTCTTCTTTTTTATTTATTCTTTTAAGTATAAAATAAATGAATTATGTGCCGCTAGAGTCCGTTGAGAACTAGGGCCTAGTGACTTACAACTCTCATCTATTCCTGGGCGCAGGCAGGGATTGAACCCAAGACCTCTGGCATGCCAGTCCAATGCACCAACCATTACGCCACGGGTACTACATCTATTACTTAAGTTATAATCACAAAATGGCTGTTTTAACTTTTTATTATTCGTAAAATCGAAATGTCTTCTGAGTTTCTGACAATTCAAAAAAAAGGCCCGTTCTTAAAATGTGCGTAGGTTGATTTGCTATGTTTATTTTACAAACTGTTCAAAAAATATGTTTTCTATAATGTTAACCCGATATTAAGATTATTGCTAAATAAAAAGAGTTAATAGCAACGTTTTGACATTGACAATTTTGTCAATGATTGAGAAAATGTTAATAGTAACCGTTCAAAATTATAAAGCACAATTATCAAATTAAGGTATTTCCAAGTTTAAGTATTTTGAAGGTTTCCCTTATTAAACGTTTTAAGGTAGATACAATTTTTGGTAACTGTTTTCTAAAAACGATATTCCTTCATAAACTTGGCATACCGTTTATAATATGTATTATCAGATTGTAGTAGAGTGATAAAGATATACGAGTTTAAAATGTCAAAAATGACAGTTGCAGAACAGTTTATTATAAGCATTGAAAAATGTTACACTTCCCTAACCATGACGTATGACAATCCTTTTTCCCATGTTTTAAAGCTTTTAAAGTTTTCATAGTACATAACTTATTAATTTATCAAAAAAAAAGTAATTATCGAAAAGTAAACGTTCTTTTTTTTTCGTCCTTCTTTTTGACAACAATGGCACTTAGGAATACAATTTCCTAAAATATCACATTCTTTTCTATATTTGGAATTTGCTTTTGTTGCATCTCAAATGTCGTTTAACGATTTCTATCAACAATAAAACAAGCAACAATACAATGTTCCTATAAGATACGCGATGTGCACTTATAGTTCTATTGAGAAAACACTCAAGTACATACTTTAATGCTATATGCATATACTCCATAAGATCAACTTGCACTATAAACAGAGAAACACACCAACAACAACAACAAATCGAATAAGAAAAAGAAAACAAGAGCTATTGATCTGTTCCGTCATATTCACACAGAACATGACGACGATGACGATGACTATGACGTACTTTTTGCTACCTTATACTCAAGTTTATGCTTAAACTTATTTGCATTGTTCTTGCACTTCCTTAAACGGTGCAAGCCCGACCGCCAGCCTCTGCCTGCCAACTAAAACACGCCCGCCATCACCGTAAAGGCATACAAAAAATAGGAATAGCTATTTCCAACCCTGCTCTTACTAGTGGCAGGCCATTGTTCATTATAATCTATTATTTTTACTTATCGGCGCTAAAAGAATGTCAACCAAGCACCCGTAACGTAACCAAACCGAGCAAGTTTGTGTCAGCTTTCAAGTGTAGGTGGCTCTGATTGCTGCCTATTATCCGGTTCTGTAATGTTGGGCTTCGACGACGACACGGCAACGACGACGACGACACCATGTGATGATGGGAGAAGGGTTAAACTGTGCAAGTAGATTTTCAAGCCTTCATCTATATACCTCTGACTTTACCTACATATACCCTACCCAACCTACGACCGACACGATGAAGACGACCGACAAAGCGCTCGTCACGTTCATCTTTTGGTTCAATGAGATGTTGAAGATGTAACATAAAGCTTTTGGTTTTTTAAACAAAAGAAAAGATGTGACACTTCAATAGAGTGGAACTCCCTCAGTAAAATACGAGAACAAAAATAAAGTTCTTATCTAAATTAACAGCATGGAGTTGAAGTGTGTATTATTTTAAAAAAGAAAAGAGCATTATAATGCACTTTTGTTAATATTCACATAGGTATATTTATAGCCGGGAAGTAATGAAGGTATGAAATAAAGCTCATACCTTTATTTATATTTTTAAATCTGGAGGATTTTTCAGCTTTAAGGAAATTATTTAAGAGAAATTATGGGTGTCGGCTGAAAATCAAAGGTTATTGGAGTATAATCAAAGTGCAGCTATCCGAAACCTTAAGGGCTTTGTCTAAAATGCAGTTACAGATTTTAACTTTAAAAATATTTGGAAAATACAAAAGAAAAATCAACCAAATTTCAAAAAATAGAACTGTTTCATTTGAATGTTATAAATAATTCTATTTCATTAAAAGCCATGCATCTTAACAAGTCTAAACAGTGACAGTTCATAAAATTAAAACAACAAACAAACAGAGATCTATAGTAAACGAACCTATTAATGTTTAATGTCAGAAACTCAAAAGTCATATGCATTACTAAAAGCTATAGTTTTAATTTTATAATTTTAACTTTAGTAAAACCTACGGACGTGGACGTGAGGTTATTATTTTAATAGGACTGCACTATGTATATTTTAACAGATCAAATTGAAACTCTACAGGAGTGATTCAAACGCATGATTAAATGAACTGGGTAGATTTTTTATAATAAACCTTTTCTATCAAGTAAAATTATTCCAATGTGAAAATATTTCATTTTTTTTAATTTAAAAATTATTAAACTCATTCCCCTTAAAATGAAGTTATCTATACAAAATACAATTTGTAGATCTCGTCGACATCCACGGATTTCAATGGCTGCGTTTAATCTCAGACAGATGCATCCGGATAATTTTTTGTTAGTGTCTTACGTGAATGAGAACAGCTGATCCAAAACAGCTAGGATGTCAAAAAAGGAACCAAAAGGTTCCAAATTAGGTATCCAACTCATTCAATAAGTTATCTAAAAATCCAAATATCCAGGAACAGGATAGCTTATGTAACAGGACATTGAACGCAGCCAATGATTTTGACTGTTGAGTAATTAAATTATATAGAGTGTAGAGTCTTTCATACTTCGTGTCTCTTGTAAAAAACATTACTCAATTTTGTTATTTGACAGCTTAGGATCCCTAATTAATTAATCAAAAATTAGTCTCAGCCAAGGAACCTATTGCAAATTTAATTTTGCTTTGTAAATTTGAGTAATTCAAAAGATAATAATATTTCTATATTTTAAGATGGAAACACGACTAGATTAACTCTTATTATGTATTACTTATTACTTATTACTTATTTTTAAGATAAATCTATGTGTTCATAAGCAGATAAGGACTTTCTCATAACCCTCGTGGTTTGAGATGTATTTGGTTTAAGTGTGTTTTCACATTTTGTCAAGTCGCAATGAGTCAATCAAAATGATTTGGCTCTCCTCTTCTCCTTTGTTTAAATGCATATGTACATATAAACTTTATGTTTTTCATTAAAAACGGACAGAATTAGTATTTCTTTTTTATAATTTACAAGCACTCAAGGGGTTATCAGTACCCTTTATATGTCTATATTTAAACACAGTGCGAGCGTTAGGAAAATAGGGAAGGATTTAAGAGAAGATACCGGTGTACATTGGTATTAAAGTTCTTAACTTCAAAGTTGGCCAAAGCATTCCACATTCTCGATGTGCGGTTTAAGAAAGAATCTCTATACTTGACAATACGCCCGAAATTGAGCTTAAGGGTAAACTGGTGAGCTTTCCTGGAAGAGCGAATATTACGGCTGTATTGTTTAAGGGGTGGAATGCTGGCTAATTCGACAGAACATTGTTTGTTAAAATATCAGTAAAACAACGAAAGGCATGAAACTTTGCGGCGGTGTTCGAGGATGTAAATGTTTCGGTTATAGTTCTATCTATCCAAGAGATTTAAACTTGTTTTTGGGACACCTGCCCAGATATGTGAGTTGCATTAAAAGCTTTGGACGGGTGAAGACTTTGGAAATTACAGCCAGATCACAAGGGGTGAAACATTTATTGCACTGTCGGAGAAATCTTAAGCACTTAGCTAGCAGTTGGCAATGTCGAATATGTGATCGTTCCATAAGAGGTGATCTGTGATACATATACCGAGTACTGAAAGTTGATTAGTTTCCTGCATGAAAGTGCCACTTTTGAAGCATTAATATACACGGTTAATAAATCCCCATTGGACAATTCTGTCAAGATTGGAATTTAATGGTTTTAACATACGCTGCCGTTGAAGTTCCACTGATGTGAATCTAGAAACGAATATGAAAAGCTGAGGGTACGGATGAGTTTTATGGATTGTAAGTGGCAGACAAGAAATCGTAAGTGAATATCAGGAAGAGAATCGGAGACAAAACGGAGCCTTAGGAAACACCAGCATTTATTTTGCGAATTTCAACCATGCAACACAACTTATATTGAACGGTTAGAAAGCTAGTTTCTAATCCAACGAAGAAGAAATTCATCAATACCAAAAGCACGCATTTTCGATAAGAGAGCTTGGTGCCAAACTCTATTAAATGCTTTTGAAATATCAAGTGCAATAATCTTACTTTCTCCAAAAGGATGGAAAGATTTGTTCCACTGTTCGGAGAGATAAACCATGAGATCAACAGTGGACCTATATTGCTACGAAAGCCATACTGCCGATCATTAAGTAGCTTCTGTTCTTCGAAATATATCTTAAGCTGATAATTAATCAGCGTTTTCATGACTTTCGAAAGAAGGGACGTTAGTGCTATTGAACGATAGTTGGAGGGAAAGGAAGAAGGAAGAGAATGACGTTTTCCATCCGCTCGAAAAAAGAGACATGAAGATTAGGAAAGATGGAAAAGCATACGCTTTTCCGTTGAAGAACACAACAATAGGGGGATACTATCCGGGCCAGCGAATTTGTGTATGTCAAGGTCTTCTAAATCTAGAACCATAGATTCATAGGCCATTAGTTCAGCGCCTTAGTTTAACTGGAAGAAATACTTATGCTGATATCCAAAATATTTTAAAGTTATTATTAACTTTTTTTTATCAACAGAAACAATTTATTTAAATTAATTATAGTTTACTTTATACACGTATTCTTGATCGGGGTGATAATGCAAGCAAATGTTACAAGTGTTACAATTATATGAATTTACAATTTAATCATTATAAGCCATAAGCCAGGTTCAAAGGACATAAGGAAGTTGAAGGTACGTCAAGTTTCTAGTACCTGATTGACCAACTGTCAATAAAATTGCCTTCCATTTAAGGCAACTTTATTGGAAAGTTGACTGGAATGTTAGACTCCCTTACATTCAAGTCAATTCCACTGATATCAAAATGACGGCTGATCATGTCTTTCTATTCAACTGAAAGCTGGACTTTATAACTTTGTTAATAATTGGAAAAGGAATAAGTTATATGAATTTCATTACAATACAAAATTGAATTCTTGATGGATTTAAAGATTTGGTGAGGAATGTTATGTAGGCAATAATGTTTTTGGTAGTTTTTGTATTAATGTATGACAGTTGAAAAACTAAATTGCCTTCGGACCTTCACATCATATGACAATGAAATTGTATGGCATTACGGCGAACTCGAAAACTGTGAATAAACTAGGCTTGGGTAGTTCGTGAACGAACTAGTTCAGTGAACTAGTTCAGTTTACTGAACTAGTGAACTTAGTTCAACGTTTCTAGTTCAATAGTTCAATAGTTCACTTATATATGACGTTATGCACTCGTTTATCTCTGCTTATATTTTCTTAATTAAATAATAAGTGACCGTCTGTCACTTTGCTCAGCCCAGAAAATGTCAAGAAACTGGTATTTTCAAATATGTAAAATGTTATTTTTAATTATTGCAATTTAACGCAAAAGTTTTTTAATGTATTTATGTTTGTAAACCTATCAATTACAAAATGCAAACATCAGGTTCTCAACTTAAGGACTTAAAACCTGAAAAATTAAATATTGTGATAGACAAATCAAAACTAGATTATAACAATCTGTGAATTAAATATTAAATTAAGGACTTTTTATTTTAAATAAAATTAATATATTTACATAGCTTTAAAATTTTGTTTTATTAACTTGGCATTAATTGCTGTTTTTAAATTATTCTTGAAGAAAATAATTTTTTTTCGAATATTCTTTAAACTGAACTATATTGAACTAAACTGAACGAACTAGTTCAATAACATGATTTGAACTAAATTGATCGATCACTCAAGTGAACTAAATTGCCCAACTCTAGAATAAACAATTTGAACACTGAAAGGTGCGTTCGGTTATTTGCAGCTCATTGGCAGCTAACTTTAGACTCCTGACAGATTTCACATATTTTAAAATTTGATAATCCTAAGTACTTTAATGTTCTGGAACTTTTTGGGACAAAAAACTATTTAATTTGTAATTTGCATTTTATTTTGTATGTTTCAATATCGCATATAGTACATATATTAAACATATGAATTAAAATACAAGTGAAAGTTACAAACGCCTTTTGCCGTTCAAATTTTGTAAATTTTAAATAATTCGTACATTTTATAAATAATACTTTAAATAATGTTAAAAACACTATATTTGTATACTACAATTTCCCGAACATTTATAGAGGATACATGTGAAGGTATGTATGTATGTATATTATAGTGAATATGAATCAGGTTTAAAAGGCCCGGAAAATATTTGGAAGGACTGGAACTCAAATGTGAATCTAAGTAAACGAAAATAGATACATCTATGAACAATTAATGAAAATAGAAGAGAAACACAAATATTTTTTATAATTCCAAAACTAATCGTAAGTAAGTTTTTCCAAAGAAAAACTATACTATGCAAAAAAAACTTATGACAAAATAAGTTTTTCTAATGAAGTAATAAAAATTTCCCTCTTCAGCCATATGTACAGCACAATAATTTCCCAACTTGTGCTTTTAATTTTGTGTTCGAGAAAACATAACCTAAAAATTTTGCAAAATCGAACTCGAATATTACTCTGGAAATAGCAATACATAAGGTTTTCAGAGTTGTATAAATGGAAATATTAGATAGATATTGAAAGAAAGAGAGCTTCTGCGCATTTCAATATAAAATACACATTTTAGAGAAAGAGACAATACTATAATATACGATGTCAAAAGAGACAGAGAGAACGAGAGAGAAAAAGAGAGCAAATGTGTATAGTACATTGTGTACTTAACTTTATGAAATATAGTTAACTTTTCTCATCATTTTCACGTTTCTTTTTCTGAGAGTTTAGAGACAATAATTTTATGGTAAAAGCACTTTGGAAAATAGGTTTTCTATGACGTCGTCGTTTTGTCATAAAAATTATTCCCCTGGAAATTTTCTAGGTTGATATTTTTGTTGTTGCTTCTTTTCTTTAAAATACTATTTCCATAATTTGTTTTTGTTTTATATTATGGAAAGTCGTCATGTTCGGTTATTATTGTTTGCATTTAAATCTTTCTTTTTTAAGATATTATGAAAGTACCTACGAACTAAGTTCATACATTATTTATACTCAAATTGGAATAGAAAAATTATTTCCCAAAGATACATCGTACATATGTATGTACTTATATAGGTGGATTTATTTAGATATAAAATAATTGCATTTAGTTTCTAGGATGGTCTTCTATTTTCTTAAGTTTAAAAAAAACAATGTTAATAACATCAAAAATAAAAAAGAAATATATGAGAACAATTCGTCTGTCAAAAACTGAAACTCACTGAGTATACAAAATTGCTCACCAGTAGAATTTTCAAACACATTTTTCCAAAAAATGAGCTTTGTAAGAAACTAATGCAAGTGTTTTTAAAAAGGTTGCCCCCGCAATTAGGTTTCAACATTTTTAAAGCGTTAATTTTTAAAGTTTGTTTATTTTAATCTAATAAGTAAGTTTTACTCAAATAATGAAAGACATGTCAAAGTATATGAAGGATGAACATATTAAAATATTCTACTCATCCTTGTGTTAAATAAAATTACGGAAAATTCTATAAATATTCAAATATGTTCTAAATTAGGATGTGAATAGATTTGAAATCCATTTTAAATTCAACTTGACAATGAAATTCTATCATTTCGAACATGGTTTGTTCGATTTCGAAAAATTCCATATTTAAACTGTCAAACATAAGGATTTATCTATTTTTAGTGTGAATTTTGAGTAAAATGAAGAATTAGCCTTTTTCAAGGGAATTATTTATCTACAAAAATACAATTTTTGAAGTCTGTAAAACAATAGATAATTTCTTTTAATACAACACCACATTCAAAATAAATTTTCCAATGACTGAAATTGTTCATGTTTCAAAAGGAATCAAATTAAAGTAAAAAGACTTTCGAAATTGTAATCATTTTAGGAAAGTCATTAGTTCTTAGGTACGTGGATCAAGTAGGAAGAAGGCATTGTACGAAAATGTTATGTAGGTACATGAATATATTCGATTTTCCAAAAATACAAATCTATTTGGCCACTCTGAATAACCTTTATTTTCTGTACATTGTTGTCCTATAGTTATATTAATTCCATAAATTAAAATAAAATATCACAAGAAATTTGCTGTCTTGAATTCGAATCTCATCTCCTTGAATAATAAGAAACATCATACGTGGTTTTTAGGACTAGCTTGTTTGTATTTTAACAATAAACTGTATGATGATTTTACAAAGTTTCTTCGAGAAATAGTTTAAATGTTTTCAGTATCGCGCTTATTTTTAAAATTTCTCCATAATTATAAATTCTATATAAATATATGTATATTTTGAAAAACTTTCATGATTTGAAAAATACGGTGCTGATTTCGTATCAAAACAGTTAAAGTTATAGAAATATCCTTCATAGGTTTTTCTTAAAATTAATGAAAAACAACTAAAATTATTTAAACTCAGCATTGAATAATCCCAAGAGATTATAGAATCAACACACATTTTAGTGGAAAAAATGACTTCAAGAATTTACAAAGCTTCAAAAAGCCGAATAGAACTAAGGCCATTACAAACCTTTGAAGAAGTATTTTATATTTGATTTCTCTGTTACAAAGTCTCGTTGAGCAGTGTGATAAAGTTAAACTGTTAAAAAACGAAGCCTTTGTATTATTTGCATATATGATGTACCTCAAAAATTACACGTAGGATAAAAGACCGACCGACGGCAGATCTCGGATAAAACTCAGGAACTTCAAATCGATACCCACTATCTCTTTATCGATTTTAAAGCCGCATATGACAGCATCTATAGGAAAGAGCTTTACAGAGCAATGTCTAGTTTTGGCATCCCTGTCAAACGTATCCGTTTGTGCAGAATGACGATGGAGAATGCGCGCTGCTTTATCAAGGTCGGAAAAGATCTCACCGATGCATTTGATATCAAAAAAGGTTTTAGACAAGGTGATTCACTATCCTAGGACTTTTTCAACATCGTTCTGGAAAGAACTGTGGAAAACTCAACACTAGAAGCACAATCTTCCAAAGTTCCATCCAATTATTCGGATACGCCGATGATAATGACAAAATTGGAAGATCAAAACGTGATGTCAGTGGAGCGTTTTTGAGCATTGCGACGGAAGCGAAAAAGATATGTTTTAGGGGTCATTTAGGGCAAGACCAAGTATATGCTGTCATCAAAAAAGGACATTGAACGACGACCACGTCTTGGACAAAACGTCACCATGGATAACTATAATCTTGAGGTAGCTTAGGACTTTCTCTACCTAAGCACCGCTATGAATTCAGACAATAACCCCAGCGCTGAAATTAAACGAAGAATTACTTTTGCAAATCGCTGCTTCTTTGGAGTTAGACGGCAATTGAGTAATAGTCCTCGAGCATCGTAAAAATGAGCGTCTGTGGCCTGGACTCTGTCAAAGAAAGATGAGGACGTCTTAGGATGTTTCCAGAGAAAAATGTTTGGCGCGATTTTTGGCCCTCATGGAGATGGAGAGTGGAGGAGAAGATATAACGATGAATTGTACGTACGGGCTACACACCGACACTGACCTAGTTAAAAGAATAAAAGTCCAACAACTTAGATAGCTAGGTCATGAAGAGCGAATGGACATCAACGCTCCAGCCCGGAAGGTCTTCGGATTCAATCCCGAGAGATAGCGCAGTAAAGGAAGACCTCGACTCAGGTGCGGACTCAGGTGGGAGAGGACCTCAGCCAACTTGGTTTGCGAAACCAAAGGATAAAAGACAAGAATACATTAAGTACCTGAAAAACATAATAACTCGAAACTTTTTAGAAGTAGCTACACTTTAAAATTACATGCAACAATTTGTTTTTATAGAGTAAAAGAGAGAAATTAAAAAATGCAGACCACTGTTATGATTTATCATAAGATGACCTTTAGTGATGGAAATTTACTTAACAAGTAATAACAATAAATTTGTTATTTAAGTGATCATTTTATTGTAGGTATGTCATTTGGCCGTATTTGTTGATGCAAATGACATCTTCAAAGAGCGACATTTTACAATGTATTTCTTACTTAAACTGAGTTGATAAAAAGAGATGAAGGAGACTTTCTGTTTCTAAAAAGTAAAATTGAAAAACCTTATTACTCTTTCAAAATTCTAATAAACTCAAAATTTAATTTTTATACCATTTGATTATATTTGATGGCACTTAATAAGAGCCATGGAAAAAATTAATATCCGAAAAGAAAAAAAATGTTCCACATACGCCTCAGTAATCAGTACTGGTCTAACAGGCCACTGCTTGTGAAACAAAATAAACAGACAAAATAAGAAGACTTAAGCATTTATAATAAGAGACATTTAAGTGTCTGTAAACGTGCAGTTATCAATGGTTGGAGTTATTTTTGCATGCATCATACGTAGACATCTTTTTTTGAGATTTTCAATAAATTGTATTGCCTTAAAAAATGTAGCATGTTAAAAATCCTTATACTTAAGGAATTATACTTCTTTCAAAAACAACGGTTCTGTTATTAAATTAATTTAACTCAAAACTATAAGAATGGGAAGAACAATGTCGGAATCAAAATGCTTCTGAAGGTCTACATCAATATTCTCAACTTCATTTTTGTTCTTATAAAGTACTAGCCGACCCGTGCTCGCGTTGCTTCGCAAATTGTAACCACGAACATTTTTTGAATATTAGTATTAGCATATGAAAAAATTTCTCAATGGGACTGAGCATATTTTCTACAATAATATTATTTTAGTTTATATGTATATATGGTTTCGCTTTTATATAATAAGTATAGATAGATTTGCGGTAAAAAAAAACAAATTTGTGTTTTTAATGTTCTCATACATCTATAGGTATGCGTGTGTAAATATCCATAGACACATTTTTGTATTCATCTGCTCATGTTCAGTGCAGTGCAACTGACTTAAACTACCCACATTTGTGTGCTCTTTTTATCGACGTCATTGTAAGTACCTTCTTTGAGTTATTTGTAAAGAAAATTTTAACTTAATTTCAGTTTTATTGTTCGAGGAAGTGATACAAAATTGGTAATTCAAGCTATTATAATAGAACTTTTTTTATTTTTAAATTGGAAGAATTATAATCTTTTCACTTCCTCGAACCAAAAAAATAAAAAAGAGGCTGGGATGCGACCCACACTGATAACTTCCCATCCCGTCTGTCGATTTGTCTTGCTTAAAAGTTTGTGTATATGTATCAATTTTTACCAAATTTTTACCAAAATAATATTTTCTGTGAAATAAAATAAGTTTGAAGCCAATATTTTTAATTTTTGAAAAGCTATTTGAGTCGAAAGTAAATTTTTACCAAGTTTTAGAATTGTTGTTTTTTTTAGGTTTTTAATTTTTTGTAAAAAAAAACTGTCTATTCAATTTTTCTCCTATGTCCTAACGTTAACAACAATATTTTTTATAAGTAAAAATTAGTTTGAAACCATTATCTTAAATTTTTGAAAAGATATTTGAGTCGAAAATCAATTTTTACCAACTTTTGTTAATTTTTTTTTAGGTTTTTAATTTTTTGTAAAAAAACTGTCTATTCGATTTTTTTAAAAATTTTACTGAATGTTAACAACAATATTTTTTGAAAATTTTTTTTCAGTTTTTTTTGATTTATAAAAAAAAACAGTTAATTGGATTTTTTCCCTAAAATGTACTTGTTTTGTATCACGTTACAATGTATAATATAAAATTTAATTCAAGTCTCTAGCGTCACTGGTTCATGAGATATTTAGGGTTAACCAAAATGTTCACCTTTTTTTTTAAAATGCTATGGTAAAAAAAACCACCCACGCAATTTTCTTGAGAGCCCTTTTTTGCATCTTTCTGCCTTATTATCTGTACCTATAACAAAATTTATTTAAAGTCGATATCTCTTCTCTTTCTTGAGCTATGGACGACGAAAAAAACGTCGCGAACGTACGGACGTACGTACACACGCACGCACAGACATCTTTCTAAAAATCTTTTATTTCGACTCTAGGGACCTTGAAACGTCGAGAAATGTCAAAATTTTCAATTTGACAAATCGGACCTATAACAATAACTTCCTATGGGAAGTTAAAAAGATCTAATTTTTCTTTAGATAAATCGGCATTTCATGTGCACGGCAATGCAGTTAATTAAATGTCCATAGTAACTTAAAAAAAAGAGCCCACAGCCACACTGCTCAGCGATGTGACGATAGAATTAGAGAAACAAAAAAATTATGTGTGTGAGTAGGTTAGTTGATGAACCATACAAATACAATACAGAAAAATTGAATATGTATGTAGGTAGCTAGGTAAGAGAAAAAACGTAACTATTAAATGGAACACATATTGAGAGAGAAAGAGCATAGGAAGAAAAGAAAATTAAAAATGTTGGAATGATAATGAAATGAAACAAAGCAGCGACCGCGCTATTGTGATGGAATCTAATTTCCTGGATAAAATAAATTCAAAAAGTTTATAATTTTATAATTTGTTTTTATTTATTTCTCAGGTTGTATGTTTAACTCAGAATTGATTTTAGGCTTAAAATTTGCGCAACAATATTGACTTTATGAAGCAATGCTAATCTTTGTCGATTATTGTATAGGTTTTAAGATATGAGTGGTTGTATAAGTCAACTAATGAAAAAAAAATTAACAAAAAATGTAAAATTAATAATATTTAAATTTTACAAATAATTAATGAAAAAAAATTAAAGCCATAAATACGCTCATAACAATATAGAAAATAATAAAATGTATTTCAAATAAATCGGTTGACTACTTTCTGAGATCATGCGTTACAAACTTTTAAATGGTTTCGCTTTTATATAATAATAATATAGATTGTAAAGGGATCGTATATTTATCTATACGATGTTTCTATTCCTAAAACTCTTTGCTATTTATAAATTTATGTTCAAAAACTAGATTTACAAATCCAAAAAAAACTAACTTAAAAAACATGATTTCTATTTTTGAACAGCGCAAAATAAAAGAACAAAAATTACTGAATAAATTTCGTGCAAGAGAAAACATCATCCTAAAGATTTCAATATAATCCAAGGAATAAAATAGTATAAAATGAAAATTGAACAAAAGAACGCATCGTCCATCACCATTATCGTCATGAGAAAATACACGCCACGCAAATAGGTAGTAACGCTACGTAACTATATGTACATTGTATATAAGTAGTTGCCAGATTGAAATTAAGTAAAAGACTATATTTAAAATACTGACTAGGTAGATCTACACCAAGGAATCGAGGGGAGAGAAGGCGAAATTGAAATTGAAATCGAAATCGAAACATCAACAAGAGTAAGTGTAAGCAAAGCCAAAAATATTAAATGAAGGGCTAATTGTGCGTCATTAATGACCGCGACGACTATACGACTACGAGTACCGAGACGATGATGTTAACTTATTGACGAGGTTGATTATTTCGGTTCAGTTCAGCACGGCTTGTGCTGTGCTATTACACGGCGCTGCTGCTGTCGATTTTGATTTCGATGTATGTTGGTGCGAAGCGATGCGATGGTGCGTCAGTGAAAATAAACATTGAAAAATGTTTTGTAAGAAAATCAATATTAAAATTTTGTGTAAAGTTGAGACCTTGTGTTCGCAATTAAACTTTACACAGAAGAATGACAAGATTCGTTTAGATATTCAAAAAAAAAAAAAAACATGATCCATTAAACGTCGAAAAGGTTAAAATTTAAGGGGAACTTCTTACATTTAACTAAGATTATTGCAACCACATGCAATATGCATACCTTGAAATACACGAATATCGTAAGCTTTCATATATCTTCTTCTGATTTTTAGTATAAAGACTCATTTTTTGACACAATTCTCACCTCAAACTTTGGGTTTATTTCATCTCATTTCTTCAAAAAATCAATCCCCTGAATTATAGGGTTTTCCGAAAAGTTTTTCAAATCAGTGGGTGTTTTTTTATGTAAGAGATATGACATCAACATTGGAAAACAATATGTTCCAAATGACCGCCATGGCTACGTGCGGTGGCAACTTTCAACATGAATCCTCATCTTTCAAGTGGCTCCAAAGAAAAAGGTCTAAGGATGTTAAATCTTTAATCACAAGATCTCGATGGCTAATTGTGATCACCTTTTTGAAACATCACGCTCATTAAACTTGTCTTCAAAATTATGTGATTCGTTGTTTGTGTGGGATGTAGCGTCATTTTTGTAGTGAATTTTATAACGATTTGTATTCAAAATATGATAGCTTCAAAAGTTACAGCTCCCGAAATAGCGGGATATTTAAAATGAACCTTCTTTATAAAAATAAAAGTTTCGACCCTCTGACCTGAGAATCTATCAGGAATTATTTTTATTTATCTGCTTTGGTAAATAACCATTTATTGATAGAGTATTGAAAAAGATGTGGACCAATACAAAATTCTGCCCAGGGCCAGAGGAGCCTTCGGTCTGGCGAAACAGCTGTTTTACAGCAGTCGGCTTGACCCCAGAGTACATTTAATTTGATACATATCCCTCATACGGCCGATGATCGTTAATGGTTGTTCTGTGTGGTTCAACGTTGCCCCTTCCTATCCTAGATGGAGAAGTTTCGGGTGCTCGAGCAGCAATGTTTACGACGCTGTATACTGGCTCACATCTTCTTTCGTTCAATACTATTCCAACAAGGTCTTATTCAACGGGGCTCCATTATAGTCGACAGAATTGACAATTTCGTGATAAAACTCGTTCGAGGTCACATTCTTGGCGTTCTATCCGAATGACAAGTATTTTGAAAGTGCACGCTTGAGTGGCTTCATTCCACTAGAGGCATTCCTCTTTTTAGATAGATGCGGTCTACAACAGGATAGATTGCCAAATCCGCTAATCCACCACGTCAGACGAAGAAACGTGGTTAGGCGACTCCTTTACAATCTGGACGTCATGGAACAAGGCTGAGCGGCTTTAAACTCTAGGTCCCCTCCATTCCTGACAACATTTTTTTTTTTTGTCTGTCTGAATTTTGCTGTCGGAATCATTGAAAATTGGACATTACGGGTGCACTTTAACGAGAAAAGTCGTAATAGTAATTTGAATAATTTTATATTCCAAAAATAATAGCTATGCCCTTCACTTGAATGCAAAATGTCGACAATTTAAATTTAAACATATGCACAGTACATAGATAGCAAATAAAACAACATTCCAAAAAATCCTCGTATTTGTCAGAAGACTTTATATTTTATTATTGCAGCTACCACAATTCGCGTAAAAACAAAGCGTCTTCTTTAAATACCTCAATTATCACACCTCTGTGACACACAATTTATACACATTATATGAAATGCAGAGACAAACAACCTACGTTTTTAATTTTTAAAGTAGACCGACAAACAAAAATAAAAATACGCAGCACAATATTTGTTTTATTTTTGGGATGTACTACAAAATGTTTGTGTAAATTATTTTCACAAATGAAAATATTAAATCAAAATGTAAAAATTATACTTAAAAATATTCACAAAGGTAAAATAAAAATATAAGAATAAAACAATTATTTACAAACAAAAATAAATATATTAAAAAAAAAAACATGTAACATCTTTAATTTACGGAAGCATCTTGCCTTATTATTTATGTGTACAAAAAGTATTTTGTGTCCGTTCTATTTTTAAAAATTAAATTTTATGAGCATTTTTAAAATTAAAAGTGAAATTAATTGCATATTTCTAAATAGATTTACAAAATTATATTTTGCAAATTTTCTTATAGTGAATATATGTAGATATTTAATTTATTAAGTTTTACTTTTATTTTTGTATTTGTTGGTTTTTTTTATGTTTCAAGTGAAGAGACAAATTCACAGATTCTATTTATAATAAGATTTGTATATGGCAGACGTGCTACAGAGTGGTCATCATGATGATCATCATCATCTTCATCAGAGATTATTCGACTCACTTTAGTCTTGATTCACAACCCCCATTTTTATTTTTGCAGTTCTTCTCAAACAATATTCGTTTGAAAAAATCTGATAATGATTATGAAAAATCAATATTTCCAATATTTTCAATCAATTTAAATTACAGCTGTCGTAGACATAATTTTCGTTAAATACGCTTTGTTTGATTATAATTCTATAAGTGATTTTTTAAGGTTTAATCACAATGCTGTCAGGTAAAGCTCTATTGAACGCTTAGAGGTATTTTTAACTTTGCATTCTGTGTAAGGCGTTTATAAATTAGTTTTATTTATGTGTTGATGTAGCCACGTTGTCTATTTACCAATTTTTGTGTAGGTATTTTTGTATTTAGGTATCTCTTTCAAAAATGTAAAAAAAAAAGTTTGAATTATTGGAAGATGTTATTTTTGATTAAGATTCTTTAAAAATCTTAAAAAAATTAAAGTTTAAAAAATAACTTACTTTAAATAAAATGACAAATATTGCTTCGAATAAAAATATTAAATTGAAACTACATACTTAAAGAAACCTGGCAACCCTCTTTTTGCTGTCCACTCACCTTTTAGGCAAAAAAAAACCATAAACGATAAACGACGCGACGACGACGAAGAAGCTTTGAATGTTTTTGTATATTCTTCTATTTTGTCTCTTAAAAATCTTTATAAAAATATAAATAAATGCCAATGTTTTCTGTCTTCGTCCCATTGGCCATTCTGGGTGTTTTTCTTTTGTTTTGGGGTTAAAAAAATGATGTGCGAAGCAGAAATATAAAGAACATTTTTAATTTCTTGTAAAAGAAACTTAAACTGACGCATCGATGTAATCTTTTCGAACTTAAGATAATAATTACGATTCAAAAAACATCAGAAATGTGCTTCAAAACAAATTAGAAACGTTTGAACTCCAAAATGTACGTTAGATATTTTTGTAACGATAATTTTTACAAGAACGTTTACTACGCAATTAAAAGTTAAAGTTTGTTGAATCACCAAATAAACTTGAGGTCACAAAGGTTCTTATTCTGACAGACAAATTGTAAAGTTTTTAAAAAAAAATGTACAACAAATTACCAAAATTATCAAATACAAAAACATTTTTCTTATTAAACTTCAACTAAACGCGCCTAGAGCAGTTCATAAATGAGCTGTGAAACTTATTGGACTTTTATAAATGTCAAAGTGTCATAGGTGTTTGTATAAAATAAGATTTTGTGAGTTTATATTTTTATCATAATTCAACAAAAGATATGTATAATATGTATTATATTGAAATTATAAAAAAAAATTGTTTAAATTGCACTTAATTGTCCTAAAAGTTGGCCCAATTTGTTTTGACAACTCTAAGGCTAGTTTTTCATAGGATAGGATAAAGCTAACTAGCAGAACTCGAGTGATTCGCGCCATTGAACTTGATCCTATGAAAGATTTGTAAAAAAAACTTGACCATGAACAAATTTACCTTTAAGGGTTGTCCAAAAAAATGGATCAATTCCCAAAAAAGCTAGCTGATATATTGTAACTCCTTTAAGCATTAAAAAAATGGCAACAGACGAAATCGACACTGCTTGCTTATAACGAAACTTTTTTTAAAAACGAGACCTGTTTTCGAGGAAAACGTAAACGTATGCCAACAGTTATTAAGATATAATTAGAGTTTTTAAATAAATATTGGGTGATACAAAGTGATTTTTAAGATGATTATGAAGACTGGAAAAAACTTATTACCAAATCTATAATTTAAAAAATTACTTTCTCTGATTGCCACTTAGTAACGCAACTTTAACTACACGAAACGATAGAATATTCCAAAATATGTATGTACGTAAAATGTGATATAACAGCATTTTGATGAAAATGTGTATTTTAAGTTTATTTTCTATTTTTCAGATTAAAGAAAACTAAGGCGGAAAGTTTTTAACGATTTAGAAATATGTTCAAGATATTTTTGTAACAATTTAATACGCTAAAACGATGATTAACCTTATTTCAAACGATTTTAACATCTTACAATTTGCTAAAGTTAAAATCACGCAATGGCTTATTTAACTTTTAGAAATTTGGTAAATCCATATGGAATCTGTACAATTACTCTTATAAAAGCAGTGGATGAAATTTTCCAGTCAACAGTTCGGAATTCCAATTAAAAGGTCCGTTTAAGCGTTTTTGCTTTATTTATTTTTACGAACTGTCACTTTTTAGACATGTTTAGATGCTCGTTTTTTTATAAAAAGCGATTAACAATTCACTAGTTAGCTAAACGAAAAGAAAGGTTTAAAATTTTGGACACCCTTAGTAAATTGTTAAATATTCAGCATATTGCTAACTAGTAAATTGTTAAACCCTTTACAATAGGTTGTTTAAAAATTTTCGACTAAATCTTTATAAATATTTTTTATATTCCAAAATAGTAAATAACATTTATTATTTACCTTTTTTTTTTAAATGCACATAAACACGTCAAAAACAGTGCCAAAAATATCTAAATCTGATTTGACTTTACTTAATAATTTAAAATGACAGTTGGATGAAAAATAAATAAATGCGTTCACAACTTAGATTCAAAGGCGTAAAATCTTAAACAACTTATTGTTAAGGGTTTAACAATTTACTAGTTAGCAATATGCTAAATATTTAGCAATTTATTAAGGGAGTCTAAAATTTTAAGCCTTTCTTTTCGTTTTTTGATTTTCGCAAATTATCTACATATTTAAGAACAAACAAACTGTTCACTTTTTTAGTTCCTCTACAACAACAAAAGAAAGAAGTTTTTGTTTTGAAATAGCTTTCTGCGCATTTCGATGTTTTTTACTGTATAAAACTACATTTATTAAAAGTCAATAAGTATCCCGAACTAATAACCATGTACATATTTAGATTCTTAAGCCTAGTACTCAGCTGAAGTGAAACGAATTTTTTTGGCGGTCTCCAAGTGCAGAGCAAAATGGAAACGAAAACCACAGCAGAAAACTATTTGTGGAGAGTTCTGTCAGCTGTCAAAAACAATTGACAAGTTCTGACAGTCAGCTGCTAGTAAACAAAAGTGAAAAAGAATTGTATTTATTAACATTTTGTTGAGCAGTTAGTACATGTTTTTTTTCATTTCTGCAGTTATATTACTCCAGAGGCTCGCAAAGGCTGAATTATTTTTGTGAAGCCTATGCTCCAACTTTCAAATAGCTTCACTGGCTTCGACCAACGAAGCCAGTTTCTTTTTTTCCTCCGAAAGTTGAATATCACCGCTCGTCTTCATCACTTCTTGCACATCACCAATAACATCTTCAATATCCTGAGTTTCCGATTCGGAAATGTATTGTTGGAACACATTAGACAAATCTATTTTATTTTAAATTTTAAATCAAATATAAATCAAAGTCAAAGCACCGAAAGTCACGAGTAAACATTTTTTTTTCAGTAAAAAAATTAAACGTCAAAATTTCGCAAGCAATTAATATGCCGGGCAATTAAATTGAGAACGAAAAGAGTGGAGAATTGTACTAAGAAATCTAGTACAGCTATCCACTAAAATGACACATTCCGTCGTTGAGCAGCGTACTGAAAAACGAAAAGCACAGCGAAATTTTTCGTTTATGATTTCGTCATGTCATTTTTGTATGGGAATTTTCGTTTCGCAACAGCAGCGTACTAGGCTTTAAGCGAAAGGAATTTCAAAATGTATAATTTGACACATCAGACCGAGAATAAATTTCAATACGAAATTGTCGAGTTTATATTTCTTAGATATCTTCAACTCATAAAAATGTTCTCAGAGTTTTGACAGCAAATACGAGCAATTTGTAAGAGAAACGTTGTAACGGGTTATCTATTTTGCGGTTTCAAAATTATAGGGCTGGAATTCGACATCTGTCAAACTATGTAAGTTGTTAAACTATTTTTTTTTTAGTTGAAAGTCTGACATTTACGAAAATGGATTGCTGAACTATCGCACAACGCATACAAATTGTTAAAACCTTCTATAAAAATGCTGATTCTGTCACAGCCACAAATCGTGCTTTAAGAGGAGATTATGGTTTACATAATCGTCCAACTACGCAAGCAATTGACAAAATTGTGAAGAAATTTGAGAAGACTGGATAGGTTACAGATATTAAGGCTTGTGCATCATCGTTTTGCTCGTACCACTGAAAATATCGCTGCTGTAAGTGAAAGTGTTGCCGAAGACTTGAATGTGTCGATTCCTCGTCGTTCTCAGGAATTAGGATTGTCTCACGGCACATTATGGTAAATTTTGCATTTCGACATACAGCTACATCCATATAAAGTCTGGCTCACACAACAACTGAAGCCAGATGACCATTCACAACGTCGTCGTAGATACGTCGATTGGGTGATTGAACCGCAGGAGCGGCGGCGGCGGTGGACGGATAAAATTGTCGTATTTGAGATTCTGAGAACCTCAAGTAATTAAACAGAGGCCATTATATCCACAAAAAGTCAACCAACATTATTCAAGTTATGGCTGAGATACCGGTCAATATGTGTCAAAAAGTGATCAAAAATTACCTCAAAAAAATCGATGCTTGCAACAAATCGAGTGATTTCCCTTTAAATGATGTAGTTGTTCACACATAATGTCAACGTTGAAACTTTATAATAAAAAAGATATACCATGAATCATAAAAAAATGTTATAAATATCTGATATCCTAGAAATTTAAACTGGCCAAACCGACAGTTCGAAATTACTTCGAACTGTCAAAAATGAAGATTCATCTACTTTAAAGACTATCTCTTAAGTAAAACATAAATAGTATTGGTTGACGTACAAAAGCACTGACAAAACCACTTTTTTTCTCACTACCTATCAATTTCCTTTACAAATGTCAAAAATGCAAAACTGTGATCTATTTCTTTTTCAAATGTCAAAACTGTGATCTATGTATTTCTTTTACAAATGTCAAAAAATTCAAAACTGTCATCTATAGTAGTCCATATGTTTTTTCGCAGCAAGCAATAGAGTAAATTGTTTTTATTAGTGAAGATGAACACAGATTTTATTTTCCGAAACATTTTTCGAAAAACTATATCAAACATACCCTCGCTTGACTTGTAGATGTCATTTTTATTTTTCCTTAAAATCCTAATTTCAAAATATTTGACTTGAATTAAAAGCAATACCAACAATAGCTCTATTATTGTTTAATAGGAAGGATTTCATAAAAATCCTAACCATCTATTCCCTTTTTGTTTTCTTTTTGAAAGATTATGCGGTTAAAGAAGAAAAACTCAACGTTTAAATATTATAAATCAAAATCAATCCTCTCGGAGTATTTTAATTTGATTAACAATTATTCTTTGCATATTTTTCATCATCTTCTTGTTTTTCTTTTGGAAAATCAACTTTTATAGAGATTTAGATTTGTGTGTATATGCGCGGCGCTCCAAAACTAGGGTTATTTTTCTGTACATGTGTACAATTTTCCAGATAAGAATTAACTTTTCCTGATTATCGATCATTTTCTCGTGTAAATTGAGGAGTGTGTACACTTGTCTCGTTCGTTCATTCGTATGTTTCGTTCGTTTTCATTTGTTCGTTCGTTAGTTCGTTCGTTCAGTCGTTGATTCGTAAGTTTTGAGTTAACTGAGAAGAGGTTATCAATTTTTTGTTTTATATTATTTTATTTTTGTTGTTGTTGTTTTTGCTGTAGATAGTAGGCAAGTGTATACATTTATATACATATATGTGATGGAAAGTGTGTGCATAGGTATGTATGTGTTTGTCCTATGTCTACTAGTGAAAAGTTTGGTATACCAATATTATATATTTTCTCGCACAACCCTCATCAGCAGCAACATGAAAATTTCCGGGGGTGGTATTGTAGGTGAGTAAGTAAAATGTAACACGAAAAAATAAAACAACAACAACAAAAAATATAACCAAGAGAGTAAACTTCCAAAAAGACAACTCTATACTTGATATTATAGAGAGGTAAACCCCCTATAACCTACAACCCCCTACCCTTATCCATCTTATGATTTCAATTTCAAATTTTCTATAAACAATATTTTTAAAATGTGAAACAATTAAATGAAACAATGAATTTGTTTGATGATGAACAAATTAAACAAAAAATGGGAAAAGTAATATTTATAAGAGCCAAATAAATTAAAAGTAAAAGTTGTTTTTAAGATAGGTACCTTCGCATATATATCCTTGTCCGATTAAACCCCAAAGCAAATCCGAACAATGGTGGCAATAAGTTGGCTTATGAAATGTCTTCTTCCCAAATGAGTGTCCACCATCCGCCATTTTGTGCTTAAGCTAATTTCTTGTATGGATTCCACGATTCCACACTTTGCTGATGGACTGGACTGCCTTTTTAATATATATGAGTGCCTGCTGATGACTGATGGGTTCTGTGCTTCTGCCAAGGGCCTGATGTAATGCCACCCGAGTTTATGTGCGGAAGAAAACGACAACGCCGCCACCGATATAGAAGACGAAACTTCACGCTCCTCGGAATGGACTGATCAGGTGCTGATGACCACGACAGCAACAGCAGCAGCAGCTCCTCGACAATGATGTTGATGATGATGATGTAGTAAAAGATGAAGATGATGATGTTGCTGATGGTGATACGACATCTTCATCCATTTTTCATCATTTTATCATTTGGTATGTTTAACACTTTGTTCTTGTTTTTTGTTTCTTTTTCTTTCTTTTAATAATATAAGCGTATTTAAGAAGGAGAACAACTCATTTGGGATAGTTTTGGGGATTATTTTATTTCTTTTCTTTAGGTTAATTCGTTTGTTGTTATTGGTTTTGGTGGTTTTATTCGTATCACCCGTTTTGTATTCCTTTTTTCTTTTTTTGTTAAATATATTAAATAGAAAATATTTAAAATTTTGTATCACTTTTATGCTGTTTATGTTAAGTTTGCACGATTTTTAAACACTGCTATAAGAAAAATTAAAGAAAATCAAAAATAATATAAGAAAAAGAAAACGAAAAACTTGACAGCGAATTATAAATTTTACTCCGGATAATTATTAATCCTTGGAATTTAAATTTTTTAAGTTGTTTTGTTTAAAATTTTTAATGAAAAATACCAAATGTGTATAGTATTTAAAAGTTGAAGAAAAATTAACCCGAACACACCGCGCCCCCCAACAAAAAAATTTTGACGACCGACACACAGAAGTTCTACCTTCTGTTCTTTCTTATATATTTTGCTCCCGTTTTGTCCCGAATTTTGTGTTCAAATCGAGAACTATTTAGTCGGTTTTCATATAATTTTCCAGAGAGGGATTTTAAGCTCTCTTTATAGCACCTTTTTTTCTCTCTCTCTTTCTCTCTCTATCTATCGCACACAGACGACGGAAATCTCTCAAAAGCAAATGCTATTATGGAGTTCTAATTTCCTAACTCAACATTTAAGAAGGTTTGAAACGCGGTACTCTAAAAATACTCCTGTCTTTTTTTTTAAAAAAGAAAGGAAAAATTAGAGCTTTCGCAGTCTTGGGAAATTTCCCATCAAGTAAATTTTACGAGAAGAGAATGAGAGAGAAAAATGTATATTATTTTGGAATTTGGAATTGGAAAAACCTATGACTGTGTGACACACTCTGACAATGTTTCAAAAATTATTTCTTTTCTCATGATGAGTAAAAATTTATTATTTTATTATAATGTTAAAATTGTTTGTATCCTTTAGAATGATATTATTTTTGGTTTCATTTAAACTTTAGTAAAAAAACGAAAAAGACAGCCTCCCAAAATATGTATAATTTTTTAAATTAGGTTTAAAAATGTTTTTCTTTTTTATGAATTTATTTTTGATTTTTTTAATTAATCACAAGAACACTTAACAAAAATCACACTTATAACTCATTTAAAAAAAATATATTGCAAAGAAAAGGAAATCTACAGATGTACAGATACACATTGTATCTTATATCTTTTTTTCGGCACAGTAACTTTTCTTTAATGAATAGATATACATATTTCTTCACGAGATTTTCTTTCCCGAAAACTGAAAACTCAAGATGATGAGATGAGGATTTTATGTTTAAATAATTTGATAAATCCTTTTAATCCTTTTTCACCGCATTTTAAATATTATTTTTATATGTATATATTATTTTCTTTTTTGTCGATTTCACAAGGAAAATTGATTTCGCGAATATATATACATATAGTATATATATGTAAAACATATACTACTCGTCGTGAGTCGTTCGATTTAAAAAAGAAACTAACTTTTCCGTTTGGTGAATAATTTTCTTTTTTATTTTTTTCTTTTTATTTAAGGAACAAAACGATTTTTCTTCTTTTTTTTCCAATAAATATTTTCCATTTATTTAAAATATTTTTGTTTCTATTAAAATATATGTATGTATATATATTTTTTTAAATTAATTTTGTTTGATTAAAGGAAAACTGTGTGTATTATTTTGTGGAAAATGTTCGACTAGTTTTTCATCTGGTAGAGAAAAATCGTTTTTCTTCTGGTTCTGGTTGTGCTAAGAGAGAGCACACCTTTTTGCCTGGCGATCTATATTTTCTTTCTGTATTTTCCTCAAAAGAAGGGAATAATTTTCCATACAATACAACAACAAAAACAACAACAACGAAAAAGTTCACACAGATACACAATGCTCAATACACTCTCAATGGGTTATTGGTAATTTATACGCACAGACTCTTGTCGGTTTTTCTTTTCAATTTTGTCTCTATTTTATTTTATATTGTTTTTTTTTCCAGTTCTTTTTAAAAAACTCTGTTTTCGAAAGTTTCAATATTGAAAAAATTAAGTTTTTATTTTTACTTTTTGTAGGATTTACACGGGGGTGACTTTTTGAAGTTTCTTTCTGGATCAGCCCATCGCCGTGGTCGGCGAGTATAAAGGGAAATAAATGTTTTTTGTTGCTCTCTGTGGGGGGGGGGGGTAATATTGGCACGGCGGATACGCAGTGAAAAACTAAGATTATCTCAGAACACAAAATTTTGTATTGTAGAATTTTTGTATAGTGGAGTATGCGCGTGATTGATTTTTGGTGGGATATTTTTTTAAAAGATAGGTACAACAATATTAAAATATTGCTGGTTTGTTAGGAAAAGATAGATGGATGAATATAGTGCTTTTTTAAGATATGTGGATGGAAATTGTTTTTCAAAACTCAACGAAATTTAAGTGGATGTGTAGATTATGTGTGGAATTCAATTTGGAGGAAAATTATTTAGGTAGAAAAGTTAGATGGCAGGATGTGATTGTTTGTTTTTTATTTGACAGACTAGAGACTGAATCATTCATATACGAGTACTTTGAGAATAACTAAATTGTACTTTATCAGAAACTTAATCAAAGTTAAATTTAGAAGACTAAAAGTAATTTGAAATGAAAAGAGAAATGTTTGATATTTTAATAAAAATCTTTTTGACGAAAAATTTTAAACGATTTAGCAAATTGTTTAATCCATTTTTAGAAATTTACTAGGCTAAAAAGGTGACTTACTATCTCTAAACAATTTGCTAAAGTTAAAATCACGGAATGGCTACTTTAACTTTTAGAAATTTGCTCAATCTATATGACATCTTTACAATTAATCTTATAAGAGCAGTGGATGAAATGGTCAAGTAAACAGTTGGGAATTCCAATTAATAGGTCCGTTTAAGCGTATTATCTTTGTCATTTTTAAAACATGTTTAGATACTATTTTTTTAATAAAAGGCAATTAGCAATTCACTTATTAGCAAAGGTTTAAAATTTTGGAGTCCCTTAGTAAATTGCTAATTATTTAGTAAATTTCTAACTAGTAAATTGTTAAACCCTTAACAATAATAATAATAAATAAATTGGGTGGCGCAACAGTCCGTTGAGAACTAGGGCCTAGTGACTTACAACTCTCAACCATTCCTGTGTGCGAGTACTGTTGTCAGGAATGGAGGGGACCTACAGTTTTTTAAGCCGAATCCGAACGGCCAATTTGTTTTAAATTTTCTCTAAATTTTTATTTTTTAACTTGGCTTCTTTTAGTAAGAAAAACATATTTTTGTATTGCTCCGGAAAGGTACCGCTCATAGAACCGTTATTTTGTTTTTTAATTTTCTCAGCAACTTATGAACCGATTTCAATATTTTTTTTTTTGAACGAGCTCTTATATTGCCTTAACAATATTTGATTATCGAAAGTGCAATTTTTGTTTGTTTGGACTTTTGAAAAAATATTGATTTTTTTTTTTCAAAATTATATACCTCAAAAACGGGTCAAATTTTTTTTACGAAATTTAAATGTAGATCGTATATTTACAATCACTAAACAACTGCATACCAAAAAAATTTTTAGAACAAAATTAAAAAATTGTATATATAAAAAATTAATTTAAGAAGAAACCACTCTAACGATTTTCGAAAAAAAAAAAAATTTAAAATCAAGGGTTTTTTGGTTTATAAAATGGCATTTAAATTTTTCAAGACAAACTTATTTTTCAGGTAAAATTTTGAATCTTAGAATAGTTTTTTTTTTAATTATTTTAACTGTATTAAATGTAACCCCCTCCCATCTCACCAGATCAAATCCTGTGCATGGGCCTGAAAGAGCGCATTATTTTGAAAAAAATTTAACTTTTATCCAAATTAATGCATTTGGTACATATTTATGTATTTTTATAACTATAACTATTGTAAATACCAACGATGGCCGTGTAGCGCCACTGCATCGGATTAACGAATATGATATATCTAATAATCTATTTTAAAGTGTCTATCAAGAAGTATTATCTTGGTACCTTTGTATATATGATTTTAAAATATTATTCTTTAAGAATAAGGTTGTTTCACATGTATTTTATGTATATGTATTTTACTTGCCTTCGCCTATATAAAAGAATAAATACTTAGTACATGTTTTTTCAACGTATACGCATTATACCTATATAGGTATTACGTACAACCTCTACAACTACTGCTTACGTGTTACTTCATAACTAAAATTCAAAACGCACAAGAGTCTGACTGTAAACATTACATGAATAGCAATTTCTTGTACCTGTTCGTATGCTTGTTTTTTTTTAAACTTTAGCGAAAAAAATAAACTGAACCTAATAACCCCATGTCTGCGCTGAAAACTTGTAGAGAAGAAGGAATGTGATTAGATTGTAGTAAGCACCTTCTACCACCAATAACCTTCCTTCATTATCATCATAAACATGCTCTTATCTATCTATCTGCATAAAGCTGAGCTGAGCACGCCAATGAACTATTCCTTATTCGTTTTAGACACCTACCTAACTACACAACCAATAGGCGATCGCTTTACAATTTAAACATACATATTCTTCCTCTTTCTTATCTTCAGATAATTTATTTTCCATCATGGTTCTTCTTATATGAAATTAAAATAAAACTACACAAAGGAAAAAATTTTGAACGAACTAGTTGAATACACAAACAATTGTTTTCGTTAAGTATTCTTACAAGTATTTTTCATTTCCGGGATGAGTTGTCCTAGGATGAGTTGTGTCTTGAGATGAATCGCGCGGTTTTTTTGACAAACCAAATAACATTTATTTCTTTGAAGATAAACTTATTTAACAGGTACATTTTTAAATCTTATATATGTACATAGGTACTTTAAACAGATTCTTTGCATACAGGAGCAAGTTCGTGCGACCCAGTCGTACATTTAATTTTACTGACAGAGCTTCCCATATTGTAAGATCTGAAAATCTTATGTACTGTACTTGGCTTAAACCATTTCAAAAGTGGATATAACTCATTACTGGCCACTTAGATCGAAGAATGTCTTATCAGAGCTTTCGAATGGATGTTTTTGTTTTATGTATATGCAATGAACAAATGTCCGATTTTTGCAATATTAGAATATACATATATAATGTTAATTGATATACAGAACACGGTTCAGATAAACGGCCGTGCCTCTGCCAACTGGGACAGTAGAACGCTTAAAGCTAACCGCGTTCTGTATGACGCGGCGAGTTCTGATCGTCCCGCCAGACCGTGTTCTGTTTGACTAGGCCGTTAGACCTTTGTTAGACATATGTATTCATAAAGTTATATTTTCTTTCGTATAAACGCAGATGAATTGCATAAGATATATTCATACATCATAAATGATACTGCAAAAAGAAAAAGAGATAAAAGTAAAACACAAAGTATGAAAAATTAGCTGAGGTTATACCACTTTTTAAAAAAGGAAACAGAACAACAATTTCAAATTATAGACCAATTTCACTTCTTCAAACATTTTCTAAGATCTTTGAAAAACTACTTAAAGTTAAAGTGTTTTCTTCTTAGAAAAATATAACTTCTTCAGTAAAAAGCAGGTTTATCGACAGAAGATGCTATATTAAGTTTAAATAACACCAAATCTACTTTGGGCTTGTTTATTGACATGACTAATTGCTTACTAAACTTTATAAAGCAGGTTTTAGGGGCAGATTTTTCAATTTGCTAAATTCTTATTTAAAAAATAGAAAACACGAGTTAAGGCTAATGGAATTTTCAATGAACCAAGGCTAATAAAGAATGGTGTACCACAGGATTCTGTACTTGATCCCTTGTTTTTCTTGATCTACATAAATTCCATTTTCAATGTCAAGTTGAATGGTACCTCAGCTTCTGCTGATGACATAGCTTTCACATATTCACTTAGTTCAGTCTTTAAAAGCATTGTACTCGTACGTACTGAGCAAGACAATGAAATCTTAAGATTGTGGTTTATTTATCATAAATTGATTATACAAACTCAACTGATGTCTCTTAAGATATCTGGGAATGATTTAGATGATTTTAATTAACGTTTTAACGCTCACGATTGTAAACAAATGCATGTTTTACAGACTTGCACACTCATAATTGCAGTACGGCATAACCAGCTGGGAAGGTTCGTATGCTAATTCTCTTCGACCCGTTTAATAACCCAAAAGTTGGCCAATATTTAAAAAATTGAAAATTCTTCCAATCAGTCATTTTTATGTTTTTAAAGTTTTGAGAGAGTTTTTCAAATCAAAGCGGAAAAATTCCTAGTAGAAGTTATCAAAAGTACAATTTACGTGTGAACATTATGAGCTAAGTGAACGTTTCTTTTTGCTTATAGAACTTTCTTTACTCATTTTTATACATATTCAGCTGCCAATATATAGAAAGGGCTGAGGAATGGCTAGAAACAAACATTTAATTGAAAAAATAATTCTTATAAAAACAAAATATTCAAGAACAAAGTCCCAAGGAAACAAAATTCTCATAAAAAAATAATTCAATTCTGAGAAAATGTTTAAAGATAAATGGGCCTTCTTATTAATAACCAATATTAAAGCTACCTTCAATATTTTAACCAGGGTCCAAATATTTCGCCATACCAATAACAATTTTCATAGTCAGGTTAAGGGCTAACGACTGGTTAAATTTTATTAGGCGTTTTTTATTGGTAAATTTATACGCAGCGCAGCAAAATCTTACACACTAAACAACAACAATGAAAAAGTGCAGATAAATAAGGCAGCAAAAAAAGTGCATATAAATAGTTCAGATAAAGTTTTGGAATGTTGGAATAGAATGACACTTCATCCAGTTCCAGAAATATTTTTTACTTAAAGGTTGGCAGGATTTTATTATTTGGGGATGCGTTCGTATTTTTCTTGTGCTCTGTTTTCACTAGAATCAAAATAAATTGGTTTGAAATATTAATCTACGATTAGACTGTCAACGTAAATATTCAATGCGTTGACTACTTGACATCACCCAAAAATCATCAATAATCACAGTGCTATCTCTAAATTTATTGACGCGTGATGTGTGTTAGGACTCGCCCAAAACCAAAGCGAAACATTTGATGCGAAAGCAAAACTTTTGTCATTGGTCGGGTTTAAAGGCTCTCCCAAACCAACGCGAAAGTGGAACATTCGCCGACGCGGCATTGTTTATTTGTCATTTTTGTTATCATTGTGAATGATTCGCTTCGCGTCAGTTATCGCAGTGTAAGTTTATTTGAGAAGAGAAAGTTTAATTGTGGCGCTGAATGTTTCGCGTTGATTTATCCCCTTTCACACAGGAAAACTGAGTTGCCAGCAACTGGGAGCTTGTAGGCAAGATGGACTTACGGGGAAGGACAAAATCTCCCCTCACACCCTTCTTTTGGCTTTTAGTGCCTGTCTACATTGGATTTTTAATGCTGGGTTTTATTATGTTCGTTGTGTACATACGATGAAGAGAAAATCAATCTGCACATCCATATCTCACACCCTTGAAATCTATCAATCTTTCACTCATACAATACAAAATCTTTCATGTTGAATCCAAGAATATTGTTTGCATTTGGGCTATAATCTACCCATCTCTCTCTTTTTCACTCACATATAATCTACCTGTCTAACTGCTTGCACCTAACATTAAAAATTTAATGTGGACAGGCACTCTTATGTCATTTCAATCTTTCAGTTCATACTCAACTCTATTCTGACTGGATCTGCATGTACACATTAATTTGAACTCTTATTCAACTTTACATAAAAACAATAATACTTTTTCAACACATCCCTTGAGTTCGTATTTTCAAAACTGTTATTTGGTGGCTCCGACTCTGAGTGAAAACAAACAAAACAAAACAAAACAAATAATTCGTGTACAATGGAGAAAAGGTAAACAAACATTTTATAAACAAAAAGTATACATATACTCGTATTAATAATAAAGTACATTTTTATTCTCAGATCTAAACGTTGGACCACTGATGAAACGAAAGCGTTTTTGCATTTTTATGCTGCCAGGAAGGAGCAATTTAGCCACCCAAGGAAAAAACGTTCGGCGTATGGAAGTGTTGTTGAAGACATGATTGCGGCTGGCTTTGTAATTATTATGAACTTAATTTGATTAACTAATAAATTTTTAAAATATTTTTCAGGACTCGGGCTTCACATCGCGACATCTTGAGGTGAAGATGCAGACGCTGCTGAGGGCGTACAGAGACGCTAAGGACAATAATGGTAGAACTGGTGCATCTCCTTGCATTGCACCGTTCTTAGAGGAAATGGACGAGCTATTTGGTAAAAAGCCAAATTTTGTAAAAAGCGATTCGTATAATTTTGGTGCCGAAAGTGTTTTGGTAAGAGGGTAATTTTTAATCTGAAAATAGTTTAATTATTCTGTTTTCTTTCAGAGTTCAGGTGCAACAGTTTCATCACCGGATACGTCCTCAGCAGCACCATTATTCAGCTCCTCAGAAACGTTTGAGTCGCCTGTCTCAAATGATTCGGATTTTTTTGATGTGGATGTGGAATTTTTTTTGGAAGAAGCTGCGGCCTGTTCATCTTCATTACCAACAACAACACCACCACCACCACCACCACCACCACCTCCAACACCACCACTACCACCAACAACAACACTACCAACAACAACAACACCACCAACAACAACTACACCACCAACAAGAACACCAGCAACATCAAGGCCAGCCGCAATCAAAAAAAGGGCTATGTCACGCTCCGACTACTATAAAGAAAAATTAATGCAGAGGCAGCGCGAAGCGGAAAGAGTGGAAGAACGTTTCCAAGAGCGTCAACAGGCCAGGGCACAGCTACAGCTGAAAAAAGCGGAGGATCGTAAAAAGAAATACGAGTTGATAGAAAAACTGTTATCGAAATAAAAAACTCGTTACTAAAATTGAATTGTAGTTGTTACTTTCATGTTTTTTTCTTAAAGTTTTGAAGGTTTGAAGTTTGCGGTCGTTAGTATCATTTGATTGAAGTTTGCTCAAGTGAACTCAAAAAGTGATGCTGGTTTGATGCATTTATGAATGATTGCCGAAATTGATGGTGCGATGTGAATCATTTCTGCAAAGACATTTTTGTGAATTAACGCAAAAAAATATGTAAATACATAGGTTGTCGAGTCTAGTCCAAAAAAAAAAAGAAATCGAACTTTGGTGGGTAGCTTATAATTTGAATTATAACTAAATTATATTTGTTTGACACAGATATGTAAACAATGTTTCACGACGATTCCGGGATGTATTCAATTCGGGATTTGTGTTGTGCCCCAAGTTATTTTCCTGTGGTGTTACTTCTTCATCCAATGTGATGTTATCGTCATTGGATATGCATAAATTATGTAAAATGCACGCACTAACCACGATTTTTTTAATCGAATTCATAGTTCGTTGTTCAGTGAACTTGTTTATTCTTCTGAATCTTCCTTTCAGCAAACCAAAAGCATTTTCAACCACCATCCGTGTAGATGAGTGTATAAAATTGAAAGATTTTTGCTGATCAGTTAATTGCCCATAGTCCTTGAAAGGCGGCACTATCCAGTTTGAGGAAGCATATGCCGAATCACCCAAAAGAAATGTATTTGATGGAAATAGCCGGGTATAATTGGTTTCCGCTTGATTGTACAAAGCAGACCTTCTAAGAACCCTACTATCATGCAGAGAACCAGGTTCTCCAACACATATGTCGATGAATTTCTTGTCAGCGTCAACGACAGCCTGCAACACGATAGTGAAGTTTTGCTTTCGGTTATAGTAAGCCTCTCTGTTGCTTTTGGGAGCTGCAATTGTGATATGCGTACAATCGATGGCCCCGATTATACCCGGTATTTTCTTTTTGGTTTCAAATTTTCTAGAAATTTGGTCAATGACATCTACTTGTGGCCACTTAATATATTCATTTCCTATAGATAACAACCAGCTGCTCACACGACCAACTACAGACCATGCTGACGACGTTGCAATTCCAAATAGGTTTCCCAATTGCCGAAATGTCAGAGTGTTGCTAAGGTACCATACATATACATACACTTCTTTTCTGGGTTCAATTTTTGTTTTGCCTCCATGATTCGGTCTTGATGGAAAAAAATCGGATTGAGAGTATTTTTCTGAAAATAAATAGAAAACGCTTTTATATTTTTAAATAAATAGTTAGATGAACGAACAAGTTGTTCACCTATCAATTTCTCTACTGTTGAGCGATTCAACCTGAAGTGGGATTTAAAATCGAGCTCACTATAATCCTCGATAGTTTTCATAAAATTCGAAACGCTTGCGTGCTTCTCATCAGATGAAGAATCATCAGAGCTCAGAGCTCATTAAGCGATCAAGTTCTGATGATGAACTGCTTTCTTCACTGCTTGATGATGAGTCCAATAAATACTCTAATAGGATCTGAAATAAAAAACATATTATTTTTGGCAAGAAGTTTAAAATTTAATAACTTCTACCTTTTTTGTTTCGTTATCCATTTTAATTTTTTTCTTTCAAGTAATTATTCTTTTTGTTGACAGCTGATTTTGACATAAGTATGATTGCACAGATACCAACTTGGAGATTTAAAATAAGAGTGCATATAATAGTGAACATATGTTTTATTCACACTTTCCATTACTGCACTTACTTTCCATTACTGCACAAGCTTATAATTTACCAATAAAATACGCCTATTGTTTGTTATTGGGCAGGTTCAGCCGACATAAGGGACTTGAAAGTAAGGCAAGTTTCTAGCATCTGATTGGCCAGCTGCCAAAAAATTGCCTTCCAATTAAGGCGACTTTATTGGAAAGTTGACTGGAAAGTTAGTCAAGAAAAATCTCCCTTACTATCAAGTCAAGTCAACTTATGTCAAAATGACAATTGATCATGTTTTTTAATTCAACTAAAAGCTGAACTTTATTACTCAATGATTTATTTATTTTCTGCACAACTTCATTAAATGCTTTCTGTAAAAAGGTTACTTGTAAATTTGGAAAAGAAATAAGTAATATTTCTTTAAAATACAAAATACAAATCGTGATGGACTTGTAGCTTGCCTGAGGAGTGTTTTGTAGAAAATAATGATGTTGGTAGTTTTTGTACTATGAACTTAAAGTAGAGGTTTGTGAATTAAAGTTCTGAATTTTAAATTCATGACACTTGAAAAACTAACTAGTTGCCTTGGTCAAAATTTACGTTCAAAGAATGAAGTTGACTGCAAATGAAGTCCCTTATGTTGTCTGAACCTGCCCATTGTTTATTGTTTATACTTTAAACGGCCGGTTAAATGTAACTCAACAGTTTGCACTGCCATTTTGACAGCACAAAGAAAACATATCCGTCAAGTCAAAAAAGTTAAGATTTTTTGTGATTGTTGTTGGCAACATTTTATCAAAAAATTAGTAGGAAGATACAAAAAATAAAAAAAATTGGGTGGCTCAACAGTCCATTGAGAACTAGGGCCTAGTGACCGAGTGCGAGTACTGTTCTCAGGGATGGAGGGGACCTACAGTTTTAAGCCGAATCCGAACGGCCAATTTAAGAAAGCACTTTTGATGACAAGAATTACTCATGAAGAATTTGTCAATTCCTCGCAAGAGGTAGTACCCGTAAAAAAAACTTTAGATGACATAGGCAGGGATCGAACCCAAGACCTCTGGCATATTAACAGTCCAACGCACTAACCATCATGCCACGGGTACTACAGTAGGAAGATACTTGTTTGTTTAAATGTCCATCATTTTAGAAATGGTTTTATTTTTTTTATAATAAGCGAACACTCAAGTAAATGTTACTACCCTTATTATGTAAAGACACAGTGAGAGCACTAGAAAAGGGAGAGAGGGGTTGAAAGGAGGTGTCGGTTCACATTCCTGAATTCCTGAATATTGCAATGGCTGGAAAAGACAGAGTGTGGTAAGGCATTCCATATTCGCGTAGTACGGCTAAATAACGAATCTCTGTACTCGTTCTATTTCCAACACTCTTTCTCATTTTTATTAATGATCTTCTGTCCGCAACTTCTAATCCAATACTCTGTTTCGCATTTGTTTTGTGGTTTTCAGAATTAAACCCCTCCAAATATTGAACGATCCAAAAGTTAATTACAAATTCGATAAGAGAGCCTGATGCCTTGAAATATCAAGCGCAATAATCTTACTTTGAACCATGAGATCACCACTGGACCTATTGCTGCGAAAGCCGTACTGTCGGTAATTAAGAAACTTTCGATCTTCGAGAAATTTCTTGAGCTAATAATTAATCAGCGTTTAAATGACATTGGATAGAAGGAACGTAAGTGCAATCGGTCCGTAATTAGAGGGTATGGAAGATTTGCCTTTTTTTCTGATGGGTTGTTTTCTATCCGTTCGAAACGAGACCTGAGGAGTAGGATAGATGGAAAAGCTGATTCAGAACAATAGCGGGGATACCATCCGGGCCAGTGGATTTACGTATGTTGAGATCTGTTAGGACTCTCGCCACAGTACGAGTGCGAAAAAAGATTGGCCCCATAAAATCACTAACGTGCTCAATGACAGGCCGAGTCATAACACTCACTGGCAGCGTTGAATTGGTGTTTTACTTAGGTTTAAACCCTGTTTGGTATAAAAGTTCTCATTCCCGCCAAGGTCACTATCGTTGGGTTTCTCGTATTGCTAAACGGTTCTCTTAGGAGCTCTTCCTTTAATTGGAGTGGAGTGTATTGGCACGAGAAATTTGAAAAGGAATAGATCGACAAATTGGACGATGGCAATTTCGACCTGTAGGGTCGAAAAAACTTTGCATCGTCATATTTTATGAATGGTTTCAAATGTTTGTATAAACTTCTGGCCTCTATGGCTGAAATAATTGAATCGTCCGAATCCATTTCAAAACTTAATTTTGTTCAAATAAATATATTTGTTTGTTTATTTTTGCACAAATTATTACCTACTGTTACTTCAATGCTGTCTTTTTGATGGCGAATATAGTGGATAATTGTAATAAAAGGCTAACTAGTAAAAGACGTGTTTATTTTGGTTATTAGCACACGCAAATTAACTCGCTGTTAAAATTTAACCCGAAAACGTTTGCATACGTTCTGCAGAATTGGTGTGTTTATTGATTTAATAGAGCAGAAAGACAATAACTATACGTGTTTTTTGACGTTTATGAAAACACCCTTCTTGATTGTTATAAACGTTAATCAGTAACACAATTCAGATAACTGATGGATTTTACTGATAGCTACAACCGCGGCCCCTCAAAATTAAAGTATCGTATCAGCAATCCCACCTATTAGTGTTAACTCAACTTAAAATATTTTCGCCTAAAATTATGCTACACTAAAATCAGCGAATATACCGCCCTAAAACCAACGAATCAATCAACTAACGATTAACTACAACTGTCATTGAAAAATGTCATTTCTCATATTACCGCACCGCTGTCACTGTTTCTGAGATATATTTTTGAATCACGTGCATATACATTGAATACCACCTTTGTTTTTCCTTTTTCCTCCCTCTAACTACAATTACAATAAAAATGAGTGGCTTTATCCATTCTGTTAAAGTCCCCACGCAGTACAAACGCGTTGCGGCTGTTTTAAAAAAATCCCTAGACAGCAATAAATCGTTGAAAACATTAATTTTCGAGGAGAAACATGCAGTAAGTATTGTTTTGCCTCAAAAAAGCAGCTAAATAAACGCCGTCCTCTTCAAATTTTTCTTATAGCGTACTGGAGGAATGCAAGCTGTGCTAAAACTCTACATTGACAACCGCGCCGAAATCGATCACGCCATTGAACAGACAAAAATCCTCGAGGAAAATCCACGTCTGGGTAAAGAATTGTGTATTATCCTTGTGACCGAGCTGCTTCTGGGAAGGAAAGAAATCAAAGGCGAAAGCAAACCCGTGACTACAGTTCGTGAATATAAAGAGAAACTTCTGGCCGCATTGGGTGGAGAGCAGGGCGTACAAAACAAAACGAAAAAAGGTACACATCCACAGCTCTTTGGTTCAATCTTAATAAACTATGGCGTCGTCTAAAAAGAGCAAACTAAATGCCAAACATGATTACAAACAACTTCTCGAAGAGAAAACCCAAAGTCTTGTCCAAAAGAACACGCCAACAATGACGACGACAAGTGTATTCGCCGCCACGGAAAATGATGACTTCGAAGAAGTGTACGAAGGTCCAGACACCAGTGGCGCGGCCTATTTGTGGCTGTTGTTTTTCAGCACCCTGATGTTCACTTTGCCATTTTTGACCTTCTTTGCTGTCAAGCATTGGCTGGAAAACTCTTTTGGAGTAACAGCCTTCGAGAACAACTGCATTTCAGTATTCTCAGCGGTGATTGTGGTTAATCTTATAATTTGTTTATATGTTATCAAGGCGTTCCGTGAGGACACGCATCCTGTAGTTGTACGAAAGAAGAATAAATAAATAGAATGCACATTTCTATTTTTGTGCCAAATTACAAAAACCTACATTATTTGATTTCTTATATAAATTGTCTTTCCAAAAAAATTAAGCTCGGTTGTTGATTTTCTCTTTGGTCGTTTGTTTTGTTCTTTCAGAAATATCCAAACCGAGATATGTTCGGGTCAATACAAATATTTTGTCAATGGATGAGGCATTTCAAATGCTTGAAGAAGAAGAATGGATTCGAAAGGATGCGAAATTTGAGACGTATCCAGAGTATTTGGAAGCCATTTGTGCCCTAAAGGAGAATGAGTACTTGGTTGATATGCATGTAGATAACTTGCTGGTCTTTCATCCATTGAAGAAGCGTTACTGGGCGTGTCATAATTATGTTTATGAGAAGAAATTCTTGCTGCAAGATAAGGTGAGTAATTTTAGTAAATTAAAAAGTGGATATGTGAACTCGTATCCATATTCTTCTAATCATCTTATCTATTGAATAACAATGGACAACAAAATTAAGCTTGTTGCCCAATGTAAAAATCAAATAAAACTTTACCATGAATTCGAAGTTTAACTTCTATTTTCTTTATCAGTAGGTACATGTTTTTGAAATGTATACTTCTTCATATACATATGTACATATTTTTTTTTCTATGCACAATTTTGTTTAATATTTCAATCAGTTTCCGGAAATTGTCACAAAATATGTCTCTAATTAACTATATTACTATTATTTTAAGCTTTATTCACTCATCAATTCATAACAGGGGTTAGTATATAGGCATATCCACAGAATCTTTCATTTTCAACAATTGAAAACTTTTTTTTTTATTTTGAGGCACATCTATAAACAAACATTTTCTTGATTGTTTATCATCTAAATAACAATAAAATACTTGCAAGATTCATTTTGAAACATAGTTAATATCCGTCACTTAATATCCGGTACGTTAGATCAATGAAAAGCATTCAATGAAAAACCCTCATTTCATAATAAATTTTGATTTTGTACTGTCGTACAAACTTTGAAATTTCAAAATTTAGATCAACGGCTTTTTTTTACTATTGATTATTTGTAAAATTATCATTCACAATCATTTATTTAGCTGTAAGATCTTATCGATAGGTGTGCCGCTAAAAAAATCACATATTACATCACATTTTATACCAATCACGATGATCCAATTAAATTTTAATTGATTTATTGATTGATAGAGAATAATTTAAGCCTATAAAATACTACCAGAATCGATCGTTGAGAAAGTTATATAGAGAAAAAGATCAGGGGTGGAATCGGCTAAGGTGATTGTTGATAAATGACAATCAAAATGATCGAATTTGATCTACGTAAGGTGATAGTCAAATCGATACCTAAAAAGCTGTCACAAAAAAATGTGATAGTCATTTTCAAACAAATATGTTTATTCCAAATAGAGCTACCGGACGCTTACACAAACGACTGGAAAATTTTCTAAGTTCGCTTTGTTTCGTTAAAAAAACACATGCCTGTGACCGACAAAGCTTATGACATTCGAAAGAAAACAAGAAAAGTAAAAATTTTATTCAACCACAGCCAATTTGATACTTTTATTTAGATATTTTATAAGAATCAATTTAAAATTTCACCAAGGCAACAATGAGTTTTGACAATTTGAATCTGAAATTGTTCAATCGAATTGAATTGAGTTGAATCGTCTTACACAGACGGAATGAAAATGATAGTCAATTTGACTATCAAAAAAATGATAGTCAACTATCACCTTAGCCGATTCCACCCCAGATTCTAATATTTGTAAAAACGGAGGTACTCTAATTTAATTGCTTTGTACTATTTTTTAAATGGTAGCACACCTTTCTTTCGAGGTTTTTCTATCAGTGTATATTATAAATAATTATAAATTAATGATGTTAAATTGTTTCAAAGGTCGTTGAAATGTTTTTTGTTTATAAAACTTAATAAATTTGCATCTGGTACGCTTGAAATTTGCAATATTTTAGCGTATTTTTTATTAATTTTAATTAAAAATTTTAATCCAATCAAATCACAAGTAGGTTACATAATTGAAATAAGTCATGATACGAAATTCTATCCACTTAGAAAGTGCCAATTTCATTTCTAAGGCTTAATATACTGTGGTAACATGAAAGTTAAAAATACTGTGGAAATGCCCATATGTATAAATTAGGAGATAAATGTTAAAAATGTATTTACTTATTTTTACATATGTATTTTAAGTTTTCAAGTTATATAACGAACATCTTCAAAATTAGTTTGCATTCTTAAGGATGTATGGTTGATCGTTGATTTGTTAGTAGATGCTAACATTTAAAACTACTCCTTCCATTGCTCTTTGACACGATCTGAGCTTGGTTTCAGCATTTTTAGTAATTTGCCATTTTTGGCATCCATAGGGTAAAACTGGGAGCATTGTTGAATCGAATATATATTTTCTTGTTTTGTTTTGAAATATTTAAAGATGCTTGACATTCCAGAACTGTTTACAAGCGTTTGTCATTCGATGTTCTACATCTTTAATTTCTCCTGTCTTTGAAGGAAATAATTTGACCAAGTTATACCTAGTCCTCAGCGTATTCGAGTGGCTTGTTATCCAAAGTTACATATTGTTACATATTGTATTGAAAGAGCCATTTGTTATAATTTGTATTTTTTTGCTGATTTGTTGATAAGCCAATATTTTTACATCTAGAACACAGATCATTCATCATAGCTTGAAGCTCTTCACTAGTGTTTGATATAATAATGATATCATCTGCAAATCGAAGGTTTAAAAGATATTTCCTATTTATTTTAAGTCCTTTCTCCTCCCAATCTAACTGCCCAAAGATCTCTTCGAGGGCTTTGGAAAAGAGCGCTGGTGGAATAGGATCTCCTTGTCTTACACCTCTTGAGATTTTAAATCCGATAGATACCGTTTTTAAGCGTGCAGTGCTCTAATGGTATATATTATCTTTGAAAATTCGGACTATTTGTTCGTCTGTACCTCGATTTAAAAGTGCCTTCCATATAAAATTTTGTTCGACCGCATTGAAAGCTTTTGCAAAATCGATAAAAGCATTTTTGCATTTTTCTACTATTTGGTTTACAGTAAATGATCCATTGTTGAAAAAGCTCATCGGAAACCAGCGTGTTCAGATGGCTGTTTGAAATTAAGATTGACTTTCATCCTCTCAAAAATGCACTTTGCAAAAACTTTATAAACTAGAGATATTATGCTTGTAGGTCTATAATTCCTTATACCGTCTTTTTTCCTTTTTTTGTGTATGGGAATTATCTCAGATTTTGTTCACTGGGTTGCGACTTCCTGTGTGACCAAAACATGGTTGAAAATATCTGTCAACCAGTTGACCAATGAAAATTTTCCCAGCTTGAGATATTTAGCCAATATTCTAACATTTCCTATGCATTTATCATTTTTCCAACTATGAATCGCTTTTTTGATTTCACTTTTAAGAAATCGTTGAAATATTTCCGCATTGCTTTGTTGTTGTTTTAGCTAAAGCAAGATACCATAGAGAAAACAAACTTCAGGTGGAATAACACCACCAACTGTTTAGCGACAAAATTAATTTGACCTAATCTTAGCGCCAGGCGCTCAAAACAATTAATCTCTCTGAGTAGATTGCATATTAGCTACGTTATAGGAGTCCTGACTGGGCACTGCTTAATAGGAAGGCATGCTATTCGACTTGGAGCCCCTGCAAATGATTTTTGTAGGAGTTGAGTTGCATGGAGGAAGAAGAAGAAGAGACGGTCTCTCATCTTCTGTGCACATGCCCTGCCTTATCACAAAGACGTAGAATCCACCTTGGAGACTACTACTTCAACGATACCAGCGATCTAAAAAATTCTGACATTATTTGTCTCCTACGCTTCATTCGAAGCTCCAATTGGTTCAACGAGTTAAGCTGATCAACTGATCCATGTGGTATCACAACGGACCATATTTTGGTCTAAGTGTGTTGGACTTCCCAACCAACAGCCACTTTAACCTAACCTAACCTAACCTTTGTTGTTTAATATTCAATGTATCTTCGCTATTACATGATTTTTTTGAATATAAATTGCTGTAAAAGCTCGTAGCTATTTCGTTGATGGTTTTTCCTTTCATAATTTTTAACATTTTTATATGAAACGGATGTTATCCATTCTTTGTAGTCTTGGATTGCGTTATTAGCTTTTTAATTGATTTATTGTCTTCAATTATTGATTTTATAAGATTATCATTGAAGTTTTTGATATTTTCTTGCGATTTTTTCCTATTTTTTTCGATAGGCACTTTAGGTCATATCTTTCTTGTTTATTTAGGTTTGTCTTCCTTCTGAGGTGCTCTCCAAGTGTTAAAAGATTTAGAGTTTCTTACAATAGTATTTTTAGGTTTTTGATACGTCCTCGCTGTGAGAATGTATCTACTGAGTCCTTGATAATTCTTTCCATTTTATTATACGCTATTTGAATGAGTTGGCTTGCTAACAATAATGTGGTATCGTTGTTGTAGATCAGTGTTAATGCTTTTTTTAGTCTCGGTACAAATTGATTTGCTTATTGTTTTTTGGATTTGTGTAGCTGTCTGGTTTTATGGTTGATTGTTAATTCAGTGCCTAATATTCAGTGGTTTGACTCAAACTCGAAGTTATTTAAAGAGAGACATCTTTAAAGATAGATTTTTTATTGTATAGAATAAAATCTATTTGATTTTGTGTTTTTTTCTTAAATAGAGAATTTCCAACAAAGGAATTTAATGATTCGACTTCCTCTTTCTTTATGGTCCGTAGCCATTTTCACTCATAATTGCTTCTTTCCCTTTCTTCCTGAAACCAATTTTCGTGTTGAAATCTCCAATTATCAGCAATATTTCTGATCTAAAATGCGCAATAGCTGACTCTAGTGTGTTATAGAAGCAGTTCGCTGCATCATCAGTTGCTGTATTAGTTGGTGCGTATATTTGTATTATGGATATACATATGTAACAGTTTCCTAATTTTACTTTCATAACAATTATTCTTTCGCTAAATCCTTTGATTTCTTGGATATTATTTTTTAAATCTCTTTTATGAGAAAACCGACACCATATAAACCTTTTTTGGTTCCATAATATGCAAAAATATTTCCGTTACTAAGTTCTTGTATGCTTTCTTCTTGTCGTCCAACCTCAGCTAAGCCAACTTTATCTCAATTGCTCTTATCAAGGGCATTTTCCAATTCTATAAATTTTTCAGTTGGTAGAAGGATGCTAGTGTTAAGTGTTGCTCTATATGATGTTTTGAAATCTTATGCTTTCGAGTTAATTTGAACTTCGATTGAAGCTTTTGAATCATCAGTGTGCATGACCCAGTGTGGTATCCAAAGAAACATATATACTTAAACATTAAAATTGTGGAGTTTTAAGAAATTTGTTAGTGGGGACTTTAAGATAATTGCATTAGAAGACGTCACAAAAAAACTTTAAAGAAATCGCACATTTTTCCAAACAAAAGCTCAAAACTTCTTTACCATTATATTAATGGTAAAAAAAAAGATGACAAAAACATCTTTCTTACCTACCTTCCCAAAATGTCTGGCCCATTACCACAGTTAAGCATTTTTTTATATCGTCCAAGTTCATATCTTCAAATTTGGGCGAAAAATAATCGGTAGCCATTGTGCGATAACCCTGGCCATTCACAGTATTGAGACGAATTTTATCATCGGCTGCAATTGGAGTTTTAGTTGCGGTCCAAATTTCAATAAAATTTGATTTTTTTGTGTGTTATGAGTACCAAATTAAAGCTCAATTATCTCCTTAGACATGAAACATTTAATGTTCTAACAGTCACCTTTCTTTGCATACCACTCTTGGTGGTCCACGCTCATGGCCCCTAATGTTGCCCAGTCTCCTTTAAAAAATATCCGTTCTTAATGTTGTTTTTATATTTTTGTCAGTCTTTTATAAACTTAATGTGACAAAATTGTTTGAAAACAGAATTATATAGAATATAGAATTCGCTAGAGTTTGACATTAACTATCGTATTAGATAGTATCAAATTACGTTTGTAAAAACAAAAATATTTGGCAGCACTAAATCTGTTCTAATTTCGGTTTTCAGTATTTGCTTTTAGAATTATGTAGACGGCCGGCCACTGCTCTAATCTATCTTTCCGGCTGAGCATGGTCTACCATAAATAGTACCGCAAAGGACTTCCCGGGAAGTTTTTTCTTTGCTCATGCGTACTACGTGCCCTACCTAACGGAGTCTACCTAGCTTTATCTTTATGGTTATATCAACTATTGTATAACTCATTGTTTTACCCTCTACTAAATTGTCCTTTCTTACAAATGGGACGGACCCACTATTCTACGTAAAGCTAATTAAACACAATTGGAAGATCTTCCTATATTGGCCGAAATGTCAAGTCTTCCAATAGCATCCAATTAGGTAACAATTGTCAACGACGTTTTTGGATTTATAGAGTCTTGATAGACTGCATAGGTCCCGTTGGACGTTGCAATTGACCCAAATTAGTTGAATGATTGCACCACTTCAAATTCTTGTTAACCTACTTTCAGTGCTGTTGGGTTTCTAATGTTTCCGCACAGACTAAGCCACCATGTACTTTGTTTTTCCCTTAATTATTTGCAGTCAGTAGTTGTGTGAACTTGTTGAAGATTGTGTCCTTGATAGATATTTCAGAATCTCGGATTACTTTCTCCAACGCAAGGTTAAAAAGGAGGTAGACCAGTCCCTATCGGACTCCATTGAAGATGTTGACGGCCCTGGATAGCCTGGATAGTCAAATGCAGCTTTAAAGTCTATAAACAGATAGTATGTTGGGATGTTAAATTCTAGACATTTTTCCATTTTTTAAGAATAAAAAATCTGATCAGTTGACTCGCCTGGTCTGAAATCACGTTGATATTTGCGGTATGCGTATGAGGCTATCGGATAGCCTTGTAGGATAGAAAAAGCATCTAAAAGGTTGTGCACGAAAACGATATACCATTATGTATGATACTATGATGTATTCAGTGATCTCCTTTCTTATGCATTGGACATATATAATAAATACCCTTACCTCAATCCTAAGTTTACATTTGTTTATGACCTTTGGCAAAGTCAATTCTTGTTTTTTAAAAAATTTATTTAGCTTTTCTTGTTTATTTGTTTCAAGTCCCACCATAATAATATTTATTTATTTTTTTAGGGAACCTGTCTTGTAGCCGAAATCTTAAGACCTCCTCCTGGTTCAACTGTTTTGGACATGTGTGCTGCTCCTGGAATGAAAACAATACATCTTTCTAATGTCATGCAGAATAAGGGTAAAATCTATTCCGTCGAGCAGAGCTCAGAAAGGTATCGAACTTTATGTGAAATGGTTGAAGCGGCTAAAGCTACAATTGTTGAGCCCATCAATGCCGATGCCATAAGACTGGGTAAATTTGAATTTTTAAACATGATTGAGTTTATTATAATATTTATTTGTATTAATTGTCTAGACGGTTCCGCATATGATGCAGTTGAATATATTTTAATAGATCCCTCTTGTTCCGGATCTGGAATGCAGAATCGTTTATCTTTCGGTTCGAACGAAAAAGACCCAGCAAGATTGAATAAATTGGCTGGTTTGCAAATTAAAATGCTAACACATGCAATGACTGCATTTCCAAATGTTAAACGTGTTGCTTATTCAACTTGCTCGATTTATGAAGAAGAAAACGAAGAGGTTTGGTTTTACATTTCTCCAAAAAAGGACAATTTTTAAATTACTTTTGTTTATTTACATTTTTTAAAAAGGTCGTACAACGTTGCCTGCAATTATGTCCTCAATTTAAATTGCTCAGTGGAAAGAAAGCTTTGCGAAACAAATGGATTGGAGTGGGAAATCCAGAATTCAAAAATATCGGAAAATACTGTATTTATTCGAGACCAAAAGAAGACTATACAGATGGTATATTCATGGCATTTTTTGAGAGACGACGAGATGAAGATCAGGACTAACTGGTTCAGTTTCCAATATGTTTAATATTTAGTTTTCTTTTATTTTATAAATTTTTTCACGATGACGAATATTTTTTTTGTTAAGAATTTTTGAAAATAAATTTAAGTGAAATGAAATTTGTAAAGTTTTCTTTATCTAATATTGTTCGCCAAAAGAATTATAGGCTTTTGGAATAAGCCAATGAACAAAGTAATGATGTAATGTGTAGAGGGTCCACAATCTCCATAACAGATATTTAATTGGTATCACATAAGCTAACATTTATTTAGAAAAGTTTCAGTCCATGAAGGCAAAATGGGCAAATAGTTATTATCATCTTGAGAAGAGAGCCAAAATAAAGTGTTTCTTAAAACTAAGTTGTCCATTTATACACTTTTCACATTTGATTATTTGTATGATGGATTTGATGGTGTTAAGAGGGAATGTTAATGTTTATATCAAAAGCTACCGACTTATAAACTGAATCATCTTCAATTTCACATTTTTTTTTAATGTTATTAGTTACGACGATGCATAGCATTGACGATAAAACTGGTAACGTATAAAAGCTTGCCAAATGCTGATTATAGGATTTGAATGGGAAATTATTTAATTTCTATTTTTTCAGTGTTAAAGTTAAACCATATTATGAGTTTCACCTGGAAAATATACCAATGGTAAACATTTCACTTTTCCGTGAGTTTCAAAAAATTCCCCTTTATAATATTTAAGACTGGAATGTTTAGATGATTTTTTACGAAGCTGTTTGAAATCTTATTCCTAATTCCACGTAAAATTGTGTTGATGAAATTCACAAAGCTTCTTAAATTCCGAGTGAAACCAATAATAAGGCTAGCTCTCAGATTTTCTGCAAACAAATAATATACATATGTCCCGCTTGTCACTCCTACACTTTCCTCGTATTTTTCGTTATAAACTTCAAAGTTTAGCTACGCAGGATAAAGGTAACTCCTTCTGGTGTGGTTTAGTCGTAAACAATTGTAAGCTCATTGTATTCCTTTTTGTGTAAAACGCAAACCCTGTTTGTGTAGAAAGGCAATCAAGATGAAGTCTTGAATACTTCATTGCATTTCAGTACTATTCCATACAAGGGCAGCTATTTTCGAACCGATATTTAATCTCCAACGTAGGATGCATTGCAAAGAAAATTCCCCTACAACAGTTACCTCTTTAGGAACAATATCTGTGTTTCCTTCTTTTTCCTGTGGGGTTGATTGCAGTCGCAGGTATATGCAAAAAAACCACAATCGAAAGATGCCTTAAAGGTGAACATAACACAGGCCATCGCTCAAATTCAGCCCGATCTATGCGGAAGAGCCATTGAAAATTGGACCACTCGGATCCGTGCCACCGCAAGAAGCCGAGGCGGGCATTTGGATGATGTCATATTCCACACTTAATGGCATACATGCGCCTTTCAAATACAAAAATAATTTTGTTAACACAGCTTGTTTTATTTCATTTCAACATCTACCCGACCTTTACTCTAGGGACCTTGAAATGTCGCGAAATGCAACATTTTCAATTGGACACATCGGACCGATTACAATAACTTCATATGGGAAGTAAATAAGCATCTTTTGAAATTCAGATCCAATTTTGTATTTTGTGTAAAGTGAAAAATATGCAATAGATCCAAAACTACAAAAGTTGTGCTGCCTTTACTACAAAACTTGTTTGGTAGGAATGTTAGGAATGTTGATTAAACTTTATTTATAAAGAAGGTCATTGAACAATTTAGGGAGATCAAGTCATATTTTCGGTGCTTTGCTTACTGTTCGTATAAAAACAAGCCGGTACAATGTCAATATCAATGCAGTTACTAAAAATGTGTTTTAACCCATTAATAGCCGTTGTACCCATGCCGGTACAAATAAATAGTAATTTTCAAATACCCGTTAATCCGAAACGAAAGAGTTTTTGGGGGGCTTTTTTGTGTTTGTCAGTTTTGCGCGATTTCAGTAGGCTAGTCATCATTTGTCAGCGAATAACTAAATTCGCATTGTAATTGTAAGCACTATAACTCCATTTAGAACTTTAACAGCTTGTGTTTTCATATCGTAAATTTTGTTGAAAAAAAAAAATTGATAGCATTCGGTAGGTAATTAAAGTACTGGGGTGGAATCGGCTAAGGTGATTGTTGACAGTCAAAATAATTGAATTTGATCTGTGTAGGTGATAGTCAAATTGATACCTAAAAAACTGTTGCTAGAAAAATTTGATAGTCGTTTTCCTACAAACATTTCGTTTCTGAGTAGAGCTACCAGACGCTTACAAAAAACGAATGGAAAATTTTGTCAGTTACCTTTTTTAGGTACAAAAACACATTCTTGTGACGGACAAAGCTTACGACATTCGAAAAAGCATAAGAAAAGTAAGAATGTTATTAAAACAGACAATTTAATACTTTTATTTAGATATTTTATAGAAATCATTTTAAAATTTCACCATAGCAACAATGAATTGTGACAATTATATTCTGAAATTGTTCAATCGAATTGAATTGAATCAGCTTACACAGACGGGAAACTCGGTGATAGTCAATTTGACTATCATAAATTTGATAGTCAACTATCACCTTAGCCGATTCCACCCCTGTACTCGCTTGGGTGCAATGGCTTATAAGGTACACATTTTTTCTAGATAAGTATTCACATTGACATGGCATTTCAAAGCATCAAACCATCGAATTTTTACGGCAGAAACTTTCAGAACTTAGAACGCGCCTTAGACTTTGTTGAAACGTCTTCAAACCATAACAATTTCGACATTGTGTTGCTTCCACCACATCCAGATTATAATACGGATGTGGAGGAGGGTGATGCTGAAGACATTGTGAATTGCACCATGCCGCAGGATGTTCCAGGTAAAGTAGAGGTGTTTTGTAGCAGTGATAGTGACAGAGAAGACGATTTAACGCTTCAAGAGCTACGGCGCAGAATGCACACCGCAAAACGTAAAAATTTTCTAAAATGGTCGAAAAAACCATGTGCAATTGAAATGTCAAAAAGCAGTGTTTTTTTTTAGGACAAACGGTAAACATAGTAACTACATTGGATGGGGAGTCGGAACTTGAAGTTTTTGAAACCTTATTTGATGAAGAAGTAGTAAATTTAATTGTTGAGAAATCTCGCGTTTATGCAGCACAGTCTAATGCTGCTCCATCAAGGTCGAAAAAGATCTCACCGATGCATTTGATGTCAAAAAAGGTTTTAGACAAGGCGATGCACTGTCATGCGACTTCTTCAACATCGTTCTGGAAAGAATTGTGCAAAGCTCAACCGTCAACACTAGAGGCACAATCTTACAAAGGTCCATCCAATTACTCGGATACGCAGATGATATTGACATAATTGGAAGATCAAAGCGTGATGTCAGTGGATCGTTTTTGAGCATTGCGACGGAAGCGAAGAAGATGGGTTTAGTGGTCAATGAGGGCAAGACCAAGTATATGCTGTCATCAAAAAAGGACATTGAACAACAACGTCTTGGACAAAACGTCACCATGGACAGCTATAACTTCGAGGTAGTTAAGGACTTTGTCTACCTAGGCACCGCTATAAACACAGACAACGACACCAGCGCTGAAATCAAACGAAGAATAACTCTTGCAAATTGCTGCTTCTTTGGACTTAGAAGGCAATTGAGAAGTAAAGTCCTCTCTCGAGCATCTAAAATCACCATCTATAAGACACCCATCATCCCGGTTCTCATTTATGGCGCTGAGGCCTGGACCCTGTCAAAGAAAGATGAGAACGTCTTAGGATGCTTCGAGAGGAAAATTCTTCGGGTGATTTTTGGTCCCGTAGGTATAGATGGAGAATGGAGGAGAAGATATAACGACGAACTGTACGGGCTGTACAGCGACACTGACCCAGTTAGCAGAATAAAAGTCCAATGGCTTAGTTGGCTGGGTCATGTAGAGCGAATGGACATCAACGCTCCAGCCCGGAAGGTCTTCGAATCCAATCCCGAGGGACGGCGCAGTAGAGGAAGACCGCGACTCAGGTGGCGCACTCAGGTGGGTGAGGACCTCAACCAACTTGGCGTGCGAAACTGGAGACAGCTAGCTAGGGACCGAGCTGGCTGGAGACGCATGTTGGTTGAGGCCCAGGTCCGCCCCGGACTGTAGCGCCACCTTAAGTAAGTAAGTAAGTCTAATGCCCATAATTTTTCATTCACCAGAGACGATTCGAAATTTTTTTTTAGTATTTTACTTTATCGATCTTTGCCAAGAGAGAACATGTACTGGCAAACAGATGTAGACACGCGTGTGCCAATCGTTGCTAGCAATATGTCCAGAAGCAGATTCAAGGAAATTAAAAAATATCTCCACAGCGACAAAATACCAAAAATTAGACCTCGAGCAACCCTTCTAAACGAAAAATGTTGCCAGTTTGGATACGTGCATGAAAAACTTTCGGTTGATGAGTCCATGGTCAAATACTACGGAAGCCACTCCTCAAAGCAATTCATTGGAGGCAAGCCTGTAAGATTTGGGTTTAAAAATAGGATGCTGACGAGCAGTTGTGGTTATTTGTAACAATTCGAAACCTCTGGCAAAACATCAAATGCCGCTTGGATCCAGAGTTGTTGTTCATTTTTTGTACAAAGTTACCCATCCTTCAGATCACATTGTATTTTTTGATAAAAATCACATGATCTGCTTGTTTTGCTAGAACAAAAAGGATTTCGAGCTATTGGGACTGTAACAAAGCACAAGGACAATCGTTACAAGAGTGTGGATTAAATTTGAAGAATCCATTCTTCTCACATTCTTCTCTATGTGGCTTGCTCACGTGTCGAAAAACCTTCTGATTTATTCGTCTATGCACCATATGGAAAAACAAGAAATATTGTGTATCCCACAGCATTTCAATAAACATCGAATTGAAACTAACCTTGAAATGTCACAATTTTTTCGAAATAAACAAAGTCAATAAAATTGTTTAGCATCCATTAAATATTTGTGTACTGATTTTTCTTAAATTTATTTTAGTTATTGGCGTAGCAAAGCGCGCCAGGTACAGCTAGTTTATAAATAATTAAAACTACATAATTTTTTGAAAAAAAAAAAAAAAAAAAAAACAAAGTGTGCTATTTCTCTGTCCACAGCTGTAAATGAGATGGGCTGATACCCACTCAATTCATGTGGATACCGATTGAGATTTGGTTCTTAGGATACCCACCAAGAGAAACAATGGAGGGTTGCTTAGCTAAAACAGCCACTCTGTTTTTGTTTCTAAGAATATTCGGTCGAAGATTTCTCGAAGCACAACATATGAAAAGAAAACTATGGCCTATCAAGTGCTTATAAGTATTTGGACAATTGTTCGAATGTCACTGCATCCTGGAACGAACCTATGAAACAATGTCTGCAAGAGTAAAACGATAATTTTTATTAACTTGGTATATTTTCTCTTCCAAAATATATAGTATATATTTATTAAATTTAAATATTTTATTTTTTTTTTTGTTGTTTGTTTTGTTTATACATACATTAGGTATCTGTATAGATATATATCTATATATATATATAATATATATATATGTATACAAAAATATACATACACTTGTATAAAAGTTTTACCAATAAAAATACGGAATATTTTTGTTTTGTTTTGTTTACGATAATTAAATAAAATATTTTACATTATTTTTTTGTTTTGTTTGTTTTTGTTTAGAACTTAAAAACTATATAATTCTATAAATAAATGTAGCTTTTTGTTTGTTTTGTTTTTGTTTTAAATTTTATTTGTTTGTCCTGATCTGTGGTCAGTTATTTTATTGGTTCTTTGAATAAATTACTTGTAGCAAAACTAGAGAGCATCTCTTATTCTGTAACTATATTCTATTGTTTTATATATATATATATTTATTTATATAAAATAAAACTGAATAAAACACATATATAAAGGTAGTTATATACTTTATGCACGTGTGCTAAAAAGAATTTTAAGAAAAAGATTGGTTCCTTCTCTTGTTTTTCTCGTTTTTGTTAGTTTATACTTTGCAGTCAAAATTTCAAAAGCAATATAAAAATATTTATTTTTTAGTCTGTTTGTTTGTTTCATTTGTTTTACTTGTTGTTACATTGTGCGGACATACATATTTATAATATTATTATTTTATGTATTTTTGTTTTGTATTCAAAATATATTTAAGCATGCAAACTATATAAAATACTGTACACTATAAATATCCTTAAAATCTAAATCGTCAAAATTACCTTAAAATAATTTCTTGTTTCTTTTTGTTTGTATTATTATTATTATTATTATTATTTGTATTTCTTTTAACTTGTTAAATAAGTTTGCTTTTTGTTTATACTTTGATAATATATATAATTTAATAATAATAATAACTAGTAATGTCTTTTCTGAATAGGAATTTTGGCTATTAGCCCAGCTAAGCTCAAACTGTGTGATTTCTTTGATTTTTTCGTTTTGTTTTGTTTTTAGTTTGTTTTGATCTTTAAAATATTTAGTTTTATATTTTTATTGTTTTTGTTTTGTAAAATATGTTTTGTTTGTAGAGAAAAATAAAATTTGTAAGGTATGCATTTGATATATATATGTATTTTGTATGGAATATTAATCAAAATTTAAATATTTATAAATTTGTATATTCTTATGAAATAATATTGATTGGGTGTATCTAGTATGAACTTTAATTATTGGAATGCATGAAATGTACGAAACCGTAAAAATGAGGTTTGAAAAAAGGGTAGAAATATAAAAGATAAAAAATATGAACAAAAGAAACTTAAACTCAACTTTAACCTAAAAACTTTTGAAAGTTCAAGTTCCACGTGGGAGAAAGTGCACCAATGCTTTCCTGTTATAGCAAAAGCAACTATAATTGTATTAAAAAAGCGTACCCCTTATAAAATCTATAAATTTACTCAAATTAAGGACAAATGATGTTGTTTGAAGAAGTTGACCCCAGGTTCCCAAAAGATTGCCTGTTTATATGTAACTTGAAATATTCGATGACAATACATTCTTTTGTGTATAATTGTCTCCTTTGGCTTTAATTCAATTTCAAAAATGAATGGCCCTCTAAGGACTCGCAAATGAAACGTTCTATAACACACATAAAAAACAATGCTAACAAAAGTTTAAAACAAAAACACTCTAGTAAAGATATAAATCCTCGGTAGCCATATTGGTTTGCCTACAAGCTAAACCGGAAACTGGCATCATAAAGTATTTCTTAGTGTGCGTGTAATTTCTCCTCTAATTCATGAAATTTCCCCTAAAAACTCAGGAATTGTGTCTTTTTTCTCGTTGAATTCGTCCACATTACAAATACAACAATGTAAACAAATGGGTTTTGGAGGGAGGGTGATACGTACGAAAGATTTACATATATCTTCATTTAGTGTTTTTGGTTTAAAATATTTGCAATTTGAGACGTTTGAAAGTCATATACGTGAGTTATTTTTCTACAATTCACAATTTCTAGGAGACAAAAATGTTGCCTTTCACCGGCAGCATTAAACGGACATTTTTGAAAAAGAAAACACATTATCATTTCTTTGGTTCCCTAAGGCTCATTTGCTGAAACGATACTTAAATACCTATTCAATTTCAATATAAAAACTTAAGAGAAAGCTTTTGCTGAGGAAAAAGATGTTTTTTTTTCGTCCCTTAAAAAAACCAATTTTTGTTTTACTTTCTGCTTTTTTAACATGTACATAGATTCTCGATTGAAATTATAGGGCGACTTTCCATTAGCGCAGCACGAGTATCCTTTTGATTACTATGGATCTCAATAGAACAGAAAACACCGTTAAGGGCCAGTTATAGCTATCATTGAAATCAATCAGGAACATTTTTTGAATGAACATTTGACTGTGTTTCTCTCTGATTATAAATACAAATTATATACTGTTTGATGGGAAATCATACAAAGAATTGTATTTGCGCATTTATTTTGTATTTTTCTATTTTCCGGACGGAAATTCATTTTCCTGAACAGTTTATACTCTTATATTCAAAAGTGAAACCAATCGTTCCACTGATTTGTGTTCCAATTTCACACAATTCCGATGACAGATTTCAGTCAGTAAACATTTTTCGGTGGATTTCAATCAGGAAATTTTTTTCAATGACGGACATTTTCAATGTGCCTGTCTACATGTGTTGTGTCCACAACGTTGTGCTCACAACACTATGTGTCTACATGTGTTGTGACTACTCATGACCCCTTTTCCATTTTGTGTTGTGGAACGACAAACTTGAAACATTTGTGTTTGAAATTTTGAGCCGGTGATACTACCGACCGACATGCATGTACATATATACTAATATACAATATGTGCAAAACCGAAGAGCAAAACAAGTATACTTTCGGAACGAAATGAGAAAGGAACTGTACTGCCCAAGCTGAAAATTCAATTTTTGTCGTGAGCATCCCGTCCCTTTACTCTGCTCCTCGCTTGCCCACAAACTCTCGTCACAACGTTGTGGGCACAACACATGTAGACAGGCACAATGATGGCTATGTGCCAAAAAAGAATTAATTCACGAAAGAGAACGGATGAGTTTTAGAAAGAAGGAAAGGGATGGAAAAAAATGCCAAGTTTCGTGTTTTTCCTCATTTTCAGATATGAGTTTTGCGTTAAAAATCATGTTTCTTTCTTAAAACGTTCTCCTTTTGTCAGACATTTTCATTTCTATTTGCCTTTTGTTTTGCTCGTGCTGTACCTGCGGCTGAGTATCCAATGAAGTTTTTTGTGTTTTAATTTCCGACTGTTCCTCTATTGTCAAATTTTTTTGCATGCCCACTTAATTTTTTTTTCTGTGTGTATCCACAAAAGTAATTCTTTTTTTGCAATCGTGTATATAGGCACTATACTAATAAAATATGTGCAAAGCCGAAGAGCAAAACAAGTATACCTTTCGCATCGACGATCAGAAAATAATGAGAAATTCGGAACGAAATGGCACTAAGTGCTTGTCTATACGTGTTGTGGGCAAGCGAGGAGCTGAGTAAAGAGACGGGATGCTCATGACAAAAATTGAATTTTCTGCTTGGGCAGTACAGTTCCTTTCTCATTTCGTTCCGAATTTCTCATTATTTTCTGTTCGTCGATGCGAAAGGTATACTTGTTTTGCTATTCCGCTTTGCACATATAGTATATACATGCATGTATGTATATATATATATGTATATATATATATATATATATATGTGGAAAGTGAGGTTTGAAAAATATAATTTTAAATTATTTATAAACCAAAATTCTGTTCTAATAGTAAACAAAAAATTACAAATTTAGCTTATTCAGGTCTCGTGATTAGAGTTCACGTATTGAGATTGACGAATTTTTAATGGGTTAATCTAAGACTTTGACTTTTTGGTATGAAAAGGTTATCCTTCGTGAACAAAGATTGAATTCTGATTTCGAAATATTTTCAAATTTACTGAATGACTTTTTCAAAATGACTAAACTATAATTCGAGACAGTGCACACTAAAGCGATTATACAGCTGGACTATAGAAATCGATCGTATCCGAATTTGAAAAACCAATACATTTCTTTTCAGTGTTCCACTCTTCGAAAATGATTTTTATCTACTTCAGAGCTAAAGGCAAATTTGTAGTTTCAATTACCCTGGTTACAAGAGGAGATCAAGGAATCGAATCGAATCGAATTGAGATTTCGATCCAGGTATATGGTGGCACTGAATCGAGGAATCGAATTGAAATAGAATCGAAATGACATTTGGATTTTATTTGTGTGCTTTCAAATAAATTTCAAATTTTAACAATGCTCTCAACACAAAGCCGCGCCAAATTAAATTCAGCTTAGAACAAACAAGAGGGAAAAAACCTCACACACCAATAACTCCATTCCCCGATTCAGGTTTACAAACAAATTTTCGATTCGATTCACCTCGTTCTGTGGGATTGGATCGAGTAATCCTATTTCGATCGGATCCAGGTCTATACGGCGTTAAATCCTGATTAAATTCGGATTAAATTCTCCTTGTAAACGCGGTAAATTTATAAACATTTTTTTAGTGTTGCCAGAACCAACGAGATGCTCCTCAATGTAGACTCATTCGAGTATAATACATAATACATATACATATAATGTAAGTTACAAACACAAATAATGTACTTTTCCGCAGCGGTTTTCGTCGAATTTGGGGAGCTTCTGGTTTGTTATGGCGACACTTTAAGCAAACCCCCTGTAAAAGTGAGGCTGCTAAAAAATACCCGCTAGACGACTGATTTCGCAATCGACTTATAAATTGAAACCAACAATTTGCTGTCACCTAAACTAAAACTCAAAAGAAAAAAAAGAGGATTTCATGAAAAAGCTGGGTACTTCAAAATTTCACTGTGAATTTCAAGTTAATAACAAAATATTTTCTATTTGAAAATAAAAATAAAAAAACTTAATATTCAGAATGAAGTTTTAAAGTCTAAATATTGTCACTATAAGACCTTTTCCTTAGCAGTAGGACAGCGACGTGAAATTGTAATGAAATTTTAGGTTTAATTTCAACAAGTGTGCTCAACTTAAGTGACACTTGACACCTCTTTTCAAGGTTCAACGTTCTTTGTCAGGTTTTTCTGTCGTTCTGTAAATTAAAGTCATTTAAATTAAAATCATGGTCTCGTCTCCAGAATTTTCTTTTTAATTCTAAAAATCAATTAAGACGAGACGACAAGAATAATTTTCTTATATATTTTTGTAATAAATACGAACTTCGACTATCTAATGTCGTTTTCCAGACTTATTGTACATTTTTCCAGGGTTTTTCTTTTTGCTTTCAACTCGAACTATAGGGATTTATTTTTCTGTGAACTTTAAAGTATTTTTAAAAACTTTAGAGTTTAGAGAAAAATAGAACAATTTCGACAAATAATTAAGATGACCCGCACGCTTAAGTTGATGATCATGTTTAGTATTTATCGCAGAAATTCTTTGGTGAATGAAATTTTGTTTTTATTATGCAGTCTCAATTATGTTATGTTTCACACAAAATTAATCTTTTTTTTAAATAAAATTTTGTAAAGGAAATATTACTCTATTTGAAAACAGAAGTTCTTGATAGAATCAGACTGGGTTCTCTTTATCGGTGAATGATGAATTTATCGGTATAGTCAAGTTTAGACAAAAACTAGTAATTTAATTTGTTCACGATCTTTGTTACTTTAACTTTCTTGGTGAATTTTTTAAAGAAACCGAAAGTAAAGATTATAAAATACACTTCTAATTAAATATAACTGACTTAATAAATTTTACACGATATTTTAAACTATGTGTCTCTTTTTTCTCAGCTTTAATTCATACGTTAAATGTTCAGCTTTAAATATATTTAAGTTTCATTTCAGCACCTTGATAACTCCGATATTATACACCAGCACTTAGATTTTAATTAAAAGTAACTGAATGGATTCAAAGACACCAATCCAACACCGCAAATAATGCAACCTTTCGTTTTCTTTGATATTTATTTTTGAAAATTATCTAAAATATTAATACCTTCCATAATTGGGCTGTATTATAGTCCTGAAAGTAAAATCACTCTTATCTTAACTCAAGTACCAAATTTCTGTCCTGTCAAATAGGTACCGAGTAGTAGTGAAGGCTAAAAGCACTAAGTTCCTATATTCCATCAGCTCCAAACTTCATTCTCATTCTTTTGAGGCACGTTAGATTCCCAAGGTAAGGAAGTAGGAGTTAGCAAAACAATGAGTAACGGCACTCTCAACGGTCCCAGAGTCCTTTTATAATATAGAAGAAAATGTGACCAAAATCAAGATCAAATCAGAGGAGGAGGCTAAAGGATTAAAACTCTAGAAAGTACTCCCCAGACTAAAACAGGTTTAACTGCTATTTGGGAACAACTTTTCTTGTATTACTCTAAGTAAAAATAATCTAAGGTTAATAACAGGTCTTCTAACTGATGACTGCAAGTTGAATAGACACCTAAACATACTACGATTGGAGAGCAATACTATTTGAGGGTTTTGTAATGAGTACGAGGAGACACGGAGCATATAAATATTAGCTTAAATTTAGTGCCATTATTCACCAGAGACAGGATAAAGAACTATCCTTTTTTACAATACCCCAAATACTTAAAGTTGTTTTAATGAAAATTATTTGGATACTGCATATGAGCATTCTCATCCAGTCCCTTAGGGGGCATTAAAATATCTAGGTCGCATCAGTACATCATCAAATGAAAAAATTAAAAAAATTTGGACTTCAAATCACAAAAACTGAAATTTGAAATTACCAAACGTGGGAACGAGTTTTTGAATAAAAACAAAATTAAATACAAATTAAATATTTAAACAAAATGTTTATCTTCAGCTTATGGCTCACTGGTCCGCACTTCTTAAATTTAAGCACGGGAACAAAATAATTCTCACTGGGATTCGTAGCACTAACTTAACGAGTTCAAAAATAGTACTCAAACAAAAAGCACCATAAGAAAAAGAATAAGAAAACTAAGCAACAGTAACAGTAAATGTATATATGTATGTACATAATTAAATCAAAAAATTAAAAATTGGACTATCTAATCATAATTCCAAATATATATCATAACCCATACTAGATTCCACACTTTAAAATACTTCTTTTTCGTGTTTTTTATCAAAATGCATTCTTTTTGTTTTGATCTTATTCGTAAATAGTTAAATTCTTTCATTTTTTGTTTTTGTTATATTATTTTTGTTTAAATCCTCTCAAAGGCACATCATTTTGTGTTTTGTTAATTTTGGTTAACCTGAATTTGTATTTTGTTACATCATCTTAGTGGATCGTAGTCATTATTATTGTTTAACTATTTGTTTTGTTTTAAGTTTCCTTAATTCATATAAATTTGATTAGGAAATACTTTGATTTTGTTCGCTTTTATCTCTTTGTATGGAAAAGCATTTACAAAATATTTAATATTAAATATACTTTCTTTATAATGTAGATCTTAAAAAATTGTAGTTCCATCTAATTTGTTTTTGTTTTGTTTCTTAAAATTTCTTTTGTTTGTATATTAAAAATTCATTCAGTCTATATTGAAAAATAAAAAAACCTTGAACGGCTGAGATTCTTTTAAGAAAAACATTCTCCTCACATTTATAGATTAGGTATAATTTTAGTTTTTGTTTTGTTTTGTTTAAAAAAATATTTTTGTTTTCTGCTTTTTGTTTCTAGCAAATACAATTCAGTAAAAATATATTATCATTATTATTATTATCGAATTTTTACAAGTGACAAAATTAATTTATAAATGTTTTCTTAAAAAATTGTTCAATTTACAATTTAAATAAAAAACAAATTGTTTTATATTTTTAATACAAAATAATTATGTGTGCTCTTTTGTTTGCTTTTTCGTTCTTAGTTTATAACTATATATATATATATATTGTGTATATAATATACATATATATGAAGATATAAATATGTTGTATTACAATAAAATAGTCGTTTTTCGTTTATGTTAAATATTTTAGTAAAAATAGAGTGAATTGTTTGACTTACATTGCTAAAAATGGACCCAATGCATCGATCTTTTCTTTAATGTTTCGAAAGGTTCAAAGGGACATCTGAAATAAATAGAAGTTGTTATTTAGCTATGAACAAGAAAAATAGTTAATATTATAACTAAATGTATTTTGGAATACAGACAAAAGATTCAGATGATCGTCAATATGATGTAAAGGGGTTTCCAATAAGAACTTGGCAACTTCACTACATAGTATAAAACAAAGTCGCTTTTTCTGTCATGTGTCATGTTGTATGTCCCTATGAACGCTTAAATCTTTAAAACTACGCAACGGATTTTGATGCGGTTTTTTTTAATAGATAGAGTAACTCATGAGGAAGGTTTTTATGTATAATATCATCCATTAAATAGTGGACAAATACTGTTATTTTTGAGGTTTCTAATGTGATGTCGCAAATAATTACATTTTTTCCGCTTACATTGCAAACGCAGGCTGAATCCTACGAGATTTATCAAAATAATAATGTACTAAGTATTGTACACAATGAAAAGGTCTACAGAAAACTCCGCGATAAAAGATATTCCAAAGATAAGGAAAGGGGAATTGTTTTAAGTACTCCAAAAACGCGTGCGGGCTACGGCCAGTAAATGAATAAATCAAATCTACTGGATTGATTTTATCATTTTTTCAGTGAGTTACATATTTTAAACCCGTGCAAAGCCGGAGCGGGCCGCTATGTTTTTTTATAAACAACGTTCACAGTTTTTCTGTAGCGTATTTAGTATATCAGCATTGCACCCGTGCGAAGCCGGGGCGGGTCGCTAGTTTCTAAATAAAACTCAAACCATTTAAGACATTTCAAAAACTTTATTATAACCTTGAAGTACAATGAAAACTTTTATGAATGGCCATCAAAGGTACTTTTGCAGAGGTCGATTTGTTGGATCCAATTTCGATGACTCGGCCAGATATTTCGACCGAGACGTACCAAACAAAATATTAGTCCATTACCTACAATTTTTGAGTGAGCTTGATCTTGTATCTGTGTTAACCAAGATCATTACACAAAACACGCAGTAATGCGGTCTGCGCGATGACTAATTCTTAAGTACGCCGGGGGACGTACACAGCCGTAGTACGTCCAATCTTAACTTATGGTTCGATTGTGTGGTGGCCTGCTCTTAGCAAAGCCTATAATATCGTTAAGCTAAAGAAGGTTCAGAGAACAGCTTGCGTAGGCACCACAGGGGCCATGCGTACTTGCCCAACGGACGCCTTAAACTTTATTTTGAATCTTCTACCAATCGACCTTTTCATTAAATACATAGTTTCCTGCAGCGCTATTAGGCTGAAGGAATCAAACAGCTGGTTGTCAAAACCTTATGGTCACAGCAACACAGCGAAATTGATTCCCTCAGATATTATCTCGGTAGACACTGACTACTGCACTCCTACTTTGAGCCTTAGTAGGGGTTTTAAGGTCATTTTCCCATCCAGAGAAGATTGGGAGGATGACATCGTGTCGATAGGTTTCGATACAACCATCTTTACTGACGGCTCAAAGATGGAGTGCGGAGTTGGTTCTAGGATCTTTTCTGAGTCCGTAAATGTAGCTAAATCCTTTAGGCTTCCTGACTTTGCTAGCGTTTTTCAGGCTGAACTGCTGGCAATTAGGGAGGCATGTAGAATACTTAAACAAAGCCCAAACCAAAACCGAAATGCGGCTATCTTCACAGACAGTCAGGCAGCTATCAAAGCCATTAACTCGGCTACATCCTCATCTAAATTGGTCCAGCAATGTCGCGATGAGCTTGCGAGCCTGAACATTAACCTCGGTGTCACCCTGATCTGGGTTCCGGGCCATAGTGGTATCGTGGGAAATGAACGGGCTGACGAGCTAGCCAGGCAAGGATCGGCCCTTCATAGCTCACTTGCGGAAATGGTTAACATTCCTCTTGGTGCTATGAAGGGTAAAATCTTTTCCATCTACCAAACTGAATCAAACCGAAGGTGGAGCAATTTACCCAACTGCATTATATCTAGGAAGATATGGCCCACCTATAATAAAACCCGTACAAACGATCTTCTATGCAGACCAAGGCAAGACATAGCCAGGATTGTTGCGGTTTGTACCGGACATTGGCCTATAGGAGTTCATGCAGAGAAATTGGGTATCTTTTACAACACCTATTGCCGTAGTTGCTGCGACCAAAGAGAAAGTGAAACGATAATTCATTTCCTCTGCAAATGTCCTGCCTTGGCAAGCACTAGAATGAAATGCTTTGGGAAAGCATTCTTTCACGAACTGGATGAGCTATCTGAGACAAAGATTAGAGACCTAATCTCTTTTCTCAATGCGACAAAATTGCTCTAATTTAATCGCTATAAATCTTCTTTCTTTCACAGGTCAAACGAGTTTTGGTATCAAAACGGCGCACTACAGCGCTAATTGGATCTCAGGCTAGGTCTGCCCTGAGATCGCCATTTCTACCTACCTACGTCGCGCCGGGCATAGAATTGACTGATTTAGATCGTTTAATACGGCCTTTTGAAACGCATCGATATTTTCGACGGCTCGGCCAACCGGTAATTGGGCTGACACGGCAACATCACACAATAAATGTAAACATTAATAACTTAGGTGTCGCAACAGTCCGTTGAGAACTAAGGCCCAACTCTCAACCATTCCTGTGTGCGAGTAATGTTGTCAGGGATGAAGAGGACCTAAAGTTTTAAAAAGAATCCGAACGGCTTATTTATTATATATTGAGAAAGCACGTTTCATGACAAGGATTACTCTTAGAGGATTGGTCAATTCCTCGCAAGAGGTAGAAGCAGAGTTTGAACCCAACGCACTAACCACCACCCCACGGGTACTACACACAACAAATGTGCAGCCTCAAATTTTTGGCCTAAACTTGTTACTAGGGCGAGAATTGCGATCGAAAATATTGGAGTTGACGCTCCTAAAGTTGCAAGCATTGACTCCGAATTTCGGTAAACATATTTTTTAATTTGAATACTTTGCTTGTTTGTAATAAAATGACGATAAAGAAAGAATGCGTTCACAATTAAATTCAAAGTTGTGAAGTCCCTAATTGAAAATCCGATATTTACACGAGCTAGAATTGCTTTTGAAAAAGTTTTTACTTCATTTAGATTCATTTTAGTTGTTTAGCGCACATAAAAGTGTAGGGTTTTTTGAAAGATGGTTATTCCCAAAACAGAAGACAGCCAATGTTTCTCAGAAATCTGCTCCCAGAGTAGGCGGAAAGCAATATAAACTTTATTAACGTCTTTTTAATAGGGAGTGTTATTTTGGATATAATTAAACAAATATCAAGGTTAGGTTAGGTTAAAGTGGCTGTCCGTATAATAAGGATACGGACACACTTAGGCCAGTTTAATGGCCCATTGTGATACCACATGAATCTTGAGGCTTTCTTCTAAGCTCAATGAAACCAGTTTGAGTCACTTACGAAAAGTGAAAGACTGATTATGTTAATATGATTGAGATCGGCAAGATCGTTATAGAAGAATTTTCCTATGTAATTCTTGCGTTTTTTAGCTAAAGCAGGGCATGTAAAGAGGTCGTGAAGAACTGTTTCCTCTTCCTCCTCATCCATACACCTTCTGCAAAATTCATTTGAGAATACGCTTAGTCTGGCAGTGCCCAGTTATGAAACCGATTATCGAGCTTAAATGCGATCTACTTACAGATAGCAAGCACCTTCAGCGCTTTAAATCTAGTGTAGGCCAGATATTTTTCCCCCTGAGGTTTGCATTCTTCATAGTTTACATGTAGCGATTGGTATGCCAGCATTAAACAAACGTGGTAGAATGGGTTGTACTGTACCATTTTTGGCGACTTCTTACACTGCCTTACAATTTCCTGGAATGTCTCTAAGGCCCGGTACCCAGCAAAGATGAATTTTAAACTGTTGTGCCATCTCCATTAGAGATCATCGACAGTTATAAACATGTAAAAGAGTTTGTAGAGACAGGGTCCAGAGATTTGATAGCGGCCTGACTATCTGAGAAAATACGGAAATCAGATGTTGATATCACGCTTTCTTTAAGCCAGAACAAGACTTCTTTTATCGCCAAAAGTTCCGTCTGAAATACGCTACAATGATTGGGAAGGTGAAGTGAGGGACTTAATTTCAGTCGTAGTAGTTGAGAGTACACACTTACAGCAACCCCTTCATTTGTTTTTTATCCATCTGTGTAAAAGTGGATTGACTCGTCTTCCAGCAATGCTCCCAGAAAGATCTGGAAGGCATGGAAATCTGGAAGTTTCTGTCGAATTACAGGGGAATGGGGTAGTCTGTGTACTATGGAATTGATTTTAAATACTTAAGAATTACGGAGAGCCCAATAAGTGGCTTTGAGGCGAATAGCAGAGCTTGGAGCTATTTGTTTGCTAAGTATATCAATCCACCATACGGCAACACCGTACATTTAAATCGGTCTGATGACCGATGTGTAAAACCAATACGTACTTAGGGGTTGTAAGCCCCATTTATTACCAATAGTTTTTTGCAAGAAAAGAGAACTACAGTAGCTTTTTTGACTCTTTCTTGTACATTGCGTTTCCAATTTAGTTTTTTTTGTCTAAAATAAGACCCAGGTACTTAGCCTCGTCTAAGAACTTTAATTGGATTCCTTTGATATAGGGAGGGTTAAAAAATGGAATTTTGTATTTTCTCGAAAATAGGACTTATTCGGTTTTGTGTGGGTTAACACCCAGTCCACACCGATCAGCCCAAAGTCTAAGGCATTTTGTAAGAGTTCTTTTAAAGTGTTAAGATGCTTTTATGAAACCGCTATAGTAACGTCATCCGCATAGGCAATCACTCTGAAACCCTCCGCATCCAGACTAGTTAGGATTTCATTTACCACTAGGTTCCAGAGGAGAGGGGATAGAACACCACATTGCGGTGTCCCTCTACTAACGAATTTTCTAGCAGAAGAGTTGCCCAGTTTTGAGTTAGTTATTCTGTTGGTCAGCATTAAATAAATTGACTCCCCAAGCGAACACTACGTTCAAAAATGTTGGAGCAGATGTGATTGCAGATGTGTCCACGTTGTTAAAAGCACCTTCGATGTCAAGGAAAGCAACTATATAGTGAACTCTTTATAATGGAGGAGTATTCGATGGTGCGTACTAATGTGTGTAACGCCGCCGTTTCTACCGATTTGCCTTTACAGTAGGCATGTTGAGACATAGACAGAAGTCTTGTATCAATACTTGTCCTTAAATGAATATCAATCTTTCTAAGGTCTAAAGAAGGAATGATGATAGACTAATAGGTAGTAGATCTTTAGGGTTGACTTGCGAGAATTTTCCCGCTTTGGATATAAAAACAACTTTTACTTCTCTCCATGCCAAGGGAATATGGACCAGATATAGACAGCTGTTAAAAATTGCCTCAAGGATTGGTGCAATTATGTCTGAGGCTTTCTGTAATTCCGCTAGTAATATGCCATCTGGTAATGCAGATTTAAATGTCACTTGTAATCAGACCTTGTAGATATGTTACATTGGAACGAATTTGATTGTTACAAGTTGCGATTAGAGAGCTACCAGGAAAGTGAGAATCTAGTAGTAAGTTCAGCGATTCTCCACTTGAAATTGTCCAGGAGCCATCTGCATTTTTCAGACAGCTTGGCATCCGTAGCCTGGAGGCCTCGGAAGTTAGACTTCCTTAGTGCCTTCTTATAACTTCTTAGGGATTCTTTGTAAAAATCCCATTGAGAATCAAGTCTTGTAGCTTTGGCTCTTCTGAACGAGTCTAGCTCTGAGGCCCACCATGTGGTTTTCTTTTTCCTCTTATGAGCATAAGTGGACAAGCAATTTCTAACGATCTATTCATAGCTAAGGTAAGGTCATTGAATCTATTATCAAGTTCACTAGTGTTCAAGGAAGGACTAAATAATCCCAAACAAATATCAAAGAGAATAAACAATTTCACGAATATATAGTATAGTTAAGGATTAAGAAGATATTTGGCTAATTTTATTCTTGTTTTGATTAGGGTGATTTTTGAAGTAGTCCTTAACATTCGTAAACCCCCATACACTCTTGCGATAGTAATATTTATGAGATTTTTTCAGGTTAGTTTTTTATAAAACCCTGAGCCAGAAAACTGGAGAGGGTATTTAAGCCAGCATAGAAGGAAAATAGACCAATTCATAGTAAATAGAAGAGATCCAAAAATTGGTCCTTGTGGGACATCTCTGCTTAGTGGAGGGAATGATGACATTTCATTATAAGCAACCACTGTATGATATCTTGACTATAGAAATAAATTTCGTTCAAAATAGGGTATATTAAAATTTTAACATCAGTCTAGTACATAAAATGTGTGTCAACAGTGGTGAATACCTTCGAAAAGTCTAAGTGTGTAAGGAAAGATATATTTTTCTTATGCATAATCTTCCTCATTTCTTCGATAACATTTATAAGGGCTGTAGTGCAGCTACGAAATCCAGATTGATTTGGACACATCACGTCATTCGGAATTAAGTTACGTCTTATCTGCTTATTCAAAATTTGTTCATGAACTTTCGATAAGAATGGTAAATTAGGTCGAGTAACGAAAATAAATTGGAATGATTTTAGCTGGTTTCCAATACCAATTATTATAGATAAACAGAACTTGAGAACTTCCATTTTATTCACGTTGGAAAAAATGTAAGATAAAAATCAAAACCTTAAATATATTTACTCTAAGACGATGTAGGTATTTTTGATTAAATTAAAACTGACTACTTGGAATCAAAAACACAAAAGACATTAAATAACTTTTTTAACAAAAATTCGACTTTATGGTAAGTTTTTTAAATGTCTGAATTAGCCCTTGAACCCCTTTTAATGTGTTTATACGAAAAATTCAGTTTCTGGGTATTGTTTTGTTTTACGAACTTTTGAATTTACCTGAACTATGTTCTTCTTTAATACTACTAGTTGATATTCTATCGTCAGTCGTTGGTGGTGATCGATTCATTGTTGCGGGAGGAGGTGGAGGCTGCAGTCCCAGCTGGCCGGCCGCTGCTAAATGCATTTGTGCATATGATGAGTGGTGCAAATGCGATGGTGTTGTTGCCGCAGCTCCATTATATGGAAAGAAGGGCACTCCTTGTGGCACTGGTCCGGCAGCCGACGATGGCATCATTACTGCAGCAGCACCAGCAGCGGCTGCAGCTGCCGCCGCTGCTGCCGGATAATGATGCATCCACAGAGGATTGCGCAGTGCAGCCAATGTCGATACATAGGGGTGATAATATGGATTCAATTGCGGAATGTATGACGATGATGGTGACGGCGATGGTGACGAAGAGGAATGATGCGGACTCGGTGATCCATTTGGTGGCGGGTACATGTAGTAAAGTGATGATGCACTTCCACCACCAAGAGGTGAGGAGCGTTGCATCATTGCTGCTGCTGCCGCTTGCTGATGGTACTTACTTACCGCAACGGCTGCGGCGGCAGCAGCTGAGTCTTGAGTTGGCGTTCGTCTGTTGTCCGGTGACATCGCTGTTCGCTCTTCTCCTTTGCTATTGCTGTTGATGTTACTGTTGCCAGCATTTTTTAAATGCTCACTCAGTCCGGGACTTGGCGATGAAGACGATGGCGAAGCAAATTGTCTACGTATGGAGACAGTCTTTTTTGGTACAGTTCTTGGAGTGGACGTTGACGATGACGTTGTCATACCTCCTCCTCCTCCTGAGCCACCTCCGCCAGGAGATGGCGACAATTGCATTCCAATTGGAGATGATTCCCGAGGAATGCTACTGTGATTTGTTGTAGCTTGCGGCGAATGAGTGCGAAAGATTCCACCACGCAAGTTCTGCTGCTGCTGACTGCTGGGCGACCTCGCGCCTTTGAGCTTTGGGTGATACGTGTCGCTTGCATTATTGGGCGAAATCGCACTCGGTGGCGGCACATATTTTGGCGACATCATGTAGGGCGAATAGAAATGATGATTGGGCGAAGAATTGGTTAAATTCTCTGACTTTAATTTGTACCCGTCGCTTCCCGCCGTCGAGTTGGAGTTCTTCGGAGAAGATATATACCCGTGGGGGGGTGTCAGCCGAGAGGAGGAGGAATTTGCAGTATTGTTGCCATATGATCTATTGTTGTGTGCTTCGGGTGGTGAACGCATGTTTCCGTAGTCTACGTTGGGACTCCGATTTCTTGAATGATGCTGATGATGGATTTCACTAATCGGCGAGTATGGGGGAGATCGTTTTTTGGCACTGCCACTCGTGGAAGATGAATACGGCGACGATTTGTTAATTGTACAGCCTTCTGGTGACTTAGGTGATGCCAGCATCGCTCGCAGGTACGAAGGGTCATTGTATCCCGCGCCACTGCTTTGAGTATTCACCGAATGCTCAACTTTTAACCTGTTATTGGCGTTTGCGTTGTTGTTGTTGCTATTGCTGGAGTTGCTATTGTTGCCGCTGAGTAACGAATGGATGCTATAGCTGCTATACAATCGGGTTGGGGTGTTATTGGGAGTAATATTGCTGTTGTTAGTCGTGACCACCGTAGGCTCTATACGATTGCCATTGGTAACATAACTGTTGCTGTTGCTGTTAGACGATGGAACTGCCACACCACGCCCAGTTGGAATCTGTGTTAAGGGCATTGTTCCGGAAGCAGGTGAGTTACCTTTCGCACGGCTTCGTTTACTATTAGCTGCTGGCGAATCCTCTAGCGACACTTTTTCAAACTCTCTGAGTATTCTTTTGCGCGGCGAAACATGTTGTTGGTGGTAATGCAACTCAGATGCTAATCTAGACGATGTCGATGGCATTTGGTGCGATGAATGGGTCTGATGATGACTGTGCGGGTGCTGTGAGGCCGTGACTCCTCCTCCTCCTCCAATAATTTGTGTTTTCGACAAGTGGTACAGACCTGTCGGCAGTCGGTCAAGAAGTTTCTGTATAATCGTTGAGAGCTTAGCTCGGGATTTAAGTCTTTTTTCTCCATTCAATATTCTGTTATTTTGTTTCGTTGTTATTTGTTGGTGTTGTTTGGTTACTATTGATTCAGTTTTAGATGACGGCGATGAAGAAGTCGCTCCATCAACAGTATCGGAAGATTGTGAGTCTGGTGTTGGAGTCTTAGATACCTCTCGTACGGAACCCTCTTTTTCTGTACTCGAATCATCAGAACTTTTTTCCTCTTCTTCCATCGCATTATTCTTTTCGTCTTCGTCAACATTCACGTCATTTTTATCATGAATGTTTTCTTTATCTATTTTGACTTTTGTATCAACAACGTCAGCAGCTATGCTACTTCCATTCTTTGCCAGTCTAAATGGTGTTTTACACACAGAATTGTCTAAGGGCCTTCGACGTTTTATTCGAGCGCTTTTCAAGCCATTCAGCGAGACTACCGTTTGTTTTGAACGCTTGAAATAAAAACACATTTCCTTTGAAATGCCACGGCGAGGTGTTGATTGCTTCCAGCAATGATCACGTTGCCATGGAGATGACTGTATGGAACTGTTATCATCCGAAACTGCGAATAAATAAATTTAAAAGTATTTATATGTCGAAAGGCAATAATTTAAGCAAATTTAACTTACAACTTAATGATGTTGAACTTTCGTTTTTGGGATATGTGGGCGTAACGGTCGAGGATGTGGCTGACGGCGAGCGAAATTGTTTCCGTGGAACAGATATCCACCCAGATTTTTCACCCTCTTTGGCTCGAGCCAATTCAAGAATAAATTTTCCGTCTGAAATAAAACAAAGTGATTGATTTTAAAAATAATGCTCTCTTTAAAAGTAGTTATCCTAAATTCTTATCTTCAATTTTAATAAATATCTAAGCAATGCGTGATTTTCAAAAACCTCTATTCTGATTGTTGGTAGACTCCAATGGGCAGATCACTCAGTTTTCATAAGCAAAGAGATGCTGGCCCGAAAAGTCCCATGTGTAACACATTCTATAATAGAGGAAAACGTGCAAAACCATACTAGAGCTGGATGGCGTAGACTAGGATTCCCAACGTCTGAGATTAACGATTTCGATAGGCTATTGAAATCTATTTATTTGTGTCGCAATTACTTAACGATTGGATGACAAGTAATTGTAATTGTAATTGTAATTGTAATTGTAATTGTAATTGTAATTGTAATTGTAATTGTAATTGTAATTGTAATTGTAATTGTAATTGTAATTGTAATTGTAATTGTAATTGTAATTGTAATTGTAATTGTAATTGTAATTGTAATTGTAATTGTAATTGTAATTTTAATTTTAATTTTAATTTTAATTTTAATTGTAATTGTAATTGTAATTGTAATTGTAATTGTAATTGTAATTGTAATTGTAATTGTAATTGTAATTGTAATTGTAATTGTAATTGTAATTGTAATTGTAATTGTAATTGTAATTGTAATTGTAATTGTAATTGTAATTGTAATTGTAATTGTAATTGTAATTGTAATTGTAATTGTAATTGTAATTGTAATTGTAATTGTAATTGTAATTGTAATTGTAATTGTAATTGTAATTGTAATTGTAATTGTAATTGTAATTGTAATTGTAATTGTAATTGTAATTGTAATTGTAATTGTAATTGTAATTGCAATTGTAATTGTAATTGTAATTGTAATTGTAATTGTAATTGTAATTGTAATTGTAATTGTAATTGTAATTGTAATTGTAATTGTAATTGTAATTGTAATTGTAATTGTAATTGTAATTGTAATTGTAATTGTAATTGTAATTGTAATTGTAATTGTAATTGTAATTGTAATTGTAATTGTAATTGTAATTGTAATTGCAACTTGATTGGGCTCAACTTTCCATTACCGCAGTACGAATTTCGACACGCGGTTTTTTTTATTTGATAGATATGTGCAAATAAATAATAATTATAGCAATTTTAGAGCGAGGAAACATTTATTTCTATTTTGAATTAATTTTCAAAGTTCACTTTTTTACATACAAAACACGCAAAAATGGTTGATTTTGACATTTCTTCCGTTTTTTTGTTCAGTGTTGCCATACTTGCTTTTTTTTGTTGGGATTTCTTCGATTTTAGTGCTAATATGCAAAAAGTACTTTGCATATAACCAAACTCGCACCCACCCCAAATCCTATAGTGATCCCAAGCAGGGGGTTGCAGGGGGGCAGCATGCCCCCCTTACATACCTAGCTGTTAGTACGCTGTGCTATCAGTTCAAAAAAAACTTGTTTTAGGCTCAAAAAATGAAATACAAAAAAAGTAGGGTTAAGTCCGAAAAAGAAAATATTTTTTTTTATGTCTTAAAGGTGTTTGCTCGCCTTAATATTTAAAATATGTTCTATAGAGACCCCTACCTAACTGTAAAAAAAAAAATCAGAAGGAAATTCGTGCTGCGGTAATGGAAAGTCGCCCCGTTTAATTGGCAAAAATGTAACACCAGAAAAAAAACTAATACAACGTTAAATGCGTAAATTAAATGGCTATGGGGACATATTTTCGAAATGGTGTGGTAATCATAATTTAAACTCTTACTAGGAAGTATATACTCAACCCTATCACGTATTCTATCGTAATCGAAAATTTTTACGAATCCCGAAAAAAACTACTGCCAAATATGATCGTAGTGGAACGGATTTCATGACACGGTTTTTCGGAATTCGTAAAAGTTTCGGATTACAATGGAATTCGTGCTGGGCCTGATTTATCTTTAAATGTTTACCCAGTATCTACAAAACCACAATTTTTGAAATCTATAAAGGAATAGATGATTTCCCTTAAAGAACACAGAATTAAAACTCAATTTAAGATAATAATATCTGAAACATTAAGTTTAGGGCAAGATACCTACTATGTTATATGGTGTTTTGAAACTGTGCCACGATATATTTTTGAATTTCAAGTGAGACCCTAGCATTTGAAGTTCTGATTTTAAGGCTATTTCACCCCTTTGTATTGTTGTTCAGCACATATGTATGTATGTATGTATGTTATACACATTTCATACATTTAAACTTCGCTTTCACCATTAACCTAAAATGTATTGTCTATCTTAATACCTACCTATTCGTTAGGCCGTTATTTTAGAAGCAAATTTATTTAAATTCAAATTCGTAGCTACATAACTCAAATACGTAGCTACATAACTCAAATACTGCATTAATATTATGTTGTTTACTACCGAAGCTTACCTTTAAAAAATTGCAACCTTCCACCGATGCCTGATCTACTGTTATCACCACCCCCACTACCAGTCGTTCCTGCCGCTGCTGTTGCCATTGACAACGACGATGAAGCTGATGAAGTTGTTTGTATCCTGCCAACAATTTCACTATCCATTCCACCACCACCGCCACCACCTTTATTACATGCCGAATAATCCGATCCACCATTATTTTCAACCGGTTCAACTTTTATCCGCGAAATTGCACTATTGCTGCTGCTGTTGTTGATGTTGCTACTGCTATGTCTGCCGCCCGATATTGTCGTTGTCGTCGTCGCCCCCGATGCTGATATCGTCGTTCCATTATTATTATTGTGATGATAATGATGTTGTTGATTGCTGCTATTCGAATGAATTGGATTAGCTCGACTAACGTGTATTCTACTATCAGTTACAGCCGCCACTATATTGGTTCCTGATGACGACGTAGATGATAAAGTAGATGATGCGCCTGTTGCAGTAGCTACTGCTGCAATAATTGATGACGACGACAACAAAGATGATGAAGAACTATTATTGAATGATGATGATGATGTTGATGTCAATGATAAAGATGATGTTGATGTACTAATAATGGGAGTAATGGAAGTTGTATTAAAAGAACCATTTAAGCCATTCTTGATCGGTACTGCTGTTGTTGCATTTATAATTGAATTGCTCTCATTGCTCATTTTCGTAGAACAAATTGTTTCATCATTTTTATTATTCTTTTTTGATGATGGTGCATTAATTGCTAAAAGAGATGATGATGTTGATGATGTTGATAATGATCGTTTAGTAGTTCCTGACAATTGAAACGTCGGCGGTGGCGGGGACGTTGACGACGACTGCAAAGATGATGGAGTAGAAACTATTGCTGATGTAGCAGCAGTAGAAGAAGAAGCAATAGCGAGATGATGTTGTTTATGATGACGACGATGAATAAAATCTTCAATTTTCATTTCTCAATTTCATGTCTGTAAGCATAATTCAGACTCTAGGATCCAGCGACATGTTAAGGTTAAAGTCAAGTCATCATCATTCAATTGAGGAGCACTCTTTCGTATATATTTTCGTTTCGTTTAGGAACAAATTGTATGTTTTTATTTTATAAGAACGACCAACCGACAGTGTCCTCGCCCGTTTCAGCTGCCTTTGTTGTATTGTCCTCTTTTTATTTTTTTGTTGTAGGTACTTCCTCTCTAGGTTTCGAACACCATTTGTTTTTCGACTACGACCACGACGGGGTTCAGCGGTAGTGGGTGTAGATTTGAATGGTGGTTGATTTTCAGTTGACGACCCATATGATAGTCTGATTCCGATTATTCTTTCCGTCTGTCACCTGGTTTGGTTTTCCATAAGATTATTGGGAAGTTATTTAATAGATTTCTTCCCAGATGCAAAGCACACCCCACAGCCACAATACGAAAGGGAATTATAGTTTTTTTAAGCCACCAAAGCCTACAAACCAGAGGCTTCAAATCCAACAAAAAAAAAAGAGCAGTGGCAAGTTGGAAATTACAACAAAAAAAAAATAGGTAACCAGCGGTGTTGACGGCAAAGGCGATTGAAACACGAACGTGTCCCGATTTCACGGTGTTCGCCGCCGCGGTGGACGACAGTAGTTCGCCTCTTCTACTAGTTCATTCACACCCAGGTCCCCAAGTCCAAGTCAATTTAACATTCAACTGCCATTTTGTTTTATACGACGGGATGAGTGCGGTTGTCTTGTCGTTGTCGTAAATGGACACAATTCAATGTAAAATAAACTCTTGCACTTCCTCTCTGTGGCTCTTTTGCTTTTGCCTTTGCCTGTTTTCCCAGTAGGTACTCTGCTTTATCCAATTTCCCTTACGTTCAACCCTTTTTAGTGTAATTTTATTTGACTAGGTTTATCAATGTAATAAAAGCCAATTCACAACAAGAAGTAGTATTTCCAAGTTGTTAAAATGTGGTGTAGAGTTTCGGATCTATGGCGGCAGCATTTATTGTAGAATTAACAGTATTTTTCTGACTTTTAATGATTTATAGTTTTACACTACCTACTCGAAAGCAAAACAAAATAATTATGCCTTGATCTGTCAAATAAGAGCGAGCGAGTGCAAAATAGTTATCACAAAATTCACAAACGTTGCAACAGACAGAGACACAATGATTTTCGTCATCCAATGAGCACGACACTGAAAATTTCCCTTTTTCACTCTTGCGGGTGTTTTTCTTCCTTCTTTCAATCTCAACCACACATTTTTCTTTTTCTTTCAATTTCAATTCACTTTAATTACTAGGGGTACTTTTTATTTAAGATAAAATTTTTTAATTATGATTTTATAAACAATTTAGAGAAAAGTTTGGTAGAATTTTCACTCCCACTCGGACTCGGATGATTTTAGGTGTAAAATGAGAAAAACTGCACTGAAAATGGGGGAATTTTAATTTTCTTTTCACGATTATTTATTTTACTGTATACTGTCGTAGTCGTTGCCTATCGCCTTCCTCAGTCTCAGCGAAATTTTGTACTATGTGTGGAAATGGAAATTTAATAAGTTCGAAATTTTCAGATTCAGATCGAGGGACGCAACAAAACACTCGATTAACATTTAGATTGCTTGTTTGTGCATTTAAATAAGTAAAACGTAACTTTTATTGAGGCGATTAGTTTAAACAAATTGATGAAAATAATGTTATAGAAAAATTACCCGCACGAAAAAACCCAAGAATGCAGCACATAGAAAAATTATACTAAAAAATTAACTCGGAATAAAATGGAAACAGTATGAAGTTTCATTTTCCGATTTGGTCCTTTCTATGGGGCAGAAAGAAATGGATAGGGTGTTGGTTTTAGATGTTTGTCTCTGTCTAGCGCCCATTGAAGAAAGTTTAATCACGTAAATGTGGTGCTCGTATATCGTGGGAAAATACCTTGGAGCGTGGGAAAATTGGGATTTTCTCATGGGAATCTGGTGTTATGTCTCATTTAAATGGTGGAAATATCCTAAATTGTGGGATTTTTTTTGAATACAGCTAGAAATGATCTTTAAGGAGTGTTCGCTGTGTAAAGGGTTTTTTCTTTTATTGATTCGTAAGTGGTAAATTTAGAAGTTGATTTGCAGGATTAAATGTACTTTTTTTAATACACATTTTAAATTGAAAGTTATAAGTCATGTTATTCTTTTAGGGATATCATATATCCTCAAGCCAAGTAAATTGAATATATGTATAATGTAGTGTTAGATTAGATATATTCAGAAACTTTGTTTTATATTTTTAATAAAATGTTCATGAGTTCTAGTTCAAAACTCAAAATCAATCGAACTTGGATAGATAGCTGAGTTTACAATTAGAGTCTCAAGCCATTTTATAAACATTTTGGTTTATAAGCGCAGTTGAGTGTCATATATATCGCAATCATTTCTGTATGTGATTAAATGTGGACCTTGAATTTTATGACGAATCTAAAACATTTTTGAACAGTTTAATTCGATTTATTAGCACACATATTGTAGAGTTAAAATTCAATAAAATTTATTGAACCAATTAAAACAACATGTAAAGACCAACAAGGCGTCAACAGAGTCACATATTATGTATAATGGAATTTCGTCATAATGTAATTTCATTATATTTGACAATTTATAACAATTATTTTTCCATAAGTCTTTTTAATAACAAACAACTTATTCCCTTACGTTTAATAATTGTCCTGTTTTTCTTTCCATTCTTTGATACATTTAAATAAACACCAAACTAAAAAAGAATACCTTTTTTCTAAGTTGCAGCGCAACTTAAATTTAAACAGGTAAATAAATACCCAAACGCCCATGAGCACTCTTTTAGGGATTTAACTTAAATATCCCATTAAAAATATTTCCAATATTCAGGTTCCCATGAGAAAATCCCATTTTTCCCACGCTTCTACAAATTTTCCCACGATAAGTTAAAACGAGAAAACGATATGAAAGACGAGAGTGCGACAAGAATCGATGTAATCTTTTTTCCATTGGATTCAATCTCCATCAATTCAGATGGAATTTCAAAAATAAAAAAACGTTGGTAAAAGATGGCCTAAGAAAAATATGTGTGACAATTTTGAGCGTTAAGGAACAAAATCAATTGCGATTCACATAGTCTTTTTAAATTTAAACATATTTTGTTTTAATGCCTATAGATTGAAAGTTTATTGGATATGATAGAAATTATCATAAATGGGTTAGAGGAAAAATGTCAAATGCTCTTAACTTAGTTTTGGTTCATATGTATGTATGTATTTAAAATAAACTTTCCGGTAGTTATATTTCATAACTTAAAATTATTTTTTGAGTAAATAGAAACAGTATCTACTTTTAGAAACAAAACTGTTTAATTGTTATTAAGGACTTGAATAGGGTTTACCATAAGACACCAATTCAGTAAAAATCATCTTTAGTTCAGGAAAAATAGGTTTTCTTTTCGAAAAAAGTTATTTTCTTAACCCTTTATAGCCTTATGTGAAAGTTCTGTAACAAACCGAATATGTTCTTCCAAAATACGTACCTACTGAATATTGTATGTATATTTAGTTTACTGTTGTTCAACTTGGTTTTCAGGGAAAATAATATTGAGTTTTCCATGGAAAAAATAAATCAATTTATTCCAGATCAAATTTTCCCTCTTTTTGCATTTCATGGGGCAAAATTAATTGATTTATTTTGATTTAAGATCAAATCTGCAGATCTGGATTCTACGGCAGATTTACCCCTTTTCGCAAAAATACTAATACATTTTTTGAAAAATGTTTAGCTGGGAATTTGACAGCTCTAACGCACTTTGTAGCACCTACATATGAAGTTACACAAATACTATGAGAAACAAAAATAAACAGATCCAATTATGTTCCATGCACCACGAAAAAAATCAATTTTTGAAGGAAATTTAAATTTACCCATGGACAACCCCAATAGAATGTGTTCGCGTTTGACTTTTGGCAGTGTAAATTTGTCACGTTACAAAAAAGTGAAGGGTTGGAAAACTTGAAATTTCATAAATTAATAATAAATAGAAAGATTCTGCAAATTTGTGGTACTTTATTGAAAAGCTGTAATTAAGTGAATGAATATCTTAATTTATTCTTATCAAATAAATATTTTTACATTTCTGTTTAAAAATATTAATTTTTGTGTTTGTAACATTTCTGTTACATTGATTGAAAACAGTAATATTTGTCGTATATACTTTGCTATTAGTAAAGATGTGGGTTTTGATGCTAAATTGCCTCATTTCATTGCAGAATGGCTTCACGATAACTGCGAGAATATGGTGTATATGGTTGTTGTAATATGATCTTATCATCTTTTGCTGGTGAGTTGTGTGTCGCTTTTGATCGTTGGGGGCATGATACCTATGATCCCCCTGGATCTGCCATTGCTTATTTTTATCTATGCTATTGAGGTAAATCAGTTATAACAATGAAGTAAGTAAGTAAGTAAATGTTTATTCAAAAAAATTAAGGTTTATGGATTCATAAATTCATAAATTTAATAATATTAACACTAAACATTGCATTTTGCATCAATGGCTCTGTTGAGTCGTCTGTTGCGATCAAATATCCTTGTTGTTGTTGATGTTGTTAGTGTTGTTGTTGTTGGTGTTGTTGTTGTTGTTGATGTTATTGTTGTTGGTGTTACTCGTGTTGTTGGTGTTGTTGTTGTTGGTTTGTTCGTGTTGTTGTTGGTGCTATTGGTGTTGTTCGTGTTGTGGTGGTGTTGGTGTTGGTGTTGGTGTTGGTGTTGGTGTTGTTGTTGTTGTTGTTGTTATTGTTATTGTTGTTCTATCCATTATATTCTCTTATAAGTGCGTTTCGATATTTCATAGCTAGAGAGAGGTATTTTACCAATGAAATCCAGTTTCCTTCGCCATTGAGGATGTTCACCATGTTTTCCGTGGTGAGTGCTCTTGTCCCAAAATATAAAAGACGTAGTTCTTTGAGTACAGGGCATATTCCAAGAAAGTGGACAAATGTTTCGTCTTCTCTTAAGTTACACAAGGAGCATTGAGTTCTTCTGTTTCCTGTTGAAAATGTACCGTTTAAATACAGAAGTCCTCCTCTTGCTTTAAAAATCCAACCTATTTCTGACGTGTTCCTTTCTTCCTGAAAATATCTACTACCTTCAGTATAGTTGAGGGCATTGTACAGCCCATGTGATGTTGACGCTTGCGCTCTTTGGAATGCCACATCCCGTTCGCTTTCCATTATTTGCGTGTCAGCCAAATCAATTGCATACTGAAATAAATCTGTTGTTTCCAACAACCTCATGGATATGTCTTCCTTCTAACACATTTGTCCACTGTGTAGCCCAGTATTTTGGTTATTATTATATTTGCTAATATATGTGGGAGACGGTTCTCATTATACACACATAGTATTTTTTTTTTAATGTAAGTCATGTGACATTTCATTGTGTAAATAAAAAGTGGTTTTAGTTTAAGTTCTAAGGTAAGCATGTAGTTAGTTTCTTTGAAATGTTCGGTCATACTCAACCCTGGCGTCAGCCATAAGCCCAAGTACTTATACTTGTTGACCACTTCAATCTCTTCCGTACCAAGAGTAAATTTTTCTAGATTACTCCTTCTGCCTCCATTTTTTCTGAATATAATGATTTTTGACTTTTCCAGATTAATTATGAGATTCCACATTTGGCAATATTCATAGAGCTTGTTTACCATTAATTGTAAGTCCTTTGAAATGTTTGCAAAAATTACAATGTCATCAGTTATAACAATGATAAATTCGATGAAATAGCTTTGTTCTATATAAGATTGGCTTCGACGAATAACCTCAAAGTGCTTTCAGGTGTGTGGTTTTTCGTTTTCAGGGTTTTATTGCCAATCGCAGATGCTTTCTGGAACTTAATAACCCTGGTTGGAGTTTTGGTCATAACTTGCATCACTTGGGCTACATTAATCACCCCTATCACAGAGTCCCTCGTAGCGAGTCCCCGAAAATGTTGTTACGCTACGAATACGAATACATTTACATCATAAGCCCCGAACGAAATCAAAAAAGCATTGCCACACAGAAATACTAATTTCGGAGTGTCAAGATCAGCTGATTTGCGTCAAAATAAGAAAAGTAAATAAAAGCTCGTTTTTCATCTTTCGATTTAGTTCCATTTTTTTTTTTTGTCTTTAAAAATGAATAACATTGCCGTTCCAATCTTTGCAATAAATGAAGAAAATACACGAAGACGACGAACACTAAAAATGCAGCTCAAAATTTTAAGGGATGCTTGGATCTTGATGACAAAAGTGTTGGTAACATACTTTAAACATTCCACTGCTTACAAAGAAAATTGATTTGCAGATTTAAAAAAACTTTCGGGTGAATAATGCAGCGTTTATATATATATTGGAGATCCTGGATTAAGAACTCAACCCTTGCGTGTTTTCGAGTTCAATCACACCAATCAGCAGTTTGGCATCCGTTTTGAGAATCATTGCGGAAGGAGGATACCAATACGGCGTTGGCAAAGATTTTGAGATCAGAATGGCCCAGTCAACCTTTTCCAACAACACTTTCACATTAAAACAATAGTAAAACTTACATGATTCTTTTCATATATTTTATTTTTATTTAATTTATCTTCGCACGCTAAATATTTTTTTTTCGTTTTCAATTGAACTCCGATCAAAATAATTGTTCGTAGAAAAAACTGCCAAACTTCCTATTCATTCGGGGCTAGTGATATCACTTTTCACGAACTCCGAATTTCGTAGCAAATTTTTTTAGTACAACGGGAGCAATGATACTTTTTTTCGGGGTTCGTACTACGAATCTATTACCAGAGAGAAAAAACTAAATGAGAGAGCCAAACTTCCTCGTCTCCGTCCCTTCGAAACCTCTTACTCTCATTTTTTATAGCGTGTTGAATTCGTATCGGTGTATACATGTTTCCACCGCGAAGAAGAGTACACAAAAAAACATGATTTCCGGGAAATCCCACATTTTTCATTTTTGTTTATTGATAGCCAAGAAGACTATGTTTTTTAAAGTCTCATTATGATGTTTGTAATTCTCATGAATTTCTTTCTTTAATTTTACTAACATCTTGTCGTTTTTATATCTACAAAAATACTCCTATAATTCAAATTAATTCTAGCAAAACATTTTTGTTTGTCAATAAATAACGGGAGAAGTTATACCGGTAGTTCGTGGTGAATTTGTTTTTCTCTAAGTTAGAGATAGATGGCATTAACAACCAAAACAAGAAAGTATGTGTGCAGTAAAGCAGCATTCACATGAGCGCGACCAACGAACGACGAATGAATTACAAAATGTGAGTTTATATACGTTTGAAGACATATTTCCACACAAATTCTTAACAAAACGATAACAATATAGTTTCTATTTGATTTATGATGCATACTTTTACTTTTCAATATCATATATGTATTAATAAATTTAAGAAAACAAATTTATTCGTCGCGAAAAAATTTTAGTTGATACGAACTGTCAAACTTTATTCGCGTTCCACATTTTCCACACTCGCAACGAATTATAATAATCGCGCGTACTTAACCGAAAAAGATCATTCTTGTTTTGGTTTCGGTTTTGAATGTCAAACTTTATTCGCGACGAACTCTCATGTGAAAGAAATGTCAAAATCGACGAATATTCGTTCATTCGTTGGTCGTTGGTCATGCTCATGTGAAAAGTGCTTAAGAGTGTAACAAGGTTTAGGTTTTTTAGACTAGACTTTATTTGTATATATGAACGAGTACATGTTTTTTATAAATGCAAACATCTATGAATAAGCCACAATGCACTTTCAGAAAATTGGCAACAGAAGTAACAAGTTGATAGTCTTTTTATTTAGTCTCTTCTTAAATCACTTATTTTCAGCATTTTGGAAATGTCGTGAGTAATGTAAAGAAAATAAACAACGAATACACACAAATAAATTAAATAGGAATGGGAAAAGAGATGAGTATATAGAAATGTTTTTAATGTTCCATGTTTACATTCTGTAACTCTCGTTTTCAATGTTCCTGAAACTCTCGCATCGACAAAATTAAGTCGATAAACTCTGAAAATTGAAACAAATCTGAGTTTTTTTGCATTTTTGAACAGTCTGAGCGAAAATTAAACGCATAAACGAAGCTAATAATAAAATTAATAGTTGTAGTGCTTTCAGAGTCTTATGTTTCTAAGGTGGTCGCCATTTTTCAAAGGTGGTGAGCAGAGAGAAAAGAGAGAAAAGTTTACTCTTTCTCGTGGTGAGAATTGCGCACAAACTTGCATAAGTATTGGTTCCCCACATTTTTTTTATATGGAGTTAATACATATGCAAGTTGGTGGCCAAATCGCAGCTTGTAGGCAAAAAGAGAGCAACCGTCGAAGTTGGTTCTCTCTATTAGTTCTTTCTCGATGACACTGGCTGGTGCGCGTATGGCAGTTCATCAACAGGAACACTTGATCGGTCACTTGATTCTCCAAATTCCTGGTTTGAGTGACCTTTAACCCTTCCGCGAAGTATAACAATAGGTAGCGTGTTAATTCTTCGCTAAGCCACTCTTCATTCTGCTCTGTTCTATAGCAGCATTGCCATCTCCGTTTATAATTTTTTTTTTGAACGCTTTGATAATATTGAGAAGTTCACCTTCTTTCTATGCATTGTTTTATCCATAACTTTTTTCTATCCAAATCTTTAAGTTTTTCAAGAGCTGTTGTGAAGTTCTTGCGAACAACTCATGCAGCTATTTTCTGGCCATACACAAGTTGGAATAATTCATATGAAAATCTATTAGTATAAGTGTCGTTTTAAAGGTTTTTTTTTTTCAAAGTCTCCGTTTTTTCTAGGGACGAACTTTTGAAATGCAAGATTGTTGTACATATCCACCAGCAGTTTAATTAAATATATTATAGAGTATGTTTTGTGTATTTAAAACTCTACTGTTTAGAAAAAACTTTTACTCATATTGATAAAGTCTTCCTCCTTTATGATGAGTCACTAACTTCCTAGACTTGACTATTCGACAAATGGTAGATTTGTGTAAAGAATATTCGATTGAAATTTCATTCTGGGTTAATCCTTTTCTAAAATCACTCAAAATTCTTGATTTCAATTCTGAAGAATATTTGTTTCCGGCCATTTTAATTACAATTTGATTATTTTTTTATTTTTGCATAACTAAAAAAGCTTTTTTCTCAATCAAACACACGGCTTATACTTACTCTATGAGTTAAACTACAGAAATAAATTTACCGATTTCAAATTAAATTAAATTAAATAAACCGTTATCTAAATGAGTCATGGCTGTCAGTTGCAAATGTTTGGCACAGCACAGCACTCAGAAAAAAAACACTTTTTTCAAATCCCAAAATGTTGCTTTTCAACTAGTGCAAGTTGCAAATGATGGTGTCGCAAATGGGGGTGACCAAATTGTACCTAAATTTCATTATCTACCTGTTATAGGACACAAGCTTAATCCTGAGAGGCAAAAAAAGGCACGTTTCAAGTGCTACGGGCGTTACAATTTTTCACAAAACTCCGATTAATAAATAAAATATAAAACAACACGATTTTATTTTGTAGAAGTTTAAGACAAATTTATTTTACAAACCAATTTCGCTTTGGATTCAAAGTTTAAAAAAAATATAATCAAAAAAAAATAAAATAAATTGAAAGTAATATTTCCACTTCCATTTTCTAAATAAAATAATAATTATTAATTAAAAAATAACATGTTATTGACTTCAAGCAAAGTGTGTTAAATAAGTTTTTAACTTTAAACAATTAAACAAATAAACTATATCTTCCTCTCTTTTTTTTTCTTCTATCTCGCTCCCTTTCTAAGTAATATATTTTACTTTCTCTTTTCTTCTTCAATTTTGACGATTTCTACACATCATTTGAAGTTCAAATCTTCGATTTGTACGAACACCTTTCAAAATTTCATTCTTATTTGTTGCTGCTCTCTGTGAGCTTTTCGACTTGAACATTTCCATCATTCGTTTGCGACGATCTTCAAGTTTATCGGCCTTAGGTTGTGGCTTGGTGGTTGTTATTGTTGTGCTGAGATTAAAGTTTTCCCGGGGATTAGGCAAATGCATTCGCTGTGGCACTGATGTGACTGTTGTATTTCCACATGCGGCGGGTAACGTTGTTGAATCAAAGTTAAAATTGAATTTCTGTCTTGGAAGTTTATTAATATTGTTTGATTGTTTGAATAGAGAGGTGCTATTTGCGCCAGTAACTTTAGTTGGTGTTTTACTAAGCAATTGTACATCATCCAAAGGCCGAATATCTTGCTTTGATTTTGTGCGGAATTTGTTCTCAATGTCGGCTTTGCTGCTTTTGCTTTCAACTCCAGACATATCAATTCTGTGACGTGCTTTTGGCATTGGGAGATGTGTTTTGTTGGCATCTTTGTTGTGATCTCTTAGAACCAAGTTTTTTGGAGGAAGGCCTTTTTGCACTGAAGCTGAAAGAAAGGGAAATGTTAAAAAGTGTAAAAAAAATAATTTTAAAAAAGGAAACTAGATCATATGTTATATGTAAAATATTTGGATCAAAAAAGACTTAATTGACAAGTTCCATCCTGATCACGCTGCAGTGATTAAAATTATAAGAGCTACTGATAGTTTTTCGTAAATTAAAAAGTTGATTACATGATTAGCGATTCAAATTGAAATGATAAGAAAGTTTCTTATATTATTCCAAGCTATAAAACCTAGCTCTATTCATTCACAAATCGGGCCTCAAATAAGATGTCCTTTAAGCAATAGTTAAGATTCATAATATTATTCACCAAACTAAATATAAGTTGTAAGTTCTTATTCGAGGATTGTTCTACAAAGATAAAGATCTCGGAACTATACTTGAGACGCGTAGTCGGAGATTGACTGAACGAAAGTTATATATAGGGATCGTGTCACATTAGGGTCAGAAAATATTTGGACCAACGTTTAACGAAGCCAAGTGCTCGGTTGGCTTTGAGAAGGATATCGTCTATACTGTGAGGTAACTGGGCTCTTGGTCAAATAAAATGCCAAGGTCTCGAATATTATCAACATTTTATAGGTATGTATCAATTATTAAGATAGGGTCGGGTGATTGATTGGCACTAAACATTTCAATGTAAAGTTCCAAGCAGTTTTAAAAACGCCAAGCTGAAAAACAATCAATATCATCAGAGGTAAATAAGAAAGGGTATGAGGTGGCATATCTGAAAAGAACTCTTAAATATCGTTTCTCTATGTAAGAGGAAATCCATTTTATTGGAAAGGGTTCAAAGCCAAGAATGGACAATTTGAAAAGTACAAGTCCATAGGTAATTTCGCAAATGCCTTGCTGCTGAAACAACATTGACTTCGTAGTCTTTTCCAAGGCATAGAGGGTGAAAGACACAAATTCAACGATTTGCAGTGTAAACTTAACACTTCATGCAAAATACTTTAGAAAAGTTTAGGTACATATATGAGAAAACTTTGCAGTAGTTCTACAATTGTTATCATCACCCTACAAGTACTTTTTGTGTACTCGGATTATAAATAAGGATTTCCAAATCTGAGGAAATTCAGCATTGCTGAGGGATATAATAATAAAGATTTTTGTGAGAGGAAGATGAAGAGTGGAAGAGCATTTTTTTTGAAAAATGGCAGGGATCAAGACTAAATCTGTCATGAAGTCGATTTGGTTTAATTTGGACGAGATGAAAGTCGACAATTTTTTGTATTTTGACAATACGGGATAGAAACCGGCTTAGAAAAAATTGCTGTTAATCAGGAATGGTCATCAGCAAAATTTTGTATTAAAAATGGGGCGAAAAAGTAGATAATAGTGCATCGTTTCAGGTTTCGTCAATATATCAGAGAGTCGGATTTGTTCTTGTAGTTAACAAATTAAAATAATGTTTTAGGATCCTTAATAAGATTTGCTTGCGTTTCCAATAGATAGCAAGTAAAGTGAGTTGTAGATCTCAGTAAGAGCCCCCGCAGACTGCAGACTTTTTATCAGTTTGGTCGGCTTCTTAATCAGTATGGAGAGGAATGCATATTCGCACACTACAGCGCTTCAGTATCGGCCGATAAAAAAAGTTTGATGGGCTACCCGATTACATTCAAACTAGTCTGTCGGCCAACTAACGGCCGACTGTTTAATCAGTATTGGCGCATACACGCCTGCGCATACATGATGATTGTTTAATCGGCCGAAAGTTCAGTTCGCTCTGTGATTTTGCGTCGTGTGCGTGTATTTTGAATATGGCATCGCCCAAATCACAATAGAATAGTCGGCCGACTGTTGGATAGTCTGCGCCCTGTTCACCAACCAAACTGTTTAGTTGGCTCGGTGTGCGCACTTTCAGCACAACCCGACTAAACTATCGGCCAATAAAAAGTCTGCAGTCTGCGGGGGAAGTGTAGATAAGTGCCAAGATAGTTCGAATAATCAGCAGGAGATCGAGAACAGAGTAAAATTTCACACATCTTATTCCTTTTGTTTCGTAAAGACCGATGGTCGATATTCAGCCCTATCATGAATTTCATCGTAATCGGAAATTTTTACGAATCCCGAAAAACTGTATCTGGAAATCCGTTCGTAGTGGAAAATCTCATACAATTTTGCATAACGAACGGATTTCATGATACAGTTTTTCGGGATTCGTAAAAATTTCCGATTACGATGGAATTCATGATAAGGCTGATTATACCAAGGTAGGGAAGTAGACGAAGTTTTATAGGGAGAAATTGAATTAAATAATTCGTTTTTAAGAAATATAATTCACCGATTTTTATTTCAAAACTGTCGAACAAAGTCACATCCCTATATTCAAACATATATTTGATGTTTTCATTTGAAGTGTCAAAAAAGAATAAATGGAAACAAAAATTAAACAGTATAATTTATTTATTTAACCATCTTAATACACGCAATAACAATTAGAAATGATTAGAAATGGATGGCGTAGGATTAAAAAAAAAACAGGATATAATTGAGAAACGAAAGCTTCTTGAGAACAAGCTTCTTCTTTCTTTTTAACACATGAAAAGATATTTGTGAAGAGTAGGAAAATAAAAACTACACAGATAGATTTTTAATAATTTATTGCTTAAATGCAACATTTTTTTTTTTAAATATAATAACGGGAAATAATGATAGAAAGTAGACTTGTGATTATTATGTTGTTTCATCAAAAAAATAATAGTGGCGAGAAAGTAACTTAACGGTAAAAGTATTTCAAATTCTTTGAGTATTTTGTAGTGGCATCCTTATTATTAATAACTGCCTAGACTGTTCGCCCCATCGAATTCACCAATTTGGCACATGTCTCTACGGGTATGGAGTATCAATCTCTTTGAATTTTCGACTACAACTCGTCTTTCTTTTTGGTTTTACAATCTCCGATTCTTTAGGATGCCCCATAAGTGCTTAATTGAGTTTAGGTCGGGGGATTGTGATGGCCATTCCAGAACATTGATTTTGTTTTGTAGGCCAATTTCAAGGGGTGCGTCGGGTCATTATCCTACATGAACTCTCATTTGATTGGCATCTCCTCTACAGTTAATGGTAGCATAACTGAATTTATGATGTGGACATAATCTACAGTGCACATCTTATCTTTGATCCAAAATATTGAACCTACACCAGATGCTGAAAAGTACCCTCAAATCATTATATTCCCACCACCGTGTTTCACTGTCTTCTTTGTGTATTTTGAGTTAAACTTCTTGTTTTTTTTTTTGCCTTCTTACATACGTTTTCCCGTCGGAAGTAAACAAATTGATCTTCGTTTCATCCTACCACAAAACGTTATTCTAATAAGAACGGTGTAAGTGTTTGTTTGCAAAGGGAAGTTATTGTATAATGTTTTCTTGGTTAAAAATGGCACTTTTCGTGGACTTCTACCAGGAAAACAGTTCTAGCTGTTACTTATACGTTTAATTCATTTTTGAGTTCTCTTAAAAAAAGAAATGGTTTCTTTGATACACCAATAGTGTATAAAAACGCGAAGAAGTATATCTTTTTCTTTATCTTGTTTCTTCTCTAGGTGTGAATGTTAGGTTTCAAATACTTTTTTCTTCAAACAGTTTAACAGCCCTATTACGGTTGTCAATTATCAATACGCTAGTTGACATTTTTCAATGAAATTGATGAATTGGTATTATCGTTGTCAGCAATCAAATTTTTTGATAAACTGTGAACGCTCTTCAGAAATTAGATCTATTGTGAATGATTCAAATTGACAGACTTGGTATTATGGTTGTCAAAATATTTGTTGATTATCAAATTTTCAGTCAATCACAAATTCCTTGTTGATAAAATATTTTACGGATCACGAAAGCCAAAAGCATGTCTACTATTGAAATATTTTTCGGTGAAAATGAAATTGAAGAAGAAAATACTTTGGAGCAAGCAAAGATTCGAAGAAAACTACGCGATGCTTCAAATCCCATGGATTTGGCTGAACATTGTAGATAAAAGATCTTTTTTAGTTACATTACAAAATCTAATTTGGCTCGCTTTTAGATTCATTCAAAACTTTAGACTTTCGAAAGAAGCCTTCCTTAATGTATTTTTAGATATCAACGACAAGTTAAAACCAAAGAAAAGACAACAATCCATCCCAAACATACTAAAATTTGCACTATTCACAATAGATTTTTGATCTTTGTTCACAATGGATCAAAAAATGATCAACTCGCGTTCATAATACCAATTTATCAATTAATTGACAAAATGTTTCAATTGTCAATTAATTGATCTTTGACAACCGTAATAAGGCTGTAAGGTTTTTGCAATTTAAACCATCGTTTTCCAGCTTGTCTTAGTTTTTTCATCACTTTGCGTTCAAAGCGAGTATGATGTAATCCACCGCCCATATTTATCAAAATTATAGATGACTTTTAAAATTTTTGTTTTGTATCGAATATAAAACATCTGACAACCTGCCGCCAGAGCTTTCATCAAGTAGTTTTGAAAACTTATCATTTTATTATCAAAATGTTGGTGGGTTAAGGACCAGATTAAATCATATTTTTTTATCATTTTCCTCATATACATACGTATGATATTATTATATTAACTGAAACTTGGTTAACAGATAATCATTTAAGTACTGAATGTTTTTCTAATTATTACAATGTATTCAGAAAAGATAGGCCAAATTTAGTGACAGGTATGGAAAGAGGTGGAGGAGTATTGGTTGCAATTCGTGCTTCACTGACATGTAGTCAAATTATTTTGGAATCAAACTCTTCCAACTCCGCCATTGATATTGATCAACTTGTTTTATGTGTTAAAATAGATGAATCTGAATTATTTGTTTCAGCCAGCTATATTCCTCCTAAGAGTAATTTGGATTTGTACAAAGCTCATTTAAATAACTTAAAATCAATATTGGATAATCTTAAAAGTTCACAACATATTTTATTTGCAGGTGATTTTAATCTTTGTAACATTGAATGGACGTTGGACTTGGAAGACAAATGCTTAATTCCTTTTAATGTTTCGACTGAAATAGAATCTTCTGTTATAGACTTCTTGGGCCAATATAATTTAATTCAGATTAATAATCAAAGAAATGACCTGAACAGGATACTTGATTTGGTTTTCGTGGACAGTGAGTTTCTCATTTGTCTTGACAAGTCCAACTTCCCGATCATTGAAAACTCCATTCACCATGTTGCAATTGATGGAAATATTTATTTTTACCACTTTCTAAAGAAAGAAGTATCTATTCATAAGTATGTTTATGATTTTCGAAAAGCTGACTATGATGCAATGGTTGATTATTTGTTGTCTGTATCTTGGCATAATATCCTTAGTTCACTGGACTTAGTAAATTTGTATACTGAATTTATAAGCATTTTAAATGATGCAATTGATATCTATGTACCTAAAAGAAAATTAAAATGTAATTCTATTCCTGCCTGGTATAACAGGAGGTTGAATAATCTAAAAATAAAAAAAATAAAGCCTACAAATTATATAAAATCAACAAAGAGAATATGGAACTGCGATTAAATTACTTTAATCGGCAACGTGAGTTCGTAATCCTAAACAAATTCTTGTATAGAAACTATCTTTTTTCGGTTGAGAGTGATTTAAAATCAAACAGCAAGCATTTTTGGAATTTCATAAGTTCGAAGCGGAAGTCTAATGGAATACCTAGTTGTATGAAGTACCTCGACACCACGACTAGTGAGATACCAAAAATATGCAATTTATTCGCTAATTATTTTCAATCAGTTTATTCAATGGACGCTCCTTCCATCCAAGAGATGCCTTCCGTAAATAGAATTGTCGACTTCGGCTCGGTGAACTTAAGTCGTAAAGAAATTGAAGAGGCCCTGTCTGGATTAGATGCCAATAAAAGTGAAGGACCTGATGGGATTCCTGCTTGTCTTTTAAAAAATTGTGCAATTGCGTTAGCTGAACCACTTGCTATAATTTTTAATCTTTCACTTGCAGAAGGAAATTTTTTGGATAGGTGGAAAGTTTCGTTTTTGTCTCCAATTTTTAAATCGGGGTCAAGGCAGGAAATTACTAATTATAGGCCAATATGTAAAATTTCTGCAATACCAAAAATATTCGAGAAGCTAGTTTGTAACAAACTTTCAGTTTTGTTTCGTAGCCACATATCAGTTTTCCAACATGGATTTGTTTCAGGTAAATCAACTGCGACAAACTTAGCTTTATTGGCTCACGATATCATATCAAATATGGAAATGATGTGTCAAACGGATATTATTTTCACAGATTTTGCGAAAGCATTCGATAGAATTAATCATAACGTCTTACTTCATAAATTAACTTCCCTAGGTATTCACTCTTCTTTATTGAAGTGGCTAAAATCATACTTGTCAGGTAGAATTCAAAAAGTAAAAATAGATTGCTCGTTCTCATATGACATCTTTGTTCCATCAGGGGTTCCTCAAGGAAGTCATTTAGGGCCATTAATGTTTTTGTTATTTGTAAATGACATACCTATGTATTTAATGATTCGAATTGCCTTCTTTTTGCGGATGATCTAAAACTTTATCGTAAAATAAGCAGTGAATCTGATTGTTCGCTCCTTTTGAAGGATCTAGCAAGATTAGATGATTGGTGCCAACGAAATAACCTTCTTCTTAATATTTCTAAATGTCAAGTCTTGTCGTGTTTCAGGAATTACAACCCAATTTTGTTTGTTTATAACATCAAACACATAAAACTAGAAAGAGTGAGAACAAAGAAAGACCTAGGAGTTATCTTAGATACCAATTTGCCATTTTTACCTCACTACGACTACATGATTAATAAAGCTAATCAAATGCTTGGTTTTATCAAAAGAAACACCAGAGAATTTTCAGATCCCTATACATTAAAATCACTATATAATTCTTTTGTAAGGTCGGTTCTAGAGTATTGCAGCATAGTCTGGAATCCTTATTATAATAATTCAAGGGATAGAATTGAGAGAGTTCAAAAGAGTTTTACTAGATATGCTTTCTTTAAGTTGAAATGGAGGATTCCAAGACCGTCCTATAGTGTTCGGTGTTTGCTGTTTGTAATACAATCTCTTCAAGATCGTAGAGTATACTTTTCAGTGATGTTTATTAGAGACATCATAACTTATCATATTAATTGTCCCCCGTTACTATCATTAGTAACTGGAGGAAATGCTCCATCAAGAACAACACGTTGTCGATTTCTTATATATGAACAGTTTCATCGTAGCAATTATGGTCGAAATGAACCTATTTCCCGTTGTATCAGGGAGGCTAATTTAATTTGTAGCAGGGTTGATTTGTATTTTAATTGTTCAAGATACATGTTCAAATCTGTTGTATTAAATAATATTTGAATAATTTTTTCCTAATTGTAATTAAATATGCTTCATTTAATGTAAGATAATAGAACATTCTGTTTGTAATAGTTGTATGTGTATTAAATACATAGTTCCCACCAACAATTAAATTATGTACTTTTATCATAGTCTAAGAGATTAACTGTAATCTATTTGATGAATAAAACTAAAACTAAACTAAAACTAATAAACAAACTCAAAATGCCTACAAAAAACTTGATCCTTACCTTAGAGGGTTTCTATTATTTTTTTTCAGGCGAAATTATCCTTGAACTCAAACTTTTTACCGTTAAGTGAAAACAAAAAGTTTTTTCCAGACAACAATTTTACCATTTGAGAGCATTATTAGGTACGATTAAAATATAGAAAGACTAACGACAAAAGACCTATGTAATTGCTAAAAAATATTGTGTATCGAAAATTATGAAGACACTTGTGTTTATTATTTTTTCCAACACTGTATGTGACGTGGCGTAAGTAAACTTCTTCTTCTTCTAATCTAGTTCATATCTTCCAATTTTACAATTCTTCTTATCTTTTCATTTTTTTGACAGATTTGAGAAAAACTTTCGCTTGAACAAAAATGCGTTTGCTTTCGTTTTGAAGCAGATTAAACCCAAATACAAAACAAATCATCGGTCTCCGAAAGCAGTTTCCGCAACAAAAACCTGTCGGAGCCTTCGGAGAAATTTGTTTGTAAAGAGAATTTCCGATTAGCTGATCGGAGAACTAGCTCGAAGCAAAATGACTCCGATTCGTAGGAAATCGGAGAAAATTCGCTCCGACGGTTATATTTTTATTTTTCAATTCACAGGCCCAACGAGTTTATGATGCCAAAAGGGCGCGGCGCTTTCCTACGCCCTACCTCTACCTATCTACCTACCTACGCCCCTAATTGTTGCAGCGGTCAAAAATTGGGTCTCTCGGCTGGAATTTATACGAGCCAGTGCGAAATCATTTTTAAAACATATCTATAAAAAATCAAATTTTTATCTATAACATTAAATTATATGCGTTTTATTTTTTCTTAAAAACCACACGTTTTAAAAACGCCTAGTACATAAACAGCATACAAGGGTCAAACACATGCTGCTATTATTTATATGCTTTTCTTTGAGAGTATTAGCTAGGTTCTAGGAAGTGAGTTAAATCGAATTCCAAAAACGAGAATTTTTTTTCAGTATTCCACATTTGGATTCATTTTATAAACTACCACCAACTCAAAGTCAAATAAATAGAAGCTTTCATTAGCCTAAATATAAAATGGGATGATTAAATAGATTCGAGTTTTATGTTTCTTCAATATTTTTCGCATTCGATTTCATTCTAATCGAAATTGAAACTCAGACCATATCTGTAAACTTATTGTTATGGTTAAATAAATGTACCTGGTCTAATTTTTGAAGTTGAATTAATCAAAACCTTAGCACGTTCAGCTCGTCGTGCAACATGATCTGTAATTGATTCCATTCGTTGAAATTGTTTTTGATGAATATTCGAAAAGTTGGGCATTTTAATTTTTGATTGATGAACTAATTTCTTTTTGGGAGTTGCATCTTCTAAAATTAAAAATTTTATATTAAAATAAAATAAACTATTTAAGACTTTAACAAAACTTACGTAATGGCTTTTTCATTTGAATATAATCCAAAAGATCTCTTTCGGTCTCAGTAACCGAAAGTGAACGTTTGCGACGTTTTGTTACATCTAAAATTTCATAAGGGAAAAGTTAATTATTGAAATTACTTTTTGAGCTATTTAAAATGGCACTCACTAATAGGAGTATGTTTGGCAGGACTTTTGGAAGGAATCTTGGTCGGTTGCTCAGTGTGAATGTCAATATTTATCGTTGTATTTGATGGACTATGAAATGTAACGTTTTTCTTGGGCCTATCGACGCAAAACGAGAACGACCGCTTTCGACTACCTTTCAATTTTGTATTCTCTTTAGATTCATAGATAAAATTTGGGGTTATTTCAAGCTCTTCTTCGGGCTCAATGATTATATCTGGGACTATTTGTTTGTCTGATTTGAATGGAGTTAGAATTCGAGTGATGGACGACGACGAAAAATCAGTGCTGGTGACTGGACGACAAGGGGTTTCTGGTATTTTTGTTGGTGATTCATCTGCGTCAAATGTTCCATTTAGAGGTGAAACTTTTGATGAATCTTTAGTAGGATCCTCCTCGGGTATTTCTTCAATCCCAAGAACAATTTTCCGAATCTCTTTGGGACTCAAAAGAACACTCTCAATGGGTGGTATTTCTTCTTCTTGAGGACACATTTTAGCGTCAATTAATTCTTCTTCTTTTTCTTTTGCCTGTTCGTCGGAAGTAAAGGTTCCATTCAATGGATCAGGTTCATCATTCGTTTCACAAGGCTCTTCCTCATCCATTGCTAATTGAAAATTCTCACCATTGGGACTTTTAAGGGCATCGACAAACTCTATTTCATCATCTTCGTCATCGGAACACACCAACAAAGGTGGCATATTAACTCCAATAGAATCCGTGGAGACATTCACCCCAGACTTAGATTCAACCGTAAATGAAGCTGACTTACGGCCTAAACTTTGTCTTGATTGTGAAGAAGTATCGTTCAAAGAGAGCATAATGCAGTCACTGTCGTTAGATTTGTTAGTCGAGTTTGCACCTGGATTTTCCGATTCTGTGACCGGGTTTTGTGGTTCTGCAACTGGGGTAGTTGAAACCGAAATGTTGGAGTCTTGTTGAAGTCTAGGCTTCTCTGGACTAAGCAAGCAATCATCTCCTGTTACTGGCATTGCATTTAGAATGACATCCCCTTCGTCCATGGAATCGTCAGATTCAGCTATAGGACTTTGTTCAGTTTGAATTTCAGAAGCAACTTCATCTGCAGGCGGAATCTAAGAAGAGAAATGTAAACACAAGGTAAAACCTAAAATCTTGACTGTTGCTATCATGTAAGCAAAGAAAAATCCTTAATCTTAACTTTACCTCGACATCTTTAGTCTCTTCCGCCAAAGCAATAGAATTTTCACCTATTTTAGTTTCCTCCTCCTTCTCCTCCCCCTCCTTCTCCACCCCCTCCTTCTCCTTCTCGACACTTATGTTGTCCTTTATGTTTTCTTTGTTGCCGTTGTCCTTCGAATTATTGTGCTCCAAGTCTTCACCCGTTTTGGCACTCTGCTCGACTTCCATTTCATCCTCGGCGTCTTCTGTGACGACTACTTTGTTTTGACGTGCCAATCGTTTAGACTTCGTGCGTTTCTTCTTGCTTCTCTTGGACGATACACGACCTATGTCAGCTGGGATCCACTTATTCTCACGTTCTTCAGACGTCGTCGTCAAGGGAGCAACTTCCTCATCGACTTCTTCACTTTTAGTGGGATCTATGGATATGACACGTTTCGCGCTGAGACATTTCTGAGCAACTATATTCTCATATTCCTTAATTGGTTTGATTGATTTGCGGCAACTGCGACGCGGAGTTTGTGTTGCAGAAGGCGTCTCTGGACGACTTGGAGTACGAAGATCGACTATTCGTGTCGATCGAGCGGGGGTCACTGGGTCTAACTTATTCTCCACCGATGAATCATCTTTTTCTATGGTGGGAGATTTTTGCGATTCTAAGATCGACGTTTTTCTAGTTCGCCTGGGAGTTTTTAAGATGGGCTTAGACTCTGTAAAAGTTTAAAATTATAAACTTGATGATTCGATTTATTTTGTTTTGTATGCAAACCTTTATCTTCCATTGTTTTTCTTTGTTATTATTTTTAAAACACAACTTAAACACACATACAAAATAAGTCAAATACAAATTGGAAATTTCAAATTAAAGGAACGCTTTGCTTTTGCTTTAAAAATGCAGCTGTGCTGTACAAAAATAATTCCGTTGTTCACCCTTGTTTTGAAAATTCAATTTCAGCGGTTTTTTACCGATTACCCGATTCAAATTCAACTTTTCTATGTTGGTGCTGGAAAAAATTTTGTTCTGTATGTTGGTGTAACTGGAGGGCTGAAATGTGGATCGCGTTATGATATGCACACACTACTAAAGCAGCATTCACATGAGCGCGACCAACGAACGACGAATGAATTAAAAAATGTGAGTTTATATACGTTTGAAGACATATTTCTACACACATTCTTAAAAAAACGATAGCAATATAGTTTCTATTTGATTTATGATGCATACTTTTACTTTTCAATATCATATATTAATAAATTTAAGAAAACAAATTTATTCGTTGCGAAAAAAATTTTAGTTGATACGAACTGTCAAACTTTATTCGCGTTCCACATCATCCACACTCGCAACGATTAAAATAATCACGCGTACTTAACCTAAAAAAATCATTCTTGTTTTGGTTTCGGTGGTGAATGTCAAACTTCATTCGCGACGAATTAAAAACTCTCATGTGAGAAATGTCAAAATCGACGAATATTCGTTCATTCGTTGGTCGTGCTCATGTGAATAATAGCCGCGTTTTATTATCACCATGATCTGATCCGGATCTTGAATTTACATGCATTACAACAACAACACAAGATCCTGCTTTGTGTTTGGATCTCAATTTGAGATCCAAAATTTAATTCTTTTTTTCACAACAAGGAGCGCTTTATCATTGTAATTTTACATACAAATGTTGGTATCATTGCAACAAATTAAATAAAACCTGTATTGCCATATAAACATTTTCATTTGACTGAAATAAAATATTTTTTAAACAGAAAGCGAGAAGCTTTATATTTATTTATTTGGTATATAATCCATGAAATAATTAGATATTTTAACAAAACTAGATATTAATTGGTGAAATTAAAATAATAAAGTCCAAAAAAATGTATATTTGACATAATTTATGGGTATTATTTTCCCCAAAAAAAAGGAACAAAAAAAATTATTGAGCAAAATGTTCTTTGGGCAACCCTGCTTCAAATGTCAAAAAATATAAATAAAATCGAGAAAGCTGCAGCACAAATGGGAGAAAAGATGTTCAAATAAATTGTAAGTAATCTCTAAATTAAATTATTTAAGTGTCACATTTATTAAAAGGTCAAAAAGAATCTGGACTACATGTGAGACCAAAGCGTTCCTGAATGCTTTGAGTTTGAGAGTGCAATGGTGATTTGCAGAAACATTTTCAAAAGTTGTGGAGCTTCCATTTTTGGTATGTGTTTGTTTTTTTTTTGCTTCGAAATGTCACTTTTGAAAGAACGAATTTGACACTGCTACCAAACTTTTAATAATAAAAAATATGATGATCCAATGCTGTTTTATTATCATGATCTGATCCGGATCAGATCATGGTGATAATAAAACGCGGCTAATGCTAAAGTGTGGACCGTATGTGGAACGCGAAAAAGAGTTTTCCATTTCGTTACAATACAATCAGATAAAAATAGCTTTGACTGATACATCGAACGTCCTGAGTTCTCTCTCCCACCTTTTGCGGCCTTGTCGACTGTCGTAGTTGACCAAAGTTAATAGGAAAAGAGTTTCAATATGTAAGTTAAATTCTCAGCCCGAAGGGTGTAATAATAATTGAATTTTGTGTTTTCATTTTGGATGCCGAAGATCAGATCTAGAGTTTTAGAGCTTAGCAGAGAAATTTACGCAATTTACCGCAATGTGGCCGGTAATTAAGAGATCTGGCTACATATCTGGTTATATATCTCCAAAACAAAAACCAGTTAAGGACGAGAACTCGTGACAAATTTTACTTTACATTTGTGCAAAACTTGAATCGAAATCCAGAAGGTCAATAGCTTAATCAAAGTTATTCAGAAAGTTTGGTTCCGAAATAACAGGGAGTACATCTGGTTAGCTTTTCGGAGGAGAGGCATCCCAGAAAAACTAATTGCTATTATGAAAGCAACACATATGATGGATGTCACGTTCTGCACGATGGTAGGTTGTCAGATGATTTTGAAATCAGTAGCGGATTCAGACAGAGCTGTATTCTGTCGCCAATATTGTTTTTGCTGGTGATAAGCGATGTACTGCTCCCAGCTTAACTTGCAGGTAGCGGAGGGATCCAATGGACTTTGACATCCTATTTAAAGCACTTGGATTACGCGGACGATGTTTGCTTACTTTCTCATAGGATCATGGATCTCCATCAAATGACAAAAAGTATGGAGAGAGAAGCAGAAATCGTGGGGCTGAAAATTAATTCCGGCAAAACAAAATTGATCAGCCTTGGACCCTGACCATCCTCTCAAATGAATATTTCCTCACAACCGGTGCAGTAAGTGGAGAGCTTTCAATGCCTTGGAGGTATCGTCTCCATTAAAGGTGGAACCGAACAAGACATCAACTGCCGCATCGGCAAAGCAAAAGCGTCGTTAAGTTGTCGAAATTTCATCGGAAATTTGGAGGGATAACTCTATCAGCTTAAGAACAAAGCTACAACTGTTTCGCACAAATTTCGAATCTGTACTTCTTTATGACCTGGAAGGTTACTTCAGCCATAACAAGGAAGCTGCAAACCTTCGTGAATAGATGTCTTCGCAACATTCTAAGGCAATGGGGTCCTTTATAGAAGGATAGGTCAGCAATCTATAGACTCTTTTATACTAAGGCGTAAGTGGCAATGGATTGGACATAAGCTTCGAAAAGGTAACGACGTGATATGTATGAGGAACGAATTGTATCCAACAAGTATGTATACACTATTTACTACAAAAATCAACCCGATTGTTTTTATTTACTAAAAAAGAATAGTTAATTTACAGAAAAAAATGTACTTAACAAAATTGAGAGCCTGCCTCTTGCCGGAAGCAAGTTAAGTACAGAGCATATTTGATTGGCAGTGCTGCGCCCATCACCCATTCATCTTGGAATGATACATGCGTTGGTATCCATAGAGCAGAAATTGATTTTATACGTTTGTTGGAGCATCATAAAGTATTAAGAAATAGTATCACTTTTAGTTTTGATTGTTTATTTAATAATTGTAAAATTGTAACGAACTAAATAGTTTGCTAATTATTTGAATTTAAATCTGGCGCGCAAATTATACCAGTCGCCATTTTTTCCAATATTGAATTCGCCTTAGTTATAAGCAAATCAATGTTATAAAAAGAGCAACATTTGAATAAAACGAGCCCTTCTTTTTGTATACTTGAACTTGAATAATCGTCTTTCGCTTTAGTTCCACTCGCTGAGTTTTTTGTCTTATTGTTGTCGCGATATTCAAATTAAGCCAATTTCGCAAACAAAGTAAAGTCGGTTATTTTTCGAAAATAGAATCTTTGCTACCTCTGGATTTATCAGAGCATCAACCAGGATCTACCTAAGTCCTAATCGAGTACATTAGAGATCCCGGGTTGACGGGAAAACAATTCGTGACCGTACATTTTGGCGCCCAACGTGTTTAAAGTGATAACCCACTTGAATAAGTGTATAAAACATTACCATTCGGGTAAAACAAAATAAAAGACTACTAAAAACTATATAAAAACTATAAACTAAAACTATAAATATTCGTGAGTTCGTATTCGATTCGGTTTGGTGGCAAGTGCATTAGGTGGAGTGCTAAAACAAAGAAAAATCAACAGGAGGAGTAAGCAGTGGACAAAGAAAAATTGCAGAAGCCCAAATCACATCATCATCCCAGGAAAGAAACAAAGTGGAACGTACATATTTATAAGTATATCTACCCCAAGGTATGTGTGGTCTAAGTTTTAATCTAATGTGCGTTGCAGTTGATATACAAATTAAATTTAAAATTACAAACTAAAATTAAAGCAAACTTAACAACGCACCTTCGAAGCTAAACAGACCTTAAATTATATTATATTTATTTATATAACATAAATAATTTAAACAACATATTGCCATTCAAATGTGAAATTGATCATTATCTTAATCATATACATATATTTGCCGCCATCTATTGTCGGCACAATCGCAGTGCTTTCGCTGGAACTTATTAAATAGAATCCACAATAAAAGAAAACTTACAATCCACACATTTGTCAAACACACACACACATACACATACACACACATAGACACACATACACACACATACACACACACACATGCGCGAATGCCAAAGCTTTCGCTACTCTAGCATCCACTGCACTTTGCATATTTCGTAGTTTCGCTCTCGTTCGTAGTTTCGTTTTCGGCAATAATCGGCAAAAGCAACTACAAAATCGAATACACAACTGAATTAGAATTCAACTTGATTTCAGTGCAACGATCTTCATTTCGCCCACACAATATTCGCTCAAAGCTCATAGGAACTTTTTTTTCGCTATCGTCGTCGTCGTCGCGGGAGATCTTGCTGCATAATCATTGCACTGAAGGAAAGACTTAGGATTGTAGTCGTTGCATACTTTTAGTATGCAGGAACCAGTTTGAATTTAAACAATTAAAATAGACTATATAGACTGTAATACACATCGCTCAATAGATAATTGTCGTGAATAGAACAATTTACAATTTAAACCAATTCGCCATAGGACAAAATCAAAATATTACTCTATTTAAAAATTATCACATTTTCGAACAGGGTTACCAAATACATTTGAAATTTATTCCTACAAAAAAAAAAAAAAAAAAAAATAAGTTTTCAAATTATTCAAAATTACCTCGATTTTTAGTTTGAAGTCTATCATAAATACACATTTGTAATATACTTTAATATGGCAACTGAACCAACTCTGGACGAATTAAAGCAACAGCGTGCGTCCACCAAGGGAAGCATAACTCGCATAAAAAACATAGTAGAGTCAACTTCCAACGTATTATCGTCAACTGAACTCGAGTGTCGGCTAGGAATTTTAGAGTCTTATTTTAAACAAATTCTAGTTTACCAAACCAAGATTGAAGCCTTAGCACCCAATGATACTTGTCGAGGTGAAATCGAAGATCTGTACATCGTTGCTAAAACTAAAATTATTTCGCTTTTGGGTACTGGTAGGAGGAGTAGTGTTGCAGATATGACTTTAAGTTTACCAAATCCAACTAGTCGTCTACCTAAACAACGTTTGCCTAGGTTTACTGGAAAGTACTCGGATTACAAAAACTTTATACATTCATTTAACAATCTCGTCGAACATGATTCTAGTTTGACTAATGTTGAAAAATTCAATTATTTGCTATCGTGTTTGTCTGATCAGGCGTTAGGTACAGTCAAGGCTTATCAAGTCACGGAAGCCAATTATCCAAAAGCGCTTCAAAGCCTAAAGGAGCGATACGATAATGACTGTCTTATATTTTTGGAAAATATCTCCGAGTTAATTGAATTACCTAGAGTTCCCAAAGCATCTGCTGCTGCATTAAGGAGTTTAGTGGACGACATTTCTGCCTTATTTAGTTCTTTGCTTTCGATAGGATCTTACGAAAATATCTGCAACGCAATAATTATACACCTTGCCATGTCGAAGGTGGATCCAGAAACACAGTCAAAATGGGATGAACAGCTGGACTATAGCACGTTACCGGACTGGAAAAAATGTGCAAGTGTTCTCAACAAACGTTGTCAATTTTTGGAAGCTAGAGATGGCAAGCAATCACGTTCGGATTTCACTCACAAACCAATTACAAAACAGAAGCCTTCGTTGTCACACCATCGTCCTCAAACTTCTCTCGCTGCTAGTCAACCCTCTTGTACTTTTTGCCAGGACAAAAATCATTCCATAAAAGATTGTAAAGATTTTATTGACCTTTCTGTCATGGATCGATTTTTAAAGGTGAAGAAGTTAGGCCTTTGTTTGAATTGTTTGGGAAAGGGTCACAATTTGTCGAAATGTCCCTCGCTATACAAGTGTAAAATTTGTAAACACCCCCATCATAGCCTCTTGCATAGGTCCCAATCCACAGACAGTGCTTCAAAGGTGGAGCTTTCACAAGGCACATCCGGTCAAAGTACGTCGGCTGCAGCACACTCTGCATTGGAGAAGGATCGCAGTCCTCCAGGCCAAGTCATCTTAGCAACCGCCTTAGTTCTTGTAAAGGATTCGTCAGGAGCCTTCCAATTGGGAAGGATTCTTCTTGATTCTGGTTCTCAAGTCAATTTTGTCAATGAAAAATTCGCAAACGCGCTCCTCCTCAAAAAACAGAAACGGAAAGTTGATATTGTGGGAATAGGAGAGACAGAAACACAAACCAAATATCTCACTCAATCCACAATTAGATCAAGATACACAGATTTTGAGGTCTCTCTGGAATTCTTGATAACACCAACGATCACAGGGTATCAACCAGAAGCAGCAGTTAATGTGAATAGCTGGAATATACCTACGAATTTGGAGTTGGCAGATGAGAGTTTCAATCAACCGTCTCAAATAGATATGCTGTTAGGTGCTGAAGCGTTCTTTGATTTACTAGAAACAGGTCAAGTCAAGTTAGGTGAAGGACTTCCATTGTTGCAAAAAACTGCTTTGGGTTGGATTGTTTCAGGCAGATATAAGACACATATAGAGGAAAACAAAAAGTTGTGTTTTTTTAGTGCAGAAGATTGCCTTCTGGATCAATACCTTGAGAAATGTTGGGAATTGGAAGAGATTCAAGGTCATAAGGCGAGGTGGTCTGAAGAGCAAACCACATGTGAACAACATTTCGAAGACAACATTGAGGTTTTACCCAGTGGTCGGCTAATGGTTCAACTGCCTCTCAAAAAGGATCCTAGCTGTCTTGGTGCTTCTTACGACATCGCGCTCAGAAGATTTCTATCTCTGGAGCGTAGATTATCTAAAAACACATCGTTAAAACTGCAATACGTTGATTTTTTGAAGGAATATGAATCGTTAGGTCATATGTCATTAGTTCAAAATCCTAACCTAGACACTCCTCATTATTACTTACCACATCAATGCGTCTTAAGGCCTGATAGCGTATCAACAAAATTACGCGTAGTCTTCGATGCTTCTTGCTGCACATCATCGCAGATATCGCTTAATGGAATCCTTATGGTCGGTCCTACAATACAGGACGAACTTTTAATAATTCTTCTTCGTTTTAGGTGTTATCGATACGCTTTAACTGCCGACATCGTTAAGATGTACCGACAAATTTTTGTACATCCATCGCAAAGGAGATTGCAGCTTATCTTATGGAGAGAAAATGCAAACTCTCCTATACAAACTTATCAGCTCAACACCATTACATATGGTACTTCTTCTGCGCCATTTTTGGCAATTCGTTGTCTGCACTACTTGGCTGATAAAAACAAAGAGCAATTTAGTCTCGGTTCTTCGGTTTTGAAGTCGGACTTTTACGTTGACGATATGTTGACTGGAGCTGACGACTTACAGACTTTGAGCCAAAAACGTAACGAAGTCGTTTCCATTTTGAATTCAGCGGGATTAAAGCTGTCAAAATGGAATAGCAATCATCCTCCTTTAATAACGGAAACTAAGCAAAAGGATATACGTTTAACGGATTCCAATCTTACAAGTACGCTAGGGATCGCTTGGAACCCTCTCGCAGACGTATTTAGTTTTTCATATAAGCCAACTCGAACGTATAACAAATATACAAAGAGATCAATTCTCTCTTTATCGTCGTCTCTCTTCGACCCGTTGGGTCTACTTAGCCCTATCATCATTCGGGCCAAGATAATTTTACAACAACTTTGGATAGACAAAGTGGACTGGGATGCATGCGTGCCACAAGTAGTAGACTCCGAGTGGCATGAATTCATGAATGACCTTCATTCAATTCAACATCTTTCAGTTTCTCGGTTTGTATTTTTGGAAACGAAACGAAGCTACCAAGTTCATGGTTTCGCAGATGCATCCATGAAGGCCTACGGATGCTGTATCTATCTTAGAAGCATAGATAATTTGGGATCAATAGGCACAAACCTTTTGATCGGCAAGTCTAGGGTAGCACCTGCCACAAAGAAACAGCTACCGCGGTTAGAGCTTTGTGCTGCACATCTTCTGTCGAAACTGTGGTTGAAAATCCAAAAAGTTTTGGACAAAAAATACACAGACGTATTCTTTTGGACTGATTCTGCAATTGTGCTGCACTGGATATCCACGCATTCATCGAAGTTGAACACATTTGTAGGAAATAGAGTTGCTGAAATCCAGGAAAATACGAAACAAGTCGTCTGGAAACATGTACCCACACTTGAAAATCCTGCAGACATTGTATCTAGAGGATGCACCGTGGAAGAGTTGAAAACTTCGATATGGTTTAAAGGTCCAGGGTTCTTGCTAGAAAATGAAGAAAATTGGCCTTTCACAGAGGGAATTCTTCTTCATCCAGAAGAACTTTCGTTGGAGAAAAGAAAAACTGTTTTACAGTGTCAACAAACCGATAATAATCACTTTCTTCAAATTATAGAAAGATTTAGCTCATATACAAAAATCGTTAGAATTTTCGCTTACGTTGTCAGGTTCATAAATTTACGAGTATGGAGAATCCCATTTCCAGCTAAATACTTAACTGGTGACGAATTAGAATTTGCTCTTCATGTTATAGTGAACGTGATCCAAACAAAGTACTTTACAAAGGAAATCAAAGATATAAAGTCAAACACGCCTATCAAGGGATCTATACAATCATTAAGTCCGTTCATTGACGACAGGCAAGGACTTCCTTTGTTGAAGGTGGGTGGACGATTGAAGCACGCAGACAGTGCCGGATTAGCCTCAAGGCAAACTAGGCAGCTGCCTAGGGGCCCCGCTTGAGCTAGGGGCCCCTCGCTCTGACTACGAACAAAAAATTTTTTTGGAGATGCACCTTCAATAAAAAACAGCATTACATTTTTTATACTTGCTATAAATATAAGAAAAAAGAACAACAAAAAAAGAAACAGTGTATACGTGTTTATAATGAATTATGACTCCCATGCCCCATTCCATCCTAATGGGCCCAACCCAGCGATGCCAGAATGAGAGATTTTTACCTTTTTTTCGGATTTTCGACAGTCAGCTCAAATTTTTTTCACGTTTTAATATCTTATAAAAGTTAGTAGGAAGTACAACTAAAATTAACTTTCGAACAGATTCGAAAGTAGCACAAAGTAACATAGCAGGGCCCCAGAAAAAAACAATATTTTCAAATGTTACAAATACAAACGCATTAGCACAGGGTCGAAGTGCAGTTGGATAATACATTTTGGGAGACGAACCAAAATGAAATGAAAATAAGAATGGATATTATGTACATAATTTACACCCCTATTCTGGCAAACCTCACAAGTCACAAAAACCTCACAAGGTGATCATAACTTGATTTTGTGAGGATTTATTTCTCACAAACTTCTTACTAAGAAAAATCCAACTTGTGAGTTGTGACCTCCTTCAGAGCAGATCACAAATTCGAAAGTTTTTGTGACGCCAAAACCTCACAAACTCAAATTCAGCTCACCTTGTGAGGTCGTCATAACTTGTGAGGTTTGCCAGAATAGGGCTGTTAGATTAAGCAATTTTTTTTAACTCTTCTATTGTGTTCAAATAGATAAACCAACTACTGTAGCAAATCCCTACAACATCCAGCCATCGAACTTACAACAGCAGTCGATCTTTTAAAATCGCTCTTACATTTTTTGGCATCGCAGCGGGAATTGTTTGATGAGTATGAAATGCAGGCAAACCAAAAAATCAACATTGAATACAGTGATGAAAATCAGAGGGTTAGAAGAAGAAAAAAGTATCATGATGAAGGAAGTGGAGAAGAAGTCTTACTGAATGGAAAACAAAAGTTTAAAATTGAAACGTATTTGCCAATATTAGATATGCTGTACGGAGAATTATCGCGAAGATTAAAAGCCTATGAGGAAATTAATTCTCTCTTCGGATTTTTAACAGATTTCATGACAAAGACGAACCAAGAGATCAAAGACGCATGTATAAAATTCATTGAATATTATTCTGACGACATCGAGCCACAGTTTACTAATGAGATGGTGCAATTCAAGTTTTTTATGTTGCAATCAGAGGATGCACCAGAAAAATCTAAAATTGTGGATGCCGAGAAGTTACTCAAAATAATTTCAGATAAAATGGTCCAATCAACGTTCCCAAATGTTATGATAGCCTTAAAAATATATAGAAGTTTGATGATTTCTAACGCGACTGGTGAACGTCATTTTTCAAGACTAAAACTTATAAAAAATTGTCTGCGTTCATCAATGTCCCAAAAGCGATTGAATTCGTTAGCAATAATGGCGATAGAAAACGATGTTCTGGATGAGGTCAATTTTCAAGACATAATAAGCGATTTTGTTTCAAAAAAAATTAGAAAAGTCAATATTAAAACTTAACTTGGAAAAAACATTTTTCTTTCTTTTATTACATAATAATAAAACCAAAATTGAAACTTTTGCGTATGATTTAACTCTCCAGTTTTATAATGAAACCGTAAGTATACTTATACCTTATGAATGCAAGATAATTTCTAATAACTTGTAGTTAATCGAAATTGTCTGAGAACCATGAAGTTGTTATACATATATGCTTTGTTGAGATATCACTGCATATATTTACTACAGTTATTAATTTATATATCAACTGCAGACTGTTGTCTAAGATGTTTCAAATGTTTTAGTTAAGATTTATAAAATGACAGATTATAGCTGATTATTCCTCAGGAGGTTACCTACACCTTCTAACCTAGCTCAAAAAGAGCTTATAATATCGAAAAACCATCGGAAAAGGGCCCAAGAATTACTCTGCCTAGGGGCCCATGACATGGTTAATCCGGCTCTGCACGCAGACATGCCAGAAGGAAGTAAGCACCCTTTGTTATTGCCAAAGGATTGCGCATTTAGCAAAACACTCGTTGAACACCTTCACTATTCAAACTTTCATGCTGGTCCAAAAGCTCTTGTCGCTATAGCTAGGCAAAGGTTTTGGATGGTCAATATTCGGGAGATAGCAAGACGAATAGTTAGAAAATGTCCACATTGTACGAGGTATAGGCCTAAGTTGTTCGAGCAGGTTATGGGAGATTTGCCTGCAGAAAGGTTAACGCCATCACGTCCATTTTTATGCTGTGGGGTGGACTTCTGTGGTCCAATTTACACGTATTATAAGATTCGAGGCAAGGTTCCGTATAAAACCTATGTTGCTGTTTTTGTTTGTTTTTCGTCGAAAGCAGTGCATCTCGAAGCCGTTTCAGATCTGTCCACCGATTCGTTTATCGGAGCATTAAAAAGGATGATAGGACGTAGAGGTCTTCCAAAAGACATCCATTGTGACAACGCCACAAACTTTGTTGGCGCTCAGTCAAAACTTAGGGAACTACGGGATATGTTGTTTAAAAATTCTAATCAAGAAAATATTGTAAATTTTTGTTCTAATGCCAATATAAACTTTCATTTTATACCCCCCAGGGCACCCCACTTTGGTGGAATTTGGGAAGCGGCTGTAAAAGTAGCAAAGGGCCACCTATACCGCAGCCTAGGAAGTGCAAAGTTATCCTTTGAAGAACTGTCGACAGCGCTGGTGGAGATTGAGGCCATAATGAACTCCAGGCCTATCGTTCCCATGTCTACTGATCCCAACGACTTCGAAGCCCTAACACCAGCACATCTTCTCATTGGGACATCGCTTAAAGCAATTCCTGAGCCAGCTTCGGACGTCTCCCACATTAGCTATTTGCAGAGATGGCGACGAATCAACGCTGTCAAAACCCACTTCTGGAAGCAGTGGTCATCTGAATACGTCCAAGAACTTCAAGGTCGTGGAAAGTGGGCGTCACCCAGCCCAGACATCGCAATTGGTAGCCTCGTCATTATCCACGAGGACAACCTACCCCCTCAAAAGTGGCTCTTGGGAAGAGTCACAAAAATCATAAAAGGTCAAGATGGTCGTGTCAGAGTAGCTGATGTAAAAACAGCTCGTGGAGAGTTTCGACGACCAATTCGAAAGCTGGCAGCTGTTCCGTCTTGAAAGCCAGTCCTTTCAAAGGAGGCGGAATGTTGGAGCATCATAAAGTATTAAGAAATAGTATCACTTTTAGTTTTGATTGTTTATTTAATAATTGTAAAATTGTAACGAACTAAATAGTTTGCTAATTATTTGAATTTAAATCTGGCGCGCAAATTATACCAGTCGCCATTTTTTCCAATATTGAATTCGCCTTAGTTATAAGCAAATCAATGTTATAAAAAGAGCAACATTTGAATAAAACGAGCCCTTCTTTTTGTATACTTGAACTTGAATAATCGTCTTTCGCTTTAGTTCCACTCGCTGAGTTTTTTGTCTTATTGTTGTCGCGATATTCAAATTAAGCCAATTTCGCAAACAAAGTAAAGTCGGTTATTTTTCGAAAATAGAATCTTTGCTACCTCTGGATTTATCAGAGCATCAACCAGGATCTACCTAAGTCCTAATCGAGTACATTAGAGATCCCGGGTTGACGGGAAAACAATTCGTGACCGTACAACGTTGTTATAGATTACTCTTTTTTGGTGGTACCCGTGGCATGATGGTTAGTGCGTAAGGCTGTCATGCCAGAGGTCCTGGGTTCGATCCCTGCCTATGCCATCTAAAGTTTTTTTCACGGGTACTACCTCTTGCGAGGAATTGATAAATTCTAAAAGAGTAATTCTTGTCATGAAAAGTGCTTTCTCAAATTTTCCGTTCAGATTCGGCTTAAAAGTGTAGGTCCCCTCCATCCCTGACAACAGTACTCGCACACAGGAATGGTTGAGAGTTGTAAGTCACTAGGCCCTAGTTCTCAACGGACTGTTGTGCCACACAATTTTTTATAGATTACTCTTTGCCTTGATTTAAAATCTGAAAAAATATTATTGTTGAAATATAAACAAACACGCAACTTATGTTTTAACCGTATCGGTTAAACATGATGTTGAAACAATAACTGTTCTCTTTTCGCATTTTGAAGCATTTAAATTTAATCCTAATTGGAACAACATCCAAGCATAAAGCATTTCAGGACTGCGTATACGATGGTAGCACTATGTCCACCCTCTTGTGATAGTGGCTAGATTTGTAATAATCCCTGGCACTTGAGTAGTTATCATCTTTATCTGTATTTGAAAGGAAATTTCTGCTGACTGTTGGCAAAGAAGGTAAATCATGTTCTTAACGGATTGGAATCGAAATATCCAGTGTCGCATATGTATATTAACATATTGGGCTTGTTATTGATGCAATCAAATATCATTTCCTAGTTTTGCATTTGGGGTTTCCATCAAAAATTATAACCCAATGGAAACCAATAATAAGCTTTTTTATAGAATTCGGTGTTTATGCCATGGAACTACTAATATCACAGCTCTTAAACCAGAAAAACTGTATTTAAAAAATACTGAAGGAAAAGACAAGAACTCACTTTCTTGATACATTTTAGCCATCAATAGCGTATAAACCAAAGCCTTGTGTTCACTTGGAGTCACACTGAAAACAAATTCTTGGCTTATTAAGATTGTGTTCCTTTAAACTGAAAAATAATCACAAAATAAGATATTGCTTTCATAAATGATATAATTATCTAAATATAAAACTTACCTGCTAGAACTAAAATAGAAAATAAAAGAAATGACACACAAGCGTTAGATGTCAACATAAAATTTTCATTTTAACAGCTGTCTTTGATAATAAAGATAGATAATTACAGATGTCCTTTGTTTCCTTGACAAAAATTGCTTTTTGAAGCAAAGAAACAACAGATAGCGCTTTGAAAATGAATTACGATTTTAGCAGAGCTAAGGAGGTGGAATCACTTTTAATGGGGGTTTGTATGAGAATAAGTATTAAGTGTGTTCAGTGACGCTGTGCTAGACAGAAAAGTACAGCTTTTTGCTGTTCATTGAGGTTTTTTCTGTGCTGAACTGTTCTACTTTCCTGTCCATTGACAAACCTAGAACAGTTTAGAACAGGATTTTCTGTTCTTGCTTTTGAGTCAGAAATGTCAAAATCGACGTTGTCATTTTTTTTGTTTATGTTTTGATTTGGCTGTGCTTTGTGTTTTTTTTTCTCGTGATTTAAACAAATTAAAATAAAGTTATTTTGCCAATTTGTTTAATAAAATAATTATAAAATACATTTTTTTACATCTTACATGAATAAATCTTTTACATTTCATCAAAGAAAAGGTAATAACATTCTTCACACTTTCATTCCAATCATCTGAAGAGGAATCCGACGAAAAATCACTATCGGTGTCTGAACCACTAACATTTTCATTTAGTATTATCTTAGCAATCACTTGATTTTCCATTTCAATAATTTTTAATAATATTTTTCACAGTAAAAACACAAAAAATGAAATAAAATAAGCGGGAAACGAAAAATTCACACAATTTGCAATTTGTTTTTTTTGACAACTGACGTTTAATTGACTGTTCTAACTTGATCTGACGTTTCTCACGAAACTGTGCTGTCCTGTGCTGTTCTGATCTAGAAAAAACCTCGTTGAACACAACTATTGACTAGCAGTCCTTTTCTAATATGTCAATGAACGTACCCATTCAAATGCGTACTGCGCTACATGAAAGTGAAGCCGATTATGTTTTAAGAAGTTTAACTATGATTGATAATATTGTAAAGCAGGCCCTTAGAAGTATTTTTGAATGTTGAAACGTAAATTTCTACTATTGAATTCAAATTCACATACCAAATAACATAAACAAAAATACTCAAATTATCAATTAGTAATTGATTATTTTTAAGTAATAAATTTGGCATCACTTTTTGTCTTGCGAATCGCTATTTTTCAATAATGTCAGCGAAAAAAAGTGACAGTTCTTTTGTGACATTTGACGTCCAATCCAAAAGACAAAAGTTTTCACTATTCCTATTCCCATTCAAAACAAAGTGCATCATCCAAAAACCGAAATAATTTCGTTTTTAAGTGCGAAAATTAATTGTTTAAATAAAACCAATTAAACAACACAATGGCTTTGGCAAACGTCCTAGTTCTTAGCCAAATTGCTGGCCATGTTATCCTCTTCATTCTTTCGCTATGTATGATTTTCCCATTGAGTATGAATCTCAATGAGTTTAAGTATGTACACAAATTGAATACCTTCTAATTCATGATTACCAACAATTGAATCCAATTATCTTCTTATTTTTTTCATTCTTAAATGTTAACTCATCACAGTGGTCATTGTCTACTGTTTGCATCGGGCAAATGGAGAGAGGAAGATGGTTTGTTTAATGTCGAATGGGCCTCCCCCGGATTCTGTAGATTCCCCCTTGCAACTGGAGTTATTCTATTTTTTATCTCAAGCATTCAAATCTATCGGTAAGTCAAATCGATTCACCACTTTCCAGATAAAAAAGTAAAACATTGTCATTATAAATATTCCTGATTAATATAGATTTGCACGTCTTCGTGAAGAAAGCTCATTCTTGGCCCTTTTCATTGATGTCGTATTGGGCATTCAAATGCTTGCCATGTCAATTTTATCGGCTATCATGATTACTCTTGGATTTATTGTTTGGTGTTCGGAGATGACCGAACGTTTCCCATCGTGCGAAACAGCTGCTGGTCAGAATATAACCCCGGGTGGTGAGAGAATTGATACATCAGGATTCTACATTGAAATGGGAACAGCACAGTTTGGTGCATGGGGAAGCTTCGCAATATCAGTTGGAGTTGCTGTTATTGCCCTCCTCAAGCTCATAAACAACCACCAAATTCGTAATATTAAGGTATCAATGTACTTGGAACGCCAACGTCTTGTTAATGAGGATGCAATGAATGTGAATAATCAAAGAGATGGCAGATCAACTCCACCAATCGAAGCTGCACAGTAAAATTGCAATCCGAACATGCAAAATCATCTACTTTAATTTTTGTTTTCAGTTAAAAACTGTTAAAAACATAAGTAATATAGTAAATCAACAAAATAACCGATATATTAAGTTCTAGAGTTATGTACCTTCATAAAAATGACTCATTATTATTATTATTATCTATTGTTTTATGCGATTAATAGCGAATAACATTTGAGTTCTTTGAAGTTAGTTTTAATTTTGAAGCAAGCATTCGATTTCATAGACATAATTATGTACACTCACATTTTGTAATCTAATCAATGGTTTTTTCTTTTCTATGTGATATTTTAAATTAAAATTTAATATGAATAAATTAAAATTGAAAGTAAGTCAATTATGTTTTGAATCATCACTTAACTGCGATCGTTCAGAAGTTGATGCACAAATGGAATAGCATAAGTATTAGGTAGGTGGTACTCCCTGATTCAATGACGTTATCACACACAATTGTTTATTTGATGGGTCCATTTGAAATTTCAATTTCCCCGCCATAGTATAGAAGATAAACCTCAAATTTTAAGCTCCTATTTTCTCAATTGATATTTACAAAGTAAATATGAAGTGGGCAGATATTTCACTAACAAATAATAATTTCAAAAAAGAATTGAGTGTGCCAAACTTCATTGAATCACATCAGCATACGTCCTAATTGTTCTAATTTTACAAATTAAAATTCAATTCGCTATTGAAACTATTAGACACCTCCATTCATGACAATACTCGCACACATAAATGATTGAGAGTTTTACTACGACCTGGTTTCTTACGAGCCTAACAAATTTGTTCATTAATTATTGAATAAGCGAAAGATAAAAATATTAATCTAGACGCAAGATTTGCTTCGAGGTAGAATGCATCCAATTCTTTTATTTAGAGCCTGTAGAATCATTCTTCTTCAAATACGAGGCCAACAATTTTTCTTAAAACTTCTTTCGAACTTTAACAAAGCATCCAAGTATCGAATTCATATGTGGATACTGGCTGAGTCATGGGTCTTGTAAAGCGGCAACTTGGAATTTTTATTTGACAGACGATATCGGACCCAATGTATTTGTCCTTGAATCCTTAATAGATTTTGGAAAGTTTATTTCCATCGAAGAGGATAAATAAATTGTATTTTCCTAAAATTCCCAATTTTTAAGCTGGACAAAATAGAGTGAAGAATTTCATTTACGTTAGCCTTTTCTCAAGATAACAGTTCTAGAAAAGTAGTTGTGGAATGAAGACCACTCGATAGCAATATTGTTGAACAAATCATCAACAATAATAATTTATGTAGAGATGGAAAAACAGCGATTTATAGGCAACAATAGGGTGGCCAACATTTAAGATACCAACTTACCCAAAAGATAGACAGGTTTTGAATTTTAAAGTGAAATTGACTGTTTTCTACCTCAACATTTCAATAAAACAAAGTTTGTGTGACTATTCACACTTCCTTAGATCCTCAGGCCTATAAAGTCCGTGGCCCGTGGGTGACGCCTAACGGGACATAGAGCCGCAATTACTCCTATATACGCTATATGGCTGCCCGCAGTACATTACTGATCACTAATATACAGTCCTGTCTAACTCCACTTTGGACTTCAAACTCTTCTGACAACCTACCCCCGTGTAAGACGCGTCATTTGGACCCCTGTGAAAATTCAACGTTAATTTTTTTAATCGTTTCAATAACGTTTTTTTTAGATAATGGCCCGAAAGACCCGAAAAAGGCCGCCATAAAAATGAAGTATTTGTTTTGTATTTTTATTTACATTGAATTTTTCCCTTTCATATTGGTCTCCGCAGCTAAGGCAGTAAGTATTGTGAGGGATACCCATTTTTGCTGCATGCCTTCCTATCGGCCAATGTCTGGTACATTAGGTATGAAAGTTGACATTGAAGATCGTTCTGGTCATTTTCCTTCGTGCACAAAGGTCTTCGTTCCACCAGGGAGGGCATAAAATCAAAAGTTTAAACTGATGATTAAAAAACTTTAATCCTGTATTCCAGGACTTCTACAGATTCTACGCTAAGATTAGAAATTTTGTTTAGTTTGGACTTAACTGATTGACCGAATTTTTTCCAGGGGGAGGAGTTTCTGACTCAAAACTTAATGTTGAAGAGGATCCATTTGTGATCCGAAAAAGAATTCACAGAGAATACTCTCCAATTTTCCACCAAGTTCGGAAAATGTATAAAGTAATTTGGAGCTGTAGTATGATCTTTAGTCTCCCTGGCCAAGTCACTAACAAGTCTTGACTGTGGGACACTCTTTGGACAGATACCATCACCAAGTCGTCCATTCTGCTTCATCTACACACTGATTGTAAGTATCAAGTAATAGAAGAAGAAACCTATCAAAAGGAGAAAAAATAAAACTAAAAGTTAATTTTTCTTTAACTGTTGTTAGGGAATTGGAATGGCGCCCGTAGTATAAAGGTATTGCAGCATCGAACTGACACAAAATACCATTTCGAAATAACTCTTCATTCATATACAAAAAGTCTACTTTATTTAATGAATCATTATACGTACATAATTATGATAAGTAAAAAGGTATTAGAAGAAAAACTTAAAGAAAACATAAAAGACAAGAAAAGAACAAAGTCATTAAATAAGAAAAACAATATCATCAGCAAGCATAATTTGATTGTCCTCAGTCATCTTATTAACCGCCGCTTCAATTTCTCCAGCCGAAAAAGCCTCATCATTATTCTTATTGACTGCTGCTGTTATCCTTGCCAAGGGCAAACTCTGCTCCCTAGCTTCACGGAACATCTTCTGAAGACTGTTCTTAAAGATATTCAGTCGAGGCTCAGATATGAAAGCGGGTGTCGATACGACAGTTGATTCGGTGTTGATTTCAGACGAAGTTGCTGCCTGAGATCTTCTTGTATCGCGCAGAGTCAAATCACCGGCATCCGGTTGTGGTGGCACGAAATCATCATCTTCATCGGCTTCAATTGGTTCCGATTGGGTGGCTTCAGTTCGGGTGCGTTTGGTGCGACGCGGTGGAGTCGTTTCTTGGCTAGCACCTTCATCCGAATCGCTATCGCCGCCATCACGACGACGTTTCTTCTTCTCTTTTTCAAGGACTTTCTTGAAGTAGGCGAATTGAACAAGCTCAATGGCGGCCTGAGCATCGTCAACTGTTACCGATGCCGACATACGTGCACGAGCATGGGCTGTAGAGAGACGAATCAGGGTTTCCAGACTACGTGCTGTAACGGGTTGTGTCCTGGCCACATCCGATTCGACATTGTCTTGAGAACGAAGACGTGAATACTCATTGGCAATAGCTTCACAAGCTTCTTCGGTTAGCTTTGGTTTCATACACTTAGCAGCTTGAATGTATTTACGCATGAAGTCGACTGAGAGAATTTTGTCCTGACGCTTGCGTGATTTTCCATGCAAAAGAGCATCGTATTTCTCATAAAGTTCTGTTTCTTTTTTATTCTGTGAAATTGAAAACAACATTAGAAGGAGGAAATTAAAAAGGGTCCAAGATTTGTTACTTCTTCTTTGTTGCTGACAAACGCAAGCGAATCGGCATAGCTGCTTCCCATGGATAAGACTTCACCATCAGTTTCTTTTGGGTCTCTAGAAGGAAATAAATTTAATGAGTTAAAGATAAACACAAATAAATAAAAACTTCATGCCTGTAACGATGCATGCGCACCACATGGTCAGCAATCATGTTGTCCGTATCGGGGTTAATGACATCCAACATAACAAACAGTAAATCGAAACGAGACAACAGCGAGTCCTGCAGACCTATGTTCTCCATTGGAGTCTTATACTGATCGTACTGCAAAAAAAAACTTCAAAGTAAACAATCTGATTTTTGTGATTTCTCTCTAAATTCCTCACCCTTCCGTAGACAGGATTAGCTGCAGCCAGCACAGAACAACGTGCATTCAACGATGCATGAATTCCAGCCTTGGAAATTGTAACTCTTCCCTGTTCCATAACTTCGTGAATGGCCGTACGATCCATGTCGCTCATTTTATCGAATTCATCAATGCAAACAACACCTCGATCGGCCAATACCATAGCACCGGCTTCCAGACGACGCTCGCCTGTTTCCTGGTCGGTGGTCACAGCTGCCGTTAGACCCACACCAGTCGAACCTCGACCTGTGGTTGGAATGGCCCTCGGTGCAGTGTTTAAAACATATCGCAGCAATTGTGACTTAGCCACACTTGGATCTCCAATGAGAAGAACATTAATATCACCCCTCAGACGTGTTCCATTAGGCAAGTTCTTCTCGACTCCGCCAAGCAGAAGACACAAAATCGCTTTCTTGACGTATTCATGACCATGTATAGATGGCGCCAAACTCTTCGATAGCAGCTCAAAAACTTCCGGATCTTTGGAGATTTTCTTGAAGGTCAAGTAATCCTTGCGAGTGATTCCCAAATCGTTGTCCTTCTTCAAGTGTGACACGTTATTGGCGAGAAGAACAGTCTTGAATGTTCCAGATGTGTAACCACCTTGCTTGCCCGGCAAACATCGATAGTTCCCTGTGAATTGTACTCTGTCACCAGGTTTGCATTTGTCCACCAAGTCATCATCGCAAATGATATCTATGGACCGCGGCAACTGGCCAGCAGGCGCCTTTTCAGGCATTTCCTGAATTGTTAGACTCTGATGATCCTTGTAAATGGACAGACCGAATTCTGTCTCGAGAAGATTGCCATCGTCATCCTTGGTCGGATAAACGGCACTCGATGGGACTGCTTCAAACGACGTCAAGTCAGTGTACTTCCTTTCCATGACTTTCTTGGTAGTTGGACAAAAGTGAACACTTCGTACGACTTTCGGTCGGATAAGGGAAACCTTTGTGACAATACCTTCAACACACACCAAATTGCCTAGATAACTAAATGCGGCATTTTAGGATGTTTCTTAGGAGTGGATAATAACAAAAAAGAAATCTTACGTGGATGTGAGACCTCTGGGAGTGAAATGATTGTTACCGAAGCAACCCTCGAAGCCGACAAAGAAGTCTTCGTATGTCTTAGCATAAGTCGGGTCAATAGACGCGACATACTCCTTTAGAGCGCGCCCAAATGCCAACAGTTCATCAGAGGCGTTCTTTAAGATGCCCAGAGCACGTTGTGGATTCTTTCGTTTCAAGTCATTGATATTGACAATAAGACGCTTTTTCTTCTCGGCTATCATTTCTTTAACATGACCAGTGTATGCACCTTGATCTTCCTAAGAGAAGTACAAAAATTATGGACTTTCAGAATTTATTGTTTGGGAGTTCCTAAGAAATCCTTTACTAACCTCATCGTCGAGGAAATCCAAGTATTCTCGTTGGATATCTCTTATAAATTGCTCAGCATCGGTCATAATGATATAATTATATTATTTTGCAGTTAATTACGGAATTACGTTGAATATAGATTCTAAATTGTTGGAACAAATTTGTTTCTGTTTTAAATTTCTTGTTAATATTGCCAATGCAAAACGCAAACAAAAATCTTGCAATTTGATTTCTGTTTGGTCTATGGCGGGAAAATTACATGAGTGAAGTTAGTTTCATTTGCAGTTGGAATGGATTTTGACATTTTATAGTAACAGTAGAACCCAGTGCAAAGGAGCACAACTATTTGGGGTGTTTGGTCATTTGGTCAGTTTATAATTCTAAGAATTATGAGAATTTTCTTATGCGGATTGACAATATTTTATTCCTTCTCACTTAGTAATCAAATTAGCTTTGCATTTCTTTTCATTGTTTTTGAATTGTGTGACAGTTAATTCTTGAGAAATCGAAGAATTAAAATTCTTTTCTCAGATTTCTGACATCAAAAGTATATTAAAAATTTTGTTTATATAGGGTTTTTCAATAAGGGCGGGTAGATGTCGTGGCGTTTGCTGCTTGGTATGTAGCACCGTTAACGAACACTCATTTTGATAATAAAGTTTTATCATTTGAACGTGCTGTTCAATCGTGTAACTTGCCATGATGATTTGGCATTAACAACTGAATAATAAACAAAAGATTTGACAGATGTCAAACAAAATGGCCGACACGGGGCGCCAAAATCTACCCGCGCAAATTTAAAAACCCTATATTGCTCCGGGAATACGGAAATCTCTGAGATCTAAGAATATATGATTGCAATATTCAGGCCTTTTCACACCAAACCCAAAACCGGGTTTTCGGTTCGAAAATCGAACTTTTACACGTTTTCATTTAACATTTAAATGTGTTTAACACCGGCTGTCAAATTTTGTATTGATGAAACAATATGTGAGTAAAAAGTTTTGTTCTTCTCAAATTAAAATTAAATAAATTAGGTGGCTCAACAGTCCGTATAGAACTAGGGTCTAGTGACTTACAACTCTCAACCATTCCTGTGTGCGAGTAATTGCAGGGATGGAGGGGACCTACAGTTTATATGCCGAATCCGAACGGCTAAATTGAGAAAGCACTTTTTCATGACAATAATTACTCTTGGAGAATTTGTCAATTCCCCGCAAGAGCCAGTACCCGTGAAAAAAACTTTAGGTGGCACAGGCAGGGATCGAACCCAAGACCTCTCGCATGACAGTCCAACAGTTCTTCTCAAATTATTTGTGAAAATAAAATGAATTCTTACCAATTGAAATTGATTTTAATACATAAAAAGAAAGTTGAACAAAATATGAAGATTTTGTTAAACTTTTTTTCATTATCTCAAGCCTCTATCATAAAAAAACGTCGTTTTCTTTTGCAAATCCTGGAACTTCGAAAGAAAAGAAAAGCTTTAATTGATATAATTGAAAATCGTAATCGACAAAGAAATATGTGGACGAAGGTTAGCTTGCTATAATAATTCAATTAATAGGAAGCTATGAATATGTATGTATATCTAAATATTTTATGCAGGTATGTGCCAGCACTTTTTGGGAACGTGAAATGTTATTTCAAACAAAATTTCAGAACGAGCCGCAGAACTTTCGATATACTCTGCAATGAACTAAAGGATCAGAAAATGCAAGATACAAATTTTAGCCTTATGTAGGTACTTATCAAGTTGATTTTCAGGAAGACAAGATCTATATCACACTCATCCAGTGCGATCACTGAAGCTGTAATGATGGGCTGCAATTTCTCCATGACTATCTCTTTGGCTTCTTCCTTTGAGGACTCGCCTGGCTTGTCCAAAGCACTGAGAATCTTCTTGATGTTGGCATCGTTGTCCATCAAGGGGCGATAGCCCATTGTTGTGGTTTTATTCACTGGAACAACAATTCCCACATTGTGGAATGTTTTGGGGCAAATTTTCCTAGCTCGCTGCGATTTAGCCTCCACCAGAGATTTTCTTTCATACTTATTCTCCTCCACAAATGAACTTATCGCCTTTCTCATATCTCCCAAACCCTTGTGATTGAACGGAGTTACCGGAAAGTCTTTTCTCCAGGTAGTAAGCGAAAAAGTCGAACATTTTTGTAACGACGAGTTCGAAAACGCATCCCTTAGAAACGTCATAACGAACTATGAGCAAGTCTTCCTCGTCCTTGGGGTCGTCACGCCAGTAGCCATAGTGAATTCCGGTTCCTCGGTTAACAAAATGCGTTTGAAACTCTGGAGGATCATAAAAGAACCGCCAGAGCCGCAAATAGTCACGGGGCTTTTATTCTCGACGTTGGCAAATTTTCCATATTCTGTAAATAAAAAACAAAAAGCAATTATTCTTATTTTGTAAGGAAATTGTATAAATATTATTCTTTACCACGACCAAATTTATTTCAAAATGAAATATTTGTTTTGACAGCAGCCATCAGCTGTTTTGTTTGCATTAATTTGAGCGTTGAAAATCCAAACCTTGAATTTGGTTAGTATTCCTATACCTAGATTGTTTTTTGAGGTATAGAACTTTGACACGGAATAAAACAAATATGATTTTTAAAATTGACATGAAATTTACTTTTATCTGTGACATTGTCGTTCTGGCGAGCACACCAAATAATCAGTTTTTGTGCATGTAACCGTGTCTTAATAAGCATTTGACCAAATTATCAGCGCCAAATATGCTAGTTTTGTTAACTAACGTATCTATTCAACCAAAAGTGATTTTTTAATTCGAATTTTGACAACCATGATTTAATAAAATCGCACAATTTGGAAGTGTTGTTCAGTCCTCAATCTATTCGTGTTGAAAAACAAAACTAAAAATAAATCAACTGACTGCAGATAAATTGGTAGTATACCCTTGGCGTGATGGTTAGTGTGCATGCTAGAGATTTTGGGTTTAGTCCCTGTCTGTACCACCTAGAGTTTTTTCACAGGTGACTGCCTCTTACGAGGAGTTGACAGATCCTCTAAGAGTAAGTGTGTTATTACACTGGTCGCATTCGGAAAGCTAGTGGCTACGTAGTCGAAATTCAACTAGATTTGTGAATGCAAAACTTCACTACAAAGCTAGTCAATCCGGAACTGTCATATAAATGACAAATGCAAATATATAATATAGGAAACATTTGTGTTTTCAGTACTTTAAATAGTTTGTTTTGTTTTCAAATTCAATAAAACCGAATGTAAGATATAATATGAGTGATTTTTATATGTATTTAAATACTAAACGATTAATTTCATTTTGAATTCTTGTGTCCTTACCGAGCAGCTGATTGTGAAACGTCAAAACCAGTGTGCACTAACTTTGTAGCCGAAAATTTTACACTACGTCGGAGGGGAAATTTCAACTACTTTTGTAGTTAGATTTAGCCAATCAGAATCCCTTGACTACGTAGCCACTAGCTTTCCGAATGCGACCACTCAGACTTTTTTGGAAAGACTCAAATAAGTGCGAAAGAGAAAGTTGGTGAAATAGAAATACTTTAAAAAGTCTCTACCTGCAGAGTTCTGGGTTCGGGATTCTTGGATTGTTTTTGACGTTTCTCTTTCTTGTCTTTCTTTGTTTCTTAGCGTTGCTTTATTATTCTTTCTATTGTTACCGAGTTCAACAAGAAATATTCCGGCGGACAAATTCAAGTGGAGCAAAGGCCTTATAATGAAATTAAATGAAGGAATGATTGAAAGAGTCTGGCTTGGTAGTTTAAGCTTTGGAATGTTTCACCCGTTGAAACAAAGTGATAGCCAAATTTTCTGGCCCTCAAATTGTATTTTTTTATGTCGTTTTCAATGAAAAATAGGTTAAAAGTTTCTTCATTCATCCTTTTATAATTTAAAAACGATGGTTTATAGTTTGATTTTAGTTCTTTTGTGAATAAAATGAAGGATTCTCTCCAGATTTCAATCCAATTCCTATTTTTACATTATTCGGAATTATTATCCGTATTCATGATGTCAATTATCATTGCTGTAGTAAAAAGTGCAGTTTTCTTTAATTATTTTCACACTTTGACTTTATGGATGGGAACAACAAATGAAAGAGAAGTGTCAAAAACACGCAACCGAAAACAATCCGAGTGTAATAATGCGAGATTGACGGGATGAGTGTTCAAAAGAAAATATGCGAAACATGCAGCATACAAAAAGTCTGGGTGTAATAACACACTATCTGATTGAGTAATAAAGTTCAGCTTTCAGTTGAATAGAAAAACATTATCAACTGTCATTTTGGCAGAAGTAGACTTGACTTGATAGTAAGGGAGATTTTTCTTGACTAACCTTCCAGTCAACTTTCCATTAAAGTTGCCTTAATTGGAAGGTAATTTTTTGGCATCTGGCCAATCAGATACCAGTAACTTGCCTAACACTCAAGTCCCTTATGTCGTTTGAACCTGCCCTATATATACGTAATAGTACTACCTTGTTAGCTAAATCAGCTTCTTTTTTAAAGCAACGTTTCCAAATTTAAGTTTTGATAGAATGCTTTTTTGTCAAATTTTAAATATTTGGATGAGAAGTTCAGTCGATTTTTGAATTTAAAAAAAAAATATTTTTGGATAAAGTAGAGAGTGGTTATGTTATTTTTAGTAATGTAGGTAGTTAATCAAGGAACAGGTACATGGTTTTAAGCGTAAAATTTAAAAATTCACTTCTTTTTTAATTAAAAAAATATTCAACGGGTGGTAAAAAAGGTTGAGTTTTAGCGTGAAATTCATATGTCATTTTAATTGTTTGCATATATTTTTTCAAAAGATTTTCAATGTTTGTAACAACTGATTTTCTGATGTTAACTTAAGAAAATAATTTTTCTAATAATAATAAAGCTTTCATTATTCACAGACATTCTTGTGAACTGAAATGTGTTTAGGTAAATTGAAATAAAATTTAAATTTTCACTTTATAGAACGAAATTAAGTTTCTCCTTTTACAAATATTTTATATACCAAATATAAATAAAAATAAAAGACAAAACTATAAATTTTACGTTTTAAAAATGTATCTATTTCAGTTTTTAAGTGTTTCAAAATATTGATTTTCACATGAATTTTAATGTTCACGTCAACTGAAATAACGTTATGATGTTCATAACGTAAATTAAAGTTTAATTTTTTTGTTTGCATGGCTTTTTCAAATGGTTTTGTAGTTTTTCAAGTAAAATTTAATATCAAAATGTTCACGTGAACTGAAATGAAAAAAAAAAGAAATTAAAATTTCTAATAATAATTAGTGTAAATGGAACAAGCGGTCACCGTTAAACACATAAAATATATTTTTTTCATGATATTTCTTTTTTATTTAAAGTTTAAACGTTGAAATTATGTGTTTAATGACTTAAATGACCAGCACGCTAATAGTTGCAAGCATCGATTCGTTTGAGGTTTGCGATTCATTGCAGAGTTATGCCGAATGTAAATGGTTAATTTGAGAAAGCACTTTTCTTAGAAAGAATTAGTGTGTTATTACACTCAGACTTTTTTGGAAAGACTCAAATAAGTGCGAAAGAGAAAGTAGGTGAAATAGAAATACTTTAAAAAGTCTCTACCCGCAGAGTTCTGGGTTCGGGATTCTTGGATTGTTTTTGACGTTTCTCTTTCTTGCCTTTCTTTGTTTCTTGGCGTTGCTTTATTATTCTTTCTAATGTTACCTAGTAGTACCCGTGGCATGATGGTTAGTGCGTTGGACTGTCATGCCAGAGGTCTTGGGTTCGATCCCTGCCTATGCCATCTAAAGTTTTTTTCACGGGTACTGTCTCTTGCGAGGAATTGACAAATTCTCCAAGAGTAATTATTGTTATGAAAAGTGCTTTCTCAAATTGGCCGTTCGGATTCGGCTTTAAACTGTAGGTCCCCTCCATCCTTGACAACAGTACTCGCACACAGGAATGGTTGAGAGTTGTAAGTCACTAGGCCCTAGTTCTCAACGGACTGTTGCGCCACCCAATTTATTTATTTAATGTTACCTAGTAAACAAGAAATATTCCGGCGGACAAATTCAAGTGGAGCAAGGACCTTATAATGAAATTAAATGAAGGAATGATTGAAAGAGTCTAGCTTTTTAGTTTAAGCTTTGGAATGTTTCACCCGTTGAAACAAAGTGGTAGCCAACTTTTCTGGCCCTCAAAATTGTATTTTTTTTAAGTCGTTTTTAGAAACTTGCCTTACGTGCCTTACTTTCTAGTGCCTTATGTCGTCTGAACCTGGCCATTCTTAGTTAAACTTAAAGTTTTTAAAAAGTTGTTCAATATTTGGCGCTTGATCCTTTTCTTTGAATAACATCTTGTACACGTCGTGGTATTAAAATAAATAATGATTTTATTTGACACATATTCATATTGGTTCACTCTTCTTGAACAACTCTTGCCAAGTAATTTATAGTGTAAAATAAACGTCTATTTTTAAAAACATTTTGTATTAAAATTACCCAAACGTTTTCAATCGGGTTCAAATGAGGAATGCATGGAGGCCAGTGCAATAAGTTAATATTTTGCTTATTTAAAAACTCTTTTGTATATTTTGAAACATAAATAGCAGCGTTATCCATGTGAAAGATACATTCCGCAGCAAATATTTTATCCGTACCCTTTTTAATAACGATTCTTAAATACATTTACTTGGCCTTATAAATTGTTCGTAGGTACCACATTAAAAATAAATAAATTATTGTTAGACAAACGGTACAAGAGAGAAAAATTTAGTTTAACCGTTATAAAAATATAAGATCACACAAAAGGGTTGCCATTCCTTCATAGTAATTTTTCAAAAAAAAAAAACAGAATGAATAGCAGTGATTTTGTTTTGTCCTCATCATTATTTCGCAGAGTGCATACAATGCTGCAATTTGGTTTAGTTTCCCTTGTAGATTGCTCAAAAGCTTTTAATTTACACATGTAATTTCCAATACAAATCGATTATCTGAAAGTTTGAAATAATACATTCTTACATTTTTAAAGTACCTATTAAAAGAATTTTAGAAGTAAAGTGGAAATATGCCTGATAGAAACTCACAACTATTTAATCTACGTATAAGTAACATGCATCTTATCAGTTAACTTATCGCTTGTAAAACACATTTATATCATTTTTATACTGCCGTAGCACCTCGATACTTTAACAAACTATACTACTGAATATTAGTATGTCTCTTAAATTTAGACAATTTTAATACAATTTTATAGACTTTATTGTATTCTATTTATTTTGATCTTAATTGTTTTGTTTTTAACACGATTTCGCTTAAGGAAAATAATGTAAAAATGTAATATTTAAATTTACTACGCCTTTTTTAATTATAGAAATTATTATAATTGCAACCGCAATTATTTCTTTATCTACTATATTGTCAGTTTTTCAAACTGTAAATTTTCATAACATTATAATATCATTCGACACTAGCGCTTGAAGTTAATGAATGATTGAAATTCATTATATCTCAACATGCATCTAATTGTTTAACTTGTCTTTAGTTAAAATGGAAATGAATAAAATCATCAACAATCAATCTAGTAAAATTGCACTTCTCAACTAAATTAGGCCTGTTGTCTGATGAAAAAATTAAATAATACTTTTCCAATGCATGTTGTTTTCGTCAATTCAAATTTGAATTTGTAATTTCGTCAACTTAAAAAAACAAATTAAGACATAGTTGAACAAATTTTATGATGACAGTTTAAATCTTTTTAGAATTTCACTAAATTTCCGGAAATCCTCATTTGACTCTTTATTAAGTTTATTTTATTTGTATATTTTTTTTGTTTTGAAATATCTTATACTCTCATGGTTTTGAAAAAATACGTTTTTAAATAATTAATTGTTGGTGTTGATTTCGAATATGAATTTCGATTTTAAAATTAAAAAACTACGTTTTTTCATATTTTTTCCAACGTACATATGTATTTCAAAAACATGATGTGATAATCAGAACAAAACATTACTTTAAGACCCTATTTTCTTATTTTTTAAAAATATCATCATGGAAATTACCTTCCAATGCAAATTTAATTGGACTCCGACTCTCTTACTTTTATTTATATCATAAACAATGTCTTGTTTGAAACTTTTAATCCATTTAACTTGTTTTCTGATAAAAATTACCCTAATTCCAACCGACAGCATTGTCTATTATGAAACTCTTAACTGTGTAAAAGTTAATGCTTTAAGAACTGAAAGATCTCTACTGTCAGGTGTACAGATGCCCTTATAACAAGCTGAACTATTTTGTACAGAAATTAAAAAAGATGATAGACGACAAAACTATTACCGAAACTTTAATATCACCTGAACACAACATCAGTATTTCAGGACTTTCGTTGTTTGATCGGTATTTTTAAAAGTAATGTTCTTTCGAAATATCCAGTCTTATTCAAACAATTTTGCCGTAAGTAAGATTTTCCTTGAGCTCAATTTCGTCTCTTTTCAGCCTCCCATCTTGAATGTGGAATGCGTTTATATTCGTATCTGCTTGGACACAAACAGCAAACAACGTAAAGAATCTCAATATAGCTGCAGCTGATTTTAAAATATTTTAATGGCTAGTTAACTTTGACTAGAAGGGTAAGTTATTTAACTTAAAAACAAGGAAGAAAAATACGGTCTTTAATTTTACCAAAACCAAGTATAATATTTATATACATCCAAACAAAAAAAATAAAAACAAAATAAATAAACTATTTAATTCCCTTGGCGCATTTTGAAAACACTTTAGACGGAGGTCAAAAGATCCCATAATGTACTTTTTATATTGTGCTCTTTATGAAAATTGAAATCTAATCATTAACTAACGTATCAGGAAATGTCTCTAAATCTTTTCCTGGCTTCAATGATTTTATTAAATATATCTGACTTGATATCATCTTTAACTGATGATGGCAGTTTTTCAATCATAGACACAGCAGTCCTTATAAACAACTCATCAGCGTCACTGTTGCTTATGTTTTGTGGTTCAGCTTCGAGTTGGTTATCCAACTTGTTTATAATGAGACCGAATTGGTCACAAAGTCCATCGAACGATTTCTTTCTTAAAGGAGACGGAGTTAAGCATTCTTCCATTGTGGTAAACATTTGCTCTGCAATGGGTGATGATGATGATGTTGTTGATGGAAGGGGACATTCAATTATTTCAACAATCTCCAAACTCTGCATTTTTCTAGAGAAATAAAACAAAGGTTATACTATCAGCAATGATAGCAAAAGGCTTTGTATACTTTCTTGGTGTAGTGACATGTTTTAAGAAGAGCATTTTACTATACAATTCCCATTCATGTTCTGGAGCGGTTCCAGTGCTAGACAGTCGTTGTAATTTTTTCTGTTCTCTGATAAATTTTTCCCTTAAAGCTGTCCATTTATTTTTACATTCAAGAGCTAAATAAATATAACATAATCTTAATTGCCTATAATACAAATTTGAATAATTACATAAGTGAACCTGTCTTGTTTGTTTGGGCGGCTATATCTCTCCAGACTTTTTCCTTTTTATGGCGGTTGTAATAATATTTATTTGATTTTTCATACAAAATTGGATTTTGTTGCACCAAACTTATGAGACGAGGTAAGAAATCACATTGTTCATCTTTTATGTCGGTTATTATTTCTTTTGTATCTTGTTGTAAAAATAATGACATGACTATTTTACTTTTCAAAAATAAACACTTTACAAGAAGAAAACAAATTTTGTATTATTGTTTTTGATTACAGGCAGAAAAGTCACTTCACTTAAGTGCAATCGGTTTGGGTCTAAGGTTGAAGTGCACTTGTGCAGCGCAGCGACTTTTGGAAGGTGGTTGAAAGTAGAGTTGAGTTTAGGTCTGTTCTACGTTTAATAAATGGAAATGGAAGTAATTAGATTCAACACAAAAATTATTAATAATATTTTAAGTTTTTTTTTTATTGCGTGTAATGAGCAAATCGGTTTAAGTTAATTTCATTTAAAAATTTAGTTTTATCTTGCACACAGGATAACGGTCTTTCAGGAACTTTTCATCAAATCTATTTGTTGGATTTTTAGGTTGTTTGTTCGTACTTCAATGTTTTTTTTTTAAATTATTTGTTATTTTTTTTAATTTTAATTTGTATGCTTATTGCCTTTTTACACCAAACCCAAAACCGACTTTTCGGCAGAAAGTTTTCGAAAACTCGAAAATCGTTCATACTGAACATTGGGCAGGTTCAGACGACACAAGGGACTTGAAAGTTATGAAAGTTTCTAGTATCTGTTTGGCCAGCTGCCAAAAAATGACCTTCCAACTAGGGCAATTTTATTGGAAAGTTGACTGGAAAGTTAGTCACGAAAAATCTCCCTAACTATTAATTCAAGTCAATTTATGTCAAAATGACAATTGATCATGTTTTTTCATTCAACTGAAAGCTGAACTTTATTACTTTATGATTTATTTATTTTCTGCACAATTGTATTTAATGTTTTGTGTAAAAGGGTGCATTGTCAAATTCGAAAAGAAAATAGTAACATTTCTTTACAATACAAAATGCAAATAGTGAAGGTCTTGTAGCTTGTCTAAGCAGTGTTTTGTAGAAAGTAATAGTTTTGATAGTTTTTGTACGATGAAAATAGAGGTTAGTGAAGTATAGTTCCGATTTTGAAAATGATGACACTAGAAAAACTAACAACTTGCCTTGGTCAAAATTTAAGTTTAAAGAATGCAGTTGACTGCAACATCGACTGTCAAATATTGCATGGATGCAAAATTGGTAAGTAAAAGTTTAGTCCTTCAATTATTATTTGTGAAAATAAAATGCAGTCTGACCAATTGAAATTGATTTTAATACATAAAAAGAAAGTTGAACAAAATATCAAGGTTTTGTTATTCTTTTTTATTAGGTATTAGCTGAAGCATCTATATCATTTGAAAAAAACGTCGATTTCTTTTGCAAATTCTGGAACTTCAAAACAAAAGAAAAGCTTTAATTGATGCAATCGACAAAGAAATATTTGGAAAAAGATAAGTTTCCTATACAAATTCAATTAAAAACAAACTAAATATTATGTATGTATTTTCTGCAGATTCAAACGTGCACTCTGGAAATGCAACCTACAAACCTTAGGGAGGCATATCCACAATATGCATCATTGTGAAGTTTGGCTCACTTAGAAGATCATAAACACCTATTCTTCTTATGCAAAAAATGAACAGATTTCTACAGATCACTACTTATTGCAGTAAATATAAAATACAAAATTAAGAATAGGTTGAAACTTTTCAATTTTATAGGCAACGAAATCCAAAAATTATAAAAACCGTAATAATATAAAAAGAAAGGAGGATAGATTGGTGAGCTTTTTAACGAGAACGAAATTTTGCAGTGATGTTCAGTTTGGTTTTCAAAGCAATAAATCAACCGAAGGTGCGTTGTTACATTTCTGTTCTCAAATATTTGTAAGTCTTGACAGAAAAAAGAATACAGCCGCATTGTTTGTTGACATATGAAAACCCTTTGACACGAAATTTTGATTAGCAAATTTAAAAGTGCTGGGTTTCAAGGTTTCATTAGTGATTGTGATTCATTTTCATTATTTAAATATAAGAGCTCAAAAAGAACAATTTAGATGATAATAATTTTTAGAATAATTGATAATTATATTTTACGTGGACATTTTGTATCGAACAACCGCATTTCGAAATATGTATAATGTTTAAATAATAAATATTAAATTATTCTTAGAGTGGCAATAACTCTATTTTTTATACAAAATATTTTTGCCATTTATCTCTTTTCTTTCTTATTGTATTTATTTGCATTTTAGGAAATAAAATACTTTAATGAAACAAAAAAATCAAAGTTTGTCGACTTAAAATGACCACCAGAAATCAATGGTTGTCTTTTGTGGGACACATTGTAATAGGGATAGATAAAGTGGAACACTTAGACTAGGCGCGCACATGCAATTTTTAGTTTCGAAACTGTTTGGTTTCTAAACTGAGCACTATAGACTTATATGAGAGTCCGAGCACATGCAAAAACCATTCTGTCGCCCATTCGAGCAACTTTTTGGTTGTGATTTGACACAAACTAGACGATCACCTCGAACCAATTCCTTAGTTTGTGTCACAAGGAATTATAGGTAACTGCGCGGACATTCAACTAAATCGTTGAATAATTTTCTGCAAGTGCAAGAGAGAAAAAAATTTTGTCAAGTTGAATAAATGTTTCCTGTGTATTGGTTTATTTCGTTGACTACTTTCGGAGTTGCTTATGTGCGCGATGTTTGCGCAACTAACGATCGAACTATTTGGTTTCAAAAAAGTTGCATGTGCGCGCCTAGCCTTACAGTCATATTCTTTAGATTTTGAAATATATACACGAATCACGATAAACAAAAACAAAAAGGTATGCTCATTAGATACACCAAATTCGCCATCTTGCCTATGCTGTGACGTCATCGTCATCTGCTAGTTTGACAAGCGAGTACGTTTATTGGAAATTTTCAATTGGTTTTTAATATTTTATTTGTTTTCCGGTTTAAAATTGAATTTTAAAATTTAAAAATGGTTGTTTGTGCTGTGTTAGGGTGTAATAATACACCAGACAGAAAAAACAATGAAAAAACATTGAAATATCACTATTTCCCGAGAGACGCTAAAATGTGCAAATTGTGGATTAGTGCTTGTGGGAACAAAAAAGAATATTCTTTAAAAAACAGTCGTGTTTGTTCCGAGCATTTTATTGAGAGTGACTATACACTTAAAGATATACTTTTAAATGTTCCTATGCATAAGAGAGCTTTAAGGAAAGAATCTGTGCCGTCAAAAAAGTTGCCTAATGAACTTGAGCTATCTGCGAGGGACAAGAGACAAGAAATACGAGAAAGCAAAAGGATCGTTAATGACTGTCTATCTGCTTTCGAAAAGTAATTTGAAATAAACTCTTATCGCTATTATTTATTTAATCATGTTCAATACCTACAGTTGTCAAAACCCCTCGACAAGTAACTTTGTCCCGGGAAGTCCACAAAAGGAAGAATTTTGTGAAGAGCAAGATCAGGAAAATTGCTTGTATTACACAAATGGTAGCACTCAGACAGAGTAAGATATACTTGGGAATAATTTTAAGTTACCTAAAATATTATTTTATTTTATTCTGTTTTTTAAAAATAGAGTTGAATACAACTGCAGCAAGGAACTCAAAATTATGGAACTGGAAAGACAAGTCAGCAGATTGAAGAACAGTCTAAAGCGGAAGAACCAGCAGGCACAAAAAGATGAGGCTATGAGAACGGCTATGAGGACATCTTTAAAAAGGATATTTACATCTACCCAATCAGATCAATTGGAGCATCCCAATAAGAAGGCACGCTGGAAAGCTGAGGATATTTCTTCAGCAATGTCCTTATATTCAGCTGGTGCCAGATCCTACAGGCTACTCCGCAAACGAAATTTCCCCCTGCCCGCCCCTTCAACTTTGCGTAGATGGGCCAAACAAATCGAAATAAAACCAGGTATTTTAAACAAAATAATTCAATTGATGTCTAAGTGGGACTATGACCAAAATGAGCGGCTATGCGTGCTCTCATTTGACGAAGTTAAAATCAAATCAACTTATGAATACGACAAGGCTAATGACATTGCGATGTGTCCGAAAAAATATGCACAAGTTGTTATGGTAAGAGGGCTGGTCAAAAACTGGAAGCAAGTGGTCTACTATGATCTTGATGCACCCATGACTGCAACTATTTTAAAATTTATTATTTCTAAGCTAGAAGAAATATGTTTTACAGTCATAGCTGTAGTTTCTGACATGGGGCCAACAAATGTTTCTTTGTGGAGAGAACTTTCCATTTCGGAAAACCAGCCTTTTATTTTTCATCCATGCAACCCTATGAAAAAGATATTTTTCTTTGCAGATATTCCACATATGATAAAACTTTTAAGGAATCATTTCATTGATACTGGGTTTGTCCTTAACGGAAAAATAATTAACGTCGAACCAGTTAAAAAACTCCTTGGCTTAGAAAAAGATGATTTAAAAATTTGCTTCAAAATTTCTAATAAGCACCTTGAGGTACGACGTAGTGACCGGCAGAAAGTTAAATTTGCCACTCAGCTGTTTTCACATTCAGTTTCCGCATCCATAAGACGATGTATAACTTTGGGAAAATCATTTCCACCTAATTCCTTAGAGTGTGCTGATTTTCTGAAGGCTACTAATGACTGGTTTGATATTTTCAATTCAAAATGTCCATCCATTGACTCTAGGCCAAGGATGAGAGCTTTTGGATTAGCCTTAGATGACCAGCGGGTAATAATTAACACTATGACTGAAAATATACGCAATATGCGAACACCGACTCGACGCTCACTTCTCCCTTTTCAAAAGGGAATTTTGCTAAGCAATGCATCTCTGCCTCTTCTATTAGATTACGTAAGTTTTAATCATAGTTTAAAATATATAATTACTAATAGACTTAATCAGGATGACTTAGAGCTCTTTTTTGGAGTTATTAGATCTAAGGGTGGTCTTCATGACCATCCAACACCATTAGAATTTAAGTATAGGTTACGTTCCTGCATTTTGGGTAAGCATTTTATATTCAATAAAACATATATGTTCGTGCTGTCTTTAGTTATTAGTTGGTGGAAGTTTTATTAACAAAATGATGTACCTTATAATATAACTTACTAACAAAATAAACAAACAATTGCTATTCTCTAATATAAAGTTAACTTATCTTTTCAGGAAGGTCGGATGCCACGCAACAAGTGAGTGACTACAGCAACGTCGAAAGAAGAGACGAGGACCACTACGACGATAATCAACTAATAGCACAAATGCTTTCTAAAGTGTTGGAATCAAAAATGAATCCAGAAGCTGCTGATGTTGAAGAAGACGAATCGCCAACAGAAGAAGAGGAAGAAATTTCATCACTTGAATTCGACGAGTTGAAAGAAGACGCTATTGAATACCTCGCAGGATTTCTTATAAAAAAATGTAAAGTGCCGAACGATCCTTATACATCTTGCAGCTTTACTTGGGTGGATCAAAAGTCGGAAGGTGGACTTAAGAAACCCAACGAAACATTCCTTAAAAATGTTACAATTTTGGAAAGTATTTTTATGAAATACAATAAGGAACATCTGTACACAGAAGGGAAGTTCATGGAAAAACATTTAAAAAAAGCTGAAGCTGTGCCTCTAGATATAAGTGTAAAAAAACTATTTTTTAAGTGTAGACTGTATTTTAGAATTAAGCATTTAAACAAATTATTTTTAACTCAAATTAACTGTAAGGATAGAAAAATAATAAAAACAATACAATGAAATGGTATTCTTTTCTTCCATCGTATATCCGAACTAGATGACGATGACGTCACATTACATCTATCAAAACACAATGAGCAAACCTTATATCTGTTTATCGTGTACACGAATAAATTATAAGTTTTGATTTTCATAGTTTTTACAAACAAATCCAAAAAAAATTTAATTATAAGTACATTATTGGGGTTTTCCATTGGAAAAATAAATCAATTTATCCTTGACATACCCCTGCTTTGTTGTTTGTTCCCTTTGAATATGACTATGGCACCGATTTCTTCCGAAAATATAACATTTACTTGAACAGATTTTCTTTGTTTCGACTCGAAAATAGGTTACAAGAAAAAATAGCAAAATTATGTTCCAGAGTTTTTTGAATTCTTGTACCAATTGTGCAAAACTTTAAGGCAAATCAGTTTTGCTAAAATCCATCAATCATAAATCTCATAGAAACAAAGGCCATGCAAAGGAAAAATCATCAACAATTTAGTTTCAGGTATTTTTAAACGAAATTTTCATCTGCAACTCACCTTTATTAAATTCGTTTAAATTGAAAAACGTTTACAATGGTCTAAAAATATTTAATGAATTGCCTAATGATTTGAAATTGGAACAAAATTTTAAAATGTTTAAAAAGAAACTGGTAAATTATGTAAAAACAAAGTATAGTTAAAGATAAGTTTATTTATATTGAATATAAAGTAGTTTATACAAATAGCTAAATATTGCTAAATAAAGAAAATAATAATAATAATAATAATAATAATAATAATAATAATAATAATAATAATAATAATAATAATAATAATAATGAACAAAACTCTAGAAAATTTTAAATCTTGACAGAAAATAAATCACACTTTTATATGATCTACAGATTTGTTTGGCGTATTACTTTTAGTTTCCTTCAAAAACTTGAACTTCAACCTGAATGGACTAAAGGGTTAGTTTGTTCCTTAATCCATGATTATTTCAGCAAGTATATCACTAAACCCACATGTCAAGCGATTTTTGAAAAAATCCATATTTTGAGAAGTTAACTACTGATTTAGCTAATCAGCGGATTACAATTGACAAGCGCCATTGAACCAGAACCTATGAAAGTTCTGTTAACCCACGATGAACAAACTAGCCCTTATATTCCTAAAACACAGATACAAAATTAAACCATGATTAGCAAACTGGCTCTTAAACATAAATTAACAGTTCGGAATATAACAATTAATAGAGATCAATCAAAAAATCTGCAGGAATTTTTTTTCACGAAGTATGTAACACGTTTAATAACGTTAAACTTCTACTGGAATGTTCAAAAACCTCTGCCAAAACACATAGTTACCAAACAGACATAAATTTGATTTTGACAGCTACTGCCATTAACTCGTGCATGTAATCCCATTTTCCAATAAATCGCATCTGTCATTTGCATTTCCAGAAATTAAAGAAAAACACGATAGAAGAAAAAAAGGAATTAATAAATTTCTTTCTTCTCTTCAGTAAATAAATAAATTTTATTGAATTAAATGTCCATTTTTCAATAAAGTTATAATAAAAGAAATATATAAAATGTCTTATAATTATGAAGAAATGAGTTGGGCCGGTAAGTTGCTTCTGCCAGAACAAATTAAGAAAAATTATTCTCTTCGAAAAGTGTTGCCGAAATATTTTACACTTGAATCACTTTTTTGTTTTCAAATTTAAAAAAAATATAAATTAATTTACAATTTATTAAATTTAACTCATAGATGTTCGTGATTTATTTCGTAAATGGCGCGAAGATAACGAACGCAGAAGTGACGAAGTTATTCAACTTTGGATAGCAATTCTCGAGGATAAAATTCGTAAAGTTGGCAATGAGAGGCATTTAATTTTGGAGCAAGTCATCATCGCTGCCCTAGATGTGGCACGTTTTGATATTGCTGTCGAATGTACTAAACGACTTTCGCTTGAATTCCCTGGCAGTCTGAGGGTGCAGAAGTTCAAAGCAATGCGATTGGAGGCATTGGAGCGATACGATGAAGCTTTAGATGTCCTCGATGCCATAATCAAGAAGGACGAAACAAATGCAGCTCCGAGGAAGAGAAAAATTGCTATTTTAAAAGCGAAAGGCAAACGAACAGAGGCTATACGAGAGTTATGTGAATATTTAAAAAAGTAAGTTAATGCCTTAATTTAGGAGTTATTAATTTATTTTAAATTATTTACATAAATTTAGAGGAGTATTTTGTTAAATAAGTCACAAATGTGAGAATATATATTATTTTGTATTTAATTCTAAGCAAAATCCAATTGGAAAAGTAAAAGTTACATGATCATTATATTTTGAATTTTTACCCTCATGTGAAATTCATAATAGAACGGATGTTCCAATTAGATATCTTGGTACCCCAATGTTCAATTACAAAATGAAGCTTACACAATTTTCAATGTACGTACCTACATGGGTAGGTACATTTATGTAATTTTACGCTTAATTGTTTGTTGGGTTTCAACCTAGAATATTGCGAACATTCTGGAAATCTATCTTTTGTTTACATAAAAATGGATGTTTGTATATTTATTAAAGACTAACAACTTTTGGAATTTAATTGATCATCATGAGAGCTTTGAAGGTTCAAAAGACCAAACACCGTACTCTAATCATCACAAATCTACCTATTTAACTCCCAAGGATATAAATAGGATGTTTTTAAGGGAAAGAATTGATAGAACTTTATGTTCTGGTGCCTCCTTAAATCATCCTGAATTTTGGAAGATTTTTAAGATGATCTTTACTGGTATAAAAAACAACATAATGTCAGTTCTTTTCTCTCCTCTTTTACCACTTTATGAACGTTCCTGTCCTTGTCTTTTATCCTATTTTTGATCTTTTAATTATATGCGATAAAGAACTCAATTTTCATTTCTATTGTGATTAGTTGATTACATTATTGCTAAAGCAAACTCCAACTTTGTTTCATTAAGCGTGGGTCAAAAAGATTCTTCGACTCTTATTTCCTATGTTACAAGGTCAAGTACGAAAGTCCCTATGGAACTAGACTATTGAAATTTTTTACTTATTTGACTGATCTGAACTTTAATATCAATACTTACAAAGTTTATATTTATCTTGACGATATTTGTATACCAGTTCCTGATGGTATAAATGAATAAGGTGACGCAACGGTTTGTAGAAAACTTGGGCCTGACTTAAAACTTTCAACCACTTCTGCGTGGGAGTCATTTCAGGGATAGAGTCGACCTACAGTTTATATGCGGAATGCGAAGGGTTAGTTTGGGAAAGCACTTTTCCTGACAAGAATTACTCTTGGAAGATTTTTCAATTTCTCGCAAAAAGCAGTACCCGTAAAAAGAGCTTTAGGTGGCACAGGCAGGTATTGAACCCAAATTCTTTAGCATGGCAATTTTACGTATTGACCACGCCGCGGGTTCTACTTGTCTGATGGTATATCATTTAATATATTCAAAAATTATGTAAGTTTTCTTTGTCCATTCTTCTTAACTTTTCAATATCTTCTTGTGTGTTTCCATGTATTTGGAAAAGTTTCTTTATAATTCCAGATCTACTGCTAGATTGTCTGTAATTCCTAAACTCTTTGGGCCATATTCATAGTTCTTTGGTAAGTGCTGATTTTGTCTATGCTAAACTAAACTTCAGTTTATGTTATTCATAGACAATTTAAACCCATTTTAAAACGATACCCTGGAGTCTAAAAATAAAGACGACGGAACCTATGTTTAAGCTGTTTTTAAATCTATAAAACGTCAAAAATAAACAAACTGATTCAGAAAATTAGGTTGTGAGACATTTTATTTGAAAGTTTAAAAAAAAAATTCAAATGTCAGAAGACTTAAGCATATATCAATATTTTAATGTTTTGCTGGATGTTGGAATGCTACCACCCAAAAGAAAACGAAACGTATCGATTCGAAAAAAAAACTCAAACTTATTGACCTTCTAAATATTAAAGATCGAAGTTCAATGAAAAGTTTGCTAATATCTGTGTGTTTTTGCCTTACAAAAGATCTCTCAACTAATAATTTAAAGGATTTCAAAGATTTTGGCTTTTATTTTGTTCACCTCTACAAGCCATTTGTATAGGTTTAAGTGAAATTGTACTAGAATTGTAGTAGAATATACCTCAAAGCTGTTTCTAACTAAACAGAGATGCCAAATTCTTTATGAAAAACAGCTGTGTCTACCCTAGATGCTAAATTTAAACTCCAGTTCAAATAGACTTTGGTTTAAAATATGACCATGAATATGCCATTTTGAGTTTATTATTTGTGAATGTTTTCATGTTAAATCAATGATCGTTCCAAATCAGCACAATTTTACAATAGGACGTTCTTTTGTAACTTTTTTAATCGAACTAGGAAAAAGCTGTTTTGACTTATTTAAAAACAGAAAACAATAAGACTATGTTTTAAATGACTTCAGTAAGGCGTTTGACAAACTCGTTAATCGAGTTTTACTTTTTAACTTATGAAAGTAACTTTCTAGCGAACATTTTGTAAAATCTCTTCAATCTTATTAATTCGATGGATCATAGTGTCTACTTTTCAATAGTTTCGAATCAAAAAAGTTCAAAGTTAAGTCTGGAATTCTACAAGGTAGTCAATTATGCTTTAATGTGGCGCTACAGTCCTGTGTGAACTAGGGCCTCACCCAACAAACTTTTCCATCTATCTCGGTTTCTAGCTAGATGTCTGCAATTTCCTGCTCCAAGTTGGGTGAGGTCACTTTCCATTTGTGCGCGCCATCTGATCCGCGGTCTTCCTCTACTTCGCTGTCCTATGGGTGTGGATTTGAAGACTTTCCGGCCGGAGCATTGGTTTCGATGCGGTCTACGTGACCCAGTCATCTTAGTCGTTGGACTTTTACCCTTCTGGCTAAGTCTACATCGCTGTACAGCGCGTACAGGTCGTCGTTCCATCTTCTCCTCCACTCCCCTTCTATGCATACGGGACCGTAGATCACACGAAGAACCTAGGTGGACAAAGTCCTTAACTACCTCAAAGTTACGTCTGACGATGGTGACGTTTTGACCGAGACGTTCTGTAGGTCCTTTTTTGATGACAACAAGTACTTTGTGTTGCCCTCTTTTACCACCTAACCAATTTTTGCAGTTTCTGAATCAATACTCAAAAAAGCCCAACTGACATCACGCTAAGTTCTTCTGATTATGTCAATGTCATCAACATATGTCAGTAAATTGTATTAACGTGGGAGCTCTGCACTATTCTTTCAAGGACGATGTTAAAGAAATCGCATGATAGCGCCTCACCTTGTCTAAAGTCTTTTTCGACATCGAAAGGTTCGGTTAAGTTGTTTCCAACCTTTATGGAGCAGCGCGAATTCTTCATGGTCACAACGGACGAGTTTGGCAGAGATACCAAAACTAAACATGGCCCTATACAGCTCGTCAATGTAGATGTTGTCATATGCGGCCTGGAAATCGCTTAAAAAATGGTGTGTGTCGATTTGATGTTCTTGGGTTTTTTCAAGGATCTGTCGTAATGTGAATATTTAATCGGCTGTAGACTTTCCTGCTCTAAAACCACACTGATAAGGACCTATCAGGTTGTTGACGATGGGCTTTAGACGTTCACATATTACGGCAGAGAAGATTTTGTAAGCGAAGTTGAATAGACTGATGTCTCTATGCTTTCATGCATGCTTTCTTCCGACCATATCGTACAGATAAGTTGGTGCATGCTCCTAACCAAATTATCTTCAGCTGCTTTGAAGAGCTGGGCACTCAAGCCATCTGCTTTAGCGGCTTTGTTAGTCCTTAGATTAGAAATGACAATCTTTACTTCGTCTTATTTGGGAAGACGGGATCGTTGGCTTTCGTCGTCTATGTTGAATAGATCATCCTGCCTCACAACGGAATTCGGTTCGTCGTCGCCGTTATACAGTCTGCAGAAGTGGTCCTTCGACATCCTCAGCATTGACTGCGGGTCTAACATGATGTTTCCACTTTCGTCTTTACAACCTTCGGTTCGAGGTTTATGTACTTGTGAACTTCGTTTCGCTGAGTAAATGAAACTGATAGTATAAAATTTGAATTTGTGATAATTGAGTAGAGTCTTTTAATGCCTAAAAGTGGTTCACTGAGACATACGAGGTGTGTTCAAAAAGTACCCGGAATTTTCGTTTTTTCAAAAAAATATTTATTTATTCGTTTACATCAAAGTGGTCCCCTTTAAAGTAGCCCTCCCCAGATATTATAAACTTATGCCAGCGTTTTTTCCAATTTTGGAAGCACTCTTGATATTCACTTTTTGATAAGTCCTTGAGCATTCTCAGCGATTCGGCCTTTATTTCTTCAATCGAGGAAAAACGACGTCCTTTCATGGGTCTCTTCAACTTTGGAAACAGGAAAAAGTCACACGAAGCCATATCTGGTGAATATGGAGGTTGGGGCATGACTACGGTATTGTTTTTGAACAAAAAAATACGAACAAGCAACGACGAGTGAGCAGGTGCGTTATCGTGGTGCAAAAGCCATGAACTGTTTTTCCATAAATCTGAGTGTTTTTTTCGGATTGCTTCACTTCACGCAAACGTCGCATAACTTCAAGGTAATACTCCTTATTAACCGTACGACCTTGTGGTAAGAACTCTTGATGATCTCAGACCCGCGGAATTTAAAAATTCCGGGTACTTTTAGAACACACCTCGTATATGCACTTTTTTGTACTGAAATGATTTTTCAATAAGTTTGTATGCTAAAAACGATCAAATAAAAATAATATTTTACAATCAAATTGGAAAAGCTAAAACTAAATATCCTAATTTCTAAACTTAATCATCAAAAAAAAAAAAAAAGCATTTAAAAAATACTACACTTTTATTTTCAGATTTATGTCCGACCAAGAAGCTTGGCATGAATTGTGCAATTTATATTTGGCTGAAGGAGAATATGCTAAAGCTGTTTTCTGCATGGAAGAAGTACTGCTGCACAATCCTCATAGCCATTTGATTCATCAAAGAATAGCAGAAATACGTTATACAATGGTAGAGTAAAAAACAGACGAAAACAAAAACTGAACCAAATACATCTTAAAAAAAAATATCCCATTTCTTAAACCATTTTTAGGGAGGAATGGAAAATATTGAAATAGCTAAGACTTACTATGCGCAGGCTGTAAAACTTAATGCAAAGAACTTAAGAGCGTTATACGGACTATACCTAGTAAGTTATTATTCAAAGCAAATATTTTTAAATATGTTCATTTAACTATGAATTTTGATTCGATTGCAGTGTTACAATTTCATTGCGAATTCTAGAGCTGTTATATCAAAGCGAAAGGAAGCACAAAAAATGGCTCAATGGGCGCTCGAACAAGCCACAGCTAGAACGACGAAAACATCGAAAATTGCTAATAATGAAAAGTATATTTCTGCATTAGAAAATGCTTTCGGCAGCATGGAATTAAAATCCAATTGACATGAATTTGTTAAAATTTGCCAAAAAACTTGCTTTGCATAGTTTTCATTTTATATAATTCCAAAAACAAAATACACCTATAATCAATCCGAGTGTGTTTATCTTGTCTTTTAAAACAAAACAAAACCACAATTTAATATCATAATGTTTCCATATAATAATTTTGAAAAGAAAGCAACAATGGCATGGCATAAGAAACTATTTATTAGAGAGAAAAATGATGAAAACAACACTACAAAAAAATAAACCAAAGGGTCCTTGTTTTTCAATTAACAAAATATTAAATAAAATGGATACATTCTTCTTTGTCTCACAGGGTGGTTTAAAAAGCATTTGATTTTGTGTTTGTATCGTAAAACCCAACGCATTTGTTTGTTCTTTTCTTTTTGTTTTTTATTTTTTTAATTAAGTTAAATTGAATTTATTTAATTTTGTATGTAAAAATTTGTGAAGTAGACAAAAGTAGAAAACAAAAAACCTAGAACACATAAAATAATAAAATATGTATTGAACATACGAAACACATTAAGATAAATAAATAATTTTCAATATGGTAAATAGTTGGTAATATAAAATAAATGTTGTTTCATTTAAAAGAATGCAATTAGAAATAGGTGGATTTAACTTTGCTACTGGATCATCAACTTTTAAACTTTGAACCCACTTTTTGGTACAAGGTTCTATCAGTGTGGGTCGCATTCCAGCCCCATTTTATTGAAATTCAGAACATATGATGAACCGGCCAATTTGTGTCAAAAAGTGGTCGAAAATCACCTCAAAAGAATCCTTGCTTGCAACAAATCTCGTGGTGGTCATTTAAATGATGTAGTGTTTCACACATAATATCAGGGTTCAAACTTTACTTTTGAAATCGCAAAATGGATATTTCTCTATAAAACATATATATATATACATACGTCCAAAGCTTGAGTATAACTCAAAAATGTAAACTAAACTATTTTAACCCAATTAGGCAGAAGATGTATTGCTAGTACTTATATTATAAGTTGATGATATTTAGGTATCAAATTGTGAAGCATTTCAAATACATTTTACAGGTTGTGTCAAGAATCGGTTTATATGTCAATAATTGGCTTATTTTATTTATTTAGGTAACTATTTAGATTTCTCTAAGCGAATACATGGGATAATGAAACTGCAGCTGTACGATGATTTGCAATGTGTACTTTTCGTCGCAGAAGAATTTAGGCAGGTAATACCCCGAATAGATGGATCATTACGTTTGTCCATTGTTGTACTTACGTTATTTTTGAATTCAAGACAAAATCGTGGCTTAAGCTTCGGTAATATAGAGATAGACAAATCAAATGGAGTGGTTACAATATAGACATTTTCCATGTGACAGAACTGCAGCGCCCAGAGTTACTGTTTGGCGTGCAGTTTAATCAAAGGTCACTATCGATATTTTTCTCAAAATAAAGAGATTTGGTAGACATTCAGTCGGTAACCAAACAATAATTGTGATGATGATCTGTTAATCAATCATGGTCCATCGTTCTTCAAATAGGCAAGTTGATTGTTCTAAAAGTGCGTTTTTATTGTTGATAGTAAAGAAAAAGAAAATATATACTTTCTTTTGTTCTTTTTCATATGACACGAGTCTATAAGGAAAGTGCGAATAGACTTTATTGTGATAACAAATTGAAAATTATATGTTTTTTAAATTACATTACATGTGTGTATGTAAATAAAATTCTACAAACGAAAATTATAATGTTTACATTTTGTTTTTGTGTTCTAATGAACTTATTTTTGTTTGATAACATTGTAGCCGCTTCGAATCAGTCGCATAGAATATGAACATTAAGATGACAAATTTTATCTACCTCTACATTGTTCGAGGAGTTTTAATGGTGTTTGTGTCAATGCATCCAGGGGTGGATTTGTCCAATGTTTTAGAAAATTTTCTTCGGAAACACAATCCCATGCGGTTCTAATGATTTTTTTTTTAAATCCAAAATTTTTTTACATTTTTCATATGGCATGCATTTTAAATTACATATGTATGTATGTTTAAAATACATAAGATTGACGATTTTGGCTTACCTAGAGAGTTTTATTTTACTCGCACCAAAAGGAATCTTGATATGTAAGTTATACAATTTAATACAATACGATTTTTCAGTAGATCTTCATTTTTTTGGTAGAAGAGCTTAATACAAGCATTTTTTACTATGGGAGGGGGGGTCTATCTCCCCCCGTTTAGGCGGGAGGGGCAATTTAAAAAAGTTATTATTTAAAATGGAAAAAAATAATTAAAAAATAACGGTGATACTTACATTTAAGTTGTATACATTTTTTTAAAGCCAACATTCTGTTCTATTAGCCAGTTTTTAAATCAAGTCAAAACTATGCGTAGTTTTTGAAAAATTTAATTTTAAACTCAAAATTTGAGTAAAAAAAGTTAAAAAAAGGTTTAAAGTGTAACTTTTTCAATACTTCAAGATTATCTACCATTGTTTTTATTTCAGAATTTATTGCTCTTATTTGTTTTTGATCAAAAACTGAAAACTAGATGATTTTATGTCTTTTAGTTTTTGAGAAAATTGAAAATAACCACAACTACTATTTTAATTTAATTCTTTTTTTTTGCTTGAGTGGTCTTATTTTGATAGTAATAATGGTATTTGCGTATGCGTAATGCGTGTTTGAGTGTATGCAATAGTAAGGTGTGCGCGAATGTGGGTGTATGCAACAGTGGCATCTGTAAGGGGGGGGCATGCTGCCCCCCTGCAACCCCCCTGCTTGGGCACACTATAGGATTAGGATTAGGGGTGGGTGCAAGTTGGAGTGTGTGCAAGGTGGGGAGGGTGCAAGATGGGGTGCATGCAAAGTTTCTTTTGCATTTAAATAAGCTGGATTTAAGAAAAATTAATTTACCCTAGGTATATCTTAATCCATATTCGATTATTACTATCAAAATAAGACTACGTTAATACTTAAGCAATGAAAAAGTAATTTAATTAAAATATTTTTTTTGGTAATTTTCAATTTTCTTAAGAACTAGAAGACATAAAGTCATCTTGTTTTCAGTTTTTGATCAAAAACAAATAAGAGCAATGAATTCTAAAAAAAAAAATGGTAGATAATCTGAAAGTTTTGAAATATTTCACTTTAAACATTTTTTTAAACTTTTTTTTGCACAAATTTTGACTTTAAAACAATTTTTTTTGAAAAACTATGCATAGTTTTGACTTGATTTAAAAACAAGCTAATAGACAAAAGTGTTGGCTTTAAAAAAAGGTATAATACTTAATTGAGGGTATTAGGTACCGTTATTTTTTAATTATTTTTTTCCATTTAATGTACATATTTTTTTAAACTGCCCCTACCTCCTAAACGGGGGGAGATAGACCCCCCTCCCATAGTAAAAAATGCTTGTTTTTAACTGTTCTATACAAATCCGTCATTAAACTTTGTCGCCAAAGTTATCGTACTCTCCCCCAATTAATTAAAGGACTTAAGTCAATTTTTAATATTTTTCAGTTCGATAAAATAAAGTTTTTTTTTTTTTATTGCAGAGCAACAGAAGTAACCAGGCCAAACCTGATAAGTACACTATTAGTGTTCTATCTCCTCTAGGAACATCTGGCCATTGTGTTATATGTATATCGTGTCAAAACTCTCCAGTTAAAGAAAGTTTTCCTAAGAAAACCGTTTGGCAATACGAGAAAGCCAACTGGGACGGTCTCAATAATTATTTCAGGATCTTTAACTGGTCACTATGCTTCCTCGATGGTGACTTTGACATCAGCTCTGATATGATCACAAGTTTGATTCTCATGCGAATGAGAACTTTTATCAGGAACAGGGCTTTAAGCATTAGACCTAAGGAAAACGCAGACAGAATTCGCCTGTACTTGAAGGAGTTATTGATTCTATGGGACCAATCTTTTTATCGCTAGTAGTGGGCAAGAACCGTTAGAGATCTTAACACATAAATCCACTGGTCCCGATGGTATCCCCGCTATTGTTTTGAAGAGGTGTTTTTCAAAGCTGGCAAAACCATAGCGTAAGCTTTTTCATCTGTCCTATTCCTCAGGTCTCGTTCCAAGCGGATGAAAAACAGAATTTGTCCAGCCCATCCCCAAAATGGCGAATCTTCGTCACGTTCTAATTACCGACCGTTTTGGTGAAAGTAAGATTATTGCATTTGATAGGGTTTGGCGTCAGGCTCCCTTATTGAAAACGCGTGCTTTCGATTTTCATGAATACCTCCTTGATTGGAATAGAAATTAACTATAGGATCGTTCAATACAAGTAGTATCGGATGGATTCAAGTCTGAAAACCATAAAATAAATGCTGGTGTGCCCCAGGGCTACGTTCTACCTCCAACACTCTTTCTCATTTTTATTAATGATCCCCAGTCTGCAATTTCTAATCCAATACATTGTTCCGCTGACGATATTACTCTTAGCTTTTCATATTCGTTTTCAGGCTTAAATCCCTCTTCTTCGGATGTGGAACTGCAACGAAAAAATATGATAAGCTTATTAAATTCCGACCTAAACAGCTTTGTACATTGTACAATGGGGAATAAAAAAAAACACTTTGAATTGAATGCTTTAAAAACCCAATGCTGTCTTGTTTCGCCAAAAATGCCGCAATATGTTTGGGTTCCCTAAGGCGATGCAAGAAATTTGTTTCCCCTTCTGATCTGGCTGTTATTTACAAAGCTTGAGTATAACTCCCATGTCTGGTGCCACTGCAGTTTACTTAAGCCTCTTGGAAAATATTGAGCGTAGAGCATTTAAATTGATTGGTGATAAAATCAATGTTGGTGCATTTACATCGCTTGAACATCGTCGTAAAGTTTCTTGTATCACCCTTTTTTACTGTTATTTTAACGATCTATACTCTAGATAAGAAGGCAGTTGCATTCCTCAATTTTAACAGTTTAACCGTAATACTCGCGCTTTTAGAAATGCTCATCAGTATACCCTTGAGCCCAACTTTGGTCATACTGTGAAGTACATATATCCGTTCTTTAGCCGTACTACGCGAATGTGGAATGCCTTACCACACTCTGTCTTTACCAATCATAGCAATATTCAGGAATTCAAAACCTTGAAGCGTCAAGAAATGTCAACATTTTCAATTCAACAAATCGGACCGATTACAATAGCTTCCTACAGGAAGTTAAAAATAATACTTGTTTGTGAAAAGGAAATACAAACAGAGAAAAATCGATGTTTTGATAGATTTGAATTAAAAAGAAATTGAGTTATTTTACCTGTTGTCATTTCAATATTATTAGCATTTTAAAGTCTAAGAGCCCGCAGCAAATTTTGGTTTGTAAAAGTTAACTGAAAAATAATTAAATGTGACGGAAGTTATTGCAAATCTATGTCATGCAGTTCCTGTGTAGTAATAGCGAGTCAAAAACCTTAAAAAAATCAACTCTATGAAAAATGCAAGTACCCGTAAATTTCTAAATATTGATCCTTCGATCACCAAAAAGTGTAGTCCAAGACAAATTTATGTCGGCCGTAAGTTTACCAGACATGTTTAAGAATAAGAAACAACTATTAATTTTATTACAAATGTTAACAAAATGTTGGCTTATAGGAAAATCACAACAAAAATATATTTTTTTGCTCAATTAGGAGTTGCTGAAATCGAAAATGAAATTGCGGACATTTTTGTTTGACAAAGTTCTTGTCTTTAAAATTTGGTTTATTGATAAATTAGAACTCGATTGTGTTCTAACTTATTTCTTTATCAAGTTCTCAAGCGTTAAAATTCTGATTTAGATCTCAGTTTGACATAGAATTTCGATTAATTAGACTCTCAAATTTGGAGTCTAGGATATAAGAACTAGGATTAGCAATGTTTTTATTCCTTCTAAAGGCTTAATTTTTTGATTCATTCCGCATTTGGAAAAAATTTCAGACCACAAGAATTTTTATGTCAACAATAAAATATTTAAAAAAATACATTTCTCGTGTTTCCGAAAAGTTATAAATTTAGTTTATTTCAGTTTAGTTTATTACATCGATTAGATTACATTTAACCTCTTAGACTATGATAAAAAGTACATAATTTTATATAATACATCTAAAGTATAAAAATAGAATATTCTATTGTCTTACATTAAATAAGCATACATAATTATAATTAGGAACAATTTATTCAAATATTTTTTAATACAAATAATTTAAAAATGTTTCTTGAACAATTTACAAAAAAAATTAACCCTGTTACAAATTAAATTTTACTCCTGATGCAACAGGAAATAGGTTCATTTCGACCATAATTGCTACGATGATACTGTTCCTAAATTAAAAATCGACAACGTGTTGTTCTGGATGGAGCATTTCCTCCAGTTAATAACCTAGTGAAATTCTTTTGAACTCTCTCGATTCTATCCATTGAATTATTATAATAAGGATTCCCGATTATGCTGAAATACTGCAGAATCGACCTTACTAAAGAATTGTATAGTGATTTCATGGTATAGGGATCTGAGAATTTGATTGGCTTTGTTTATCATATAGTCATAGTGAGGTAAATATGACAAGATGGTTTCTAAGATAACTTCCATTATTTATTATCTTATTTTTTCTCAATCTTTCTAGTTAATGTGATTAATACTATAATCAAACAAAATTGGGTTGTAATTCACGGAGGACGACAAGGCTTGACACTCCGAAATATTAAGTTGAATGTGGTTCCGTTTACACCAATCATCTAATCTTGCTAGATCTTTCAAAAGAAGAAAGCAATCAGATTCATAGCTTATTTTACGATAAAGTTTGAGGTCATCCACAAAAATGAGGCCACTTGAATCATTGAAAATGTTAGGACTGTCATTAACAAGATATAAAGAAGAGTGAATACCTAAGGAAAATATTTTATGGAGTAATACTTTATGATTTATTCTATCGAATGCTCTTGCAAAGTCTTTGAAAATAATATCAGTTTGGCACACCTTTTCCATATTTGATATTATGTCATGAGTAATCAAAGCTAAGTTTGTCGCAGTTGACCTACCTGATAAAAGACCATGTTGAAATGATATGTGGCTACGAAACAAATCTAAAAGTTTGTTACAAACTAGTTTCTCGAATAATTTTAGTAATTCAAGAATTTTACATATTGGTCTATAATTAGTGCTTTCCTGCCTCGATCCCGGTTTAAAAATTGGAGACAAAAATTAAATTTTCCAGGTATCCAAAAATTTGGATAAGTGAAACATTAAAAATTATCGAAAGTGGTTCAGCTAACTCAATACCACAATTTTTTAAAAGACTTGAAGGAATCCCATCGGGTCTTTCACCTTTATTCGGATCTAATGCAGATAGAGCCTCTTCGATTTCTAAACGACTAAGGTTAACCGAGCCGATGTTGACAAATCTATTTATCAAAGGCATCTTCTGTTGGAGGAGCTGTTGTGAACGCTAACATAATATTGATATATTAGCGTTTGTAATGACCTGACCATGACTATAAAGTCTGCACAAATAGACATAAAACACAAATAATCTAAAATAATCAATATTTTAATGGACAACATGGTCAGATAAATCTATTTATAAAAGACATGAAGTCCGTTTTGGAATTTTATTCATCTGAAGAAATATTAAAAATACTAAACTTTTATCAACATTGTTGGATTTATCATCTCGAGGATAATTTCTTCGGCTGAATCTACTGAACACACGATTTCTTGAAACTTTTTAATATGATACTTTCCCTTGCCAAATTGGAAAAGAAATAAGTAATATTTCTTTACAATACAAAATACAAATCGTAATGGACTTTTAGCTTGCCAGAGGAGTGTTTTGTAGACAAAAGTTGTTAACTTCCCATAGGAAGTTATTGTAATGGGTCCGAAAAATTTTGACATTTCTCGCCCTTCAAGGTCCCTAGAGTCGAAATAAAAGATTTTTAGAGAGATGTCTATGCGTGCGTGTGTACGTACGTACGTTAGCGTGCATAGCTCAAGAACCAGTAGAGATATCGACTTCAAATAAATTTTGTTATACAGATAATAATGCAGAAATATGCAAAAAGGACTCTCAAAAAAATTTCGTGGGTGGTTTTTTTCCCATAGTAATTTAAAAAAAGGTGAACATTTTGGTTAACCCTAAATATCTCACGAACCAATAATTACCTGTGATACAAAACAAATATATATTTTTGGGAAAAAATTCAATTTACGTTTTTTTTTATAAATCAAAAAACTGAAAAAAAAATATTTGTCACCTCAAAAACTTTACGAACAAAAAATGATTTTATCTCGAAAATAATGTTGTGCATCGAAGAATAACGTTTTTAACATCTGGTAAAATTTTGAGAAAAATCAAATTGACAGTTTTTTTACAAAAAATAAGAACTTAAACAAAACATTACTAAAAGTTGTTAAAAATTGAGGCTTAAGTAGTTTTTGACTCAAATATCTTTTCAAAAGTGTGAGATTATGGCTTCAAACTAATTTTATTTTATAGGAAATATTGTTTTAAATATTTGGTAAAATTTTGAGAAAAATTGAATTAACAGTTGTTTGTACAAAAAATAAAAACCAAAAAAAAAGCAATACTAAAACTTTTACTTTCGACTCAAATATCTTTTCAAAATTTAAAAATATTGGCTTCAAACTATTTTTATCTCACAGAAAAAATTGTTTTCGACATTCAGTAAGTTTTTTATAAAAATCCAACATTCATAAAAAAATAGAATCTACAAAAAATAGTACGCAAAATTGGTAAAAATTGATGTTCGGTTCTCGATATCTCGTGAACAATAGAAGTTATTGACTTTAAATTCATTTCATTCATCCAATTTGTATTTTTTTTATATAAGAAATAAAAACTTTTAAGAAATGCTATACTAAAATTGGTAAAAATTGGTTTTCCACTAAAAATCTCGTTAACTAAAATAGATTTTGAAATCAAACTATTTCATCATATGCAAAATATTGTTGGTAATTTAAATTTTTTAAATAATTCAACTGACACCTTTTTTTAACAAAACCCGAAAACCTACAATCGTTTAAGCAAAAAAAATCAACAGTCAGGATGGGGAGTTATCAGTGTGGGTCGCATCCCAGCCTCTTTTTTTGATAGTTTTTGTACCATGAACTAAAAGTAGAAGTTAGTGAAGTTATTAACTTAACTAACTAGCTGCCTTGATCAAAATTTACGTCAAAGAACGCAGTTGACTACAAATGAAATACCTAATTTGGTCTGAATCTGCCCAATATCATAACCAAATCCTAAAATAAATGTCCGCTCCAACCAAAACTGAAAGATGTTTTTAAATTTTGTTAATGATAAATGTCAGAATTTTGAGTCAGAACTATCTACGGGGTTCTACAAAAATAGCAAAAAAACATCCATTCAACCGTGAACTAAAATTCCTACAATTCAAAAATGATTTTAAGCCGAGTTCTACAGATATTATTTGATGTGAAGAAATGCTCGGTTCTTAATATTTTTAAAATGAAATAGATAAACCGAGAATTACTTGCACGAATTTTTATTTTATTTTAGAACTTCGTCAATGCTATAAGATAAACTTAGCTTTTCAACTAAAAAGACCTAAAAAATAACGGATCAAAATCGAGAGAAAAACGGATTTTTCGAAAACATTTAAATAATACCTAATAATATTATATTATTAACTAAGTTAGAACTAATGATAAATATATCATTTAGATAACAAACAAATAAAAAAGAACATTAAAAATTAGTGCCTTTCAATTTTCAAATGCATTATTAAATAAGTCCGATTAAGTTCACTAAAGTTAGTAATCAGGTACATGGTACAGGTTCTTACTTTACTCCGATGATTTGAAATTTAGGGCCCTTGTTTAAAGTAACATCATTGCACACCTAATCCAGCGAATATGCGCCTTTAATCCACCCCTGAACTCATCAGCTTATAACTGTCGTTCTAGGAATTAAATCTCTTCGGCTTCCTGGCTTAGCCGTCTCACGTCCGTCAATTGCATTTCAAAAGAAAAACAAAATTATTCACTATCTAAATAGAAGACAAAACATGTGCATTTGCAAATGAATACCAACTTAATTTTATTTGTGTAATTAAAGAAAATATAAAATGGGTTTTTTTGAAAATCATTTGTTTTTGGATTTATTCCGTTTTAGTGTTCGCACTGTATAAATGCCGGGTGAAATAAATTTAAAAATCTAGTTTATTTCAAAACTCAAGAGTGGTGGAAGCATAGCATACAAAAAACAAAAAAAGAAAAGATTGGTTTTCTTCTTTTCAACAATTTTTAAATTACAATATAATTGCTCCTTCTTGTTGTAATTTATATACATTTTTTTAAAATAAAACAATGCAAAAACTAGCTATTTCAAAAAGGTGAGTTTAATGTTCATAGAAAGAAAACACAAAAATGTATGAAAACTCTTATTTAAAAGCTGTAATTAGTTTGTCATGTTCCATTCTAACCTTCATAATTTACATAACGCTCCAGGTTTTTGACTAATGGCATCATGATACATCGCCATTTATTTACCTACCTTTAACACATTGTCTTACATTCTGGTTTTGATTTAATTAACTTCTCGTAAACGGGAATTTATAATTTTTGTAGCGTGTTAAAAATTTAAACTTACAGATTTTTCATACATAATTTCACTGATTTCTTTAGTCTTGGTAAATAAAACTTAAGTTTGGACATTTAAAGTTCATGTGAAACAAAATTTTGATTGAAATTTCAAGTTTTAAATATCAACTTTTATCTTAATAGAAGGACTAATTGGCCAAGGCACACAACACATTTTCTCCAAGTTCCACCCAGGAACTTCAAACAAAATAGAGCTCTTCCACCTTCTGAGTTGCATCGTGCCGCTAAAGAATATTCCGTCCATAAGAGATTAATTTCGTAAGTTACAATAATATTTAATAAATTGATAAAACAAATCATTTAATTTTTTTTTCTTCAAAAGTTCCACAAATGAATCCATTTCTGAGCAAGAAATCGCCTTTCTTTTACACAATGAAAACCGTCTATCACTCGCTTATGGTAATTTGGACAGAGTTCCTTACCTAATTCTAAAATATATGGCGGAAAAAATAAAAATCCTCGATTTAAGTCATAATCGTTTTCGAAACCTCTCTTTTCTGCAACATTTTACAAATCTGCAAACTTTAATTTTGGACAAGAATTCATATTTGGATTGTCAAACTTTGCCTACAATGAAGAGTCTTGAAATTCTCTGGTAAGTTTTTTAAGGTTTGATTTTGTTGTTTTATTCAAAATTTAAATTTCAATTTCAATTCTTTCCATATTAGGCTTAACAATTGCAATCTTATAAATGTCACAGATTGGTTGACAACACTGCAGGTTCAGTGTCCTTGTCTAAAGCAATTGTCAATGATGTGCAATCCTGTTGGCTGGACAGTACTCAATGGAGTAAGCGAACACGATGAAAGGGAATACCTAACGCAAATACTTAAAGTTTTACCTAGTTTGGAATATTTTGACGGTATCCGAATAAATGATGAACATAGAAGACTTGCATTAGGACGAAGTCGAATTTGTTTAGCTCTCCTTGAAAAAACATTCAAAGAAAAATTGATTAGTATTATTAATTTCCCAATGAAATTCCATAAAAACTATATGTCAATAGACAAGCTAAATGCTCATTTTATTGCTAAAAACAAAGGTTTCTGATGATCATAAGCATGGTTTTTATTTACATATATTTCAAATAAAATAAAATTTGTATGTTTTAAATTATGAAATATTGTTCAAAATTTGTAATGATAATCTATGTATTAAAATTTAGAATAATTAAAAAAAAAATAGCAAACGATCTTCGTATCTATTTATCGTATCCTTTTTAATTAATGGTATTTCAAAAAACATGCGGGAATGGTTTAATGTTTAAGTTTTTAAGTTGTTAAGGTACAGGTGCTGGTCTTTAAGTAATAAAAACCTATAACTTACAATAAATTAAAGTTAAAAGCAAGCAAAGTTTATGAAACTCTAAATTATCCAAAAGTTGGGGTGTGAAGACAAAAATGGTTTTTGGCACGATCAACTGAAGGTAGTGATTAGTAAGTAAAGTTCTGAGTTAAAAATGTATGAGAGTTGAACAAATAATTATTTGCCTTAGTCAAAATGTACGTTCAAAGATTGGGCAGGTTCAGACGACATAAGTAACTTGAAAGTAAGGCAAGTTTCTAGTATCTGATTGGCCAGCTGCCAAAAAATTACCTTCCAATTAAGGCAACTTTAATGGAAAGTTGACTGGAAAGTAAGTCAAGAAAAATCTCCTTAACTATTAAGTCAAAGTCTACTTCTATCGAAATGACAATTGATCATGTTTTTTCATTCAACTAAAAACTGAACTTTATTGTTATGTGATTTATTTATTTTTTGCACAATTCCATTTAGTGTTTTTTGTAAAAGGGTTATTTGTCAATTTGGAAAAGATATAAGTATTATTTCTTTACAGTACAAAATACAAATCGTGATATACTTGTAGCTTACCTGAAGAGTGTTTTGTAGACAATAATGTTTTTGGTAGTTGTTGTAGTATGAACTTAAAGTAGAGGTTTGTGAAGTAAAGTTCTGAATTTGAAATTCATGACACTTGAAAAACTAACTAGTTGCCTTGGTCAAAATTTACGTTCATAGAATGAAGTTAACTGCAAATGAAGTCCCTTATGTTGCCTGAACCAGCCCAATGCAGTTGACTGCAAATGGAATGGGCAGGTTCAGACAACATAAGGGACTTCATTAGTAGTCAACTTCATTCTTTGAACGTAAATTTTGACCAAGGCAACTAGTTAGTTTTTCAAGTGTCATGAATTTAAAATTCAGAACTTTACTTCACAAACCTCTACTTCAAGTTCATAGTACAAAAACTACCAAAATCATTATTTTCTACAAAACACTCCTCAGGCAGGCTACAAGTCTATCACGATTTGTATTTTGTACTGTAAAGAAATAATACTTATTTCTTTTCCAAATTGACAAGGAACCCTTTTACAGAAAGCATTAAATGAAGTTGTGCGGAAAATAAATAAATCATTGAGTAATAAAGTTTAGCTTTTAGTTGAATTAAAAAACATTATCAATTGTCATTTTGACATAAGTTGACTTGCCTTGATAGTTAGGGAGATTTTTCTTGACTAACTTTCCAGTCAACTTTCCAATAAAGTTGCCTTAATTGGAAGGCAAATTTTTGGCTGCTGGCCAATCAGATATCAGAAACTTGCCTTACTTTCAAGTCCCTTATGTCGGCTGAACCTGCCCAATGTATGGTATATGGTCGCATTCGAAAAGCTAGTGGCTACGTAGTCGAAATTCAACTAGATTTGTGAATGCAAAACTTCACTACAAAGCTAGTCAATCCGGAACTGTCATATCAATGACAAATGCAAATATATAATACAGGAAACATTTGTGTTTTCAGTACTTTAAATAAAACCGAATATAAGATATAATATGAGTGATTTTTATTTGTATTTAAATACTAAATGATTTATTTCATTTTGAATTCTTGTGTCCTTACCGAGCAGCTGATTGTGAAACGTCAAAACCAGTGTGCACTAACTTTGTAGCCGAAAATTTTACACTACGTCGGAGGGGAAATTTCAACTACTTTTGTAGTTAGATTTAGCCAATCAGAATCCCTTGACTACGTAGCCACTAGCTTTCCGAATGCGACCTATGTAGGTATCTGACAGAACAGCTGATTAAACATATGGTTGAATTTGAAGTGGCTTGAAAATGTATTTCAAATGTATATGTTTTTTGGTATAAATTCAATAAATTATTAAAATTATTCATTTAAAACTTTACTTTACAATAATTTTGGATCTCGAAATCTAAATGTTGTCTGCTTTCTGTGAACAACAGAAAGTTATTTTTATTTCTTGCCTGCTATCTCAAATTAGGTTTCCAACTCATTCAATGAGGTATCTAAAAATTCACCTATTCAGGATATCCTATCCAACACAAGATTTGACCCAACCGAAGTCTCATGCAAACTATACTAAAGTTGTAGTCTTTAATCTTCTTTCGTCAGCACTTAAAATATTTATACTTTTAAGTACATAGTGACTTATTTCGGTCTTCGAGTAAACATTTCTGATTACTTTAAATTTTAATATACATTTCTTGAATTGTTACATTACATAGGTAAGTAATAGCAGACATTTATAGAAACATTTTTTTTAGTCAAAGCAAAGTGTTGTTAAATTTTAAAAATTCTTAAAAATAAAGAACAATGAATAAAGATTTTCTAATTTCCATATAATTAATCAACGATTTTTTAAAGGATGTTGTTTTAGACATGAGGTTTTCAAGAAGAAATAAAACGCGTATAATTTAATGTTATAGCCAAGAATTTAGCTTTATTGTAAAGATTAGGATTTGTTATTATTATTATTATTTTAATTTTAAAATGATTTCGAACAAGTGGCCGAGAATCCCAATTTACGACCACTTTGCGCGTATGAGCCGTATGTCTGCAATAACGTGCCGAATATTCTCTTTAAAGGCGTCAATCGTCTCGGACCTGTCGGCGTAGACAAGCGAAATAGAAATGCTACTGAAACTGGTAAAAATTGGTTAGAAAAACTATATTTTAAAATCAAACTTTTTTTTCATATGCAAACTATTGTTGGTAATTTTTAGTTAATCTTTCAGAAAAATTCAACTGACAACTTTAAAAAAAAACACCAAAACTTACAAAAACAACAAAAAACTGATAAGAAATGGTTTTCGATTCAAATATTAGGAGAACAAAGAAATATATTGACTTGAAATCATTTATCTCACTTATCTTATCTTACTTCCAGGAATGCTCATCAGTTTACCCTTGAGCTCAATTTCGGGCGTACTGTCAAGTATAGAGATTCTTTCTTAAATCTCACATCGAGGATGTGGAATGCTTTGTCCAACTCTGTTTTTCCCTTCCATTTTGATGTTCAGAACTGTAAGACTTATGTGCACCGGTATCTCCTCTTAAATCTTACCCTATTTTCCTAATGCTCGCACTGTGTTTAAATATAAACATATAAAGGGTACTAATAACCCCTTGAGTGCCTGTAAATTATAAAAAAAAAAAATCTCACACAAAAAATATTGTTGTATAGGTAAATATTTTGTTAAGGTTTCAAGCAAGACAAATCGACTGACGGGATAGGAAGTTATCAGTGTAGGGCCCATACCAGCCTGTTTCTTAAATTAGTTTTGTATGGATATATTTTTTCTTAAAAATAATTGAATTTCCTTAAAAATTGTTGATCCGTTTTTATATGTATATCGAAACAATACAAAAATATATTAACTTCCCATAGGAAGTTATTGTAATGGGTCCGATTTGACAAATTGAAAATTTTGACATTTCTCGACGTTTCAAGGTCCCTAGAGTCGAAATAAAAGATTTTTAGAAAGATGTCTGTGCGTGCGTGTGTACGTACGTCCGTACGTCCGTACGTCCGTATGCCCGTACGTTAGCGACGTTTTTTTCGTTTTCCATAGCTCAAGAACCAGACGAGATATCGACTTCAAATAAGTTTTGTTATACAGATAATAAGACAGAAAAATGCAGAAAGGGCACTGAAGAAAATTGAGTGTGTGGTTTTTTGACCATAGCAGTTTAAAAAAAAGGTGAAAATTTTGGTTAACCCTAAATATCTCATGAACCAATGACGCTAGAGACTTGAATTAAATTTTGTATTATATATTGTATTGTGATACAAATCAATTATATTTTTGGAAAAAATCCAATTAACGGTTTTTTTTATAAATCAAAAAAACTGAAAAAAAAATTTGTCACCTCGAAAATTTTACGACCAAAATATGATTTCATCTCCAAAACAATTTTGTGCAACGAAAAATAATGTTTTTGACATCTGATAAAATTTTGAGAAAAATCTAATTGACAGTTTTTTTTATAAAAAATAAAAACATAAAAAAAACATTACTCAAAGTTGGTAAAAATTGAATTTCGACTCAAATATCTTTTCAAAAACTTTGAATTAAGCTTTCAAACTTATTATATTTTATAAGAAATATTGTTTTCAACATTATGAAATATGTTGAGAAAAATCGAATTGACAGTTTTTTTACAAAAAATAAAAACAAAAAAAAAATAATAAAAGTTTGTAAAAATTGATTTGCGACTCAAATATCTTTTCAAAACTTTGAGATATTGGCTTTAAACTATTTTTATCTTTCAAAAAATATTGTTGTTAATATTCAGTAAAATTTTGAAAAAAATCTAATTGACAGTTTTTTTACAAAAAATTAAAAACCGAAAAAAAAATTTAACAAAAGTTGGTAAAAATTGATTTTCGACTCAAATATCTTTTCAAAAATTTAAGATAACGGCTTCTAACCAATTTTTTCTTATAAAAAATATTGTTTTCAACATTCGATAAAATTTTGAGAAAAATCGAATTGACAGTTTTTTTACAAAAAATAAAAACAAAAAAAGTAGTTAAAAATTGATTTTTGACTCAAATATCTTTTCAAAAATTTGAGATTATGGCTTCCAACTAATTTTAACTTATAGGAAATATTGTTTTCAACATCAGGAAAAAATTTGAGAAAAATCAAATTGACATAGTTACAAAAAATAAAAACCTAAACAAAAAAACAATACTAAAACTTGGTAAAAATTTACTTTCGACTCAAATAGCTTTTCAAAAATTAAAAATATTGGCTTAAAACTTATTTTATTTCACAGAAAATATTGTTTTCGATATTCAGTAATTTTTTTTATCAAAATCCAACAGTCCGTTTTTTCATAAAAAAATAAAATCTACAAAAATTTTTACGCAAATTCGGTAAAAATTGATACATATAGACAAACTTTTAAGCAAGACAAATCGACAGACGGGATGGGAAGTTATCAGTGTGGGTCGCATCCCAGCCTCTTTTTTTCTATATCGAATTTAATTTTTGTCTTAAAGATGAAAAAAATGCCTAACGCGAATATGCTTAAATCCTTAATTTCCAAGTTTGAACGTAATCGTCTTAATGGTTTAGGTTGTGAGGGAGAGAAAGATGACAGACAAACGAAGGAAGAAACCGTCGCATTAAATTTTTTCCACTTCTTTACCATAGTGATGTCATGTTTGATTAATATCTCCAGTTTCAATTTCGCATTACTTTCCCTACAGTTCATATATGTACATATAACGAAAGTTAAAATATCCTCACGAATCTCAGATTTGCGATCAAAAATCTGGTTGAAAATTTGGTAGTTGTGTATCGTTGGAATTAAAGTGCAATGTGCAATAAAAACATTGAATTTGTGTATATATAAAGGAAGCAGATTTCTTTCACACCAAACAATATTTAAATCGTCTTGAAGATTTTGACGATCGATTCTATTTTTTATACATCGATATATTTTTAAAGTCATCAGCATACATCAAATATAAAGCATTTTTTAGAAGAAATGAGTTATCATTAACGAATATGTTAAAAAGAAGTGGCCCAAGGTGACTTCCTTGAGGAACTCCTGATGAAATTTGTATGGTACTAGAGATAAAATTTCTTAGTTTCACACATTGCGTTCTACCAACAAGGTAGTTGGATATCCATTTCAACAGCAAACCATGACTACCAAAAACTTAAAGAATTGTAGGACATTTTGAGTCAAAAGCTTTTACAAAATCGGTATCGATAATGTCAACCTGGAAGCCAGATTTAAAGGAATCGGTTGAGTATCTACAGAAAAGAATGAGATTCGTTGAGGTGGATTTACCTGACATAAATCCATGCTGTTCAACACAAATCTGTTCTTTTATGTAATATTAAAAAGTAAATGATCTTGAACTATAAACTCAAATAATTTCGGAATTGCAGATATCTTAGAAATTGCGCCTGATTTTTAAATAGGACATAATGAGAATTTCAATTGATTCAAAAATTTTCGCCTAAAGAGGGATTATTAAAAATAATCGTAAGTGGCAAAGCTACCGAGAGTTTACATTGCTTTAGAACAAAAGACGGACTTTCATAAGGCCCAGGATTCAAACTAGATTTAAAAGTTGAGATACCAGAAAGTATATCCGATTTAAAAAGATTAAGCATAGAAATATTAACATTACTGATGGAATGGTTTTCAGTTTGGTTAATATTAATGCGGAATGGTCTACATAAACCGATTTGAAGAATTGAGAAAAAAGTTCACACGAAGTTTGTAAATCATTTGATGTTTGACCATTGTAGTCCATATTTTGCTAAAGAGCAGTAGACCTTTTGTTATTAAAAGAGCCCAAAAGGCCTTTCGATCATTGAATCAGAAGAAATGTGGGTTTGAATATTCGGTACATATTGTTGGTGTAAAATATTTGTTCAAAAAATCATATTCCTTTCGAAACTTGCAGAAAATCTTTTTGTTAGCTTCAAAATTTGATGTTCTAATTTTTTTAAAAGCCTTGTTTTTAACATTTTTTTTAAATTAACCAAACGTTTATTAGACCAAGGAGTTTTAAATGTTTTCCAAGACTTCCTTTTTGGAATATATTGGTTTAAACCAATAGAATAGAATAGAAGTAAACGCAAACTTGTTAGACGAACCTTGTAAAGGTAAATCGGCAAGAACAAAAAATTAATCATTTGATAGAAGTAAAGAGTTTTTGACACAGTTTTCGACTTTTAAAAATTTGCAAATTAAAACATGATGAACTGAATTTGTAAGTAATGAAAATTGAATTTGAATAATTTCAGAATTAGTATTATTTAAAAAATCAAGTCAAACAATCTATTCAAAGAATTGTGAACATGATTTTCTTGAAAAATATTCATAGAAAACATTGAATCAATAAAACAATAAAACAATACTCATAATCTTTTTTCATATTTATCTCCATTTGAATAATTCTATGTTAACTTTCCTAGATTAAAATCATCAACAATAAATGGGTACTGATTTTTCAATAAATTATTAACAATATTTTCTATATTAAAATATGGTTTTCATATGTGTATATCTGTTTTTCATACAAAATTAACGTTTATATGTCCCTGTCCAATATTTACTTCAATCTTTAGTAATAAAAAAATTTTATTGGGATAAATTATTTTAAAATGTTGAGGAAAGACTATGCACAAAAAGAATAAGTCAAACGCTGCGCTATTAGTTTGGGCTCTAACATATATTTTCATCTCCAGCCCTTCATTTGATATTTATTAATCAGCTAAATTTATCAGTTGGTATATCTACCAAATTCAAATGCATAGATTAATCGTTAAAAATAAGTATGTAAAATTACTAATGTTTCATTTTGTTCAGTATTTTTGGCAAATTACAATTTTAAGACTTTAGTATAACACGGGGTAAATTAAATACTTACCTAATATTTCTAATAAAACAAAGACAACTTTAAATTCTTTCACGAAACATCAAAGAAATGTGTCTTGAAATTTCAGTCAAATTATGTATATTAAAGAGAAACAATATATTTTTTAACAATTTCGTATGGAAAATCTCCAAAGCAAGTAAACATGGACTACACAAGATCTGTCCAAATTTTTTTTCTCAAATTTAGAATGAATTTCTATGAATTATAAGAATACAAAACAAAAATATCTTTCTTTTAAAATTTTCGAAGATTTTAGTTCTACATATTTGTAGTATATCGTCAGGTAGGTTATAAGGTCTTTAAGAAATGTTATCCGACAGGCTTATGAAGATTTAGTATTATCTTAATTTCTTATACCTTGATTTCAGGTAAAAATAGTTTAAGATAATGGTCGGTGAATTTAAAAAGAGATCGAGCGATTGGGATTGTAAAAGCGTGAATGTAGAAATGAGCATGAAGGAGGAAACATTGATGATCATACAGAAACACAAAAACAATTTAAGGAATTTCACAATATTGCGTAATTTTCCTATGTTTATGGTTTCATAGAAAAATTTATAGGTTGTGTCTTAAATGAATGCATCTGCTTGTGGAAAAATACTGTCTTCGAAAAGAAATGGTCTTATTTTCTCGATAGGTTTAGTTTTACTCAATTTTGAGAAGTAAAATTGAGGTTGTGTATTTAAATTTAAATGAGGACACAAAATACATATGATGAAGCCTGAAATTTGACCAAGAGCCAATTGGTGAATTTTTTGTTATAGCCTTTAGATTAAAAGATTGTAAAGCGCATCACATTACGCACGCTTAAAAAACATAATAAACAATTAATATATTTTCCTTCTAAATGAAGAAATATGCAATATTATTTTTTATTTCATGAATAAGTATATCACATAATTAAAAAGGAACTTTATTTACAAAAATTAATAATATAAGACAAAAAAGTTACCCAAAGAATTTTTGATTTTGAATTTGGGTTTTATGACACAAGGGTTGGGCTTTGTGACATTTATTTTGGGCATTACGATGATATGACATATAGCCCAAATCATAAAATGATATAAGGCCTAAAAAGAGAAACGTAAAAATATCATTAAGAAAACATCACAAAGCCCAAACAAAATGTCATAGCACCCAAACCAACGCAACGTCTAAACGCAAAACTTTAAAAACGTCATAACACTCAAATCGTTAATTTTTTATTTTGCAAACATTTTGGGTGGCTCGGCTTTGAGACGCGTATAAACCCTGCTTGGGCACATTACAGGATTTGGAGTAGGTGCAAAGTTGGATGTATGCAAAGTTTCCTTGCATTTAAGAACTGCATACACACAACCTCGCACCTACCAAACATATTTGTTAAGGAACGTCAAGAAGTTCCGAGTTTTTGGCGATCTGAAATTTTTTGCGTTTAATACTTGCGTATAGGAAACGACTTCTGGTTTTCAAAATCGGTATACATGTACCTGTACATCGTTATTGTTTTTTAGTGAGCAATATTTCTAAAACCAGCGGAGATATCGACTTTAAATAAATTTGGTCTACACATAATGACATTAGAACATTATCGGAAGTGGAAAATTTGGTTAATCCCAAATATCTCAAGACCCAATAAAGCAATCGTATTCAAATGAATTTTATGTTATACATTGAGATGTCATAACAAATTGATATGAAATAAAGAATTTGCGCAGTAAAGAATGACATCTGGTTTAATTTTTAGAAAAATCGAACTAACAGTTTTTTTTTTACAAAACGTAAAAACGACTCGAATTTCTCGAAAACAAATAAGTGTATTGACTTGAAATTCATTTTATCTTATTTAAAATATTGTTGTTAATTTAAATAGTTAAAAAAGGCTTGTTTTGAATATTCTTCAAAAAACCTTTATTAAAAACACTCAACTTACATTTGAAATATGAGAAAAATATGATTTTTTTTTTATAAATATGCACACAACAAGCGCTTATTATTAAACATGCAAAAATATATATTAATAGAGAAATATACAAAAATATGCAACAATGATTAATTGCCGTTTTATTATAACGGGTTATCCATTTTGCGGTTTCAAAAGTATAGGGCTGGAACTCGACATCTGTCAAACAATTTTTTTTCAGATGAAAGTCTGACATTTACGAAAATGGATCGCTTAACTATCGGACAACGCATAAAAATTGTTAAAACCTACTACAAAAATTGTGATTCTGCCACAGCCACAAATCGTGCTTTAAGAGGAGATTATGGTTTACAAAATCGTCCAACTACGCAAGCAATTGCCAGAATTGTGAAGAAATTTGAAGAAACTGGATTGGTTACGGATATTGTAAGGCCTGTGCATCATCGTTTCACTCGCACCACTGAAAATATCGCTGCTGTAAGGAAACTGTTGCCGAAGACCCGAATGTGTCGATTCCTCATCGTTCTCAGGAATCAGGACTTTCTTACGGCACATTATACCGTATTTTGCGGTGGACGGCTATTTTTCGAACAAGTTTTCTACAGCGACGTAGCACATTTCTCCATCGGTGGGTATGTAAATAAACAGAATTGTCGTATTTGTGGTTCTAAAAATCCTCAAGTAATTGAAGAAAGGCCATTAAATTAACAAAAAGTCACTGTTTGATGCGCTCTTTGGTCCGGCGCGGGGGTTTGATTGGACCTTACTTCTTCGAAAACCTTACTTCTTGGAACGTCTGTCACCGTCAATTCGGAGTGTTATGGTCATAAATGATAACCGACTTTGTTTTGCTCGCTATTGAAGAATACGACTTGGAGAATATGTGGTTTCAAAAAGCCGGTGACAAGTGCCACATGCCACACAACTCTAGCGGATATGGCTTTATTGCAAGAGACTTTTCCTGGCCACGTAATTTCTCGTCTTGGCGATATCAACTGGCCACCAAGATCATGCGATTTAACACTGCTGGACTTTTTTTTTTGTGAGGCTACGCAAAAGACCGTGTTTTTACAGATAAGCCATTAACTCTTGAGCACTTAAAACCAACATTCGTCAAGTTATGGCTGATATACCGCCCAATATGTGTCAAAAAGTGGTCGAAAATTACCTCAACAGAATCGATGCTTGCAATAATTCGCGTGGTGGTCATTTAAATGATGTAGTATTTCACACGTAATGTCAACGTTCAAACCTTATAATAAAAAAGAAATATCATGAAGAAAAATATTTTATATGTGTTTTATTTATGTACGTATACTTTTGAAACCGAAAAATGGATAAGAACTGCCCATACTTCCCATAGTTACAAAAGGCTTGTTTTCACCATTCTACAAAAAATCGTTATATAAAATTCACATTCTGTAACATTTTTAATGCTTAGTTTTGAATGATGAAATATTTATATTTTTTTTTAAATATACATATCTATATGATATATAGAAAAACAAAAATATTGACGACAACGCATTATTTTCGACTGTTTTTAAATAATTTTTAAATAACCATATATTATCAACTGTATATATGAAATAAAGTTTTGTAATGAACTGCGATGTGTATTTATCCAAAACTTTTAATTTTGATTTGGATAAATCTAAAATATTAAGCTCCACTTCAAATTTAAGGTTCTAGTTATAAAGTGTATAGATGTATCACTCCATCGAAGATTTGGAATTTTGTCGAAGTGAATATCAAATTTTCCCAGAGTAATAATAATAAATTGATACAATTTTCTAGTTTTTCTCATATTTTAGCACTATTCAATTTTTCTGCGAATTTCAGTTCAAGTTTTGCGTAGAATTAAATATTTTTTTTATTTAATTTCCTCTTTTCACATCAAGGGAAATTAACCTTTAAAGTTTGTTAATTTTAAACACTTCGCTTGAAGAGCGATAAAAAGAACGAATTTTGAATTTAAGTCCGCCACCGCAAATATTTTTAGCTTCCAACTGTCACATTACAGCCTTTAATATTAAGAACAAGCTCATGGAATTCACTCGTTCATTTTTACAATGAAACAAATTAAACTTCACCTTTAAATTATAAAACATTTAGATCTGTTCCATGCATAAGAACTTTTATATTTGTATAGAGTTATTTAAAGATAAGACAGCCATATTTTGTATTTTTCCTCCTTCCGCCCGGTTATTTTTCCTCCTCAAACCTTTGTAAAAAAAGACATTCTTCTTACAATTATTTATTATTATTTTATTTCTTAAGATGTCATGTTGATGTTGTGGAATTTTGAAACCAACGTCTTCTTCTCTTGAATTTAAATAATTCACTTAATTTAAACGATGAAAATGATAACTTGCCATTTCGACTGAGTCCAAGATAGCTTAAATTCGTTCTCGTAGAATCCGATGTGACTGTTGATGACTTGGATGGTATCCTCAAAAGACTCCTACTCAAAGGTTCATTTGGTATTCCATCTAAATACTTAAGGCTTGGAATTTTATTGAAAACATAATCCCTGTAATCATTGTTGGGTTGTTCATAGAGTAACTTCATTGTTGCAGGATTTCCCATTATCGACAATTGTTGAATATTCGGACATTGATCTTGTATCCGATAGAGCCATATGTCTATATTTGTGATATTACAATTGTTGATCCTTAAAATAGATATAAGATACAATTTAAGAAATTAAGAAATTCTACAGAAAAACAAAACCATCATTATCTTACCAAAGAATCCTTAAATTTGGCAAAAACGGCAGAGTATTTACATCCAAGCGCATATTTCGATCCAGGATCAGCGTGTGTAATCTATCAAAAAACATCAAAAACGACAAATTCGTAAAATCATTGTTGCCCAAATCGAGAAATTTCGTCTTCGATGAAAATTTCTCTGCAATCCTTTTCGGTATTGATCTCAGATTCTCATAGGCCAACGATATTCTACCGTTTTCTTCGAGGATATCATCACCAAACGAATCGGTCATCGAGACCATTCTATAACAATCGAACGTGGAGTATTCTTGCACGGAGGCACTGCACTCCGAGTCATCGGTTAAACTGTCGATCGAACTTCCATTGACGCAGTCCTTCAGTATCGAATAAAGACTCTCACTGGAGGTGTTCAGTAAAAATAAAATACATTAAAAAAGAAAAAAGTGAAAAAAAGAAAAATTAAAAAAACAAGAAAGAACCCATTAGGCTCGGATCATTGATTGGAAAGAGTATCAACTAAGATGACCCCCATCGTGATAAATGATCCGGTCCATGGTTGTGTTTTGTTGTTGTTGCTATTAGTGTCCATGCATCGTTTAAAGTGACTCACCTATTATCAAAGTTGGAAAAACTGATCTTATCTGACATTTTTGTATGATTTTATGTACTTTTTTTGTTTTCTTCTTTTCCAAAGTCAATGAACGTGGTTTTTCTTTTTCTTATTTTACCTACATGGAAAAAATAGTTTTTCATGTGATTTATTTATAATGTTTTATACTAAGTGCTTTTTCTTTTCTCTCTTATAATTTTATTAATTTTAATTTTTGTTTTTCAATAGACGTTTAAGACAAATCCGTTTTATTCGAACTGAGTACGTGAGTAAACTTCTAGTGACTGTCAACAACACTGTTATCAGACTGATGCTTTGTTGTCATTTAAAGATGATTGTCAACGCGCTCTGAAATGGGTATCGGTAGTCAAGAAAAAGTCCATGATCGTTCTCATCAACCAACCTAATAAAAAGAAGAAATATGCTCTATACCGTCAGGGTTGCCAAAGATTTGTATGTTTTTATTTTATGTATTTTAGTTTGATAAATTTTTTATAATTTTATTTTATTTAATATTTTTTTTTTAAATTTTACTGTCATTTAAATATTTGTATGTTATATTCTATTTTATTTGATTTTTTTAAATTTTACTTCATATAGTTTATTTTAAATTGTTTACGCTATCAATTAAATTTTTATTTCATATTATACAATTCTATTTCATTTTTGGATACTTATGTTGTTCTTATATTTTTGTATTATTACTTTATTGCTCATTTTGATAATCTTTTTAATCTTATATGTTTTGTAATTTTATTACTTTATTTTAATGAATTTTGCTTATATTTAACTTCGTCTAATTTATTTAATTTTGTTTATTTTATCTCGATTGCGTTTATTTTATTTTATTAAATTTCATTTTTCTGTTTAATATAATTTATTTAATTTTCTTTTATTTAAATATTATTTGTATATTATTTTATTTTATTCTATTTTTTGTTTTAATTGTATTTTATGTTAATACATTTCATTGATTGAATATAGTTTTTGTTTTGTATTTTATTTTATTTAGAATTAAAAAAAGCCCACTCTTTTATCGACGCAAAAAAGTTGGGCCAATACAAATAACTTGTCTTCACCATTGAGTGACGTCAACTTTGTTTTTAAAAACGGCCGCAATTCGACTTGGGAGTGTTTCCAAAAGATTGTACCAAAATTCAGGTGTTACGCCATCTCAAACTTCCTGGATCTTTTGCTTTAACTCGCTTCAGTTTTAAGCTGGATTTATTTTCAATTCTTTTTTCATTTTAGCCCACAAAGTCTGAATTAGAGACAGATCGGGGCTATTTGCGGGCCACGTTAGAACTGGAATATTTCGCTTGGCTTAAACAGTCATCTTCTGATTTCAGCCTTCGAATGGAAGGTAAAAGATGGTACTCTAAAATGTCCTGATATTTGATGGTATTCACGGTGCCTTCGACGAAGCAAGGGTTGCCCACAGACATATGTACAATTGTACATCCCCAGACCATAACTGGTGAGTTAAATTTTGTTTTTAGACAAAAGCAATCTTTCTTTCTTAAGACTCTTGATCGTGAGTTTGCAACACAAATCTCGAACCGGGACTCATCGCTCCATATAACACTTCTTCATTTCCACAACGTTCTGATATGATGATCACGAACCCACTTTAGGCTCTTTTTTTTGCCAAGAAGTTAAAAGTGGTTTTTATTTGGCCTGAGGTTCGATTTGTAGGAACAAAATAGTTTTCAAAGACTAAATTAAATTCATATAACGGTAAAAATAACTTTATAAAATTTGTATCCCATTCTCTTCATTTCTCTAATACAGGTGTCTCTAGAAACTTATTTTTTGATGGCGGTTTTTCACTCTAATGTGGTATTTGCGTTTGGAGCTCGACGATCTTTTTTAAGAATGTTTCTTAAAGTTCTTTTGTCACTACCTGAAACAATTGGTGGCCTCCCAGTTTTCTTCAATGGGTTCACATTTCCGGTCTTTTTGAATAAATTTAATTATATTTCGAGCTGGAGATCTTGAAATTTCCAGTATTATGATGAATTTTGACTGCGGTATTTTCTTTAAATTGTTAGTTAAATTATAAAGATCACATATTTATGAACCATATTAAGAAATAAATATTAATTTTTTATTAATTTTGTATAATAAAAAGATATTGATAAATTAATTTTACAAATATTATCATATTAGGCAAACTATTTTGCGTTTGGGCTCTTATATATTACCTTAATTTTTATTTTATTTTCTATTATTTTGCCGAAATTATTTCATTTTATTTAACTTTGTAGTTTATTTTACTTATTTGATCTGTTTTGTATTTAATTTAAATAAACTTTTTTTTAACAAACCATTTTAAGTTGATTAATGAAACCACATAATTGAATAAAATTAAATTACATCAATACATAAAAATAAGAAACATTTTTGTTTTTATAAATGAATGCTTAGGTGAAAAACAAAATGTGCAAATTTGAATTAACATTTCGTTAAAAAGAAAACAACAAGTGGCAACCCTTAAAACACCCTGTGGAATATTTATTTTTCTTATTCAATTGATAAGCCCCTTACTTACTTACTACTTACTTACATGCTGTAGAGGAGAGTAAGGTGTATATTATTAATTATAAATTTATTTGTTGTCTTTTGCTGAGAGTAAAATATTTCTGGGATACATATTTATATACGAGATAGGGATGTTCTGTACCAAGCTCATCTCATAAGTCGGATAGTAAAAATAAGAATGAGAATTAAAATTGTGATGTTTGTCTTTCTTTTCAATTATGTAGGTATACCTTACTAGTAGTTTGTTGAGAAAAAGATAACAATATACGCGTATTTTTGTTAGCAATTTATTCTGATAATAGAATAGTGAGAGTATATTAGGTATTATTAAATATTTTGTTATTAAATATTTATATGTTTTAATTTAAATAAAGTGTATGAGCAGGTTGGATGGACTTGATTTGTGTGTTCATGTTGCGTTGATCAAGTGTGGATGTGAATGATTTTTGTATGATTCTTTGTAAAAATATAATAATGTTATTAATATTGTGCACGTTTCTAAATATCTATTATCGGAATATTTGTTTTAATATATATTTAAAAATAAAAGAGGCTGGGATGCGACCCACACTGATAACTTCCCATCCCGTCCGTTGATTAGTTTTGCTTAAAAATTGTATCAGCTGAATTATTCTAAAAAAATTACCAATAATATTTTGCATATAATGAAATAGTTTGATTTCAAAATCTATTTTTGTTAACGAGATTTTTAGTCGTTAACCAATTTTTACCAACTTTAGAAGCATTTCTTAAAAGTTTTTATTTCTTATATAAACAAAAGTAAATTGGATGAATGAAATTAATTTGAAGTTAATATTTTCTATTGTTCACGAGATTTCGGGAACAGAACATCAATTTTTACCAAATTTGCGTACTGTTTTTTGTAGATTTTATTTTTGTATTTAAAAACGGACTTGGATTTGTATAAAAAAAATTACTTAATGTCTTTGAAAATAAAATAGTTTGAAGCCAATGTTTTCAATTTTTAAAAAGATATTTAAGTCCAAAACCAATCTTTACGAACTCTTAGTAATGCTTTTTTAGGTTTTTATTTTTTGTAAAAAAAACTGTCAATTCGATTTTTCTCAAAATTTAACTGAAGATTGACAACAATATGTTTCAAAATATAAAATTCGTTTAAAGCCAATGTCTCAAAGTTTTGAAAAGTTGTTTGAATCGAAAATCAATTTTTACCAACTTTTTAGTTGGAAGCCATAATCTCAAATTTTTGAAAAGATATTTGAGTCGAAATTAAATTTTTACCAACTTTGAGTAATGTTTTTTTAGGTTTTTATTTAAAAAAAAAAAATTTGTTTGGTGTCACGTTACAATAAATAATATAAATTTTAATTCAAGTCTCTATAGCGTTATTATGGTTCGTGAGATATTTAGGGTTAACCAAAATGTTCACCTTTTTTTTAAACTGCTATGGTAAAAAAACCACAAACGCAATTTTCTTGAGAGGCCTTTTTGCATCTTTCTGCATAATTATCTGTATAATAAAATTTATTTGAAGTCGACATCTCTACTGGTTCTTGAGCTATGGAAGAAGAAAAAACGTCGCGAACGTACGTACACACGCACGCACAGACATCTCTCTAAAAATCTTTTATTTCGACTCTGGGACCTTGAAACGTCGAGAAATGTCAAAATTCGACAAATCGGACCGATTACAATAACTTCCTATGGGAAGTTAAAAATAAGAAATTTTATTGCTTATAATATTAGATATATTAATAAATTCTCGAAAATTGTTATTTTGTAAAATTATGCAGTAAAATATACATGTAAGGAATTAAAACAAAAATTAAATTGAAAGAATATATCCTCGGAAGTACAATTTTATCTGTTTTTTTTACAATAATGTTCGATATTTTAAGAAGTACCATCATTGGGTTTATTTTTCTCATTTTTCAGAATGTTAACTTGTTGCCGTTTCATAGATTTTCCCTCACATTTCAGAATCAAATTTTCTTTACAATTAAGAGATACATATTTGCAAACAAGTGTAAAATACTAGAATATAAATATGGAGTTTAAAAAATCTTCTTTTTTTTAAATACAAAATTATTTAAAATGTTTTTTTTTATAATTTTTGTTTACGATTACATACATATGTATATATGTGTAAAATGAAAACGATGCAAGAACAACTAACATATAGTTACATACTTAAGGTGGCGGACCTGGGCCTCAACCAACATGCGTTTAAAGTCAGCTCGATCTCTAGTTAGCTGTCTTCAGTTTCGCAAGGCATGTTAGTTGAAGTCCTCTCCTACCTGCGTGTCTCACATGAGACGCGGTCTTCCTCTACTGCGCCGCCGCCGTCCTTCGGGATTAGATACTATTCGCTCTACATGACCTAGCCATCTAAGTCGTTGGACTTTTATTCTTTTAACTAGGTCAGTGTCACTGTACAGCCCTTACAGTTCATCGTTGTATCTTCCCCTCAACTCTTTTGTCTTTTAGATGTTAATTTTAGATGGTCGGGGTACGACCATCTAAAATTGCTACTCATTTGCCTTCTTAGTCCAAAGAAGCAGCGAGAATTATTCTTCGTTTATAGCTTTGCCTAGGTAGACAAAGTTATTAAAAACCTTAAAGTTATAGCTGTCCATGGTGACGTTTTGTCCAAGACATCGTCGTTCAATGTCTTTTTTTGATGCCACCATATACTTGGTCTTGCCTTCATTGACCACTAAACCCATCTTAATAAATTATGTAAAACAGGGGTGGAATCGGCTAGGTGTAAGTGATTATCACATTTTTAACTATCAACAAGCTTTGCATCTGTTGACTCTGTTTTTATAAAATTCTTACTTTTTTTTTTTTGTATTATTTATGTAAATAGTATAGGGTTTTAAATGTTCATATAGACTCCACCAAGGAGGATTATACGTAAACGGACAATTTGCTGGGCGCAATAGAAATAGAGGCTCCTTCAATTTGTGACGACTAAGTATTGGCCATGTCCTCATAATATGTACATTTATAGCCTATATAAGCATGTCTAAATACAGTCAGGTGGATCTTAATTTTTGAATAGCTCGCTATTTCAGCATTTGTCACTTTTGAAGGTGTCATCTTTTAACTAGTACAAACTACGCCATTACCAAAAATTGAACGATATACGCTTCAACATTCCAATCAACAACAATGGCAGTCATAGTCCGCAAAACTAAATAACTTTTGGGTCTTCGTCGAATAGCACCTTCTTGGGCGGGAATAATGAAACTGGTAGACTAATTTGAACTATTCTTGGGCGGGAATAATGAAACTGGTAGACTGATTTGAGCTATTGGGACAAAAACGAGTTTGTAATTTGAAGAATCTGCATATAAATTAAGAACAACTTAGAACATTCTGCCATAGTCCGTAGTGTTGAGGAAAAACAATTGATATAACACCTTTTCTCCGTTGTCAATGGTATACCTTCCGTTCTTACAAAGAAGTAAGCATTCATTGATTTCTCTACACAATTACTGGTTTTTAATATCAGAATTAAACTCTTCTTTCTTAGTCCTCTATTATATATGTGCTCAAAAGGTAAAGAATCTTAAGTCGACTTAAGTGGTTTTAGCAGTTAATCCTTTTTTAAATATATTCTCTCTACAAACTATTTTTCTGTTTTAACGTCTTTGATAAATCTTTTGATACAAGAAAGTTATGACTTTTTGTAAAATAGCTTAAGTTTAATTCGGAGCGTTTTTCAAAAGGTAAAACAACTTAAGTAGAGTATAATACGTCTTATATATGTATCAATTTATTTTTATTATCAAATAATATGCAGATGCGATTTTGGTAAAATATCTTAAATTGTTTCTATGTTCGATATTAATCTAAAAAGTAAAATCGATTATGTCAACTTAATATATTTTACCACAAAACTTTTCTTGCATTTACATTTTTTTATATTGACTTACCAAATTAAATAAATAAGAAATAAAAACACAATAACGGTTTAACTGACCTAAGAACATCTTAGGATATTTAGTAAATAAGAAATTGTAAAAGTTGTTTGGGTAAAAGCTCTTAAGTCAAGAAAACATTCAAAATTTATAAAGGCAAAATTATTGAAAACTGTATCTTCATATCCTTCTTATTTTTTTTTTCAAACAAATATTGCAAGTTAAAAATGCAGTTTCTAAAAAACTATAAAAATAGACTTAAGAGATTTCACGTTTTGAACACAGATACTATGACGATGGTTATAAAAATACTTTTTTTGAAGTATTAACACTTAAAACATGATTTGAATATCCGAGAAACTTAGAGAAATTAAGATATTGAGGTTAAATTTAATTTAAAATTGAAGAACCTTAGAAAATTCACATATTATGAATTATGAAAATATTGAGTACTAGCCGACCCGTGCTCGCGTTGCTTCGCAAATTGTAACCACGAACATTTTTTGAATATTAGTATTAGCATATGAAAAAATTTCTCAATGGGACTGAGCATATTTTCTACAATAATATTAATTTTAGTTTATATGTATATATGGTTTTGCTTTTATATAATAGTATAGATTTGCGGTAAAAAAAACAAATTTGTGTTTTTAATGTTCTCATACATCTATAGGTATGCGTGTGTAAATATCCATAGACACATTTTTTTATTCATCTGCTCATGTTCAGTGCAGTGCAACTGACTTAACCTACCCACATTTGTGTGCTCTTTTTATCGACGTAATTGTAAGTACCTTCTTTGAGTTATTTGTAAAGAAAATTTTAACTTAATTTCAGTTTTATTGTTCGAGGAAGTGATACAAAATTGGTAATTCAAGCTATTATAATAGAACTTTTTTTATTTTTAAATTGGAAGAATTATAATCTATTCACTTCCTCGAACCAAAAAAATAAAAAAGAGGCTGGGATGCGACCCACACTGATAACTTCCCATCCCGTCTGTCGATTTGTCTTGTTTAAAAGTTTGTGTATATGTATCAATTTTTACCAAATTTTTACCAAAATAATATTTTCTGTGAAATAAAATAAGTTTGAAGCCAATATTTTTAATTTTTGAAAAGCTATTTGAGTCGAAAGTAAATTTTTACCAAGTTTTAGAATTGTTGTTTTTTTTAGGTTTTTAATTTTTTGTAAAAAAACTGTCTATTCAATTTTTCTCAAAATATGTCCTAACGTTAACAACAATATTTTTTATAAGTAAAAATTAGTTTGAAACCATTATCTTAAATTTTTGAAAAGATATTTGAGTCGAAAATCAATTTTTACCAACTTTTGTTAATTTTTTTTTTAGGTTTTTAATTTTTTGTAAAAAAACTGTCTATTCGATTTTTTTAAAAATTTTACTGAATGTTAACAACAATATTTTTTGAAAGATAAAAGTAGTTTAAAGCCAATATCTCAAAGCTATGAAAAGATATTTGTGTCGAAAGTCAATTTTTTTTTAGGGTTTCTCAAAATTTTATCAGATGACAAAAAATATCATTCTTCGATGCACAAAATTGTTTTGGAAATAAGATCATATTTTAGTCGTAAAATTTTAGAGGTGACAAATTTTTTTTCAGTTTTTTTGATTTATAAAAAAAAACAGTTAATTGGATTTTTTCCCTAAAATGTACTTGTTTTGTATCACGTTACAATGTATAATATAAAATTTAATTCAAGTCTCTAGCGTCACTGGTTCATGAGATATTTAGGGTTAACCAAAATGCTCACCTTTTTTTTTAAAATGCTATGGTAAAAAAACCACCCACGCAATTTTCTTGAGAGCCCTTTCTGCATCTTTCTGCCTTATTATCTGTATAACAAAATTTATTTGAAGTCGATATCTCTTCTCTTTCTTGAGCTATGGACGACGAAAAAACGTCGCGAACGTACGGACGTACGGACGTACGTACACACGCACGCACAGACATCTTTCTAAAAATCTTTTATTTCGACTCTAGGGACCTTGAAACGTCGAGAAATGTCAAAATTTTCAATATGACAAATCGGACCTATAACAATAACTTCCTATGGGAAGTTAAAAAGATCTAATTTTTCTTTAGATAAATCGGCATTTCATGTGCACGGCAATGCAGTTAATTAAATGTCCATAGTAACTTAAAAAAAAGAGCCCACAGCCACACTGCTCAGCGATGTGACGATAGAATTAGAGAAACAAAAAAATAATGTGTGTGAGTAGGTTAGTTGATGAACCATACAAATACAATACAGAAAAATTGAATATGTAGGTAGCTAGGTAAGAGAAAAAACGTAACTATTAAATGGAACACATATTGAGAGAGAAAGAGCATAGGAAGAAAAGAAAATTAAAAATGTTGGAATGATAATGAAATGAAACAAAGCAGCGACCGCGCGATTGTGATGGAATCTATGTAATTTCCTGTATAAAATAAATTCAAAAAGTTTATAATTTTATAATTTGTTTTTATTTATTTCTCAGGTTGTATGTTTAACTCAGAATTGATTTTAGGCTTAAAATTTGCGCAACAATATTGACTTTATGAAGCAATGCTAATCTTTGTCGATTATTGTATAGGTTTTAAGATATGAGTGGTTGTATAAGTCAACTAATGAAAAAAAAATTAACAAAAAATGTAAAATTAATAATATTTAAATTTGACAAATAATTAATGAAAAAAAATTAAAGCCATAAATACTCTCATAACAATATAGAAAATAATAAAATATATTTCAAATAAATCGGTTGACTACTTTCTGAGATCATGCGTTACAAACTTTTAAATGGTTTCGCTTTTATATAATAGTATAGATTGTAAGTACCTTCTTTGAGTTATTTGTAAAGAAAATTTTAACTTAATTTCAGTTTTATTGTTCGAGGAAGTGATACAAAATTGGTAATTCAAGCTATTATAATAGAACTTTTTTTATTTTTAAATTGGAAGAATTATAATCTATTCACTTCCTCGAACCAAAAAAATAAAAAAGAGGCTGGGATGCGACCCACACTGATAACTTCCCATCCCGTCTGTCGATTTGTCTTGTTTAAAAGTTTGTGTATATGTATCAATTTTTACCAAATTTTTACCAAAATAATATTTTCTGTGAAATAAAATAAGTTTGAAGCCAATATTTTTAATTTTTGAAAAGCTATTTGAGTCGAAAGTAAATTTTTACCAAGTTTTAGAATTGTTGTTTTTTTTAGGTTTTTAATTTTTTGTAAAAAAACTGTCTATTCAATTTTTCTCAAAATATGTCCTAACGTTAACAACAATATTTTTTATAAGTAAAAATTAGTTTGAAACCATTATCTTAAATTTTTGAAAAGATATTTGAGTCGAAAATCAATTTTTACCAACTTTTGTTAATTTTTTTTTTAGGTTTTTAATTTTTTGTAAAAAAACTGTCTATTCGATTTTTTTAAAAATTTTACTGAATGTTAACAACAATATTTTTTGAAAGATAAAAGTAGTTTAAAGCCAATATCTCAAAGCTATGAAAAGATATTTGTGTCGAAAGTCAATTTTTTTTTAGGGTTTCTCAAAATTTTATCAGATGACAAAAAATATCATTCTTCGATGCACAAAATTGTTTTGGAAATAAGATCATATTTTAGTCGTAAAATTTTAGAGGTGACAAATTTTTTTTCAGTTTTTTTGATTTATAAAAAAAAACAGTTAATTGGATTTTTTCCCTAAAATGTACTTGTTTTGTATCACGTTACAATGTATAATATAAAATTTAATTCAAGTCTCTAGCGTCACTGGTTCATGAGATATTTAGGGTTAACCAAAATGCTCACCTTTTTTTTTAAAATGCTATGGTAAAAAAACCACCCACGCAATTTTCTTGAGAGCCCTTTCTGCATCTTTCTGCCTTATTATCTGTATAACAAAATTTATTTGAAGTCGATATCTCTTCTCTTTCTTGAGCTATGGACGACGAAAAAACGTCGCGAACGTACGGACGTACGGACGTACGTACACACGCACGCACAGACATCTTTCTAAAAATCTTTTATTTCGACTCTAGGGACCTTGAAACGTCGAGAAATGTCAAAATTTTCAATATGACAAATCGGACCTATAACAATAACTTCCTATGGGAAGTTAAAAAGATCTAATTTTTCTTTAGATAAATCGGCATTTCATGTGCACGGCAATGCAGTTAATTAAATGTCCATAGTAACTTAAAAAAAAGAGCCCACAGCCACACTGCTCAGCGATGTGACGATAGAATTAGAGAAACAAAAAAATAATGTGTGTGAGTAGGTTAGTTGATGAACCATACAAATACAATACAGAAAAATTGAATATGTAGGTAGCTAGGTAAGAGAAAAAACGTAACTATTAAATGGAACACATATTGAGAGAGAAAGAGCATAGGAAGAAAAGAAAATTAAAAATGTTGGAATGATAATGAAATGAAACAAAGCAGCGACCGCGCGATTGTGATGGAATCTATGTAATTTCCTGTATAAAATAAATTCAAAAAGTTTATAATTTTATAATTTGTTTTTATTTATTTCTCAGGTTGTATGTTTAACTCAGAATTGATTTTAGGCTTAAAATTTGCGCAACAATATTGACTTTATGAAGCAATGCTAATCTTTGTCGATTATTGTATAGGTTTTAAGATATGAGTGGTTGTATAAGTCAACTAATGAAAAAAAAAATTAACAAAAAATGTAAAATTAATAATATTTAAATTTGACAAATAATTAATGAAAAAAAATTAAAGCCATAAATACTCTCATAACAATATAGAAAATAATAAAATATATTTCAAATAAATCGGTTGACTACTTTCTGAGATCATGCGTTACAAACTTTTAAATGGTTTCGCTTTTATATAATAGTATAGATATAGATAGTATAGATAGTATAGAAGTATAGATATAGATTAACAGTGTTTTTGGGGCAGAAAGAAAAATTATTGTTATCGGTAAATTCTGCCAAATAATTATTTTATTGTCCAAAGCAGAATACCTTTTAAGTTATGTTAATATTAATTTATTATTTTTTATCTCCTTCTTCATATTTAAAACCTCTTTAGCCCTGGTAGACTTAAAAATTGTCACGGTTGATAACGTGAATAATTTTTTAGTTTTTTAAGGGAAATAAATCTTATAATTATTTGAACTTATTTTATGCACCAAACTCTCATATTTATAAAATTTCTTACTTACGCTTACTATTACTCATGGATGAAATTTGTAATACAATTTTCCAAACTTTTATCAAAAGCTTCGCTTGGTTTAACTCCTTTTACCATATGCCTATTGTTCTAAGGACAGACACAAATTAAATCATAGTGCTTTACTCTACCTGAAAACTGAGATAAGGCACTGTTGCACTTGAGCGTATAAGTATATTTTTTTTCACTTTTTATTGAACGCTCAACTGCGTCAAATGTGTGCAAAAATTACAATTTTCTTATGAAATTTTAAGAACATTAACATACTTCCTCTATATGGTCCAAACAAAATGTTAAACCAAAAACTGAGTAAAAATAATCAAAAATGTAAACAACTACGAAATAATGTTATCAAACAATTATATTTTGCGAGGTTTAAAATGGTAGTACAATTAATGAAAAGGAAAAGATTAAGAACGTCTATATGTATGTAGAATAATAAAATATATAATTAAAAAAATAATACCATCCAATTAATTCAGGTTCTTATATTTAACAGCTTATGTATATAAAGAATCGGACGATTCTTTAATTAATCATCAAAATAAACGAGTTAGGTTCAACTTGTGGTATTTCTTTTATTATTGTTTCTACTTGTAACGACGACGACGCAATTTCTTATCTTGCAATTTAATTACTTCACAAATTTTTGTTTGACAATTTTTTGATGTTGGCCGACATTTTTTAAGCTTTTTTACGTATGAATAATTAATACTTAAATCGAATATTTAAAATAATTCCTATAGTGACGAGTTTTTGATTATATTTTGGTTAAAATCTACATATATATTTCGCTAAAATATGGTTGATCCTATAAAATATTGTTTAAGGCTCATTAATCCTAAGCTTGATGGTTGAGGTAGGTTATTTTGAATAAATTATTCATTGCATATAGCCTTTTAATACAAAAATATAACTATACCACATGCACAATACAACCATGATCTTTTTATCATTTAATCAAAATTGTCTTCCAATTAATCATATTTGTGATAGTTTTGTTCATTATTTTTTGTATCCCGATAACGATTTTGAAGTAAGCAACTGAAATGATGATACGAGTACTAAGTACCTAATTAAAATAATAAGTAAAATTCAATCTTGATCCACGATGCAACTGCAATGTAATTAAACGCATAACCGTTGCGTCTGCCTTTAATGTAGAACTTGATTATAAAGCAATTTAGTTCTTCTATCTGATGTTTATTTAATTTCATCACATAGCATAATACGACTTAAATTTAGTGATTAAAAACCAAATTAAGTAGGTTCTATGTGTGATAAAAGAAACACTTTTTGCACACATGATTTCTTTTTAGATTTGCCCGCTCAATCAAAATCTCCAAATTTTATAAGGAAATAAAACGTTTCTGTATAGTGTATAGTAGCTAAAAATAAAATAGAAGTGATTAATTAAGCAACAAGTTACAGCTAATTTCTTAATTATATGTTCATAAGTATGCCGTTAAAACAAAACAGGGTGTTACTTGGTAAAACTTTTTTAAATATAAAATCAAATGTTTTCGTTACAGATTTACTCATTTCTTACCACATTTTTAAGTTTTTAATAATTGAGTTTTTTGGAAAACGAAAGTTACACATTGCGTGCAAAAGACAGATATTTTTTAGCTTTGAAATGTAAACTTAATTGTTCACCTGAATTTAAACATTTTAAGATACTTAAAGTTCTTAAAAGACGTACTGTTGTAAGGCAATATGTTTTAGTGATTATACTTTTTTTTTGTATCAATGTAAACCTTTTTCTAGACCTTCAATTTGTTATTCTTTAAATCCACTTTTAAAATTGTAAAAAAGTTAACATGTTTTAAATAAACAACAAAAACCCACATTTTAATTACTTGGTAATTGTAATTAAAAAAAAAACACATTTCAATACACTTATCAATTTCCATTATAAGAATTGTAGAGGATTTATTCATGTTCTTGAGAAAAAGCACCTTAATATTACAGTCAAGGTAATTGATTTCCTTATATATTTATTAATTCAAAGAAACAATCATAAAAGAACTTATCATTTCAGGAAATTATCTTGTAATAATCTTTAATCATATTACTTTTTTGATCAGACATAAGTCATAACTTATGTTTTAAATTAAATGTATGTAATTTAAATGCAAATGACCCTTTTGAATGTAATTAGTAACTGAAATTCTCTAATTATATTTCAAAGTAATTGATAAAATGTACGGAGATTTCAATTACAAGTAAGTAATTGTAATTGAAAACTGAATCTGTGACATGATACCAATCTATTATAATTTTTAATAAATTTAATGGGCTGTTTTTTTTATAAATCAAAAAAAAAACTGAAAAGTTATATTTGTCACCTCGAATATTTTACATAGAAAAATGATTTAACCTTCAAAATAATTGAGTAATCGAAGAAAAGGTTTTTTTTTACGAAAAATAAAAACATTTTAAAAAATTATTGCTAAAAGTTGATTAAAATTGGTTTTTGAATCGATTATCTTGCAAAAATTAAACATATTGCCTTCAAACTAATTTCATAATATAAAAATTTTGTTTTCAACATTCAGGATAATTTTAGGAATGTTTTTTTTTATAAAAATTGACATTGATAAAAATTGATGTTCGATGAATAAATGAAGGTAATGCCTTCATAATGATTTCATTCCGTTCTAAATTTTATTGTAAATGTAAGGTCCCAGAAAAATCCAAGCTGTATTTTTTTTTTAATGCTACTAGAGTTGGAAAAAATTGGTTTTCGACAATAATCAAAGGCACAAACAGATCTGTGTTGGTCGCATCCCAGTCTTTTTTATTTTAAATGAGTTGTATTCCAAACTTAATAACTAACCCAATTGGTCGTTGAATTCAGTTGAAATGATTGTATCAGAGGAATGGATAGGATTATTGTTGAGAGCAGGGCTAGATTATGAGTACAAGCATATGATCATGGGCTTGGTAAGCTCTGGAGTCCAAATTACTGGATATTCAATTAAAACCGAACTTCTACAAGATAAAAAAGATGATACTGGTAAACCTGGTGGTGACCCAATAGTTTTTTTTTGGGAAGAAAAAATCAACGATGAAAATAGAAAGAACCTGAATAAAACAACAACAATTACTTGTGTGTACTTAGAAAAATGCTAATCGGTTCAGTATAGTTCGATAGAACGAAAAAACCTGTAATTGGCTTACAACTTTCATGTGGGTGCGGTGGCGTAGTGCGTAGTGCACTAGCTCCTCACACGCTAGGTCGCTTGTTCAAGCCCAGCTCGGGCAAAAGTTCTTCAAAAAATTAAATTGAACATAAAGCGATTAAGCACCACTAAAGGAGTCTGATGATCGGGTTGGCCCCCGTGAAATAGCTATAACTCCAGCCAAACTTGGTGGTAGCACACACAAGTTGTTGTTGTTTCATTCTAAATTTTCAATCGATGAAAATAATCAACGTCGAACGACTGACTTCAAATGTTTCGAATGTAAACAAAAAGGACATTAGCCACGGAAGGTAAGGTAAGGTCATCGGTTGACTTTATCATACGGTGAACAGTGTTCCATAGACATTTTTCTTTTTTCTTCCCATATCGGCAAACTCCTTTTCCATTTGTAGCCTCGTTTTCAACATAAGTTGAATATATTTATGTTGCCACACTTTATCATCCATCCTTTCATAAAATTCAATTTTCCGAACAATCTTTTAATTTTTAGCAAACATTTACCTTTATTGAGCCAGAACAAGTTTGTGATGCCGTTTACTGTTTTCAATTGAAATTTGAATTTTCAAGGAAAAGAATTTGACAGTTTCAATAATAAAGGAAAGAAAATCGTTTTTACCATATACCTGTCTCTTTTATTGAGAAAGAAATTCAGATTGCATGTGAGTTTTTGTAGTTGCACATTTGCGCTGCAAATATTTGCTTTTTGCTTTTATGAACATCTGACATTTATCATTTGCATTTATGAAAACTATGCATTCGTCAGACTTTCGCAACCATGCATTTATGAAAGCACCCAAGTTCTTTTTACATTTTTTATGGCGAGTTTAAATCATTACAACAGCCATAATTGGTTCATTAACTCGGGAGCTTCGAAACATATGAAAAACCGAAAAGATTGATTAAAATATTTAACCAAAGTCAAAAAAGAAGAGTTACCGTTGCGGATGCTTATAACTTGGACGTAGAGGCAAAAGGTGACGTCAATTTGGAAATGTTGGTCGAGGGCCATTTGAAGGCTGTTACCGTTAAAGACGTTCCATATATACCAAAATTGTGTACAAATCTTTTATCGGTGGGCCAATTGACAAAAAATGGTCAGAATTTCAAGAAGATAAATGTAAAATTTCGAACAAAAGAACCTTGGTTGCAACTGGAAATAGAATTAACGGGCGGGCGGTGGTAATCTATTCAAACTCAATTTTTACATCAAGTTTAAAATGCAATTATTCAATTAATATGCTTGCGGAGAAGAAAATTTCTAATGAGTTATGGCATCGAATGCTGGGGCATTTTAGTCATGAAACTATGAACAAAATGAAGAGGGATCTGTGAATGGGTTGAATTTCATAGATGTGAAAAATGTATCAAATGTATCGAAGGTAAGTACTCAAGAAAGTCTTTTACTTCGTCCGAATCGAAAACAAGCGAAGTTCTAGAGCTTATTCATTCTGATATCTTTGGACCAATGAAACAGAAGACACTTGGGGTAGCCTATTACTTTATGACATTATTGGATGATTTTTCGCATAAAGATCTTATTTTGAGATCTATGTCTGATGAGATAAAAACGTATATTTATTCAAAAGATTGGTTGAAAACCAAACCAACAAGAAGATCAAAATTTTAAAAACTGACAATGGAGCCGAATTTTGTAATAACGCATTTGCCAGTTTTGCAAGGAAATATGAGATAAGGCATCAAACATCAGTTGCTGTTACGCCTCAGCAAATGCTGATGTTGAAAAACATTTTTGGGGAGATGCACCTGAAGAGATTCTGGTCAGGCAAAAAACCAGATGTATCTTATTTGCGAGTCGAATCGATAAAATGTTTGTTGACTGGTTACTGTGAAGACTCGAAAGCTTACTGAGTGTATGATCAAGAGAAGAGAAGAGGAAGCTTATGGAATGTTGTGATGTCATTTTTGTAGAAGATCAACCATTTGGAAAGGTAATTTCTGAAAACAAAATCAATAACTTTTTGTCTTTCGAAGATTGTTCAGTGGGGGCAATTGAAAAATCAAGATCCAAATTCTGAAGAAGAGATGAGTAACAACAACAATTAATATCATCAAACTAGACTGGACCAAAATGAAGAGGAATTTTTTGAATGCAATCTTGAGGATTTTTCCATACCTTTAAAGTTATCGAAGTCTGTTAGAAAAAAAAGAGTTAGGAAACCTATAAAATTTGATGATTATGTTACAAATCTAGCAAGTGATAAAAACAAAACCGATCCTTTAACTTACAATGATGCTATTTCAAGCAAAGAAGTAGAAAATTGGAAAGAAGCAGTCAATAGTGAATGCTTTCTTACTGGCTAATGAAACATGGGAGTTGTCTGATTTATCTCCACGCAAGAAGATACTGAGTACCAAATGGGTTTTCAAAACAAAGTCAGGTGTGTGGGACAGTCATTCGGTACAACGTACAAAGCTCAACTTGTGGCAAGAGGTTGTAATCAACGGTACGGCAAAGATTACGAAGAAACATTTTCTTCTGTTGTGAGATATGAGTTCATCCGATTTTTACTGGCTTTAGCTTTGAAAGATCTCGGAATGAAGCAATCAGAACTTGATCCATGTATTTATTTCCAACACATGAAGGGAAAAATGTTAATTGTTGCCGTTTATGTCGATTTGCTTATTCTCGATATAATCATCACAAACGAAAACAAGAATTTGAAATCGAATTTGATGAATAATTTTCGTATTAAGGATAATGATCGTTCCCTTTTATAAGATTAAAGCTAACAAGAGATAAGAAGAACGGTTTAATCTGGATTGATCAAGAAAAATATATTTTGAAAATTATCGATAAATTTGGATTAGCTAATTCAAACGAATGTTCAGCCCAATAGACATTAATCAAAAACTAACGAAAAAGATGTCACCTCAAACTGAATCCGAACGAAAAGAAATGTACAATATACCATATCAAGAATTAATAGGTAGTCTTTTATTCACTGCTTTTAAACCAGTGTTGCGCTATCTGAAAGGAACTTCAAACATGAAGATGTGTTATTCGAGAGAAGAAAGAAGTAATAGTTTGATCACTGGATACTGTGATGCCGACTATGCTGTCATTCCTGTGTGCAAGTACTGTTGTCAGCGATGGAGGGGACCTATAGTTTTAAGCCGAATCCGAACGGTTGTTTTGAGACAGTACTTTTCATGACAAGAATTACTCTTGGAGGATTTGTCAATTTCTCGCAAGAGGCAGTACCCGTGAAAAAATCTTAAGATGGTACAGGCAGGGATTGAACCCAAGGCCTCTCGCTTAACAGTCCAACGCACTAGCCATCATGCCACGGGTACTAGCTTTATCAACAACCGAGGGGATGAATATAACAATACAAGAAGCAATGTGGTTAAAGGAACTTCAAAAAGAACTTCTTTCAGATAAAAAAGACAATATAATTTTGTTTTGCGACAGTTAAAGTGCTATGTCTATCATACACTAACGTTTATCGTGCTAGGACAAACATATAGATGTTAGACACCATTTCACTCGAAATGTCATCAACGATAAACTTATCAAAATTCAATATTTGACAACTTCAGAAATGATTGCTGATAATTTAACAATGAGTCTTTCAACTGAAAAAACAATCAAATTTGCAAAATTAATGGGTTTAATAAATAAGATTCTAGTGGGGGTGTTGGAAATATACTCTTTAAGAGTACTACTTTATTATTTAATTATGTACATATATTGTTTTAACAAATTATTGTTTATATGTTTTTTTAAAATAAAATTTTCTAATTATTCTTGTTACAATCTTCAACAAAATAAGTTATTTACCATCTGGAACAAACTGTTTTCTTTAGATAGCTTTCTAATATAATGTTCATCAACGACGAGCGTGACAGGTGAAATTCTTGGGCACGACGCGACGACGAGTTGAGGTGGACGGCTCGATTTTTCACGAAGTGTTTGATATGCATTTTGATTTGAATGCCCATTTTCATAATAAGACTGAATAACTTTGCATTGCTCGATTGTGTATCTTTCCATGGTTCAAATTGGATTAGTCTGAAGTTGACAAATGTCAAATGAGATGCAGAAAAAAACTTACGTTTAAGTGTGGTTGACATTCAACATCGGCCATTAAAATGTAACCATACTCTATAATAAAATAATATATATAGCTTGATTTTGCTGTCGATCTAAACTGTTCAGTCTATTTTTATATAAGCAGCTGTTTGTAACTAGCCTTCAAAGTACAGAGCAAATTTATAAATTATCACAATTTCTGAAAATTAATATGTCTGTAATCAAGTGACATGTAGTGTAGTATAAATGCCACAATATCAGCAAAGCAACGCGCTAAACAAATACATATACCAAAAAAAAAAAAAAAATTGAATATGTTTTATAATTTTCTATATTCCAGCTCGAGACCAGCTGACTGACAGAGTGGCAAAGGCAGTGGCAACGAGCAACGACAACGACTGTTGTTTATGCTACCGTCTCTCAAGTCTCAACTGAACTCAATTCCATCGATATAAGAAACAACAACAAAACGCAACTACGAAGCTAAAATAACGTCAATAGTATAAAGTTGGATTTTTGATGTAGGGTATCCGCTGAATACACTTAGAAGAGCTCTAGACAAACTGAGAACTTGACGGTAGTCTAGGCAAGGCAGTATGCAAGCACGATTCATATTGAAATGTCGAGTGGGTCGATTAGCTCCTCTGTTACTGTCTTGATATTTTATCGGTCTTCTTCGCATTAAAATCGAAATAATAAAAGGAACAACAATTTTTCCAAAACAAACGATTACGTATCTACGAGTATTTTGATTTGTTTTCTTAGTTTTTGTATATTAAACTTTTGCCAATTTGGTTGTCATTCAAAAATTCGTTAAACAAAATAAATAAAGTATCTAAGTTATTTTGTTTTTAAACTTGAAGCCTGTTTCCATCATCATCTCAAAGCGTGTGTGGTTTTTTTTTTTGTTGCGCTCTCTTCAAATATTAATCAGCGAAATAAGTTCCAACAAAGTGTGGTGTCATAGTTATTTTATGTGGCGTGTTAACCAAAACAGAGGCCAAGCTGCTAAGTGATAATAATTAAACCTCTATACCTGCCCTTAGACTAAGGGTGCTTGCTACCTTACCTGCGTTATAATAAACGTCGTCTTCATCCCTGCGAAACTCATCAGTATACTTTTTTGAAGGTAGGTTGAGTTTAGTTAAGTTGGTGCATTAACACAAAAACCTAGTTAAATTATGTAACCTTGGCATTGTTGCGGCATGTACTCAAGGCCTTCGTGTTGTTGCTGTTGTTGTTATAAGTTGTGTTTTCTTAGTACTAAGAAAGGTGACCATCTTTTCATATATACTTGTTTATTTTAAAACAGAAAGCATTGAGTAATGCAAGTTCTAAGTACGATACATCAATTATAGTCACATAGTAATTTAAAATACTTAGGAAATGATATCTAATGAGGAATTTAAAACGCGTATAATTATAAGATACTCAAGGCTTTGTTTTTCAGCGGTTCGGTCAGTTAGATAACTCTGGATAATACTAATTAAGTCAAGAAGCAGTTTTAAATGGTGGTGGATAACAAATTAAGAACGTAAGCTTGGTTTATCCCGAGAGTACTTCAAAAAGTGTGTTAAATTGTAGAACTAGGCTTTAAGACCGTTTTCTTTTGGTTCTAGTTAAATGTCGCTAATCAACTAAAAATCGGATGATTAAATAAATTTGTGATTAAGAAATCAAGTTTTAATAACATTTTGGTGTACAAGTGTGCGGTGGATGATTCACCAAGTGAAATAATCATGGATTAAAGAGGTTTGATTAAGAGGTTTCGTTATAACTCATCAAATTGTTGAGTAGTTAATTATCTACCTCTGAACTTGTTGGTTAAAGTTTATTGACTCTTAAATTTTTGTTTTTATTCTTAAAGTTGGTATTTCAATGTTTGTACCTGGATCCTGACCATTGCCAAGATAAGATATTTATTGAGTATAGACTTACAATAAGATAGATAGGTACCTACATATATACCTTTTTCAATTTGATAAAACGAAAGAAATTTTGCAAAGCATAAAGGTCATGAAAAATTTTGTATGTGTTGTTATTTATTTTGCTACTCATTTTTGGTAACTTCTTATGAATGTTGATAAGTTTTTGAAGAAAAATGCAAATTTTTGTAATTTGGCACAAACACCAAGGTGAGAATCGTGACTGTGATATAAAATAGCTATCGATAAGTACACTCGAAGATAGCCTTTTTTTTATTAATGTTGTAGACCTTGCATTTGTAATTAAAATTCGTACTTATGCACAACAAACTGTATATGGCATTCAAATAGTTTTTGTAAACAATTTTGATTAAAATAAGTTATTATGGCATGAATGGATTTGTAAAACTTTCAAATTACCAAACTTCAAAAGATAATTAAATTTAATATTTTTTACAAACATATGTGATAAATTCACGGAATCCATCTTTTACGTCTTGAATCTTTCACGTGGGCCAAGAGAAAATAGTCGTACAAAGGTATTAAATTATAAGATCTTGGTGGACAATTGTGATTCGTAGAGACCACGGTCAGGAAATTTTTCTTGCAAAAGTACAAACTGTGACGAATTGTGACTACAAAATGTTCATCATTCTTGAAATGAATTTCAACCACTTCAGTAAGTTGAAAATGCGTAAATAGCTTCCCGCTATTGTTCTGAAGAGGTGTTCTTCAACTCTGGCAAAACCACTGCGTAAGCTTTTTTATCTGCCCTACTCGTCAGGTCTCTTTCCGATGGGATGGAAAACAGCATTTGTCCAGCCTTTCCCCGATAAAGGCAAATCTTCTTCACGCTCTGATTGCCAACCGATTGCTCTCATTTCCCTTCTTATCAAGGTCATGCAAACGCTGATTAATTGTCAGCTCAAGAATTATCTCGAAGATCAAAAACTTGTGATCGTCAGCACGGCTTTCGCAGCAATAGGTCCCCTGGTGATCTCATGGTTCATCTTATCGAACAGTAGAGAAAATCCTTACATCGTTTTGGAGAAAGTAAGATTTTTACACTTTATATTTTAAAACCATTTGATAGGGTTTGGCTTCAGGCCCTCATAGAAAATGCGTGCTTTCGGTTTTCATGAATTCCTCCTTCATGGGATTAGTAATTACCTTTCGGATGGTTCAACACAAGTAGTATTGGATGGATTTAAGTCTGAGAACCACAAAATAAACGCTGGTGTGCCTCAGGGCTCTGTTCTATTTCTAACACTCTTTCTCATTTTTATTAATGATCTCCTGTCTGCAACCAATGAGGGTAGTAATATCCCCTTGACTGTGCGCGTACTATATGCGATTTAACACAATTCGTTTTTTTTTTTGTATGAGGCTACGCAAAAAGCCGTCTTAACGCTAATACTCTTACTTTTTTGCTGAATAAAGGTCGCCCTACAGTCCTGTGTGAACTAGAACCTCAACCAACTAACTTTTCCATCTTTAGCTCGGTCCCTAGCTAGATGTCTCCAGTTGCTCACTCCAAGTTGGGTGAGGTCACTTTCCATTTGTGCACGCCGCCTGATCCCCGGTCTTCTTCTTCTGCGCTGTCCTGTGAGCGTAGATTCGAAGACTTTACGGTCCTAGGACTTTTATCCTTCTTGTTACGTCTACGTCTCTGTACAGCCGATACAGCTCGTGGTTTCATCTTCTCCTCCACTTAGCTTCTTTGCATACGGGACAGTAGATCACGAGAACAACTTTTCTCTCGAAAGGACTCAATGTATTTTCATCCGCTTTTGTTATAGTCCATGCTTCTGCACCCTATAGCAGGACGGACACTTTGGTCGCTCGAGAGAGGACTTTACTACTCAATTACTTTCTTAGCCCCAAAAAAAGCGGTTAGCAAGAGAAATTGTTCGTTTTATCTTATTTTTTATAGCGGAGCCTAGGTAGACAATGAGACAATGTCCTTAAGAACCTCAAAGTTACGTCTGTTGATGGTGACGTTTCGACCGAGACGTCGTCGTCGGTGTTGTAGTTGCTTTCTTGATGAAAGCATGTACTTTGTTTTGTCCTCATTACCCGTTAAACCCATTTTTGTCGCCTCTGCCTCAATACTCTATAGAGCCCCATTGACATCAAGGTGAGATCTTTTGAGTATGTCAATGTCATCAGCACAGCTAGTAATTGGACAGAATTTTGAAAGATAGTGCCTCTAGTGTTGACGTGGGAGTTCTTTCAAGGACGAAGAAATCAAATAACTCGCATGACAGCGCATCACCTTGTCAAAAGCTTTTTTTGACGCTAATACTCTAGATGTATTATAAATAACATTACACATGCTATGTGACCAAGATACCGCCTGAAATGTGCGATTAGCGAATCCTCGCTATTTGAATGATATTGTTTTTCACATACTTAATGGCAAAAACAAAACTTTATACGTAAATTTAAAACCGAAGAATAAATAACCCTTTACGATTTAAACTCGTACTTATCGAACCGGAAAAAAATATTAACAAATGTGTTCGAAAAGCATTTTATTAAGGCAAGCGCAAAACTATTAACATTCATTTTATGCATAAACGTCATAAATATGGGTACGTACTTAATAAAATGCAAAATTGTGGATGCAAACGTTTGATAACCTTAATTGACCTTGTATTACAAATATTATCAATGAATAGTGTTTAAAGAAAAAACAAAATAGGGGGCAATACTCTAGATAATAATGAAATGCCTTTTTATTTGGACTTTATTTTAGTGTGAGCTTGTAAAAATACCATCAACACAAAGCGCATGTGATAAGTTCATATATTGTATGTAATAATATTTTATTGTTTCTTTCAACATTTACAATAAATATTTGATAAATGCAACTTGAATGGCAGTTTCGATTGCAGAAACAACTCGATCATTAAAAGAGTTACAAAAGGTCTTGAGAAACAGAGTATATTATGTATGTAAGAGTATTTCGTTTTAAGTAATTGAAACCACAAAAAAATGTTTAGTGTACATGTTTTTTTTCAATATGAAATAACATTAAATAAATGTTTCTGTATATTTACATTTTAAAGCTAAATGTTAGATTATTGAAATAGATTATTGCCTTAGATTATTTGGTGATAATCTTTTAATTCCCATAAGTTTTTTTTTATAAATCAACTTTATTAGTTCACCGGTATTTTTATTTTGTAAATATTCAAGAAAGCTGGTATTCAACCAAAACTATTAAGTTTAAATTTGGTGTCCTATTAAAAGAGTTATTCTAAACATTAAAGCAATTAAGTGTAGCATTTTTAGAAGGATTTAATTTTAAATAAAAACAAATTTGACATAACTCGATATTTCTATTTCTTAAAATCAAAAACAAAAATTTTGTATGATTTATATTACCCGACGTTTCGACAAGGTTATATTATCACCCCGGATAATAATTAGTCTTTAATTTAAAAAGGATTCAATTTTTTCTATAAAACAATTGTTAGTTTTTTTTTTATTTTAATAAAAGTTAAAAATATTATATTGTGAAAGATGAAATAAGTTCTTTTTGTTCTAAGTTTATTACAGTTGAAAATCAATTTTTAGAATTAAAAAAAAATGACAAGTGTCAGCAACAATGTAATTTATTATTATTATTATTATTATAAGTTTATTTAAAGTAATGTAAAATTACAGAAAATAATTAGTAAAAAAAAGCGTTAACATTTGTAGCCATCAGCTTTTGTTTTTAAATTTGTACATACTTATGTAAAAAAGAAAATAGATTTGCGTTGGATATAGAAATATTTAAAATTATAATTTTGAAATTAAATTAATCTTTTTTAAAAATGCAAGTATTTTGATGCAATTATCTTATGTTGGGTTTTTGATTAGTTCTAGTAAGGGGATACTGTTTTGGTTTGATTGAAAGATAGGGCAGATGGTTAGAAGATGTTCGATCGTCATTTTTGCTGGGTTTTTGCAGTAGGAGCAGGAATCATTTCTGAGGTTACGATCAAGTAGGTGCTGATGAGTGAGGCGGGTGTGGCCCAGTCTCAGTCTCAAAATGGCTGTGGTTTCTTTTCGTGATAGTTGTGGTGGATATTTGGCTGGAATGCACAGAGGGTTAATAAGGTTTGAATAATAATTATTTATACCTGTTAAAGTTTGGATGTTCGTTTCATTCAAAAATGACGTAAGATAAGCTCGGATATCGTTGGTGCTGTAAATATTTGAGACTGGATACAACAATGTAATTTAAAAGATGTTATTAGTTCGAATTTAATGTTTTTGTTTGTTGTAAAAATATTTGAGCCAAAAATAATTGTTTACCTATTTTTAAAGGTTTTTATTTTTTGTTAAGAACTATTGATCCGATTGTTCTTAAAATTACATCAGATCCCAACATTTTCGAGGTGACAAATATTTTTTTCTCAGTTTTTTTTTTGATTTATAAAAAACTAGCCGACCCGTGCTCGCGTTGCTTCGCAAATTGTAACCAACACATTCTTTGTGTGCTTATGGATTTTCTTCCGATGTTAGCCTTTCTTTTACCCGTTTTATATTTCTATGCGATAAAAGAAAAACAACGAATTTAAGGTTGTTATGTACTCGTATTTAATAAAAAAAATCTATCAAAAAACACTTCCTTACCGAAATTAACACTTTAGAAAAAAAAACTTAAGTAAAATATTACGTAGTAAAGGCCAAGCCGCACGTGAAAACAAACAAAACCATTTCAATTTTTTAGTTGAAAACAGAACGAAATTGTTGCCTATTTTCTTCTTTTCTTTCTTTTATTCATACCTAGAAACGTTTTTTTGCAACCGAAAAATATATTTTGCGGTAAAAAAAAACAAATTTGTGTTTTTAATGTTCTCATACATCTATAGGTATGCGTGTGTAAATATCCATAGACACATTTTTTTATTCATCTGCTCATGTTCAGTGCAGTGCAACTGACTTAACCTACCCACATTTGTATGCTCTTTTTATCAACGTCATTGTAAGTACCTTCTTCGAGTTATTTGTAAAGAAAATTTTAACTTAATTTCAGTTTAATTGTTCGAGGAAGTGATACAAAATTGGTAATTCAAGCTATTGTAATAGAACTTTTTTTATTTTTAAATTGGAAGAATTATAATCTATTCACTTCCTCGAACCAGAAAAATAAAAAGGATCTAATGTTTCTTTAGATAAATCGGCATTTCATGTGCACGGCACTGTAGTTAATTAAATGTCCATAGTTACTTAAAAAAAAGAGCCCACACTGATCAGCGATTTTACGATAGAATTAGAGAAACAAAAAATAATGTGTGTGTGTAGGTTAGTTGATGAACTATATACAATACAGAAAAATTGAATATGTAGGTAGGTAGGTAAGAGAAAAAACGTAACTATTAAATGTAACACATATTGAGAGAGAAAGAGCATGGGAAGAAAAGAAAATTAAAAATGTTGGAATGATAATGAAATGAAACAAAGCAGCGACCTCGCGATTGTGATGGAATCTAATTTCCTGGATAAAATAAATTCAAAAAGTTTATAATTTTATAATTTGTTTTTATTTATTTTTCAGGTTGTATGTTTAACTTAGAAGTGATTTTAGGCTTAAAATTTGCGCAACAATATTGACTTTATGAAGCAATGCTAATCTTTGTCGATTATTGTATAGGTTTTAAGATATGAGTGGTTGTAAAAGTCAACTAATGAAAAAAAATGGACAAAAAATGTAAAATTAAAAATATTTAAGTTTGACAAATAATTAATGAAAAAAATTAAAGCCATAAACATTCTCATAACAATATAGAAAATAATAAAATATATTTCAAATAAATCGGTTGACTACTTTCTGAGATCATGCGTTACAAACTTTAAAATGGTTTCGCTTTTATATAATAGTATAGATGATTATTTGAACATTTACATAAAATATAAAATATAATTAAAGTCGATAGCAAAATTAGTTTCTTATATTTTTATATATGAGGTCAACCAAATTTTTCATTTTCTTTTAAACTAAATAAATAAATCAATTATGTTTCGTAAAAGCTTGTACATAACCAGGGCCTAGTGAGTTACACCTCTCATTACAAGTATTACTCTTGGAGGACTTGAATGCTGAAAAAAAAACCTTAGATGGCACAGGCAAAGATTAAACGGAAGACCACTGGCATAGCAGTCCTACACACTAACCATCACGTCTTCCTTAAAACTTAAACGAAACCATTTTTCTTCATTTTTTTTTGTTGTTTTTGTAGGTTTTCGTATTTTGTTAAAAAAGTTGTCAAAAATAACCTTAAATTACCTAAAATACTTTGCATGTGATAATATAAGTTGGATTTCACAATCGGTTGTTGTTAACGAGATTTCTAGTCGAAAACTAATTTTTATCAATTTTAGAAGCATTTTTTGAAAGTTTTTATTTTTTTGTATAAAAAAATACAGATTGGAATTTTGTATGACTATTTCCTTAGGTTAAAAACAAAATTTAGCACATTATGAAATCATTTTCAAGTCAATACCTTCATTTATGCACGAGATATCAAGAATCTAATATCCATTTTTGCCAATTGTGTGTAGTATTTTTGTAGATTTTAATTTTTGGGAAAAAAAACTGACTTTTGGATTCTTATAAACATTTTACTGAATGCTGAAAACAATATTTTTTATAAGATGAAATTAGTTTGAAGCCAATATCTTTATTTTTAAAAAGATATTTGAGTCAGAAACCAATTTTTACTAAGTTTTAGTAATTTGTTTAAGTTTTTATTTTTTGTAAAAAAAACTGTGAATTTAATTTTTCTCTAAATTTTACCAGATGTCGAAAACACTATTCATCGTTGCATACAATTATTTTGGAGATAAAATCAGTTTTTGTTCGTAAAATATTCCAGGGGACAATTATTTTCAAAATTTGTTGGTATCAAGTCACAATGTGTAATATAAAATTTAAATCAAGTCACTAGTGTTATTTTGGGTTAACCAAAACTAAATTTCTATGGTAAGAAAACAACCCAGTCAATTTTTTTAGAGACCTTTTTGCATTATTATCTGTTTATCAAAATTTGGTCGATATTTTCCATGGTTTTGAGACATGGACGACGAAAAAAGCTTCCCGAACGTACGTATACACGCACGCATAGACATCTGTCTAAAAATCTTTTATGTAGACTCTAGGAACCTTGAAACGCCGAGACATGTCAAATTGGACCGATTACAATAACTTCCTATGAAAAGTTAAAAAGGAATAAAGATTTAAACACGAAATTTTTACAATTTACACAACAAAATAAGGACTAATTAACACATTCTTACTGCTGGAACACAATGCAAAATCGGAGCCGGAGTCGTAACTGGAGTCGGAAAAGTTGTCGTACGTTTCACAAAAAGTACGCACACAATGTGTCATACGGCTTTTTGATGTTATTTGGTATATTTGCAGTTAACAACCACATCAAATTTCTCAGAAAATATTTTTTGTTCACTTTTATTTCTTATTTAAATATATTTCCACTTTTTTTATTGAAAAACTATTAAAAAAAAATATAATCACCAAGTTATTCACTTCAAAAATGGAAACGTCACATGTGTCGTACGTCAAAGTTAAAAGTTGGTCAACTCTTCCGACTCCAGCTGCGGCTCCGATTCTAGTTGCGTCGCGTTGTGTTCTTACATTTGCAATTGCGTACATTGAATACTTTGACAGCTATTCCAGTTACGACTCCGACTCCGGCTCCGACACCATTGTGTTCCAGCACTTACCCTACAACTTTTCGAGTTTTGAAAGTCGTAAAAACAGTAAAAACAAGGCTATGGAGAGATACAGAGTATTCTATGACTATGACAAAATTCACTTATAATAACTGATTACAGCTATCATATCTTCTGTGTTTAATTTAACTTGTTTTTAATAATGAATAGGTAACGATTTAACATTTCTACATTTAAGGCATAATGAAAAACTTTTTTATAATTTAAAAACATTAGAGCTAAATTAAAAATTTCATTGATGACACATATAAAAATCTTAATAAACTTCATCTGACCTTTATAAGAGTGTCAAAGCGTCATTTGTTTTTGTTCTTTTAAAATAAAAGTGTTTTTTTTTAATTTAATGTTAAACCAAATGTCAAAAAGTAGCTAAACATTGCTGAATAAGATTAGAAATAACGAATACATCTTTTAATTTTATATAATGCTTTAATATTGCATGTCAAGGCAGAAAGGATATAGGAAATTCTGCAAATTCAAGTAATTTCTATTAAGTCTATTGAAATAGAATACATCCAGATGGCGCACTATAGAATAATTGTTTTTCAACACTTTCAACTTTTTCATTCCCTTAAAACACAAAATATTCATGTTGACTTTAATTGGTGGGAAAGAAGAAAAGTTGCAACAAATGTTCGATTATTTAATTTCAGACAAAACTTTTGTTCTATAAACTATTATTAAGGGAAAGTTTTGCTCTTTTAAGTACCATAGACATTCTCGAGAATGGGAAATTAGATGTTTTATTAAAACTAAACAAATTTTTTTTAAAGATTTACAATTTTTGACGGTGCCCGATAAAAAGTAAAAGATACAAACAAAATCAAAAAAATCAAAAGCAAGTTCGTGAGACCTGTGTAACAATTAATAATCAACTTTATAATAATTCATTCAAATATATAATTAATTGACAATGAATCATATTGAAAACTTCAAAACACACCCCAATTTATATGTTTTTTGACCCAAAATGTATGATACATTTCAAAGTGTGGAATCCTTTATTATAACTACCACCTTGTTTATTTTATAGGTTAGGTTTTTGTAGATTGAGGTGGAGGCTAAGCATTTGAAATGAGGAATTAGGTTATCGTGTTAATTCTATATCAAGGTAAGACTATTTAGACAATCCCTAAAGAAAAGAATAAAAGAGAAGTGTGGGAAAGATGTCAGTTTCCTTCTAACAGACAATAAAAGCTACCAATATAATTTTTGAGACATAATACAAAATTAATTAAATATTTCTTCATGAAATTTAAAAAATATGTATGTGTATTATTCGTGTTATTTTATTATAGCGATGTAACTCTTGACAAAAGTTAGACAAAGTTTACACAGCAGTTTTCATTATCTGTAATGTGAGAAAACTTCTGGAAACTTCTGGAGCGGGCGGTTCAAATTTTGAGTTAGAATCAAATTTGAATGCTAACAGTTTGTAGTAAGGAAGTAAAGTAAAACAAAGTTCGTCTTCATAAGTTGTAAGTCATCTTTAAATAAATAAACGACATTTTGGAAACAAAAAAATCTGGAATATTGGCTAAGGGGTTAGGCCACAATAGAGGCCGTTTTTTTTTTCGAAATACTACAAAATAAATTAAGATTACAGAAAAGGATTTTTATCATGCATTCAGTAAATGCTTAAAATAATATTTTAGAAACAATTTATAAAAAAATGGCGGCTGCAGGATGACGTCTTCGTTTTTTAAAGCCCTCGGCAGAACGAACAGCTCTACAACTCTTTTAATTTTGTAATCATAATGATTAAATATATTTTTTTTTGATTAAGTATAATAACTGCTATTGCAGTATGTAGGAATTTTTTCAATACATCAAATTTTGGCCAAATGGTGCACTTCTAATATGAAAAGCTAAAATTTAACTACAAAATCGTCTGATAATTACCCGTGTTTTGTTGGCAAATCTATCCATAGTATAGTAGGATTTTACACGAATAACAAAAACAATATCCATAGTATGAATAACACCGATAAAAGTTAGAGTAAAATCCCACTATGGATAGGTTTTTGACATTTATACGAGCCTCGAATGGATCTTATGTGATTTCGTTCTCAAATGTTGGTACGATTGATATTGCATTTGTATCTCGATGACTGTGTTCGTTGAGTAGTTGTGCATTTGGAATGTGTGTTTTCCATTGGGGAAAAAACCAATCTATTACTGTTGATATTATTTAGTTTTGTTAGTGAAAATGGACTAACTGGGCTTATTTTGCAACAATAAAAAAGATAATTAAGTTTTGCTACGTTTCAGGTTTATTTCAGTTTAGATTAAATAAATCGTTTTGGTGTTTCCAAGATTTAAAAATGATTAAGTTTGACAGCACTTTCTAAAATGCAAATGGTTTTTCGATGTTTCTTATTAAGTGCAAGTGAGATAGTTTGATTCGTGTTAAACAATGAAAGACTGAATAGTTCAGCACCATATAAGAATATGCTACCTAGGTACTCCATGTGCAATTTTTTTTTAAATTTGATTAAAACAAAACTTTTTTTGTACACAAACATGCAAATAAACAGACCATAACGCATTATCTGTAAAACCAACTCTCTACACAGGTTTTTCTTCACAAATTTTTACTCGACTCCGATCCCCGACCGGAATCGAGGCGAATCAAGCTCATTTCAACTCGATTCAGGTATATAAAGAGTTTAGGCGAGCTTCAAGCTCGCTTCAACACCACATGTTAATGTAGTAGTGTACGAACAAACCCCCTTCTTGAAGTTTTATTTTATGTGAAATTGTTTGGTTAAAACTTTGAAATCGAATATCACATTACACAGACGTATTTTCTTGATTATGATAGTAAACTATCAAAAATCAGCTTACACGATTTCACCCCTGGTCTGAGTTTTGCTATTTTTTTTTGGAATTTATTGATAAATTATTCTGGCAAATATTCAGTTGTATCAACTTTAAAATATAAAAACCGGACGACTGCCGATCGTTTTGTTGGCAATTTCTCACTTTACTATATATGGAATGCTAACAAAACGCACTTAATGTTATTAGCAAAAAAAATCACAAATACTTCTAAAGAGAATGCATTTTCCATAATATATTCAAAATTTCAAGTCAATCGATTGATTAATGTATGAGTCATTTTGAGGTTCTTTATAACTTCCCATAGGAAGTTATTGTAATCGGACCGATTTGTCGAATTGAAAATTTTGACATTTCTCGACGTTTCAATGTCCTAAATAAAAATAAAAGATTTTTAGAGAGATATCTGTGCTTGCATGTAAACGTACGTTCGTACATTCGGGAAGCTTTTCGTCGTCCATATCTCAAGGACCAGTTGAGATAATAATGCAGATGCAGAAAGATGCAGAAAGGACTCTTAAAAAAAATTAGTTGATGTTTTTTTTTACCATATCAATTTAAAAAAAGAGTGAACATTTTGGTTAACATAAAATATCTCAGGAACCAATAATGCTAGCGATTTGAATTAAATTTTAGATAATTATTGCGACGTAAAACCAAGCTAATATATACGTAATTAAAAAAAAAAAATCAATCAAAGGTTTTTTTAATAAGTCAACAAAAATCTTTAAAAAATAATAATTGTCAGTTTGAATATTTTACGAACAAAAAATGATTTTATCTCCAAAATTATTTTATGCTACAAAGAATAACGTTTTTGACATCTTTTAAAATTTTGTGAAAAATCGAGTAGACATTTTTTTTTTACAAAAAATAAAAGCCTAAAAAAAAAATTAATAAAACTTGGGTAAAATTGATTTTCGGCTGAAAAATCTTTTAAAAAATTAAAACTATTCGCCTCAAACTAATTTCATCTTATAGAGAATATTGTCTTCAATATTCAGTAAAATGTTTATAAAAATCTATACAGTCAGTTTTTTCATACAAATTGAAATCTACAAAAAATAGTATGCAAACATTGGTGAAAATTGATATTCGCTTCTCGATATCTCTTGAAAAAATGAAGGCATTAACTTCAAAATAATTTAATTTTATGGTAAATTTTTTTGTTAACGTAAAAAATTGTTTTTGGAAAAATCCAACCGTTATTTGTTTATATAAGAAATTAAAAAAATCAAGAAATGCTACTAAAATTGGTAAACATTGGTTTTTGAGTAACGATCTCGTTAACAAAAAAACATTTTGAAATCAAACTATTTTATTATATGCACAATATTGTTGGTTATTTTCTTAGAAAAATTCGACGACAACTTTTTTAACAAAACACGAAAACCTACAAAAACAACAAAAACTGATAAGAAATGGTTTTCGAATCAAGTATTAAAAGAACATAGAATGATACTGACTTCAAGTTATTTACACAAAATATTTTGTTAAGGTTTTGAGCAAGACAAATCGGTAATCGAGATAGGAAGTTATCAGTGTGGGTCGCATCCCAGCCTCGTTTTCCTTATAATATTTGGAAGCATACAGAGCGTTATTTTTTAAAATATAGTCTATTTAAATGTCGAATTATGATTATTTTCAAAACGTTTAAACGTTTAAAACGCAGTTTTAGGTAAACATTACCAACTTCTCGAAATATTTAACATGAAAATTGAATCAGTAAATTAACGGCAAATTTTTCCCCTAACATCTTCTTTGTCGATGTTTGTTGTTTCGATATCTTGAAAATCTTACTTTCAATTCTCGTAGAATGAGGAAACTTAAAAATTGGAACATCGATAGGAGTTTGAAATGTTTTTAAGTCTATGCAAAAAGATCAAAAAACATGAAAAAAATAGAGCCAGTTTGTGTTATGTCTAAAAAACGTGCAGCCAAAAAGATTTTAAATTTTATAAATGCTATTATCGGAACAACTCCAATTTGACATTTACACTAAGGAGTTTAGGTTATGTACACATATGTATTAAAGTGTACGGTAATGCGCAACTAAGTTTTGACATACTCCCTTTTTACAAGAACAAGCCCATTTCAGACTCCTACTAAATTTAAAACAAATTAAGCTATAAACTTCAAATGCAATACTTACAAAGCAAGCCAGTTCAAAGAAACAGTATTTTCTAAGATACAAAAATTAAGTATAGTGACTGATCTGTCATAAAAATTATGAAGCACTAGTTAACTATCAAAATCAAGCAAACCAAACAAAGCTTTTAAATAATAATTGAACGTGGTATCCACAGATCTTTTTGTACAAAGTAGTAGTTACATTAACTACTTCTAAGTGCTGTAGTACCTACAATTAAATTCAATACAGTGTACATAGAAACAAAATCAAAGATCTAGAAAAGGCGTGATATCCGCCCATTATTATAAGCGGAAGCTTCAATCGTACGGCTCAAAGTAAACTGATATTAAACCTTTCTTAAAATTTAGAACGAAGTGTCAAGATCATATCACTTTTCACAACAGAATTTCTACTCAGTGCTTTTTTTTAAGTTTATGTTTTTGTTATGATAATTACTTAACACCATCTAGTAGTCATTTCTTATCAACAAAGACATAAACAAATCTTAATCGGAGTTTTTCGAACTTTCGCCCATCCGTCAAAAGCACATGTTATAAATTAAACTTGCAAATAAATTACAGTTAATGTAATTTTTATGAGCTCTACATCTTCATTATTTAATTTGCAATTTTCCCACATTCAACGACATACCTATGTACGTACTGATATTTGATGTACATTATATAGCCAAGTCCATATCCATACTTTAGTTTGAATACTGAATATGAATAGGTTCTCGGCCTCCGGCTTCAGCACTTGGCAGGTTAATTTGCATTTATAAATCTATTTTTAGTTTAAATAAGAACGTACAAAAACGTATTGTATAGGTAAATAAACGACACTGATTGTGCTATTGAAGAATAATGAGATTCATTTGCTTGACTATACAATTTATATAGATACTCGTATATATATAGACAGAGTTCTTAATTAGAAGGTTAATAATAAAATTGACATTTGTTTGACATGTCAATTGACTTAACGAAGTGTTTATGAAGTTTATTAAATAAGTTATGAAGAAGTTAATAAAATTTATGAAAGTAATGGTAAGTTTGATAAATGTATCTAGGAAGATGATTTTGAAATTATATTGACCGATTTCATTGGCGTCATTAAATTTTATTATTGTGTTATTTACCAACATTAAAAAAACTAGTTGCGCAAATTGATTTGTATGAAATGTTCATGCTTTTGCCTATGTTAACTTATGATTAATTTATTCCCGTTGAACTGATAATGATTTTTATGCGCAAAGACAATTGCTTAAAATCATTGCAAGACTTAAGAATTTATTATTTAAGGCAAAGTTCTAATTTCAATGTTAAGAGGTTGGCCCAACTTAGAATTTTCTGAAATGGTTGTCCTAAAATTGTGTGGCCGAGAAGAAACATTTTAGTACTGGATTTCTGATTTAAGTACTGGATTTCTGATTTAAGTTATTAAAGGTTATTAAAATTATTCCTGGATTTCTGATTTAAGTTATTATTCCTGATTTACAACTCAGACAATTATCAACCTATTAACTTGAAATTTAAAATATATCCTGAAAAATAGATTCTCTTCAGAAGTATGCACGATTTTCTTAGTTAACAACAATTATCAAACGATTTTGTGGATACATTTTTCAATTTTCACATTAGAAATGCAACATTTAGCCAAAATTAATTATATTGCAAAAACTTTAATAGCAGTTATTATTTAATCTAGAGCGTTCTTTGGATCATTATGATAAAAAAAAAGAGGCTGGGATGCGACCCGTAAATTCCCATTCCGTCTGTCGATTTTTCTTGCTTACAACTTTAACAAAATATTCATAACAATATTTTATGTGAGATAAATGATTTCAAGTCAATATATTTCGTTTTGCTCCTAATACATGAGTCGAAAACCATTTCTTATCAGTTTTTGTTGTTTTAGTAGGTTTTCGTGTTTTGTTAAATAAGTTGTCAGTTGAATTTTTCTAAAAAAATTAACTACAAGTTACCAACAATATTTTGTAGATGATGAAATAGTTTGATTTCAAAATTTATTTTTGTTAACGAGTTCGTTAGTTAAAACCAATTTTTAACAGTTTTAGTAACATTTCTTTAAAAATTTGTATTTCTTATGTAAACAAATACAGATGGTATTTTTCTAAGAAAATTTAACACAGAATGAAATCATTTTAAAGTCAATACCTTCATTTATTCACGAGATATCGAAAATCGAATATCAGTTTTTAACAATTTTGTGTAGCATTTTTTGTAGATTTAAATTTTTATAAAAAAACTGACTGTTGTATTTTTATACAAATTTTACTGAATGTCGAAAACTATATTTTCCATAAGAAAATATTAGTTTGAAGCAAATATCTTTAATTTTTAAAAAAATGCTCAGGTCGAAAATCAATTTTTACCAACTTCTAGTAATGTTTTTATTAGATTTTATTTGTTGAAAAAAAAAACTGTCAATACGATTTTTCTTAAAATTTTACCAGAATTCAAAAACGTTATTCTTTGTTGCATACAATTATTTTGAATATAAAATCATTTTTTGTTCGTAAAATATTCGATGTGAGAATTATTATTTTTCAGTTCATAAAAAAACCGTTAATTGATTTGTTTTTCAAAATTATACTAGTTCGGTATCACGTCACAATATACCATATTATACAATTTTATTCAAGTCGCTAGTGTTATTGGTTCGTAAAATATTTTTGGTCAACAAAAATGTTCACTTTTTTTAAATTGCTTTGGTAAAAAAACACCCACTCAATTTTTTTGAGAGTCCTCTTTGCATCTTTCTGACAAAATTTATTTGAAGTCGATATCTCCCCTGGTACTTGAGATATGGACGGCAAAAAAACTTCACGGAAACAGACATCTCTTAAAAAAATGTATTTACATTATAGGGACCTTGAAACGTCGAGAAATGTCAAAATTTTCAATTCGAAAAATTGGACAGATTACAATAACTTCTCGTGGGAAGTTTAAGAGAGGCGTAGATACATATGTAGATGCGAACTTTAAAATTATATTTTCTTGGTGAAAGAAAAGTTATAATATAAGGACCTTCAAAAGTAATGTTTTTCGTGGTATTTTTAAAAGCATTTTATTTTTCTAAAAAATGTATCACATCTAGTATAAAAATAGTTTTAAGGTACTGGGAATTTTTGTTCGTAAAATATTTGAGTTGACAATTAATTTTGTTCAGTTTTTGGTTTTATAAAAAAATATTTCTGGTTAAATAAAACAAAAGCTGTTGGTTGGCTCAATACTAAATTCATACCAATTCTTCATTATGTAATAATGTGTAGTCAAAATTTGTTATTGAGTCGATAGTAATATTTTTGGGATCAACCAAATGTTTCCATTTTATTTAATTTCTACAATACAAAAAAACACCTTATATATTTTCTTTACTCGTTCCTGAGATATGGCCACGAAAAAAACTTAACCTGAAAAGGTAAACACGTATAGACAGAGACATTTAAATGGCAAGAAATGTCAGAATTTGAAAAATCTGACTGATTACAATAACTCAGAATGCGAAGAATTCAATATTTCGTTCATAAACTCTGTCTTATATTTATCAATATTTTCTTATGTATATTCTGTAACATATGCATGTAAGAACGAAAATGTACAATTGTACACCTTATGTTTTTCGTGTAACAAAAAGGAGATTCTTAGACTTTGGAACGATGAAACCAAATTATCAAAACTAATTGTCCATCTATCAAATTTCGTGAATGTTGTTTCTCTAACTTATCATTCGAATTAAAAGATGTACCTAAGAAACAGTGAATTTTTACCATATGCAGCTTTGAAGCTTTGGTGAAGTTTAAAGGCTGTATGGTGATCTTCAAGTACTTACATCGTAATTGTAATATTCTGTGAGTCTGATAGTTACCATTTTTTCGATTTTCGTACCTCTCCATCTCAGGAAAAACAATCTCAATAGAGTTGGAATTTGACTTGGTGCATTTCCTTAAATAACCTATAAAATATTTCGATAACCAGAGATTTTAAACAAACTTAAAGTAAATAAAAGTTGATCCTCCAATTATGCCTGACCTTGGCCTTAAACATTTTGGAATTAGTTTCTAGTTTCAAAATCAACGACATCTGTTCTCAATTTCAATAAATTAATAAATATCTGCATCTAATGAATTTACCTTGTATAGATGATAATTTCAACAGGTTATACCTACAATAATTAGTGCCCGTGGCATGATGGTTAGTGCGTTAGACACCACCAGCGATCTGATAGGTAGTCTAACAAAGGCAATTGCGTACGCCGACGATCTAAATGCGTACAGAACGGCCTGAAAGGTTGAGGTTATTAGAATTCTCTTGCAGCGTGATTCCGATGCGGTCTGATACAGGATAGATTGGCAGTTCCGCTAATCTACCACGTCAGACGACGAATCGTGGATAGGCGACTCCTGTACAATCGGGACGTCATGGCACAAGGCGGAGCAGAGCTCCTTCGGTTTAGTAGGGCTGTGTCCGAACGCGACCGAACTGATAGGGTGAGGCAGGAGAACCAGTTTTGGTGGCTTCAATCGGCACTTGATAGTGGGTAGTCGGGGGTTTTCAGCCTTTGCCGGCTTACATACTTGTTTTATAGTTTTAGGGTTTAGTTTTAAGTTTAAGTTTTTTTAAGTTTAAGGCACAAAAAAATAATAATAAAAAAAAATAAAAAAAAACATTAAGGGGGTCCATGTGACGACCTGTATTTTAAGGAATTTTTAGGATTTTTTTTTTACGACCAGTAAATAGATACAACTTTATTAAGTTTATTATCATTTATTAACATAGTTCGACAGCATAAATATAAAATTTGAATTAAAAATATTGTACAGAACACGAGTTACACCGGTGTGAACAACACCACCTCGAAAAAATGGGCTCGCACTTCCTCCACTATTCCGGCTGATTGGCTTATCTAAAACAAAAAAAGTAAACGGCGTTTTAATCTGTGAGCCTAAATTCATGGAATGAACTATCATCAAATAAATATACCAAAAATTGGACTTTTGGGAGACATTTGAAAAAAAAGTCGCGAATTTTGCGTTTTTTTTGTTTTTTGCTATAAAAAAATCGAAATATTTGGAATCTTTGCTTGTCGATAGTTCATTCCATGCGTTTACATGTGCTGAATCCAACCCATTAAATTTCAAGTCATTCGGTCAAGCCGTTTTTGAGATACGATGGAGGAAAGTTGGAAAAACACAGTTTTGAGAAAAACTCGTTTAAAGTTTCAAGTCCTCTTAACTATGAAAATATCCACTTACCTTTCAATTGACGATGCCTGGTCCATAGAGTATTCCTTCCTCTTCTTCTTGAAACTCTTTCAAAGCAGATTGTTCAGCTCTTGAATCAATTCTGGCTTGTTTAACGGCATCACTTACGCGCCGCTCAGAACGTGAGATTCGCTTTTCATCACGTTTCTCAACATAAGTATGGGCTTCGCGGCCTATAGGGCATCCCATAACCGACATTACTTTCAAATTACCTTCGAAACCTTCATTAAAGATGATAAGTAGGATCCCTTTGTAAGTTTTACTGTCACCATCGCCGATTTATGTAAGATACTTTACCCCATATTTTTTTTGTTTACACTTCAAAATTTTCAGAAATTAGTTAGCTTATAGCAAGCTTCAAACTACGATCAGAGGCTCATCATAAGTGCATGTGTTAGTTGTTAGTAAGATAATAATACAATTAAAGCCTAACACACGCACAAAATACAAAACATAATTAACATTAAAGGTGAATTATTACAGAACAACAAAAAATAAAATAAAGACGTTTACGATAGTGGAGCACTGGTTCTAAACATGGACCTGCTGTATCTTTAAAACGACTTCGAATTTTGAAAAATCCCTTTACTACCGTATTCTAGACATATTAAACAAGCAATTTATGAAAAAAAAAATCGATTTTTTGAAGCTATCACATGGGATGACCCCCTTAAATAAAGAAAAAAAAAAATGAAAAACAAAAAATGTTAGATAGTAAAATTTGCTGCTGTGGTTGTTCTAGTTTTAAGTAGTTTAAAGGTAGAATAGGTAGTTTAAGTTAGTCTTAAGTTTTATATTAAGGACCTTATTTTAAGTAGTTTTTAAGTAAAAATAAAATAAAAAGGATATTGATATTATTTTTTTTTCAAATTTTCTAATAAATGCAAAAATAAATAAAATTTAATTGAAGTAAGATAGATTTTAGGGCCGAAAGGCATTAGTATTAAGTGTTATAGTTTAACTTAGAGTGTCCGTATGGGACCAGTAAGTTAGTTGTAAGTTATGGTTAATAAGGCTAGTTTTATGAATTTTTGTCTAGCTTTAAGATAGGTTTAAGATTGAAGTAATATAAATGAATTAAAAAAAAATAAAGTGCGTTAGACTGTCATGGTAGAGGTCTTGGGTTCGATCCCTGTCTGTGCCTTCTAAAGTTGTTTTTACGGGTAGTGCCTCTTGCGAGGAATTGACAAATGAAAAGTGCTTTCTCAAATAAGCCGTTCGGATTCAGCTTGAAATTTTAGGTCCCCTCCATTCCTGACAACATTACTCGCACACAGGAATGGTTGAGAGTCGTAAGTCACAAGGCCCTAGTTCTCAACGGACTATTGCGCCACCTACAATAACTATTGTTGCATTCTCTATTAATGTACTATTAAAAATTGCATTATAATACAAATATTATCTTCATGTATACTCGTGTGTACATATATCACAAATACAAATTTTCTTGAAAAAACATCAGGTTTGTTTTTGTTTTGCGTAAGAAAATGGACTTTCCCACTTATAAATTTCTAAAGAAACTAAATTTATATGCAATTGAGAAACCACTTAGTAAAAAACAGCAATAAAAATCACAAGTGTTGATTTGATCAAGCATTACAATTACAAAGTATTTCTGATGTGATATCAAGTTATTTTTTTTTTTAATAATGTAATTAAATGAAATTCATTAATTCTTTATTAAAGTGCAAGTGACTAAGAGTTTTGTTCTAACAAAATAAATTAATATTTAAAGGAATTGTTTCCTTTTATTTATGTATATCAAGATCAACCATCTATAAAACAAATCAAATAAATTAACTTTCTTACTTCGCAAATAAAATTAAAATACACTACACGGAGTAACACCTCTAATATCTTCATATTTGACAGATATCAGTGACATATAATGTCAGCAAAATGATCGACAACATAACTACTAAAGGCTTGAAAATAAAAATTGTTTTAATTAAAATTCATTATAGAACAATAATTATACATAATACATATATTTTTCTATTATCATGTACTTAATATCAATTAATAGATTTATACTTCTGTTTACGTACATACGAGTATTATGTATAAGGAACAAAATATGTATTTTTTTTTAAGCCTAACAATGACCAGCAACCGATAAAGTTAAGTGCAGAGTGCGGTGACATTAAAATTAAGGTACAAAGTTTATTTTTATATATGTATGTATATAAACAACTTATTAGTACTATTACTTGTATAAATAATAATGATTCAAAGGCACAAAACAAAAGAAAGCAATACAAATAAAATAATTATTGAATTGTACATCTCCTGACGTTTTATTAGGTCCAAAGTCCCTATACTTTTTTTACTTGCCATATTTTTTTTTAATTATACTTATAAAGGGTGTTTTTAAGATGCTTAAAACTTTGAAATGGAATAAAACAAAGATGGTTTTTTAAATTGACATAAAGTTTACTTTATTCAAATGATAATCTTCTGGCTGCGTTAAATTGCCCCACCTTGTATGTCAATTCGCTGAACCGTTACGTAAAACTATACGGTTACCAAACGTTTCTTTCAATAAATAAACTGTGGCACGAGCTTTGCGATATGTTGCGCCGTTTTGTTGAAACCACAGCTCCTTCATGATGGTTATTCAATTGATGACTGAAAAATTCAGTAATCATGGCTCTATAGCGGTCAACTTTAACTGTAACGTTCTGGCCATTATCGTTTTTAAAGAAGTACGGATCAATCATTCCACCAGTCCATAGAGCACACCAAAAAGTAATTTTTTTGTTAATGTAACGTTGTCTCAATATATAATTTTGGATATCATCACTAAAAATACGGAATTTTTGTTTATTGACTAATTCATTCAGCCAAAAGTGAGCTTCGTTTAACAAAATTTGCGTGTTTCGAACAGGACTATAATTTTTAAAATAAATCCGTACAATTTTGAAGCGTTGTTGCTCAGGGGTCATTCTATTCATGTTGAAATGCCAAACGAAACTAAAAACAAATCACTTGAGGGCTAACAAAATGTTCGCAACTTAAACTTTGAGTTTACTCACTCTTTCAACAACTATGACGGTACTTAGAATGGGATAGGTTCAAGTCTGAGAAGCACATAATAAATGCTGGTGTGCCCCAAGGCTTTGTTTTGTCTCCAACATTCTTTCATATTTTTATTAATGATCTTCTGTCTGCAACTTCTCATGCAATCCAGTGTTTCGCTGACAAAAGTACTCTTAGCGTTTCATATTCGTTTTCAGACTCGAATCCCTCTTCTTCGGATATGGAACTGCAACTACAAAACATGATAAGCTCATTCAATTCCGAACTAACCAGCATTGATTAATTGGGAATAAGAAACCGTGTGGAATTTAATGCTTCGAAAACCCCCATTCTGCTGTCTTGTATCGTTAAAGCGAGGTATACCCCCCTTGCCACTGGCACTGGCATCAATGAGACTGAACATCTCGATATTCTGGGTATGTGTATCACTTACCAGGTTTTGTGGAACTATCACATAGCGATGTCGCTAAAAATGCAGCAAGATGTCTGGGCTGGTACTTCTGGAACTTACTCAAGCCTCTTTGACATTATTGAACGTAGAGCATTTAGATTGATTTTACCGTTATTTTAACCTTTTATGTTGTAGAGAAATAGCCACCTGCATTCCTCCTCTTAAACAGTTCAAACGTAATACTCGCGTTTCTAGTAATGCTCATCGATATATCCTCGAGACCAGCTTCGGTCGTAACGGTTTTGGATTCCTCAATATTGAGGAATCCAAAACCAATGTGCACCGACACCACCTTTCAATCCCTCTCTCTCTTTCCTAATGCTCACACTGTGTCTTTACATAATAAGGGTTGTAATATCCCCTTGAGTATGTGATTATTGGCTTCCAATGCTTCAAGAGTTGTTGGCATAATTCATTGACTTAACATACTCTCCTAAGAAATTAATCGAGATGCGTTAAGTCACACGAACAAGTAATTTGGTTATGCCTGCTGGTTGATGGTTAAGCCTGCCTAAATAACAAAATGCGCCGTCTTGTTGTTGGAAGAAGTCGTCAACGTTTAGCTAATTAGTTAATGAAAAAAAATCAGTCAGAATGGCTCGATACCAGACCAATAACACAAAGACTTTAGTATTGTTTTTCGCATATTGAACCAGAAATGCTCTTCATCACTAAAACACAATTCTTCAGACGATGCACTTTATGAACTCTGCTAACAGATTCATATGTTTATTATTTTTTAAAGTAGATTTTATCAAATTGGCTGCGTTGTTCTCAAGTTAAACGATTCATGATGATTGTCAAACCTTACTGAACAAAAATGCCAACAAAGTCTGACATTCTCTTCTGTCAAATCATAGACAATATTTATTGAAACTTTTCACGGAGCATAAAAAGCACCCTATATACATTTGAGTCAGTAGTTGGACGTGGTTATTTGTTTTTTTTTTTTAAAGTTCTTATTTTTGCTATAATAAGTTAAAGTTTAATAAAATTGATATTTGTGTAGATAAGATAATAATTAACCTACCTATTGTTTTGAATTTTAAGTCAGCTGTTTCAAAAATGTCACATTTTAAGTCTTGATAAAACCTTTATCATTGACTAACTTATATATGTAATTAATTAGTGGTATCACAGTACACACGTCCTATATTATGATTTTCGTTATAGATTTAAAGGTCTTTTAAAATATTATCTAATCAAGATACTGCATGCTCCATAAAGCAGAAATATCAAAATCGGTATTCATTTTCACACTTTTTGCTCAAAGGTAATCGTATATTATTCTAGGAATTAATATGCCGATATAATATACTTTCTGCTTTGATAATTTATATAGTAACCAATGAATACATTTATCTATAATGGGCAATAGATTGATTAAAAAAACTAACAATATCTTCGATTTTTAATGCAACTAGTTTTTGATTGGTAAAATAATACTCCTGTAACAAATTTCAGCTTTTTAGATTGATACACACAAATGATATGGGAACATATGTATGTATAACTTATTTTAATTTTGAAACCTGTTATATTTAAATCATGAATTGGATATTTTCTTAAAGGAATTTAAATGACCTTAAAAAAAGTTCTATAAATTTTTTTCTAAATAATGCATTGCATTCAAAGTTATTAAACCTTTCAACTCGCTTGAAAACGAAAACATCTGTGAAGTTTCTCAAACTAATGTCGATTTGTTGTCATTTAGTTTGATAAGCCATTTTCGCGTCGAAGCACTAACTTCATACTCGCAGACTGTATTTTGAAATGTTTGTGTAACCTTTGCAACGGATCTACCTGGCACCTATATTGCAGTATCTTCAGCAAAGTTGGCCACTATCGTTGAATGTTTATTATATATAAATCTAAACTGGTGGTTCGGAATTCGTTCTTTTTCTTCTATTATGTTACATTTGTTACATTGTTAAAATTTTACATTCGGCGTTCCTATTAACAAACTGTAAAGGATCTATAGCCGTATGGTTTAAGAACATTCACGAGATGTTCAGCAAAACGATCAGCTTTTTGTTTCAGGTGTCCGATCCAACTGCCATCTTTGATCTTGATATTTTATTGGCGGCTTTTGTATCTGTTGTCTTTTTGGAAGCTCTGTTGATTCCGCAATTTAACTTCTAATGACATTTTTATAAGTTTTCAATTCATAGTATTTTATAAAAAAGATCAGCTTTTTGTTTCAGGTGTCCGATCCAACTGCCGTCTTGAGATTTTATTGGCGGGTTTTGTTTTGTGTCTGGGGTCTTTTTGGAAGCTTTGCTGATTCCGAAACTTGACTTCTGATGCCATTTTTATAAATTTTCAATTCACTAAAAACTACTAAACTAAAAATTGTTAAAAATCGATTTTAGACTCAAATATCATGGGAACAAAGAAAGATATTGATTTCAAAATTATTTCATTTAGTACAAAACATTGTTGTTGACGTTTGGTAAAATTTAAAATAAAAATTCAAGTCCTAACAGAAATACTTCGAAATCGATTAAACGTATTGAATATTTCAACATTAAATAGTTTTAACGACAATTTTTGGGCGCATACTTTAAAAGTTCGTTGAATAACAATTTGACTTGTTTGAGAAGTCGAAAAAGTGTGTGTGGCGATTCCGTCCGTCTGCCGTCTGTATGTCCTCGGGCTTACAACAGTTTAAATTTGTTCGATATAAAAAATGTTTTTTTGAATTGTTCCAGAATGTTGCTTCAATGCTTCCTATAGAACCGTTATTTTGTTTTTAATTTTTCTCATGATTTAATTAACCAATTTAAATTCCCAGTTCAAGCTCTTAGGTGTATAGAAATATGAATTTACAGTAACTCACATTTTCGATCGAATGAGAGCCACATTCTCTTAAAACGTTTCACAAAAAGTTACTATATGACACTGCAGAAATATTTTACACATGATTTGCTAGAGGTAAACAAGCTTAATGATTTACCAATAAGAATTACAGCTAATCGTAAATACCGTTACCAAATACAAGGTAATTGAGGAATAGGTACATTCGATCAGTTTTGTGAGTTCTTTATTGCAGTGAAGTTGTACATACAGAGCAAATCTCTAATTAATGAAAAAAAAATTGTGAAACTGATACAAAATTAAAGGTAAGTAAGTAAGCTGTAGTATTTTTGTCCTGTGTTCATTTTTCCTTTGGGTCTTTTTTGAAATATTTAATTTTTTTATAAAAAATAAAAAAAGGTTAAAAAATGAAAGAAGTAAGCCGGTTTATAAAGGAAAGTGTAAAAAAACTATTGAAGGAACATAATACGCATAGAGAAATCTCGAATAAACTAAAATGTTCAATAAGTACTGTCAGCAAATATAGAAAGATGCTTAATATAACAACAAAAAGTCGACCGTCAGGAAGAAAAACCAAAATTGAATCCTGTTACAAAACGGAACACCGTTAGATCTGTCATCACTGGAACATTTGACAATGCTGTACAAATAAAACGGAACTTATCAGCTACTCAGGGAGTTGATGTCAGCCCAGAAACGGTTAGAAGAGTTCTAAGACAAGCCGGAATGAAAGGACGAGCAAAAAAAGAAAACCCTTACTGACGAATCGCCACCGAAAACTGCGTTTGCAGTTTGCAAAAAAATATAGAAACTACACCATAACGGACTGGGAAAATGTCGTGTGGTCCGACGAAACGACGAAAGAAAATGGGTTTGGAAAAAGCCCAAAGAGCCTCTATCAAAACGTTTGGTAAAAGAAACGGTGAAATTTGGGGGCGGTAATATTATGATATGGGGATGTATGCATTCTTCCGGGGTTGGGGTATGCTGTAAGGTAGATGGTCGAATGACAGCACAATCCTACATTCAAATATTGAATGATAGCCTTGAGTGTGTGAAGTTAGCCCCCCTTTTTTCGATTTTCCAATTTTTGAAAGTTGTTCCAGGTTGTTCCCGGTTTGTTCCGCATTGTTCCAAAGTTTTTTTGAAAAATACCCAAAAATGGGGGTTTTAGACCCCAAAAACTGTTTTTGACCTAGCCCCCCCTTTTTCGAAAATCGATTTTTTGAAAATTGCTCCAGGTTGTTCTAGTTGTTCTGAACATTGTTCCAAATTTTTGGACCTCTATGATCAAAATTTTAAAAGATATGGGCAAAATTTGAAAAAATTCTAGCCCCCCCTTTTTCGAAATTTCAACTTTTTATATTTTTTTTAGATTCTAAAAAGTGTTCTAACCATTGTTCCAAAAAATAAGAGTCGTTACATGTATATTTTAAAAGATATTGCCCCCGAATTTTTTTTTCAAAAATGCAAAATACGTCTCCCCATTTTTTTTGTTTTTTTTTTTTAAGTCAACATTTTAATAAAACGTGATTAAACAAATGTACAGCAACCAAAACTTGGCTTATAACCTATTATTTACGCTGATGATCGATCTTTAAAAAAAAATCTCGATGTCTTTTAATTTTGTAAAAATTATTTAAGCCCCCCCTTTTCAAAAATCAAAAATTCAAAAAATGTTCCAAGTCTAACCATACTTCCCCCAGTTTGTGTCCAAATTTCATACAAAACCATAAGCAAATATAGCTAAAGGCGCACATAAACGAAAAAAATAATATTTACCCTCCCAAGTGCCCCCCCTTGAAAAAATTAAAAACTTTAAGCCAAAGTTGTATTCTTTCAGCAAAGACCAAAAGGTTTTTAAGATTCCGACTCTATGAAATTGATAATGATTATGCCTACATTCAAAAAAACATCCCCAACCCCCCCCTTTACAAACACCCACATTTAAAAAATATTTTTATATACATAATCACTCAGATAAAATTGTTCCAAAGTTTCATTCAAATATGTTCAAAAATAAAGATATTAAGTCCAAATAAGACTTAACAGCGTACCATTCTGTTAACCATATTCTGGCCCCCCTTTTCCGAAATTCAAAATTCTAAAACTTGTTCCCAATTGTTCCGGGGCTCTTCTAAATTGTTCCAGAGATTCGTTTCTTAAAATTGATTTTTAGTAGGAAACATTTACAAAAAATGCTCCCCCGGCCCCCCTTTGCCAAAATCGAAAATCTAAAACTTGTTCCCTATCCAAAATCACTCAAATCAAATTGTTCCAAAGATTCATTCAAAAATATTCAAAAATGAAGATTTTAAGCCAAAAAAACACTTTAAGTAGAAAAATCATGTTATATTTGTTCTGGCCCCCCTTTTCCGAAATTCAAAATTCCAAAACTTGTTCGCAATTGTTCCGGGGCTCTTCTAAATTGTTCCAGAGATTCGTTTCTTAAAATTGATTTTTAGTAGGAAAAATTTACAAAAAATGCTCCCCCGGCCCCCCTTTGCCAAAATCGAAAATCTAAAACTTGTTCCCTATCCAAAATCACTCAAATCAAATTGTTCCAAAGATTCATTCAAAAATATTCAAAAATGAAGATTTTAAGCCAAAAAAACACTTTAAGTAGAAAAATCATGTTATATTTGTTCTGGCCCCCCTTTTCCGAAATTCAAAATTCCAAAACCTGTTCCCAATTGTTCCGGGGCTCTTCTAAATTGTTTCAGAGATTCGTTTCTTAAAATTGATTTTTAGTAGGAAAAATTTACAAAAAATTCTCCCGCGCCCCCCTTTTGCCAAAAAACGAAAATCTAAAAGTTTTTCCCCATCCGAGATCATTCAAATCAAATTGGTCCAAAGGTTCATTCAAAAATGAAGATTTTAAGCTGAAAAAGTGTTAACAGAAAAATCTTGTTACTTGCTTTGATATTTCATTAACTTTAAATGGGTAGTTTTTGTAATCGGTCCGATTTGTCGAATTGACAATTTTGACATTTCTCGACGTTTCAAGGTCCCTAGAGCCGAAATAAAAGATTTTTAGAGAGATGTCTGTGCGTGCGTGTGTAGTTGTGTACGTACGTTCGTACTTTAGTACGTTTTTTCGTCGTCCATAGCTCAAAATACAGCAGACATATCGACTTAATATAAATTTTGTTATACAGATAATAATGCAGAAAGATTCAGAAAGGGTTGTCAAAAAAATTGCGTGGGTGTTTTTTTACCACAGCAATTTAAAAAAAGGTGAACATTTTGGTTTACCCAAAATATCTCACAAACCAATAATGCTAGTGAGTTGAATTAAATTGTATATTATATGCTATTACGTGATACAGAACTAGTATATTTTTGGAAAAAATTCCAACTAACGGTTTTTTTATAAATCAAAAAAAAAATTATTTTATCTCCAAAACAATTTTGTGCAACGAAAAATAATGTTTTAACCATGTGGTCAAATTTTGAGAAAAATCTAATTTACAGTTTTTTTATAAGAAATAAAAACCTAAAAAACAAACAAAACTAAAAGTTGGTAAAAACTGATTTTTGGCTCAAATATCTTTTTAAAAATTTGAGATTATGACCTGGCTTTAAACTTATTTTATCTTATTATTTATCTTATTTTTTTTTAAATTCAATTCGATTTTTCTCAAATTTTTTCCGAATATTGAAAATAATATTTCTTATAAAATAAAATTATTTGGAAGCAATAATCTCAAATTTTTAAAAAGATATTTGAGCCAAAAATCAGTTTTTACCAACTTTTAGTTTTGTTTGTTTTTTAGGTTTTTATTTCTTATAAAAAAACTGTAAATTAGATTTTTCTCAAAATTTGACCACATGGTTAAAACATTATTTTTCGTTGCACAAAATTGTTTTGGAGATAAAATAATTTTTTTTTGATTTATAAAAAAACCGTTAGTTGGAATTTTTTCCAAAAATATACTAGTTCTGTATCACGTAATAGCATATAATATACAATTTAATTCAACTCACTAGCATTATTGGTTTGTGAGATATTTTGGGTAAACCAAAATGTTCACCTTTTTTTAAATTGCTGTGGTAAAAAAACACCCACGCAATTTTTTTGACAACCCTTTCTGAATCTTTCTGCATTATTATCTGTATAACAAAATTTATATTAAGTCGATATGTCTGCTGTATTTTGAGCTATGGACGACGAAAAAACGTACTAAAGTACGAACGTACGTACACAACTACACACGCACGCACAGACATCTCTCTAAAAATCTTTTATTTCGGCTCTAGGGACCTTGAAACGTCGAGAAATGTCAAAATTGTCAATTCGACAAATCGGACCGATTATAAAAACTACCCATTTAAAGTTAATGAAATATCAAAGCAAGTAACAAGATTTTTCTGTTAACACTTTTTCAGCTTAAAATCTTCATTTTTGAATGAACCTTTGGACCAATTTGATTTGAATGATCTCGGATGGGGAAAAACTTTTAGATTTTCGTTTTTTGGCAAAAGGGGGGCGCGGGAGAATTTTTTGTAAATTTTTCCTACTAAAAATCAATTTTAAGAAACGAATCTCTGAAACAATTTAGAAGAGCCCCGGAACAATTGGGAACAGGTTTTGGAATTTTGAATTTCGGAAAAGGGGGGCCAGAACAAATATAACATGATTTTTCTACTTAAAGTGTTTTTTTGGCTTAAAATCTTCATTTTTGAATATTTTTGAATGAATCTTTGGAACAATTTGATTTGAGTGATTTTGGATAGGGAACAAGTTTTAGATTTTCGATTTTGGCAAAGGGGGGCCGGGGGAGCATTTTTTGTAAATTTTTCCTACTAAAAATCAATTTTAAGAAACGAATCTCTGGAACAATTTAGAAGAGCCCCGGAACAATTGGGAACAAGTTTTGGAATTTTGAATTTCGGAAAAGGGGGGCCAGAACAAATATAACATGATTTTTCTACTTAAAGTGTTTTTTTGGCTTAAAATCTTCATTTTTGAATATTTTTGAATGAATCTTTGGAACAATTTGATTTGAGTGATTTTGGATAGGGAACAAGTTTTAGATTTTCGATTTTGGCAAAGGGGGGCCGGGGGAGCATTTTTTGTAAATTTTTCCTACTAAAAATCAATTTTAAGAAACGAATCTCTGGAACAATTTAGAAGAGCCCCGGAACAATTGCGAACAAGTTTTGGAATTTTGAATTTCGGAAAAGGGGGGCCAGAACAAATATAACATGATTTTTCTACTTAAAGTGTTTTTTTGGCTTAAAATCTTCATTTTTGAATATTTTTGAATGAATCTTTGGAACAATTTGATTTGAGTGATTTTGGATAGGGAACAAGTTTTAGATTTTCGATTTTGTCAAAGGGGGGCCGGGGGAGCATTTTTTGTAAATTTTTCCTACTAAAAATCAATTTTAAGAAACGAATCTCTGGAACAATTTAGAAGAGCCCCGGAACAATTGGGAACAAGTTTTGGAATTTTGAATTTCGGAAAAGGGGGGCCAGAACAAATATAACATGATTTTTCTACTTAAAGTGTTTTTTTGGCTTAAAATCTTCATTTTTGAATATTTTTGAATGAATCTTTGGAACAATTTGATTTGAGTGATTTTGGATAGGGAACAAGTTTTAGATTTTCGATTTTGGCAAAGGGGGGCCGGGGGAGCATTTTTTGTAAATTTTTCCTACTAAAAATCAATTTTAAGAAACGAATCTCTGGAACAATTTAGAAGAGCCCCGGAACAATTGGGAACAAGTTTTGGAATTTTGAATTTCGGAAAAGGGGGGCCAGAACAAATATAACATGATTTTTCTACTTAAAGTGTTTTTTTGGCTTAAAATCTTCATTTTTGAATATTTTTGAATGAATCTTTGGAACAATTTGATTTGAGTGATTTTGGATAGGGAACAAGTTTTAGATTTTCGATTTTGGCAAAGGGGGGCCGGGGGAGCATTTTTTGTAAATTTTTCCTACTAAAAATCAATTTTAAGAAACGAATCTCTGGAACAATTTAGAAGAGCCCCGGAACAATTGGGAACAAGTTTTGGAATTTTGAATTTCGGAAAAGGGGGGCCAGAACAAATATAACATGATTTTTCTACTTAAAGTGTTTTTTTGGCTTAAAATCTTCATTTTTGAATATTTTTGAATGAATCTTTGGAACAATTTGATTTGAGTGATTTTGGATAGGGAACAAGTTTTAGATTTTCGATTTTGGCAAAGGGGGGCCGGGGGAGCATTTTTTGTAAATTTTTCCTACTAAAAATCAATTTTAAGAAACGAATCTCTGGAACAATTTAGAAGAGCCCCGGAACAATTGGGAACAAGTTTTGGAATTTTGAATTTCGGAAAAGGGGGGCCAGAATATGGTTAACAGAATGGTACGCTGTTAAGTCTTATTTGGACTTAATATCTTTATTTTTGAACATATTTGAATGAAACTTTGGAACAATTTTATCTGAGTGATTATGTATATAAAAATATTTTTTAAATGTGGGTGTTTTTAAAGGGGGGGGTTGGGGATGTTTTTTTGAATGTAGGCATAATCATTATCAATTTCATAGAGTCGAAATCTTAAAAACCTTTTGGTCTTTGCTGAAAGAATACAACTTTGGCTTAAAGTTTTTAATTTTTTCAAGGGGGGGCACTTGGGAGGGTAAATATTATTTTTTTCGTTTATGTGCGCCTTTAGCTATATTTGCTTATGGTTTTGTATGAAATTTGGACACAAACTGGGGGAAGTATGGTTAGACTTGGAACATTTTTTGAATTTTTGATTTTTGAAAAGGGGGGGCTTAAATAATTTTTACAAAATTAAAAGACATCGAGATTTTTTTTTAAAGATCGATCATCAGCGTAAATAAAAGGTTATAAGCCAAGTTTTGGTTGCTGTACATTTGTTTAATCACGTTTTATTAAAATGTTGACTTAAAAAAAAAAAACAAAAAAAATGGGGAGACGTATTTTGCATTTTTGAAAAAAAAATTCGGGGGCAATATCTTTTAAAATATACATGTAACGACTCTTATTTTTTGGAACAATGGTTAGAACACTTTTTAGAATCTAAAAAAAATATAAAAAGTTGAAATTTCGAAAAAGGGGGGGCTAGAATTTTTTCAAATTTTGCCCATATCTTTTAAAATTTTGATCATAGAGGTCCAAAAATTTGGAACAATGTTCAGAACAACTAGAACAACCTGGAACAATTTTCAAAAAATCGATTTTCGAAAAAGGGGGGGCTAGGTCAAAAACAGTTTTTGGGGTCTAAAACCCCCATTTTTGGGTATTTTTCAAAAAAACTTTGGAACAATGCGGAACAAACCGGGAACAACCTGGAACAACTTTCCAAAATTGGAAAATCGAAAAAAGGGGGGCTAACTTCACGCACTCTGATAGCCTTGTCTCATCGGTCAGAAAATGGGGTAAGGGACTTTCAGACATTGTCTTTCAACAAGACAATGATCCGAAACATACTGCAAGAATCACTCGCGATTGGCTTCAAACTCAAGGAGTCAATGTTTTAGACTGGCCACCCCAGTCCCCGGATCTGAACCGCATTGAACATCTTTGGGGGATCCTTAAACGCAGGATTTCATCTTGGGATCATTGCGCTAGGTCTATGAATGAAGTATGGCAAAGAGTGGAAACTGAGTGGCAAAATATTAGCATAAAAGAATGCAAAAAACTAATTCACAGTATGCCAAATCGGATAAAAGCTGTTTTAGCTGCAAAAAGGAGGGCAAACAAAATATTGAATTGCCTTAGATTTTAAATATTGTATAAACTCACAAAACTGATCGAATTCCAATTTCTTCATTCTGTTTACTTTTTTTTATTTTAAATGTTTTATTTACATCTAAACCCATTTAATGTTATTTTTTAAGTTTTGAACTAATAAAATATTGTTTTTTTAAAAGTATGCAAACATAGTAGGGGAACCTGGGGACACGTGATCCCCTGGGAGACTTGATCCCTGGGCATTATCTCCATGAGTTTAGTTAGTACAATTATGCTAAAGTAGGCGTTGAGTTTTGTGTTTTCAATTGAAAAATTGTTTTTTTAAGAATATTTTATTAGTTTTTTGTGAGTGAACAGTGAAAGTCATCAGCAAATACATTTTTATACATTGGACTGTGTTAATTTTGGTATAGACAATGCCTAGAGTCTACAAGCCAAAGGAGGGCGTGAAAAAACGTGACCCGGTAGATCCTAACAAACTAAGGGATGCTGTGAAGAACGTCATAGAAGGCAATTCGATAAAAGGAACCGCAAAACTATTTTTTGTTCCAGTTATGACATTAAAAAGATATTACCGGAAACGACAGCAAGTAAATGAGAGTGACATCAGTTATAAGCCAGATTATGCACAGTCTCGAGTCTTCGCGGCAGTTGAAGAAACATTGCTCGTTGCGTACCTGGAAAAGGCAAGTAAACTAAATCATGGCTTATCTTCACATTCTGTGCGAAAACTAGCTTACGAATTTGCTGTGCAAAATAATGAACCTCCGCAGAAATACAGTAAGTGGCAAAATGAAACTGCAAGCCACGATTGGTTCTATGGGTTTATGAGAAGAAACTCCCAGTTATCACTGCGCGTACCTGAAGCCACTAGTTTGAGCAGATCGACCAGCTTTAATAAGCACAACATTTCCCAGTTTTTCGAAAATTTGCGAATTTTAATGAATGCACATAACTTTGGGGCAGAATCAATATGGAATAAAGATGAGACAGGGTTAACTACGGTTCACAAGCCAAAAAAAGTTGTTGCTACTAAGGGCTTGAAGCAAGTAGGGAAAGTGACTTCTGGTGAGCGCGGTGAACTGGTAACTGCATGCTGTGCCATAAATGCAATAGGGAATTATGTTCCCCCTTTTATGGTCTTCCCACGCAAAAATTGGCAGGACCGTATGGTGAAAGGTGCACCTACAGGCACAGAGGGTAGCACTTTCCCTTCAGGTTGGATGACTGCAATTAACTTTATAAATTTTTTGAAACACTTCAAAAAATTTAGCAAGTGCTTCTGGAATCTCAGTGTTTGATAATAATGGACAATCATGACAGCCACATAAGCATTGAATCATTAAATTTTGCCAAGGGAAATGGAATTCATCTTCTCACCATACCTCCACATACATCTCACAAGACCCAACCACTAGACAGAACCGTGTTTGGACCACTAAAAGCCTACTACAACACCGCTTGTGACAATTGGATGCTTAAAAATGCTGGTAAGCCCTTAACTATTTATGACATTTCAGAGTGTTTTGGAAATGCATTTGTACGAGCATTCACGCCGCAAAATATTCAAAGTGGCTTTCGGGTTACAGGAATTTTCCCCTTTAACAGCAACATTTTTACTGACGATGATTACCTTTCATCGTATGTATCTGATCGACCAGAACAAGAAGTAGCGACTGAAAACATAGGCAGACAAACCTCAGAAGACCAACCAGTTGCTTCACAGTTGCAAAATTTTTCGCAGGCTCAGAATAATCCCGATTCAAATCGCTCTGAAACAAATATAGCTTTGCTTTCACCTATCCAGAACTTAATATTTCAAAATGACATAAATGCTGAAGAGACAAATCTAGTGGTGGCATTACCACAACCCTCAACACCAACTCAGCCTTCAACTTCTAAAGCGTGTCTCAAAACTCCAGAAGAAATTCGACCATTTCCAAAAGCAGCTCCTCGGAAACTAACTGCAAAAGGACGTAAAAAAGGATCAACAAAGATTTTAACATATACACCCGAAAAAATAGAATTGAAGAGGAAATTTTACTAAGAAATCAAAAAAAAAAAAACAAAAAGATCCAAAACAAAGCTATTAAGGCAAAACGCAATATGAAAGCATTTGTTTCATCATCATCAGAAAATGAAGACGAATTGCCACCATCTCCGGAATCAACGTTCAATGTTTCAGAAGATTCGTTTAATTCATCTAGCTGTGAGTCTGAAAACCAAAATGAACCTTCTTCTTCCTTATTCAATGTTGACGACTGGGTAGTAGTGTACATACTTTCATTAAAAAACGTCATGCATCGTTATATTGCACAGATATCGTCTTTAACAGAGCATGGTTATATAGTGCGTTTTGCAAAAAAAATAAATAACCACACATTTAAGTGGCCAGTTCAAGATGACATTTCTGAAATTGGACGGCATCAAATCGTAAAGAAAATCAATTCTCCAACTATCAAGGCCAACACTAAACGCGTCGTTTTATTTCAATTCAAGAAATCTTTGCGGAAATTTAATTTAGACTAAAATAACTTTGCAGAAGGGGAGAGTTGATCCCCCAATAACCAAGTCTACCCTATACACAGATCAAGTCTCCCTCAATAGGGGACACTTGGTTACTTTGGATTCTTTTTAAAAAACGTCAAAAAATGTATTTCATATTTCATAAATTCTATGTGTAACTATGCAATATGATAAACAATAAAATGATTTACAAACCATAACTTTTATTATTCGAAATAACCAAAAATTTCAAAAGTGGGGATCAAGTGTCCCCAGGTTCCCCTATTAATCTTAATATGACAAAAAGTATCAAAATAAGGTTTATTAAACAATTTTTGAAAACAAACATTTATGAAGATAAAATTGTTTTGGTGGTATAATTTTAAATGTAAGGAAATATAGGTACTATTTTTCAACGCACTTTTTTATTTTTTTTAAAAATGATATGAAGCTGCAGTTCGCTGCATCTGAGCTTACAAGCCTCGATAATATTATAAAAAAAATATTAGACCCTTAAAACGTCTGATCATTGAATAGTTAGTATACAAAGTAAACGCAAGAAAGACACTTTGAATACTCTAAAGGTGATGTTTTTTTGTTTTTCAAAATGCATTTTGTTGCATTATAAAATAAGAACAGAAATGTTTAAATGGTGTTTTTGTTACACTTTTGTATTTTATATTTACTTCTTAAACGATTTATTTTTAATAAATGAATTTAACTGATTTGATTATTTTTATTTTACTTTCAGAAAAATTGCTATAAGACATACGATCATTTGGTTTTGCGAGAATGACTGGAACAGGTAATTTAAAAAAAAATATTGTATAATATCAAAATGAGTTTATTAAACATTATTTCTTCTTCAAAATTTAGAGAATTGTTTGGCTTTGCTCTTAACCCTTTCACGAATATGGGACACATGTGTCCCCGACAGTTTTTACAGTTTTATGCAAAAGTTATTCGGTAAAATCAAGTTATGAGTTTGTTTTTGTAAACTTAAAAGTAGGCTTTACCATATTCTTTCTGTTAAATATAAAAAAAAATTAAAAACAAAAAAAAAAATTGCGGTGAACTTGCAAGTTTTTAGTCTGCTGAACGTCTGATTTATTTTTTCGTTTTTATAATATTTTTTGATTTTTTGCAAGTGAGTGATTGATCATATTATTCTTTGGTAAGTATTTTATTTAGTTTTATCTGTTTTTCTTATTTTTCAATGACGAAGTGTACGAATTTTTGTGAATAATTAAAGTGGGACACTGATGTCCCAGTACCTATGCACCAAAGGAGTATTTTCTAGTACATTTCATTATTACGCTAAATAGGAATTTTTATGAGTTCGGGGGAACATTTGTCTTATAATACAAATATTGATGCATTTGTTTCAGAATATTTCTTCAAGAAGGAATAGGGAATTTTCCTTACGCGAAAATGAGATTTTTGAAGTTTAAGTGGCTGATAACAGTGATGACGAGGTCTTAGATGAAGAAGATCAGCAGTTTTTGGCCCAAGACATAGATGCAGGTCTCTCAACTGTTGAAATTGAACCGAGCTCTTCACATACAGTTGACGAAAAAGTACAGGACGTAGAAGAAAGTCAAGGGCAGCAACAAAGAGTAGAAGCAAGGACGCGTTTGACACCGTCGTTCAACTGGAGGAAAAACTCATATGACCCGTACCATTTCCATGAACAAGAAGGATATAAACATGGCGAAATTATTATTTCAACTGATTTTACTCCCTTGAAAATTTTCGATGCAGTGGCAAAGTTTGATCGATTACTTGATGAAATTATTATACCTGAATCGGAGTTCCTTTCATTGCAAACGTAATGCCACTCAACCGGTTCGAAGAAATACGAAGGAACCTACATTTCAGTGACAATACAAATGAACCATCTAGAAGTCAATCTTCGTATGATAGAGCATATAAGATACGCCCAGTGCTAGATCATTTCAACGACAGTTTTCAAAACGCTATGACAAACACAAAAACTCAAGCAATAGATTAGCATATGATTAAGTTCAAAGGTCACAATATTATGATAAAATATGTCAAAAATAAACCAGTAAAATGGGGATTTAAAATGTGGTGCAGATGTGATTCAAGCACTGGCTATCTATTTCAGTTTGACCTGTATACTGGGAAAAACAAGGTGGTGCTGAAATTGGATTCGGAGAATCAGTGGTTTTACAACTTTGCAACGACCTTCAAAATTTGGGTTGTGAAATATATTTTGACAACTTTTTGAATTCTCCAAATCTGCAACATAAACTGGCAAACATGAACATAAGAGCTTGTGGAACAGCTCCTGCCGATAAAATGATGAAAAGAGGGCAAATATATGCGACTAGCTCACAAGGGATTTCCTTCATAAAATGGATGGACAATTAAGCCGTTTTTATGTTGACAAATTTCCTTTCCCCAATTCCCACTACTACGGTAAAAGAAGAATGCACAGAAGTGGTGAGAAAATAAATGTGACATGTCCCGAAGTTGTAGTAAAATATAACAAGAACATGGGAGGTGTTGATTTGATGGACCAAAGGAAAGTTTGCTATGAAGTTGATAGAAAAGCGAAAATCAAATATTACCTCAGACTATTCTTTGATTTGCTCGACATTGCAATGAACAACGCCTATATAATATACAGCAAATTGCATGATGACAAACTAGTTGAAGGAACATTGCTTTCGTGCCTAGAATTTCGACAAGTTGTAAGTCGTTCCCTCATTGCTGATTTCTCGTCTCGTCAGAGAGCACTACCATCTACAGTTATGACGAATAAAAGAATTGGTAACTTACAAAAAAGGGGAACGCCGTCTCATATTATGGTAAAAACAAATATAAGGAAGAGGTGTGTACATTGTACAATGTGCCAAATCTCGTGTTGAAAATCGCACTAATAATACTTGTTCAACGTGCAACGTACACTTATGTTTCACATCGGAAAGAAATTGTTTCCAAGATTATCATTAAAATATTCTTTGTTTTCAATAAAAAATGTTCAGTTCCTTTAATATATGCATTATTTGATTCACTTTATCTAATAAATTTCACTTTACATTGATAATATTAGTTTTATTCAAAACGGTCATTTGCGCGGTCATTTGACGCATACTGGGACACATTTGTCCCGTGTTGAAAAACACAGAAAAAATAACAAAATTAAATTTTTTTTATAATTTTATGTTTAAGTTGACCCTAATCGATTATAACCATCATACAACTTTGTTTGTTTTTTAATAACACTATGTGCGTGTAAGGGTTAAGCTGGTTTTAGAAAAAGTAAATAATACTTATCTCTTTAACAAATTTTGATTATACAAAATTATATTTCCTTTTTTATTTTTTTAATGTTCCGTACATTTTCAAAATCCTATCAAATAATTTAAATATTATTCTTAAACAAAACACAATTATATATGCACCAAGAGTGTATAAGACGGCAGCGATTTGTTTATTTTCAAACTTGAGACAAAGAATACGGAAACGAAACGGTCAAAAATGATTCTATTTTCAGAACACTCACTTTCACTCATAATCTTATTGATTTCTAAATCAGGTGACCAAAACAATCGATTTTCTTGCTTAATTTTTTTTTTTGTAATGGGTTTTCAACTCAGAACTCAGATTATATAGCAATGTGTTCATATGTGGCTTCATCGTATGTCATTTAAATTTAAATAATTTCCGACCACAATAATACACGCTATACGGGGTTAGTTAGATATATTATTATAAAACCTTCAAAAAGCCGATAGAGACCTACGCGTGTCTAGTGCGGAAAACAAAATAAGAGGGGAAACATTTTAAATGGTTGGTAATGGAGGGATTCGAATTATTTTAATTCCTAATTTGTAGACAATTGAAAAGAAAACAATTCAATTTCAAACAATTCTAATTATTATAACAAAATTAATGACAAAGATTATGCATAATTAGACATTTATCCTCAGATTCTATTCTTTAAATAAATGACTTGATAAATACAATTAAAATTTGTATTTGATTACTAAGACTTAATGCGCATTTCAAATTTATTCTTCACTAGCGGCCCGTCCCGGCTTCGCTTAGGTAGACATAAATAGGTACAGATAATGTAGCTTTCTAATGAAAAAAGAATTATTAAAATTGGTCCAGTACTTTTTGAGTTTATTCGTTACATACAAAAATACAAATCTTTCCTCTTTATAATAGCCGCGTTTTATTATCACCATTTACATGCATTACAACAACAACACACGATCCTGCTTTGTGTATGGATCTCAATTTGAGATCCAAAATTTAATTCTATTTTTCACAACAAGGAACGCTTTATCATTGTGATTTCACATGTAAATGTTGGTATCATTGCAAACAAATTAAATAAAACCTGTATTGCCATATAAACATTTCCATTTGACTGAAATAAAATATTTTTTAAATAGAAAGCGAGACGCTTTATATTTATTAATTTGGTATATAATCCATGAAATAATTAGATATTTTAACAAAATTAGATATTAATTGGTGAAATTAAAATAATTAAGTCCAAAAAAATGTATATTTGACATAATTTATGGGTATTATTTTCCCCAAAAAAAAGGAACAAAAAAAAATTATTGAGCAAAATGTTCTTTGGGCAACCCTGCTTTAAATGTCAAAAAATATAAATAAAATCGAGAAAGCTGCAGCACAAATGGGAGAAAAGATGTTCAAATAGATTGTAAGTAATCTCTAAATTAAATTATTTAAGTGTCACATTTATTAAAAGGTCAAAAAGAATCTGGACTACATGTGAGACCAAAGCGATCCTGGATGCTTTGAGTTTGAGAGTGCAATGGTGATTTGCAGAAACATTTTCAAAAGTTGTGGAGCTTCCATTTTTGGTATGTGTTTGTTTTTTTTTTGCTTCGAAATGTCACTTTTGAAAGAATGAATTTGACACTGCTACCAAACTTTAAATAATAAAAAATATGATGATCCAATGCTGTTTTATTATCATGATCTGATCCGGATCAGATCATGTTGATAATAAAACGCGGCTAATATTAGTGTAGATAAGAGCTTGAGAGCAGATCAATTCAACATTATTAAAATAAAATTATAAAATTGAAGCTCAAGATTTTTCTGCTCCAAACACCTCACTAATATGAGGTAACTAATTATAATATTAGTCGCGTTTTATTATCACCATGATCTGATCCGGATCAGATCATGATAATAAAACAGCATTGAATCATCATATTTTTTATTATTTAAAGTTTGGTAGCAGTGTCAAATTCGTTATTCAAAAGTGACATTTCGAAGCAAAAAAAATACAAACACATTTATCGATGATGATGATTCAAGTTCCAGTTCTAGCTCCACAACTTTTGAAAATGTTCCTGCAAATCACCAAAGAATTAAAAACTTTTTTGAAATAATTCAAGGCTGTTCCGATGTAGACTTCAAAAAACTATTTATTTGTATTTTCTCCCATTTGTGCTGCAGCTTTCTCGATTTTATTTATATTTTTTGAGATTTAAAGCAGTGTTGCCCTAAGAACATTTTGCACAATGATTTTTTTTTGTTTTTTTTTTTGAAAAATAATACCCATGAATTATGTCAAACGTACATTTTTTTGAACTTAATTATTTTAATTTCACCAATTTATGTCTAGTTTTGTGAAAATATCTCATTATTTCATGGATTATATACAAAATAAATAAATATAAAGCTTCTCGCTTTCTATTTGAAAAATATTTTATTTCAGTCAGATAGAAATGTTTATATGGCAATACAGGTTTTATATAATTGATTGAAAGCCTCGAAAATAACGGCTTAGACCTCAATTTTTAAAAGCATGAGATACAAAAATAAAAAATCTTTTTCTAAATGATCAAAATATAACGGTATATGTTTGCTGTGCAAATACAATTTTAGTTAACTTTAAAATAAATGTATGGAAAACCCATTATGTCATTTAATTTTGCTCTTGGTTGTTATTATAAAATAAAACTCTTAGAAATTGTTATCTTAATGATTTACTATCCCTTAAAATATACTATTATTTTAAGATTCATACAATTATTGCTTAGAAACTGTTTTGTGTTCTAAATTTGTTATGATGTTTTTGTATATATTCTTTTTATACTAATATTAGTAAGGTAAACAAATTTGAATTCAAAAAATGTACAAACAAAAAACGTTTTAAATAATATTTGTTTTAATATCTCGCTTTCTTATGATATTAGATTTAGAAGTTTAATTTTTAATTTAACTCGTACTTGTACTTGAAAATATTAAATGTCAATTCTACGGCTTGTTCTTGTACATGATCATTCAATTACGTAATTAGAGCAAAATGGAAAACACACTAGCGATAAACTTTTAATGAACATTTTATTTCATTATAATTTATTTGAACGGTAAATATTTAATATTTTTAACCACTTGTTTGCATATTTGAAGCAACATGTGGGTCATAACTTGAGTAACCTTGTTTAGGGTTCCGGTATTATAAACTCAAAAGTGGTCTTCTGCGTAGTCCCACAGAGAAAAATTTAACGGTGAATAACTTCGGCGTCAGTAATTACTGTACTTACTGGCTGCGTTGAATCTCAGATAGATAAGATATCCGAGTTCAATTTTGTAAGTGTTTTACGTTTAAAGAAAACAGCTGATCCAAAACAGCTGAGATGTCAAAAAAGAAATCCAAAGGTATCCAAGAATTTCTGGGGTATGTGGGGTGGGTATCTGAGAGAACAGCTGATTCAACACATGGTTGAATTTGAAGGAAACAGAAAATTGATTTAAGATTTTTATGTTTTTTGTTAAAAATCCGATGATTTGGTAAAATTTTCAATTGAAAAATAATTTTGAACGTCGAGACCTAAATGTGTGTCTAGTTTTTGTGAACAGCTGAAATTTGTTTTTATTTTTCGCCAGCTATCTCAATAAGTTATCTAAAAACCCACATATCGAGGGTAGCCTATCGAACACGAGATAAAACGCAACCCTCAAACTTTTAAACAAGTATTGTTTTGTGGGTGTGACAGAAAGGAAAGGTAATATCGTCGACCAGTGTCAACGTTTGAATCACCACTTTTCTATGTAAGTTTAAGTAACAATAACATCCTTTGTCGTAAATTACAAACATTCAAATAATATTATGGCACTTTAAATGACAGCTAAGTTTGACAGGTGTCAAATGTCAGCTCTAACAACTCAAAACCATGAAATGAATGACAATGTACCAGTCCCGATAGCGTGTACTTCTAAAGTTCACGTACAAGAACAATAGAATTATATGCTTGTACTTGAACAATTTAAATAACAAGAAATCATCCTTGAATTGAAATTAAGTATTCTACCAATATACTTAAAGATATAAATGTTTACTAAAAATCAAATACTTTTTAATATCTCCATATCATGCATATGTTCGTAGGTATGTATACCAGATAATAGATTTAAATGATATTTTTGTTTACAACATAAATAAGATCAATGATCATTTATAAAACCCTTATCATACAAGCTTTACGATAATGAACCCCCCGCGTAGTATTGGCGTCATGTCATTATGTGCTAATTTTTGTTATCTTTTTATAAATAAACTTGAAAAACATAAACAGGAAAAGTTTAAAACACAAGGGCTTTTGTCTAACTGTAAGTATTATTTTGATAATAATAAATTTATTTTTGTAGGTGTTTATAATCAAAAACATATGTATTGAGAATTGAAGCTTTGTTCTTGAGCTCGAAAATCAAAAACAACGATTCAAACCATATGTACTATACATGTATGTATGTTTTTCATTAAGCACTACACACATCTTGATGAAATAAAGGCATGTCAACGAATTCGAAGAAAGATTTCCAAACACAAAGTATTCTATTGTAGTTTAATCGTTAAATCGTATATTAAAGTAAATAATGATTTTAAGATAAAGAAGCTTCAAGGCTGAATCAATTTTTTTGCTACTTTTTCGAATAAATCTGGCCGTATTGTTTCAGTGATGGCTTGAACGCTTAAAATGCTTTAAGAGTGGCGGGTTTGTCGGCATAAACCAGTGACTTAACAATCGAGAGACGTAAAGTTGTACGAACAAGGGGACCAGTTAACAAGAAATAAAGTAAACACCAAATTGATCTGTCAATAAATTCATGGCAAAACACCCTGTACGACAAGTTGATTATTTTTGTAAACAAAAATTAAGTCAGAATGGTTTGTCAATTCAGCGTAATTAATCGTATCAGCGGTTCCTTCCTTATTTCGAAAGAAATAAGCTTTAATAAAGAATGCAATGTTTTTTCGTTTATCAGAAATAAGCTTCATATTTAAACTTCGTAAAATAGACAAAGTCTATATGAACATCACAAACAGATTTATTCCTTTTCATATTAAATTTTCACAACTCATAAGTGTTAAACGATTTGGTGTTAAACGATTCACACAGTTTTGACATTCTCAACTGTCAAATTATATAAAACAACCATCGAAACTTCTCATACAGCTTCTTCAAAAAAAAAACTTGTTTTGTTTTATAAATTGAAACCCCGTTTTAGTACACATACATATGTATGTATATGCATTTTCTTCTTTTCTTATAAAATTCTTTTGTATTTTAATCTTCACTTCACAAAACCTCGAAACTGAATAAATAGGATGTAAGCAACAAAATTAAACAAGATATATAATGCAAAAAATCAAAAAAGAGGCAGGGATGCTACCCACGCTGATAACTTTCCATTTCGTGCTCGCCAGTCGATATTTCTACAATTTAATATTAATAACAAAATTAAGTTTGAAGTCAATAACAATCCTTGTTTTCTAGATACTTGAGTCGATACCAATGTATTATTTATCAGTTTTAGTTGTTTTTGTAGTTTTTCCAAACAAGTTGTCAGTTGGATTTTTTCTAAAAAACTTTTGGAACTTTGTATTTCTTACACAAAAAAATGTCGATAACATTTTTCTGAGAAAATTAAAAATACTATTTTGTATAGAATAAAATAACCAGGCTGATGGCTTTGTTGTTAATGCTTTCATAATATATATTATTTGTAATTTTACATTACACTTAATACTGTTAATAAATAAATAAATAAATAAAATAACTTTGGAGTCAATGCTTTTATTTATTCTCTTTTCTTTGGAGTCAATGCTTTCATTTATTCTCGAGATATTCGAGTCGAAAATCAGTTTTTAACAAATTGTAGTAAAATTTTTTTAGGTTCTAAGTAAGTAAGTTTCAGGTAAGATAATTTCCACCTCGGTATTTCAAAAAACTTTGCACTTTTACTTTGCAAATTACTTTTCACCAAACTCAAATTTGCAAAGAGAACATTATCGAATTGAAAAATTTTCCTCTTTTCAAAATACGTTTCACAAAGGTCAAATTTGCAAAATGAGAAGTTTAGTTATTTTGCAAAGTATTTGTTCTTTTTGTTTCACCAAACATTAAACTTCGCGAATTATATTTAGAATTTCAAAAAGCATTTTTTTATTTGCAAATAAGTTTTTGTTTTGAAAAGTCGTCGAAAGCAAATGTAAAATTATATGAACCATTTTGAAAATGAAGAAGTCAATAACAAGGCAATGAACATTGGCTATGTATTTCTTTTTTTAATATTGACGAATTTACCAAAGAACATGAATTTTTAATTTAAATTTAATCGCATTGATTCATTTCTATTTAAAAATAACTGATAATGGTCTTTTAATCTGATGTGTATTTTTTTTAAATGAATCGTTGTGAAGAAAATTTTGAAAACGAAGAAGTTAATAATAGTGACCACAGAGTAGTGAAAATTAGATTTTCATATCGGTATGATTTTTCGACAAAAAGGAAATTTTCAAAACGAAAAGTTTCATCGAAATTGTGTTATCTAAAATTGGAAATAAACTACAATCCATAATACTTGAAGAAATATGTGTTTAAATCCCTTGCAACAACTTTTGAGTACACTACGTTGGGCTGGAAATAGAACCTAAAATCATGATGTTGCATCTATACACGAAATAAGCAAAGCAAACGTCTACAATGTAGTAGATCGTGTGTCGAATATTATCATTGATAAATTTCTCTCTAACACGAATTATTGGACAAAATGGTTCAGACATAACCTCGAAAATTGTTTTCCCAAGGAAGAGTTCCTTATGTAGCTGGATGTGTTGACGGTACCATGATAAATGTTGATTCACCAATTTCGTTCAATACATATTTGATCTTAAAAAAAAAAACATAATCTAAGGTTTACTTTGCAACTTTTTAAAATACAAACTAATTGCAAAGTTGAATTTAATAATGGTGGCTTACTTTTTACTTTTCAAAGAAAGTCTGAAGTCTTTTCACTTTACTTTGCAAGATATTATTTTTTAGCAAAATTGCCAAGAGAAAAGTAAAAGGTGTTTGTGAAATAATCCCCAGATGTCAAAAACGTTATTCTTTGACTCACGCAATTATTTTAGAAGTAATAAAGTGTGTGTTCCCAAAGTATTCGAGGTGACAGAGGAGGTGAAGAACTATTTCCTCCTTTTCCTCATCCATACAGCTTCTGCAAGTCGTTTGAGAATACGCCTAGCCGTGTGGTGTGCTTTCCACTTGCTGTTTGCCTTCTTCATAGCGTCTTGCATTAGCAATAGTTTACATGTTGTGATTGGTATGCCAGTAGTAGAATGGGTTGTACTGTACCATTTCTGAAGAATTCATCTGCTTTAAACTTTTTTTGGAATGTCTCTATGGCCTGGTTCCCAGCAAAAGTGAATATTAAAGTATTATACCATCTCCATTAGTGATGATTGACAGTTATGGTCTGTTATAGAGTTCGTAGGCACAGAGTCCAGAGATTTGATAGCGGCCTGACTATCTGAGGAAAATACGGATATCAAATAAAATATTGATATCACGTTTTCTTTAAGCGAGGCCAAGACTTCTTTTATCGCTAGAAGTTCCGTCTGGAACACGCTACAATGATTATGACCCCTTCATTTTTTTTTCATCCGTCTGTATAAAAGTGGACTGACTCGTCTTCCAGTAATGCTCTATCCTCCCAGAAAGATCTGGAAGGTATAGAAATCTGAAAGTTTCTGTCGCCTGTGTGCTTTGGAATTGATTCGAAATACTTAAGAATTATACAGAGTGGCCAATATTGTTGCGACGAGGCTTAGATGCGAATAGCAGAGCTTGCAGCTATTTGTTTCTTAAGTATATCAAGAGGTGTAAGGTAGAGTGGAGGTCCACTGTCCAGTGCCGCAGATGGGGTAGTGCGAAGCGATCCACTTATACATAAGCAATGAATGTTGAACTTTATTTATAGTTTTTTGCGGTATATAGCTTTTAGCAATCCACCATACTGCCACACCGTACATTAAAATAGGTAATGCGTAATTCAGGGTTGTAATTGTAAGCCCCATTTGTTACCAATAACTTTTTTTGACTCTGTCTTGTATATTGCGTTTCCCATTTACCACTATAGCACGTCATAATTGGCAATAACTCTGAAACCCTCCGCATTCATACCAGTTAGGATATTGTGTATCACCATCTAGGTTCCAGAGGAGATGGAATAGAACACCACTTTGCAATGTCCCTCTATTAACGCATCTTCTCGCAGAAGAGTTGCATAGTTTTGAGTTAATTATTCTGCTAGTCAGCATTAAATGTGTTAACTCCCTAAGCGAACTCTCAGAGATGTTAGTGCAGATATGGTTGCAGATGTGTCCACGTTGTTAAAAGCGCCTTCGATGTCAAGGAAAGCAACCATAGTGAACCCTCTATGATGGAGGGAGTATTCAATGGTGCATACTAATGTGTGTAATGCCGTTTCTGGATATCAATCATTCTTTCTAAGGTCTGAAAAAGGAATGATGATAGACTTATAGGTCTTGAATCTTAATACGTTTTAAATTTTAAGATTTAATTTTTAACGCTGACTTTATATTTATTCAATATAAGTAGAGTTTTTTTTAAAGAGTTTTTTACCTTTTTTTCAAAACCGTTTAAGCATAAATGGTATAGTGTTTCTTAAAGGGCTTTTAAGGATAGGCGAAGACTAAAAACTAATACGGATTTTTGGAAAAAAAAACTCAAGTTAATGCATTAACATTGCTCTAAAAAATGAATATGAAGGTAATTTTGAAGGCAGGTTCGTGCTAAGGTCCCCAAAAGTCAAAACTTTGTTGACCAGTGCTATTATTTTACTACTTAAACTAAAAACCGTAGAGAATTTATAAATTTATATTTATCAAGGTTTAAAAGTATAAGAGCTCTGTACTTATGAAATTTTGTGTTCTTGTCTTTTAATTCTAGTACTCGAAGATCCCCAATGGAGTTTGGAGCGAAGAGCATCATCAGGTCATTTGGTATGGCGAAAAGATACACCAAGTTCTAAGGTTCGTTTTCGTTTCGATGTGGAAGTTTTAGAATTTGAAAAAGATCCTGCCGAAGATTTAATCGATTTTAATGATGTCAACGATGATTTTTCTGTCACGAATTTATCATCAACAGTAGCAATTTGTGTAACGTGTATGGCAGCAGCTGCTGTAAGTGTTCTTCTTCCATGGTATCTTATGCATTCAACAACGTAAGGAATAATTATTATAATTGATATCGATTAAGATTGAGTCGATTATCATCTCATTTACATAATTTGAGTTAAAAAAAAGTGAAAAACTTTCAAAATAAAAAACTTTATAGTGATTATACTGTGATGTTAAGGTATTTTTCTAAGTAGACAACATAAATGTACATAACATAAAGATGAAACAAGTTTAAATAGTGTATTAGATATGTTAATAAATAATTGGAGTCCAATAATAATAGCTACACATAGCTTCCTATAATTTAAGAACAGGATGTAATTTCGAGTAAAAAAATGTGCCTTAATTTAGAAACTATGTTGTATACCTACCTATACTAAAGGTAGATACTACTCTTGTTCTATATTATGTGATTACTTATAATTAATTAAATGGACAGAATTTGTGAATGCCTATTTTTATGAATATTTGTACGAAAATGAAAAACTGGATAAAATTTTATGAATTTTATTGAATGTAAATCAAATTGAGTCCATTAGTTTTTAAGATTATTGAAGAGATAAGATAAAAATGAAAAATTTTAAATATTAAAATAAAATAAATAAAAATCAAATGATTGTTGATTACTGAAATTCGGAAAAATAGGTAGGTTCAATGAAAATCACAGGATTTTCCATAAAACTTTATTTTTGTAAAATCGCAGATTACGAAATCAGATTCCAAAGGTCAGGGTTTAACCTCTGAACCTTCTGAAAAATTGACAAAACTGACCAAAGGTCTTAGCTCTTTTCACAAAAGACCATATCGTCAAAATCAAAAATATCATAGCGCCCAAAACAATTTTATTAATATTTTATTGTTGCACGATTTGGGCAATATTACCGAACCCTTGGGCGTTCAAACTTTTTTGGGTTTTATGACATTTTAAATAAAAAGAACCGTTCAAACTTAGTGCCCAATAAAATACCTCTAAGATATTAAAATGTCATATTGCCTATATCATATGGCTCTATCGCCCAAAAACTTTTTCAAAAGAAAATGTAACAAAGCCCAAAATCAATGTCATATTGCCATATCAAAATATCGTCACCTCCAATTTACTAATAGTCTCGGAGCCCGCAACCATCCAAAATATACCTACACTAAATAAAAAATATTGTGCGTTATGACATTTCTAAATTTGGGCGTTACGACATTGAAAGTTGGTTTGGGTGATATGACATTTTATTTGGGCTTTGTGACGTTTTCTCAGTGATATTTTTACCACGTTTCTCTGTTTGGGTTTTATGTTATTTTAAGATTTGGGTTATAAGTAGTAAGTAAGTTTATTAATTCAATAATTGTTTAAGTTTAAATTTATACATGAATTTTAAAGCTATAGCTAAGCCGTCAGCCTGGTTGACAAGAATTATAATTCTTATAAACGTTTTTTTATATAGATAACAATTATGTAGATAAATTTACAAATTAAACATATTCGCTAACTAAAAGCATTCTATATTTGAAGATAACTTCTAAAAAATTACTTAGTGTTTTCCAGTCGCACTCGTTTATAGTATTTTAAGGGTGTCTTGCATTGAAAGGGTATTTTTACCAAAGAAGAAACTTCGGCATATACTTATAAAATGGAAGCAGTCCTCTTTTGACTTAAGGTTGCATATTGAACAGAACTGATCAAAGCTCCCGTTATAAGAGCATCCGTTTAGGCTGAGTAGTTCACATCTCGCTTTAAAAATGAAAGAAATCTCTCGGTATGTTAAGGTATCGTTAAAGTAGTTTCTCTTCTCAAGATTGTAGTTAAGCTGAGAGTATAACAATCTACTGTCTGATTCACGTACATTTAGAACAAATGTTTCTCGAGTCAAGTCCTCATTCTTTCTAATTATACGGTACAGCTGTTCCTTTAAGTTGTTGGGGTTATTAAAGTCAATATGAAGTGTTTCACCACAAGCAGTACCTACCTAAGTTTTACCACTTAGCAGTCGACCAGTCTTTATTCCTCAACTCGTATAAGAGCATTTTTTTTGTCATCCTTGAGTCGTCATGGGCTAAAGTCTTAATAATAAAATCAGCCTGCGCTTTAAGGTTAGGAGTTTTGGTAATCCTGTTTCCAAGTAGATTGCATAGTTTGGTGTGTTTCGAGGTAAGTTAAAGAGTTTTTTTTTTAAATTTCCCTGGAAATGTTCAATTTGTTCATATTCATCTGCACCCCAGACTTGACATGCGTAACAGAGCGTTGACTTTACTACCGCTTCGTATATCTTATACTTGGCGGAAAGAATTATTCTACTATTAGTAAACACTTTTCTCCATGTAGAATTCAACAAGCTTTGTGAAGTGTTAGCCTTTTCTCTTAGATGGTTATTGAAGTTCAGATTGTGGGTAAGTTTTACGCCTAGATATTTAATTTCATTGGTTACTTCTAGTAGGTTTCTATTGCAGTACCACCTTTTCACGTCTTGGCTTCGGGAAAAGCGCGAAAACACCATGACCTAAACTAAACTAAACTAAACTAAATTAATTAAAGATTTGGGTTATATTTATGTCGTTGGGTGATATAAGACGATAAAAATCATAATCGTCGTAATCGTCGTAATGCCCAAAATAAATGTCACAAAGCCCAACCCTTTATGTCATAAAACCCAAATTCAAAATTATAAATTCTTTTGGGCAAAATGACAACTTGCAGTTTGGGCGTTCTTTTATTTAAAATTTATTTGGGCGCTACGACTTTCGCTTTGGGTTTTTTGGCGATTTTTTTGTAAATGTTTGGACTTTGTGACAAATTTGGGGCTTTATGACATTTTAAAATTTCAGCGTTATGGCTTTGGGCGAAAAGACCTAACGAACAGGCATTAAAATTCCTGATATTCGCTATCAGTTTCAGGGATGTTTAATAGTTCTAAATCACTATAGACCTTAATTCTTAACGAGCTGAAGCTCCCCTATATTTATTTATTTTTTGAAAGTTAGAACTAAAAATTTAGAAGGAACATTTATGATTCTTGGTCTGAAAATATTAAAAAAAGAAATTAGACATTCTAATTTGTTTACAATAAACTTGGCCACTGTCAATCTTTATTAATTGACGGTATACAATTGGAATCTTTTAATGAGACTTATTTTGCCGTCTCACAAATTAACTACATTCTCTGTGCTTTCTAGATATTTAAATGATGGGGAAGAAAATTATGAATTTTCCAAATGAGTCTTCTCAAAAGAATTCAATATTAACACCGTTGTTATATTATTTTGTCATTTGAAAAGGGCAACTTGATAAATATTTCAATAACAAAAACTGACGTCCACTTTGGATTTAGTTGTTACAGGAATTATCTCGGGAAATATTAGTACAGGAGCTGATAGCTTAAATTCTTAAACGGGTATGTCGCCGGAGTTAGCAAGGAGGATTAAAAACACGATTTTCCAAATTTCTCTTTGTAAAGTATAACAATTTTTTAATAAATTGTAAACTTAGATATTTGGAGCGTCATCACAACCCCCAAATTTGAAGAAATAACAGGTTAGCCAAGCTTGTGTGATTTATGATACTTTTGACTTACTGAATGAAAACATGTACAACATTTTAACAGTGCCTTATTTTGCAGTGAGAAGAATATCGTGAATGTCTTGATTCGTGATCTGTTTACGAACCAAAACACTTGACTTTAACTCTTAGTGGTTAAATAACTCGATTAAGAGCCAGTTGTGTGATACTACGTTTCCACCGGGCACTAAACCGAGATTTAGCTAGATTTGTCACAAATCTCCTTGAAATCTCGAAGATTTACCATACAAATTTTAATCTCCTCAAATGAAGATTTCAAATAAAACTCATTGAAATCTACTTGGAAACATTAGTTTGTCAAATCAAACAAACTTTTTTTTCGGAGAATAATTGTTGAACCGACCCATTTAAACGCCAATTTCGTTTATTGACAGATGGAAATGTCAACAAAAACTATCTGTCTCACTTCCATATGACTCAAATTCAAAAGAATAAACAACTTTCAAGAAATCACAGACGAAATAAAATGTAAGTATACAAAAATAATAAATATGTACAAGAATATAATAAAACCAATTACTTACAGATGATGAGTGAACAAATACATATTTTTTTTCTTTTCGAAAGGAGAATAATTTGAAGTTTGGTTGTTATGGCATAAACCAAACGTCAAATTAATCTCCTTTTCTTTGGTGGAAACACCTCATGATTTATTTTAAATCACTTGCCTTAAATCTCGGATTATTTGTTGGTGGAAACGTACTATAAACATGTTATTTGTATTCATCCATTTAATATAGCATATCATCAGGATTATTGTAGAATATTACATTTGCATACTTTTAGGATGTGTTCAGATTTGGTCATAATTTAATTTTTGCACACTTTTAGGAATTCAATAGCCTAGAACACCCCAGGCCCAAAGAAAATTGATTAAAATTATTAAATTTCTCGAACAAGGTATGGACATTGTTCTTCCAATAAAACAAGTGTTTCAAAGCAAAATTAAAGGATGTTTAGTTAATTTTAAATACAAATTATTGCCACCAAAAATGTAAAATGATATACAAAAAATAATCATCCAAATGGCTATGGTTGTCAGAAAACTTTTTCTGCAAAATTATGATTGTTTCGTTGCTATTGTAGATCGTAGCATCATATTTGTAGTGAAATTTGCGTTGTCAAAGCGTGTATCGTTCCAATTAATTTAACTGCGTAGTTTTACTTATCATATGTTAAAAGATAACAGCTTCAAAAGTGACAGCCAGAGCCGTCGAGAGGAATTCCGGGCCCGGGACGGAAAAATCCATATATTTACCATTTTTTTTTTCAAAGTTCATGCCTACTGATATGGTACGTTCTAATTTCAAATACGAATAGCATGAAATTGGTTGGAATTACCGGAAATAATAATTTTTCGTTTGCAAAGTGAACCAAAAAAAAGTATTAATCATCAAATCAATCTCACGGGTATAGTCCAGTTTAGTTGAAATAGAAGATGGAAAGAAAATAATTCTACATGCGAGTAGATCAGATTCCGAACAGAATCATACATTCAATTCGATATTGCCAACGACATGTTGGTTGGTCAATTAACTATTTAAGGGGGTATTCTAGTGTAGAGACATGAATTTCGCCCGGTTTTTGAAGCGTTGTATAAAGGAAACAAAAAATATTTTTAGTATCAATTTTTTTATCATTTGTTTATTGATTTGTTGTTCATACATAAAACATTAATAAAAAAAAATTAAAATTAACAAAGTTACAAGCAGTCAAAGTGGGGTGTCTAAATAAAAGAGGGTGTCCTGGCGTGCATCCTACCAACCCTCCTGGTGATCTGAAAAACAAAAACCAGACGGATTCTTAATTATTATAGATGTCGCTATTGTTTCACCCTTGGATAATGTAAAAAAAAAAACTTTTTAACAAAATGGCAGCAGTTTGAAAAAAAAATGTTCTTTGTTGCATATTTTTCAACAATTCCGAATTTTTTAAAAATACTAAATGAGAAGTTATATTTTTGGGCAAGGACCACACGATAAATAGATGTATAAAGGTTGCCACAAAAGTAACTTAAAATGAAACTAAAAGGGCAAAACAGTTCTATGACCTTCAAAACCAGTTTCTATAACCTTCAATTAACTTGTGAAATAATAGGAATATTAAAAAATCCTTTTAAACGCATATTCTTGAATGTCTAAACTTTGGAAATATGAACACAAATTTTTTTATATTTTTTTTTCTACACTAGAGTACCCCCTTAAAAAAAATTAGCTTGAAGATCTATTACCTACTATGAAAATAAAATAGAGCGAAGTAAAAGTATTTGAAATTTGTCTTTTTGTATGTATTTAAAAGGTTTACTAAATACTCTTTATTGTTTTTCTTTATATTAAAATATTATCACAATGTTTTCATTAGAATTAGTTTGCATTCAATGAAATATTTCTTTTTGCAAACGAGCTTTCCTAGCTTTCTGAGCAGCAAAACAACTTCTAATTACATCGAAATTCAATTTCATTGCCAAAGGTGCTTCGATACATAGTGTAGCAAGTCCAGAAACACGATCTTGTGATGAGCCACGAACGTTGAAAATTCTTTTTCTGGCAAGGATGCTAAATGAACGTTCGGTACTAGCTACGGTTACAGGTACGGAGAGCAACACAAATGTTGGGGAAAATCGTCTCCAAGTTCTGGGAATAAATAGTATTGAGCAAACACAATGGCGGAAGTTCTGCTTCAAAATTGTTTTTTCAGATGAATTATTTCTTCTTTCAACTCTTGAGACACATGCGAGTTATACTTTTGGATAAACCTTGTAGCGGAGTTATTAATCTCAATTTCGTCCATTGTTGAAAACTGCCATAAAAATGAAAATGTAGCGCATTCAAATTCATAATCGTATCGAACCGACGAGAAATTCCAGGTATAATTGAATCAACTATGACGTAAAAGGTGTTTTTCTTGAAATTGATGTCTTTGTCTGTTTCAATTTGTTCTCCAGCTCCTCGATTTTCTCCAAAATGTCTCTTTAATTGCCTTTTCGGTTCGATGGGAACGATTCTGGAAAATCCCCCAATCCAGTAGCAACTACTTTGCATTCAGATAAATTTGATTCCATTCGTTTCGAATAAAGTTCAAATCGGAGATCAAGTTGTCAAGATTTCGAATTTCAACGTCAATAGTCATGTTTCTGGTTTGAAGAATGATACTTCTTTCATTTATAGCGCTAAGAACCTTGCACCAAATCGAAGACATCAGGACGCATTCAAATTTGTGCATATATTTTAAAACGCCATTTACATCTCTTCGAGTTTCAGTTTCAGTTAAATTAATATCACTTAAGGCTTCTAATGATGTTCTAAGGGTTTTCAGATGATTTGCAAATGGTTTCACTGCCTCAATTCTAGCTGACCATCTTGTATCGGAAAGTTTGTGAAGGGATCCGGGCACATTTTTCTTAACAATTTCCCAACGTTGGGCACTGCTGCTAAACAATTTGAAACACTTTTGAACAACTCCAAAAAATGTTATTGCGGCAGTACAACATTTAGCTGAATCGATTTCACACAAGTTAAGGCTGTGAGCTGCACATGGTGAATACACGGCATTCGGATTTTTGTTTAATAGGTATATGCCTTTGCGCACCATTATACTGTTCTTTCATATTGCTTCCATTTTCATAGCCTTGTGCACAACAGTATTCTTAAGGGATTTCGTTCTTTGCCAATGTTTCGCAGATCAAATCAGCTATTGCGGTGCCAGTTTTTTTTGTTGCAATCGACAAATTCCAAAAACCGTTCTTAAATGGTGAACACATTTTATTCCAATCGCAGATATCGCAAAATAAATGTGTTTTGCTTAACATTACTTGAATCGGGTGTTGCATCGACAATTATAGCGAAGTATTTGGCGTTTTCTCTCTCCTTCAAAATAGCTGAATTCACATGTTGGGCACAAATTTTAATGAACTCATTTTGAATCTCAACGGAAAGGTAGTGAACCTGGAAACGTTTGTGCTCTTGTTGTGAAATTCTTACTTTTTCCAAGTGCTCCTGACGTAAGGGGTCATAATGACTAATTAATTCCAAAATGCCCAAAAAATGTCCATTATTTGGCTCTCCAATAAGATTGCCTTCGCCTCGAAGGACTAGTCCCCTTTCGCCAAGGAAGAAAATGGTGTCCAATATTCTATATAGAATTCCTTGCTATTTTTGTATGGCTAGTTTAATATACACTCTTTGAAGTGACTTGATATCCTTCAAATCTTCAGTAAACAATTTATTCAAAATAGTAATTAATTAATATTACGGAAACCACAATTGAAAAACGTTTGCGTGGGATTTTCCGGTCCCCCGAAACCGAATCAAAAATTTCGTTCCCAGCAGAAACAAAAATAGAAGAAAAGAAACTTTATAAAAACAGAAACCGAAATAAATATTTGTGTTTTGTTTTTAGTTGCCGGGCCCCTTATTGAAATTACGTTAAATTAAGTAAGAAAAGCGAAACAATTTATTATAACTTTCTTTCAATAGTTCAGAGTTGCCCAATTTTTCATTAAATATAAACAAAAATGTACGCCAATAATAATCAGGGGCCCATATCGGCAAGCTTGTGACTGAAAGATTTGTAGATAACATGCAAACAGGGGCCCGATTGCGAAAGCATGAATGATTTTAAATTTTCGGGCCCCTAAAAATAAGTGGAAATAGGTATGTTGATGATAAATGTAGATAAATAGAAAATCCCGGGCCCGGGGGGTGACAGCTGTCCAAATAATTTGCTGCGCAAAATAAAACCTCTTATTTAAGTTAAATTAAAATGTTCAATTTTCAAATAAAATAATAAAACAAAAATGTAATGGAAACAAATTTTCAAGCAACATTTCTCACTTTTGCCTCTTAATACATTTACTATCTGTAGAATTAGCAAAATCCTTTCCACCATCTATGTAAGTTCAATCAATCTTTATATTTTGATTTGAGGGGTTGTGCTGAATATATTGATGAAAATGGCTGCTGAGCTAACATCCATCTTTTTCGTTTTACTATAATCCTTATTGATATTTTGCCGAGGGTGAGATGAATAAAAGTAGGAATGCAATAATGTACGACGACGTTCTTTTGTCAATCGAAAAATTCGTAGTTGCCACATGGAAAAAAATATAAAAAGGCATCAATTGCAAAAACGGCAAATAAACTTGTATCTGAAAATTCTATATATTTTGATTAAAATTAAAATTTAGGGAACAAAAAAAAATGTTCGTAATTTTAATTTAACTCACAATCCAAAATGTTAAAAAATAATACAGGTACACAATCAGTTTCTCAATCATATTATTTCTCAACTTTGCAAAAGTTAACTTATTTATTCATAGTTATTAACTTTTTGCATTTATAACTGTTTTCATTCAGATTTTTTGATACACAAAATAAGTATTTAAAATTTATTTTCGATTTTCATATGAATAAAAGAAGTACATCATAGTAATGAACTTCTTTTTGTGGAATAATGTATGCATTGTAGATATACTTTGAAATGATGGTATTACAAAGTTCAACAAAACATATACCTACATTCATTGAGAACTCGCTTTTGTATTATTTATAAAAATAAAAGTTACAAGTATTCCAAGTGGAAAAAAGTAACTCAACTCAAACGCAAATAGCCAAAGTGGCAACTATAATCGCCGGCCGTTTCTGAGTTATTGTATTGTATTGCGCATGCCATTATCCTGTATCTATCCGGGATGACAATATAGGACGGGCGGGGCTTGATGGTCCACTTTCATCATGGTGAATTGATCACATATTTTACTTTCAAATTCATATGATGGAAATTGGTGTATTTTCTTGTGATGAAATAGAATTGAAAATCTCTCCTTATGTATATCCTAGAGGCTAGAATACATATTAATTGTATGCTTTGTCAGATTAATTTTAATAAATTTAAATTGCGTTTAACTTTGTTAGTACAGAACTACAAAATCGATTTAAATGAAATTTCGCGAACATGTACATATAATTGATTTGATTCTGAAAGACAGGATTGTTTTTAAAAATTAAATTTCCTCATTTCAAAAATTAAATATGTAAGTTAATTTAGGAAATATTTAAATAGTTCATTTTTCTAAGAGAGCTGAGAGTTATCAAGAAACGTTCTTAAGAAATGTCAAACAAGAAAATTTTTGTTCATATTTCAAGTTTATAGTAAGTAAAAAATTAATTTAAAAATAAACAAAATAGGTGGCACAACAGTTCGTTGAGAACTAGGGCCTAGGGCCTTACAACTCTCAACCATTCCTGTGTGCGAGTATTGTTGTCAGGGATGGAGGGGCCCTACAGTTTTAAGCCGAATCCGAACGGCTAATTTGAGAAAGCACTTTTCATGACAAGAATTACTCTTGGAAAATTTGTCAATTCCTCGCAAGAGGCAGTACCCGTGAAAAAAACTTTTGATGGTACAGGCAAAGATTTAACCCAAGACCTCTGGCATGACACACTCGATATTAAAACATTAGCAACTGGACATTAAGCTTTCAAAGTTTTGATTATTGCAATTGTAAATCTTATGGCAAATTTTATAAAATGGCCAACTTCTGAAGAAAGTGCTATCAAATCTTGAGTAAGTTAATTTACCAACTCAAATATTTAAAATGCTTACGGTTCGAAATTAACTGTGCTGTAGGTGGCTGCCTCATTCAAGTTAAGCAGGCAGTGGGAAATCCTATAGACTTCTACAACAGGAAGCAATACCATTGTGTTCTGCTCAAGGTATTAATATTTTTTATTGTTAATATTAATATAAAATAAATAAATTGGGTGGCGCAACAGTCCGTTGAGAACTAGGGCCTAGTGACTTACAGCTCTCAACCATTCCTGTGTGCGAGTACTGTTGTCAGGAATGGAGGGGACCTACAGTTTTAAGCCGAATCCGAACGGCCAATTTGAGAAAGCACTTTTCATGACAAGAATTACTCTTGGAGAATTTGTCAATTCCTCGCAAGAGGCACTACCCGTGAAACAAACTTTAGATGGCATAGGCAGGGATCGAACCCAAGACCTCTGGCATGACAGTCCAACGCACTAACTATCATGCCACGGGTACGCGCGTAGAATATTAATATACAACTTAATAATCTACATTGTTTAATTTAAATGTAACTTATGCCAAAATGTTCGCTGAATGCCCACTGAGCCAAAGATTGGCAACCAACACTTTCACTTTGTTATATTCTTACTTTTTTTTTTAACCAAAAACTTAGTGTAAGCAACAAGAATACTAAATAATGAATGCACTTTTTTGAGACTTTTATTATAAATACGTAAACAAGTTAAAGTATTATTTGTATAGTTAGTGATTGTTAAAATTAAATAATGAAAGGTAAAGGTAAGTTATTTTAACTCACCGACAAAATAAATTCAAAGGAAAATGGAATCGATGATGATTATTTCGGAATAATTTAATTTTTGAATACGTTTGTAAAATGTCTTAGAAAATTTTGGAAAAAATGGAATACTCGTATTGATACTGAGTATGATTTTTTAAATACTTCTTGCTAAAAGATTTTTTCAAGAATTGGTTTTGCTCTTCTTTAACAATCAATCTTTCTTGTTCCATTTTGATCTGTTTTCATTTAATTTGCAAATTTTGTTCTTGAAGTTTCGGGGCATCGGCATTTTTTAGAAGATCAAGTTTTAAAGCTGCAATACAGCAAATTTTCTTCCGTTAACTGTTTTGACGTAGAAGGTTCTTCGTCTTGGGAAAGAAGTGAAAATATACTTCATTATTTTTTTCAGTATGATATATGTACATATCTAGGTACATGTGTATGTACATATGTACATATCTGAAAAAAAGATACGATGTATGATTTACATTTTATAATTATTAGGTAATAATTAATTAGGTAATAATAATAAGAATTATTCTTATCCTAACTAAACATTCGGTTTGAAAATAATTGAAACAACTTACTTACTTACTTAAGGTGGCGCTACAGTCCGGGGCGGACCTGGGCCTCAACCAACATGCGTCTCCAGCCAGCTCGGTCCCTAGCTAGCTGTCTCCAGTTTCGCACGCCAAGTTGGTTGAGGTCCTCACCCACCTGAGTGCGCCACCTGAGTCGCGGTCTTCCTCTACTGCGCCGTCCCTCGGGATTGGATTCGAAGACCTTCCGGGCTGGAGCGTTGATGTCCATTCGCTCTACATGACCCAGCCATCTAAGCCGTTGGACTTTTATTCTGCTAACTAGGTCAGTGTCGCTGTACAGCCCGTACAGTTCGTCGTTAAATCTTCTCCTCCATTCTCCATCTATACGTACGGGACCAAAAATCACCCGAAGAATTTTCCTCTCGAAGCATCCTAAGACGTTCTCATCTTTCTTTGACAGGGTCCAGGCCTCAGCGCCATAAATGAGAACCGGGATGATGAGTGTCTTATAGATGGTTATTTTAGATGATCGAGAGAGGACTTTACTTCTCAATTGCCTTCTTAGTCCAAAGAAGCAGCGATTTGCAAGAGTTATTCTTCGTTTGATTTCAGCGCTGGTGTCGTTGTCTGTGTTTATAGCGGTGCCTAGGTAGACAAAGTCCTTAACTACCTCGAAGTTATAGCTGTCCATGTTGACGTTTTGTCCAAGACGTCGTTGTTGAATGTCCTTTTTCGATGACAGCATATACTTGGTCTTGCCCTCATTGACCACTAAACCCATCTTCTTCGCTTCCGTCGCAATGCTCAAAAACGCTCCACTGACATCACGCTTTGATCTTCCAATTATGTCAATATCATCTGCGTATCCGAGTAATTGGATGGACCTTTGGAAGATTGTGCCTCTAGTGTTGACGGTTGAGTTTTGCACAATTCTTTCCAGAACGATATTAAAGAAGTCGCATGACAGTGCATCGCCTTGTCTAAAACCTTTTTTGACATCAAATGCATCGGTGAGATCTTTTCCGACCTTGATGGAGCAGCGTGCATTCTCCATCGTCATTCTGCACAAACGGATGAGTTTGACAGGGATGCCAAAACTAGACATTGCTCTGTAGAGCTCTTCCCTATAGATGCTGTCATACGCGGCTTTAAAATCGATAAAGAGATGGTGGGTATCGATTTGAAGTTCCTGGGTTTTTTCCAAGATCTGCCGTAGTGTGAATATTTGGTCGATAGTGGACTTTCCTGGTCTGAAGCCACACTGATAAGGACCTATCAGGTTGTTGACGAACGGCTTCAGACGTTCACATAATATGGCAGAGAGGATCTTATACGCAATGTTAAGGAGACTGATGCCTCTGTAGTTGGCGCAATTTAGAGGGTCTCCTTTCTTATGTATCGGGCAAACTATGCTGAGATTCCACTCATCGGGCATGCTTTCTTCCGACCATATTTTGCAGATGAGTTGGTGCATGCTCCCTACCAAGTCATCCCCTGCTGCTTTGATTGAAACAACGTGTCAATCAAATAAACGTGTTCTTTTTGTCGAATCTAAAAATGCCCTACATATTTGTATACAGAACCTATAGCACTATCATCAGGAGACTCTACAGGACAATGAAATTGGCAGGAATGATAAAACGTTTATATAGTTATATCTTGTCCTATATGTCTTTAAACCCAATACCATTTATGTTGAGGTATGAATTTTTTAGACAACTAAGTTAGAAATTCTTCCCACATAGATTTCACTCCTTAAATTGACCTTCAGAGGAAAACAATGCAAAATACCCTCTTTTAATATTAAAAAGCTTTTTTGGCAGTTAAGCGGTCCCTAGACTATCAATATTATTGAACAATATATTGCACAATATTATTGACTGGTACCCCACACTAAACAATATTTCGCATAATAAATCATTTGAGAGTTCTTTATTTGTGCTTCAAGATCATGCTCGATGATATGGATTATTGTTGTGTGGCAATTGCTCTTGCTATTTCATTAAAAAAAAAAGAAAAAAACAAACGCAGATGGATGAAGGACTGGTACAAAAAACGAAACGTGTATACTCATCAAAATTTATTAAATGAGCTGGCTTTGAGCGAACCCAATGATTTTAGAAATTTCCTGAGAATGGACGATGGATTTTATAATGAACTGCTTGAAATGATTACGCCTATAATTATAAAGAAAAATACCAAATTGCGAGATGCTATTCCCCCTTCCCAGCGTTTGTCAATTACACTACGATTCCTTGCTACCGGAAATACTTTCGAAGACTTAAAATTTACAAGCGCAATATCCCCGCAATCGATTGGCTTAATCGTCACTGAAACTTGTACAGCTTTAATACACGTCCTGAAGGATTACATCAAGGTTAGTTAAATAAAATACAAGATTACACATCTATGTTTAGTTTTTACATATATATGTACATAAATACATATGTACGTATGTAATATTTATTTATTTATTGAAAAGTAGAAAAGAATTTAGAAACATTTTGCGAGTTCGTATCCTCTTCCGAATACACAACTTCAGAATTTTGTTTGACATAATGGCAATCAGCTGGGCTTGGCGTTGACATTACAAAGCTGTACGGAGTGGAACACGACGCACTGTTGTAACCATCCATATTTATTTTGACTGAATTTCGGTTTAAAGTTCCCATACGGCCTTCAAATAATATGTCGTTTATGGCTTTTTTTGCAAAAAGTTGTTGCTCTGGTTCCATTCTCTGCAAATCGACTGCCCAAGCTGCGGAGATTTGTTCAAATTCATTCTTTGGTTCCTGAAGCCGTTTCCGAACCAAAGAAATCAACTCTTGAGATCCGTCGTTTTTTGTTTTAGCTTTTTTCGGTGGTTGTTCATCTGAATTCTGTAAAGAGACAAATTTTTTTTTTTTTTTTTTTTTTTTTTTTCGCAGGAAGGTGAGAAATCTTCAGAGACACTATAAGCCCGATGCTTATAGTAGTGTCAGATTTTTACTGACTAAAACTCACCTCCCTTATCTTCTATATTATTACTACAACTAAGTCCAGCTTAACAAGTAGTTTTAGCGTCATTTTGTTCGCGTTTTGTCAGGAAGCTCCCCAACGAGAGGACCTGAAGATTCCACAAAATTCGAGTGGAGAGATTAATTTGTTTGCGCTAGATCAGAAGGTCTTGTTGGGTGCAGACGCCGAAAAACGAACGCCTCGCTAACAGATTGTTGGATTAAGTTATTACTATGAGTTCTAAGTCGTGATCTTAGCTCTGTAGTAAATTTTTTAATTTCGTCTTCTACATATTTTATATTTAAATCTCTATGTAAGTCGCTATTTCTTACATACCATGGAGCATTTACTATTATTTTAAGTACTTTGTTTTGGTATGTTTGCAAAATTTGTATATTTCTTTCGTTGGTACAACCCCAAAGTTGTATACCGTACGTCCAAACTGGTTTCAGTACTTGCTTATAAATAAGAAGCTTGTTATAAGCGCTTAGATTGGAATATCTTCCAATAAGCCATGTCAATTCGCGGAGTTTATTTTCGAGTTCATCGCGTTTCTTTTTTACATGAACTTTCCATTTAAGTTTCGCGTCTAGAGTCATGCCTAGATACTTCGCTTCATTAGCGTATGGAATTTGACAGAATTTATATAAATAGGTAAGTTATATACTCTTTTATACCTAAAATTTGTGTGCGTCGATTTCGTTTCATTAAGAGCAATTCGCCATTTCTTTGTCCAATCTGAAATGCTATTTAATGCCTTTTGAAGCTTAGAGGTTGCCGTTTCTATTGAATCCGATATTGCGAGTACAGCTGTATCATCGGCAAAAGTGCCTAAAGTTGTGCCTTCTGTTTGGGGTATATCACGGGTATAAAGAACAAACAAAATCGGTCCAAGGACGCTACCCTGGGGAACCCCAGCGTTTATTTCTTTAAACTCCGAATACTCCGTTCCTTGCTTAACTCGAAAGAATCTATTTTCTAGGTACGATTCAAGAATGTTATATATTTGCTCTGGAAAGACTTTTAATTTATATTTTAGCCCGTCATGCCAAACTTTATCAAAAGCTTGAGAAACGTCAAGAAATGCAGTTGAGCAAATCTTTTTTTCTTCAAATGCTTTTTCAATTTCGTTAGTTATTCGGTAAACCTGATCAATTGTCGAGTGATTATTCCGGAAACCGAATTGGTGGTCGGGAATTAAACGTTTTTCTTCAATAATTGGTAGCATTCGTTTAAGAAGCAATTTTTCAAATATTTTAGATATAATTGGTAAGAGAGAAATTGGTCTATACGATTTTTTCTCATTCGGTGGCTTACCCGGTTTGGGGATCATTATTACTTCGGCGGCTTTCCATTGCGTGGGTACGTAAGCAAGTCTTAAAGCAGCGTTAGTGAGCTGTAAGAGCTTAACCATTGCTTTTTTAGGCAACTCTTTGAGGACACGACCGTTAATCAGGTCGTAGCCAGGAGCTTTATTGTTTTTCTGCCGTTTTATTTCCTGGACAAGTTCAGTCAAAGTAATATTCCTGATAGAAAAATTTTCCGGCGCTGGTTGGAGCTCTCCGTCATTAGTCAGAAGCTCTTGACCATCGAAAGGTTTGAACGTTTCCTCAAGGTGCTTAGCAAATAAATCCGCCTTTTCCTTATCAGTTTTTGCCCATTCAGAATTATTTTTTCGAATAGGTGCCGACATTATTTGAGGCTTTTAAATACCTTTTATCGTCTTCCAAAGAGAATAATTCGTTTTTTTGTCTGCTGTTAGGCTTTCAAGATAGGCAGAATTCTCGCTGTTTTTAAAATCTCGTAACAAATTTTTAATCTTGTTTGATAAAAAGTTGACGACACTTTTATGCTGAGGAGCACGTGATTGCTGCCATACTTTTCGAGCTTTTCTTTTTTCGCGTATCAATTCTTTTATATCTTCTGGAATTTTTTCTTCGTATTGCCTTGGCTTTTTACTACAGATCGGAGTATTATTCCAAGCTGCTTCTTGAACAATATTTATAAATTTTTCTGTTTCATCTTCTAACTCAAACGGAGTTTGCAAAGAGACGTTCAGTATAATTCTATTTTCGCAATCTTCTTTGAATTTATCCCAATTTGTGTTATTATTTGTTAAAATTAGGGGCTTTTCTTTTTCGATTACGTTACTGTTTATTGTTAAGATAACGGCCGAGTGATCCGTAGAAAAATCGAAGTTATCATCTACTGTCATATATTTTCTGTTCATTCCTCTTGCGATGAAAAAGTCAACAAGATCGGGTGTTTTCGCTGTATCGGTTGGCCAATACGTTGGTTTTCCTGATGAGAAAAATTCAACGTTACATTCAATACCCGCTTTGTAGAGTTGTCTACCCTTCGTCGAAATGCAACGTGATCCCCAAAATGAATGTTTCGAATTGAAGTCGCCGCCAATAATAAATTTTGGACCTAAAGCGTTGAAAAGATCTTTAAAATCGTTTTTGTCTATCTTGGACCGAGGAGGACAGTAAATAGACGCAATATTAAAAAATACGTGTCTAACTTTTATGTTAACGGAAGTAACTTGCATTGTATCGAGCTCGATATTTATCTCAAACGAATGATTGATATTTTCTCTGATAAATACGGAAGAAACACCCCTTGCTCTTTCGGATGGATGGCATGCGTGGTAAGCCGAATAACCTTTAATACTTAAATTTGAGTCTTTTTTCAAATGAGTTTCAGAGATCAAACAAATATCTATTTTTTCGTTAAGTAGAACCGTTTCTAGTTCTTCGATTTTTGCGGTAAGTCCGTTCGCGTTCCATGTTATTATTTTGAGTTGTTGGGACAACTGATCCATGTTTACGGTAAATTTGGTGTTTTAAGAGCCGCCGACTCAAATTTGTCCAATTTCTCAAAAATAATTGTGTTAATTCTCCCTTGTTCTTCTAATCGTTCAAGTATAAGGGAAAATACATTTTGAACGGAGTCAGGTTTAATAGTTTTAGGTTTTTCGGGCGCCGTGACTTGAGCGTACGTGTTCGTCTTTTTTGTTTTTATGTTTTCTGAGGGTAAAACGTTTTCATTATTTTTCCCGTCCGTTTTACTCGACGCTTGAGTATTAGTCTTGGTTTTTAATTTTAATTCTTTGTTTTGCTTTGAGGTATTTTTTTTTAGTTTTCTTACTAAATTCTTCGCGCCTCTTTAACATTTCCTTTGCGACCTCACAGCCACGGTAATTTGCTGGATGATTACCTTTGCAATTCGCGCATGTAGCCGGAGTTTCTTTTTTAAGACGGCATACATCAGTCATGTGCTTTCCCGCGCATTTAACGCAAACGGGGTCCTTCTGACAATAAGCTTTTGTATGGTTAAAACCTTGACATCGCTTGCACTGAGGAATAAGGCGTTTGTTCTTTCTTAGTGGTTCGATTTTTACAACAATATTCATTATAGTTTTAATATTATAAATATAATATTAGAATAAAAAGCGGAAGAGCGCGTTTTATATAAGCGGTTTCGATTCCTTTTTCTCGCTTCAAAAGATTTGTTGCGTCAAGAATCTTAAATCCTTTGGTTTTTAAGTCCGAAAGGATGTCTTCTTTTGAACAAGAGGGATGAAGTCCTCTAGCAACTACACGTAGAGGTCTTTCTTCTTTAATTGAATAACTATACCATTCAATTTTTTCATCGCTGAGTTTTTTCGACAGTTTTCTATAAGAATCTGAATCATTTACGTTAATTTTCCACGTATTATTGTGAGTGGATGTAGCTTTGAAATTCTTTTGCGCCGTTTCTTTTAGAATAGGAAGAATTTTGTTATAATCCGCTTGACCAACGATGTTTATCGGTGGAGGAAGTTTCTTATTCGCAGAAAACTGATCTTTCCGTGTAATTTTATTTGGTTTTAGCTGATTTTGAGACTTAGGCGAATGTTCAGCCTTCCGCTTTTTACAAGGTCTACTTTTTTCAGTTTCCCGAGCAAGTTCATCTTCATCAGTTTCATATTCGTGCCGATCTCGATGTTGTGGACTTAGAGTATTTACTTTCATGTTTTCAGAAGTTTTTAACATCTTGTTCTCTTCACGAAGACTTTCGACTTCTTTTTTAAGCTCTTCGTAGAGTCTTATCATTTCGTTCAGCTTCTTTTGCAGTTCACAATTGTCCTGCTCAAAACTGTTTGTTTTCGGTGAGTCGCTTTTAGTGCCTTTTGGCACAACCGGTGGACTCTTTCTGCCGGTAACTCTCGGTACAGATGGAGGTGATCGAGGGACCTTATGCGCTTTCGCGAAAGGATTTATCAAATGCAATAAATGGCTCTCCCCAGAATCCATAGAGCCTGCCTCCGAAGAGGATGGATTTGCCAGAGAAACTGGCTTTCCACCTGGGGTAATTAATCTATTTGTTTTTTCCATTGCATATTTTGTATACTTATGTAGTTCTCAGTATACGGAGATTGGATTTTAGTCGCCTTTTACGACAAGCATACCTTACTTCGGGTAAATTCTTAACCCCTACCCGAAGAGACAAATGAAAGAATTAATATAAACGAATAAAACAAATACTTATAATTTTCAACTATATTTTTCTACATGGATATGGATCTAGGGCTTTTGAAGACCTTTATTCAGATCCAGATACGAAAATTGAAAACAACTCATATTATATTTTCAAATTTATAGCTGCCACAAACAGAAGATGAATGGATAGAAGTTGCCAATGGATATAATGACCGATGGAATTTCCCAAATTGTTTGGGGTCGATTGACGGGAAACATGTGGCAATCAAAAAGCCACCCAATTCAGGGTCTTACTTTTACAATTACAAAAAATACCATAGTATTGTTCTGATGGCTGTTGTAAATTCAGACTATGAATTTATGATGGTAGATGCTGGCATAAACGGACGAATATCGGATGGAGGAGTTTTAAGTCACACGGAATTTGGAAAAGCGTTTACAAATAAACCACTTTGTATTCCTGGACATCGTAAAATACCAAACAGTGATAAGAAATTACCATTTGTTTTTATTGGTGATGATGCCTTCGCACTGACCGACAACTTCATGAAACCGTATGGACAAATTGGATTAAATAAGGAGAAACGAATCTTTAATTATCGTCTCAGCCGCGCGCGCCGAATTGTTGAAAATGCTTTTGGCATTCTCGTTTCAAGATTCAGCGTGTTTCAGCGGCCAATTAATTTATCCCCTGAAAAAGCTCAAACAATCGTCTTAACGTGTTGCTATCTGCATAATTATTTAAGACGAAATCAGCAAAACAAATATATTTCAAGAAACATCATAGATGTTGAAAACCTAGACTCAGGACAAACTATCGATGGCGATTGGAGAACGTGTAGTAAATTGACTACATTACAAAGTTCTCACAGCAGAAACTCAGTTGCCAGCGCCAAATCTATCAGAGATAGCTTTTGTCATTATTTTAATAATAGCCGCGTTTTATTATCACCGTGATCTGATCCGGATCAGATCATGATAATAAAACAGCATTGGATCATCATATTTTTTATTATTTAAAGTTTGGTAGCTGTGTCAAATTCGTTCTTTCAAAAGTGACATTTCAAAGCAAAAAAAAATATAAACAAATACCCAAAATGGAAGCTGCTGTGGTTGATGTAAGTATTCATTTTAATTTTTTTTTCTTTTCTCTATTAAAAACTTTTATAATTTGCAGTTTTTATTTCACAGTGATGAAAGCGAAGAATCAAACAATTCAATTATATCCCTATTAAATTTTATCGATGATGATTCAAGTTCCAGTTGTAGCTCCACAAATTTTGAAAATGTTCCTGCAAATCACCAAAGAATTAAAAACTTTTTGGAAATAATTCAAAGCTATTCCGATGGAGACTTCAAAAAACACTTCAGACTTCATAGGTCCACATATTGATAGGTATGCACTCAGTTTTACTCAAATCATATATTTATGTTTAGAAGCTAATGTATTTAAAATGTATTTTAGATCGGTATAAGCATTTACCACGATTCAATTCGACACCAAAAAGAGGTCTGCCAAAAACTTCTGCCGAAAAAGAAGTATATATATTTGTGTGGTACATGGCAAATACCAACACTTTTCGCGAAGTATCTAATTTATTCGGTGTGTCACAGTCCACAGCATGGCATATTATTCAAAGAGTGACAATGTGGCTAATATCCATTGGCCATGAATATGTTAAGTGGCCAAGCAGGGATGAAATTGCTCAAAATATGGCTTTAATGGAAGAAAAAACAAAGATGCCAGGAATTTTGGGTTGCATAGACAGATCCCATATAAAAATCAAGGCCTCGGTTCTGAACAAAGAAAATTATTTTAACAGGAATCATTATTACAGCATTTTACTTCAAGGTGTTGTTAATGCAAAGAAAAAGTTTATAAATGTCTTTTGTGGAGAACCGGGGAGTTTGCACGACAGCCGACTTCTCCGAAGATCGGATTTATATAGAGTTTCATTCGAAAGGACCGAAGAGCGTTTTCCTTTCAACTTATTCCTGCTTGGTGACTCAGCATATCCATGTCTTGAATGGCTGATTCCACCCTTTAAAGACAATGGAAATATGACAGATGCTCAACGCAGATTCAACGAAATTCATTCTTCTGGGCGAATAGTAATTGAGCATACTTTTGGTTTGCTCAAAACTCGTTTTAGAAGAATACTTCATTTTACGGAGCACACGAATATTAACTCTGTCGTGAACTTAGTGGCATGCGCTTGCATACTACATAACATGTGTGTAGACAACAACAATGAGTTAGAGGAAAGCCATCAGCATGAATCTTTTCCAGAGCTTGATTCTTATTCAGGAACTTCAAGCAGTTCAAGGCGGCATCAGTTAATGGAAATTTAATCAATAGACATATAATTTAAAGAATAAAAAACTTTTTGTACTCTTTAAATACATTTTTTATTAATATAAAAATAAATAATTAAAATAAAAGTAAAAAGAAACTTAAAACATCACATTTCATTGATTAAAAAAAAAACATCACATTTACATATGTACATTAAAAAAAAAACCAATTTAAAGAAAAGAAAAGTTGCTAGGAGAATTATTTAATAAACTTTGGCATGGTGCAAATGCATATAAAGTTTATGGTTTATTAAATAATTCCCTTAGCAACTTTTCTTTTCTTTCCAAACGAGCTTCCTTGGCTGCTGTGTAACTTTTTAAAATTTCATTTTTTTCGGCAGCCTTTCTCTCCTTCACTAAATAATGTTTTTCTTTTGAACTCAATCTGATTTTTTTGGTAGAGTTAGAAGCTGCTGGGCTGGATGTCGATATGCTTGATTCTATTAAGGAAAAAAGAAGAATTTGTTAACACACATACAACACACATTTATGTTCGAAGCTGTTACCTGGTTGTGGACAAATAATGTTTGAAGCTGAAGCTGAAGCTGAAGTCAGCACGGCTGATGTTGTTGCGATTGATTCTATAAAAGAAAAAAAGCATTTGATTACACACATAATGTTCAATATGTTTCAAGTTGCTACCTGGTCGTGGAAAACTGTTTCTTGGCGTTAACAGCCCATCGGTTGTATGCTCCCATACAGTTATGGTGTGGACTGTGGCTGTTTTGCATTATAGGCTGCCAACCAAAAATTTCCTCCATCTGTTCTGCATAAGGAGCTTTAATAAAACATTCTCCAGTTCTTTTGTTGTGGTCTACGCTGGATTTGTAGGCCCTCAAGAGGTTTTTTAATTTTGTTTTGAGCATTTCTTCGATTGTCGTTTGAGTCTGCAAAAAACATTAGAAAGTAATATTTATATATACATAACAATTCACATCAAATTTAAAGATTAATATGTATCTACCAAAACTCCAAGCGCAGTAAGTTCTTCCAAAACATTACCCATGGCGAAATTTTTGAGTCTGGCACTCTCAAACTCAAAACGCCTCTTTCCATAAGCATCCAGGAACGCTTTTGTCTCGTCTGTAGTCCAGATTCGTTTTGATATATTAATAAAATTGAACTTAATAAATGTGACACTAAAATAATTTAATTTAGAGATTACTTACGATTTATTTGTATTTTCTCCCATTTCTGCTGCAGCTTTCTCGATTTTGTTTATATTTTTTGACATTTAAAGCAGGGTTGCCCATAGAACATTTTGCTCAATGACTTTTTTTTGTTCCTTCTTTTTGGGGAAAATAATACCCATAAATTATGTCAAATATACATTTTTTTGGACTTAATTATTTTAATTTCACCAATTAATATCTAGTTTTGTTAAAATATCTAATTATTTCATGGATTATATACCAAATAAATAAATATAAAGCTTCTCGCTTCTTATTTAAAAAAATATTTTATTTCAGTCAAATGGAAATGTTTATATGGCAATACAGGTTTTATTTAATTTGTTTGCAATGATACCAACATTTGCATGTGAAATTACAATAAAAATCAAATTGAGATCCATACACAAAGCAGGATCTTGTGTTGTTGTTGTAATGTATGTAAATTCAAGATCTGGATCAGATCATGGTGAAATAAAACGCGGCTAATGAAGGTCAAGTTTCATGGCAAAATAAATTTATATAATTTGTATTTCATAATAAATAAAAAATAAAAAAATTCTTACCTGAGACATTTCCGGATTTGTATCATTTGCTTTGTTGTTCATGCTGCTCTTTGAAGAGCATCGTTGCTCTAAAGTCCTTAAAAAATGAAGCGCATCAAAATACCACAAACTTGGTTCAACAACTTCGTCGGCTCCAGCACCACTTTTTTCCGAATCAGAAATTTTGTTTAGTTCTTTCCTGTAATTAGTTCGCAAAGAGTTCAGTTTTTGGATCAGTTGAGCCTTATCAGCGTCGGGATATCTTTCGCGGTATTTTGCAAGCATTTTTTCGTATTGGTCACTTTTAAGATTTCTGTTGGAATATTCTTTACACTTCACATTCCACAAAGCAGGCAAAGTTTCATATACTTCGATTAATTCCACTATGAATTTGCGTTCCTCTTTTTTATTATTATTGTTTGCCATTTTGACATTTAATTCAGGGAGATGTTTTCACTACGAAAATTCAAAACAAATGACAAAATATTGTGCAAACACATCCACAGACTATACAATAAATTTGGTTGTACAATAAATATCAAAAGGATTTTGATTTCGTACAATATATTGCACAACCCTTCAATATGAGCCCTAGACTCTCAATAATATTGTGCAATATCAAACATTGCACAATAATATTGATAGTCTAGGGACCGCTTTAGTCTTCGGTAACGGAAACATTCTTTATTTCACGAATTCACTTTGTTGTTATTATTTTTTAAAAAAATGTGTCCTAATTATTTAAAAAAAAATTGTTGTTCTTTATTTCGGGACTCCTATTTTTTTACTTCTTTAAGAAGTAGCCCACAAAAAACTTTTCATTTTCTTGATTCCAAATCAAATCTTCTTTTTTATCCACAATTTGTGTGGCTGCCTCAGCCTTTTGCGGATAGTGTCCAAAGTGGTTGAAAGACTCGGGATTTAAAACATTTATCTTCTAGATATACATACATACATTAGCGGAGCCGATAAAATGTCTTGGTTAGTAAAGAATTTGGTATTTGAGAATTAAACTATCACCATAAAACATTATTTGAAATTTTTAGAAAAAAAAACAAAGCGCATAAAAAATAGTTACTTCGCGAAACTACAAAGGAGAATGGGCATTTTGGTTTTCCTCTTGCCCACAGTTCGACTTATTATGTCGTTGGAAAGCTTTGTCCCAGGACATAATTTGTTTACTTACTTAAGGTGGCGCTATACAGTCCGGGCGGACCTTGGCCTCAACCAGCCAGCTCGGTTCCCAGCTAGCTGTCTCCAGTTTCGCACGCCAAGTTGGTTGAGGTCTTCACCCACCTGCGTGCACCGCCTGAGTTACGGTCTTCCTCTACTACACCGTCGCACGGGATTGGATTGGAAGACCTTCCGGGCTAGAACCTTGATGTCCATTCGCTCTACATCACCCAGCCATCTAAGTCGTTGGACTTTAATTCTGTTAACCAGGTCAGTGTCGCTGTACAGCCCGTACAGTTCGTCGTTGTATCTTCTCCATTCTCCATCTATGCAGAAGGGACCAAAGACGCTCTCATCTTTCTTTGACAGGGATCAGGTCTCAGGGCCATAAATGAGAACCGGGATGATGAGTGTCTAATTTTGATATATTTCTTTATTATTAATGTAAATAAATAAATATAAAATAAATTTAAATAAATAAATATAGAATAAAAATATTAAAAATTTAATACATTAAGAGCTTCCCCAAAATAAAGTTAGTTGAATTATCTTTATATTTCAGAGTTTGTGCATCCTTAAGACTAATTTTGTTATATTTATTTAGAATAGACAAAATAAAAATATACCTATTATAAAAGGTTAAATATTGATTGAAATAAAAATTAAGACTAATTTTTGCAATTCATATTGAAATTTATCACAAATTGTTTAATGTTAAAAGTAATTAATTATTATTGGAATTTAAAAACACGATCATTTTAACATTTTCGGGTTTTGAACGAGTTCTTCTGTCACTAATTATTTGTCCCGTCTTTGAAAATATTCGCTCACTAGGGACCGATGAGCCTACTACACTTAAATATTTCTGCACAAGAGCAGCTTAATTCGGTGATATCGGTTGTCGCGCTTTCCAATAGGCTAATGGATCAGACTTCTTTGCTTGAATGTCTTCCTCAATATAGCCCTTGAGTTCCCTGATTGCCGATGATTTTGGAGTTGAGATAATATTTTTGACAATGCTTTCTCAAAATAACTCCACAACATATCATCGCTGTTGGCAGGAACAGCAGGAACTCTCCCTGTTGCAGCTCTTGACGAAGATGGGCACATCAAAGCCAGTTCCTCCTCCAAATTTATTTTGGCTATTCTTTTAACTTCCTCCTTTAACACCTTCGTCTTAAATCTAGGGTTCATCACGGTGCCGGTTTGGACCACAGAATTCCTATAAATTGGAATGAACCTGTGGGTCAACAAGCCTTCGAGTTCATTCGCAAACTCCTTGGCGAACTGGGAGGAATCATTAGAACACGATACTTTCCTGAGCACCACTCGAGCACCGTCTACCAAAACAATTATTTTTGATATGCTCAGAAACTTCTCAACGCTAAACTCTTTTGTAAGTAATTCAAAGGGTTTCAGGACTTGTAAAATTTCTTCAAGGAGTAGCCACTCATCGGCCAGTAAACTTGAGACGGGGTTTTGTAAAGCACCTAATGTTGCGTTTACTGATTCCTTAAGCACAAGAAATCTCTCTAACATGTAGAACGTTGAATTCCACCTAGTCGCAACATCTGCAACTACTTTTAAGGGAAGGGTGTAGTCGACGGAATCCTTTGTCTCTGCATGGCATTTAATTTTTCGGAAGCCAAAGCGCTTCTTCGAAAGTGCTCTACAACCCCCTTGACCTTTTTAATAAGTCCTTGGCATTTCTTGATACCCTCCTGGACGACCAAATTTATTGTGTGGGCACAACAGGGAATATGGCTCCATCCTGTTCACTTTATTGCAGCCACAATATTTGCAGCGTAACAGTGTTGTAACAGCCACAACTTTCTCCTTCAGATCGTACAAAGCCATTGACTCCAACAATCGCGACCTCAAGTTCTCAGCAGTGTGAGATTCAGGCATATAAATAATATCCATAAGAGCGGATTTCAATTCCCAATTCTTATTAATGTAATGTCCCGTTATTGCCACATAACTTTCATTGGCGGTGGAAGTCCAAGCATCTATCGTCAGCGATATGTATTTAACATCTTTGAGCTCTGCTAAAATTTGCTCATAACTCTGAGGCAATAAATTAGTTGTCAAGCGATATCGCAAAATTATTTTATAATTCGGTTCCAAGTATCTAGAAAATAATTTTTATTTACAGATTTTATGAAAATTATATTAATATTCTAACATCTAAATCTTAAATTTTTCTCAAATTTTGTATGCTAATCCATGTACCCAAACCAAAACATATAAGATAGGTAAAACAATTAGGATAGGATTTTCATAAATTCTCCATTCAATGACCAACCCTCATCCTAGAAACCAAAATTTGAAAAACAAACCAAAACCTTAAACTTTTGATCACGTTTAGTAGAGAAATGAAATTCAAACTTAGGCATGTTACAATAATTCAGATTAACCATTTAGGTAAGACAGAGTTTAAAAAAAAGTATTCCGATTTCTATCCTTGATCCCCTCATCTTCATATTTTGTATGGAAATTTTCTTAGTTGGTAGCATGGTCGTTTTATGTTCCGTTTGGTCCTTTTTTTAAGAAATTGAAATAAAAATAACTCGACTCTATTCCTTTCATATTTTCAAAAATGCAATACATACCTAAAGAGCTTTTCATCTAATGTACGGTGCATACATGTATTGAATTGAACGCACCCCAAACCAAATACACGTTCATTGAATGCACACACTGAATTCATTCATTTCGCAATTCATTGACAGGTGGCTCAACATTTCAAAATTGCATGTTTAAACAAACCTGTATAGTACTTTGCGCGCAGCTCTTTCTTGTTTCTGGCAAACAAAAAGACACGAAATGGATAGATATGTAATAACATTTTAAATAATAATTATCTCATGACATTTTTGTAAAACTTAATTAACATTTAGATTTGTTGTTGTGACTAAAAAGCCAAGGATTGAAACTGAGCTGGCAGTAGAAAGTTCTACAAATGCCGATGAGCCCTCATCTTCAAGCAAATGGTAATTTTTTTTCATTTTATTATGAAGTTTCATGAAATTACAATTACCAATGTAGATAAGACACAACAAAAAATGATGCGGAAAGAAAATTTCTACAAGAATGGCTAAAAAAATTGAATTGGCTTAACATCAAAGCTAACAAAAGCTTTTGTAATGCCTGCGACAAAATTTTAACTAACTATTTATGCCAATTAAAAGAGCACGAAAAAAAAGAAAGGCACATTAAAAACATGGAACAAAAAGAAATCAAATAAAAATTGATTCGTGCTTGCAGCGCGAGAAATCAAGTTTCGAAAAAAAAAGTTTACTTGGCTTAGCTCACGCTTGTCCATTTCTTAATAGTTCATAATCTTCCATTTCTATTAACGGATTTTTACCAAATCTTCTTAAAGAATGCTGTCCCTATTCGGAAGTTGAAAAATCACTCAAGTGCGGACGAACAAAAGCAACTCAACTTGCGGAGACGCTAGGAACAAAAGCGAAGCAGAAAATAGTTTCCGAGCTGCAAAATACCAAATTCTCTTTAATAACCGACGAGCCCACTGATATTTCAACAAAAAAGTCTTTAGTTTTAGTTGAAGGGTACGTTGATAAGAATTCCAAAATTATTATGATAGATTCTTAGGCTTGATTGAGCTTATAAAATGTGACGCTGAAACCATTTAAAAAAGTATTAAGACATTTTTTTCTGAAATTGATATTCCATTTGAAAATATAATTGGAATGTCAACTGATGCTGCTAGTGTTATGGCTGATGAGGTGAATGGTCTGCAAGCCAAACTTAAAAGCAACTCCTATATGTTTTTTCTTAAATGCACTTGCCATTCGCTGCACCTATGCTCTGCCTATGCCTGCAAAAATATTCCCAATGAAGTTGAAAAACTTTGTCGAGACATCTATACATTTTTTGCTTACAGTGCTAATCGTATTAATAACTTTAAAGAATTTTGAAACTATTGTGCAGTACCACCCCACAAAATATAAGGTATTTCGTTAAAAAGATGTCTCTTTTTAGAAAACGTTAAAAATCGAGTGGTGGAAAAGTGAGACGCACTTCAATTATATTTTATTTCCTGCTATTTGGAGATTAGCGGGATAAAATCATACGATTTAGCAAATGCAATGGAAAATCTGAAACACAAGTTTATTTTCTTTTTTTATCATATATTTTAAAAATAATAAACAATTTAAATAAAGAGTTTCTATATCTGAAAGTGTTCGCTTACTACATCTTCTCTATTCCCAAGAGAGTTTGTATTAATCCCTTAAAGGAAGGTGGGCGTCTTCTTTTGCTGCTAGACCTCCAAGTTGATATCCACTCCCTTGCACTCTTGAGTGCATCCAGGGTATCTGTGGACTCCGATAAAATTTGCTTGTGGGTGTTCCTGGAATATATGTGAATGTCCGGTGTCATTCATCTCTTGACTTCTCAACTCTCGTCTCCTGTTCCACCTTAAAAAAAATTAATATTAATAGCGTAAATTATTCCGGAGTACACATTAGCCGCGTTTTATTATCACCATGATCTGATCCGGATCTTGAATTTACATGCATTACAACAACAACACAAGATCCTGCTTTGTGTATGGATCTCAATTTGAGATCCAAAATTTAATTCTTTTTTTCACAACAAGGAGCGCTTTATCATTGTAATTTCACATGCAAATGTTGGTATCATTGCAAACAAATTAAATAAAACCTGTATTGCCATATAAATATTTCCATTTGACTGAAATAAAATATTTTTTTAAATAGGAAGCGAGAAGCTTTATATTTATTTATTTGGTATATAATCCATGAAATAATTAGATATTTTAACAAAACTAGATATTAATTGGTGAAATTAAAATAATTAAGTCCAAAAAAATGTATATTTGACATAATTTATGGGTATTATTTTCCCCAAAAAGAAGGAACAAAAAAAAGTCATTGAGCAAAATGTTCTATGGGCAACCCTGCTTTAAATGTCAAAAAATATAAACAAAATCGAGAAAGCTGCAGCAGAAATGGGAGAAAATACAAATAAATCGTAAGTAATCTCTAAATTAAATTATTTTAGTGTCACATTTATTAAGTTCAATTTTATTAATATATCAAAACGAATCTGGACTACAGACGAGACAAAAGCGTTCCTGGATGCTTATGGAAAGAGGCGTTTTGAGTTTGAGAGTGCCAGACTCAAGAATTTCGCCATGGGTAATGTTTTGGAAGAACTTACTGCGCTTGGAGTTTTGGTAGATACATATTAATCTTTAAATTTGATGTGAATTGTTATGTATATATAAATATTACTTTCTAATGTTTTTTGCAGACTCAAACGACAATCGAAGAAATGCTCAAAACAAAATTAAAAAACCTCTTGAGGGCCTACAAATCCAGCGTAGACCACAACAAAAGAACTGGAGAATGTTTTATTAAAGCTCCTTATGCAGAACAGATGGAGGAAATTTTTGGTTGGCAGCCTATAATGCAAAACAGCCACAGTCCACACCATAACTGTATGGGAGCATGCAACCGATGGGCTGTTAACGCCAAGAAATAGTTTTCCACGACCAGCTAGCAACTTGAAACATATCGAACATTATGTGTGTAATCAAATGTTTTTTTTCTTTTATAGAATCAATCGCAACAACATCAGCCGTGCTGGCTTCAGCTTCAAACATTATTTGTCCACAACCAGGTAACAGCTTCGGACATAAATGTGTGTTGTATGTGTGTTAACAAATTCTTCTTTTTTCCTTAATAGAATCAAGCATATTGACATCCAGCCCAGCAGCTTCTAACTCTACCAAAAAAAATCAGATTGAGTTCGAAAGAAAAATATTATTTAATGAAGGAGAGAAAGGCTGCCGAAAAAAATGAAATTTTAAAAAGTTACACAGCAGAAAAATTGAAAAAAGTAGATGAGGCAGAACGAGCTAAGGAAGCTCGTTTGGAAAGAAAAGAAAAGTTGCTAAGGGAATTATTTAATAAACCATAAACTTTATATGCATTTGCACTATGCCAAAGTTTATTAAATAATTCTCCTAGCAACTTTTCTTTTCTTTAAATTGGTTTTTGTTTTTAATGTATGTACATATATGTAAATGTGATGTTTTTTTTTTAATCAATGAAATGTGATGTTTTAAGTTTCTATTTACTTTTATTTTAATTATTTATTTTTATATTAATAAAAAATGTATTTAAAGAGTACAAAAAGTTTTTTATTCTTTAAATTATATGTCTATTGATTAAATCTTCCATTAACTTCTGCCGCCTTGAACTGCTTGAAGTTCCTGAATAAGAATCAAGCTCTGGAAAAGATTCATGCTGATGGCTTTCCTCTAACTCATCGTTGTTGTCTACACACATGTTATGTAGTATGCAAGCGCATGCCACTAAGTTCACGACAGAGTTAATATTCGTGTGCTCCGTAAAATGAAGTATTCTTCTAAAACGAGTTTTGAGCAAACCAAAAGTATGCTCAATTACTATTCGCCCAGAAGAATGAATTTCGTTGAATCTGCGTTGAGCATCTGTTATATTTCCATTGTTTTTGAAGGGTGGAATCAGCCATTCAAGACATGGATATGCTGAGTCACCAAGCAGGAATGAGTTGAAAGGAAAACGCTCTTCGGTCCTTTCGAATGAAACTCTATATAAATCCGATCTTCGGAGAAGTCGGCTGTCGTGCAAACTCCCCGGTTCTCCACAAAAGACATTTATAAACTTTTTCTTTGCATTAACAACACCTTGAAGTAAAATGCTGTAATAATGCTTCCTGTTAAAATAATTTTCTTTGTTCAGAACCGGGGCCTTGATTTTTATATGCAACCCAAAATTCCTGGCATCTTTATTTTTTCTTCCATTTAAGCCATATTTTGAGCAATTTCATCCCTGCTTGGCCACTTAACATATTCATGGCCGATGGATATTAGCCACATTGTCACTCTTTGAAAAATATGCCATGCTGTGGACTGTGACACGCCGAATAAATTAGATACTTCGCGAAAAGTGTTGGTATTTGCCATGTACCACAAAAATATATATAGGTACTTCTTTTTCGGCAGACCTCTTTTTGGTATCGAATTGAATCGTAGTAAATGCTTATACCGATCTAAAATACATTTCAAATACATTAGCTTCTAAGCATAAATATATTATTTGAGTAAAACTGAGTGCATACCTATCAATATGTGGACGGTGGACCTATGAAGTCTGAAGTGTTTTCTGAAGTCTCCATCGGAATAGCTTTGAATTATTTCCAAAAAGTTTTTAATTCTTTGGTGATTTGCAGGAACATTTTCAAAATTTGTGGAGCTACAACTGGAACTTGAATCATCATCGATAAAATTTAATAGGGATATAATTGAATTGTTTGATTCTTCGCTTTCATCACTGTGAAATAAAAACTGCAAATTATAAAAGTTTTTAATAGAGAAAAGAAAAAAAAATTAAAATGAATACTTACATCAACCACAGCAGCTTCCATTTTGGGTATTTGTTTATATTTTTTTTTGCTTCGAAATGTCACTTTTGAAAGAACGAATTTGACACTGCTACCAAACTTTAAATAATAAAAAATATGATGATCCAATGCTGTTTTATTATCATGATCTGATCCGGATCAGATCACGGTGATAATAAAACGCGGCTATTAGCACTGAAAACCTGTGTCGCGAGCTTAACAGACATTTTCTCAAAGAATCTGGTCGGATATGCGCTTTGGTAAGTTTGAAGAAACCTTGAAACGTTCCCTTCGAGTCTTCTTCAAAAATCTTCTCCAAAAAGCGCCAATTTATGACACCATCTCCTATTGAAATTGTATATTTTAGCAAAATGTTACGCATACTTTTAAACATATGTGGATATTCATAGAGTAAGAAAACTCCATAATTTTTCGATATCCACATATGAGCGTGATTCCGGAAATAATTGTGCAAGGCTGAAGTACGCTGAAACATTCGAAGGTCCTTGATCGCAGCTTGTTGCGACAACTGAAAGGCCACAATGTATTACTGCTGTAACAATTGTGACCAACATCTTCATTAATGTTTCTGACTCTGGTGATCCCACATTGTATGAAGTCGTTTGCTTCCAATTTTGATTTTAGCCTCTTAGAGTAAACACCATTACCTTAGAGGCTACAATATTTCTTCTACCGACTTCTCCGAAGTCGGTGTATTGTATATAAATAATATCATCCTTGATATTATATTCCAGTTCCTTCTTTATTGACATTTCGTCGAACAGCAATACGCACTTTCTGTCATCGGTGGCATATCCTTTGCTTTATCAATAACGAGGTTCTTTATCCTTTCGCTTAATCCAGTTAGTAACCGGATTTCTGAATGCCATCGGTAAATGGTGCTAACCGATGGCAGCTTCAATCCAGAGGTTTCTGTTGACATGGTGTTTAGTTGTTTTTTGGAGTTTTCTCGGGTTCCCGAAATTTGTAGGAAACACGACCTGGAGAAGGAACTTGTCTAGGTATACCTACCGGTTCGAAAGAGAATCTGTGAATATATGTTGTTGAATCAATTCAAGCCATATTATCAAGAGATACGACTGGACTAGCCACAACTACTGAAAGTGGATGTGGGGGTGGAGGTGCAGGCATAAGTTGTGTCGGATTCTCAGAACCCCGGGTTGCAGAGGTAACCGTGGAGGTTTGCAGCTTCCGGGTTCCGATAGATGCATTGTGCGAATGTACGATAAGTCTAAGAATTTGTCCTATTTTTATTTCTTTTTACTTATAAAATATTGCATTAATTTTGTATTAGTTATTATATTTTTTTATTATATAAAATGTATAACTTTTATTTAATTAATTGCCTTTTCTTTTCTTTTAAATTTACTTTATTTATTTTCCTTTAACAAAGTTTATTGCTATTGCTATTTTTCACTTTTTGCCAGTTTTTAGCATTTGTTTCCTCGGCCGGTCAGCTCGCACATGTTCCGCGGTTCCCGATGATACCAACTGATTTGCCCATATCTTTTAAAAGGTTACAGTTCCCTTTCCTTTGCCATAACAATAAATAAATCCCAGGGACAAACTTTTTCCATAGTTGGTATCGACTTAAGGAAAGAGTGCTTTTCCCACGGGCAATTGTATGTGGCACTTTCTCGAGTAGGATCTCCTGAAAATCAATACGTTTTGTTGCCACCTACAAATACCACAGCCAACGTAGTGTACAGGGAGGCTTTAAGATAAGCATACAATTTTTTTCTAATTTAGTGATTCATTGTCGTTTTAATTAGCATGCTTATAATTTAAATATCTGTACCTATTTATGTCTACCCGTGCGAAGCCGGGACGGGCCGCTAGTGTGAAATAAAGTAAAATTGGTTTTATTTTACTTTCAACAGTATCGTTTGCGATAAAGGCGATAGAAACTTTGGGTAAATTCTTTTACATACACTCAACTCAATAGTTTATTATTTTCAGGCCATACAATTGATAGTTAATTTCAATTAAAATAATTAAAATCATCTTTGTGAAATATTGAAAACTTATTTTTCAAGTAAGTGTTATTGTGTACCTCAAGCAGTGAAAAGAAGTTTTGGCATGGATTTGAATGACCTCACGCTAGATTATCCAAAATGCCACACATTCCATGCCACATTCGTTCTTTTGCCCACTAAAATAACATTGCGTCTTGGGGATGGGCCCTAGAGTAGTGATTTGACTCCCTTGGACGTAAATTTAATATTTTTTATTTATTTAACTAATCTAATCCACCCTTCTTAAATATTTAAATTCAATAAATTTCTTTTCTTCTATGATGTAGTTCCATGTAGCTAACAATCGCTTTCTCTTCGTTTGGCCTTTACATTGAGTTTTCTTTATTCAATTAAATGAAATCATTTAACAATATAAAAATTTTAATGAAAATGGCGATGTTCGTCTAGAATATAAAAATAGTCATGAATTCTATAAGTCATTGATATTAAATTTCCAACCACCATACAACGAACCAATCCGTCTGAAGCATTAAATTCACATCACTCCATTAGGGCAGGGGGGAATCCCTATAAGGGATACAGCATCTAATGGCAGATAAAATTCTTGATGCGGGGTTGAAAATCTTTCTTTTATTGAAGATTATATTGGTTCATTAGGCGCAGATCTTCTTTCATTTTATAAACACCAACCGATGTTTTATTATACGAAACACATTAGACAGCCATGTTAGGAATCTTTATAAAGGATGGTGTTTGATGGAGATTAAATTTGAGGAAAAAGAACATGAAGCTGTGTGTTGGAAAAAAAGACTTTAATCAAAACGATATTCATGTTTATAATATGTAATTCAAGAACGTGACTAAGTATGGTTAAAAACATGAAAACAAACATATTGGTATCATAAATAACTACCGTAATAAGAATACTCTATGAATTCTTTATGAGTGCTCTAATTGAATTATTGCTATCACCAGTTGTAAAATTACCAAGGAAAATGTTTGTTTTTTTAATTTTATAAGGGTACTACCTTTATGAAATAAAATTGAAAAACGATACAAAATTGCATGCATGCACCAACAACATGAATTCATGTTTTTATCTGACTCTTTGCGTATACACCTAATTTTATAAGACTACTCTCCTTTTAGCAGTATGCAATTCCACTTGGTTTATTTAGTTTAGGAAAATATTTTGTTTATATGGTAGTTTATTTTAACCATTCCAAACAGTGTGAAGCTAAGCAAATTGTACATAATTCATGAACTTTATAACTCTAACATCTTTTAAATGTGTTGAGTGTTAAATTGCCAAAAAGGTGGTCGTAGTAACAGCTTTACGATAATTTGTAACTATTTCATCAACAATTAGATCAAAAAAAAACATTTACCTTTATTGCCATATAACGACACAAAATTGTAAGAGCTTCTGAATAGCTCAACATTAACTTCCTTCTCTTATTCGTCTATCAAATTTGAAAGTACAGCAAATACATATGCCTTCGTTCGGGTACTAGAACGAGTACGTATGTATGTATAGAAAATATTATTTATTCAGGAGGTATGCTTTAACCGATTTTTTGGTTTTGGGAGTTCGGTTTCTCCTATAGGCCTATTGCACCCAATCTGGAATACAAAAATAATTAAAATTAGTTTCAATCGAATTAAAAACAATCCCTTCCTATAGAATTAGAAATATTTCGATACCTATTCCGAACTTTGACACACAAAAAATGCTAACTCTAGCACCTGTTAAAAGTAAACTATACCTATGCGGAAAATTGTACTATTCTGTCTAAAGGTTTGTAACACATAATAACTTATTTCTTAAATTTGGCTTACTTAAATTCCTATTCCAAAATTTCACCTCAAAAAGAATTCTAACTCTAACTTAAAATTTAATATAAAAGTTTTGCGGTAAATTGCTAAAGCAAACGAAACTATATTTTGCATTTAAACCATCAAGTAGTTTTTAAGAACTTCGTTCTTGTGTGCAATTGTGTCAAATATATTTTGCAAAACTGATCTTTTAAATCACGAACGTATTAAACAAATGTTGATGGTGTATTCAGAAGGATGGCAATGGGTTTCGCAACCACACACAAACATACTCAAAACTATTTTCCTACACTCTTAGTCGAATTGACTGCAAGAGATGTATCAGCATCTTTTGAGTAAGTTATACAAGCCTGCTTGTTAGAATGCTAGTACTGAAAACTGAAAAAAATCTAACTCCTTGCAATTTCCATATCTATAACTTCTTTTAAATACTTTAGTCCCCATAACTGCTGAAATATACTTAAAAAAATAAAATCTGTTATCCTCCTGAGCTCCTAACATTGCCGAAAAAATGCTCTAAGCAATCCTGTTTTAAATGTCTAGTAAGTACATATTTAAAATTGTGAGTTTTTAACTGCTCCCACATAGAAATGAGGGATGCGATGTTGAGCAGCCATCCATTAACACACGAAAATTTGCTTGTAAGGTTTTTGCCATCAGAACCTATAACTTTTATTGATTTTAATAATTTCTTGGCGTCCTGCAGAAATCTAAGTTGGTCTTCTTCACAACCAAATTTTGATTGATACTTATTTCCGAATGAACGAGTGGAAGAATTGAAAATATTAAATAAGACATTAAAGAAAAAAAACAATTCTGCAGTCCCTTTCATACTATCAAAGCCTGCTCCTGAGCTATGTATATAAAGTACTACTAACTGAACCTAAAGTATGGCGAAAAATCTGGGTAGCAAATCGAACTTTCATTCGCTGAAAGGTATTCGGATTTATATGTTCACAAGTAAGCTTGGGTGCACATTGCGGAATTATCTTGGAGTCGATGTTATAGAATGTAACAATATCATTCCAAGAAGCTGTTGACGATGTGCCTGAAGCGTAGAACGATATATAATTTTTTAAAAGGCAATTTCTTGCACTTTGACCCAAATGTGGGACATTGTAGAAGCATCGTAGTTACTGAGGAAGTTAATTTAATTGAGAGGGCTAACTTTTTATATATACTGAATAGAATTATCATGGAACACAAAATTTTGGTACGGAAGGCGAGTCGTGAGGGCGCGCGCTGCCTGTACGAAAAATATGTGTGGAACCTAAGAGCGACTGGAAAAATAAAATTTTAAAAGCAAGAGTGGGAATTAAAGGAGTATATTATTTTTGTCCTCATAAGTATTAAGATGTGTGAGGTAGTCAGCGGAATCAGCTGTTTATTTCAAAACAAATGAGAAAATGTGAAAACAAAAACACAAAAACAGTTCGTTACCATAGTTACCTTGGATTTTTGTGTGCCTACCTATGAGTTATGAATATGCATATCGTTATAGCTATAAATTGTATACTTTTAGCATGTGATCATTCCACAAGAGGTGGTTGGTGACACACATACCGAGAATGTCGAGGTGTTCAGTCTCATTGATGCAAGTGCCATCCATGGATAATGGCAATGGGGGTATATCTCGCTTTAACGATACAAGACAGCATTGCGTTTTCGAAGCATTAAATTCCACGCGGTTTTTTAATCACCATTGAACAATGCTGTTTAGGTCGGAAATTAATGAGCTTATCATATTTTGTCGTTGCAGTTCCATATCCGAAGAAGAGGGATGTGAGTCTGAAAACGAATATGAAAAGCTAAGAGTACTATCGTCAGCGAAACAATGTATTGGATTAGATGTTTCAGACAGGAGATCATTAATAAAAATGAGAAAGAGTGTTGGAGATAGAACAGAGCCCTGGGGCACACCAGCATTTATTTTATGGTTTTCAGACTTGAATCCATCCTCTTGCCTTTCCGTGTCCATCTCTTCTTCGTCTATTAGAATTCGGGCACATTTATCGCAGTTTAATTTGCTGTTCAGTTTTTTCGCAGCAAATCCGGCGCAATATGCAGCAGCTCCTTTCTGGAGATTCTTTGCATTTGCTCCCTTTCCATCCATATTTACATCTTCGTCCTGAAGTTCTTCCGGTCGCTCTTCGAATACGAATTCCTCGTTTGTAGATTCATTTCCTACTGTATCTGCATCCATGCTGCCAACCATTTGCAACAGCGGTTCTGCTCCAGCATCCTCGTATCCAGCATGTTCCGCTGAAGTCAAATACTGGAAAATGATTTGCTTCAGATTCCGGATGAATCTCCAAGCCGAAGGATTCCTTTCATATGAGCCTCTGTTGGATCGAAGCATTAAAAACATTTTCTGCCACATCTGTGTTTAGATGTGAAAGCAGAAAATAGCTTTGTTCATCGCTCTTGTAATGATTCCACATCTTCTCTATTCCTAATAGAGTTTGCTTTAATCCCTTTAAGCAAGGTGGAATTAGCATTTTGCTGCTGGATTTCCAAGTCGATACCCACTCCCTTGCACTTTTAAGTACATCCAGGGTGTCAGTGGAGTCCGACAGAACCTGCTTGTTAGGGTTCCTTGATTTCAACTGTCCTGTACTGTCCGCCGTTGACTCCGCAACTTTTCACTCCTGCTCCGTCTTAAAAAAGTTTATGTTAAGTGCGTACATTATCCCGGAGTACACACTAGCGCTAAAAAGTTGTGTTGCCAATTTCACGGACATTTTCTCATACAAATTGGGTTTGATGTGCGCTTTTGAAAGTTTGAAGAAAACTTGAAATATCCCTTTCGAGTCGTCTTCAAAGATGTTTTCTAATGTGTACGAATATATGCGCCAATCAACAACTTCATCTTCCATTGAGATAGTGTATTTGAGCAATATATTTCTTACACTTTTGAACATATGTGGATAGTCATAAAGTAAAAAAACTCTATGGCACTCGATATCTACATATGGATCAAGTTCCTTGTTAAAGGGTGCTATTCTGCTGTAAGCTGCAACATTACTTGTGCCTTGGTCACAGCTTGTTGCAACAATGGCTAGTCCACAATTTATTACTCCCGTAATAATTGTTACTAACATCTTTGATAGTATGTTTACTCAGGTGATCCAATATAATAGTCAATAGTCTGCTTCCAATTTTTGTTTAAACCTCTAAGTGTAAAAACCATTACCTTAGAGATCACATGGTTTTTCCTTCCGAATTCTCCAAAGTCGGTGTATCCATATATAAAGTCATCCTTGACGTTATATTCCAACTGCTTTTTAATTATAACATCTCGTCGAATAGTAGCACGCACTTTTTGTCCATCGATGTCATGCCCTTAGCTTTGTCAGTGAGCAGCTCCTTCATCTTTTGGCTCAATCCTGTGGGCAGACGGATTTCTGAATACCACCGGTAAATCGTGCTTACCTACCGATGGCAGCTTGAAACCTGCACTCAACATAAAATTGTAGCATGCTGGGGACTTAAAGAAAAATTTGATAAACAAATCTTTCTCTTTTGGTGCCCAGGGTGCATTCGCCTTGTGAAAGAGCTGGGAGATGATGAAAGTTCTCAGTTCCTCCGAAAAGTCCTCCATATGGGCATCAAGTCCTTTCCTCAGCTGGTATTCTGGTCTCACTGCTGTTTTTTGGGTGTGTCCAAGTAACACTTGCACAAGGGTTGTGAAGTTTCCGGTGATTTCACGCGCGGGACAAATTTGTAGTTTCCTCAACCGGGCGATGGCAAGTGCTCCGGTATGATTTGCGAACTGAAATCGGCTGGTGGTAAAGAAAACCTGCGTATATAATTTGCAGAACCAGTCGCAGCCGCATTAACGATTGATACGGCTGGACTAGAAGGAACCGGTGGAAGTGGGGCTGGAGGTACATTTATCGGCTCAGAATCCCGAATCGCAGAGGTAACCGTGGAGGTTGACTGAATTCGTGTTTTGTTCGCTTCCATTGTGCGAACGCACGATCTGTCGTGGGATTTCTCTGAGCAACAAAAAATGGAGGACGAAAAGGGTATGGGAAGCGCCGATTTGGACAGACTCTTGTATGTAGCGCGTACATGAATGTCTTTAGCATAAAAATGGTTTTCGCACATGAAGGAAGTTTTTGCAATTTGCTTGATGTGCGAAACATTTCCATGCTTTATCCAAATCGGTCTTCGTGGTCAGACGGCAATTGAAAAAAAGAATCGTGGCCTGCCGACCTTTTCTGTTCATAACAGTTGAAATAACAGCACATAACCCTTTTTAATTAGGTAATTTATTATATAATTAATTTATTATATATATATAATTTATTATATATATTATAAGAAAATAAAAAAATTATGCTGTGAATATAAATAAATAAATATTATTTACTAAACTACAATAAATATTATTAGCAAGCAATACTGTTATAAAAAAAACGGTAAATATTAATTTTAAAAAGCAATAAATAAAATTTCATACAAAACAACAAAGCAGTAAATTTAAACTATAAAATATAAAAAGCGATAGAAAACAAGTATATTCAAGTAATAAATATTAATATTAAAAAGCAATAAAAAATAAATAAATAAATAAACCTAATATCACAACTATTTGATATATTTTGAAAATTACCTGAAACAGGCTATACCTACAACAATTTTTTAATCCTTTCAAATGAAACAAAAACCCGCACTTTCAATTAGAATCTAAATATCTATATAGGTAATGACAAAATAGAAATAGAAACACTGAAAACCCCGCACTTTTAATCAAAGTTTGAAATACCCCAATTATAAATATGTGCTAAAAAAAAAGTTTTTATTAATTTAATTTTTTTATTAATACTTCATCTTCTTAGTTCTTTTCAATAGTGTACAAAACTTCACTCACATAAAAAAATAAAAAAACATCTTAGGGAAAAAAGTTATTAAAATAAAATTAGTATGGAAAATCATAGAAAAAATGCGTTAAGTACATATTTATCTGCTCTGCTCCCACATGAAAATTAGGGATGAGATGTGGAGCAGCCATTCCTTCACAAACGAAAATTTGATTGTAAGATTTTTTCCATAAGAACCTATGATTTTTATTGATTTAAAAAATTTCTTGGCGTCGCGGTCGTCGTCCTGCAGAAATCTAAATTAGTCTTCTTCACAACAAAATTTTAATTGATAGGTACTTGTTTCCAAAAGAACGAGTGGAAGAATTGAAAATATCAAATAAATCATTGAAGAAGAAAACTTATTCTGCAGTCCCTTTCATACCATCAAAGCTATATATAAAGCACTAAGTGCTAAACCTAAAGTTTGGCTAAAAATCCGGGTAGCAAATCGAACTTTTATTCGGTGAAAGGTATTCGGATTTATATGTTTAACATGTTAGCTTAGGTGCTCATCGCGGTATTATTTTGATTTCAATTTTATAGAATGTACAATATCATATGTTGACGATGTGCCTGAAGCGTGGAAGGATATATCATTTTTTAAAAGGCAATTTCCTGTAATTTTAACCAAATGTGAGAAAGCAAACATTTTTTGGTTTTCTTTCCCTTCTTGTTTAACATCAAAATACGGTGTGTTTTTAGTAACGCAAAGCTCGCGGTGAAGTCCACGAAAATTTGCTCCTTGGTCAGAAACCAAATGAATTGGTACAAAACCAATTTCTTAGCATTACTGGTGGACAAGTGGATCTTACAAAATAATTTGCAATTTGGTGAGTCCACCTTTTTGCAATACCCTGGGCCATAATAACTAAGACGTTGTTAGCAGGCCAATCTTCAAATCCTATTAAATTATCACGTTTCCTCCAATAATCTAAATGCGTCTTTAAAGACATTTCGTTTATGGAAATTGAACAATACCAAAACAAGTCATTAGTTACCTGACTCATTTTAATTTTAAGTTCTAGGCTCTTTGTGTTAAAATCGATATTGCTTTGTTGATTCGGCCAATGAAAAATAAAAGAATAGAGGGTTTTTTTTCCCTCATCAATCTATGTGTTACTGAGGTAGTAAATTTAATTGAGAGAGCTAGTTGTTTCAGTTAATTTGAATATCTGAAGCCTTTTGGCAAAGTTTTTGAACTTTTCCTACAATAATAACAAGCTATCTGACAAACTTTCCTTTAAGCTCATCTTCAAATTTTTTTGAGAATCCTAATGACGAAATATTACATTCTTGTTTTGTTCCTCAAGTAACGTAATGTATTTTTCTTTTTTCTTATTTTCTCCTAAAGCTCTCCATTTTTTTGCTCTACAGCTATAATATTGCTCTAAGCAATTATTAATTTAAGTCTGAAGGAATCTTTTTTGATGGTTCCCTTTCTTAAAAAATGAGGTTTTTCTTCACTTACCTGCGAAATAAATATGTACATATGCATTCTTCTGTTTGCATACTTTTTGCTTCTGCTTCTTCTTCTACCTTTTCTTCTGCTCTTACTTCTTCTTCCTCCACTATTTCTGCTTTTCCTACCACATTTTCTTCTACTTAATTTTTTTTTTGTTTCTACTTTTTCTTGGAATATAATATGTATATTCCGGACCTACTTCTTCCAATTCAACAATTTTTTAAATTTTAACTATGCTTTAAATTTTTACATACCTGGTGTTTGAATTTTGTGTTCTATTTCGGTATCTTCTTCGAAACGAATGATGTCTGGAATGGTACACCGAGCCAGCCAAATTTTGTTCCAATTAGTAGTGTCTAATTATTAGGCTGAAAGAAAATCTTCGGCCGAAGCCGAAGCCTAAGATTGAAAAAAGTCAAGAATTCTCCTTTTAACAAACGATGCGCAAAAGGTGTCAGGCAAAATTGAAATTTTGTTCGGCGCCTACTATGATGGCACACATGTGTTTTGAAATTTTTGAATACCTACCGAAGAAAAGATTGCAATCTTTTTCGTTTTTTGTTTTTCTAACGGCTTAACAGGATGTACTGCATTGAATTTTTAATGAAAAAATTATATGTACATAGAATATTTCACTAGACTTACCTACCTATTTTAAAAGAATTTGTTTAAAAATAGTACCTATAATTTAAAAAAAGAAAAAGCATTTCGTATTCTTTTCCACATCAACCAATGGGGTAGAATACTAGACGCGTTTTTTTCGAGGTGTGCCTAATAGGCCTATTGCTCGTTCCACTGCTAATCTAAATTACTTAATGTAATTAAAAAATAATATAACATATATAAATATTCCGGAACACCTAAAAGAGATAAGAAATTAATATTTAATTTAAAAATTACAATGCATTTTCTTCTATTTTTTTTTTTTCCTTCTTTTTTTGTATTTTCTGTTATTACATATCACTTTATTTTGATTATTCAAAACTTAAAAATTAAGCTTAAACATATTTCTCTCCTTTCTTTTCTGTTTCCTTTAATTTTTTGTTTTGTCTTCTAAGGTCCAACATGATCAGTCCGATCAGCACAAATTTTGTAATTGTCTCTTGGTGTTCCATGAGACAATGTTGTCGTTGTGTTTAGTCCATCAGCTATTTGTAGGAGCGGTTCTGCTTTTGCATCCTCGTATCCAGAATGTTCCGCTGAAGTCAGATGCTGGAATATGATCTGCTTCCGGACGAATCTCCAAGTCGAAGGGTTCCTTTCATATGACCCTTTACTGTGGCGCAGCATAGAAAACAAATTTTCTGCCACATCTGTGTTAAGATGTGAAAGCAGAAAATATGTTTGGTCATCGCTCTTGAAATGTTCCCACATCATCTCTATTCCTAGGAGAGTTTGCTTTAATCCTTTAAAGCAAGGTGGGACTTTCATTTTGCTACTCGACTTCCATGTCCATATCCACTCCCTTGCATTTTTAAATGCATCCAGGGTTTCAGTGGAATCTGACAAAACCTGTTGATTAGGGTTTTTTGAATAAAGTTGCCCAGTGTTCAACGTGTCAAATAGATCATTCATTCTCTTGATGAATTTTGTTGTGGACTCTGCAATTTTCTTCTCCTTTTCCGTTTTGACAAAATTGATGCTAAGTGCGTACATGATTCCGGAGTACACATTAGCGATGAAAACTTGCGTTGCCAATTTGACAGACATTTTCTCAAAAGGACCTGGTTTGATGTGCGATTTTGTATGTTTAAAGAAAACTTGAAATATACCTTTCGAGTCTTCTTCAAAAATCTTTTCCAAAATTCGCCAATCAACAACTTCGTCTCCTATTGAGATTGTATGTTTTAGCAAAATATTTCGAACGCTTTTAAATATATGTGGATAATCATAGAGTAAGAAAACTATGATTTTCGATATACACAATCCACATACGGTTTCACATCCTGGTATAGTTGCGGCCTTATTTTAAATTAAGTCGACGCATTCGACGACCGCAGCTTGTTGCTACAATTGTTATTCCACAATTATTTACTCCTTTAATAATTGTGACCAACATCTTCACTAGCATATCGGAGTAGGGTGATCCCACGTAGTAAGCAATCGTCTGCTTCCAGTTTTTGTTTAAGCCTCTAAGGGTGAAAACCATAACCTTAGAGGCCATAGTATTTGTTCTTCCAAATTCTCCAAAATTCTCGAAACTGTATATAAAATCATCCTTGAAATTATATTCCAGATCTTTTTTTATGAGCATCTCATCGAATAGGAGCACGCACTTCTTATCCATCGGTGTCATGTTCTTAGCTTTGTCAGTAAGCACCTCCTTTATCTTATCGCTAAATCCTGTTGGCAAACGGATTTCTGAATGCCACCGGTAAATGTTGCTTACCGATGGCAGCTTGATTCCCGCACTTAACATGAAGTTGTAACATACTTAAAACATTTTAAAAACAAATCTTTCTCTTTAGGTGTCCATGGTGCATTTGCCTTGTGGAACAGTTGGGAGGTGATGAAAATTCTGAGTTCTTCAGAAAAGTCCTCCATATGTGCATCAAGTCCTTTCCTCAGCTGGTATTCTGGTCTCACTGCGTCTGTTTTTGGTGTGTCCATGTAGCATTTACACAAAGGTTCTGGCTCAACTTTGCTTTACCGCAGCACGAATTTTCACACGCGATTTTTTTTAATCGATAGATATGCTCTAAAAAATAATATTAGTCGCAATTTTAGGGCGAGGAAAAATCTTTTTTTATTTTTAATTAATTTTTAAAGTTTCACTTTTTCACACAATAATAGCCATTTTCCAGATGTTTTTTCTTAGTTTGACAGTTCTTTCCAATTTTTCATTCGTTTCAGTGATGCCAGATGTACTTCTTTTTTGGGATTTTATTATAAATTGTTCCTTTTATTTGATTTTTTTAGGGAAATTTTACATAAATTTGTGGGAAATTTGGGAAATTTCCCTATTCTCACTTTTTAATTGTTAAAAACAATAATATTTACAATATTATACTTGAGAAAAAGCAGTTAGTTAACGGAAAATATGCCGCAATTTAAGAAAAGTGATATTGCATTATTTGAATGCAATTTTATTAAATCAAAATGGAAAGTAAAGGTGAAAGTGTTCCTGGGTGTTCAGTAAAAGTTTAACAAATTACCCCCCAAAAAAAATTAAATTCTGACGATGTTCGGAAACAGTGGTAATTATTAAATAGTTTAATATATTATTGTTTTTCTCAGTTAAGTTTATTTAAGGAATTTGGTGAAGCTATACCAAAGCATCAGTGACGAACCCTTGGCGCTGAGGCTGGCAGAAGAGCTGGGTTTGTTGCCAGAATTCAAAAGATGTAGAATCCACCGAATCCCAATGGCCATCTACACCCACGAAAACCTAATCGGATTCTTTCAGTGCGACAGGGGTACGTGCCGAGGCAAAAAAAAAGATATCACGTTCTGTTGGGACGTGGTTCGAAGAGGCGCGTATCCCTGTGCAAAGAATTATGTACTTGATGTACAGTTTCGCCCGGAAGTTTCCGTACGAAACGGTGATGGTGGAAGATTTTACTTCCTCTTTAAGTTGTTTGTCAACGAGAACCATCGCGGATTGGTATAGTTACTGCCGTGAAGTTATCGTTGACCACTTCTTGGAGAACCAAGAAATTGGTGCCAAAATTGGTGGGCCTGGACGCGTCGTTCAAATTGACGAAAGTAAATTTGGACGACGAAAGTTCAACAAAGGTCGGCGGGTAGATAGTCATTGGGTTCTCGGTATGATCGAGGATGGATCTGAGGATCTCAGGTTGGAGGTGTGTACTGGGAATGTACGCAGTGCTGAGGTAAGTTTTTATAATTATATAAACTATTCAATATTAAGAAAGTTTTTTTATGTCAGGTACTGATTCCTTTGATAAGGAAGCACGTTGAGGATGGGACGACCATCCATACCGACTACTGGAGGGCCTATGATTGTCTGGGAGAGCATGGTTACATCCATAAAAAGGTGAACCATAGCGATCCCGACAATCCTTTTGTAGCGGAGGATGGTACGCATACTCAACGAATAGAATCCCAGTGGAGGGTGGTAAAAAGGGCTTTCTATAACGATAGCTACAACCACAATTTCGCGGACTGGGTTGTGGAGTACCAGTGGGGGGCGAAATATTAAAAAAAAAAATGCTTAGATCCCTTCGAAGAGTTAGTAAAGGCCATTATTCATATATATGGGGATTTTAAAAAAGATCAATAAAAAAAAAAAAAGAATTAATTGTTTTTTACTTTGTATTTCGTATTAATTTTGTTAAGATAGGTACAGAGAGCTTTGCACATAACCAACCTCGCACCCACCCCAAATCCTATAGTGAGCCCAGGCCGGGGTTGTTGCAGGGGGGCAGCATGCCCTCCCTTACATACCTCACTTTTTATGCGTCGTGCTTGTCACACAAGAATAGTTTATGTAAGTTCGTTTTCAAATACGAAGAAACTTTGCACATAACCAACCTCGCACCCACCCCAAATCCTTTAGTGAGCCCAGGCAGGGGGTTGCAGGGAGGCAGCATGCCCCCCTTACATACCTCACTATTTATGCGTTGGACTATCCATTAAAATCAACTTTAAGTAGGCGTAGAGAGTGAATAATAAAAAAAAATTCAAAAAAAGTGGGGTTAAATCCGAAAAATAAAACATTTTTTTTTAATTTTTAGAGGGGTTTCCTCCCTCCAATATTTTAATCCTGTTCTATTGAGACCCCTACCTAATTGTAAAAAAAAAATCAGACCGAAATTCGTGCTGCGGGGTTGAGTAGCAGGGGTAACCGTTAAGGTTGGCTGATGATGAATTCTCCATGCTTCCATTAAGCGTACGCACGATGAGTCATGACTAGCATCTGTATATAAGCAAATGGATGGAGAGAAGGGAATAGGGATAGCTAGTTTAGACAGAGGCTTAAAAGTAGACCTAATTAGGATATCTTTAGCATAAAAATGTGTCTCACACATGACAGACGTTTTTACTAGTCAGTAGTCTGCTAGGATTCTAAACATTCCCATGCTTGATCCAAATTGGTCTTCGAAAGTTTGTAGGAAACTTATAAAAGGATATACCCTCCCTTTTCTGCTGAAAGCAGTTATGGTAGCAACAGGCAACCATAGTAAAAAGCAATGAATATTTGAGATATAATCATAAAAACCAGAAGCAAAATATTATTTTGTAAAAAGCAGTTAATTTATTTAATTAAAATCAAAATTTTATTTAAAAAAAGCAATAAATTATTAATAAGCAAAAAAATCTGTAAATAATATTCAATATTAAAGCAAAAATTTCTGTAAATAAAAGCAGTAGGTATATAATTTTTCAAAAAGCAATAAATTGTATATATATTATATACATATATTAATTAATAAAAATCAGTGTTATATATAGTAAAAAGAATTATTTTTTTGTAAAAAAATCTTAAAATTTATAAAACAAAAATTTCTAAGAAATTATATTTCACTAAATTTTTGGTTTAAAAAAGATAAAATATTTAATTTATTTCAATTTAAAAGTTAAGTCCAAAATTAGGTTTAGAAAAAAAAAATTAAAATAGAGATAATAATAAGGAATACTCTATTGAAAAGATAAAAATTATATGAAGAAAATCTTCGTAGTAGGTATTCAAAATGACACAGAAAAAATTAAAATTTAGTTGAATTTAAAAAACTAAGTACACTAAAATAACTTTTAATTGCAACAATTTATCACAGTTATGCTTTAGGTAGAGGTTGGTTAGAGGTAGAAAAAATTTAAACAAAAATAGAATGAAAGCAAAAAAGTGTTGCCAGAGTACTTTTTGCGGTTGGTAGTAAAAAAAGTTAGTACTTTTTTGAAATTAATTACCAACGCTTAAATAATTCTTACAACAGGTACTGGTAGTATTTTAAAGAGAAAAATATGGTTAATAATAGGTATATACATTTTTAATATTATTAGGATAGGATATTGATTTGTGAAGGGATTATAATAATAATCCAAGGCATAAACAATGAAAAGAAACGCTTTTAGCTTTTTATTAAAAAATACTTTATAAGATAATAGAGGAAAGTCTGGAATATTATAAAGTGAATGAACTAAATCAAAATCTAAGAATACAAAAAAGACATACAAGGGTATGTTTAGATAATAGATACAAAATTGAATCTTAAGTGTGATTTGCAGTTCATAATTTCAACAATTTGTACGTTGTATTTTCTGACGTTTAGTTTTAATTTAAGTACTAGGATTTGTAGTAAACTATAGTAAAATAATGACTGATGCAATAATATGCTACCATGAGTTGTGGTGTCGTGCATCTTTAACTAGGTTTAACTATTAAAAAATTCCAGAAATATAGAAATATTTTTGATACAGTGACTTTATTTGAAGAGAAAATATATTTATATTTTTTATATTTAATCTAAAAAATATATTTAAAAAAGCATTCACATTTAATTTTATGATATCAATTTGTTGTTCATAAGTTTCCAACATACAATTTCGCAAAAAAATCAATAATTTCCTATGAAATATGTGAGAGATACTTTCAAAATTACTCAAAACTATACTTTCTTGAATACTTTTCATTGCTCATTTCCCACAAGTTGCAATTTTCGAGTTAGGTAACTTTCATTCTAAAGGTGCGAGGTACTATAAAAGGTATAAAGAGTTACGAAGGTAGTTAGTAAAATGAAAAAAATATTTTCAATACTAACCGCAGGAAGGCAACCCTGTCTATTTCTATACTGTTTTTTAACCATGTTTTGCATACTTCTTCTTCGCGAATTTGAATTCATAACTGTGCGAAGCTCTTGTGTTGTGATTGATAGTTTTGTGCGGTTTTTTTTATTAAAATAAATATTTGCATTTTTAACTTTCATAATTTATTCCCTTAATATATAAATAATGTGTAACAATTATCATTATAAAAAAACCCTTTTTGAAGCAGTGAGTGAGGATTATTATTGTAGGTAGTTATTATTTACTAATTTCAACCAAAAGCTTAACTTTGACAATTTGTTGCAATTCGGTTAGTTTAGTTTTTTAAATTCAAGTAAATTTTAATTTTTTCGGTGTCATTTTGGATACCTATTCTATTACCTACTACGTAGATTTTCTTCATATATTTTTATTCTTATCAATAGGGTGTTCCTTATTATTATTATTATTTTTATTTTTAATTTTTTTTTCTTAATCAAATTTTGGACTTAACTTTTAAATTGAAATAAATTAAATATTTTATCTTTTATAAACCTAAAATTTAGTGAGATATAATTTCTTACCAATTTTTGTTTTATAAATTTTAAGATTTTTTTTACAAAAAAAATAATTGTTTTTACTATATATACAACTAATTTTTATTAAATAATATATAAATATATATAATATATATACAATTTATAACATTAACAGATTTTTTGCTTATTAATAATTTATTGCTTTTTATTAATTATATATTGCTTTTATTGACATATTTTTTACTTATTACTAATTTATTGATGTTTATTAAATATTATTTTGCTTCAATATGGTTGTCTGTTGCTACTTTAACTGCTCTCAGCAGAAAAGTGTGGGTAGGTATATCCTTTTTTAAGTTTCCCACAAACTTTCATAGACCAATTTGGATCAAGCATGGGAATGTTTCGAATCCTAGCAGACTAGTAAAAACGTCTGTCATGAGTGAGAAACATTTGTATGCTAAAGATATCCTAATTAGGTCTACTTTTAAGCCTCTGTCTAAACTAGCTATCCCTATTCCCTTCTCTCCATCCATTTGCTTATGTACAGATGCTAGTTATAACTCTTCGTCCGTACGCTTAATGGAAGCATGGAGAATTCATCATCAGCTGATTTTACGATGGCAATTAAATAGGAGCACTTTCCATCCCCCAGTTTAGGAACATACAAATATGAGCCGCGGAAATCACCGGAAAAGAAAGAACATTTGTGTAAATGCTACATGGACACACCAAAAACAGACGCAGTGAGACCAGAATACCAGATGAGGAAAGGACTTGATGCACATATGGAGGACTTTTCTGAAGAACTCATCACCTCCCAACTGTTCCACAAGGCAAATGCACCATGGACACCTAAAGAGAAAGATTTGTTTTTAAAATGTTTCTTTAAGTCCCCGGCATGTCATAACTTCATGTTAAGTGCGGGATTCAAGCTGCCATCGGTAAGCAACATTTACTGGTGGCATTCAGAAATCCGTTTGCCAACAGGATTTAGTGAAAAGATGAAGGAGCTGCTTAGTGACAAAGCTAAGGACATGACACCGATGTATAAGAAGTTCGTGCTGCTATTCGATGAGATGCTCTTAAAAAAAGAGCTGGAATATAATATCAAGGATGATTTTATATACGGTTTCGAGGATTTTGGAGAATTTGGAAGAACAAATACTGTGGCCTCTAAGGTTATGGTTTTCACCCTTAGAGGCTTAAACAAAAACTGGAAGCAGACGATTGCTTACAACGTGGGATCACCTAACGCCGATATGCTAGTAAAGATGTTGGTCACAATTATTAAAAGAGTAGGTAAATAATTGTGGACTAACAATTGTAGCAACAAGCTGCGTCAAATAAGTCGGCTTACTTTATGATAAGCCCGCAACTATACCAGGATGCGAAACCGTATGTGGATATTGAAAATCATAGGGTTTTCTTACTCTATGATCATCCACATATTATGTTTAAAAGCGTTCGAAACATTTTGCTAAAACATACAATCTCAATAGGAGACGAAGTTGTTGATTGGCGAATTTTGGAAAAGATTTTTGAAGAAGACTCGAAAGGTATATTTCAAGTTTTCTTTAAACTTACAAAATCGCACATCAAACCCGGTCCTTTTGAGAAAATGTCTGTCAAATTGGCAACGCAAGTTTTCAGCGCTAGTGTGTACTGCGGAATCATGTACGCACTTAGCATCAATTTTTTCAAAACGGAACGGAAGAAGAAAGTTGCAGAGTCCACAGCAAAATTCATCAAGAGAATGAATGATCTATTTGACACGTTGAACACTGGGCAACTTTATTCAAGAAACCCTTATCAAGAGGTTTTGTCAGATTCCACTGAAACCCTGGATGCAATTAAAGGGGCAACTTTATTCAAGAAACCCTTATCAACAGGTTTTGTCAGATTCCACTGAAACCCTGTATGCAATTAAAAATGCAAGGGAGTGGATATCGACATGGAAGTCAAGTAGCAAAATGAAAGTCTCACCTTGCGTTAAGGGATTAAAGCAAACTCTCCTAGGAATAGAGATGATGTGGGAACATTTCAAGAGCGATGACCAAACATATTTTCTGCTTTCACATCTTAACACAGATGTGGCAGAAAATTTGTTTTCTATGCTACACCACAGTAAAGGGTCATATGAAAGGCACTCTTCGACTTGGAGACTCGTCCGGAATATGAAGCAGATCATATTCCAGCATCTGACTTCAGCGGAACATTCTTGATACGAGGATGCAAAAGCAGAACCGCTCCTACAAATAGCTGATGGACTAAACACAACGGCAGCACAAAACGAATCGGCAAATGAAAATTTCATTTTCGAAGAATTTGAGGATGAGGACGAGGATATTGTTATGAAAGACAACACAACAAAGAGCCAGGAGCTCCAGAAAGGAGCTGCAGCATATTATGCCGGATTCGCAGCAAAAAAAACTCAAGAGTAAATTAAATTGTGATCCGTGCACTCAATTCCTAATAGACGAAAATGAAGAAAGGCAACAGACGTTTTTAATGAAACTAAGAGCCTACGGGACAGCTGCCACAGTTTCAGATTTCGGGAAACTCATAGTTCCTTCGATCCATTTCGAAGACGCTGTTAATAGTCTTCAGACTATATTTTTGAGAGACTTTTCAAGAATGGATGTTTTGGAAAAACTGGCGGAAACCTGGACACAACAAATTATGAAAGGAAGAGATAGGATTCCAACAACAAACTGCTCAACGAAACACCAAGAAACAATAACAAAATTTGTGCTGATCGGACTGATCATTTTGGACCTTAGAAGACAAAACAAAAAATTAAAGGAAACGGAAAAGAAAGAAGAGAAATATGTTTAATTTTTTAGTTTTGAAATGTATAATCAAAAGTAATGTGGTACGTGATAACAGAAAATAAAAATAATTAGAAGAAAATGCATTGTAATTTTTAAATTAAATATTAATTTCTTATCTTTTTTAAGTGTTCCGGACTATTTGTACGAGTACCTATATGTTACATTAATTTTTAATTTTAATCTAGATGTTCCAGTTTATATTTTACTTATGTACATATATCTTAATAGATTTAACATTATTTTTTTTAATATTTGTTTTGAAAAAATTGCATGGCTTAATTAGATTAGATTAGAAGTAGAACGAGGAATAGACCTATTGGGGACACCTCGAAAAAAAACGCATCTAGTATTCTACCCCATTGGGTGATGTGGAAAATAATACGAAATGCTTTTTCTTTTTTAAAATTATAGGTACTATTTTAAACAGATTCTTTTAAAATAGGTAAGTATTAAATTATAATGACTTTAATTTTCATATTAATAGAAATACATTCAAATATATGCTCAGTCTATTTTTTTAACTTTCCATTCTTAGTTTGTTATATAATATTTTAAATAAAACTTGTGTTATTCATTAGTCTATTTGAGTACACTGTTAACTTTAATTGATGTAATAATAAATAAATAAATATAGTGAAATGTTCCATGTATACATACAATTTTTTCATTGCAGGAAGTTTTTATACGGAAATTAAAAATTCAATGCAGTACATCCTGTTAAGCCGTTAAAAAAACAAAAAACGACCTAGTTTTGAATATACCTTTAAATGTGTGCAATTTTGATTGTGTTTGTACTTGATACGTACAAATAACAAATAATACGCAATAATAACAACAAAAAAAAAGTGAACAAATGTTATTCCTTCTTGGTTTGACATTTGTATTTTGGCTAACTCCCTCAGACATATTAATGTTTATGCAACTTAAACAAATACACTCCTCTCATTCTATCTATACAGTCATTTTCTCCTCATTCTTAACTCTACACCAAGCCTTTTGATACACGCAGTGCCCTCAACAGTTGTGGAGATGAAATAAAAATTTTCGTCCCATAGTAGTACTATAAGAAATATATGGCTCAAAATCACCAAGGTGCAGAATTGGCTTCGCTAGCAATTTAATGTCTTAAATCTTCACCTAATTAAGAAAAAAAAATTAATAAAATACTAAAACTAACCTGTTTTGTGTGTCTATCAAACAATATAATTTATTAATAAACTAAATTTTAAATTAAATCAATATAAACTCATAGAAAATCATTTCGGGAACGCGTCCTAATCTACAATCTTTAACAACAAGTTCAAAATATAATTGAAAAATGTAAGGTATTCAACTCCGGTCATCACTTAATACACCGTATTTTTTATACAAAATCTAGTTTTAGAAAGGATACTAATAGATTATTTATTTTTAACTGTAAAAAATGCAAAAACAGTTTGTCCGATACCGCACAAGTCATTTCAGTGAACATATCGATAATCGATCAAAAATAATTTTAAGTGAACGCAGCCATTCGGTGTGACACGTCATTCGAGGTAGAGAACAATAGCAAAGCTGGCTGCCAGAGTATTTATCATAAAATAAATTTTATCTAAATGGTAAGTACCTTTTTATTCATTATTCGTAGAGCGTACATCAATAGTCCGTCAATCCGTGAACGCATTTATTACATTTAATTATTGATGAAATTCTTTTCTACGACACGAAATTTCAAAGTTACCTCAAATATTTTCCTATTGACAAAGTCAGATCGCATTTAAGATGACCGCCGTATAATTAAAGCGCGCTCTTATTTGAAATCGTCATTTCGGGAACGGTCATTTCGGGAACGTTCCCGGACATGATTTTTACGTATTTTGCTTGTAGAAGATTTTGTATGTATTGTTTTCATTATTGCTTATTTAATAAACATACATAATATACCCATGTTATTAAAGAAAGCTTAAATTATGTACTTTGTTTTGTTTTTGTTGATTTTATCAAACTTAGAAAAACGTTCCCGAATTGATGGTTTTTTGTATGATATTTAGTACTAAAAAACAGTACTAAAAAAGTATACAATTCTGTGCGCTGCCTTGTCAAAGTTTATTTATATACAATTTTTGCAACAGTATAAACTAAAATTCATCATCATAGCTTGCAATTTTTTTTGTCATAAAAAAATTTTGAAATTTGCAACCTTGATGATTTTGAGCCATATACACAATGATAGTACCATTATGAAGAGGAACAAACGAAGCGACATCTGAGAGGCGGCGTGGAGATGATTAAATTTGATCAATTTTTTGTATACCCCTCAATAGTTGTGGAGTTGAGAATGAGGGAAAATTCAAAAATTTAAATTTTGTTCGGCGCCTACTATGATGGCACACATGTATTTTGAATTTTTATAATACTTACCGAAGAAAAGATTGCAATCAATTTGAAATTCAAAAATTTAATTTTTTTCCGGCGCCTAGTACGATGCTCGATATAATAGACAGATTCTTCGGCTTCGGCCAAGTTTTTTTTTTGATTTTAACTAAAAAGTGTGAACTGTGAATACTGTAAATGCAATGTTCTAACTCACACTTTAAGGATTCCTGGAAGGTATAAAAATAAATCATTCCTGGGAGTACATTATTAGATCTGAGCATTTTCTACAGTATTTTGAAAATGCTTAAAAGGGACGAAAATAAAAACATTGTAACATTGCAAAACATTGTTTTTAACTTTTAATTATCTTTTATAGCAAAATTCAATTCATAAGTAGGATAAGTCATGGGGTCAGGTTCAGACGACATAAGGGACTTGAAAGTAAGACAAGTTTTTATCATTTGATTGGCCAACTGTCAAAAAATTGCCTTCCAATTAAGGCAATTTTATTGGAAAGTTGATTGGAAAGTTAGCCAAGACAAATCTCCCTTACTTTTCAAGTCAAGCTCATTTCTGTCAATACAATCAGCTGTTGAACACCTACCAGTTCCACTTTTAGAAATTATCCGTGCGTGTTGAAATAATTAAAATTTAAAATGAAATTTTCAGTAAATTACAGTGGAATTGTATATTACGTCGACGATACTAAGGAAATAATTATGAACGTATTTTGAGTGGTAAGATATTTGAATGAATGAATGAATATAAAAATGATTTATTTCTTTACTAAAATTTGTTTTCTTTTATAGACTCGGAATTTGAGAAAAATTATATTGAGGAGAATCTTTTTGCTAAAGAAAACTGTTCTGGTAATATACATATGAACATAGGTTAAGATTAAGAAAGAAAAATTTTATAATTAAATTATTTTGAAGGGGTAGAGAATAGGTACAACGCAAACCAGACCAAAACATTTTTCAGTGTCCAAAAGTATGTGTAACTACGAAACATTTGCGATTGCATTTCAAACAATTTCAATGAAATTTTTTCCGTGCCAACAAATACTACATTTTTTTTCTTTTTAGATGCGGAATCATCTTGGGACCATACGGCAACTCGTTTGTGTTTAGAGGAATGTCTAAAAGGAAAGAGTGGCTTGAGAAACATAAAAATAAGGCGACGGACTGTATTCCTTCAAATACAGAGAGTCATGATGACAACAGCGTCGTATAACTTCTCAGACAGGTCTTTGGACAAAAAATTGCAAAATATGAAGACCCATAACAATAAAATTCTGGACAACAACAACAAAAAGTCAACCGGCAGAAGACGCATGACATGGCCGGTATTTGAGTTAATGTGCGAGACAAGAAGTTTTACTTCTTGAAAGGAAAAAAAAGCGCTATGGAAAGCCCACCTCTCGGCGCAATACCTACTAAGGCTTGTGGCTTTCAAAGAAATGGAGTTGCTAGAGAAAAAACTAATTTGAAAATTGGAAAAGACAAATTCAAAAGAAAAAGAAGCTCATGGTGAGACGAAGAGTGAACTTTTGTAAATTTTTGTACTATGTGGAAATGTGGATATAAAAAATTTAGTTTTCTCATACTCTATGATTATCTACATAATAATTAAAAGCGTACGTAATATTCTGCTGAAACATTCAATTTTAAAACTAAACGAATTTGTTGATTGGCGTATTTTAGAACAGATTTTTTGAAGCAGACTCGTAAGGGATTTTGCAAGATGTCTTTAAACTTTCAAAATCGCAAATCGAACCCTGTCCTTCCTTTTTAGAAAATGTCTGTGAAATTGGCAACACAAGTCTTCAGCGCTGGAGTTTACTCCGGTATCATGTGAGCACTAAGCATAAATTTCTTCAACGAGGAATAGTTTAATTTTCATCATTTCCAATGTTTTGTTAATGTTTCGTCCAAGTTTTGTGACACGATGTTTTGTACCGATACAAAATCGACGGGCATCTTAATTTCATAAGCATTACTGGCACGCCTTATTTTTTACGTGCTTACGTGAGGGCACACTGGAAACCTCAAGTAAGAAAAAAAAAATGAAGTGTATGTTCGGAGTCCATTACTTTGCCTATTGACAAATAATCCCTCATATCCTGTTAATTCTTCTTATATATATTTAAATTCATTTTCAAAAACAACATAAGCATGTACATATGTTATTTTTTAAATCAGGGTAAACGCTTTCAATAAGTTCAGAATTAATATGTATGTACTAATTGTAGGCCTTACCGGCGGATCTGGTCGAATGAGCCGAGAATGAGATATAAAACACTAGTATAACTACCTCCACACATAAAATCATATTGCTTTGATGCGACGTGAAGGACGGACAAACAAACTGCCTTTTCTATTTATAATATTAGTATTATGTGATACATATAAAAAAGAATATTTTTAAAAGTATCAATTTTTATTGTTTCATAAAAATTATTCATTTTATTTGAAATTTGTATCAAAATATTTCATTTAATTTAAAAATTGAAGTAATAATGATAATAATTGGACAATTATTTATTTATAATTATTATTTTTATATTTTTGAAAATAAATAGGTCCAAAATTTGGGATTAAAAACTTTTAGAAGACAACGTGTCCCTTTTTTCAAATAAAAATTTATTTAATTAAAATTAATTTGAATTTTGTGCTGATACTATCTTGACTGCATTTGAATTCGGAGGGAATATATGCGCTTGCATTGAATTTCTTTTTTTTTGTGGTAGATTGTGAGTTTATTTGTAAAATAGCAGCGGCGGTGGGGAGATAAACTGGTGTGCGGAAGGGCAGTCACAATTCACAATTGGTTTGAGAATCTCCCCATACAGACAATCATGGTCACTCGAAGTAGTAAAATTACGGGCAACTGCTAATGCAGGAATTGCAAGAATCGTAGCGATAAGGGCTTTGAAAGGTTCTTCGACATCTGCCTTGACCAGTAGTCCTCCAGACATGGAGTCGATAAAAAAAAAATTGGAGGGAAAGGAAAGAAAAGGTCAGCACCAACAATTGGCCATTCCGCATATCCGATCTGATGAATTGAATAATTTTTTGTGCACCGAATAATAATTTTCGGTTCAGAATCAAACGACGCACGGTGCAAGACATTTTTTACCCCTTCTGATCATTCGTCCAACACTTGAATACAATTTCAAAAAAAAACCTTGAATATGATAGGCCATAGAACTATAACCGAAACAATTACGTCACTCGAACACCGCCGCAGAGTTTCATGCCTTTCGTTGTTCTACCGGTATTTTTATAAACAGTGTTCGAATTAGCCAGTTGCATTCCTCCTCTTAACGATTCAGCCGTTATACTTGTACTTTTAGGAATGCACATCAGTTTAACCTTGAGCTCAATTTCGGATGCACTTTCAAGTATAGATTCTTTTTTTAACCGCACATCGAGAATGTGGAATGCTTTACCCCACTCTGTTTTTCCCTATCATTTTGTTATTCAAAACTTGAAAACCTATGTGCACCGGTATCCCTTCTTTAATCCTTCCTTATTTTCCTAAAGCTCGCACTGTATTTAAACTTTAAACATGTAAAGGGTATTAATAACCCCGGGCAATAACGGGCACTCAGTTAATCATAAAAAAAAATCTTAAGTCGTGAGTCTTAACTACAGTTTTGAAAAATGTACGTACTGCAGGTAAAGGTACACAACTAATTGCTTTAGAAAATAATATATTACTGATATTTTCAAATTGAATTACTAAGGAGAATGGGTATTTTGGTCTACATATTGCTTGATATTGAGATATATATCATTGAAAAACTTATCCCTGGTGCATCGTTTTTTGTATTGGCACTGGGACTTAGGTAATATATGGAAACAAACATTGCAATTAGAGCAGAAATTATTTGCAATAATAGGGCATCCTTTTCGCAAACCAAACTATAGTTTGGATTTAAACCATCAAGTAGTTTTTGGAGAATTCGTGTGTAATTGTGCCAAATATATTGCAAAACTGATATTTTAGATCGCGAACGTATTGAACGAAGTTTGATGGAACCGTCTAAGTCCCCATAACTGCTGAAATATACTTAAAAAACTAAAATCTGCTATCCTCCTATTGTTTCCCCCGGAACTCCTAACATTGCTGAAAAAATGATCAAAGCAGCCCTGATTTAAATGCCTATTGAGTACATATTTAAAATTGCGAGTTTTTAGCTGCTCCCACATGGAAATGAGGGATGCGATGTGGAGCAGCCATTCCTTCACAAACGAAAATTTGCTTGTAAGGTTTTTGCCATCAGAACCTATGACTTTTATTGTTTTTAATAATGTATTCGCGTCCTGCAGAGATCTAACTTGGTCTTATTCACAACAAAATTTTTATTGTTACTTGTTTCCGAAAGAACGAGTGGAAGAATTAAAAATATCAAATAAGTCATTGAAGAAAAAAACTAATTCTGCAGTCCCTTTCATTCTATCAGAGTCTGCTTCTGAGCTATGTAAAGCACTACGTGCTGAACCTAAAGTATGACTAGAAATCTGGGTAGCAAATCGAACTTTTATTCGGTGAAAGGTATTCGGAATTACATGTTCACTGGTTAGCTTTGGTGCACATCGCGGAATCATCTTGGAATCGATGTTATAGAATACAATGTAACAATATCATTCCAAGAGGCTGTTAACGATGTGCCTGAAGATCGATATATATATTTTTTAAAAGGCAATTTCTTGCACCAAATGTGGGACATCGTAGAAGCAACGAATGTTTTGAATTTATTTCCCTTCTTGTTCAACTTTAAAATACGGCTTTTTTCTAGTAACACCAAGCTCGCGGTGAAGTCCACGAAAAGCCAATCTTCTGAAGGGCGTATATGGATTTGAACAAGAGCATTTTTAGCATTAGTGACGGACAAGTGGATCTTACAAAATTATATGCAATCGGGTGCGTCCACCTTTTTTGCAATACCCATGGGCCATAATAACTAAGACATTGTTAGCAGGCCAATTGGTTCTGTGTAGTTCAGATCCATAATCCCCAAATTATCTTATCGCGTTTCCTACAATAATCCAAAAGCGTCTTTAAAGACATTTCGTCCATGGAAATAGAACAATACCTAAACAAGTCATTAGTAATATGACTCATATTAAGTTCTAGGCTCTTTGTATTAAAATCAATATTGCCTGGTTGATTAGGCCAATGAGAAATAAAAGAATGAACGGTTTTTTCTGATGACAATCCTTAACATCTCTCTTATTAACCTACAATGTTACTGAAGAAGTAAATTTAATTGATAGAGCTAGTTGTTTCAGTTAATTTGAATATCTGAAGTCTTTTGGCAATTTGGTTTTGAATTTTTCCTACAATTACAAACTATCTGACAAACTTTCCTTTAGCTCATCTTCAAATTTTGTTTGAGAATCCTGATGACGCAATTTTAAATTCTTGTTTTGTTCCTCAAGTAACGTAATGTATTTTTGTTTTTCCCTAATTTTATCCTCAAGCTCCATATTTTTTTGATCTACAGCTATAATATTGATCTGAGCAATTTTCAGTTTAAATCTTAAGGACTCTTTTTGAGGTGTTTCGGTGTATGTATCACTTACTTGCGAAATAAATATGCATTTTGTTGTTTCCATACTTTCTATTTCTGTTTTTCCCACCACATTTTATTCTACTTCATTTTCTTTTGAACCTACTTCTTTTTCTTTAAGTCAGCAGATTTTTTTCCAATTTGAGAACATCACATCTGAAAAGTGATGATCGCAATGTCCATGCGCTTTCAACAATTCGGAGATATCCAAACATTGCTTTCTGCTTGGATCTATTTCCTCATTTTCATCCACCATGAACTTGGAACAAGCCTTACATTTTAATTTATTCTTTAATTTTCCCGCTGCAAAACCTGCGTAGTAAGCAGCAGCTGCTTTTTGAAGTTTGTCGGAAAATGTTGAATTGTCGATGTCATCCATCTCCTCCTCTATAACGTAGACATCGACAAGTTTATCATCTGAAACCTCCTGCATTTCAGTGATTTCGTCATCATCAACATATTCTTGTAGCTCATAAAGGTCCACATCTTTGTCGTCAGATACCTCCTCCACTACATAAACGATCTCCGTGTCCAAAATGTCGTCTTCGATGGGTACATCCATGTCGTAGTCCTTCTCATCTTCCAAATCTATTTGCAAATCGGCTTCCTTTATAAGCTGCTCCGCTCTTGCGTCCTCATATCCCGAGTGTTCCGCCGCGCTGAAATTATGGAAAATTATTTGCTTGAGATTTCGAATGAATCTCCAAGCGGAAGGGTTACGTTCATAAGAACTTCTATTGCAACGTAGCATAGAGAATAAGTTTTCCGCGACGTCGGTATTTAAATGTGCTATATGAGGATACAAATCCACTCATTGCTCTTGAGATATTCCCACATCATAACAATGGCCTGTAGGGTTTATTGTAAGCCCAAGAAGCATGGTGGAATTTTTCTACAGCTTCCCGAAACCCATGTTGAAATCCAAGTCTTAGCTTCTTTTAAAGATTCTAATGTGTTTGTGGAATAGAATAATACTTCCGTGTTAGGATTCCCCGAATATCTTTGTCGATTGTTCAGTCTATCAAATAAATCGTTCATTTTCTTCATGAACATTGCTGTGGCTTCGGCGACTTTCTTGTCTTTTTCCGTTTTGAAGCAGTAATTTTTCACAGCATACATAATTCCACTGTAGACATTCTCGCTGAAAACTTGTGTCGCTAACCTAACCGACATCTTTTCAAGTCCATTACGATTGATGTGTTCTTGAGTGAGTTTCCTGAAAACTTCAAACGTTTCCCCTTTGAGTCCTCCTCAAAAACTTTCTTTAACACTCGCCAATCCACAACATCATCACCTATATGGATGCAATGCTTGAGAAGTATATTTTTCTCACATTTGAAAAGATGCGGATAGTCATGGAACAAGAATATTCGTTGGTTATTAATATCAACGTAAGGATATTCTTCGATTGGGTACGTTGCCAGCGTTTTGTATGCCAAAACGTTGTTTGATCCTTGGTCGCAGCTTGTTGCAACCACCTATAGTCCACGTGGAGATCCCACGTAGTAGGCGATCGTCTGCTTCTTATTGGTATTAAGTCCTCTCGGAGTGAATACCATAGCTATACAGGGTATAGTACTCATCCTGCCAAGCTCCCCGAAGTCCGTGGACCCGTATATGAAGTCGTCTTTAATATTATACTGCAGTTTACGTTGGATAGCCATTTCGTCGAAAAGTATGACGGTCTTCTTCTCCATTGCGGTCATTTCCTTCGCCTTTTCGGTCAGCATGGTCCTTATCTGGTCGCTAAATCCTGCTGGGAACCTAATTTCCGAATGCCATCGGTATATTGTACTCACCGATGGCAGCTTAAAACCTAAATTTATCATAAAAGAATAGCACGATGGAGACTTGAAGAAAAAATTTAAGAAAAGTTCTCTTTCACTAGTCTTCCATGGTGCTTTCTTCTTATGAAAGAGTTGCGCGAGAATAAAAGTTCGCAACTCTTCAGAAAAATCTAGCATTAAATCCTTTAGACTAGATGGTTTCTGAAGGTATATTTTGGTCTTTGTTTCCTACTTTTAGGCTTGAAACTAATGCGCCGACTAGTTTTCCTAGTGGGTTTTGGTTTTGCCACCGATTTGTACGTATGAAATCCGGGTGACTTCAATTCAGTGGGTGAGATGGGCAAATTTTGGAATGTAAGTGTTTCCTTAGAATACACATTCTGAGATTTGACAGCCAAATTTAAAAGTTTTGAACTGCTAGATACCGAAGAATAAGGTGAAGTGGATGGTTGTGCTATTGCACGAGAAAAAAAATCCAGGGGTGTTGGTGGTAATGAAATAGGCGGATGGGAAGTTGTAGGAGTGAAAAGATGGGGATGTGTAGAAATTGTTGGGGGAAGGTTCGGATGTGTGTTTCGCTGTTTATTGCGAAGTGCAGAAGTATTGCTTTTACCTTGACCGTTAAGGTCGTCTGATTCTTCAAATCCCATGCCTCCATAATGAGAGTGCACGAAGGATCATGAAATTCGTCATTGCATGTGCATACAGAAAAGAAGGATAGTGGAAGCGCATCTTTATGAAGACGATTTTGTGTACCTCGCACAATAGTGTCTTTCGCATAAAAATGCCCTTCGCACATATATAACATTTTCTCCGATCTTGAAACATTGCCATGCTTCAGCCAAACTTCCCTTCTGCGGTCGAAGGGAACTTGGAAAAAAGAGATACTGGTTTGGCCCTTTTTTACTATGTTGCAGTGAGCATAACAGCACCGAACCATTTTGTATTTTTTAAATAAAATTTATTTTTAAAAAAGAATAATTTGTACACAAAAATTACAAAATATTTTACACAGCACTTAAATAATTACCACAGCACTTTGATAATCACAGCAACAAACACAAAACAATATATTTTTCACGAAACTTAAAGCACTTATACTTAATTTTACTTTAAACGGACACGGAAGACAGTTGGCACTAAAAATGGGTATGGGGTATAGTCAGTTTTAATTTGAAAGAAAGTTAAAAAAACTTTATATTTTATATTATAGATACCGATACCTAATACCTATAGATAATTATAATAAATATAAATGAGAAATTCAAAACAGTTAAAAAAACTTACAATACAAAAAAGGTACGTATGTGGCTCTGAAAATAATGTAAATAAGCAAAACACAAAGCACAATCAATTTAAAAAACAAAAAAAGCTATGCAAATTGAAAAGCAAAACAAAAAAAAAGCAATGTAAATTAAAAAGCAAAACACAATTAATTTTAAAAACAAAAAAATGCCAAGTGGTTAAATCAAAACCAAATAGGACGAGCAAAATGGTTATCACAATTATTATCACAATGCCAATGGTTAGAATATAAGCGTTAAAATTTATAGGTAGTTTGAAAAACTTAGCACAAATTTTAAATCAGCACAAAACAAATATTACTGCAAGCACAATTTAATCTCAAACTTTGTATTTGAATATGCGAAATTTTAAGCAAATGTGATCTATTGAACAAATCTTGGCAATTGAAAAAATTCGTTTAAAAAGCGCGAAAAAATGTCTAGGAGAAAAACTTACACATCGATGTAAAACAAAATATAAAGACAGTAACTACAATCTTTGTATATAAAAACCATGCTTTTCATATACAATCCTACCATTAAAATAGCCAAAAGGCCAATATCCTTTATATTTCATCTACATTTCATTTTTACATAGGAAAATACCGTTGACCTCACATAGCTTAAAACGAAACAAACCAAAATAAATTTAAGTATATTGGTTCATTTCTTCTTATCATTTGCTTCATTTCCTATTTATTGTTATAATAACAATAAGCAATAGAATTTTCCCTATTCACTCCAACTCTTGTAAATTCCCAATAGTCTTTCCCTATTTTTGTCTGTTTCGAATTATCATATTCTTAAGTCTACCGTCTGCAAATCTAATTCTCCACTACAGTTTCCCCAAAAAATTTGCAGATGTCACCCTATTCGACAACCACCATGAGAGTACTATGGTTTTCATATACTACAAAGGTGTTTCTTTTACCCACGCGCCCACTGGAGGGTTAATATTGGCGGGTTGTTGGTTACAACAAAAGGGATAAGCTTATTTTTTAAAGACATAGTCGTACATCAGGTGTAATGGTGTTGGCAGCTGTAACCTACTATGGCACAATTGACTTTTAGTTTTTGTCCACAATAATGAACGGGAACAACTATAAATGTTTGCTGGAATGGTCATTTCCACAAATGAAAAAATTTTTTGACTTCTGCCTTTGATTTTCCAAAAAGACTATGCAACAATTCACACTTCGAGGGTTGTTAGAAGTTGAATTCAATCAGAAGACGTGGAACTTTTGTCATGGCCCCTACGTTCACCGCACTTTAACATAATTGAAAACCTTTGGCCATGGCTTTTTCATAAAGTTTATGAAGTCACGGTTACGGACACCTTAATCGAAGCTTTTCGAGATTCCTCTTTCCAAATTTCTTGTGATTATTAAAAAAATTAATGTTTTTATTCCAAACCGTCTTATAGAGGTTATATCCGAAATTGCGGAGATAGTCATCAATAATGTAAAAAAAACGAATGAAATACATTTTGATAAACTATAAAATCGAAATATTTTATTAATTTTTTCGTTTTTTTCTGTATGTGGCCTCATCCTAGTGACTCCATTTTGAATACAATTTTTTAAGCAGTTTTTTTTTTTATCTTGGGAAATTACAACGTACCTATTCACAGTTAGTAAAAGTTTTCGGGTACAAGACTTCCACCAGCTATAAAAAGCGAAAATTGATTCCAAAATTTGTGGCCTCATCCTAGTGGTTGGCGGTGTATATAACTCGCATCTATTTAGAACACCCGTTACATCAAAATGGTTTAGAATAATCGAAGTGGTTGTGTATTTTGCTAAACTAAATATTAAGCGAAGTTTCAAACCTACATGCTATGTTTGTTTAGAATAAAGAAAGCGATGTTTAAAGAAAATATGGAGCGTTTTATTTTGATATGAAAAAAGAAGAATGTGTGTGTAAATTGATTGGAATAGCCAAGGCAAAAATATTAATGTATTTATTAATATTATAGTAGAGAGAGAATTTGAATACTTAATTTTTTATTGAAAAAAAAAACTTTAAATCTGAAATAAAGTCAAAAGTTCCTTTTGTTCTCTTTTTTTATTAAAATATTAAGATATAATAATTATTTACTTCCCCATGCAAGTCTTCAATTGAAATTAAGCATGTGGAAATCAATTGTTTGAAGTTGTCGGTATGGGTGCCACGTAAAAATTCAAAAATTAGGACCAACAATTCAATTAAAGTGCATCGTTGCAATGGCACGGTTAAAAGCAGAAAAAGGCAATTGGGCTAATTAACCCGTGGTGAAGTTATAAAAGAGACAAAATCAGTTGAAGTTTTTAGAAGCGATAATACACGGAAATTTACAAGAGTGCACATTTTTCCGATGCCTTGCAAACAAGTTAGCTTTCTCAATAGAGCTAACTAAAGGAATGTCGTTGACAAGAAGCGTAGGGACCGAGGAAGAAGAAGAATTCCTCAGGATTTTTACGAATGATTAACAATTTGAAGTATTTTTTGCCGTAATTTTTGTCCTGCAAAAATCAGTTGGGTTGGCTCTATAACACTGGAAGCTCACCTCTTTCTCTTTGATAACCTCGTTGCAGCTCGAAACGAACCATGATTTAGCCTAGTTTAATACTTTTAACCTTATTCGATATAAAGGTTTGCATTCCCAAATGAATCATACTAGTAGGTAATCATATCTGCATTGGAGCCTACGCCAGTACTGAGGAAGCATAGATTGAGATCGTTCCAGTTGGATTTTTCGTGCTGCAGAACTTTGGATCTCTTTCTTTACCTAACTGGTTTTGTTTGACACGAGGAATTAGCAGATGCAGATATGACACTATAGTCCGATGTGCCTAGAGTAGAGGTGTCAATACACAAATTATGTATGTATCAGAATCAGAAGCGAGAAACAAGTCAATTTTCTGGTCGGCCGTTAACGTCTGATATTCGAGTAGGTTAATTGACAAGCTGACTAAGTTGTATGAATTAAGCAAAAATCTTAGGACATATTCCTTCAGGTGTTGTCTGGCCCGAATGGAGAAGCAACGAAGAATTGTGAACATTGAAATCGCCAGTAATAACGATTTCAGTGTGAGGATACAGGTGGACAATTCTTTGAAAGGAGTTAGACAGAGCATCAAATTTATGAGAAGTCAAAACTCTGTCCATGTTTTGGCTCCAATAAAGAAACAATAGTAAATGATGTGTTTATTCATGGAAAGTTTTAACCAGAAAGAGTTGGTACAATGACCGTATTGTGGTAAAAGTTGATAGGCAACATCATTCGTAATATATATGGCGAGACCATGGTGGGAGAAGAATAATGGCACCAAGCAATGAATATCAAATTCAGCAGGGCCGGAATCCTCGATCTTAGCCCACGAATATTTTTAAAGTCTGCTCTAAAATTTCCGGTCATTAGAATACATAAAAATTAAAAAAAAAAAAACAGACGAATTTCTGAGTAAATCACTATATATGAGTTCATTTAAAAGGTCTAAACAATAGGACGTCCCTACTAGTATTATGAATTTAGTGGTAATGTTAAATTGGTTCGGACCCTAACAATCAAAACAGTCATCTACAATTCTTTTGTAATTGAGTGAACCAACACATACAAATCATTGAACAAGCTTACAAAAAGCTCAATTGAGGGCGCTGGGTGTATCAAAGTACTTGTACTAACAGCACAAATTTTGTTATTGTCTCTTTCGTTAAACAGCTTGTAGTTGGAATCTTATCTCTTAATTTCAAAATTTGTCGCGTCCAAGTGAACGCCAGTTTTTCATCCTTGAAAATCCTTCAAAAATATAGTCTGAAGACTATTTACAGCGCCTTCGAAACGGATAGAATGAACTGTGAGTTTTCCGAAAGCTGAAGCTGTGCAGCTGTCTCCTTGTTGCCTTTCTTTATCTTGCTCATTTTCGGCTTAAGTATTACTCTTAAGTTTTTTTGCTGCAAATCCAGCATAATACGCTACAGCTCCTGGCAATTTGTTGCGTTGTCTTTCATAACAACGTCCTCATACTGCCATTGTGTTAAATCCAAGCAGCGGTTCTGCTCTAGCATCCTAGTAACCAGAATGCTCCATTGAAGTCAGATTCTGGAATATGATCAACTTCGTGATTCCGGATGAGTTTCAAGGCGAATAATTAAGTTCATATGACCCCTTGCTGCGGAGCAGCATAGAAAACAAATTTTCTGACACATCGTGTTAAGATGTGAAAGCAGCAAAAATGTTGAAATGTTACCACATCATCTCTTTTCCTAGGAGAGTTTGCTTTAATACTTTAAAGCAAGATGGGACTTTCATTTTGCTGCTTGACTTCCATTCCATCTTGAAGAAATTGATGCTTAGTGCGCAAATGATACCGGAGTACATGCCCTAGCGCTGAAAACTTGCGTTGCCAATTTGACATACATTTTCTCAAAAGAACCGGGTTTGATGTGCAATTTTGTAATTTTTAAGAAGACTTGAAACATCCCTTTCTTTTCCAAAACTTGCCAATCAACAACTCCGTCTCCTATTGAGATTGTATGTTTTAGCAAAATATTCCGAACGCTTTTAAACATGTGTGGATAATCATAAGTAAGAGAACTCAATGATTTTCGATATCCACAATCCACATACGGTTTCACATCCTGGTATAGTTGCGGCCTTATCATAAAGTAAGCCGAACCCTTGGTCGCAGCTTGTTGTGACAATTGTTAGTCCACAATTATTTACTCCTGTAAAAATTGTGACCAACATCTTGACTAAAATATTGGAGTAAGGTGATCCCACGTAGAAAGCAATCATCTGCTTTCAGTTTTTTTTTCGAGCCTCTAGGGTAAAAACCATTACCTTAGACGCCAGAGAATTAGTCCTTCCAAAATCTGCAAAGTCCTTGAAAACGTATATAAAATCATCAGTGACATTGTATTTGAGCTCTTTTTTTATGGACACCTCGTCGAATAGGAGCACGCACTTCTTATACATCGGTGTCAAGCATGCCGTAAGCATTTTCGCTAAACAGCTCGCTCATCTTGTCGCTCAATCCTGAATGCCAATTCTGAATGCCATCGGTAAATGGTGCCTACCGATGACAGCTTGAATCCCGCGCTCCACATTAAATTGACTTGACCGGGGACTTAACGAAACATAAAAACAAATCTTTCTCTTTAGGTGTCCATGGGACAGTTGGGAGGTGATGAAAACTCTTAGTTCTTCAGAAAAGTCCTCCATATGGGCATCAAGTCCTTTCCTGAGATGGTATTCCGGTCTCACTGCGTCTCTTTTAGGTGTGTCCTGTAGCATTTACAAACAGGTTCGTTCCTTTCCTGTGATTTCAGCGGCACATATGTTTATGTTCCTAAACCAGGGGAGGTTCGTGTTCCGGTTTAATTTCCAACGTAAAATCAGCTGGTGCCAACGAAAATCCACGAACATAATTTGCGGAACCAGTCTCAGCCGTATTAACAGGATATACGTCTGGACTGGAAGGAATCGGCGGAAGAGAGGGTGGAGGTTGATTCGCAGGAATAACCGCGGAAGTTGGCTGCTGATGGATTCTCCATGAATCCATTGTGCATATGCGTATGCACGGTGAGCCATGAAAAGCCTCTGTACAACAGGAAATTAATAGAGAGAAAGGAATAGGAAGTGACAATCTAGACAGAGTCTTAAAAGTAGACCTAATTAAGATGTCTTTAGCATAAAAGTGTTTCTCACACATGCCAGACGTTTTTACAAGTCTATTAGAATTCGAAACATTCCCATGCTCGATCCAAATTTTTCTTCGACTGTTTGTGGGAACTTAAAATCCTCCCTTTTCTGCTGAGAATAGTTATGGTAGCAACAAACAACCATAGTGTGAAAAACCCATGAATATTGATATTATATAATAAAAAAACAGAAGCAAAATAATATTTAATAAAAAGCAGTTAATTTATTTAATAAAAATCAAAATGTTATGCAAAAAGACGCAATGTATTATTTTATGAAAAGCAGTATATATTTTTGTAAAAAAGAGTAAATTATTTTTAAAAAAAAGCAATATGTTATTTAATATAAAGCTATATTTTAATTAATAAAAGTCAGTATAATAATAAATAAAAAGGATTATTTTTTTATAATAAAAATCAATCTTAAAATTAGTAAAATTATTGTTATTATTGAACTTAAGAAATAATACCTACAATAATACTAAACTAAGTGCTTAAAAAGGGATTTTTGAACAAACAAAAATAAGAATGTTGAAATAATTTAAATAGACTCTGAATATAAATGGTAATTATAATTTATGTATAAAAATTACAGAATAAATTATTATTAAAAAAAAATATTTTTGTTTTAATAAAAAACCGCACAAAATAATTTTCTATTTTTTAATTATTGTTGATTATCGTTCAATATTTCCTCATTCTCAACTCTCCGCTACAATCGAGGGGTTCTAATAAAGGGGTTAAAATTAATCATCCCCACGTCTCTCAGAGGTAGCGTCGTTCGCGCCATTCCATTTCATAAAAAATGGTGATGTTATGATTATGACTATGCTTACCTTGTCAATGTCTACGTTTTAGGAAATATTTTTTAAAATTATATTAAATTGCTTCCCCTATGGAGAAACTCTGTGCTGGTAATTTTATACATGGAAAACTGAGTAAAAATTGAAGAAACTTGGGGAAAAAAATTAAAAATATTAAAACTCTAGGTCAACCTCGAAATAAGAGATAGTCAGCTGCATGTGCCATCTAAAATTTTTTTCACGGGTACTGTCTCTTGCGAGAAATTGACAAATCCTCCAAGAGTAATTCTTGCTCTGAAAAGTGCTTTCTCAAATTAGCTGTTTGGATTCGGCTTAAAACTGTAGTTCCTTTCCATCCATGAAAACAGTGTTAGCACATAGGAATGGTTGGGAGTTGTAAGTCACTAGGCCCTAGTTCTCAAAGAATTGTTGCGCCACCTAATTTATTTTTTTATAAGCTAGAAATTTGTTTATAGCTTCCTAAATATTGTGTAAAAAGTCTCATAAATGGACCGCCAACCAAGAAATTGGCATTTTCGTGATTATCTCATTACTATAGGTCTTATTTTGTTAACACCTTTACCGATATTGTGAAGCATAATATTAGGTAAAACAATTGTTTTTTAATGACTTTTCCTTACGCTCAACCGATTCAGAGATAGAAAAAATGAGTGCAACGCTCAACACTTTTATTTAAATTAAATTGATTGCGAAAAGTTTATAAAAACAATATATTCCTTGAAAAGTCTGAGCTTATATTCCTGCACTGAGAAGTACTAGGAACGAGGCGTCTTTTTTTTTATAATTAGCGAACACTAAAAGGGTTTTGTATACATTTAACATGCCAAAGACACAGTGTGAGCATTAGGTAAAGAGGGAAGGGTTGGATAGAAGGTGTCGGTTTACATTGATTTTAAATTCCTGAACATTGCAATGACAGGGAAAGATAGAGCCTGGAAAGGCGTTCCACATTCGCGTAGTACGGCCAAAAAAATGAATCTCTGTACTTCATAGTACGGCCGAATATGAGCTCAAGGGTAAACTGATGGGCATTCAGAAGCGCGGGTATTACTGTTAAATTGTTTAAGGGGAGGAATGCAACTGGCTATTTCACTAGAGCAAAGTCCGTTAAGAAAACGTTAAAAAAGGGTAAGACAAGAAACTTTACTACGATGTTCGAGCGACGTAATCGAGTTGATGATGTTAATGTCACCAATCTTTTTAAAAGCTCTTCTTTGAATACTGTCCAAGAGGCTTAAATAAGTTACTGGAGCACCAGCCCAGAGATGAGAGTTATATTCAAGTTTCGGACGTATAGGTTTTGTAGGTTGTAGCCAGATCAGACGGAGAGAAAAATTTCTTGTAACGTCTCAAAAAACCTAGACATCTTGCGGCATTTTTGGCAACATCGCGTATGTGATCGCTCCACAAAAGGTGGTTGCTGAAATGCTGATGCACATTCCGAGGATGTCGAGATTTTCCGTTTCGTTGATGCAAGTGCCACTCATAGATAGTGGCAAAGAGGGTTTATCTCGCTTTAACGATACAAGACAGCATTGCGTTTTCGAAGCATTAAATTCCACACGATTTTTTATTCCCCATTGTACAATGCTGTGTAGGTCAGAATTTAATGAGCTAATCATATTTGTCAGTTGCACTTACACAACCGAAGAGGAGGGTTGTGAGTCTGGAAACGAATATGAAAAGCTAAGAGTGCTATCGTCAGCGAAACAATATATTGGATTAGAAGTAGCAGACAGGAGATCATTTATAAAAATGTGGAAGAGGGTCGGAGACAAAACGGAGCCCTGGGGCACACCAGCATTTACTAATGGGTTTCAGTATTGAATCCGTCCAAAACAACTTGTATTGAACGGTTCGAAAGAAAATTTCTAATCCAACGAAGAAGAGATTGCTAGCGTGGAAGAACTGCTCTTCAGAATAATAGCGGGGATACCATCTGGGCCAGCGGATTTATGAACGTTGAGAATTTTAAGAGAGAGAGAGAGATCTTTGAGAGATAGGTCCCCTAGATCATTTACGCGTTCAAGAACTGGGGGAGTCATGCCACGATCTGGTAAGTTGGAATTTTCGGCGAACTGCCTTGCAAATAAGTTGGCTTTATCAATAGAGCTAACTAAAGGAGTGTCATTGACAACAAGTGTAGGAACCTAGGAAGAGGAAGAATTCCTCATGTTTTTTACGAATGACCAAAAATTCTTACTGCTTTCGCCGTAATTTTTGGTCATGTACAAATTTGGTCCTTCGAATATAGGCGTTGCAGGCCTTCCTGGCTTGCTTCAACCTTTTCCGGTTTCCCTCAGTTGGGTTGGCTTTAAAACGCCGGAAGCTCACCTCTTTCTCCTTGATAACCTCTTTGCAGCTCGAATCGAACCATGATTTAACCTTGGGTTTAATACTTTTAACCCTGTTCGGGATAAAGGTTTCCATTCCCAGATGAATCATGCTAGAAATCATATCTGCACTGGAGTCTACATCGCTACCGAGGAAGCATAGCGACCAGTTAAAGATCATGAAGAGCCTACGAACTTATAAGTATATCACTGTGACACTGTATAAGATTATTTAAGAGGTCCTTACAATAGAACCACACTACTAGTGTTATGCCTTTAGTAGTGAAGTTAAATTGGTCCGGACCTTAACAATCAAAACAGTAAACTACAATCCATGTGTTATTGAATGAACCAACACTCAATTATTGAATGAACCAACACATACACACCTGTAGTACCCGTGGCATGATGGTTAGTGCGTTGGACTGTCATGCGAGAGGTCTTGGGTTCGATCCCTGCCTATGCCACCTAAAGTTTTTTTTCACGGGTACTGCCTCTTGCGAGGAATTGACAAATTCTCCAAGAGTAATTCTTGTCATGAAAAGTGCTTTCTCAAATAAGCCGTTCGGATCCGGCATATAAACTGTAGGTCCCCTCCATCCCTGCAATTACTCGCACACAGGAATGGTTGAGAGTTGTAAGTCACTAGGCCCTGGTTCTCTATGGACTGTTGCGCCACCTAATTTATTTATTTATTTATAACACATACACACCAAAAGCTTAGCCCAATGCATGCACATGCTGAGCCACTCAACTGTACAAAAAATGAAAGAAAGAGTGAGGAAGGGAATGCACTTACTGTGTTCTGGTAGGTATTTTCATTATTGGCTTCTTCCCTTTGTGTTGCTTTTTTTTATATTGCTGTTGTTGTTTACTGTTTTTTTGTTCATTATTATTTTCTGTTGATTTAGTTTTATTGATTATTTTTTGTTGATCACTGTTTTTTTTTGTTTTGATTTTATTTGAGTTTTTTTTGTTTTGTTTTAAATAATTTAAATTAAATGAGACTGCAACGGGGACGGGGACGGGAGACAAGACAACAATTAATGTAAGACGGAGAAAACTACGAGAGGACATGGACCTCCTCACTCGAGCTTTCACTGACAACTGACAACTGTCTTCTCCAAAATAAATTCCTCATGTCAACCACAGCGTGGACAACAACTATTTTTTTTTAAATTATAAAACATCATATTAGGAGCTAGCGATACCATTTTTGTAATTGGCTCCATTTAAGCACCTCTTTTCCGGAACCCTAAATAATGCACTTACAAATGTTTTACTAATTAAATGTATAGATTTTTTTTCAAGGAATACAAACCTGACAGGTTTAATGAAATTGGAATTCTAATATACATATGTATGTAGGTCTATTGCACCTATCTTGGAATATTAAAACAATTACAAAATCTAAATCTAACATCTATTAAAAGTAAACTGCTTATGCGGAAAATTGTGATATTCTGTCTAAAGACTGAAACTGAAATCAAATAAAAGTTTTTCGGTAAATTAATTGATAAATGCCTTTTCGGAGAATTTTTTTTTCGTGTGCAATTGTGCCAAATATATTGCAAAACATGCTTTACTGCTGGTAGCTACTGGCTATGGGATTTCGCAAGTGTGCTTTTCATAACATTTGCAATATTATTCTCAGTCAAATAGACAGTCAAAGATGTACAGCATCTTCGGTGGAATTTTGGTAGTCCTTGAAATTTTCCTCAAATACTTTTGAATATAATTTAGTCCCCATAGTTGCTGGAATAAATTTACAAAAATGTATGCTGTTATTTTTCCCCCATGAACTTTTAACATTAACAAAGAAATGCTCTAAACAGTAGGTACTGATTTAAATGCCTAGTAAGAATGTATTTGAAAATGCAAGTTTTTAGCTGCTCTCACATAGTTATAAGGGATGCGATGTTGAGCACGAAGTTCTTTACAATAATGAAAATTTGCTTTAATTATTTTTGGGATCGGAACCTTTTACTTTTACTTGCTTCAATATTTTCTGGTCTTCTTGTAGAAATCTAAATTGATCTTCAACACAAAAATGTTGGACTTATATTTATTTCCGAAAGAGGGTGTAGAAGAATTGAAAATATCGAACAAATCATTGAAGAAGACAACACTAATTCTGCAATCCCTTTTCATAGTGTCAGAGCCCACTCCTGGACTACTATATATAAAGCACTAAGTGCTGAAAGTATGCCTAGAAAATAGAAAAACACGGATTGTTTCTGGTAAAACCAAGTGTAGTGTTGTTGTTTAATGTTTATTGTTAATGTTGTTTGTTATTTGTTGAACTGTAAAAGACGGATGCGAAATAAAAGACGTGTTGTTCACTTGAATACTTTATTTAAACTGTAACGATTTAAATCGTTGCTCTCATTTATTAGTGAGGGTATCTCGCTCTAATAGTATTTTATCGGAATAATGTTAAGTGATGCCAAATAGCTTGAACATTACACCAAGCTAGAGTTGAAGTCCACAAAAATTTGCTATTTTGTCAGAAACCAGATGAATTATTACTAACCCAATTTTTTAAAGAGCGTATACGCATTTGAATTTTGAACAGTATTTTTAGAATTACAGATGGACAAGTTGACGTTACAAAATAATATGCAATTGGGTACGTCCATCTTTTCGCAATACTTTGGGCCGAAATAACGAAAACGTTACTAGCAGGCCAGTTCTGTGCTCTTTAGATCCATATTCCTCAAATTTTATAATACATATTATCATTTTTTTTACCAGTAACCTAAACGTGTCTTTATGGAAGATGGCAATTCTAACGTCTTCTTCATTTTCAAATTCGGGCCTACTTCTATGAAACAATTTCGTTATAATAAACTTGATTGATTAGTTGAGTCATACTCTTACTTACTCGTTTTTCTTCTTGTTCTTTCCCACCTTGAATTTCTGATTCCTAATTGTTAATTTAAAGCTTTTTCCTGTCTTTTCTTTTTTTAATTCCTCGATCTTTTTCTTTTCACAATTGCTCACTTTCAAGATTGAAGGCTCTCCTCAAAGTCCCTCCCTACTCGTATTTAGCTATGTATGCTTCCCCTCTTGTTGGCTTGATGGAAAAAATAATTATTATGTAATTCTAAGACGCCATCTATTTTTTTAGGCTTAGTATGATTTTTTTTTTCAAAAGAATCTAGGGACATCCTATGCAGGTTATTATCCCTATACTGTGATTATATTTAACAATTTTTTCCTTATCATCCAATTGTCCATTAAAGGTTAAGTTAGTCAGTATAAAATTCGTTCTTTATGGTTGTTTAAACTTTTTTCACCAATTCGTGGTGAATTGATCGCAGCACTATATGTGTCCAAGTTTTTCGTGGGGATTTGATCCCAGCATAAGATGTGTGCGTGTAATTATTGATGTTTCAGGTTGTAGCCAAACCAGAATGACAGATAGATTTCATATGGAGTATCTTCTTTTCCTTTATTCAACTTAATGAATCAATGAATAATGAACAAAATCCGAACGACTGAAAGAAATACGTCAATCTGACACCCGAACGAGGTCTCCTCCGGAGAATAGAAGATTTTTATCGCAACTGTCAACGTCAACCAAATAAAAGCAGTTTTTAAAAAACAGATTTAATAAATATATCATACAAAGAATAAATTGGAAATATCATCACTGTGTCATCAGGTGCCTCGGGCAGTTCTACGATTGAATAGGGCATTGAAGACAATTTAAAAAAGCTGTATTAGCAATAGGACGGCGCACCGTCGCTCTGGCTGCCATAAGCTCCTACATCAACTACGGTGAAGGTATAGTTAGCATCGCAAACAGCAAGCAACACAATACTAAAAAATCCCTTGTAGTTATAATACTTAGAACCCGAGTTTGGCGGACGCTTTATAGCAACGTGCTTTCCATCGATGCTACCGACGCACGCAGTGGGGCATATGCCATCGTCCGTCGAACTCGTTTCTGATGTCTTTCCAATCTCCCATGTTGCAATTTGGCATATAAACCGGAGATAGTACGTCCCAAAATACTTCACAGACTGTGGATGCTCCCATCCTGAAAGTCCATGCCAAGTAGTTTGGTGAAACTCCTTGCGCCAAGTACCTGAATAATTTGGATATTTAATAAATACTTTCGATTTTGAAATATGACTTACAATAATGTTACCATCATCCTACACTCTGGACTTATTGGAGTTCTAATGGATTTTTTTTGTAGGCTTGAATTTATAAGAGACAACAACAAATCATATTGCATCCTGGTTAGCCGAGTGGCCTTAAAAAATAGTTCTTTGTCATTGTTTTTGATAAACTGAAAGGTTTTATGATAATTTAAGCAAGACCATTAAACATTTTACCCCACCTGAAAAGCTGTTTCAAAGAAACCTTGGTACAAAGGACGTACCCACCACCTTCGTTTTCTCTTCTTTAAAAGCTTCATTCCGCAATAGCACATTTGCATTATCATTGCAATAAATGCAATTTCATCGCGTTGGTTTTATATTAAAAATTGAAAATTAAGTTGCCCAAAAATACGAATAGTCTTACAAAATAACAAAACTAAACACAAATGTATAAATGTCATAAAAATGACAGCTGACGTTCTTCCTCCGCTGCACCATTGTGGGCGACCTTTACTACATTAGTTAGCGTTTTTATTGACAGCTTATACTACAGCGATTATTTTAGCTACAGCTGCATCTTATTGTGTTAAAGGGGTAAAGCTTTAAAAAACGCTTGAAGCATAAAAAACGCTTGAAGCAGAAGCTGTCATTAAAAACACACATTTTGAAGCAAAGGACGTCCACAATAGTGAAGCACGACAAGAATTGAACGGCACAGCATAAAGTCAAAAGTTTTCAACTTGAACCCTCATCTATCCATATAAATCATACAAATATCAAAAATTTGCGTAGGATAAAGTCAAAACTAAAAGTTTACCCAACTTGCGCTTCAGCTTTGGCTTCAACTTTTCATTGTAGCGGTATGTTGTTATCCTACTTTTCAACTTTGACAGTGCCACAAGCTTCAGCTTCGACTTCACCATTGTGTTCAGCCAACTAATCTAAAACAAAAATATTTCCCTGCCTGAACACTGTTTCGCTTTTTTAACTAAAAGGTCTTTACAAACACAACAGTTAGGTACTAATTGGCATACCAGAGATCAATTGCGATAGATAAAACAAATTTAAAATATCTAGAATCTGTCATCAGATGATGTTGATATTTAAAGTTTTAACACCTTTTAATAGAAATAAAATTACATAACAGAACTTAACGACAAATAAAGATGCCCAACAAGGTAACATGTGACACTTGTTAAGCAGAATGTCAACAAACTTGAACTGCCTTTAGTTTAATAGAAGACAAACAAAACAAAGTGGTGTAAGGCGTCGCTTGAACTTACTCTTATGCGGCATATACAATTATACATTGTTCAAATGCTTGTCAAGCATGTGAGAGAGTATTGGTTAAAATGAAACACGTATACAATGTGTTTATGCTTGATGTTTTGATTTTTCTTCAATCAGATAGACAGCATTGACATAATGTATACTCGAAATTGATTGCTTGATCAAGCAAACTTATTTTTTAATATTTGTCGAAGAGGAAACACAAGAGGAAATGAAATGAAACGATCAAATTCGCAAAAAAAAAATGTTTCCCGATAAAACAACCGCACGTCTATTCACCTCAAAATTAAAATAAATATAAATGATTGAAAGCTTATGCATGATGTGTGATATGACACGTCAAACAAAATTTACTAATACACTCTCACATGCTTGACAAGCATTTGAACAATGTATATGCCGCTTTAGTGTTGTTGACAGATCGAGTTGATTTTGATTGATCAATCTTATTAAATTCGGAATCCATAATATAATAACCTAATAACTAATTTAATGAAAGAATATTTTATGAATTTGAATAACAACTGTCAATTGGTGAATGCTGTTATCTTCGTTAAATATAGTTCGGTCAGTTAAAATTTTAAAACAAATTCTTAAGATTGAATCACAATTAAAGAATTGTTTTGTAAAAATAAAAGATTCAATTTTACTCGAAATGAAATTGAAATCGATTCAAACCATAAATTGGAGTTCTGAAATTCACTGTCATCGATGTATGTAGATTTCATTTTTTTTCGAACTCAAAACAAAGTGAATTTCCGTGTTTTATATTTCGATATTTGCGATTTTCAAGTGTTGGTGTGATTTGAATTCGACAAGAGGAAATTGTTTAAAAACAGTAGTACTTTCACTTAAGGGAAATAAACCTTAACTTCTTTTTGTAATGCATTTGGTTCGTGAGAAGTTGCAGCTTCTACGTTACAATTGACGGAATGGACAAAGCATTTAAAATTAATTCTCAGCACGCGCACTGTAGTATAGATTTAAAAAAAAATATAGAGAGCATAATTCAAGAATTCAGTGTTCTTAGGAAAAATGTTCATGCTGCATACGTTCATACTGTATTGAGCAGGAGGTATAGCTGTTTGGGCACTGAGCTACTCTCAGGTTGGTGAAACCACCGATCATTCTCATCTTGGTCTAGCCGTATATGTACGGAATGATGTTGCCTACCAACTTCACTTAAGTATGGTCACTGTATCAACACAAATTCTAATAATTATATATGTGGTTTAAATTCACCGTCCAAAGGCACATTGGTTATACTTGTTTTATTTATCGTAGCCCAAATCTGGATAGTAATACGAATTCGATGCGCTGTCCGACTGTATCCATATTCCGCAAAGTGAGATCGTTGTAACGGGCGATTTCAACGGTCACAATTCTTCGTGGCTGCGTAATTCTGGCCAGACAACACCCTTAAGAAGATATGTCGAGATTTTGCTGAGTTAAACCAGCAGACTCAGTTAGTTGTAGAGCCATATCGGTTTCCTGACGTTGCAGTCCGCCAACACTCTTGACTTGTTTCTTAACTCTGATCCTCATAAATATGCAATCAGTGTATTATCGCCTCTAGGCACATCAGAGTATTGTGTCATATCTGCAAATTTCTCATGCCAAAAAACCCCAGTTAAAATGAAAACCCCTACGAGAACTTTATGGCAATGTGAGAAAACTAACTGGGACGGTCTCAAGGAATTCTTCAGGAACCTTAACTGGCAACTATGCTTTCTCGATAGTGACGTGGATTCCAGCACAGATATGGTTAAGAATTAAATTTTTTGTGGAACAACATCTACCATGATATGTAACATTCGTGAAAAAGCTTTCAAAAGCTTTAAATGATTTTTAAAACACAAACGAGGCTTCATTCTAGAATCCGTTTACTTTACATTACTACATATTTCATATAAACTTTCTTTATAAAAAGTAATCGAGTAACATCAGCATTGGAAACATTGTTCTAGAGTTAAACAACAATTCATTATAAATTGCCAAACCTCACTAAACAACAACAGAACACATATTGACATTCTAAATTCTTCAAAACTCCAGAGCTTCATTACAGATGCATGTTTTATTAAATCGGGTATTTTTCTTCGAAATGTATTTATTTTATGAAAGCAGAACATGTCCCCTTACCTTGATATGCACAAGCATATCACAAATAAGACGATCGGGAAGATGAATATGAAACCAAAGTTCTTTAACTTTTTGTTTGTTCTTATAAATATAAGGCAAAAGAAAACTCTCAATGCGATATTGTTTGATGTTTAACATAACACTTTACACATTTAAATGGACAATTCTTCCTGATTGTGGAGTAAAAACACGCTAATTGTTTTAACTAAGGGCACGCGAATACCTATATTAATGCTAAATATTATAATGTATACGCGTGGATCTAATATATTTGCATCAGAATAATATGTAATGAAACTTCAAGGTCATCTATCAGATGATTTTACTCGCCATAAGCTACATTTGCCCGACGATTTGTCACTACTTTTTCGAATGCAGATTAAATTCTATTTTAGAAATTGTTATGATTGAAGGTTTAGTAATGCTTAATATATCCTCTCTGCGGTGGTATATTTAGCAATTCCGGATTTGGAAAGCAAGTGTTTCTCAACAAAATTGAATTGCCACCACCCGAAAAACTTCCCAACTCCAATAAAGTAGCGCCATACTTCTTTGTTGCTGATAGTGCGTTCCCGCTTAGAGAAAACCTGATGAGGCCCTACCCTGGAATTTTATTGGATTTAGCACACGAGGTTTTCAATTTCAGGCTCTCTAGAGCACGTCGAATGATCGAAAATACCTTCGGTATATTAGTTGCACGGTGGAGGATTTTAAATAAAGCCATATAGAATTTCACCCGGAGAAGGCAGATAAGGTTGTGCTAGCTTGCACTATAATTCATAACTTTATAAAAAAACCCGATAAACTGTACAATTCAAAATCATACTGTCCTGAAGGATATTTAGATGCATACGACAGCGACGGTGAACGAATCGATGGATTGTGGCGCAGAGAAACAAACGACTTATTATCTGTTCGAAGATTCGGGAGCAACAACAGGGCGGAAGGAGCATCTCAAGTTCGAGAAACAATCACAAAGTATTTTTTAAGAGAAGGTCAAGTACCTTTCCAACCAAAGTAATCTTTTAACAATCTTGTCGACAGCAAATTTTTGCAACAAAATATTTGAATAAATATAAATGTTTGTTTACCCTTTCATATTTACACTATATGTAGTATTCTTTGTTTCTCAAATAACTATTCATTGCACTAGCTTCTAGTAATAAGATTGTATCTTCAAAATTCAAAACTCTAGCACTCTAATTAACGAAATTAGAGCAACAGGAGCAGGAGGACATTGCTTTTATTTCACTTGTTATGCAGATGTGCTATTTTTCTTTGCAGATCATGAAAAAAAATAAGGGAAGGTGGTGGGTAAGTCCTTTGTACGAACAAAGGAAAACAAAAGGATTCTTCGAAACCACCTTTAAGTAGCATCGATGGAAAGCACGTTGCTATCAAACGTCCGCTAAACTCTGGTTCTAAGTTCATCAACTACAGGTTTCTTTGATAATAACATTAACGACATACCTCTTTTTTATACATGTATATTGAAGATATGCATGCATACCTATGTTTTGTTAAATATGTATGTGTGCGCTATATATTTAGTCCTTAGGATTCCACAGCCATATTAATCGGAGCAAACATTTTTTTTTTTAATTCTTAAACCTATCTGATTACAAAAAATTATAGTTTCGAGAACGAAAACATAAATTTGTAAACAAATTTTCAAAAACAAAATGTTTATACTACCTAAATACATGTATATTTGTATTCTTGTTCCCGAAACTAAGTTTTTTGTAATCCTTATTAATTACAAAAAATCAGTTTTGAAAACGCTAATAATAATATGATGAATGGTTATTTTTGGGGGTTTTAAGAAAAATAAAAATGTATTAGTAAGTTCATACATTTTTATTTTCGTTCTCAAAACTCGCGAAGAAAAACCATTCATTGGGAAGCCTCCCGAGGTTTCTATAGGAAATCCTGAACCGATTTCATCGCAGCTAAAAATGATGACTCCATAGTCATTTTTTGCCTCTTTGCAGTTCCGTTAGAGCTCGAGAGCGTGGTTGTTGGAACAGGTTCTGGGGAATTAAACAAATCCAATTCCGGTTCTTCAGGGCTCGGACAAGCGAACGAAAAATTGTTATTGTCCAATGGAGTGAAGGGTACGGTTCCCTGTGAATCATTTCTATCTTCGATATTACAAAGGCTTTCCGTAGATGCAATATTACTTGTCGTACTGAAAATATAAGTAAAATATAAAAAATGTATGTATAAACATAATAAATACACTAACGGTCTTGGTTTCATGTGTTCCCTGATGAATTCCATTTGGTCACGAAACTTCCAAGAAGATTCCGACTCTTCAGCAGCTTGACCAGATTTTTGGTTTTTGTTAAATTCCCTGGAGAAGCTATCTCTTAGGCCCTTCCACTTCTTTTTGCATACATTAACTAATAAATTGGTTTTATTAAATAATGCTTGCAAATAAACCATTTTAGCCAGTCAATAATTCTGAAAACTAACAAATTTTGCTCTACTTATTAGGACGAGGAGAATGCAATATAAACACAATAATTTATCACCACGAAATAAAAGAAATCTACTTTTTTTCAGCAAAAACAAAGTTAAAAAATGAAGAATTTGCGTTTATATTTTTATGAAAATACCTACATCCTGAGATCTAAAAAATATTAACTGGCTTTAATTATATACTTACTCGGTAATTCCAATTCATCCGCAATATTTTTCCAAATTGCCGCTTTCTTCTTAATGTTTTTGTAATTAGGATTAGTTAAATCCCATAAAATTGCATGGCATCTAACGATTTCAATTAACTTTTCATTTATTTCTGCCATTATTTTTCAATTTCGTTGTTTATCTTTAATAAATGCCGGTTTGCACGTTCAACGTTCACAGCTGTTTTGATAAATTTATTCGGGCATGTTCAACGCATATGAAATTTATATTTGAACTGAATTTGTATGGTAGCATACTATAAAAAAGTTACAAAACCAGAAAAAATTCTCAAATGCATAGAACCACAGATACTATAGTTCCATAGATATCGCACGCAGAGGAAAAAAAAATGACCATTTTTCAATCGACTGGGACGTACCACTACGTCCCAGTTTGATCGAACTAGCATGAATCATACTCAAACATTTTATTGCATTGTATAACTTGTTGTATTTTCTTTATTTTACTTCTTGTGCCTTATTGTTTTTTTTGTCTTTTGTGTATTTTATGTTGATCTTTCTTAACGATGTGTGTGAATTTTGTTTGTATTTCCTGGGTGTGATTTTTGTATGTGCCAAGGCCAACCTGTGAATATAAGCAAGGTTGTTCTTTAAAAGCAAGGTTGTTCTTTAAAAAAACATTAGCTCATGAAACTGGGGTAACATATAAAATCCTTAGAACAATTTATTGAAGAAACTAACTATGGCATAAGATATAAGAGGTTTCGGGATGGCTCGTCTGGTGTGTCGTTGGATTTGTTTGGTCGTGTCGTGCGTAGGTATACATTTTCTATATTTTTTTGGGTTGTGCGATCGGTGTTTGAAGTTATTTTTACTTCATTCGTCGTCGACTTTCGATAGGGATGAGAATGCTAAGCCCATAAAGTGAAACATTTTGCCCAAAAAACGAAGTAGATTTGTAAAATATGTAGCAGATAATGAAAAAAACAAAAAATACAAACAAAACAAATTTATTAACTTCCCATAGGAAGTTATTGTAATGGGTCCGATTTGTCAAATTGAAAATTTTGACATTTCTCGACGTTTCAAGGTCCCTAGAGTCGAAATAAAAGATTTTTAGAAAGATGTCTGTGCGTGCGTGTGTACGTACGTCCGTACGTCCGTACGTCCGTATGTCCGTACGTTCGCGACGTTTTTTCGTCGTCCATAGCTCAAGAACCAGAAGAGATATCGACTTCAAATAAATTTTGTTATACAGATAATAAGGCAGAAAGATGCAGAAAGGGCTCTCAAGAAAATTGCGTGGGTGGTTTTTTTACCATAGCAGTTTAAAAAAAAGTTAAAAATTTTGGTTAACCTTAAATATCTCATGAACCAATAACGCTAGAGACTTGATTTAAATTTTATATTATATATTGTGAGGTGATACAAAACAATTATATTTTTGGAAAAAAATCCAATTAACGGTTTTTTTTATAAATCAAAAAAACTGAAAAAAAAAATTTGTCACTTCGAAAATTTTACGACTTAAATATGATTTCATCTCCAAAACAATTTTTTGCAACGAAGAATAATGTTTTTGACATCTGATAAAATTTTGAGAAAAATCTAATTGACAGTTTTTTTTACAAAAAATAAAAACCTAAAAAAAAAATTAATAAAAGTTGGTAAAAATTGATTTTTGACACAACTCGGATTGTTTTTTACTTTTTTTCCTGATAATATTTGAATTTTTTGATTTTTTGATGTTATACTTTTTTGTATCATCCACGAACAATGTTTCCGCAATAAAACGAGGAGGGAAAAGTATAGAAGGTCTTTACGATGCCCATAGCAAGGATTTTTTTCATCAAACCAGTCTGAATCTCTGATGTTGGTTATTCTTATGCATTCCAATGCCATTGTCTCTCTTATATGTCTTTCTTGTGGGCGTTCTCTAAAAACTCTATTAAAAACTTTAAAGTGAAGTTTACAAACATTAAAAAGTTCCTGAGTTGGTGCCTTCAGACTTCCAAAGTCACTGTTTTGAGAGTAATTTTTGGCAAAGATGAAAAATTCCGAAGGACATGTTATTTTTTCATCAGCTTTTAAAAATAATTTCGAACAACTTAAACATTTGTTCCTCGAAAGCATTTTAAAAGCAAGATATCCAGTAAAATATCGCATTGCAGATGTTTCTAATGTTATTTCAGTTCCGATTTCCATATCACTTATGACTTTTTCATACAGAGTCTCATCGCATACTATTTCTTTACGAGGCCTAGGCAATGAAGACATTTTTGAAGTATTTGGTTGAGTTTGGGATGCGTCTAGCCTCAAAAATTCTACATCATCATCATCACAATTACTGTAAGGAGAAAAAATAATAAGATTTGATGAAAGAATTTTTGACATCAGAACATTGAACTCGTAAACAGATGGATTTTTGTTATTCCCACCTTAGATGCGAATAATAGAAAATAAATTTTCTAATACGTCTTGGTGAATTCTCTTTGTGAGTAAATAATCCACGTTCTTATATAGGCCATTACTTATATCTTGACTAAGTAATAAAACTCCGTTTATCGTCTGCTCCATACCTTTTAAACAAAAGTTTCTTGGAAGGTTATCTGATTTTTGTATTTCTTTTAAGTAAGACAAAAATTGTTTCAACTCACTATAAGCTGGATTCCCTAGCTGAACTCCGCGCTTTAAAATATTTTTGTCATAATGTGAACCACTATCCATGCAGTCAAATGCATTATTTACCTTAAGTGTGAACTCTTTTGTTGCTATAGCTTCCTTCGAGCTTTCTTTTAAGCAATTAAGTTCAAAAGCAGTTTGAATAGATGCCGCAGTTGTCCTGCTAAATATTTGCGTAGCAAGACGAACATGCATTTTTTCAAAAGCATTTGGTGCTATATGAGAACTTCTAAATTTTAAACATGTCTTAGCCACGTTGTCAATTTCTAAATTGTATATTTCTCTGAAAACATTAAAAGAAACCTTACCATCTGGAGTTTGTAAATCTGATTTCAGTAGAACATTACGAATTGATTTTAATAAGTGAGGAAAATCATAAAAACAAAATATTTTTTCATCATTAAAAATTGTAAATGGTTTTTTTTCAGAAACACCTAATATTTGATAAGCTTTTCTATTATTAGGTCCTTGATCGCAGACTACAGCGCAAACCTTAAGACCAAGATCTTGACAGATTTTCAAATTATTTCTTATAATTTCGCTTAGGTTAGCCCCATTTACACCGTTTGCTGACACAAAATAGTTTAAAACACTTTTCCAACTATCAAACAAACCATTTACCATGAAAACACATATTTCATTGGCAAAAATTCTGTTTCTTTTTGCTCCTAGGTCTTCGAAACCATCTATTAAATCATTTAAAATATTATATGTGAGGTTTTGACGAATCCTAATCTCATCAAATATCAACACAACACAACGTTCTCGCTCGTTTAATAAAGCGAACTTTGATTTTAGATACAAATGGGCATTGTTTACATATCCTGGTTGAATTCCTTTAACAGGAGCCCATCTGTATAAAGAGGATATGTGGGGAAGCCTGAAGCCCAGCCCATCCCTCAAAAATTTATAGGCGCTTTGCGATCTATAAAATATATTTTGGGAAATTTCTTTTTCGTTGTTATTATATTTTGCAGATTTCGACAACCCCATCAACATATCGCAGAATGTTTTTGAATGGTCGGAAATATGTAGCCCTTGGATTTGAGACGATAAAGATAATCTCCCTTTGAATCTTCTAAAGCAGTATGCGCTCTCTTTTTTTATAATGCTTTATTTTTAAGTTTTTTATTTGAATTTTTAAACTTGATAATTTTTTTTTAAATTGCATTTTTTTTCTCCTCTTTTGCACATCTCTGTGATAATTGATCGCACCTTACACATGAAATGCTACAACTGCTCGAAGTTCTTCTTCGTTTAGTTGGAGGAGACTTATTAAGATCTTCTAAATATAAGTCTGAACCCAAATCAGAATTTAAATTTAAAGAAGGAACAGCATCCTTCTTAAGATATTTTCTTCCCACAAACTCGGGACAAAAATGGTCTCCACATACAAAGTATTTGCCTTCATTTCTGAATCCACATGCCTGCCTCCACAAATTATTCAAAATTTCATTTTTTTCCCTAGAAGGGCACTTAAAAATTTTCAAATTAGGGTAATCTCTTTTCGTTTTCATACAAACGGAACAAGAAACCCCAGATAATCTCTTATCACCCATTGCTATTAAAAAAAAACGTTGACAAATAAAATCGCTGAAAAAAAGGACCACTGACTGTAAAATTAACAAAGAAAAATGTATTGCTCAATCATATATACATAAATGAACATCCAAATCGTTCGAAAGTCGACAACGAATGAAGTGAAGTAAATTAAATAACTTCAAAATAAAAAGAAGAAGCCACACACAAACCCCGATCGCACAACCCAAAAAAATATAGAAAATGTATACACACTATACATACCTACGCACGACACGACCAAACAAATCCAACGACACACCAGACGAGCCATCCCGATCCCGATACCTTCCAGTCAATCGCTCGCTCAACCGATTAGATTGAGAAGCGAAGAAAAAGAAAGCGTTGCAACGCGTTGGTTGCTGCAAAATTATATAGACAAAAAACTACCTGCACAGCAAATAGTGTGTTGGAACGTAGAAGCGACGTAAAAAGAACTCAAAAGGGTTGCATTGGCAAACGAACACGAATTCAAATAAGAAAATGTATCTATTTATCTTTCGAACGCAACTCACAGGTCAACGTCTGTCGTCTGTTGCTGGGATATTGTATTATAGGTTTTATTTTGTTATGTTGAATATGGTTGCAAGGTTTCACTTCAACAAATCGCTTTAAATAGGGGATAAAAAATATGATCATTTTTATTTGCACTGGATGCGATATCTATGTAACTCTATTATCTGTGATAGAACGTTCCCAAAACAAAAAGTGAAAAGTCAAAAATTGAAATGGGTTTCCCCTATCTGTCACCTCAAATGTAGCTTGTAGCGCCGCCAAAAGTTAAAGTTGAGTCAACTTTCGCTGCAGATAATTTTCTTACTACAGCTACAGCTTCTCATTGTGTCGATGTATAGTATTTTCGTATCTTTTAACTTTGACAGTGCTAAAGGCAACAGCTACAGCTACACCATTCTGTTCAGCCAGTTAGTTTTGACTTTATGCTACGCAAATTTTTGATATTTGTATAAATTATATGGATAGTTACGGGATCAAGTTGAAAACTTTTGACTTGTCGTGCTTTACTATTGTGGACGTCCTTTGCTTCAAAATATGTGTTTTTAATGACAGCTTCTGCTTCAAGCGTTTTTTTATGCTTCAAACGTTTTTTAAAGCTTTAAGCTTCACCCATTGTGTTTAGGCGGTAATTAGAATGGTGACAGCTGAGAACTCAGCTTTTTGTTTGTCTGACTTACTAACTGAACACATTTGGCGCGCGGCTGTCACCGTCGCTGAACGTTGAAACTTTTTAAAGACCACAATTTTACTCAAGTTTTTCTTTTCTTTTAATTTTAATGCTCATAACTTCTTGTTTATTTCAGAGGGACCGTTCTTTTATCAGAAAAAAAGAAAAATAACTTCAGGATCAAATCAAAAACTGTAAAATAAAATAAAAGTCATCATGTCCAGGCTATTAATTCTCATAACTTCCTACCCTTAAAAAACTTCCAGGCTATCAAAATGATAAAGGAAAATTGCAATTGTATCCGATACGGTGCGGCGATGGAATGGAACATAAAATGGCTGAAGGAGATTTTTCCAATAAAAACAACATCAGAGCACTGCGTACCATCAAATATATTAAAATAAAGTATATCAACCATCTTTGGGGGGTGTTTGTCGAATTCGCAAGATGTCATAAAAAAATAGCCGACCAAACAAAAATATTATGCTTTTCTCTTCTATATGTACCCATCGTGATGCCTTACCGGCACGAATTTTTGTAATGAAGTGCAATAAAAATGGTTTTTATCACTTCACTGCCATTATAATGTTCGATTTTATTTTGAGTGCCTTAAATGGCGGCGTCGGTTGTCGTCGTCGTCATTTTGGTGGGTCGGTCGGATGTCGTTCTCGAGCGTCTTCCAGGGGATCTACCCTTCATTTTTGCGTCGGAAAATCCTTGTTTTCTGAAATATTTATATTATGTAAGTAACTGCACATATAACTGTACTTTAACGATAAAATATATTAGGCAACCTACCCTTATATGTATATGTATATATAAGAAAATAAATTACTGTTAATGTTATAAGAAAAGGACCATATCGCAAAACTTGAGTGCTTCGCATCTTCTTCCTCCTAAAGATGGAGTAAGCTGGGATGACTGATGGTTGAGATGTTGAGAAGATTTTTATATATTTTGTTTCCGGAAAACTCGTAAAACTGGAGAAAATTCCATCTTCTGCTAGCCTAAGTATTCGTATACATCTGTAAATGTACTTATAACGCTGATGTTTTTGGCAAATGAGTTTTTCCAAAATTTTTATGTTCGTGCCCTCTTGTGTATTGTGCTAAAGTAATTTGAAATTTTACTACCATGGAACCGCCCTCTTCAACGCTGCTGCTGTGAACATAAAAAAAAGGAAATTTATTATTTAACGAATAAAATGTTGCACATCTATATGAGTACATATGTTGAAATACATTAGTTTAATTTTAAAGAACCTTTTTGAAATAAGTTCTAGCAATTTTCTCTGCTCCAGAATATTGTTGCTGTTACAACAATTTATTTTTGACAGCTCATTGAAGTCCATAATTAAGAGATATTTACTAAGAAATTGTACAATGTCAAAGCTTTCATAGAATTATATAAGACTTGGAAAAGGGTTTTGCTACGTAAATATAGCCCTTCAAACTATTGTCAGCTATTTGTTGATCACCAAACGATGAGTTTATTGCAGAAATCGATTTTTATTTTACGGCTGAAGGATAGAGGATGGGTGGAACTACGCCTAAAGTAGTGGTCAAATGTTTTCATCTGAACAGTATCCAATTCCAACATAACATCCATATTTATAACTGCTTATCACAATGATTTTTCCTATTTTGCAAGTCCAAATCCTCCGATATTAGGCTTAAAATTTGCATAAAATCCCCCAAATGTGCAACATCTGTACCATCAAAAAATGTTGGCACTTCTAGCTGCTTACAAAGCTGGCCCAGCTCTTTTTAGTTGAAGACAAAATCTTTGATGAAATTAGAGTAAAATCCATAGATTTGCCGCTAGTTATTTCATGCTATATAGCATTGACAGCTATTATTTTTTTTTCGAAGAATTTAGGTCTACTTCCTTTAGGGATGAGTTTTTGATTAATTTTGTAATTAAAACCAGTCATTTATGCCTTAGGCCTACATAGGTGCAATGCGAATCGGAGACGCACAATTTTTTTTATCTGATTTCCAAGCTTTACCTCCTTGTCGATAGTTCGGAAGATCTTAAGAAGATTTTATTTCATTATTCCATAATCAATAATCAGCTTATTTGTTTTTCTACATTCAATTTTATTTTGTTTACTTAAAAATTTTTACTTTTACTACTTTTTACTTACTTTTTATAGGGAAAATATAGTTTTTGCAAAAAATATAAATTCAACAATTATTTTGTACAACAAAATAAGAAGACTAAGAGAAGACGGATACAATCCTGAAAATCAAAATCCAGAAAACCCAAAATACCGATAATCAAATTCCCAAAAATTCAAAACCCCAAAAATTCAAAACCCCAAAAATCCAAAATCCTGAAAACCTAAGATCCTAAAATACTGAAAAGTCAAATTCCCGAAATTTCAGTATCCTTATAATCTATAATCCCGACAATTTAACTTATAATGTTTGTTATGAATTATGGGTATAGGTACTTATTCTTGAATGAGACTATGTTACTATGCACGTTTAAAATGAAAAACAACATACTTACATATCTAAATTATGAGTGTATCTACTCTTTTATATAAAAATAATATTAATACATTTGAGTTAATGTTTTAAACATTTTCTTACTACACAGTCTTTACCTAAAAAAAATATTCGAGCTAATTTTATTCACAACTCATGCAGCAAGAAAATTTCATTTAAATATTTTGATACTGCTTTTAGCTTTTTTTTCGAAAAAATAATTTTTTTCGAAAATGTTTACCAGAAATATAGACGGTATGTGAAATTTTACTTTTTTAACTCAAGTAGAATTGGAAGCGACCGTGGGTTAGCATTAAATTTAATACTCACAAACAAAACAAACAAACAGTAATATGCAATTGATTTATTTGAATTGTAATTTAAGCTTGCTTTGTATTGCGAGGTTATTGAGTTTAAAGGGTATGGTTTTGGGGATACTGTTCCCAAAACTAGGCTAAGTCTATTTTTTTGAAGTATTATGATTTGTAAGTTTTAATAGAAACCACTTATTCCTTGTTTTATTTTATTCCATTCCAAGTTGTGTTTATGATCAAAAAAGTTCGAAAATCGATTGTATTTTTATTGTGAATCTTATCAAAGCGGATCATCACATGATGTTTATATTCATTTCATCTTCTCAGAAGTCTCAGAAGAAATAAAACACAGATAATTAATATTACGGCCAAGAATTTAGCTCTACTTAAAATATGAGGGTTTGCCATTAGGTTTTAAATAAATAAAGTTTCCTAAAATAAATAGATATCGGTCCAATTTGTTTAATTTTGACATTTTTCAACGTTTTAAGTTTGTAAGTAAGATTTTAAGAGAGATGTCTGCATGTGCGTGTGTATGAACGCTCATACGTCCGTACGTTCGGGAAGGTTTTTTCGTCGTCGATATCTGAAGAACAAGTAAAGATATCGACTTAAAATAAATGTTGTTATACAGATAATAATGCAAAAAGATGAAGATAGGACTCTCAACAAAATTAATTATGAACAAATTAAAAAAGAGCCTGGGATGAGACCCACACTGATAACTTCCCATCCTGTTTGTCCATTTGTCTGGCTTAAAACTTTAATAAAAAATTCATAACAATATTTTTTGGAGATAAATCTTTTGATGTCAATATCTTCCTTTGTTCTCGTAATACTTGAGTTGAAAACCATTTCTTAGGTTTTCGTGATTTTTAAAAAGTTGTCAGTTGTTTTGTTTCTAAAAGATAAACTAAAAATTACTAACAATATTTTTCATATGATGAAATAGTTTGATTTCAAAATCTAGTTTTGTTATAACGAGATTTTTGGTGAAAACCAATTTTAGTAGCATTTCTTGAAAATTTGTATTTCTTATATAAACAAATACAGATTAGATTTTTCTAAGCACAGTATCTTACGTTAACAACAAAATTTAGCAGAAATTTGTTTGTAATTCCTATGGTAAAAAAACCACCCACTCAATTTTCTTGAGATTCCTTTCTGCATTTTTATCTGTATAACAACATTTATTTGAAGTCGGTATCTCCACTGGTTCTTGGGATATGGACGACGAAAAAAGCTTCCCGAACGTACGGACGTATTGTGACGTGATACCAAACTAATACAATTTAGTTAACGAATACTTTACGAACAAAAATTTATTATCTTCTTAATAATTTTATGCAACAAAGAATAATGTTTTTGACATCTGGTAAAATTTTGACAAAAATCGAATTGAGAGTTTGTTTAAAAGTTTAAAAGTTTGTTTAAAAAAATGAACTAATAGTTGTTAAAAATTAATTTTTGACTCAAATTTCTTTTCAAAAATAAAGTACTGGATTTAAAATAATTTCATCTAATAGAAAATAATGTTTTCGACATTCAGTAAACTTTTTTTAAAAATCCAACAGTCAGATTTTTCATAAAAATTCAAATCTACAAAAAATAGTACGTCATTCAGGAGTAAGTATATTCATTACGAAATGAAAAACGAAACAGAACGTAAATCAAGTGACAGATGTCAAACAGACCAACTCCGAAAAAAGTATTGCCAGATTGAAAAAAACACGCCTCGTTAATTGAATAAAAAAAAGGTTCTATAGAGAAAGTATGTCCTAATGTTAACACAGCACCAAAACTTAATCCAATTTAATAAATTTAATTTTTGTTCTACTAAACAAATTATTTTTTAAACAATATATTTCAGAGCAAAACAAACATAATATAAAAATATTGTATTTTGTCAAAAAACAACGGTTACGCATAAATTTAATTTGACAGATAACAAATAATGTTAATGCTTGCATTGCGTCGACATGATTTTTGGCGTTTTGTTTGTCTACGTTGAAATGTAGTATGTAGACAATAAAAGTGATCGAGGAACATCACCGATGAATAAAATATACTACCTATAGAAAACAAAAACTGGGTTCAATCCTTGCTTGTGCAACTTAAAAGTTTTTTGTCACAGGTTTTCTCACTTCCTATAAGAAATTTTCAAATTCTACAAGAGTTATCCTTGCCTCCTATAACAAATTCTACAAGAGTTATTATATAATTATGATATTATGGTTCCTTACAACCAATCAAATACAAAATACAACAACAAAAAAGCCACCCAATTTTCTAGATAGATCCAAATGAAGTAAGGTCAACTTCTAAAGTTTTATCTTATTGCACTTTGCGAATTTAATGAATTTTTTTTGACAATTCTCAACGTTTCAAGAATATAAATTTATACCTCTTTTATCCAATGGATGATCCAGGGGGGGGGGGGTAGTAGGTGTCGATTGAAATTAAAGTTTTAGGCCGATTAGCGTAAGGCGTTTTTTTAATTTTTTTAATACGAAAAATAGCAGCAGTCCTCACACATTTTTTTAAAAACTTTCTATTTATTTTTTGTTCTAAATTTCGCTTCTTTCTACAAGAAAAACATATTTTGGTATTGCTCCAGAAGGGTACCCCTCATAAAACCGTTGTTTTGTTTTTAGTTTTCTCAAGAATTAATGGACTGAATTTCAATAATTTCTCCTTCTGTGCAAGCTGTTGTCGATGATCAAATGATCAAATTGATGATGATGATTTTTGATGATCAAAAACGACATTATTTTTTTTTTGATTTTTAAAAAAATATTAATTTTTTTACAAAACTTGATATCTCAGGGTGAACATTTTTAAAAGAAATTTAAATGTAAAATGTATATTTATAAACATTAAATAACTGCATACCAAAAAAAGAGATTCTGAAACGTGTAATTTGTGAGTGCCACACAAAATTTTCTTCCCAACTCATTTGTTTACCTTAATTTGTTTTTATTTAGTTTTTAGAAAAGTTATGTACTTAAATGCACCTATTTCTTTAAATTCAAGAAGCAAAAATTTTTCTCTCTACAATTTTTAAGTTTTATTGACTCCTTTAAGGTCAAAATATTTTCTGGTATCAACGAGTAAGCCGATTGATGACGATAGTTGTAATATAGACTCAAGAAAATTGAGTTCGAAAAAACTACGTCAAAAAAGGCCAGAAAATTCTCAATATATGATTCTTTCTCATTTCCTAGGTTTTTGAATTTTTGTAACGTTTTTCACATTAATAGAAATGGCAACAAAAAAAGAATATATTATTTTTGGAAAAAAAAGTTCCGTTTCAAAACAAATTCTTACATTTCTGCGTGAAAGCAACAAAGACCCTTTAAACTGTTGTGTTTCAGCTCAAACTTGTAATTTACCATTCAAATCTTCGTAAAATACAAATTTGGTAATTATTATCAAATGTCATAATTCGAGCTTGTTGACATCAAAGTAAATTGCAACTTTTGAGTCGCAATCTACTACTTAAGGGGAATAATTTAATTTGCCTACTCATTAATCTTGTTTTGCGAAATGTACATATATGGTGACTTAAACTTTTTCAATGCTCAAATCAATATAATAAAGACACGATATAAATATTAAGCCTTCACCGTCGTAATATACGAAATGCCTATTTTCTGATTTAAGAACAAAACTAAACAGTTAATTACAATTCTTTTAGTCTCAATCTAGTATCTTCAGGGTAATAATTTTAAAATATTTATATGGTAATTTGCATTCTCTGAATGCTAAAACCATAATGAATAAGTACAATGTAAATATCGAAATATTAAATGTTTGAGCTTAGTCCATACGTTTGGGAAGCTTTTTCTACGTCCATATCTCAAGAACCAGTGGAGATATCGACTTCACATCACATTATAGTCAATGTTTTGACGGCAAAAGTTACATGAAAACTACAATATTTAATTTAGTTTTAGTTGATTTTTATATCAACTATCAATAAAAACAGCGATCATCATTTTGTTCCATGTGAGAAATTCAAATTGTGAATATGAGATTGCTAAAATATTGATAAAGACTGGCTTCATAAAAGAACTTTGTGTCTTTCTGAAACATTTAAGGAGAATTCAATTTAAAACGGAGAGCAAATTCCCTCTGCTATAAATTTTCTAATTTTACATTAATTTCCAAAAACTGCAACACTCGTAAATTTCCAGCTGGGTTCCAAGCCCAGTCTTCCGTGACTACTGAAATTGAGGATTAGATCTCGGGATACAGTATAAAACCTTTATCAAAGAAGAATTCTTAGAACTTGGAACCATAACAAACCCAAACAAATATCACACTTCTTTCACTTGTTCCACTTGTGCATGTGATTCCAAATGAGCAACCAATTGTGGGCATGAAAAAACATACCTTATCGTTCGTGGTTCGTCTGCTTCTGATGCGTAGGCTAACTTCTCGTAAATCTTCTCAAAGAGTTTTATGACCTTTTGTAAACAAACTTTCAATTTCCGTTTCTCATGTCCACCGGCATGTCAAATTTTGGTCTGTTTCTTCTGAGAGGCTAATTGGAAGACGAAACAAAATATTTTGGAATTTTCTTAACAACTTGAAGGCAGTGTGTTACCACAACGATTGCTTCACGGCTCATTTGAATATTGTCGGCAGTTGTTTTGATGACAAACGAATGTTGTTTCATTTAATTTTGTATTTGGTGTGATATTGGAAAAAGTAAAATGCAAGCTAAAAAACATTTGCGACATTTTTAAAGGAGATATTGTTAATATATTCCGATTTTTCAGGAAAACCATTTATTAAAAAATGTTTATCCGGCTTAATTTTGAACTTATAGATTCGTTCGTTTGATCTGTACCTACAACTGTTAAATATTTATATTCCACTTTAAATATTTTTGAAAATTATTCTTTAATAAATTAGTATAAATAGGAACAAAAATCTATGCAAATATTTCGTTATTGCTATTTTTTAAACCCATTGTAAATTATTTGTTTGGATTCTTCTATTTTAATTTTATTTCTTCAATACTTATTTTGTTTGCGAACTCCTCTCTGTAAGACTGTGCCTTTTTTTTCTTCGGCACGTCATTAAATCGATAATGGACCATTCGAAGAGATACACTCTTATATATTATCCCATTTACGATTGGATACTTTTACGCGCAAGTCATTCAACTTATATATACAACAATTATTTAAAAATATATGTAATATTATACACCATCGTATCCTGATGGAGGAATAACCACCATCCCTTGAAAATGTTTTAGGGGATTGAAAAACCTGATATAGAATTGCTATGATTTGTCTTTAGTAAGTAAAGTTATACAAATCTAACAATAAACAGGCACAATTTGATTTAGTTTAAATATTTAAATAAATTAATTACTATTACTATTGGGTTCAAATGCCCGAAGAGCTTCCATAATCCCATACAAAGTAATCCAGAGGTATCAAGTAGCACGAACAAGAGAGCCAGTTAAGAAGCCACTTCTAGGATTGAAGTTGTCTAAATTGATTTAGCAATAAATTGATGTATAGCGCTAAAAGAATCAATCACCTGTCTTACCATTCACCGTAACGACGACGCACGGCTCCTTCCGTATTTCGATATAAATAAGGACCTGCTATTCCGATAGAATAACACACTAAACAGTCAATATGACTGATGATTGTTTTTACTGCTTATATGAAAATTTTGCTAATTGACGAAACCACTTAACAACGAATGAGTTTCATCGCAGTTCTTCAATTGAAGTGCTCTAAGAACTATGCAAACGTATTTATTTTTTCAAAGGAACACCAGCGTTGTTTTGGCGTTAAACTATATTCATTCCAAACTCAACTGCCAAAGCGTATGTACATTGTACATGTACAAAAACCACCGATACTTTTTATGCAGCTTATTTAAGGTAGCGCTACTTTCAGGGTGTACCTGGGTTGGGTCTCAACCAACATGCGTCACCAGCCAGCTCGGTTCCTAGCTAGCTGTCTCCAGTTTCGCACACCAAGTTGGTTGAGGTCCTCTTCCACCTGCTTGCGCCACCTGAGTAACGATCTTTCTCTACTGCGCCGTCCCTCGGGATTGGTTTCGAAGAGAGACTTTACTGCGTAAAAAACAAGCGATTTGCAAGATTTGATTTTAGCGCTGGTGTCGTTGACTGAATTTATAGAGGCGATGTCGTTTTGTCCAAGACGTTCGTCGCAAGATAGTATATACTTGGTCTTGCCCTCATTAACAACTAAAAAACACTCCATTAACATCACGCTTTGATCTTCCAATTATGTCAATATCATCAGCGTATCCGAGTAATTGGATAGATCTTTGGAAGATTGTGCCTCTAGTGTTGACGGGGTTGAGCTTTGAACAATTTTTACCAAAACGATGTTGAAGATGTCGCATGACAGTGCGTCGCCTTGTCTAAAACCTTTTTTGATATCAAATGCATTGGTGAGTTTTTTTCCGACCTTCACAGAGCAGCGTGTATCCATCGTCATTCAGCACAAACAGATAAGTTTGACAAAGATGCCAAAACCTGGACATTGCTCTGTAGAGCTTTTCCCTATAGATGATGCCATACGCGGCTAAAATCGATAAAGAAATGGTGGGTATCGACTTGAAGTTCCTGGGGTTTTCCCAAGATATGCCGTAATGTTTGGTCAATGGTGGACTTTTCTGGTCTGAAACCACACTGATATGGACCTATCAGGTTGTTGACGAACGGCTTCAGGCGTTCACATAATATGGCAGAGAGGATATTATATGCGATGTTCAGGAGACTGATGCCTCTGTAGTTGGCACAATTCAAAGGGTCTTCTTTCTTGTGTATTGGACGAACTATGCTGGGATTCCACTCATTGAGCATGCTTTCTTCCGACTTTATTTTGCAGATGAGTTGGTGGTTTGATGCATGCTCTCCACCCAAACATCACCTGCTGCTTTGATTAATTCGGCAGCGATGGCGTTGGCTCCAGCAGTTGGACTTCAGTTTCGATATATAACTTATATCTTATATATCTTCACTTCGTCGAGGTCGGATAGGCGTAATTATTGTTCCGCGTCGCCTAGGTTGAGTGGTTTTATCTCCCTTACAGCGGAATTTGATTCCGCTCATTAATATTTTCATAAATTTTTGGTGATCCTTTTGTCTCATGTATTTATAATGCAGAATTTTACCTACCGCTGAAAAAACACCTTTTGACATCACAAATGTTAAAATGCTAGGTTTTCTCAAAACCCTCCTTTGTCTATCGAATCCTACTCTCACCTCCCCGCGGTGAACATTGGGTGCCTAGTACCTCAACTGGAGATTGGGTTCTAACCCCAGTGGAAAGTTGTTGGGGGTAGCAAAAGAGAGAGGGGTGGGAGGTGTTTGCACTAAGATACATCTCCTTATCCAGACGGCAGTGGAGGGATTCTCGAGAAGGAGTCAACGGTGGTGTCTACAGTTCTAGTTAGGTTAAACTGCTTAGTAAACACCTTATTTAGCTTCTACGACATATTCGGAGCCCAGGCCTATAAGGAGCGGTTTATCCGTCTACCCGTCCTTGGAGTTATACTAAGGATCTGGCCTTCCAGGTTGGGGGTTGTGCCATCGGGGTAAGTTCCTGACCACGTAAAACTGTCATAGTTGCGAAGCAACAACAGGCCTCGGATAGAGACGGATTTACTGATGACGAACCAAGCAAACGAAATAAGGACAACGAACTTCGTATCTGTACGAGGTGTGTTCAAAAAGTTCCCGGAATTTTCGTTTTTTCAAAAAAATATTTATTTATTCGTTTACATCAATGTGGTTCCCTTCAAAGTAGTCCCCCAGATATAATACACTTATGCCAGCGTTTTTTTCCAATCTTGGAAGGACTCTTGATATTCACTTTTCAGCGATTCGGCCTTTATTTCTTCAATCGAGGAAAAACGCAGTCCTTTCATGGGTCTCTTCAACTTTGGAAACAGGAAAAAGTCACACGGAGCCATATTTGGTGAATATAGAGGTTGGGACATGACTACGGTATTGTTTTTGGCCAAAAAATTACGAACAAGCAACTACGAGTGAGCAGGTGCGTTATCGTGGTCCAAAAGCCATGAATTGTTTTTCTATAAATCTGAGCGTTTTTTCGGATTGCTTCACGCAAACGTCGCATAACTTCAAGGTAATACTAATTATTAACAGTACGACCTTGTGGTAAGAACTCTAGATGCACTATTCCATTATAATCGAAGAAAACAGTACTCAAAACCTTCACTTTTGATCGAACTTGACTTGCTTTTTTCGCTCTTGACGTTGGATGCTTCCAGGTGGACGATTGTGCTTTGGTTTTGACATCATAACCGTAAACCCATATTTCATAACCAGTTATTACCCTTTCAAGCAAACTTGGATCGTCGTTGACGTCATTTAACAGCTCTTGAGCGATGTTCATGCAATTGTTTTTTGGTCAAAATTCAGCAGTTTCAGCAAAAATCGCCGTGCTCATATAGAAACACGCGAACCTTAGCAACTTCCACAGACAAAGTAAACAGTGAATATAGCTGAAAATTGCATCATACTTTAGGGCCAAGTATATCAACACAATACAAAAAAAAATTTGACCTTCGGACTCTCCCGACCCGCGAAATATAAAAATTCCGGGTACTTTTTTGAACACACCTCGTACGTGGAATGTTTGGTTCCTTAATTGACCAGGTGTAGTCGAACAGTTAGCGGAAGTCCTTAAGTGCTGCAAGGCAAATATAAACGCCATCCAAGAAGTGCGATGAGATGGACCGGGCAAAAGCAAACTAAAAGATTGCGATGAATACTACGGCCACTGCTATCGAGAACAAAGGCAACGTATATCTGTCTACGTCAACGTCTATTCTTCCAGCTTTTGGACAAGACATATGAGCAGTGCCCTGGCTATGACATGAAAGCTAGGAAGAGAAGACAGCTTTGGTAACACAATCGGGAGATAGAGCCTGCACGACAACGGATTCCGGCTGATCGATTTTGCTGCGAGAGCGAGAAGTTCTTGTGGCTAGTACGCAGTTCACACATCTTGATATCAATAAGGGGACATGGAAATCTCCTGATGAATCACCTGTCAACCACATTGACCACAAATTGATCGGTGCACGACACTTCTCCAGTATACAGGATATCCGAACATTCCGAGGGTCCAACATTGACTTGGACCACTACCTCGTTGTAGCCCAGGTACGGCTACGGATATCTCAATCCAAGCCAAAGCAAGGAAGTACTGTGAGAAAATTCGACGACGACGCACGGCGCTACACAGTAGGACCAGAGCTGCTCGCAAACTCTATGAGCAGAAGAGGAGAGGGGAACACCGACTTTTTAGATGGAAAAAAAGGGAGCATGAGAAGCGTGCGATGGAGGAGATAGAGAGATGTCACAACCGGAATGAGATTCGGAAATATTATCATAGGGTAAAAAACATTTTCAAGGGTACCAGCCACGAACCGAAGCCATGTAAGGACGATCAGGGGGACATCGTAGTAGAACCGCAGTCTATGCTAAGAATATGGAAAATGGAAAGACCACTTTTCCAAATTATATAACAAATTATTAAAAAGGAGCGGTAAAATATATACTCTAGTTTTTTTCTCAATTTAACAAAATCATTTCATTATACCTTATTTTTTAAACACAATACAAAAACTTAAATATAATATATTTATAACTTTAAAATTACATTTCCGACCTGAATTTTTCTATATTATTTTCGATGTCCAACTTTTCATGATAGCTTATTTGGTCAGTCTACGGGTTAGATGAGCCTTTTAATCATAATTTCCATTTTCCATTTAAAAAATAGGATTTTATTGGTGTGTTGTATATACTGCATAAAATATTATTAGGAATTGTCCAGTACTTGAACTTTAATAGTGCAAATTCCAAACTACAAATCAATATAAAGGATTTATTTTATCTTATGGTTTAAGAAATGTTATTTATCCCAACTTGGTGAACAACGAGCAGTCCCATATCTTATATTAATGCACCTGGATTGAATCACAAGTTTACACGCCGAATGTTTACAATCCAAAAGAGTACCTATGCAAATACTTTTTTTATTCAAACATCCTTTATCCTTTTTTCACTTGATTCCCACCATAATTTAATCAAATTTATGCTATTTTATGTTCTCTTTGAAAAGCTATAACAATAAAAATGTGTCTAGTTTTTATTTGATTTTTCTATTGTCAACTCCAGTTTCATTCCAAATTTCATGCAAAAATTCAATATAAATCGAAGTACATAAACAAATCGTATCTATTCTGTATACATTTATACATTTAGACATTTATAAAGATACATAGATACTCTTATAGAAGGTAAAAACAAAAAATTAAAACGAAAATTCCTGCCAATTCAGACATGGTTGTAAATAAAACTTGTCAAACCTTTTCATCAAAATATAAGACAAGGAACATGACAGCAGCGCCGAGTCAACTCAACTCAAGTCAAAACAGTACCGATTCCAATATGGCACAAAAGTTGAACCTTTATGTACCGAAGACATACCTAGCACGAATTTTTGTTGCCTTCTTTATGTAAGATACATATATATAGATACAATATCTATCTATACAAGTTCGATGTATTTACAATATGGCAATGACTCCATTGCGTGCGCATCCGATATAGCAAAATATTTCTGCCATATGTGTTCTATATTTGTAAACGTATCTAGGTATGTAAAACGTATAGAACCCAAGCCGACAATATTGCTTCGACTCCAATAAAGAGTATCTATGGATCAGTGTTAGCTGTTAGGGCTTTGTTTTTGGTGTATACCTATAAACGTGGAGAAACTGCGCCACACCGCACTGCGTCTTCCATATAGCTATAACATAGATATCTATCTATCTGTCTATGAGTCAGTTCCAGGAATCTAACAATTCACACCCTGGAGGAAGATACAACGCTTCATTCACTATCCGTACGTATTCGAAACAACGACGACGACGACGTCCAAAGAAGTGTTAAACAGTTTTTAACAACCCAAAACGGGCCAAGAAGAGTTCTCGTTTTGTTTTTGCTTTTTTATTTGGGCAACTGTGGCAATAACTTGAGATTGTTAGCCATTCGGTTTGTTAATGTTATTGTTATCGCCTCACAACTACAACAACAAAGGCAACAACAAAAAACTGAACTCGCAATAAAGTTAATAAGCGTTTACCCGTTTACCGACGCGATCCAACCAACTTCCAATCCGAATCGATCCGATTTGTTTTCAATTCGACTAAAAGTGAAAGTTCGTATCTTTTTCAGTTTCTATATTTGAGGATTCAAATATTTATGGTTAGTTGTAGCTCGTTGCGGCTAAACCATCATCAAAGACACTTAAGACAAATTTTAAGGTCTATTTAACCTCCCTCCTCTCTGATATTATATTGTGAGTAATTTATTTGGTTTATAGTTTATTATTATTGCCATAAACGACTCTTGATGATGTGATGTGTGGTGTTTTTTAAAGTGCATAGTACGAATATTATAGTCAGTCGTAAGTCGTCGTCATTAACAAATTAACACAATTACCTACCTCGAAAATTATACCTTCCTACTTTATATTTGCTTTATCATAAAATATGAATATTAAATGAATGTTTATGATTTGTTTATATATTGAGCCTGGGTCTTTATGGAGTTTCATTTTTAATTGCTCGTATGTGCGAGAAGTAAAAAAATTTATATTATTACGACTATACGAGTTCAGTGGCACAAAACGGAAGGGGAAGACATTTTAATTATATTTTATTTTTATTAACACGCGAATCGTTTTAAAGGCAATTAACATTGAATAAAATATTTGGACGCACTTAAATAAGTTGTGATTAATTAAACGATTATAAAGATTAGACTTTTTGTGTTGTGATTTATTTATGCCTATAATAAAAGTTCGCAGAAGTTCTTGTTTTTGAATGAGTGTTTTTGAAATCAATTATATACGAGTAGATTAGGCTATAAGTTAGAAAACTTGAGTACTTATGTCATCTTTCCATGGAGACTTTATACAAAAGCTGGCTGGAATTAAACAAGGTAAGTCTTTATAAGTCTTTTGTTCTATAAAGAAATTAATACAATCATAAATAATGTTCTTTTTTGGTAATATTTAAACAACATTTTGTCAATTTTTAAAACAAAATTCATCAATTAGGATATTTGTTTTGCGACGGTAATATTTACATGTGTACTTACATATTTATTCGCAATTGATTTGTTTCTTTAGGGCTCTAAAAGTTGAACATATTTATGAAGGGTGTTTTAAAGAAGTGGGGTCTTGAATGTGGTAAAAAATTTTTCGGAGTTCACTTTTTCGGCTTAATTTAAAATAATTGTGAGAATTTATAACTTTCAACCGCAGCTTCACAGAAGTCAAAAGGTTTTCATAAGCAGTGGAAAGTCTTCAATTAGTATGACTTCAAGCAGTAAAAAGACATTGAATGCATTTAAAGACTTTAAGACTGCAAGGAATGTAAAAGACTTTTCAAAGACTTAAAAAGAATGCATTATTTTTATTAAAAATCTTTTGACTGCTTTTAATGATTGCATTCCCGAAGAATCAGTTGAATGAGTGAATTAGAAGTCTTTTGACTGCTTTTGGTGATTGCATTCCCGAAGAATCAGTTGAATGAGTGGGACTTTTCGAAATGTAATACCATAATATTGCATTCTTTTGAAACTCTGATACTCAGCTTGGTTTGCCATTTTATAACAAATAGATTTATTTCTGAACAATTTTTGAAAATTGTTAAAATTTATTACCAAATTTATGGTTCGGTTCGCGTGACGCACTGCGACCAATATTCTGTTGACATGTGGCATGACCTCCAAGATTGTGCGATTTAACACCGCTGGACTATTGTTTATGAAATAATAATGTAGAGTCACTTGTCTACGCAGATAAGCCCGAGACTATTGACGACTCGAAAGAAAATATTCGGCGAGTTATTGCTGACATAAAGCCACAATTGCTGCAAAAGTGGTCGAATTGGGCCTGTAACTTATTTGAGCCAGCTGCACTTGCACGAAACCATTTTTAAAACCCAATGGCAACTAAAGTTTAAATCTTGGTCACGACAATAGATTGTATGCGTTTTATTTCTCCTTAAAACCCCTCACGTCTAAATCAAACCAGTAGTACCCGTGGCGTGATGGTTAGTGCGTAGGAATGTCATGCCAGAGGTCTTGGGTTTAATCGCTACTTGTGCTACCTATAAAAGTTGATTCACAGGTATTGCCGCTGGCGAAGCATTGAAAAATTTTCCAAGAGAAATTCTTATCCAGTGTTTTCTCAAATTAGCCGTTCGGACACGGCATTAAACTTTAGGTCCCTTTCCATCCCTGACAAGATTATTCGCACACAGGAATGATTGAGAGTTGTAAATCACTAGGTTCTAGATCTCAACGGACTGTTGCGCTGCATAATTTATTTTTAGATTTAACTAATTAAACTTTTCAACAACATTATTAGCGTAAGCTGAAAATGATGATTTTTGGTTCCTTAGCATTAAAAAAGGTAGCACACAATGTCATTAACTTTTTTGGAATAATATTGTTTTTTGTGTTCTGCTTATCGAATTTGTAATGGTAAGAGTTTGAAATAATTAATATCTAAATTATGAAAATAGTCTCTTAAAATAAGGCGAAAAAAAGGAGTTAACCTCGGAATAAGATATATGAAGCTGGAAATGTGCTTGTACTTTCCTTTTAGAATTTATTGTTAATATTGTGTAAAAAGTCTCATTAAATCTTTTGTCCGCGTCGGAAGTTATGGATAGCGAAAACCAAGTAATTATCTCCGTTTCTTTAAGTGCAATAATGTTAACACCCTTTCCAAAATTGTGAAGCCTGCAATTTGCTAAAATATTTCTCTAAATCATTTTTTCATATACCTACTCAACCGTTTCAGAGACTCTACATATTTTTTAAATTAAATTGTTGGTGAAAAAAATTAATGTTTATGGAAACAAAAATACATTGTCTTTGAAATTTCTAAGCTTTTAACTAGTTATCTAATCTGCCACCAAAAAGTACAGCACCACATCATATGGTTGTATTTACCGTTTCTATTTTCAGAAAACTAGAATGGGTGGGACTTGGACCACATGAAATTCCATGGACCATATCAAATTCCAATCCAATTTACAAAACATCATTTTAAGTAATTCATCTGGAACTAGTGATGCACGTTTTTGTAATTTGATCTAGAAATACATTTTTAAGCACCCAGAAATCTCCAATATCATGCCCTTACCATTATTTTTAAACGGCAAGGTTTAGATTAGATAACTGGTTAAGCTCACACGTTTTAAAGAAAAAGTACTAATTTTGTACTAACTTAATTTTGTTCACTATTATCTTAATTTCAAAAAAACTTCGTATCAAAAATTATTGGTACACATTTTAGCGTAATTAACACTCTTGTACTAATAGAAACAGAAATAATCACAGTGGTTTTCTCGACTTTTAAGAGTCCATGCATAACTTACGAGATGTCCATGATAAAAAAAATAAGTTTATTAGACACTAGGATGTGCATAAGTGGGGAAAGGACTTTCAAAACAATTCAGTACACGTTTTTTTTCACAGTAGCAATTTAAAAAAGGGAAACATTTGGTTGACCAAAAGTATTTCTCGAACCAACACCATTAGCAATTTCAACACAATTTTATATTATATATCTTAAAACCTGATACCAAATTAGTATAAATTTGATTTTTTAGCAAATTATTATACTAAAAAGATGATTTACCTAATTTTAAATGTTTTTAACATCTTTTCATCTCTTAACAATTTGTTAAAGTTAAAATCATGGAATGGCTACTTTAACTTTTAGCATCTGTAAAATTATTCTTATAAGAGCAGTGGATGAATGGGTTCAGTCAACAGTTGGGAATTTTAACTAATATGTCCTTTTAAGAGTACCTATACATATTTGCTTTGTTTATTTTCACGAACGTCACTTTTTAGACATGTTTGGATGCTCGTTTTTTAAAAAAAAAGGCAAATAGCAATATACTAGTAAGCAAAACGAAAAGAAAGGTTTAAATTTTGGAGTCACTTGGTAAATTGCTAAATATTTAGCAAATTACTACCTAGTAAGTTGTTAAACCTTTAACAATAGGTTGTTTAAAATTTTCCGCCAATGTTTTTGACATCTAGTAACTTTTTAGAAAAATCGATTTGACCTAAAAAATTCCACTAAAAGTTATTAAATACTGATTTTTGACTCGAATATTTCAAAAATAAATGAGGTTATAGACTTCAAAATTATTTCATTTCTTACAAAATATTTTTGTTAACATACTAAGCTAATTAAAACTTGCAAAGAATGCTACTAGAAATTGGTTTTCGACTTAAATATCTCGGGAACAAACACAGACAGTGAAATCAAACTTATATTGCCATGTAAAAAAAATAAGTACAAAAATTAGGTTGCGCAACAGTCCGTAGAGAACCAGACCCTAGTGACTAACAACAACAACCATTTCAGAGAAGGAGGGGACCTACTGTTTTTATGCCGAATCCAAACGCCTAATAAGAGAAAGAAATTTATATGTCAAGAATTATCATTTAAAAAAAAAAATATTACTGTTAACTTTTCGTTAATTTTAAAGAAAATTCCAATATTTTTTGTTTTTATAAAGAAAACCTACAGAAACCACTAAAAACTGATAAGAAATGGTTTTCGAATCAAATAAATTTAGAACAAAGAATGCAAATGATTTCAAACTTTTTTTAACCTGACACAAAATGTTGTTAGTAATATTTTGTAAAACTTTTTGAAATATCGACAGACAGGCACTAATGGGAAGTTATCAGTGTGATTCGCATTCAAGCCTCTTTTTTTTTAAAGTTATGAGAGCTGGATAAAGTAAAAATTCAGAAAGATTATCTTTGAAGCTACATGTGTTTTTGTTTGTGCTTAAGGCACAAAATTTTGTAAATAAAACAACTTTGAGTGCTAGGATTTGTCATCCTAGGTACATATTTTACTGTAATATATGTAACTATATTTGCTGTCTTTTGTTACCAGGTTGCAGGGTTTTAAAGAAACGATGGGTTACAGCATTATTTTAGACATTTTTCTGTTATTAGACTGTTCCATGCTCCACATTTACTATTGAATAAAATACATACATTAGTAACCATTGCTAAAAACAAAATGATATTTTTTTGTTATAAACTTTTTTATCAAGCCAAAAGACCCAAAAATTATAAAAAAGACTCATAATAAAAATATATATATATGATTCTGTTGTACATTTTTTTGCTAAAGCCCTATCACAACACACAAGAATGGAACTAGGCTTTGGTTTAAGGGAGTCACAATATTTGTGTATCCTTATAAGAATTAAGTAAAGATCCCAAAAAATCTTAATTTTCTTTCATAAAGTTTTCTTAAAAATTTTAGGAAAACATGCTTTACCGAAATTTTGAAATTGATGGGTGAAGAAATCTAATTAATCGATATAGAATATTAAGGAAATTTAAATTTTTTGTAGTTAAATGCAAAAATTCATTATTTTATTATTGTGGTCATCTAAAGTGAAAACAAGACCCAACTTTGTAACTATACAATTATTTAACTACTCTATACTTTTAACATATAATTGTATAATAGTTAACGATTTTGACAATTGAAAATCACACCATTATTAAAAATGGAACAATACAGGAATTCAACAACGTATGAAATTGTTCAAATTCACAATAAAAGTTTTTGCAGTACTTTGCATACTTCAAAAAACTAAAGCACTTTTAGGTAATTTTAAAGCTCTTTCTCTGTCGGCGATAGTGAAACTATAGTAGACCAATTTGAGCTGTTGAAACAAGTTAGTGTTGTGATGAATCAAACCGTGTGTGTCGTTTAAAGTACAACTTAGAATATTGCTGCTGCAGCTTATTTAAAAAATACCAAGGTTTGTTGATTTTTCGTCTATCTTTCTAGAAATGACATTACACTGTTTTTCGAATAAGATTGAAATAAATAAAATTTCATAAAAATCAATCTTTTTTAAACTTTTTTTTTTGGAAATTTGTACTATTTTTCTTAATAGCTAGAAGATGCAGAGATACTTATTTGTTTCTTTTTTAGTCAGGGCTTTAAGATTATAAAGGGTGATTTTTGAAAAGCTATAAGAAAGTTAAAAAAAAACACAGTAAATTCAGAAAAATGTATAAAATCTTTATTTGAATCGATAGTACGGTCCATATAATTTAATGTTTGAAGATTATTTCATGCAAATGTTGGCCTTGACTGCGCCTCAAATGGTCCATCCGCTTAGTCCAATTTTGGCATACTCTTTCCAACATTTCGGCAGGTATCTCACGAATAAATGCTTCAATGTTGTCTTCCAATGCGTACATGGAAACGGGCTTGTCTGTATAGACATGACATGAGCTTTAACATAGCCCCACAAAAAATAGTCTAAAGGCGTTAAATCGCACGATCTAGGCGGTCAATTGACCGGTCCAGAACGTTTTTTTTTGGGCAAAAAAAAGTTTGATATCATCTCACGGTAGCGCTTACCATTCACAGGTACATTACGATTCGCATCATCTTTGAAGAAGTACGGTCCCATAAACCGCACCAAACTGTGACTTTTTCTGCATGCAATGGTAGCTCTTGCAATGCTTCTGGCTGATATTCACTCCAAAATCGACAATTCTGCTAATTTACGTATACCCATTGCGCTAAAAATGAGCTTAGTCGCTGAACACAATTTTTCGGTAAAAAAGCGCGCGATGAACTTTCTTAACAGAGCACGCATTTTGATAATAAAATTCAATAATTTGCAAGCGTTGTTCGTTTGTAAGACGATTCATGGTTAAATTATAGACTGAAGAAGTCTGACAGTGAAACAAAACACAAAACGTGCGTCAGCTGTTTATACCAGTGTTGCCAAAAAGATAATAGCTAAAAAATTATATTTTTAATTATATTTTCCATGAAAAATTCATTAAATCAATTTGAAAGTTATACCTAAGGTGTATCTTATCAATTTATGTTTGTTCCATATATTGAAAATTGAAAGTTACATCTTTGAGCGTATGTTCTCAACCATTTTCGACAGTCAGTCAATGCAATCAGGTAGGCACAGAGTTTAAGATTTGATAGGTGTATATGTATTTGAAAAAAAAATAACTATTGAATTCAATTGAATACTTATTAAAATATTTTATATTTTCAGTTGTCTGAGGCAATTGCTATATTTTTAATAAATATTTTCTCTTCATGAAGTTATATATTATAGGTTAGTTGATAATTTAAACAGGTGATTCAAAATATAGTAGATTTCGCAACTCATTTAAATTAAACCCTTAAAAGCTTTGATAAAAGTACATACACTAATTAGATAAAATGATAAGAGTTTTTCAAAAAGCTAAGAAAAGGTCATATTTATGATTTAAATATGTATAGCTAATTACTTTGCATATGATAACATAATATGTTTTATTTAAATATCTGATTTTGTTCGCGAGATATTTTAGTCCAAAACCCATTTTTATCAGTTATTGGTAGCATTTTTTGAACTGTCAATTTGATTTTTCAAATTTTGTCTAAGCTATTTAAATAATGCTTATGTAAATACATATAGATGAAAACTGGGATCTGATTAAATTCTCTTAAGGTATGGTAACATAACTACTCATCCATTGTTAAAGCTTGGTAGTTAAAGATTAATTTTTTAATCATTTTTAACTTCCGTTCCTTACAACTATAAAGTAGAAATCCCTTAGTGCATCCACTTAAACGAATTAATTCTTTTAAACATTGTCAACCAAGAATACATCACTTTTCGTTACACAATAGTCCTTTTAATCTACTTCCGTTTTGTTGGTATTTTGTCCTCCATTTACATTTTAACACATTTACTACCGACGAACGTGTCCCCATCAAAAATATACAGCTTCACATTTTCGAATCTTCCCACGTAAAAGGAATTCTTTTTTTATGTGACAGATCTGAGATGACGTTGTAAAATAAAAATGAAGAACGCCAACGCCAATGCCAACGCAAAGAAAAAAATGTGTTAAATGTCACTTAACTTCAATTACGCACAAACATTGTAACATTTACACGAAGCCATTTCCATCCGGTTGAGTTTTTGTTGTTCTTTTGTCATCCAACCGTCACTTGATGGGTTTTTGTCCTACGGGCTATACAGCTGATAGGATTTGTTATAGACTGTGACTGTGACTCGGTATTCCTTAGGGAAGATTTTCAAATAAACGCCATTGTAGAAAAAGAAAGAAAGTAAGTCAGTTGACTACCTAACCAACCCTCCTACTTACAAATGGCCGACTTGTTCATAATTTTATTATGGGCGGAGCGTGTAAGAGAATGAAATAAAAGCAATTGAATACAGTCTACAGTGTGTATGGGAAGACAACTACCATATTGTTTTGTTTTTAACACTGTGCTTCTTGTTATGTGTAGTGCGTGGAAATAAATTTAAAGTAATTTTAAAATAACTATATTATTGTATTTAATGATTCACCTACATTCTTTCTTCGAGTACATAAATCCATCCAACATTTTGAATGCTCTCAGATTAGTAAAAATTATAATAATTTGTTAAGACTTACTAAATAATATTTGCACTAGTCTTATGGACATTTAAAAATTGTGAAAACTTTATTGTTAAAAAAATAAATGCAGCTTATTACAAACAACATCAAATTTATTTGATTCATGGTTTGCTCCATTTGGATGTCTTTATTTGCTTGAAAATCATAGAATAATAAAAATATGGTCACTTTCAACATTTAAGGATGAAATAAGATTGTGAATTTTGTATTTTTAGTGTCAATTCTGTTGATGCGAAAAATTCGTATGCTAAAGAAATTTCAGACAAAAATTTAGTTTCAAACGAAAAACATATATTTTTTATTCATTCATTATTTTTCATTCAGGTCAAACAAAAAATGTTAAAAAAGATGTTAAAATGCGGAAACCGCGGTTGTTGTATTAAATGATTGGTATTCAGAAGTACTGGGTTGGATTTTGTATTAAGTTTTTGAAAGTCGTTTTGACTATTGCTTTCTATATTTGTATCTATAAACATGATAGAGACAACAATAGTCGAAACAAATATCAATTTGTCAAACAATTGTTACGATTTACGTGGTATGGCCCTCGAGGTGCCGTGAAATAAAACCAAGTGAAATAAGACCAACTTTTTAAAATTATCCTTGTTGCACATTACAAAATTGAAATACGACCAATTTGCAGCAGTTGGCCATATTGGACTTTAACAAAATAAAATAAGGCCAAATTATTTTGAGAAAGAAAAACAACTTATTTTTACGGTGATGTAAATTCTTGGAATTTGACCTTATATCACTTGGCTTTTTTTCACGGCACCTATTTTGGTGACGTGAAAAAAGCCAAGTGATATAAGACAAGATTTCAAGTTTATTTCACCTTCAACAGTACCTATTGTTTGCCAGAAATGCATAGTAACTTTGCATACATTCAACCTTGCACCTACCCCATAATTCTGTAGTGTGTCCAAGGAGGAGGTTGCATACTTCACCCTAAAAACAAATTGGTCTTATTTCTCAAAATAATTTGGCCTTATTTCACTTTGTCAAATTACAATAAGGGTATTTTTTAAAAGTTGTTCTTATTTCACTGCACCGATAAAATAAGTTTGATTTCAATATCAGCTTTTATTTCCGAGATATTTTTGTAAATATCTGAATTTTAAATAATTTCGAGTCTAAAATCAATTTTTACAACTTTTATTAGTATTTTACTCTTTTAACATTTTTTTAATCTTTTTGTCAATAGTTAAATATAAATGTGTTCATTGACCATATCAACGAACAATTATCTAAAAACAATGGATTAAAAATCTTGAAATGTCAAAACTTTCAACTTGAGGGGTAAATCTGATTTTAGTGTTTTCAATGGGAAAGTAAAATATTTGAATTCATTTACTGTTAGTAGCTTTTTTAACGGGAACAATAAACATTTTTTTAACAAGTAAAAAAATGATTACGAAGAGTTTGACCAAATATGGGAATACATTTGGATATAATAAAATACATTTTATTTTCATGTGATATAGCTAGGGTTTTAATTGTATTTAAATTACATAACTTATCATCATTCTTTTGAAAAAGAATTGAACATTTCTGAATTTATGTTTAGTATTCAAAAAATGCCACTTCTTCCAAAGAGCACCATGTTGTATGCATTGAGTTAACAAAACGAAACAATTTAGTCATAATGGTTACAAGTATTCTATATTTCAAAATACTGTAGATTAAAAATAATGTATGTATGCTGTTTAAACAATACGCTGTATCTCATAGCACTGCAAATCAAAATAATTTATTACAAAATACTAATCCTAAAAAAGTGTATTTGGTTCGCTGCATATGGTTCTTTAAAAAATGAACCTCGCAGCTGATAAAGAAATAAAAAAAATAAGCATTAAACATTTTAAAAATGAATATAAGCTTTTCAACATCTAGAATTAAAATTCGATGCATAAAACCTGAAAAGAAAATAGAGGAATGAAGCAACAAAATTAAAAAAGAATACATACATATCTAAAATTGATTTTTTGTATTTAATGGAAATTATCTTAAATTGTTGAGTTGGTTTATTTGAAATAAAAATTGTTTGATACCTGAACTCTAAAAAATTATTATTTTTTTTTATAGTTGACGGGCACTCAAGGGGTTATTAATACCCTTAACATGTTTAAAGTTTAAACACAGTGCGAGCTTTAGGAAAATAGGGAAGGATGAAAGAGGAGATACCGATGCACATAGGTCATAAAGTTTTGAATGTGAAAATGATAGGGAAAAACAGAGTTGGGTAAAGCATTCCACATTTTCGATGTGCGGTTAAAAAAAGAATCTCTATACTTGACAGTACGTCCGAAACTGAGATCAAGGGTAAACTGATGAGCATTCGTAGAAGTAAGAGTATTACGGCTGAATTGTTTGAGGGGGGGAATGTAACTGGCTAATTCGACAGAACACTGTTTATAAAAATATCGGTAGTTGTTTCGGTTATATTTCTATCGCCTATCATTTTCAAAGTTCTGTTTTGGATCCTGTTTTAAAATGTCAGTACCTTAAACTGAACTTAAAAAGAGGCGGGATGTGACCCGCTCCGATTATTGGGAGGTCTGTCAATTTGTTTTGCTTAAAATTTTAATCTTGTATTCAGAACAATATTTTTTGTGAGATAAATAATTTGGAGTCAATATCTTTCTCTGTTTTCATAATACTTGAGCCGAAAACTATTTCTTATCTGTTTTTTGTTGTTTGTGTAAGTTGTCAGTTGAATTTTTCTAAAAAATTCACTAAAAATTACCAACAATAATTTGCATTTGATGAAACAGCTTGATTTCAAAATCTATTTTTATTAACGAAATTTTTAGTCGAAAACCAATTTCAACCAATTTTATTAACATTACTTGAAAGTTTTTATTTCTTATGTAAACAAATACAGATTGGATTTTTCTAAGGAAATTAAGCACAAAATTAAATAATTTTTAAGTCAATACCTTCATTTATCAAGAGATATCGAAAATCTTACATCAATTTTTACCAATTTTGAGTACTATTTTTCGTAGATCACGTCACAATATATAATATGAATTTAATAAAATTCGCTAGCATTACTGGTTAGTGAGTTATTTTGGGTTAACCCATTCAATTTTACTTTCTGCATTATTATCTGTATAAACAAATTTATTTAAAGTCGATATCTCTACTGGTTCTTGAGATATGCACAACGAAAAAAGCTTCCCGAACGTACGGACGTACGTGTATACGCATGCACAGACATCTCTCAAAAAACCTTTTTTTTAGACTCTTAGGAAATTGAAACGTCGAGAAATGTCAACATTTTCAATTCGATAAATCGGACCGATTACAATAACTTCCTATGGGAAGTTAAAAAGAAAAATTGTTTTGATAATGTAAAAACTCTTTTACGTTATCAAAGTGAAATACAGAACTTGTCCGTACAGAACCAGGTACTAGTGACTTAGAGCTTATAACTATTCCATTGTGTATTGGATCTACAGTTGTTATGTCGAAACCGAACGGCTTATTTGAGAAAGTACTTTTTATATTACTTTTGGAGGATTTGTCAATCCCTCGCAAGAAGCAGTACTCGTGAAAAAAAAACTTTGTTGTAACACAGGCAAGAATTGAACCTAATACCTCTAACATGACAGTTTTACGCACTAAAAATAACGCCGGGAAACTACAGATAATTTTGAAATACTGCTTTGTAGTTTTTTGGCTTTACAGTATTTTTTACATACAAAAGTTCGCATTACAGTATTTTTAATGCAATTTAATTTGTTTTATATTAAAATTAACCTTCCTTTTTTAAAACTCTAAATTGCCAAAAATAAAGCAAAGTCACAAAAAACTCAAAATATAAGCCATACAAATTTCAACCAAAAATTAATATCTTGAATTAAATTAAATAAAGACATTTAACAATAGCAAAATATAAACATTGTAACACAAATACAGAAATTTAAAGAACGTTTATTTATGTAATAAGTTACAAAATGGTTATAATACCTTATTCCAAAAAAATACTCAATTTCAAAAGTTCTGTCTGTATAAACCCACATATAACTCTTATCTCTAACTTATTTAAGAATGAAATCATACAAACTTTTTCATAAATTGAAATCAATCTTAAACCCAAAAAAAAAAGAGGCTGGGATGCGACCCACACTGATAACTTCCCATCCCTTCTGTCTATTTGTCTTGCTTAAAAGTTTGTCTATATATATAAATTTTTACAAAATTTGCGTTCTATTTTTTGTAGATTTTATTTTTTTATGAAAAAACGGACTGTTGGATTTTTATAAAAAAAATTACTGAATATCGAAAACATATATTTTCTGTGAAATAAAATAAGTTTAAGGCAAATATTTTTAATTTTTGAAAAGCTTTTTGAGTCGAAAGTAAATTTTTACCAAGTTTTAGTATTGTTTTTTTTTAGGTTTTTAATTTTTTGTACAAAAACTGTCACTTTGATTTTTCTCAAAATTTTTCCTAATGTTCAAAACAATATTTCTTATAAGTTAAAATTAGTTAGAAGCCATTTCCCAAATTTTTGAAAAGATATTTGAGTCGAAAATCTATTTTTACAAACTTTTGTTAATTTTTTTTGAAAATTTTACTGAATGTGGAAAACAATATTTCTTATAAGATAAAATAAGTTTGAAGCCTAAGTCTCAAGTTTTTGAAAAGATATTTGAGTCGAAATTCAATTTTTCCCAACTTTGAGTAATGTTTTTTTATGTTTTTATTTTTTATAAAAAAAACTGTCAATTAGATTTTTCTCAAAATTTTATCAGATGTCAAAAACATTATTCTTCGTTGCACAAAATTGTTTTAGAGATGAAATCATATTTTGGTCGTAAAATTTTCGAGGTGACAAATTTTTGTTTTCAGTTTTTTTGATTTATAAAAAAAACCGTTAATTGGATTTTTTTCCAAAAATATACCTGTTTTGTATTACGTTACAATATATAATATAAAATTTAATTCAAGTCTCTAGCGTCATTATTTCATGAGATATTTAGGGTTAACCAAAATGTTCACCTTTTTTTTAAACTGTTATGGTAAAAAAACCACCCACGCAATTTTCTTGAGAGCCCTTTCTGCATCTTTCTGATTTATTATCTGTATAACAAAATTTATTTGAAGTCGATATCTCTTTTGGTTCTTGAGTTATGGAAGACGAAAAAAACGTCGCGAACGTACAGACGTACGGACGTACGGACGTACGTACACACGCACGCACAGACATCTTTCTAAAAATCTTTTATTTCGACGCAGGGACCTTGAAACGTCAAGAAATGTCAAAATTTTCAATTTGACAAATCGGACCCATTACAATAACTTCCTATGGGAAGTTAAAAAAACTAAAAGAAATATTTTTGTTTAAAATCTTCTTTTTTAGGACATATTGTTATATAAATGGGAGCTTCAATTTATTTATAGAGCTTTATTTAACTATGTGTACTTAAGTATAGAGGAAGTTAATATTTTCAAAACTCAGTAAAAGTTAAGATGTTCAATAATCCTCAAGGCCACGATGAACTTTGAATAATTTTTTTACAAACAAAACGGAATGTTTAAATAATTTATTTCTATTTGTATTAACCATTTCAAGTATTAAATTTAACAGTTCATTTACCAAAAGATGATGAATTTATCTAATCTCTTGTAAAGTTGCATGAATACATACCCTTAATGTTTGAAATGTGGATAATGGAATTCTTGTATCAATAAAGGAACACACTCATAATGGACGCATTCAAAGTTGTATTTGAAAATTCTTTTTACAAAAGGTTCTGGTATAAATTAATGTTAAACGAAGTACTTAAAATTGCCACTGGGGTATTTCCTTTTTTTGTTCAGAGCTCTGAAATCTGAGTCTTCTGAACAAACTCTGCTCTGGATGTTGTCCGAATACTCAGATTTTTTTTTTAAATGCATTTGCGTACTTGGCTTTCTGGTATGTGTTTAAATTTTTTATTTCCTGATACAGATTTCCAAAATCGCATGTCATCCTAGGAATTAAGAACGTCGTAATTCATTTTTGAATTGATTGTTTTTGTTATGAGTTCATCTCAAGATTGAGCGATTTTTTATCATCCAAGCTGGATGGCCATGCTCTGCATTCAAAAACCAACCTCTGATTTATATAGTAAATGTTAGCACAACTTTAAACTCCGACCTTTGTGCTCACTTTTCACTAATCCAATTTGTCCAAGTGGAAGGATTCAAATCCACTTTAAGTACGGATACAGGGAATTTTTATAACAATTTCCCTTCCCAATATTTTAGGGTTGTGTCTTTGCTATCGCGTATCTACGATATTAGACATAGTGGTAATTTTCTTAGTACAAAAAGTACAATCCTAACACCATAGATGGCAGGCCTACTGCTTTTCATTGCGCATATCCGGGCGTGGCCAAAAATAATGATGGCCGCCAAAAAAAAAGACTTCAATGCCATTGATAATGGTTTTTCTCTCTTACACACAATTAATACCTCCAAAATAGAGACAGGCATATATATAAAAAATATATATTTGAAGCTAGAGGATTTGTAGGTAAGTAGAAGAAGTATATTAAAATTCAAGCTATTAACTTTTTTTCTGTTCAAAGATGATAAGTTTTAATGACAAAACTTGAGTTAGAGGTAAAGTGGTTGTGTGGTCGTTTGTGTTGCTTTTCCATTTAAAATTAATTCAAACTTTTTGTTTTAATCTTGATATTTTTTTAATTGCCTTTTTTTTTGATTATTAATTTATTTTTAAATTTTGATAGAGGATTCCCGCTTAATCTTGATATTATTTTTTTTTTCTTTAATTAAAATTTAAATTATGTTATTAGATTTTTGATAGATAAGTTCATTTGTAACTATACCTACCCTTGAATATATTTATATTGATTCTATTATTCCTTCACAAATTTAAATTAAGTCTCTGCATTTGAGGAAGAAAAATGTACCTATTTGTTATATTTTGAAATTTTGAACTTCAATTGTATGAATTGTTAATAGTAAAATTAAGGTTGGAAAACTATACTACGTATTTGATAAATAAGAGGGGAAAGTATGAATTAAACTTTTCATGTTTTATATAGGTATCTGACTTCTTTATTTGAGTTTGAACTTTAAATTACTGACTCTAAATTTTTTTTGAAATAAGTATTAAAAAGTATTTGGTTTTAAGATCAATTGATTACTTGCTAAGTAATATAATTCGCCAAATATAAAGCTACGTTAAAAAGAGTTGCACTGATGTGTATTTTAACTGTCAGAAAAATTCTCTGTTTTTATGAACGCAAACATATAAAGAAAATAACATACAAATTATAATTAAATACATTTTTGAGAGTGATAGGTATTTGTGTATTTAAGAATTTGGTTTACTATGCAGATTATCATTATTCGTTCTGAAAATGTTTGATTTCAATTTTTTTTATTTTCAATACCAAGACAATGTCAAATTAACTTTTTTAAATGTTATTTGATAAGTTTATAACTTTATTCGTTTATTAGATACTGCAATAGCAAACTATGTTATTGTAATCGGCCCGATTTGTCAAATTGGAAATTTTAAAATTTCTCAACGTTTCAAGGTCCATATAGAATGTAAATGAAAGATATTTAGAGAGATGCCTGTTTTTGATTTTTTTTGTAGATTTAAAAAACTCAAAAGAAAATGTTTGTCACCTGGAATATTTTACGAACAGAAAATGGTTTTAACCTGCAAAATAATTTTATGCAACGAAGAACAACGTTTTTAGACATCTGGTTAAATTTTGAGAAATACCGAATTAATGCTTTTTTACAAAAAATAAAAAACTGATCAACTTTCGAGCTGGGCAAATCTTATAATTGCAATCGTTTTACATCGCATACAATAACTTTTAAAAAAATTAGTACAGTCATCGTTTTCTTTTTTATTAGCATTCTATAGGTATGATATATTGGGGGTGATAGCAAAATTTTTAAAAATATTATTGAGAAACATAAAACATCGTTTCAAAAATATCCTAACGATTGCAAGTTTAAGAACGCAACAACATTTTAAATTACGAAATAATTTGTGTAAAATGGTTTTGAGACATCAATATATTAAACGTTTGTATGTCTACACTTACACAAACGTTTACAAGTCCAAGATTTTAAATACGGTAGTCCAATAATGGTGGGCTAACTATAGCTATCCCAAAATATAGAAAATAATAATATAAAATACAAGGAAACAAATTTTTTAGAAACTAAAAACATCAAAAGTGTAGACGAGGACTTGGTTTAAAAGATTTTTATTTATTTAAACAAGACTGTTTCGTCTCACAGATATTTTATTTTATGATAATTTGTTTAATGATTTTCTTATTCTCTATTTTTTACTCTGACATTGATGTAATTAAAATAATAAGCAGCAAGTGAAAATTAAACAAGTAGGTAGATAAGAAATGTATGAATGTGAGATACATATGTATATGTATGTATACAACTTAGGATGGTATAAATACATATTTACAAAAGTGATGTTTAAAAATTTGCAAACATTTTTTAGTTGATAAATAGTAAACTTTTAAGAAAAATGTGTTTGTAAAATTTTTGTGGGAAATGTTTTAATGGAACTTTAACTAGTTTTTTATTTTGAACAAATGATTTTGAGACGAATTACATTTTCGGATTTGTGTGTGTTAAATGTTTTACACTGCTTATGATACGAGAACCGTGATTGTATACACTTTTCTAAAAGATGAGTATACTCGTATAAGTTATTATTAGTCAAACTGCATTTTCAGAATTTTCGTGAGTTAAACCACCAATTTTTCTTTTTCCAAAATTTTGACAAAAAAATATTAAAAATAGAAGGAAGACTATTTTATTTAATGACCAAAGATTTTAAGAGATATAGATACAAACTATTCCATGTTTTAAAAAAACTTGTACAAACGATTATTAGTCAAATTTCATTTTTAGAATTTTCATATTTCGAAGTTGGTTGGACAAAATATTCAAAAAATAATTAAAAATACAAGGAATATGTATTTTTGAAAACAAGTATCATAATCCGTTGCATGTTTTTCTAGACATTAAAAAAAATTGACAAAAAAGTTTTTTGTCCCACATTTTTGGGACATGTATAAACTAAATAATTTGATGTACAAATTTGAGCAAACGTTTATTAGTCGAATTTTTCAGATAAGTACACCTTTTACAATTGCTAATAAAAACACAAAAAATGTGACTGTGCCAATTTTCTTAAAAGTTGGATAAACTTGTACACACGATGTACAAACGATTGCAATTATCAGATTTGACCAACTCAAAAATTGCTGGGCCAACTACATACTGACACTAAAAGTTGGTAAAAATTGAATTTTGGCTGAAATATCGTGGCAAAAATTAAAGATATTGGCTTTAAACTAATTTCATCTTTCATTCAGAGAAATTTCTATAAATATCCAACAGTAACTTTATTAAAATTAAAATCCACAAAAAATACTACACAAAATTCTCGATGTATCGTGAATAAATTAAGGTTTTGACTTCTTTTGCTAAATTTTGTTGTTAACATAAGTTACAGGTCCTAATAAAAAGGTCAAAAAAAAAACCCTACTAAAATTGGTTTTCAACTAAAAATCTTGTGAACAAAAACACACATTGAATTTAAAATATTGTTGCTGATGACATCAAGCTATTTTTTTAAAAATTAAATTGAAAACTTTTTTTTTTACCAAACACGAAAACTTACAAGAACAACAAAAAAATGATTTGAAATGGTTTTCGACTCAAATATAATAAGAATAAAGAAAGATATTGATTTAAAATTTGTTGATCTAGCACAAAATGTTGATATTAATATTTTGTTGAATTTTAAGAAAATTCGACAAACGGTAACAGGTGGAAAGTTGTGATTGTGGGTCGCATACCAGCCTCTTTTTGATTTTATTATTATACTATTTGCTGACATCAATGTATCCAATGAATCATAAAAGATCTGAAAGTCAATGAAAATGTTAAATTTCCACTTATAGTGTATTTCCTTTGACATTTAATCTGGTTTTTCTGATAGTTATGGTGAATTGCAATGAAAGTGGATTAGTAATGATTCAATTGGCCAAAAATCTGGCAAATTGTAGATAAAATGAAATCATCGCAAACGATTTGATGGATATTATTATTTAGTTATTTTTGAATTTATTTTCTGACTACTTCAAAATAAATTATGCTACAAGCTTATCAAAAACAGCTAAAATATGTCTATATCTACTCAAATAAGTCGGCATTGTTTTAGAAAAGAGTTGAAATACAAAATCGAAGACTGGAAAATAACTACAAGGGCTACATTTTTATGACAAGACTTTTCAAGCCAGGAATTCGTTCTTGAGATTTATTTTTGAATAAAGTTGGCGTTTAGAGTTGTAAGTTACCATCAGGCTCAAAATTAAAAACAGCGAAAGCAATGAGTTTTTTAAAGCAGTTCTTATCAAACATACATTTTTATTTATCATTTGCTTTTATTTTGTTTTTCTAATTAAATGGTTTTCTTAATTCCCGATAGAATTTGAGAGAATTGGAAGCAACAAAATTCACTACTTTCATAATACTTTCGAGTCAAGTCAATAAAGTTCCTCTTATAATTTGGTAACAGAAGTTTTCAATTTTGGTAGGATTTTGAAGTTCCCTCTTTTAAAACAAATAAACTAAGATTTTCCAAGGCTTTTGAACATAAAGATACATGAACGTACTGAGATACCTGCGATTTTATTCATTCGTATACAAATATCCATATAGATCAAGATAGAAATTTGTTTTTCATAAACACCTCTGGATTAAGAACACAGAAAAACTAGTTTATTAGAAATCAATTCTCATAAGAAAATCCAGATTTACTGTTCAATTTTTAAAAATGCTTCTGACAAAACACTCAAAATCAAATCAAGGTCAAATCATAAATATTCTGCAATATAAACTTACGAAGAAGGACTGTTTTTAATAAGAGCAAAAAATAAAAGGATTTCACACATCCATAAACTTTAATAGATTCACATTAAAATTATATGCATTTTTCTTGCTTTGCCTTGATATTCAAATTCAGAATTCAGAAAACTGTCTTTGTGCGATACACATCTTGCCACCCTGAAAGAAAAAGTCATCCAATAATATATATATACAATATATATTGTGTACCTATACCAATGCGTGCATAAATCCTTTCAAGGACAATGATGTAATGACATCACAGTCTTATGCGGCACTCAATCCTTTTAACAATCCTTATTCAAATGATCCTTTACTCTATTCTAATTGTCTGTACTGAATTTTACGATAATTGGGGCAATCGAAGATTTATGCAATTTTGAAGAGAAATCCTCTATAGATATACACAGAAATGTGTCCTTGAAGATTAAAACCGTATATTCATCTCAGGTGTGTTGACTTCAAAAGGAACAAAAATATGTAGGACTCACTTTTAATTAGATTTGGCTGTTGAATGTTTCTCATTATCGATTGATTGAAATCAGTTTTTCAAATACTTTCCGACGGCAAAGATGCAAACGGTACCGATTTTCGTGTTCGCAATTCGAATCGAATGGAAAATGTTGGTGTTACAACACAAGTGATGCGATGTAATAGTGAATATGAATTATGTGATAAAATATCATTCTCTTAGCTTTCAATATCTATAAATCAAAAAATCTAATTTCAAAAGCTTAAAAATAAAATAAAATTCTTTCCTAATATTTGTCTCGTCCTTTAACATTTGTCATTCGGTATACATTTATATCAACGACAGTAGCATGCTATAAATCTCGGATGTAGTAAAATAAATCGTTTCGCTCAGCTCAACTCAATGACGATGACGATGCGATGATGGACATTCGGATACGTGATGGCATTAAATTTTTGCGACGGTTTTTCAAAATAAACTTATATAATTCTTGTTTTTATTTCGGGTCAAAAATGCGGGGCTTTGAATTACATAAAAAGTTTACTAAAACTAAGCTACAATAATTTGTTTTTGTATTTTAATCTTTAATGTTGTTAAATCATTGTTTATATTATGGGCTTTAGGGTGAAAGTTCGAAAGATGGTAATTTGAAAAATACATTTTAAAAATTTCATTTTCATTGAATTGAAAATTTTATTTTCTATGCTTTATTTTAAAGATTACTTTTAAGTATACAGATACTCGGAGTATGTTTGTAGATACATATATATAGCTTTCAAAAATAACAACATATAAGTAGTGACTTTGCTATTTTGGATGCCTGAAACTTTATATGACATTATTATGCTTTGAACTTCCCCATGAAAGTTATTGTAATCGTTCCGATTTGTCGAATCAAAAATGTTTGCATTCAAGAAATATCAACTTTAAATAAATTTTGTTTTCATAACATCAAAAGATGCAGAAAGAACTATCAAAAAAATTAGTATGTTTTTCGGTAGAAAATTCCAGACCTTCCAGGTTTCAACTAAAATATCTTGGGGAAAAACAACTATTGAAATCAAACTTATTTGATCGTATGCAAATATTATTGGTTAACTTTAAGTCGATTTCTTATACAACTTTACAACTTTTTTTACAATAAAACGAAAAAATTAAGTAAGAAAATTAAGTAAGATTTGGGCTCTATTTCATAAACATTGACAAGTGCAATAGGTGACAATTTGTAAATGACAAGTTGCATTTCTGTCCCATATAAATTTCAAAATTTTGTACAATTTTCGGGGAATTTTCCACAGTTGTCAAGATTTCGGATCATACAAAAATTGTCATGAAAAGAATTTATTTTAATACTGTCAAAAACTCCTCGCCATATCCGAATTCTTAAAGAAAGAATCGACAGAGATTTTGTTGCAATGAATTTAGTTGAATAAAAGATGTATCGTCTGCAAAGGTAAAGAGGATTATATTTTGTTAAAAATCGTTTTACACTTCCAGCATCCCACAAAAAGAAATTGTGACGAAAAATTTGTCATAGTCTGACAGTAACAAAATTGTCAAACATTTGTTAATATAAAATGGAAATCTGATGGCTGTACAGTAAATTTTACTTATAATAAAGACAACTTAGTTAGTATACTCCAGAAATTTGTAACGCGTTTGCTAACTACTTTCAGCAATCTTTCATTGACACTTGTGTTATAATAGATGCAAATTTCTTTCTATACTTGCGAGACTGTCCCCATACTACCTTTAATAATGTTCAAATGACGTTAGACAAAATCTTGCATTGCTTGGCATTACTTAAAGATGATTATTCCTCTGGTCCAGATGGAATTCCTCCAATTGTCTTCAGAAAATTTAAGTCAGTAGTCGCATCTCTAACTTCAGGTAAATTCCCAATCATTTATTTCACCAGTCTTTAAAAAGGGTAACACGTCTGACATTAGTAATTACAGATTAATCTCTAAAATGTCTTGTATTCCCAAAATTTTTTAACAAGTTGTTTGTGACAGTTTAAATTGTATGCAAAAACGTTCGACAGTTACTAATCTACTTGTTTTTTTGAATAATTGCTCAAATACCCCAGAGCTCTGTCATGAGCCTGACTGTATTTAAACTGATTATTCTAAAGCTTGTAACCAACTTCCTTATGATATCATCACATTTAAGCTTAAGGCAATGGAGTTTCCTTCGTATAGTTTATTACATGGATTTCATCCTACCTTCAAAATAGGTCTTATCAAGTTAAATTCAGAAGTTCTTTCTCTAACCTTTTTATTGTCAAATCAGGAGTTCCTCAGGGTAGTCATTGACGGCCTCTACTCTTTATCTTAACTATCAATAATGTATCCCTTTGTGTACGATACAGTAACTTTTTAATCTAAGAGGATGATATGAAAATCTTCAAAGGCATAAGACCTATAAACGGTTGATTATAACTCCAAGAGGATATTAAAAGTTTTGTTATTTGGTGCAAAAAGAATGGACTAAACCTTAACCCAATTAAATGTCAGGCAATGACTTTCTCTAAAAAACGTACTTCTAGTTTGATTGATTATAAAATATAGTATCACTCTATAGATCGCGATCATAGTTTTAAAGATATAGGAGTTCCTTTGTATGTTAGCCTCGATTTCACGAAGCATATTAATTTGATCGTTAGTAAAGGCAACTCTATTGCAAGATTTGTTAAAAGTTGGTCTAAAGAAAGCTCTAAATAACACTTTGGTCTGCCCCCATCTTAAGTATACGCATCCAAGGTATGGACTCCTTTTTACTAGACACACAAGAATATGATAGAATCTGTTCAACGAAACTTCATACGTTTCGTCTTAAGAGGGCTGCCATGGTCTGATTCTTATAACCTCACTTCTTATGAACATCGGATGCAGTGGCGTAGCGTGGGTTTTTGCCGCCCGGGGCAGATCAAATTTTGCCGCCCCAAATTTTTTTGTCAAAGTTGGTGAACACTACCATTTCTTCCATAATGAACTATACTTACAGAGTATCCATTTATTTGTAGGTGATGTATATCGATTATAACCATATTGAAAGTAACCACATTTTAAGGAACCTAACATTCAAATTTGGTTAACTTTTTAAATTGCATACTCACTATAAAATAAAGCTCAAAAAATAAATTAAGATTAATAAATTAAGATTAAGTGATTAAATCACTTCATTTTGGTTATTACTAGTACAAAGCAAAAATTTAATTTTTGTATTCATTTTAATAAGGAAAGTTTCGTATATTTTTATTTTTAATGAACATTTGTTTCGATTTTTAAATTAAGCAAATTTGATTTTTTTAATTACATTGTGGCAAGCAACTCAACTGACATTGACTTATGTACGTTACCCATATTTAATAATTTATAAAACGTAGAAAATGTTTAAATTATTTGTCTTCTTTGTTTTTTACACACAAATTCTTTTATTATTCTTTCGGTGTCAATCGCATCAGTTTTTTGCATTTCTATGGCTAGAATTCCTAGGTTACTTAACCTTAGAGTACTCATTGTTGACCTGAGATAGTTTTTTATTAACTTCCCATAGGAAGTTATTGTAATGGGTCCGATTTGTCAAATTGAAAATTTTGACATTTCTCGACGTTTCAAGGTCCCTAGAGTCGAAATAAAAGATTTTTAGAAAGATGTCTGTGCGAGCGTGTGTACGTACGTCCGGTCCGTACGTCCGTATGTCCGTACGTTCAAGACTTTTTTTCGTCGTCCATAGCTCAAGAACCAGAAGTAATATCGACTTCAAATAAATTTTGTTATACAGATAATAAGGCAGAAAGATGCAGAAAGGGCTCTCAAGAAAATTGCGTGGGTGGTTTTTTTACCATAGCAGTTTAAAAAAAAGGTGAAAATTTTGGTTAACCCTAAATATCTCATGAACCAATAACGCTAGAGACTTAAATTAAATTTTATATGATATATTGTTACGTGATACAAAACAATTATTTTTTTTGAAAAAAATCCAATTAACTGTTTTTTTTTATAAATTAAAAAAACCGAAAAAAAAATGTGTCACCTCGAAAATTTTACGACTCAAATGTGATTTCATCTCCAAAACAATTTTGTGCAACGAAAAATAATGTTTTTGACATCTGATAAAATTTTGAAAAAAATCTAATTGACAGTTTTTTTTATAAAAAATAAAAACCTAAAAAAACATTACTCAAAGTTGGTAAAAATTGAATTTCGATTTAAATATCTTTTCAATAACTTGAGATTAAGGCTTCAAACTTATTTTATCTTATAAGAAACAGTTGTTAACATTCTGTAAAATTTTGAAAAAAATCGAATTGGCAGTTTTTTTTACAAAAAATACAAACCTAAAAAAAAATTAATAAAAGTTGGTAAAAATTGATTTTCGACTCAAATATCTTTTCAAAACTTTGCGATATTGGCTTTAAACTACTTCTATCTTTCAAAATATATTGTTTTCAACATTCAGTAAAATTTTGAAAATAATCGAATTGGCAGTTTTATTACAAAAAATTAAAAACATAAACAAAAAAATTAATAAAAGTTTTAAAAATTGATTTTCAACTCAAATATCTTTTCAAAATATTGAGATATTGGCTTTTAACTAATTTTATCGTTTACGAAATATTGTTGTCAACATTTAGTAAAATGTTAAGAAAAATCGAATTGACAGTTTTCTTACAAAAAATAAAAACTTAAAAAAAATTAATAAAAGTTGGTAAAAATTGATTTTCAACTCAAATATCTTTTCAAAACTTTGGGACATTGGCTTCAAACTAATTTTATCTTATAAAAAATATTGTTTTCAACATTCGATAAAATTTTGAGAAAAATCGAATTGACATTTTTTTTTACAAAAAATAAAAACCTAAAAAAAACAATACTAAAACTTGGTAAAAATAAAAATCGACTCAAATAGCTTTTCAAAAATTGAAAATATTGGCTTCAAACTTATTTTATTTCACAGAAAATATTGTTTTCGATATTCAATAACAAAAAAAAACAAACATAAAATGGTACGCAAATTTGATTAAAATTGATACATATAGACAAACTTTTAATTAAGACAAATCGACGGACGGGATGGGAAGTTATCAGTGTGGGTCGCATCCCAGACTCTTTTTAGTTTTAGTTTTGAAAAACTCCTCTCACATCCGGCATTGCTTATTGCTATTGTTAAAAAAATACGCAGCATAATGGTAATGTTTGGCAAACTTGTTTCTAACTTCGACTGTACTATGAAATTTAATATTTCAAGCGGGTTTGTTCTTTCAAGATCGTTAAGTCTTTCCAATAAAGATGCAAAGGCTCTTAATCGACCACGTTCTATTTTGAAATCATCGGGAGATACATCATGCTCATTGAATGCAAGTTCCGAATCGTAATCAAAATTTTCAGCCAGTAGCTTGGAAGCTGAAAGAAAGTCGAATTTTTTGGCCAAACTTTGCAATTGGTTAAATCTCTCCTTGACGATGATTTTATCTAAGGAAGAAAACAATTTTCTTCTCAACTCTTCGTCATGAGACAGACCAACATCTGTGCTTCCATCACCAAAGAAGTACTTCCTTTTTTTCCTTCTGGGAGGATCCAAGGAAATGCCTAAGCTCTCACACAAATTCCTTGCGTAAACAAGTGCATCATTGACTAATTTTTCTCATGTGTCTTCAAGAAAAGTCAGTAGAGCACTGATTTTAGCTGCACACTGATAAAGGTCAAGACCTTCGGTTTGTAAGTAAATTTGACAATCATTTATTTCATGAAGAACAGGTTTCCAAAAGCCCAAAAAGCAGAGAAAAGTAAAGGATTGTATTGCTATAAGCAAAGTTCCTGCATCTATTCTCGTTTGTGGTGGTATAGGTACAGGTCGATTGGATGCCACCCCATACAAAATTCTGTTTACCGGAAATTATTTCAGGGTTTTTTGTTTTGGTAACCTTTTTTTTTGCCGCCCCTCAAACAAGTGCCGCCCGTGGCATTTGCCCCCCCTGCCCCCCCCCACGCTACGCTACTGATCGGATGACGCTTCTTCAAATGCGGTTACTATCGCCAAATAGGAATAACAATGATATTGTCTTTATTCATCAACTTTTAACTGGTGTAATTAATGCACCTGATTTATTAAATTGTATAAGTTTAACCTACCATAGAGGTACCCACAATACCCATAGTTTCAAAGTAATGCATCTTTCTCAACACCACAGTAATTATGGAATGCGTAAGCAAGCCATTAACTCGAATGTTTAAACTTTTAAATATGAACTCATACCTATTTGATTTCAGCATGAGTAAGAATATTCGATTTAGATTGATTGGTGATAATGCCATCATAGGATCATTTACGTCGCTCGAACATCGTCGTAAAGTTTCCTGTCTTACCATCTTTTACCGTTATTTTAACGGTTTTTGCTCTAGAGAAATAGCCAGCTGCATTCCTCCCCTTAAACAGTTCAACCGTAATACTCGCGCTTCTAGGAATGCTCATCAGTATACCCTCGAGCCCAACTTCGGTCGTACCGTCAAGTACAGAGATTCGTTCTTTAGCCGTACTACGCGAATGTGAAATTGCTTACACTTCAGAGTTTTCAGAAAGTAGTTAGCTTACAGCAAGCGTCACACTACGATCAGAGGCCCATCATAAGTGCATGTGTTAGTTGTTAGTAAGAAAATAATACAATTATAGCCTAACACACGCACAAAATACAAAACAAATAATTATTAACATTTAACATGAATTATTAACATGACGTTTACAATAGTGGAGCACTGGTTCTAAACAATGATTTTAATCCCACCTTATTTAAATTTAAATCAATCGATAAACAGTTTAAGTTATATAAAATGCTCATTCGACTTAATGCTTCATTCTTTCCATAGTTAGTTCTATGGAAGTCAATATGTATAAAGTCAAAAGTACGCAGGTGATGAGTTCCGCCTCGGTAATTTAAATGTATACAAGATAGCAAATAAGGTGCATCAATTTCACCATTAATGAGTTGATGAAAAAAAATTAAATCATTATTAACACGCCTTTGATGGAGAGTTTGCAATTGAAGAAGTTGAATACGATGTTCATAGGGAGGAAGATCATAAGGATCTTCCCACGGAAGACCTTTTAGGGCGAAGCGAATGAAATCACACTTTGTCTTTCCCAGCCATTGCAATATTTAGGAAATCAAAACCAATGTGCACCGACACCTCCTTTCAACCCCTCTCTCCCTTTCCTAGTGCTCACACTGTGTCTTTACATAATAAGGGTAGTAATATCCCCTTACGTGTGCGCTTATTATAACAAAAAAAAGGTTTTAAAAGATAATTATCATTTTTGATTATTGATTATTTTGATTATGATACTTAAATCCAATGCCAGAGTATGTTCAAAATAAAATATCCGATGGTATATATTATTTTCAATGATGCTAAATGATGATTGAAGTTCCAAGTTGCTAATGTGTCGAAATATCTGATCTTTTACATTTTGGAATTTTTTGGCTTATTAACGAAAACTTTTCTTTAAATATGCCAAATCACATAATCGTGGCCACCATTGTTTTATTGGTTTTTGGCCAAGTGGCAGTGTTATGTTGTAACCACATATTTAGCTCACCATGTTCCATTTCTGGCTTTAAAGAGTCCGTTATCAACTCGTCTTAGTATCTGACATTCTCGGTAACTGTTTCGTCGACCTCAATTCGGAAAAAATACTGTCCATAGACTCTTTGTGAAAGCATCGGCTTTGCAATAATCATTCTTTGAAAAACGTGGACAAGTCGATTGTGTATTTACTGATTTTAGTAAAATCTTTGACAAGTTGTGTTAAAGCTAAATAATAAAGGTTTTAACAACAACTTCTTGAATTGAATCTCATCGTATTAAAAAATAGAATTTATAGTATTGTATTTCGTAATGAATATTTAGATCAATTTGTTGTAAATTCTGGCGTCCCTCAGGGAAGTTATTTAGGTCGAATTTTATTTATAAATGACTTGGTTTCAATGATTCAAAATTCGTCCTTCCTTATTTATGCTGATGACATTAAGCTTTTCTAAAGTATAAACTTAAGTTCTGACTGCTTACAGTTTCAAAAAGACTTGTTAATATTTATCGTCTCGTTTTGGATGTTGACATGTGTATAAAACCATGAGTTTTATACGCAAAAAAGTTTGTTTGATTTTAATTATACGTTTGATACATGTCATTTATTAAAAGTCTCTGTGTTTTAGGTGTTATTCTTGATCCCAAGTTAATTTTTAATGACCATTTAAACTGCATAGTTAAGAAAGCTAATAGGATCCTCTTAAGCTTATCTTTGTTTCATTTCTTAGGCTTATCTTTGTTTCAGGCCTTAAGACCTATACTTAAATATTGGTGTGTAGTGTGGTCACTTTACTACTTAGTTCATTTAACAAGACTTGAAGAACTTCGTTTTCTTCCATGGTCACATGAACAATTGAACATACATGCCTTACTCTTAAATGCTCGCTTTTATAAACTTTCCAAAACTCACCAGTCATATAGAAAGTCTTTACAATTTTGTTGTATAGTTTGTATAGAGTCTATAAATGATATGTTCTTTAACAGCTTAGAATAATAAATTTAGATTATAAGTATTATGTATAAGTATTGTTTCCGTTGGTATTTAACGAATTGAAATAAATAAACTCTTGAATTCACTTTTGCCTTAATGCAACAATTCAGCTTGTTAACAAATCTTCTAAAGATGATATTCTTCATAAAACCATTAAATTCTTCAAAAATAATAGCGCACTAATAGGTTTTGTACCTCTCCATGATTGAATTTCAAAGACTGGCAAAAAGGCTCCACTTTATATTTCGATGGTTGTTATGGTTAGACCACCTTTTATGTAGTTTGATACCTCACAAATTGTATCCACATCATTTTTAGCACACCCCTGACTCAATAGAATGCTTAGTTTCTAGTTTTAAATTTCTCAAAATACGAAGGATCTATTTTCTTAATCGAAAATAACACTGATTGCTTTATTCACGTAACAATGATCAATAAAGAAACCTCCAAAAATAAAGGTTCCTATATTATTCCCTACACAAAAAGAATCACCTTTCGAAAAGGAGCTACAAAAACATTAATTCAGAGGTGAGGTTTTTAGTATCAAAGCTTTCTTAAAAAATATAAAACAGCCATAATTTCATGTTGATATTAGTTTCAAACTTTTTCAGAACATAATTTCGATTTTGGTTGAAATAATATTAAAAAAAAGAACCTTATCTGGACCATGTCGTCGTCATATTTTTAACACAAAAAAAGTAATCCTAAATAAGATACACTCCTTAAAATTCTTTTTTTTTTTGGTCTGAAACTGCAGACCCTCTTCATTATCAGGTTTTCTTATCAAATTTCAAAAATATATAAAAATATTTTATAGCTTTTCTTTGAATAAAAATATACCTACAACAAAAAATATAAAAAGAACGAAACAGATTAAACGCTATCGGGCGCGCGTGTGATGCTTGTGCATTAGCGATATTACAAAAATGAAAAAAAAAAAAAACAGCTTTGGAAACCCACTTTAGATAATTATATAATATATTTGGACTTTTTATAGACAAAAATGTATACCTACCTACGAAGCATAGCCACTCCCTTAAAAAAATTTATGAAAAACCCTCAAAACACATTAAGAAGAAAAGTTGATTATGTTATTCTTTTATATTTCTATAATATAAGACTTCATTTCTTCTTTATTATAAGCCTGCATCGCAGGAGTTTTAATATCAAATTAACTTTTCGTATTATCAAAAGAATCAAAAGAATACCCCCAGGTTAATTTTTAGAAAGATACGATAACAAGATTTAGATTTCATCATTGAAATTTTGAATTTATGTACATTTTAAGTCGTGTTGATGTTTAAAATGATTAATTACTTTAATTACAAAAAGGACATGGACATGGCTTAGAAAGGTAATTAGTCTACAGATTCGTTAACAAAAACATTAAATTAAATTACATTTTTTAACAGTATATTTTTAGTTTTATTTGTAGGTACATTTTTTTTTTTGAAAAAATGTTAAGAAATAGAACAATTAACAAAAGAAGTACCAACATCTATCCGCTTTTGAAGATAACTATAAAAATACAACTTGGAAACAGCTTTTGATCCCAAAAATATTTTCTAAATCCATTATCCCAAAAAAAGAAACTTACACTTTCGTGACTTAGGTAATAGGTATACCTTATGCTTATATAATAACAGACATTGGTAAAGAAATGTTCAGAAAATTCCTCATACTTTCTGAGTTGACAAATTTGTAGTATTGATTGTCTAAATGATTTGAAATCACTGACACCAATCGATTTGAAATATTATTAAATATTCCAATTGAAAATTTGATAAATAACTTAGTTTTTTATTTTCGGCAATATATTTCTCAGCTACAATTTTGTACTACATTTGTTTTCTAAGAATATAATTATGTAAATATTTTCTACTCGAAAAACCTTGACCATATTGCATTTTTATCCAGGGAATTCTGTAGGAATTATAAAAGAGTATTTTTTGGTTTTGTTTAAAAAATTATTTTATTTTGAGTTATTGGTTAGTTAAAAACGGTACCAAACAAGAATGAAAAGAAATCCAGGAGACAACATGAAAATTAGACCAGGAAATCGAATTATAATATGCTGGCCTAATTTCAAAATATATTTAGAAAAGCGCCAGAAAGTATTTCAAATTACAAAAAAAGATAGTTTGAAAGAGCTGTGAAGTTCACTTTCGAGGTATTGAAACTGTTCGTTTGGACATTATCCCTAGTGACTTATGACTCTCAACCAATCTTGTGTGAGAGTCATTTCAGGGATGGAGAGGATCTATTCCAAAACCGAACCGCTTATCTGAGAAAGCACTTTTTATGTCAAGAATTACTTTTTTAGAATTTGTCAATTCGCAAGAGGCAGTACCCGTGAAGAAATCTTTAGGTGGCACAGGCAGTAATTGAACTCAAGACCTCTAGCATGACAGTTCTTTGCACTAATTATCACGATACGGTTATACTTCTCTTCTCATGATAGGATTTTATAAAATTCATATTTCAATAAGTATTTTCTTCAGGCTTTGAAATAAATAGTTTATAATTTATGCTTTTTCAAGAAAGAGGAAAAAACAATAAGTATTTAAAACTAGGTTAGGTTAGGTTGAAGTGGCTGTCCAGTATAGAGTAGGACACACTTCAGTTGTTGGTCCATTGTGATATGAATCCTAAGTCCTTCTGAGCTCAGTAAAACCAATTGTAGTTAGTTTTGAAACGCAAAAGACTAATTATTATGTTATTGTTTTTAAGATCTTTATAAAAGAATTCTGCTAGGTATAAGTCTTTCGTTTTTAAACTAAAGCAGGGCATGTATAGGGAAGGTGAAGAACTGTTTCATCATCTTTCTCGTCTATACAGCTTTTGCAAAATTCATTCAGAATACGTCTAGCCGCGCGTGGCGTTCTTTTCTTTTAGGCAGTGTCTGGTTATGACATCGATTATCGGGCTTATATGTTATCTGTCTAGAGATATCTAGCACCTTGAGCTCTTTAATAGAGAGTAGAGGAAATAGTTTTTGTGGACTGACAGGTTGTGGTGTAATTCCGCCTGATGTGTCTTAGCAAAAGCTTACACGTTGTGAAAAGTTTGTCATCATTAGCCAAAAATGGTATAATAAGTAGCACTGTACCTTTTTTAACGAGTTTTTCTAATTTACACTTTCTTGGAATGTCTCTATGGCTCGGCACCCAGGCTGGAAAGGTAAATGTTAAACTGCTGTGCCATATACTTTAGAGATGATCGACATTTATGTTTGTTTATAGAGAAAGAGATTTGATAGCAGCTTGACAGTCTGATACATTTTTTTTGTTTAAACATCTTCGTAAAATTATAAATTCTATTTAAGATTTGCAGGGTTTCTTCTAAATCCAATTACTGCACTCCAAAATAATGAACTCGAAATTCTTTTAAAACGAGCAGACAGCTATAAAATGAAACACATCTTCCCTCCCTCATTACGGTTACATAAAGTAGATAAAATAGGTAACTCAGGACGGTGTGATATAAATTTAAGAATTAATAGTTCTCCTGACAATCGGAAGATTATGCTTATTAATTTTGTCGAATGTTCTTTTAGAAAATAAGTTCTTTCATTTAAGTAGTGCTTCAATTTGCTATTACACAATCTGTACTGCAAATTCTGAACTTCCTTTACAATGTTTTGGTACATTCTGTTTTCCGTTTTCTTCACCAATTCGTCTCTACTGTTTCGTATGGTCGGGATTCCTAAGATTGAGCTCCATAAAGAAGAATGGAAGTTTTTTTTTTTTTATATAAGAACACACTCAAGGGGATATTGCTACCCTTATTATGCAGACACCACTAGGAAGAGGAGAGACGGTTTGAAAGGAGATGTCGGAGTTTTGAATTCTTGAATATTGCAATGACTAGTTAAAACAGAGTGTGGTAAGGCATTCCACATTCGCGTGGTACGGCTAAAGAACGAATCTCTGTACTTGACAGTACGGCCGAAGTTGGACTCGAGGGTATACTGATGACGATGAGCATTCCTAGAAGCGCGAGTATTACGGTTGAACTGTTTGAGGGGAGGAATGCAGCTGGATATTTCACTAGAGCATAAACAAAGCATTAAATTCCACGCTGTTTTTCAATACCCATTGTACAGTGCTGTTTAGGTCGAAATTTAATGAGCTTATCATATTTTGTCGTTGCAGTTCCACATACGAAGAAGAGAGATGTGAGTCTGAAAACGAATATGAAAAGCTAAGAGTACTATCGTCAGCGAAACAATGTAGGTATTGGATTAGATGTTGCAGACAGGAGTTCATTAATGAAAATGAGAAAGAGTTTTGGAGATAGAACAGAGCTCTGGAGCACACCAGAATTTATTTTATTGTTTTCAGACTTGAATCCATCCAATACTACTTGTATTGAACGATCCGAAAGGTAACTACTAATCCAATTAAACAGGGATTCATGAAAACCGAAAGCACGCATTTTCGATAAGAGAACCTAATGCCAAACCCTATGAAATGCTTTTGAAATATCTAGTGTAATAATATTACTTTCTCCAAAACGATGTAAAGATTTGCTCAACTGTTCGGTGAGATGAACCATGAGATCACCAGTGAACCTATTGCTTCAAAAGCCGTACTGACGGTCATTAAGAAGCTTTCGATCTTCAAGATATTTCTTGAGCTGATAATTAATCAGTGTTTCCATGACCTTGGAAAGAAGGGACGAAAGTGCAATCGGTCGGCAATTAAAGCGTGAGGAGGATTCGCCTTTTTTGGGGATGGGCTGGACAAATGCAGTTTTCCATCCTCTCGGAACGAGACCTGAGGAGTAGGACAGATGAAGAAGAAGAAGAAATGAAAAAATGAAAGAAAAATTAAGCTGCAGTTGAACGAAATATTGTTTGTTTTGAAGTATGTAAAATACTCTTCTTGTGTATACAACTGTCCCAACGCAAACATATAGCTCGCTTTGCATCTTCTAGTTTGACTTGATGCTGTTTTTTAATGCTAAAGTTTGATGAATTCAACACTTCCAGATATTTGTACTCCTTTACAATTTCTATTTTCTCTCCTTGATACGCCCACTTCACGATTTAAGAGTGTCCTTCTTAGGATCATCATTTTCGATTTTTTTAGGTTGACAGATATGTTCCAACTTGTACAATACCTTTCTAATCTTTTTATCATAAGCTGCATGCCATCAACTGTCTCTGCGAAGAAAACTATGTCATCTGCATATAGTAAGCCTGGAATGTTTGTCCGACGGAGCTCAATTACACCACTAAAGCACTTTTCACATGAGCACGACCAACGACCAACGAATGAACGAATATTCGTCGATTTTGACATTTCTTTCACATGAGAGCTTTTAATTCGTCGCGAATGAAGTTTGACTTTTAGGTTATGTAGCGCGCGAACAATTTATTCGTTGCAGTGTGGATGGTATGTGGAACGCGATCAATTTATTCGTTGCAGTGTGGATGGTATGTGGGACGCGAATAAAGTTTGACAGTTCGTATCAACTAGAATTTTGTTCGCGACGAATAAATTTGTTTTCTTAAATTTATTAATATAATGATATTGAAAAGTAAAAGTATGCATCATAAATCAAATAGAAACTATATTGCTATCGTTTTGTTAAGATTTTGTGTTCAAATATGTCTTTAAACGTATATAAAATCACATTTTGTAATTCATTCGTCGTTCGTTGGTCGCGCTCATGTGAATGCTACTTAACAGCATCTGTGATATCGTTTATATATATAGTGTAAATAGTAGTGTGCTAAAAACATATCCTCATCTTACTCCCACTGTTGGGGGACAGAGACATTTTTCGTCCCAGATACGAGCTGTATTATTATGGTGCAAAGCATTCAATACCTTGAAGATATTCCAAGTGCATATAATTTGTAGAAGATAGCTTCTCGCGGTATAGATTAAAAAAGGCTGCTTGAAAATCGACAAATAAAGCATACCTAAAGCTTTTTATTCTTGTTTTTTTTTTTATAAATCTCTGCCAAGCTTAACAACGAAAATATCTGGTCTACAGTCGAATAGTCTCTCCTGAATCCGGCTTGGTGCTCATGCAAAATTTTATTTCTACCCACTGATATAGCCTTTTATATAAAACGGATGAAAAAAGTTTGTTGGCCGATGTGTTCTAAAATGACATACCTCTATAATTAGCAGGATCTTAGTAGTTACCTTTTTTATGCAGCGGATATATAAAAGATTTGCGATTGCTGAATATATAGTTGCAGTATCTATCTGTTGATGCGTTTATCGTTCTATTTTTAGTTATGACATGATCTAAATGTCAAAAGGTAAAAGCTTCAAAAGTATTGGCCAATATGAAACCTGTATTAATCTTTCACATTTACTAAACAGTTTCCAAGTGTCCTAAGATGTATGCTTTAGAATCTTATAGTTTTGGACTTATAAGTTTGGTTGTTTACCTACTGTTGTAATTTTTCTTCTTTTTTTTATTTAACTGAACATTTTTAAGGAGTGTTTTCCAATACTTCTGTCAAAGATGACCATAAAATCAATAAAAACAAAGTAAAGTGGGAAATAAAGGTTTAGGTTTTTTAATTTTTACTTCCAGACATAAACAATTGATTTGAATTAGGTTTTAATTAGTTTGGTTAAACTATGAACAAATCGGTTAACATACCTTTCATTCCGTATATTTTTATAACATTGTCATTTATGTATAGTTTTAGAACTGGCGATTTAATGCTGAGTTATGCTCTTTATGCCTGCCGACCTATTCAAAAAAAACTATACTTGACACTTTATAGTCAATATTTTTTCCGTATTGAAAAGCACTTGATAAAAAATTGTATAGATCTTAAAAATCTCAAATTTCAAGAATTTTTTTATTTTTAATGTAAAATGGCGGCTTAACCTAAAACACAACTTTATCATTCCCTTACGTATGCCATATCATTCAAAAGGAACCATATTGTAATTCGATGCCCCTCGGTTCTGTTAACATTAATTTTTGACTTTATCTTTAAGGAATTTCTTTTTTTTTTAATTTAATTTCATCTGTCAGATGAAGTAAAATTTATTCCTTTGTAATCACACAGTGGACCCATGTCACGTCCATTTCTCAACAACCCACCATGCAATACAATCTTACTTAGCCGTCCTTCATCGTCGTCGGAGTCCGAGTCGGAATCGTCATCGTTGTACGTAATCTTTGCCGCAAGTTAACCAAGCACAAGAAATGCATTTACATAAATTATACCCCGTTGTCCATTTACACAAAATACACTCCTCTGTTATTCTCAAACAAGGAGCGACTCGGTTGCTGGATGAAATTGATGGTGAGGGACCCTAGCGCGTTTCTATACGCATCAACCAATAAAAGTCAGGCGATACAAAACAAGAAGAGGCCACAGAGTGCATCGCCATCATCGCACAGCATCATCTCCTCTCCACACTGCATATCTCGTGTCAGGCCAAAAGTCTGATCAAATTTCTTATCCCTCCGAGCTCCGACAGACATTGTATCCGGACACCACCGACCGATTCAAGAAAGCCATTAAAACAGCTCGAAGATATCCGTAGATACATAAATATATTTTTTCTCTGTTTCGTTATTTTTGTATCTTTTTTTTATTTTGTTCAACATGAACCCAACTCAAAAATTTTGTATCTTTATATTCGTTTGTCCCACAATGGCTGCCATTGAAAACAAAAAATAAAGATTAAATTAAAAAAGTAAAGTTAATGGAAAACGAAAACCTGTAACAGACTTTAGATACCTTAAAAGAAATACCTCAAAACCCACCTCTTTTTCTGGCTTTTAATCGATTTAAGTTGAAAATCAGGTTTTTTCGTTTTGGATCCATATCTCAGAGTTGAATCTCAAGCTAAATTGGATTAATGGTTGTTGAGTTGTGTGTTTTTTTTAAATTTAATTTTATTTTGTTTCTGTTTTTTAAATCAATTCACATCCTGTGTATAGGAATCTATATAAAATAAGTTTGGTGACAAAGGCCAAAAAAATCTAATTATATTTTTGTGGGTCGTAAAATCAAAGTGGATTTTATGACAACCACCCAAAATGGTGTAGCTTTTTTTTTCGTTTGAATTTAAATTGAAGATATTGCTGTCTGATGGATTTGAAATACCAAGTCTCACCATCAACATCACCATCAGGGCAATAACCAGAGTACAGAGAATAAAATTTGAATTTTAGATTAAGCTTTTGCATAGCGAGTGATGTCTATAAAGTTTATCTTGAATCCTGCTTTCAAGAAAGATCTTTTCGTATCTTTTTCTATATCTATACCTATACCCATACCTAACTTACCTATATAAGTTATACTCGTAAAATGAGATGTGCTCGTGACATATTCTATGAATTAGGTATCTTATGCACGTTTGAGTGGAATTAATACAAACAAAGTAAACACAAGTTTCTTTAGAAAACAAAGTTGCCATATATAAATTTGCTTATTCAGAAAATAATCGAAATTTCAAACAAATTGTTCGGTTTTGAAAACAATTAGTATAATTTAATTTCATTCATCATAACTTTACGAATGTTAGTTTTTAAGTACTCAAGAGTTAAAGCACGGTCTTTCGCGTAGCCCGATAAAAAAAATGCCAGCGGTGTCAAATCGCATTATCTTGGCGGCCAGTTGATATCGCCATGATACGCGACGAGAAATTACGCGGCCATTAAATGTCTCTTCCATTAAAGCCATATTCGCTCGAGTTGTGTGGCATATGGGCACCGTATTTTTGAAACCACATATTCTTCAAGTTGTATTTTATTTAATATCATATGACCATACCGCTCCGAATTGACGGTGACAGTCGTTCCATCGTCGTTTTCGAAGAATTAAGGTCCAATCACACCTTCGAACCAAAGAGCGCATCAAATAGTGACTTTTGTGAATGTTACGGCTTCTCTTCAATTACTTCAGGATTCTCAGAACCCCAAATACGACAATTTTGTTTATTAACATTTCCACCGAGTGAGAAATGTGCTTTGCCGCTGAAGAAAATTTTGTTCGAAAAATCGCCGTCCACCGCCTGTTGTTCAAGCACCCATTCGACGTATCTTCGACGTTGTGGATGGTCAGCTGGCTTCAGTATTCAGTTGTTGCGTGAACTGGACTTTATATGCATGTAGGTGTAGATACAAATGCAAAATACCCCATAATGTCGCATAAGACAGTCCTAATTACTGACAACCACGAGGAATTGAAAAATGCAGGTCTTCAGCAACACTTTCACTTACAGCAGCGATATTTTAAGTGATCCGAGCGAAACGATAATGCACAGGCTTTAAAATATCTGTAACCAATCCAGTCTCTTCAAATTTCTTTACAATTTTGCCAATTGCTTGCGTAGTTGGAATATTATGTAAACCATAAACTCTTCTTAAAGCACGATATGTGGCTGTGGCAGAATCACCATTTTTGAAGAAGGTTTTTACAATTTGTATGCGTTGTGTGATAGTTAAGCGATTTTCGTACATGTCAGACTTTCAACTAAAAAAGAAAAAAATTGGTATAACAACTTAGTTTGACAGATGTCGAATTCCAATCGTATACTTTTTAACCGAAAAATGGATTACCCGTTACATGTCTTTTCTGCATTCAAAAGACAGTGAAAACATCTCCAAAAAAGTATTTAAAAACAAGCATTTTTGTTTTTTAGTCGTTTTTGGTTTAGTTCTTTCCCGTTGTTGTTGTTTAAGGAAACGTTTTTCATTTAATTTTTGTACTTAACTGAAAATTCTATTAATGCGACTAATTTTTAACCAAAGTTTTGATTCTTTAATATTGAATAACAAATAAAATTTGGTTTTCCAAAAACTATCAATGTACTATGTAAGTTGACTGTAGTCGTTTCCAGACTAAGCGAATAAATTGATTTTCACGCAAGACAAAATTTTATGATGAGAAGCTATTTGTCATGAACATTTTTTAGTTATTCGAAAAAACGTAATAGCGCAGAAATGAGTAAGATATTATTTGGAATAACTTTTTATTAAAAAAATCACTTTTTTACTTATTTAAAGATGATTTACATAAATGATCTTCCCATAGGAAGTTATTGTAATGGGTCCGATTTGTCGAATTGAAAATTTTGACATTTCTCGACGTTTCAAGGTCCCTAGAGTCGAAATAAATTTTTTTTAGAGAGATGTCTGGGCGTGCGTGTGTACGTATGTACGTCCGTACGTCCGTAAGTTCGCGACGTTTTTTTCATCGTCCATAGCTCAAGAGCCACTTGACTTCAAATAAATTTTGTTATACAGATAATAATGCAGAAAGGACTCTCAAAAAAAATTTAAAGAAAAGGTGAAAATTTTGGTTAACCCTTAATATCTCACGAACCAATAACGCTAGAGACTTGAATTAAATTTGATATTATATACTGCAATACGGTATCAAATAAATATATTTTTGGAAAAAATTCAAATTAGCGTTTTTTTTATAATTCAAAAAAAAAACTGAAAAAAAATATTTATCACCTCAAAAATTTTATGAACAAAAAATGATTTTATCTCCAAAATAATTTTCTGGAACGAAAAATAATGTTTTTACGTGGTAAAATTTTGAGAAAAATCAAATTGACGGTTTTTTTTTATAAAAAATAAAAACCAAAAAGTAAAAATTATTCAAAGTTGGTAAAAATTGATTTTCGACTCAAATATCTTTTAAAAAAATTGAGATTATGCCTTCCAACTAATTTTATCTTATAAGAAATATTGTTTTCAACATTTGGCAAAATTTTGAGAAAAATCTAATTGACAGTTTTTTTTACAAAACATAAAAACCTAACAAAAAAATTATAATAAGTTGGTAAAAATATATTATTATCGACTCAAATATCTTTTCAAAAATGTTTGATATTGGCTTTAAACTAATTTTATCTTTTAAAAAATATTGTTGTCAACACTCAGTACAATTTTGAGAAAAATCGAATTGATGGTTTTTTTACAAAAAATTAAAAACCTAAACAAAATTAATAAAAGTTGGTAAAACTTGATTTTCGACTTCAATATCTTTTCAAATTTTAAAAATATTGGCTTCAAATTAATTTTATCTTATAAGAAATACTGTTTTCAATATTCGGTAAAATTTTGAGAAAAATCGAATTGACATTTTTTTAACAAAAAATAAAAACCTAAAAAAAACATAACTAAAAGTTCCTAAACATTAAATTTCGAATCAAATATCTTTTCAAAAAATAAAAATATCGGCTTCAAACTTATTTTATCTCATAGAAAATATTTTTTCAACATTCAGTACATTTTTTATAAAAATCCAACAGTCCGTTTTTTCATAAAAAAAATAAAATCTAGGTACAAAAAATAGTACGCAAATTTCGTAAAAATTGATGTTAGGTTCTCGATATCTTGTGAACAATAGAAGATATTGACTTCTAATTAATTTTATTCTTCCAATTTGTATTTGTTTATATAAGAAATACAAATTTTTAAGAAATGCTACTAAAATTAGTAAAAATTGGTTTTCGACTAAAAATCTCGTTTACAAAAATAGATTTTGAAATCAAACTATTTCATCACATGCAAACCTTTTTTAAATTTATTAGAATAATTCAACTGACAACTTTTTTAACAAAACACGAAAACCTACAAACTTTTAAGCAGGACAAATCGACAATCGGGATGGTAAGTTATCAGTGTGGGTCGCATCCCAGACTCTTTTTTTGTTTTTAAAACAATTTGTTTTACAATTTTGAAAAAAAAATCGAAACTTTCATTAAAAGACATTTTTATTGGGAATTGGATGAAAAATTGAAAAACATAGTTCAATGCAATGGTAGATTAAAAAAGGAAATAAAGGATGCTTTTTAATACAGTATGTCTCCTAAAGGATGGTCCAAACTGAATATGGTGATATTCCAGTTCATGAGATCTTAGAAACTTATTGCTGTTTGTCTATATCCAAATTTTAATTGTTTTTAAACTTTCTACAGAAGTATATAAATTTTACCCCACATTAGGCCGTGTTTCCATTTGCAAGTCAACTCGCGGAAGTCTTGCAGAAGTTTCTTGCAGTCGCATTTACATTGTCATGTGAATTCTTGCAATTTCTTCTGCAATAAATGTCTTGCAAGAAGCTCGCGCATCATACTGTCGCAATTTATTGCAGATGTATTTACACCAGGAGAGCAATTAATGTAGCAAGAAATCTGGTTGTTTACTTAAAATTGTGAAGTCATGGCGAGAAAACGTCAACGTTTAGCAGCTGCGATGATAATTTTATTATTCAAAAATTGTCTTGCTTAAAAGTTTGTAGGATTCATGTTGGATTAAAAAAGTTTTTAGTTGAATTATTCTTCCAAATTTTAAAATTATCAACAATATTTTTCATATGAAGAAATAGTTTAGTTTGAAAATCTAGTTTTGTTAAATAGATTTCTAGTCGAACAAAATTTTGAACCAATTTTAGTAGTATTTCTTAAATTTTTACAAATTGGATGAATGAAATTAATTTGAGAGATATCAAGAACCGAACACCAATTTGCGTACTATTTTTTGTAGATTTTATTTTTTATGAAAAAACGGACTGTTGGATTTTTATAAAAAAAAACTACTGAAAACGAAAACTACATTTTCTGTGAAATAAAAAGAGTTTGAAGACAATATTTTTAATTTTTAAAATCTTTTTGAGTCGTAAGTAAATTTTTACCAAGTTTTAGTACAGTTTTTTTGTTAGGTTTTTATTTTTTGTAAAAAAATAGATTTTCCTCAAAATTTTACTGAGTGTTGACAACAATATTTTTTAAAAGATAAAAGTAGTTTAAAGCTAATATCTCAAAGTTTTGAAAAGATATTTGAGTCGAAAATCAATTTTTAATTTTTTTGTTTAGGTTTTTTTTTTTTGTAAAAAAAACTGTCAATTTGATTTTTCTCAAAATTTTACCAGGTGTTAAAAACTTTATTTTTCGTGGCACAAAATTGTTTTTTAGATAAAATCATTTTATTTTCGTAAAATTTTCGGAGTGACAAATTTTTTTTTCAGTTTTTTTTTTTGATTTATAAAAAAAACGTTAATTGGAATTTTTCAAAAAATATACTGGTTTAGTATCACGTTACAATATATTATATAAAATTTAATTCAAATCTCTTGCGTTTTTGGTTCGTAAGATATTTAGGGTTAACCAAAATTTTCACCTTTTTTTTAAACTGCTATGGTAAAAAAAAACCGCCCACGCAATTTTCTTGAGAGCCATTTCTGCATCTTTCAGCCTTTTTATCTGTATAACAAAATTTATTTTCAGTCGATATCTCTACTGGTTCTTGAGCTATGGATGACGAAAAAAACGTAGCGAACGTACGGACGTACGAACGTACGTACACACGCACGCACAGACATCTTTCTAAAAATCTTTTATTTCCACTCTAGGGACCTTGAAACGTCGAGAAATTTCAAAATTTTCAATTTGATAAATCGGACCCATTACAATAACTTCCTATGGGAAGTTAAAAACATCAACTTGGGTTCGAGATTGGATTTTGAGAAGACGGGAAGCTAGTGCCTTCTATAATTTATTAAACGAATTAAATATAGAAGATGATCAGCAATACTTCAAATCTCGCATGACCGCAATTGATTTGAAAATTTTGATATTGAAAATGGGTCCTATATAATAAAAAAACAAGACACTCGATTCCGTGAGTCAATATCACCGAAGGAAAGACCAGCCACTTGCCCGAGATATACGAAACTGTTTCGATAAGCTGCAAGAACTGTCTCGAGTCGATGCAAAAGTGTTGAAACTAGCAATTAATTGCACTTGCAAATACTCGCAAGAAGTTATGAAAGTACTATCGCGATAGAACTTGCTTGGTAGTTTCCACTTGCAATAATTCACTGTCGGACAGACTATCGGACATTTATTGCAGAAGTTTTCTTGCAAATGGAAACGCGGCCTTAGCTCAAGTTTTAACCTTTTTTGCAGAGATGGTTTAAAAAAAAAATGAAATAAAAACTTTTTCCTAAGTCTAAATGAAGCCAACCAACGCACTGATAAGTTACCTAACTTTTAAATGATATTCCATTTTTAACTTATCATAGGAAGTTATTGTAATCGGTTCGATTCGTCGAATTTCAAGCTCCCTAGAATCTAAATAAAAGATTTTAGAGAGATGTCAGTGCGTGAGTGTGTACTGTACGTACGTTCGGACGTCCGCATGTCCATACGTTCGGGATGCTTTTTTCGTAGTCCATATCTCAAGAACCAGTAAAGATATCAACTTCAAATTAATTTTTGTTATACAGATAATAACAACGAAAGATGCAGAAGGGACTCTCAAGAAAATTGAGTGGGTGGTTTTCTTAACATACCAATTTAAAAAAGTGAACATTTTGGTTAACTCAAAATATCTCACGAAACCAATGAATTAAATTTAATATTATATATTGTAACGTGATACCAAAATAGTATATGTTTGGAAAAAAATCAATTAACGGTTTTTTTTACAAATCAAAAAAACTTAAACAAATAATTGTCAACTCGAATGTTTACGAACTAAAAATTATTTTATCTGCAAAAAAATTGTATGCAACGAAGAATAACGTTTTTGACATCTGGTAAAATCGAAATTACAGTTTTTTTTACAAAAAATAAAAACAAATACTAAAACTTTGTAAAAATTGTTTTTCGACTTTAATATCTTTTCAAAAATTAAAAATATTGGCATCAAACTAATTTCATCTTTTAGAAAATATTGTTTTTGACATTCAGTAAGAATACAAATTTTCATCAAAATCAAATTAGTTCATCCTATGAAAAATATTGTTGGTCATTTTTAGTTAGTCTTTCAGAAAAATTTAACTGACACCTCTTTTTTTTTTTAAAACACGAAAAACTTTAAAAACAACAAAAAACTGATAAGAAATTATTATTAGTATTAGGAGAACAAAGAAAGATATTGACTTTTATTAATTTTTGGTAAAGGTTTTAAGCCTGAACAACGTTTTCAAATGTTGCAAATTTATCATGATTCTGTTCGAAATACGTATTTCGCGAATTTTATTTAGCGATGAAGCTTACTTTTGGTTGAATGGATACTTCAATAAATAAAAGTGTCGTATTTCGAGTGATGAAGATCCTCAAGTGTGTATTGATACACCGTTAAATCCACAAAATCTGATTGGTTGGTGCTTTATGGGTTTAGTTGAATAACTGATCCATACTTATTTAAAAAAGATCATGGCCAGAACGTTGCAGTTAATGGTGACTGCTGTAGAGCCATGGTGACAAACTTATTCGTTTATCAATTAAACAACCATGCTGTACAGGACCTGTAGTTTCAACAAGATAGCGAAAATTTGAATTGGTCTCAAAGATCGTGTAATTAACACCCCTTACCTATTTTGTGTAGTGATATGTAAAGTCGAAGGTTTACACCAATAAGCTCGAAACGATTGACCACTTATAGGACAATATTTGCAGCGTTATTGACGATATACGGCCACAAATGTTAAGAAAAACCATCGAAAATTGAACCTCTAGATAAGACTTTGACTAAGTCTGCCAGATTAAAATTAAAATGCCAGGAGATTCTCATTCTCATAAAATAAATTTCATGTTAATTTTAAAAAACTCATCTTAGTTGTATACCTATAAAAAACACCCTTTTCATGTAAGCCGATACATTATTTAAAACAAAATTATTTAAGGTAGGTACACAATGACAAGTTTGACGTTAAAATTTTGTATTCAATGTCGTTCTTGTAGTTCATGCATATTAAAAAATACTCTATTTGATTTTATCATTTCTGAAACGATCTGAAATTTCTTTCCAAAAATTTAAATTAGTCTCTTTTTTAATTTAAAAAAATATATTTAAAACAATTTCGCTGTGTGTCCTATTTGTTGTATCTGGCAATGCTTCTTTAAGATTTGTTTTTTAAATTCCTCCTGTTTTATTACAAAAGGACTTTCAAACTTGCGCTAGTCAACTGTATTAGGGTAGATATATGTATTTAGGAATAGGTATACAAGAATAAAAACAGACCAATGACGACAACGACTACGACGACCCTAAAGTAAAATATAAGGAAAGTGTCATAAAAGTTCCAAGATAATTTACATGCAAATATGTATTATCCTTGCTGTGAAGTTTTACGACTTTTTTTTTGGCGCAAAAGCCATTACATACACTGCGGGAGTAGAGAAGCAAAAAGGTAAAGTAATTTCAGGACAAATTCCTATCACTGTACAAGTATAGTGTTTCTTTGGAACAAAATAATATAAGGGCAAAACTTCCTGCACACATAAATTCATTCGACTTGAATGAATATTTAAGTCCTTTGTTGACTGAAAAGAGAGCAGATGAGATGAAGGTAGGGTAGGTAGGTAGGTGTAGGTAGGTACTAAATTTACATGCAAATATTTTAACAGACCAACAATGGGGGCATGCCATAAACATCCATTTTGTTGCAAAAGTTGTAACAAACTTCAGTCAAAAAGATGTTATATTCATTTTCTAGGTGGCGGTGGTAGTGGTGATGAGATGAAGACTATTATACTGACTGATGACATTTCAGAATTCTGAGATGTGCCTTTGCCATGTTTCCTTTCGACGCATATTTTACTAAAGTTCATTAGGTACAGCGCCCGCCGCCACCACACCACATGAACGACTTAGAGATGTCTAATTATGCTACGTCGTCATCGTGTCGTCAATGAAACGACTTTGCGATGAAGTATATTAAATTTTAAAACACGCCTCCTCCTTCTTCTGCCTGAGTTATTTCTGTATGAAGTTAATGGAAAAGCGCGAAAGAGTAAATATTTTCTATAGTAAGACACTTTGACGTTTCAGATGGTCGGAAAATTAAATATATTGACAGAGGCATGCGTGAATGAGTTTAACTGTGTGTAATTTTGCATGAGGAGGGGGGAGAGGGGTGTAGGATAAGTTTCAACAGCACCAAAGCAGCAGCAGTAACAATTTGTGGCACACTTTATGTCTATTTGAATCAATATTTGTATAATATAAACCTACGTTACGTTTTACGTACCGTACACCCATTTAATTTGGTAATAAAATTAAATTTTATTGATAGTTTTGATAACTTGGATTTTCATTCTCATCTGCTAGATACATACTTATACGTGAATATACAGACAATAATAACAATTTTTATGTACATTGCCACGTATATAATGTCTATAAATATGAATAAGTAAAATTAGCATGCTTTATTGATGTCAATTAGTAGGTCGTTGAATTTGATGTGTTGTCTATACCGTGCCAGTGAAATAAAATACAATTTTTATAACATTTTGTCTGTAGTATAACAACAACAAAAAAATGTCAATAAATAGACAATATACTTACTGATTTATAAGCAGTTATACAGAAAACAAATGAAACCAAATATTTATGGTGCTAACAACCTTATTAAAAGAAAGAAGGTGTTTTGATTTATTGGCACTTATGATGAGCACAATATTGAAAGTGAAAAGTAATAGGTATTTCAAGGTATACCTATACGTATGTATTGTTATAATTTACCTATATTCTTAGGTTTATAGTGGTTTTTAGCACCGTTTTCATATTAGTATTTATTAAAATTAGGATCCGATTGATAAAAGTCACTTGATCAATTTTCGCAAGAGTCAAAAAAGGCTTTTGCAAGTCAATTGAATTTGTATTAAATTATTTAAGAACACTGTTGTCCAGCAAGATATGGTCTAATTATTTAATTTGGACGACTCCCTACTTATGAAATAATATATTCTCTTCTTGTTGGAATTTCTTAAAATGCGAAGAACGCTTCAACAATATAGCTATAGATACAAATAGCCAAAAAATGAGAAAGTTTGCTAGAAAAAAATGTGATCCTTTTTCGTTGGAAAATAAAACAGACACATAAAAAAAGTTGTCATATTAACAATCGTTGATAGTCAACTTGAAATTTGGCCAAATTGTCGTATTGACTACCAAAATAGAAAATATGACAACCTTATTTTATAAAATTGGCTACTAGGTATAGATAGTCAATAGAACAAATTTCGATTGTCAATGTTGGGTAGTCAATATGACAACAAAAGTAGTGAATAGAACAAATTGACTATATCGACGATTGTTATACTGACTAAACTATATATATTTCGGTTTTCAGAAAAAAATTGTCATATTGACTACCGCTGTTATCATATTGACTATACCGTGGTTGTCATATTGACTATCGAGAGTTGTTATATTGACTATCCGGTAGTCAAATAAGATTACGGTTTACAAAAAAAAATTGTCATATTGACTACTGCAGTTGTCATATTGACTTCTGTAGTTGTCATATTGACTACCTTAGTTGTCATATTGACTACCTTAGTTGTCGTATATTGACTACCACTTTAGTCAATATGACAACCGTAGTTTCAATTTCCTTCAACCAAAGTTGTCATATTGATGACTACAGTTGTCATATTGACGACTACAGTTGTTATATTGACTACCAAGTTGTAAAAAAATGTCGGATCCCAAAATTGAAAACCGAAAATTATTCTATTGACTATCGCGGTTGTCGGCTGAAAATTGACAACCAAATAGTTAATTTGACTACCAAAATAGTTAATAGGATGAATTTTTTCGTTCTGTGGAATCTGTTATGAAGAATTTACTGCCTATTTTTTACGATTTTTTTCGGACTTAATTTTTGGGATTCTATTATTACTATCGTTTTCAGTCTACTTACTCGTAGGTAGGAGCTGATGCTAGAAGACAAATTCTAAGAAACCACTGTTTTGCGTGAACCTTTCGAAAATATTTTGATCTTAAACTAGTCTAACACACTTAAAAATTGTAGAGAGAAAAATGTTTGGTACATTAATTTAAGAAAATAAGTGGATGTAAGCACATAATTTCTCTTAAGATTAAATACAAATTAATTGGTAAAAAATTAGTCGGCAAGAAACTTTAGTCTTAGTGTGGCACTAACAAATTACACGTTGCAGATTTCTTTAATTTTTAAAAATCTTAAAAGTTTTTATATTTAATAGAAAATCAATTATGAAAGAAAAAAAAAACACTTTAAGAAAGCCTTGCACTATTTATGTGCGTTAAAAAAAGATGGAGTTTAAGACGAGTTTCAGGAATGTAAAGGCAACTTAAAAATAAATTGGCGATCTCTTATTCAAGGTAAAACAATTTGGTTGTTTTTGACATCAAACCGCTTTTTGGTAAATATCGGTCAAATTATTAACAAATTTTTAGATACAATATTTACTTATGCAATAACTTAACTGTATAAACTTTATCGCTCATATGACCCCTTCTGGATTGTCAATTGGTCAAAAGATGATGCATTTGTGCTGCATGATTGGAACTAGTCTGAATTTCCGATTCATATTTTGTTCTTGATTCAGTCCTCAATTAAAAGTGGTACCGTTAGCAACAACGTTTTAAAAACTTAAAATAAAATGTTTATTTTCATATATCGGGGGATTTTTTAAGAGCTTGAGAACTTTTTTTTAAAAAAAAACGCATACAATTTGCAAAATCTCATCGATTCTTTATTTGAAACGTTAGATTGGTCCATGACATTTACTTTTTGAAGATAATTTTATTTAAATGTTGACCGCGGCTGCGTCTTAGGTGGTCCATTCGGAAAGTCCAATTTTGGGTAACTTTTTCGAGCATTTCGGCCGGAATAGCCCGAATTTCTTCGGAAATGTTATCTTCCAAAGCTGGAATAGTTGCTGGCTTATTTGTGTAGACTTTAGACTTGACGTAGCCCCACAAAAAATAGTCTAAAGGCGTCAAATCGCATGATCTTGGTGGCCAACTTACCGGTCCATTCCTTGAGATGAATTGTTCTCCGAAGTTTTCCCTCAAAATGGCCATAGAATCGCGAGCTGTGTGGCATGTAGCGCCATCTTGTTGAAACCACATGTCAACCAAGTTCAGTTCTTCCATTTTTGGCAACAAAAAGTTTGTTAGCATTGAACGATAGCGATCGCCATTCACCGTAACGTTGCGTCCAACAGCATCTTTGAAAATATACGGTCCAATGATTCCACCAGCGTACAAACCACACCAAACAGTGCATTTTTTGGGATGCATGGGCAGTTCTTGAACGGCTTCTGGTTGCTCTTCACTCCAAATGCGGCAATTTTGCTTATTTACGTAGCCATTCAACCAGAAATGAGCCTCATCGCTGAACAAAATTTGTCGATAAAAAAGCGGATTTTCTGCCAACTTTTCTAGGGCCCATTCACTGAAAATTCGACGTTGTGGCAGATCGTTCGGCTTCAGTTCTTGCACGAGCTGTATTTTATACGGTTTTACACCAAGATCTTTGCGTAAAATCTTCCATGTGGTCGAATAACACAAACCCAATTGCTGCGAACGGCGACGAATCGACATTTCAAACACTCTCAGAAACAGACGCAATATTCTCTTCTGTACGCACTGTACGCATTCGTGTGGTTGGTTTAATGTCCAATAAAGTAAACTGAGTGCGAAACTTGGTCACAATCGCATTAATTGTTTGCTCACTTGGTCGATTATGTAGACCATAAATCGGACGTAAAGCGCGAAACACATTTCGAACCGAACACTGATTTTGGTAATAAAATTCAATGATTTGCAAGCGTTGCTCGTTAGTAAGTCTATTCATGATGAAATGTCAAAGCATACTGAGCATCTTTCTCTTTGACACCATGTCTGAAATCCCGCGTGATCTGTCAAATACTAATGCATGAAAATCCTAACCTCAAAAAAATCACCCATTATAAAAAATAAATAATTAAAAATCTAAGGGGGTTCATATCGCAATACGATAAGTTTTGAATTCAAGGAAATTTCGATGAAAATAAAAAAAATCTACCAGGGGAGGGTGTCATAACCTACGACCACCCCCCCTGCGTCCACCATGGCTAACAATTTTCCTTTCCAGAGTCGATTAAATATTCGCTCAAGATTCTAGAAAAAACCCAAGAACATAAAATGGACACCCACCACCTTTTAATCGATTTCAAGGCCGCATATGTCAGCATCTACAGGGACGAATTGTATAGAACCATGTCGTGCCATTGACATTCCTACTAAACTTGTCCGGTTAAGCAGGATGACCATGGAGAGTTCGCGCTGATCCATAAAGGTTGAAACAAATTAACAGAACCCTTTGATGTCAAAAAAGGCTTTGGACAAAGTAACGCGCTGTCATGTGATTACTTTAACATTGTCCTTGAAATGTAAGTGCAGAGCTCCCACCACTACATTCTGTCATCAAGAAAGGACCTACAACACCTAGGACGCGTGTCGGTCAAAACGTCACCATCGACAGACGTAACTTTGAGGTAGTTATATGTATGTGGTCTCCGCTATAAATGCAGCAAACAACACCAGCGCGCGTTGAGATCAAACGAAGAATTACTCTTGATAAGCGTTGTTCCTTTTGGGCTAAGAAAGCAACCAATGTTTCGCTATCGCCATATAAGACCCTCATCATCGGTGCAGAAGCATGGACTTTAACAAATGCGGATGAAAGCACATTGGGTCGTTTCGAGAGAAAAGTTCTTCTCGTGATTAACGGTCCCGTACGGATACAAAGTGAAAAGCGGCATAGACTTAGCCAGAAGTATAGAAGTTCAATGACTGAGATGACTAAGTCACGTAGAGCACGATGGAAACCAATGCTTCGGCCTGGAAAGTCTTGAAATCCACACCCACTGTACAGCGCAATAGAAGAAGACCGCGGGTCAGGGGGCACGCACAAGTGATGGAAAGTAACCTCATCCAACTTGGAATGTGCTAGAGCAGACATCTAGCTAGGGACCGAGCTAAATGAACTAGCTACGGATCAAGCTCGATGGATAAGTTTATTGGGTGAGACAATTACAATAACTTTGTATGTAAAATTAAAAATCATGAACCAGAAACCATTCCATATTGGATTATTGAACTTTTTTTGAGTGTACATACATACGTCTATATATAATTTTGTAATAACAACGCCTTTGTTTATAATACTACATTCATATCCATTGACCAATATTTTATCCTTTTTATTTGTAACCTTCAAAGTTCTAACACATGAATAAATTTATTTCCTTTGCCGTATATATTTTTGTGGTTAGGATATAAAAGTCTTCCATTGCCATTTATGTCCACAGCATTTTCAAGACCCGCTTTTGTTTGTCTCTGTCGCGTTAACACTTAAATTCCCATTATAATATTTTACTGCCAAGAATAACTACAATAAAAACAAAATTGTAATACGTGTTTATTTATGAGTTAATAAATTGTAGGAAATTATTGTACCAAGCTTAAGATGTTTTAAAATGGAGATGAGGATAAAGATTCCAAGACTTGAGGTGTCCTTCTGTAAAAGATATCTGAGATTTAAATTTATAAACAAACATTAAAGAAACAATAATTTATAAATGTGTTCAAAATGTTTGCAACATTGTTGAATTTTTAAAAACTGAAAGAGTTCAGGGATTGAATCAATGAGGATAATAATGAAAAAGAAAACAACACCAAATAGGTACAACTATAAAATAAGGTTTTGGAAGAAAATTAAACTCGTGCTGAATAAAAAGTAACAAAATATAAAATAAATACTACTGGTGTATAGGTATAAAAGTTTTCCAATATTATGTTTTATATATTTTTGAATAGTTATTACAGCTGTTGTATTCTTTTGACAGGCAAAAAGTACGCATTGAATTGCTAGCAACGTTGTTTAAAAATGTCACAACACCCAAAACAATTTTATTAACATTTTGTTGTTTTTGGCCATTACAATTGTTTGGGTTTTATGAAATTATTGACCAATAAAAAAAGAGGCTGGGATGCGAACCACACTGATTACTTCCCATCCCGTTTGCCGATTTGTCTTGCTTAAAAGGTTTATAGGTTTTCGTGTTTTGTTAAACAAGTTGTCAGTTGAATTATTCTTAAAAATTTAAAAACTACCAACAATATTTTGCATATGATGAAATAGTTTGATTTCGAAATCTATTTTTGTTAACGAGATTTTTAGTCGATAACCAATTTTTACCAATTTTAGTAGTATTTCTAAAAAAAAAATCTTTCTTATAGAACCAAATACAAATTGGATGCATGAAATTAATTTGAAGTCAATATCTTTTATTGTTCACGAGATATCGAGGAAAGAACATCAATTTTTCCCAAATTTGCGTACTATTTTTTGTAGATTTTATTTTTTTTTGAAAAAAAAACGGACTGTTAAATTTTTATGAAAAAATTATTGAATGTCGAAAACAATATTTTCTGCGAGATGAAAATAGTTAAGCCAATATTTTTAATTTTTGAAAAGATATTTGATTCGAAAATCAATTTTTACGAACTTTTAGTAATGCTTTTTTTAGGTTTTTTTTTTTGTAAAAAAACTATAAATACGATTTTTCTCAAAATTTTATCAAATGTTGAAAACAATATTTCTTATAAGATAAAATTAGTTGGAAACCATAATATCAAATTTTTGAAAAGATATTTGAGTCTAAAATCAATTTTTACCAACTTTGAGTAATGTTTTTTTTTATGTTTTTATTTTTTGTAAAAAAAACTGTCAATTCGATTTTTTCTCAAAATTTTACCAGATTTTAAAAGCGTTATTCTTCGTTGCACAAAATTGTTTTGGAGATAAAATCATTTTTTGTTTGTACAATTTTCGAGGTGACAAAAAGTTTTTTTTTAATTTATAATCACGTTAAAATATTTTATATAAAATTTAATTCAAGTCTCTAGCATTATTGGTTCTTGAGATATTTAGGATTAACCCAAATTTTCACCTTTTTTTAAACTGCTATGGTAAAAAAAACCACCCACGCAATTTTCTTGAGAGCCTTTCTGCATCTTTTTGCATTATTATCTGTATAACAAAATTTATTTGAAGTCGATATCTCTTCTGGTTCTTGAGCTATGGACGACGAAAAAAACGTCGCGAACGTATGTACACACACACGCACAGACATCTCTCTAAAAATCTTTTATTTCGACTCTAGGGACCTTGAAACGTCGAGAAATGTCAAAATGTTCAATTCGACAAATCGGAACCATTACAAAAACTTCCTATGGGAAGTTAATAAGCCAAAATATTAAAAATGTCATAACTCCCAAAAATAACTATATCGCCCAAAAATGTTTTCAGAAGAAAATGCCACAAAGCCTAAAATGAAATGTAAAATTGCCCAAATCAATTTTAAAGTATCATAACGCCCAAATTACTTATTAAAATATGGTCCAAAAGATGTCATGTGTTTCAATTTTTGGGGAGGTATGCTGCCCCCTGCAACCTCCCTGCTGTTATTTGGGGTAGGTGCGAGATTGTGTGCATGCAAATTATTTTTAAATCCAGATTCTTTAAATGCAATGAAACTTTGCATACCTAGAACTTTGCACCTACCCCAAATCCTATTGTGAGCCCAAGTAGGGGGGTTGCAAGATACATACCCCACTGTTTATACGGGCCCAAGCAAAATCTTTTGGGCGTTATATCATTTCTTGTTTTCTTTAAGTATTGTTAAGACATTGAAAGTTTCTTTGGGTGATATGACATTTTATTTGAGGTTTGTGACGTTTTCTTAGTAATATATTTTTTCACGGCGTTTCTCTTTTTGAGCTTTATATCATTTTATCGTAGTCATCGCAATGTGGAAAATAAATTCACAAAGCCCAACCTATATGTCATAAACCCCAATTTCGAAATTAAAAATTCTTTTTGTCAAAATGGTGTTACGACATGCGCTTTGGGCTGTTTGCGTCTTTTTTTTTTAACTTTTAGGGCTTTTTGAATAATTTTTAAATCTGAGGCCCTCGAACATCATCTCAAGGTCACATAATTTCTTTTAGATCTTTGATGCCCTATAGACGCTCTCCCCAACTATGAGTTGGTAAACATTACAATATTTATTTTATTTTTATCATATAAGCTTCCAATGTCTATAATAGGCCTATGGTTAAAGCCAGTAAATTCTTATATTTATCTTGTTAAATGGTGCAATGAACTTTTCCAAGGAACGCACGCAGTTAAGTTACTTACGCCTTTTAAATGCCTACAGTAACATAATTCCTGTGTCTCAAGCTTTTTGTGTTAACCATAGCATGAAGCTTGACCAAGTGTGTAATGTATATGTACTTCCTACTTCTCCTTAAAAGTAATTATTCTTAGAACCAAACTTTTTTGTATGCATATTTTACGCTCCGTCTCGAGACCATAATAATTACAATTTTACTCTGAAGTTTCAAAGTCATCTAATGTCACTGTACTCGAAGCGATAAGATGTCTGCCTCTCTGCCTTCATGCATATAATAACACATTCGTGTTTGCGTAAATTAAAGCATGAAGTCTGCATTGGTGACGATCAAGCTGAGAAAAATATAATCGAATGTGAAGCTTCCGTTTGACTGTAAATGTATTTTTCCAAAAATAAATCATCGCCCTATAAACGCATGATTTTATCCAATTGACAGTTTACTCATATTATTCGTTTTTATGTTTTTATATATTTTGATATTTTTTTATCATAAATAAAACGCCTTTTATTGCTAAAAATATTATTATCTGCGAATTTATTTGTTGAAAAATTGGAATCGTTCTTTTCTATCTGGGTGTAAACGCAATAAAGTTGTCCCTTTGATATAAATATACATAAATGCATTTGATAGAGCTACATAACATAATATCAAGGAAAAATAATATAATGTAATTTCCGCTCGAATAAATTGAGATCCTTGAGTTGATACTTCTTCTGTATGAGTGTATACACAAATATATACAACATACATTGGTTATGTGCAGGCATCAACAGTACTGTGAAAAAATATGTTTATAAAAGGAAACCATTTGTGTTAGCTATTCGCATAAGTTTTCGATGGTTAGTTCACGTTAACTCATCCTAGGGTTGCAAGTAAAACTGCTATAGCCAGTTAACTATTTTAAGCCCTAACGGTATATCCATGCAATATAAATAAAAAGACAGCCTGGAGCAGAATACCCTGACATTTTTTTCTCCCTTGAACTTAAACATGAAATAAGCCTCAGTGTATTAAAAATCAGAAAGTTAAATAAACCATTTATATTTGTATTTATATTTATATTTATATTTATATTTATATTTATATTTATATTTATATTTATATTTATATTTATATTTATATTTATATTTAAATTTATATTTATATTTATATTTATATTTATATTTATATTTTTATTTATATTTATATATATATTTATATTTAAATTCACTAATGTTTCATAACGGTAGAACCCGTGGAGTGATGATTGGTGCGTACGACTTTCATACCAGAGGTCTTGGGTTCAAACGCTGCCCGTGCCATCTAAAGTTTTTTTTTCACGGGCACTGCCTCTTGCGAGGAATTGACAAATCCTCCAAGAGTAATTCTTCTCATGAAAAGTGCTTTCTTAAACTAATCGTTCGGATTCGGCTTTAAACTGTAGGTCGACTCAATCGCTGTCATGACTCTCACACAGGAATTGTTCAGAGGTCACTAGGCCTTAGTTCTAGGCCTAAGTTCTCTGCGGACTGTTGTTCCACCTAATTTATTTTGTAATGTCTCATAACTTATACCTCTAGCTTTGTTTTAAACAAATAAAACACAAGTTAAGTTAGTTAGAAGTTGGATTTTAAGTGGTTTACGATATATACGAATTAAATTTCAAACAAAAAAATCACGTATACGCCCGAATGTACCACAATTGAAGCGTTCGGATACTTAAACGAATTTTAAAATCATTGCATTCTTAAACCCTGGGCAAAATATTTAAAGGCTAACTTATTGTTTTTCAATTTAAAAAGGTATTAACTAAGTAGTTGGTTGACCTTGTTTTTATGAACGGCTTAACGAACTTTGTTTTGTTTTCACTCACTTTTTCCCATTAACAAAAGTAAACCAATTCAAATATCCAGGATTTCGTTCTTTATTTTGTTTTGTTTACACTTTTCCACAAGAATTTATGTAATCAAGAAAAATGAAAATTGTTTTTGGTCATTACTATTAAAAGAAAAGTATCTATATATTTATAATTTCTATCAGATATATTATTCCAATTTCGAGAGCTACTCCATATCACATAAATGGCACAAATAAAACATATACATACATATAGATGAGTATGCTATCGACATCAAATCCGAAGAAAGAACTAAGGAAACTAATCGAAACGAATGTAAAAGGCCAAAAAAAAGAATCCTTATTTAGGGCAGTTCCATTAAAAGTGTGTGACAGGACATTATTTATGGCAAAAGTTCTCACATGGGGTATGTTTTTCTTTTTCTTTTAAATGGCGGAATATAAATGGTAGGGCAATCGATAAAATAAAATTATAAATGTTACGGATAAACCTTTATCCTACAAGGGTGTGTCCGATGGCTTTGGAAATTGGTATTTATTTGACCAAGGATTTAAAAAAAATCTATAAATACATATATCCAAAAAGATTGTAGGGTTAGAAATAGGTTAAATTCATATGTATTTATATTACTATAGCAAAGTACTTTTAGAATTATTGTGATATTTGTTTTTAGAAAATATGGATTACATATTTCGAAAGTTACAATAGTGAAGAATATGCACGTGCTTAAATAATTACTAATAAATAGTTTATAAATTAACAATAATTAAATTTAACATTATACGTAAAGTGATGGAAAAAATAATAGAAACGATGAAAAAACTAACCAAAATTCTTAATTATCATCCCCGTGTATTTGGGATCGAATTTAAAGTATTTGATTGTTTGTTTAGAAGAACAAAGACATATTGGTTCAGATAGGATGAAAAAAAATCATGTGCGACAATCAAGGAACTTAAAGTTCGATCCCAAATGCACCGAGATGATAGTCAAGTATTTTGGTGGAAGCAATATGAGTTTTTGATAGTTTTTTCCACATCTGAAGCTAGGCCAATTTTTAGAATTAAATGAAAAACATATGCGTTTTTGAATAAATTCGGTCTCTAAGCATCGAAATGATGCCTTTTACATAAGATTACATGACAACTAATTAGGATTCACGCTAGATAACGAACCGAAGCACTCATAAAAGTTGTAGAAAAAATAACATCTCCACCAAAATTAATTGATTTTAAAACAATAGAATATGTCTGGGTGAACTTAAAAGACTATTCAAGGTGGTTAATTCTATATTGAAAGATGCGATTACGTTATTTAAAATGAATGTGCGACGACCATGTATTTAAGGATTAGAAATAATTTTAACTAATGTAATAATACTAATAAAAAAATTCAGTACAATTCTTAATTAGTTTCTATTATTTTTTCCATTTCAAATTATTGGGAAATACTTCAGAGATTTTGTATCATTATTAACTTCCCATAGGAAGTTATTGTAATGGGTCCGCTTTGTCAAATTAAAAATTTTGAAATTTCTCGACGTTTCAATGCCCCTAGAGTCGAAATTAAACATTTTTAGAAAGATGTCTGTGCGTGCGTGTGTACGTACGTTCGTACGTCCGTACGTCCGTACGTCTGTACGTTCGCGACTTTTTTTTTCGTCGTCCATAGCTCAAGAACCAGAAGAGATATCTACTTCAAATAAATGTTGTTATATACAGATAATAAGGTAGTACCCGTAGCGTGATGGTTAGTGCGTTGGACTGTCATGCAAGGGGTCTTGGGTTCAATCCCTGCCTGTGCCACCTAACTTTTATCACGGGTACTGCCTCTTGCGAGGAATTGACAAATTCTCTAAGAGTAATTCTTGTCATGAAAAGTGCTTTCTCAAATTAGCCGTTCGGATTCGGCATATAAACTGTAGGTCCCTTCCATCCCTGACAACATTACTCGCACACAGGAATGGTTGAGAGTTGTAAGTCACTAGGCCCTGGTTCTTCATGGACTGTTGCGCCACCTAATTTATTTTATTTTTTTTATACAGATAATAAAGCAGAAAGATGCAGAAAGGGCACTCAAGAAAATAGCGTGGGTGGTTTTTTACCATAGCAGTTTAAAAAAGGTGAACATTTTGGTTAACAATGACGCTAGAGACTTGAATTAAATTTTATATAATATATTGTAACGTAATACAAAACAAGTATATTTTTGGAAAACAATCCAATTAACGGTTTTTTTTATAAATTAAAAAAACTGAAAAAAAAATGTGTCACCTCGAAAATTTTACGACCAAAATATGATACGAAAAATAATGTTTTTAAAATCCGATAAAATTTTTATAAAAATCTTATGAACAGTTTTTTTTATAAAAAATAAAAACCTAAAAAAAACATTACTCAGTTTTTTTGTATATAAAATAAAAACCTAAAAAACATTACTCAAAGTTGGGAAAAATTGAATTTCGACTCAAATGTCTTTTCAAAAACTTGCAGCTAAGGCTTCAAACTTATTTTATCTTATAAGAAATATTGTTTTAACACTCAGTCAAATTTTTAAAAAAATCGAATTGACAGTTTTTTTACAAAAAATAAAAACCTAAACAAAAAATTTAAAAAAGGTGGTAAAAACTGATTTTAGACTCAAATAACTTTTCAAAAATTTGAGATAATGGCTTTAAACTACTTTAATCTTTCGAAAAATATTTTTGTCAACATTCAGTAAAATTTTGAAAAAAATCGAATTGATAGTTTTTGTACAAAAAATTGAAAACCTAAAAAAAATTAATGAAAGTTTGTAAAAATTGATTTTTGACTAAAATATCTTTCAAAAATTTGAGATAATGGCTTCTAACTAATTTTAACTTATTAGAAATATCGTTTTCAACATTCGATACAATTTTGAGAAAAATCGAATAGACAGTTTTTTTTACAAAAAAAAAACCTAAAAAAAACAACACTAAAACTTGGTAAAAATTTACTTTCGACTCAAATAGCTTTTCAAAAATTACAAATGTTCGCTTCAAACTTATTTTATTTCACAGAAAATATTGTTTTCGATATTCAGTAATTTTTTATAAAAATCCAACAGTCCGTTTTTTCATAAAAAAATAAAATCTACAAAAAATAGTACGCAAATTTGGTAAAAATTGATACATATAGACAAACTTTTAAGAAAGACAGAAGGGATATGAAGTTATCAGTGAGGGTCGCATCCCAGCCTCTTTTTTCCTTTTGTTTAAGTTTGAAAATTTGATATGATATTTTTTCCTTAGGTAAAGTAAAGAGATTCTTAAAATGTGTGTTTTTCCCAATACTATTTTCATTGCAATAGAATTTGCAAGCTAAGATTTTTTTATTATTTTTTCCATCATTGTATGTATGTAGGTGTCTTACACGTTCTTGTAGAATTTTATTAATTTTTGGATCGGTCTGATTTATTCTTTTCTTAAGCACAACTCTCATAAGCATAGAAAATTGAGGATGGTAATAATAAATGAATGAATCGCATTCGATCGGTGTAAAACATAGAAACCTATATCATCGAATAGGTCTCAATTAATGGAGGAATATTTTGTATAAACACAATTTTGGATTGCGTGATGGAAAAATACATAGCCTTCTAATAAATCTATTTGTATTTTTTAAGAATAAAACAAAGCTTCTGACAAATAAAAGTTTAATGAAGTTCATAGTCGACAAGGTTATGTAATTAGGCTGTTGCCAAACCTACTTTTTTGTCCTTCAACCTGGTCCAGGCAAAAATTAATAACAGTGTGCAGTGAATTAAATCTCTTTGCAGGATCTGTCGTTTTATGCACATCCTTTTATAATTTTAACCCTTTAAGTCCTCTATTAGATGAAAGAGTTTAACTAAAGCTATTTTCTGTCTATAAGATAAAGTCTGCACATCTTTAAAGAAAAGCAGTATCAGTGCATTAATTAAGTAAAAGACATTTCCATTTGGTGTTTTTTTGTTTATGTATAAGGTAAGATTTAATTTTGCTTTGTAACAATATTATTAAGTTGAACTGGAAACACATCCCATGTGTCGATTTGTCTTGCTTAAAACTTTCATAACAATATTTTGTGTGAGATAAATAATTTGAAGTCAATATCTTTCTTTGTTCTCATAATACTTGAGTCGAAAACCATTCCTTATCAGTTTTTCGTTGTTTTTGTAGGTTTTCGTGTTTTTAACTTCCCATAGGAAGTTATTGTAATGGGTCCGATTTTTTATATTATGTATTGTAACGTGATACAAAACAAGTATATTTTTGGAAAAAAAATCCAATTAACGGTTTTTTTTATAAATCAAAATTTACGACTAAAATATGATTTCATCTCTAAAACAATTTTGTGCAACGAAAAATAATGTTTTTGACATCTGATAAAATTTTGAAATAAATCTAATTGACAGTTTTTTTATAAAAAATAAAAACCTAAAAAAAACATTGCTCAAAGTTGGTAAACATTGAATTTCCACTCAAATATGTTTTCAAAAACTTGAGCTTAAGGCTTCAAACTTATTTTATCTTATAAAAAATGTTGTTTTCAACATTCTGAAAAATGTTGAGAAAAATCGAATTGACAGTTTTTTTACAAAAAATAAAAACCTAAAAAAAATTAATAAAAGTGGGTAAAAATTGGTTTCGACTCAAATATCTTTTCAAAAATTTGAGATTATGGCTTCCAACTAATTTTAACTGATAAGAAATATTGTTTTCAACTTTAAAAAATTTTTGAGAAAAATCGAATTGACAGTTTTTTTTACAAAAAATAAAAAACTAAACAAAAAAATTAATAAAAGTTGGTAAAAATTGATTTTCGGCTCAAATATCTTTTCAAAACTTTGAGATATTGGCTTCAAACTAATTTTATCTTATAAATAATATTGTTTTCAACATTCGGTAAAATTTTGAGAAATGTTGGACTGACAGTTTTTTTTACAAAAAATAAAAACCTAAAAAAAAAACAATACTAAAAATTGGTAAAAATTTACTTTCGACTCAAATAGCTTTTCAAAAATTAAAAATATTGGCTTAAAACTTATTTTATTTCACAGAAAATATTGTTTTTGATATTCAGTAATTTTTTTATAAAAATACAACAGTCCGTTTTTTCATAAAAAAAATAAAATCTCCAAAAAATAGAACGCAAATTTGGTAAGAATTGATACATTTATACAAACTTTTAAGCAAGACAAATCGATAGACGGGATGGGAAGTTATCAGTGTGGGTCGCATCCCAGCCTCTTTTTTCTTTTCAGTTTAAAAGATAAACTAAGAGTGACTTAAATTCGAACAAACTATTAATAATGAACATTTATGAAAACAAAAACAAATGAATAGACTAAGTGATGAAAAATACAGAGTCACATTCACAGTGCTTTTCAGCAAGTATATTGTAGTTTGATGTTGGCTTGGCCACTAAAAAATAAAAAAAAAAAATTAGGTGGCGCAACAGTCCGTAGAGAACCAGGGCCTAGTGACTTACAACTCTCAACCTTTTCTGTGTGCGTGCAATTGCAGGGATGGGGGGGACCTACAGTTTATATGCCGAATCCGAACGGCTAAATTGAGAAAGCACTTTTTCATGACAAGAATTACTCTTGAAAATGTGTCCCTCGCAAGAGGCAGTACCCGTGAAAAAAACTTTAGGTGGCACAGACAGGGATCGAACCCAAGACCTCTCGCATGACACGGCTTGGCCATTAAACATTCAAAAGTTTTGGCGGAGAGCTTCTATTTTATTATTTTTACTTTTTTGCAATTTTTTGAGAAAAATGGGTTTTGTTTAGGTATATAATTTTACATACAAAAATATTATAATACTTATTTCTTTGAGTTGATAGCATTGGGTGTAGTTTATTTAGACAACAAATTTAATAAAATCATGTTTGTTGGGTGGTGCGTTTTTTTGTGTGGAGTTATGTATAAAAATATTTATTTTACTACAAAAAAAGTTTCCTAGTAGATACTAAGCCAGGATAACAACACTATGTCTCATAAGAAATATTGTATTTAATAAGAATATATTTTTCACAAAATTATCTTGAAACAACATGCCACACAGAACAATTATATGTTAATGACTTGTATAATATGTCAGTTATATCCGGACCGTCCGGACTTAATTATTACGTTATGATGGGAGGTAGACTTGGACTTTTTATATGGTATCTTTTCTTTTAATAATAGAAGTAACGTTGCAAAAAAAATAAGTATAATATCGTAAATATTCGACACAATTTGTTTCAAAAAATCTCTAGTTTTTGAATAATTTTCAAAAAAGTTACTTCGTCCCCTTACACCCCCTCCTTCTTCTTTTCACGTTATGTTCATAACATAATACATTTTTTAAACGTACATATCTGTTTACCAAACTGTCCGTTTAACATCGGCAATGGAACATATACAACGGATTCAATGGGTCAGAGAGCTCAAAGTTGGCTTAGAAACAATCAAGAAAACCTCAGATTCAACTAGTTAACAAGGTTTATATCTTTTTCATCTGAACTAAATAAAAGTAAATAATTTAAGAAAATATATAATCGTGCTAACCTATTTCCTTTAAAAATGTTTTCTTGTGCTCGATTTAACATTTGTGTAAAATACAAAAAAAAAAAAACAATCAAATAAGACTTTAACCATTTAACTTTGTTCACTTCGCTTATGGTTCATGTCCAATTCGACGACCTTGTTATTTTTGTTTATATATTTTCAAAACCAATTACCTACTTTAACTTCAACACAATTTATTCGTTCATCAAAACTAACCTATCATTACATGAAATAAAAACGAGAAACTCAATTCATGTTTCTTTTTAACACCTCCTGTGTTTTGCTGTTGTCTTGGCTCTTGGATGTTGGATGTTGAAGAAACAACTAAACTTTTATGACTCCTCTATACGGTTCATAATTCAGTAGTTAGCTGTACATTTATTGAACCATGTAATTACATAGGTAGGTATATATGTACACATCTCAAAGTATTTTGTACATAGAAAGAAGGGTATACTTATCCATAAAATATATATAAAGATGTTATAAATCAATAAAGCTATCACTTTAAATGATGGCCATAGAAATTACATAAATATTTATAAGATCTTAAAACACCCCCTCTTCTTCGTTCTATAAAAATGTGTATACTCAGCTAAGGGAGCCCAATTACATGCCAGGCTTTTGATGGAATTTTAATGGACTGACTTTGTATATATTTTTGGATACAATGCTATTTTTATAAAGTCTCTATATAAGTTCTTAGCCTATTCTCAGTATATTCTACAGACAAATTACTAAAAGGTATATTTAATATAAAACTAAAATATGATATCTCTCTTTTGAACAAGAAATAAAAACACTCAAGCCTTAGGCAATAAAATCGAAAAACCGATTTAAGCCTTACAGCATTATAAAAGCACATATATAGGGTATATCGTACCGATCCGACCGACTCGACCACTAAACCGAATTCAAATTCCCTCCAAATCATACAAAAATAACCATTAACTCGAGGCAGAAAAATAACCTAACCAAACGTATAGGTCTTTTTGTATATGGACTTAATGGAACCGATACACTAAAGTAAAGTATAGTATGGCCTCTGAAATACCGGTCTCCAGTTTGTTGAAGAGGGAGCCCCCCATCCCCATAACTATATAATTTAACCCTCTCTTAATTCGTTCTTTCTCATGTTGTCGAACAGCACCATCAGAAATCAACTGTGGCACCAAAGGAATAAAATTGTACGTTGTAGGTTTATATGTCTAAACGGACTATACAAGTCGACCTTATATCTATCTACACCAGCTAAAGTATCAAAGATACTTTTTCGGAATTTTATTCTCCGTCGAAAATCACAACGTTTACTACATCATCGGGCGGTTTTAGTACCGTCGTATAAGTTGTGCGAGAAAGTGTTCATTTGGTTTGCCATTGCCATTGGCTGGAAGTGAATTGGTCATCTTGATTGACTTAATAAAATTATATATTGTTTGTTTTATTTATTTATTATTTTTATTTCTCAGACTTTCTTTGAGAGCCAAAGATTATAAATGTTCAAAGTCAATATGTACATATTTTACGTCTGATCAAATGTTATCATAAGAAATATTGGAAAATAATTAAAATTATTGATTTTGCCAAAATCAAAAAGTTAACGTCGGAAATATCTTCAAAACAAAGAATCTATATTTTGAGTTAATTTTATGTGCTATGGATATTATGTCTTATGTGGATCTATAAAACAAACAAAAATAACATCACCATCTCAATCATCTTATTAATGCCACCCGCTGTGATTGACTTTTGTTTGTTGTTTTGTGTAAATTTTGTGCGTTTTTATTAATGTTTTATTAATGAAAATAATAATTCTGTTGGATTTTTCTCATCCAATTGATTGATTTACAATTCATCCATCAGAATATTGTTTATGACATTTTTATATTTGTGTGTGTTTTTTTTTATTTTTGACAACAACAATCTGCTGTGAAAGATTTTATTTTAGTGAATTTATGCGTGTTTCAGTTGAATTTGTTTAAATTTAATGTTCGACGAGGTTTATATGCGATTCAAGAAGTTCAGTCGAAGAGGTAACTACATTTTATTTTCTATTTAAGTTTGCTTTTATATTTATTTAATCTATATTAAATTTTATAAAGACCAGGATATGTGGTTTTGAGGATTATACAATTTTCTATAAAATATGTCTCGTCTAATACTAAAAAAACATCCAAATCGAACAAAATTCTGTAGGGAACAAGATTGAAAAAAGAATTAAAAATCTTACCCTTCTTATCAAAACCTCACACTGATCCAACGGCGAATCCAGACTTTTAATCAGATGAGTTTTTGAGTACAGCTTAAAAATGTTCTTTAATGTTCTCTAAAGGAGGCTGACAAAATTCAAATAACATTATGTGTATCTTTACCTTACATTTATATATTTCAAGGGCTAAAGTGACAAATTTAGTTATTAGATTATTTTAGAACACTATGGTCCAAAAAGTTATGGTGTAACTATTTAATTTCGACGACTCTCTACATATGAAAGTATTTCAAGATTCCAACAGTTTTCTAAATATGCCATATAGCTATGAGAGCTAAATACAATCATTTAGAGGGTTTTTGGTGCATTTCACGCATAAATAATAGAAATTGTGTTGAAACACCGAAAATCAATATATTCTGTTTTTGTTGACATACATAAATGCGAAGAACGCTGCAAAAATTAAGATGCAGAAACCCAGAAAATGAGAAAGTTTGTCAGAAAATTTGATCTTTTCTAGTAGGAAAATAAAACAAAATCTGAAGAATTTTTCGGCTTTTTTTACGTAATTTTTTCGGACTCAACTTTCGGGAGTCTATAATTACTATCGTCATCAGTCTGCTTACTCGTAGATTGGGGGCCGTTCATAAAATACGTTAGCACACAAGGCCCCTTGGAGCTGACGCTAGAAGACAAATTCTAAAATATTACTATTTTGCGTGAACCTTTTGAAAATATTTTGATCTAAAAGGAGTCAACGAAACTTAAACATTGTAGAGAGAAAAATATTTAGTCCTTGAATTTAAGCAAATAGGTTCATTTAAGTACATTATTTCTTTACAAATTAAATAAAAACAAATCAAGGCAAAGAAATAAGTTGGGAAGAAACTTTAGTGTGTTACTTACAAGTTACACGTTTCAGAATCTTTTTTTCACTTCAGTTTGCGAGAAATTCAAAGCCTTTATATTTAATTAATAGATATTAACCGTTTATTATGTTTTTCAACTAGCCATTAGTTTTGCCGTTTTCGGGACATTTATATTTTTGAAATTCGTGTTTGAAACTCAGTTCTAGAGCATCCAAAGCAAATTCACTTCAAAAAGTAGATTTCTCTAATTTTTTAAGATCTTAAAAGTGTTTGTATTTAATAGAAAATCAATTTTGAAAGAACAAAACATGTCATAACCCCTACGAACAGCCAACCCCCCCCCCCCCCCCCCCGGATCCACTATTTTTTTAAACTCCACTTATAACATCCCAATGTTTCCTTTTAAAACTTGCGCCGGTAATTTCTTTGTAAGAAGCCAATTCGTCATATAATCAAAAATTGAATTTTAAGCTGTTTTGCGGGAAAATATTTGAATACCTTAACCAATATAGTTGTGTTAAAATACTTATATATTTAGAAGACAATTGCTTATAAAGTTATAATATTTGTCTGGCGTAATTACATTTTTTTTTAAAGATATTCGAATTGAAACACATTTTTTGAGTTTTTAACTTCCCATAGGATCGAATTGACAGTTTTTAAAAAAAAATAAAAACATACTATTTCCAAAACTTGGTAAAAATTGATTTTCGACTTAAAAACTTTTTAAAAATTTAAAATATTGGCTTCAAATTAATTTCATCTTAAAAATGATACTGTTTTCGACATTCAGTAAAATTTTTATAAAAATACAACATTCAGTTTTTGTATAAAAGTTAAAATCTACAAAACTTATATAAAAAATTGGTAAAAATTGGTTTTCGATTCTGGAAGGTTTTTTCTTCAAAACGATTTTATTATGTCCTAAATTTTGTTGTTAATATTGTTGTAAGAAAACTCCAATCTGTATAAGAAATACAAAATTTCAAAAAATACAACTAAAATTGGTACAAATTGGTTTTCGACTAAAAATCATGTTAACCAAAAAAAAAGATTTTGAAATCAAAGTATTCAATCAAATGCAAAATATTTTTGATATTTTTTACAATTTATACTATACTATAATTTAACTGACAACTTATTTGACGAAATAAGAAAACCTCCAAAAACAACAAGAAATTGATAAGATATGGTTTTCGAAAAAAGATATTGACCTCAATCTCAACGAAAATATTGTTATGAATATTTTGTTAAAGTTTTAAACAAGCCGTGTGGGTTGCATCCCAGCCTCTTTTTTTGTTGGTTTTGAAACGAATTTTCCAATTTTCAAAAACGATGCTTTTTTTTTGAACAGGGTTTTTCAGTACCTAACAGTTTTCATTGTTTTTTTGTTTAGCTATGGTTATAGCTTTTTAATGAACGTCTTTTACATTTGAGTTTGAGTTCGAAGCGACAAACTTGGTTTTCTGTCAACAATATTGAATACAACAGCAATATTCTCATTAGTTGACAAAATTGGTTTCGATTTTTCAATTCAATTTCTTGTTTTAATAGCTCAAATATTACCATTTACCATTAGTTTCATTTTGTGGGCCTGGATGTGCTTTAATTCTTCGGGCTGTAAAATTTGTTTGTTATAGAATAGACATTTTTAGAAACTGTTCTAGAGAAACTTTTAAATTATATGTTTTAAACGAAATAAATATGCAACTTTTGGTTTTATATTTTATAAGTAATTATTAATAATTAAATCTTAGTCTATAAGAGAGTATTATTTCTGATTGATGATTAAATAAATGAATTAAACAATGTCCTTAACAAATTTTAACAGTTTTTTTTTCAAATTTTTTAATTAATCTTTTCTCAATAAACGCCTGTGTTTGCATATTTTTCTCGTCAGTATGTGGTTAAATTGTAAATTGTTAATGTTTCGTATATACCTATATTCCTTTGGAATATGGAAAATTGAATACATAGCTTTTATTATTGACTGGAATTGATGTGATAAAATTATTTGAACACAACCTTAATGACTGTCCATCATTTAAAGTAATAATTATGTTTAGGACCTAAAAAAAATTTGGAGCAATATGAAATTTTTCAGAAAAATAAGATTTTCTTACAAAAAATAAATGGAAAATTGGACAAGTGCGAAATTCTTGTCAGTGTCAAAAACTACAATTTAATATAAATATTAATGATAATTGTTGTATGTTTCTTAGTTTTTTCTATTTATGGTAAACTGCAAAAGATAATAATATGAAAATAAAAATAAAACTCTTTTACATACCGTCGGAGACTCCTAGATATGTAAGATTTAAGTACCTTAAATGAAAATGTTATTTTGAATGGTGTATCTTAGAAATATATGAACTTACATTATTTCTAAAGCATGTGTGTGTAAGTGTATATTTATATACCTTATCCTAAACTAGGTATAACCTTTAGAATGATTAGTAATACGTTTATTTTAGAAGACCATATGTTTTACGCTTGGTATATTGTTAAGGATTCTATATCCATTTTTGCTGGCAATTCCAGTTGTGGCAGCAAGTGTTTGCTTATAAACCAAACCAATAGGTATATGAATGCCACATTAGGATACATCAGTTGAGATAATGAAGTATGGAAACCTATATAAAGTGGCAGGAACTTCACATTCATTCGCCCTGCCTTTTTCTGAGATCAGATAAAATGCGTACAACTTATAACAGATATATTTATAGCATATGCCCAGGAATATTGAAAAAAAAAAACAGATTGGATGCTGAAATAAGTTCATCCTTTTGGGGCGTATAATATTTCATTGCCTTTTAATTATCTTCTTTTGTATTTCTTTTACTTTGAAGTCTACGACAAAAAAAAAATAAAATTTAAACACAAATAGCTGTATGTGACGTTGGGAGTCAATATTTCAACTTATTTTACAATTATTAAGAGTATTAAAAAAGTTGACATAATTTAAAATATGAAATAAATTTAATTTTTTGGAATTTACATACTGTACTTGATTTTTATTGATGATATAAACATTAAATTATTTCTTTATCTTAAATATATATTGCACAATTTGCAGAGATTGGTATATAATCTACCTTACTACTGCCAAGTTTAAATAAGTTTTTAACACAAAATTGAAAGATAACATTTTGATTGAAAAAAAAACTACTGAAAACCTTCATTTAAAAGCAAAAAAAAATATAAAGGAGGTATATCGTGTATATATGGATGTAAAGAGAAGGGGTGGAGTGCAGTCAAAAGCTAACAATGCGAAATTTCAATTATAAATTTAACAAACGTGTATCAGAATAAAATTTGAAGAAAATTTAAATATACATAACAGATTAAGTGTCAATGAACACAAATCAGTAACATGAAGAAATATATAGATCATTAAAAAAATAAATAACGAATAAATAAAAATATAAATAAATAATACAATAAATAAGTGAATAAATAAATAAATATTTATAAAAAGAATGGAATAAATAAATACAAAATAAATGTATTTATTTAAAAGTAAATAAATAAATAAATAAGTGAATAAATAAAAAAATAAATAAAAAAATAATAAATAAAAACAAATAAATAAATTAATAAAAAAAAGTAAATAAAAGCAGAAATATATTCAACACTAGCTAACATGTGAAGTTCTTTGATTGAAAAATGCCAAGGAAGGTTAACCATAATTTTTAACAACTTGCGATGTTTGCAAACTTCGGGTAGGTATGGCTTTTTGAGCAGTTACCTCAAGCAGGTGATCCATATAAAATGATTGCTTGAAAAATCATTTTGAAAATTAAAAGTTTATTTCCATGACTTAACTTTGATTTACGATTAATAAAAGAATAGAGAATTTTAATAGTTATATATAATTTTCTTATGATTTCTTGGACATAAATATCGAAAGTTAGTTTACTGTCCAAGTCGACACCAAGGTATTCAGCATTTGATTTCCAGTTTGCGTCTACACTGTTGATTAAGAGTGAATTATTTGGCAAAAAACAGGCTTTTCTTTTTCGAGTAAAAAACATAGCCTACATTTTTAAAACATTTATCTTAATATTCCAATCGTTAAAATATAGTTGAAGTACATTCAAAAAAGATTGCAAATGGTTTTTGATAACGTAACAAAGTGAATCAGAAGAAAATAGACAACTAAAGTTCTTGATGACAGAAGGGACTTCACAAATTTTATTATATACATACATAGGAAAGTTGAGAATCAAAAGATTGTGTAAGAGCACGTCATGCCAAAAAGAATCAAATGCTTTTTCCACGTCAAATAAAACCATACCGGTAATTTTACCATTGGTAAAATTGGTTTTAATAATTTTGGTTATTCCATCGATTTGGTGGACTGTACTATGGTACGCTCGACATCCAAATTGTTCAGGAGGCATAATATTATTCTTGTTTATGTGTGCCATTAGTTTGTTTTTAATTATTTTTTCAAAACATTTACTTACAGAACTTAGTAAGCTTATAGGGCGATAGCTTAGAGGATGGCTTACGTTTTTTCTAGGTTTCAAAATTGGAACATTTTTAGCCATTACTTTCCATTCTATTGGAAAGTAACTTGACTTGATACTGTACTTGTATTAAGACAAAATGTATTAAAAATATATGCACATAGAGGGTTTTTCAATAAGGCGGGTAGATGTTGAAATGGAATAAACCAAGCTGTGTGTGAGGTATATTAACAAAAATATTTTTTTATTTGAAAAGTGCATGTATGCCATTAAGTGTGGAATATGACAATATTCAAATACCCGCCTTCGCTTCTTACGGTGGCTTTGATCCTAGTGGTAAAATTTTAAATGACTCTTCTTCATAGATCCGGCTGAATTTGAGCGATGGCCTGTATTATGTTCAGTTGTTCACCTTTAGGGCGTCAGTCGATTGTGGTTTATTTGCATCGACCAGTGACTTCAAGAAACCCTACAGGAAAAAGTCAAGCTGGGTCAAATCGCATGACCTTGGTGGTGAAGTCACATCACACCTGCGAGAGATAACCTTACCCTCAAATCGTTCATGCAAAATGTGAATCGTGGCGTTTGCTGTGTGGCACTTTGGGTTCAATTTGGGTCATAAGAAATTAGTTATCATCGTTATGTAGCTCTCGCTGTTGACACTAATTACGCCGCAGGTGCAGGTTTCGTCCCATATACTGAAAATTTACTTGTTAACACAGAATCCAAAAATGCGCCTATTCACTATAAAGATGATTTTTAGACCAAAATTGGGGTCCTCTCCCAAACGATTCGAAGCCCAGTCAGCGAACAAACGGCGTTGTCTATGGTCATGAACTTTGAGCTCCTGGGTCAGTTTGATCTTGTACAAGTGTAAGCTCAAGTCTAGACGCAAAATTCACCAAGATGAAGTCTGCAAAAATCCGAGTTTTTGTGCACGGCGAGGATTAGACTGCCTCAGGTTCTGCTGTACACTTTCAGGGACCGCGGCGATGTTCTCAGCCGATCTTGCGTTCCTTGAACGTACTGGTGCTGGCTGATTGTTTCCTGAACCGGTCGTCTCGAAATTTGGCCACCAAACGTTGGAAAGACGACTGTGAAGGCCCACCACGTCTACCGTAAAATTTGTGCAATGCGCTCAACGTTTGCGTTAACGAACACTCATTTTGTTAATAAAGTTTTATCATTTGAACGTGCTGTTCAATCGTGTAACATGCCATGATGATTTGGCATAAACAATTGAATAACAAACAAAAGATTTGACAGATGTCACCAAAACAAAATGGCTGCCACGGGGTGCCAAAATCTACCCACGCCAAATGAAAACCCTTTATATATTAAAAGCACTCATAAACTGGACTTTAAAATTAAAATTTAAATTGTTAAATAAACGAAGTATTTTTAGTGGTGTTTAAAGTCAAAGGGAAGTAAAGAGGTGCATAACTTGATCTAAGATCTAACAGATTAACAACATCAGGGTCAGCGGTTTGTGTACCTCACGTTGGGCGCCATTTAAAATTAAAAAATACTCTAAATCCTTTGTTCCCATCATCATTTTCAATCATTTTTAATTCATTATAGAATATGACATTTGAACTTTGTGTTTTTGATTGGTTGCATGATTATGAGCATATTTATTTAGGTGTACAAATTAAACCCCCATACAAAAATGTCAATACAAAAATAGTCCTAAAATTAGTGTTAAAAGCTAAGGTGTCATGATGATGATGAGAAATACGAAATCAGCGATATATTCATAATGACACTAATTTAATTGATATATGGGTTTATGTACCTAATAAAATCTTAATTGATTTTTTAAAGTTGAATTCAATGATTGATTTATTCTTATGTAAATCAATAAGTTGATTCTATTAGCATATATTGTGCATCTATAAATTAAAGTTCATTTATTTAAATACTTTATGTTAAGAAAAACAATTAAAGTTGGTTTTAACATACGTATATATTATTATAGCAAACTTTTGAATCAATTAATTTTAAAAAGTAATTCATCTTAAAACTGAAATCAGTTAAAATATAGGTTAACAATATTCCACCCAACAGGATGTTTGAATTTTTGAATTTTAATTTTTGTTTGCATAAAGCCGCATATCTTATGTTGGTATCAAAATACATATATACATATGTTTAAAGATTTATTTTAGCTTTTTAATTAAAATATTTGATACGCATGTATCTCTTTTCATTTAGAAAGTAGCGAAGTTTAATCAAAAACGACCTTTTAATTTGAAATTGATATTTTCCCCAATCGTATGTTTTGAAGCCATACACTTTATTTATAACAATGATTAATTACCTATAAATCAATTGCAGGGTTTTTCTTTTTGTTATATATTTCTTCCTAACCATACACATGACTTTAAACTATAGCTGCTGGGATATTACTTTTAAATTAGTCCTACAAAAAGTCAGCTGCTGTTTAACTAAGCATGCGAATGTAACCATTTGCTTATAAGTTATTTCTCTAGGTTAAAAAAAATATAAATATATATATGCCAAGCTATGTATACCACAAAATGAAACTTAGCAAATAAATTTGATTTTTGATTTAGATACGTTTACCACACCCGACTCGATACAAACCAAACAAAATAAGAAAACAAAAATACATATAAAATCCGCATGTTTTCCTTCGTTCGACTTTATTTCGATTTGATTAGTTTTCTAAAAGAAAGACCGTAAGAAAAAACATGCCAACGTTTTCTTTTTATTACCCTCTTGGCCGACCGACGAAAGGAAAAACCTCATAAATTTTCTTTCATCCATCATCCAGGAACCCTGAGTTTGACATCTCAAAGCAAACTCCAGAATCCCAAAAAAAAAATACTTATCCTTTTGGATCCAGGGAGTTAAGTAAAACCAATTTTGTTGTTACACATACATAGGGATACATTTTTCTTGGCCTTGGGAAATTCTTTTAGCAGCACCATCAGTAGAATGGAAAGAGAGTATAAGGGATGGTGTATTTATATTATTTACCCTTGCCTTGTCCTTTCAAAAAAAAAAATATACGAGTATATATCGAAGAAGAATTGCAATCCCAGAGTTTTTCCGAGCTCCTAATCCTATGGCGATCAGGGGTGGAAAGAGACAAGAAACATTATGGACGCATTCGGTACACTCATAAAATCCCACCATCGTCGTCGTCATCAGGCACAGGGTTAGCAGCATAAAAACCCTACAAAGATCCATTAAAATATACATTTTTTGGGGTTGAAAGTAAGTAAGCATAAAGAAAGGACATATCTAGATAGGATTTGAATTGTAGGTAGGTATACACACAAATTTGTCAAGCCCTTATTTTCCTCAACAAAAGTAGGTAGTTTAACGGTAGCTCCCCCAGCACGACGACGGCCAACGACGATAGCACGTAATGGCCGAGAAAAAAAAGAAAGAATGATGGACTTTCTAAGAAGTTTCCGTTTCTGGTTTCTGATGATGGCTCCCTGTGTGGCATGGCTACCTTTCTATCTAGGAAAAGTTTTAACTGCTCAACCGAGGGGAGGTGAAATGTACATAATTTATCTTCTGCTTAGCACTCCGTAGTTAACCTGGTTCCACCCCAACACAATTCCAACCCTTAAGCTTAAGCTATTTCAAAAATATTAGTATATTTATAACAATGGCGGATACAATAGGGGGTTCATGGGGGTTATGATCCTCCTATACTATATGATTCAAATAGTTTAGTTGCATAAACAAGGAATTTAACAACTTAAATTATGTAATAACCTTAAATGAATTTTCAAAATTCAAACCATAGAACAAAAATAATAAATATAAAATTATTTTAACGAAATCTTTTCTGAATTAAGGACAAATCATTTAGATAGGATAAAAGATCGTCTATCTTATGTTTTATGATTTAAAGCTCATACTGGTTAAAGCTTCTGAAAAAAGGCTAATAAAAAAGTTTGTACTTCATTGCAATTTTAATGAACCTCGTCTTCAGCTTCATTTTAGTTTGTTATTTATTAAAAGTTTGGGGCTTTTAGAAAACAGATTGTGTCAAGAATTAATTAAATATCAGACTTTTAAAATCTTAAACGACCGTAATAGTGAAAAATCCTTTTTTTTGCCCTTTTTGATATTCAAAATTTATAAAAGGATTCTGTGAAAATGTCAAGGCTATATCTATAAAAACCCCCAAATTAATAAATGTCACGTATAAGGAGTGGAAGGAACTTGTGACAAAGAAAACTCTTTATTTCTGGCCAAAAGTCTATAAAAACTAATTGAAAATAAAATAGACGATTTAATTAGATGAGTGCAATATTTTTAACTCTGTTCATTGGAAATCTGAGATATTTGCTATTATGAACTTTGCAGTAATTATTGTTTATATCTTGCGAGTTAAAAAGATTGGAAAATTAATTAACTTTAAAATAAAATTATTCTTCTTCGAAATACAAATTCTTGGATAATCAGGTTTAAATTCTAGAAAGTGGTCTTTTGTAGCTTTTTGTACGCACTAGTTTTCAAAAAAACAAATGTAATTTCTTATCACATTTTAAAAACATGCAAGGTAAGACAAAACTTAGTTCTTAACAAGAAATTGTAAGAAGATTTTGCAAAGTACAAAGATTTTTCTCTAAATACAATGTAAATCGGTAAGCATTTTACTCAGATTCTGGATATTTTTCATTTGACTCTATGAAGTTTTGATAATCATTGAATGCACAATGTTTTTAAAATTTTGTTCGGCTCGAAAATAAATGGAACTGGGTCTAACTAGTACCTAAAAATGAGACATATACGAATAACTGAGTACTACAGAGTGTACTAACGTACGAGTATTTTTTGTATCTGGTTCTGCAACTTAACTCTAAAATCACCTTTAAAAAGAAGTTAAAACTATATGTAACGAACGCTGGTAGCATTGTTTGAGATATTTGAAATAAACTATTAAAACAACAATTTTGTATGTCTATATGTTATAGGCTTTCCTATTGGAAATGAAACTGCACTTTTCCAATGGGTCTCGGTAGCTTTAATACAAGTCCGATTTAAAAATTTATAAATGACGTCAGGATTTTGAGATATTGCTTTTTAAAATTCGAAAAACAACGAATATATAAGTCTTTTTGAAGTTATCTAAATTTATGAAGTAAATTTTTTAATAAAATCCGTGATGGTTTTCCCAATCCATAATACCTTTCTTCAATATTTAGTTGAAATATTTATATAATTTCATATAGGTAATATTTTAAAAATCTTCATAAGTTGTTAGATTTCACCTGTCTCAAAAAATTCTGAAAGAAACACTAAACAGTTTTCGACAGAATGCAAAATTGTTTGAAAGTAAGTTTTGTTCTTGCATCAAATCTAAACAATTCCATTACATCAAGTCTTGTTTTTTTTTTTTAAATATGCATAAAAATTACGTTGAAACGGATATTTTTAAAAGCTGAGAAAATAGTTACATTTTAAGTTTGGATTCGAAATCAGCACTAAAAATAAAATCATGATTTATAATTTTTTAGGGAAAAATCAAATGAAAACTGTTTTCATTTAATCATCAATAAGACCAACAAAGCCGATGAGAATCAACACTTAAATTGTTCTCAAATCAAATATAAAAATAAAATCCAAAACCTATGCTTCAAAACTATTGAAGTATTTAATTTAAGGTTTGCTCAAAACTTCATATATATAGTCAAGTACAGACTAATAATAAATGAGATTTTACAGAAACTATGCATGATTCTAAGATTTGTATTTTGCAAAATCGTCATATACCTAATTTGTTAAGAGATTTTTTGAGTTTTAACTTAACCTTTAAAACCCAGTTTTTGGTTGTTTATAGCAATTTTAAATCAACAAGTTAAGGACGAGATTCGAGTTTATTACATACTAGCTTTTTACCCGCGGCTTCGCCCGCAGTGGAGAAATTAAATAAGTATGAGAGATAAAGGGTAAGGGTATAATAATAGAAATGAGTCAATATAATAACTAAATTTTATTACTTGGCTGAGATCAACAATTTTTAAAAATTACTACAGACAATGAAGTTTCAACACCTTAATATATGCTTATTGAAATGCAACAACAAATGTTAAAATATATTTCACCGTAACAAAAATAAATAATTCTGAATTCAACAATTTAAAAAAATAAAATACAAAGTATTAATTTAAGATATTTTTATAGACAATGTTATAAGTTTTCCCGTCGGGTGCAAATATGTGTAAATTCCGGGCATTAGATACACGTGAAGAGGCTACATAAAGTTGACCATGAGAGAAGCATGGGTTTTCTAAATGCACTCCTGCTACCTGTAATGTTTGTCCTTGTGCCTTGTTTATAGTAACAGCAAAGCTAAGCTTGACGGGAAACTGAACCCTTTTAAATTTGAATGGAAGGTCAGTGGGAATAACATAGCCGAGGAGCATCTAGATTTCGCATAAGCATTACTGGTACATTTAGTTTATGTGACGGTACACCCGATAGTTCAAGTGAATTTAAAAACTCCACAGGATATGAAGTACTTAGTTCCGTATCCATAATTGTATCCATTGACAAATATTCCTTCATTTCTCCTTGAACCTCGTTTAAAATGTCAGTGTTGATCCTATTTACAATTTCATTTCTTGGTGCTAATGTTGCTCTTGCACACAACCACTGATCACTACACAAATTTTGTTGCAATTCCGGAAAAACATTAGCAATGAGATCCACATCACTTTCTACTAAATTACAAAATTCTCTTGACAGTGATATGTAGCCTTCAGCGTCAACGTCTAAACAACCATCACCAATTTTCAACAACATTTCTGCGTAAAGTCCTGAATCCACGTCATTATGAAGATGCACTCTCATATTCGTTTTCAGGCGGAGTTTTTCAACTGTCGGCCATAAGCTTGATGATTTAATGCACGCTTGAATTTCATCTGCTGGTGTCCCCCTTTGAATCACTGGGAGGGTTTGACGGAAATCACCAGCCAATAAAACTACCATGCCTCCCATTATATCTGTACTATCTCGCAAGTCCTGGAGGGTCCGGTTTAAAGCTTCTATACTTCTATAGCCTTCTTGTGGGACATTGTACTTTCATCCCACACTAAAAGCTTGCATTCTCGCAGCATCCTACCTCGTGAACTATTTTTAATTAAATTACAGATGGGCGAATCTTCCTGTGCCAAATTCAATGGTAATTTTAAAACGGAATGTGCCGTACGACCGCCCTTTAATAGCGTCACGGCAATACCTGACGAAGCTACAGCAACTGCTATTTTTTGGTCTTTTCTGACGGACATTAATAATGAGTTAAGCAAAAACGTTTACTTTGCACATACACTCTTGAAGGTATTAGAAGTAACATAGGATACTTTTTATTAAAAAAAAATAAAAAAAATTTACGAAAAATAAGAAAATTGTTTGTCAAAATATCGTCAAATTTAGCTACAAACAATTTTCTTATTTTTCGTAAAATGTTTTTATTTTTTTTTAATAAAAAGTATCCTATGTTACTTCTAATACCTTCAAGAGTGTATGTGCAAAGTTTCATGATGATCGGGTAAGTAGTTTTTGCGTGAAAGCGTAACAAACAAACTTACATTCGCATTTATAATATTATATATATATATATAAGTATAGATTAATCTTTTAAATAAGTATTGTTTTGTTTGTGAGACAGAATAAAAAAATCGTAATTATGTAGACCAGTGAATTAAAAATGATGCTCTTGAACTAAGTTTTCTAACGTTGATATTAAACATTGATTGGCACTAGACACACAATTATTTCAATTCATTTGTTTCACTAAATCAACATAGATAAGGTGAATTATTTTCAACAGTAGATTTAATGCAATTTATTTATTAATATCATTTGAATTAAAATAACGTTCCTGAAAATTCTACTCTTAGTAGAAAACCAAACTCTCAAATAAATTTGAGTAAAAAATAAAAAGATTAACTATGAAGAAAATCCTAGAGAAATTGATATTACAGATACTATCAAGTATACTGTACTCGATGGATTGTTTTTAACTTACCATACTATGTTATTGAAATCGGTTCGATTTGTCGAATTGAAACTTTTGAAATTTCTCGATGTTTCAAGGTCCACAGAATCTAAATCAAAGGTTTTAAGAGAGATATCTGTGTGTGCGTGTGTACTTACGTTCGCCTTTTTCACCTCGAATATTTTTCGAACAAAAAAAGATTTTGCCTTCAAAATAAAAGTAAAATTTTTGGAAAATCAAGTTAACGGGTTTCTAAAAACATTCAAAACTAAAAAAAACATTACTAAAAGTTGGTAAAAATTGGTTATCGTCTCGAATATCTTGGCAAAAATTAAAGATATTTGCCCAAAATTTTAAACAACCTATTGTTAAGAGCTTAATAATTTACTAGTTAGCAATTTGCTCAATATTTATCAATTTACTAAGGGAGACCAAAATATTAACCCTTTCTTTTCGTTTTGCTAACTAGTAATTTTCTAATTGTCTTTTTATTAAAAACGAGCATCTAAACATGTCTAAAACGTGAAAGTTCGTGAAAATAAACAAAGCAAATACGCTTAAACGGATCTATTATTGTTGACAGGACCATTCCATCCACTGCTTTTATAAGAATAATTTTACAAATGTCATATGAATTTAAAAAATTGTTAAAAGTTAAAGTAGCCATTCCTTGATTTTAACTTTAGCAAAATCGTTAAGAGGTAGTAGGTAAATCATATTTTAAGCTTAGTAATTTGCTAAAAAAAAGGCTTTAACATTTTACTAAATCTTTTAAAATGTTGCGCCATGGGCTTCAAACTTGTTGCTGTTGACGTATGAGAAAAGTCTTAGAAAAGTCCAATGTGTATTCTTTTATATATAAAATAAAAGCTTTCAACAAATGCTACTAAAATTAATAAAAATTAGTTTTCGGCTAAAAATCAGATTTTGTTGCAAATTTTAAGTTAATCTTTTAGAAAAATTCAATAGACAACTTTTTTTACGAAACACGAAAACCAATAAGATAAAATGTTTGTTCTCTCTCTTCTTCCGATCACTGAAAAGTAACAGAACAGTAAGATCAGAAAAATCTTGTAACAAAAATCAAAATTTTCTAACTTTTTTTCTCTGTAAATACGGTCCTCGCTCTACAGCGCCTTTAAATACAAAATAATCAAATTATCTTATGTAAGCTCCGGAAACGTAGGTTAGGTAGACCAAAATGTCCATTCTCCTTTTTAAGCGCTAAGAATGGTATGTTTGTATGAGGCCCCCTCTTCACTAAATGTCTGTATCCGCTCATGGCGTACGAGTATACAAACCATATCAGGCAGCAACAGTAACAGCAGCAGAAAGCATTATGGTAGTTAAGGGTTTATTTTCCGAGCTTAGGAATACAGAATCTTACATTATTTTTGTATATACTCATAACCCACACACACAAATGCAAAGAATTTTCTTATCCACACACACACACCAACGAAACAACAAATTTTCAATGGAAAGAAAAAGGAAAAAAGAAGCAAAGGAACCGAAAAAAAAAACATGGCAGCTTGTTTATAATTTGTTATTAGGTAGATACACTCCGGGCCCAAGTTACACATGCCTTATTTTTCTCTCTCTATCTCTCTCTCTTTATCTTTTTCTCTGTTTCTCTATTATGTTTATTTATATGTTTCTCACACAGCTTTTTCCCATTCGAAATTATCTCCATCTCCAGAGGTGGCAGGGCAGGGCAGCGGCAACCAAGCCTCACACAAAAACAAAAAGGAAAAAGGAAAAATCTATCTGCGAGCTCGAGAGTTTTTCACAATAACATTTTATGGCATTCGGTCATAAACTTGATTGTAGTGTGCGCGAGCCAAACGGCGGCAGCTTATATTTTCTTCTGGTGGCAATTTTGATTTTTTGGAGCCAACTAGACTCTATATCAATACCTACCTATCTAACAAACTACTCATAAAGTTTATTCATTTTTGTTTTCTTTTTGTCATCCCATTTTGGCTATTTTCTATTAAATTGTTTTGTCACAAAAAGAAAAACAACAACAATAAGGTACTGATGGTAATAGTATAATAACAATAATTATCTTTTGTTTTGTTTCATGGTCATTTGTTGTTAAATTTTGAATAATAACAAGTAGTTTTTGTGATGTGTCCTTGCTTAGATTATGGTAATTTAAAAAACAATTACAGAAATCCAATAATTCTTTTTGAGCTCATTTACGTGTAGAAAAGAGTTGAAAAATTCAAAAAAAGGTGTGAACTATTTTTGTTGACTTTTGTGTTACGTGAAAACGAAGAAACGGACAAGAAAATATCTTTGAATTTTTATGATGTCGTGTTAATGTAATGAGAGTGATGGATACTCATTTAGACGGTGTTTGGTGATTAAATTTGTGGTGCAATTTAGTGGTTGTATATAGTGCCAATAAATTGTAAATTTTTAAGACCAATAAATCTATAAAATTAAATTGAGTGAAAGAATAAACAAAAAGTATAAGTACCTATATTATTATATTTACTACTTATTTGAATAAAAGAACAATCCTGAAAAAGAAACTTACAAATAAAATGGTGATGTGCGAAAGATAGTTTTCCGAAAGGATTGTTGATGAATATTTGGAAAAGCAGAGGTATGTTTCAATTCAATTTTATTAAATTGGTTTCATTTGTTTTTTTTATTTGAAATATTTACATAAATGGACCTAAAAATAATACTTACAAAACGTATCTAATAATATCGAATAAGTGTTGTTTTTTTTTGTTGTAAATTTTCAATACCTAAAGATTTTCTTATTTAAATATAACTTTCTGTAATTTGTCTTTTATAATTCACGATTTTATTATTAAACTTTGAACTTTATTAATGAAAATAATAAAATTACTAATCAATAAATAAATGAATAGCTACCATAGCCTTTAATTTAATATCCCTGAGGGGATGCATTTTTTTTAAATAACATGATTTGAACTTAATATTGTACACCAAATTAAATAAATATAATAATACAGCCCCAACAATTATCAAAACTCAATTTTAAATCAGTCGATTGTATTATCCTTAATCTTTAATATAAGGATTTTGCTATTTTATACTACATAAGAAGTTTATTAAAAATTGTTGAAAACTATTTTGAAAAATTATAAAAACAAATTTTTAGTTTGTACCCATTTTGAAGCAAATTGTTCCACCATTTTAAACATTCTCTTTAAATACAGAGAAGATGTAGTGATTATGCCGTCGCAATGGATTTGTATGCATTTTAATGACTGTTTGTGTTGCGGATGTAGACAATGTCATGTTTTATAATTCTGAAAATACAAAACAAAGACTCTACGATTCAGAATTCACTCATACATTTATATTAGTTTCAATTTCTTAACTTCCCATAGGAAGTTATTTTAATCGGCCCGATTTGTACAATTGAAAGTTGTGACGTTTCTCGACTTTTCATGGTCCCTAGAATTGAAATAAAAGAGAGATGTCTGTGCGTTCGTGTGTCCGTAAATTCGGGAAGCTTTTTTCGTCGTCCATATCTAAAAAGCCAGTAAGGATATATAGTGGTTGGTTTTCTTACCATAGCAATTTAAAAAATATCTCGAATTAAATTTTATATTGTATCAGGTGACGTGATACCAAATTAGTATAATTTTGAAGAAAATTCAATTAACAAATAATTGTTACCTATTAAACGAACAAAAAATGATTTTATTTCCAAAATATTTGTATGCAACGAAGAATAAAGTTTTTGACATATGGTCAAATTTTAAGAAAAACCGAATAGACAGTTTTCTTACAAAAAATAAAACCTAAAAGAAAAACATTAGGTACTAAAAGTTGGTACAAATTGATTTTCAACTTAAACATCTTTTAAAAATAGACATTGGCTTCAAAATAATTACATCTTATAAAGAATATAGTTTTCATTCAGTAAAATTTTGGGAAAGATCTAATTGACAGTTTTTTTTTTTATAAAAATTAGAAACATATAAAAAACATTACTAAAATCTGGAAAACATTGATTTTCGACTCAAATATCTTTTTGAAAACTAAAACTATTTCCTCCAAACTAATTTCATCTTATAGAAAATAGTGTTTTAGACATTCTGTAAGATTTGTATAAAAATCCAACAGTTAGTTTTTTTTTATTAAAAATTAATATCTACAGAAAACTTACGCAGAATTTGTAAAAATTGATGTTCGTTTCTCGATGTCTCAAGTATTAAAAAAAAAAAATAGATATTGACTTCAAATTTTTGTATTTCACATAAAATATTGTTATTAATATTGTGTACAGTTTTAAGCAAGACAGTGTGGGTTGCATCCCAGCCTCTTTTTTTTAGTTTTTATTTCGTACAAAAATTTAATGTTATTGTAGAAACTATCAATTGCTCATCTAAATGATATGTATTATATTTTTGTGAACCATTTCATTATTGAAAGACAAAAATCCATTTTAAAGAATGTTAAGATCATTCTTGCAAGATTTAAAAATTACTTCTAAATCCAATAAAAGAGTAAGAAAAACTTGGGTGCTGAAAGTTACAGATGCTCCAAAAAAAAATATTTATTTTAATATTTGACATTTTTGATAATGATGTTGATGAGGAGAGGTTGGATATGACACATTTTCAAAATAGATGGTTCTTAAAAACGAGCGACAAAGTTTTGTACCAAAATTGTAAAATTCGGTTTTGAATTAGTAACTATTTGTATAATGATTCTATGTGTAGTACCCTTGGCTTTGATGGTTAGTGCGTAGGACTGTCATTCCAGAGATCTTGAGTGCAAACCTCTGCCTTTTGAGAGAAACTGACAAATCCTCCAAATGTAATTGTTGTCAAAAAAAAATTCTTTCTAAAATTAGTCGTTCGGATTTGGCATAAAAACTGTAGGCCCCTTACATTACTTGTATACCGGAATGGTTGAAAGTTATAAGTCACTAGGCCTTGGTTCTTCACTAAGTAGACGTAATTTTTTCCAATTTTCTCAAAAAGTAAAATATGTTTTTAGTGTTGGCTTCTTGTTGATTAATAAATAATTGACAAGGACATTTATTACTGAAAAAAATGTACCCAATAACATTTAAAAAATGACAAACAAATTTTTTTGTATAAATAATTCTGTTGTTTTTAACTTTGATACTAAACATTATTCCTTTCTATTACTATGAAAACAAGGAACATTTTTTAAAAAGTTAGAAGTTGTTGCTGTTGTTTTCCAATCTTTAATGTTGTAGGCCAACTTACTTTCCTTAAAAAAATACTCCTCCCTCTTAAAACGGGGGATATAGACCCCCCATCCAGTAACATTTTTTTCTTCTTGTGGCCTAAACTTCCCACTCCAGAGTTAAGGCATATGATTTTTCTGATTTTTGGACAACTGGCGTTTTGTCGTTCGAGGTCGGCAACTTGAATTATAGATAAATAAGGCCAACATCATAAAAAAGTAATCAAAAAATCATAACTTTCGCATTTTACGCATGGTCTGATGTATGTAGTTACTGGACTGTTACTAGAACTAAGATTTTTTGTAACCATAAGAACTTAAAAAAAAAATAAAAAGAGGCTGGGATGCGACTGAATACTTCCCGCCTGTCGATATGTTTTGTTTAAAACCTTAACCAAATATTCATAACAATATTTTGTGTGAGATATAATTTGAAAACAATATTTTTCTTTGTTCTCCTAATACTTGAGTCGAGAAATATTCCGTATCAGTTTTTGGTTGTTTTTGTAGGTTTTCGTGTTTTTTTTAAAGTTCTCAATTGATTTTTTTTCTAAAAAATAAACTAAAAATTACCAAAAATGAAAGAATTAAATCATTTTGAAGAAAATACCTTCCTTTATTCACGAGTTATCCAAAAACGAACATCAATTTTTACCAATTGTGTGAAGTATTTCTTATTGATTTTAATTTTTATGAAAAAACTGACTTCGATTTTTATAAAAAATCTACTAAATGTCGAAAACAACATTTTCTATAAGATCCAAATTTTTTAAAAAGATATTTGAGTAGAAAATCAATTTTTACCAACTTTTAGTAGTGTTTATTTCAGGTTTTCATTTTTTGTAAAAAAAAACCGTCAATTCGATTTTTTCAGATGCCAAAAATGTTACTCTTCGTTGCATACAATTATTTTTTTTGCAAAAAAACTACCAATTCGATTTTTTATTTTTGCAATTATTTTGCAGATAAAATCATTTTTGTTCGTAAAATATTCGAGGTGAAAATAATTTTGTTTCCAGTTCTTTGACTTATAAAAAAAAATTGTCAATTGAATTTTTTTTCAAAATTATATTAGTTTGGTATCACGTCATAAAATAATAATATTAAATTTAATTTAAGTCTCTAGCGTTATTGGTTAGTGAAATATTTTGGATTAACCAAAATGTTCACTTTTTTTCAAACTGCTATGGTAAAAAACCACCCACTCAATTTTTTTCAAAATCGTTTCTGCATTATTTGAAGTCAAAATCTTTAGAGGTTCTTGAGAAATGGACGACGAACTTACGTACACACGCAAGCACAGACATCTCTCTAAAAATCTTTTATTTAGACTCCAGGGACCTTGAAACGTCAAAAAATTTCAAAATTCCCAATAAGACAAATCGGACCAATTACAATAACTTGCTATGGGAAGTTAAAAATTCTCTTTCGGGGTAAAAAATACTAATAAGCGAAAAAAGTGGGATTTTTCTGATTTTTGGGCATCTTGCGTTTTTTGCTCGAGGTCAGAAACTTGGATTATTAATTAATTTTAAAAACAACTAACTAAAAAATCAGAACTACCGGATTTCCAAATGGTCTGATATAGTATAGTATACATGCTGGTCTATTATTAGAACTGAAAACTTTTTTAACTATACGAACTTAAAAAATTAAAGCTGCATAAGTTCTGAAATATTTTAAAAGTCATGTTTTTCAAAAATTTAATAAAGTAAGAAAAAGTAAGCATGTACTCGAGATAAATACTTTTTTGTTGATAAATTGATTGAAAAACCATTTATGAAATGAATTAGAAGCTTCTTGATAAAAAGAAACATAAATAAAGATTATCTACAATTAACTTTCTTGTTTATACAAAATAGAAATATCAATTTTAATGATGTTTTTTAGTTTAAAAAATGAAACATTCCAAAAATATATTTGATCAAAACCCTGCATGAACTGTTTCATCTGAAGTTTTGTATTTGAAAATATTAATAAATAAATAAATAAGGTGGCGCAACAGTTCGTTGCGGGCCTATTGACTTACAACTCTTAACCATTTCTGTGTGCGGTTACTGGTTACTGCTGTCAGGGATGGAGGGGGATTCAAAACATTGTTAGTTCAAAATATTGTAGGCATAAAATAATACCATTTTTATAATTACAAAAAAAGATTTAACGCATGTTGATGGTAAATGAAAAATGTATAAAATACGCTTCAAAATGTGGCAAATAAGCTAAAAAAGTATAAGAATATTTTTCAGAACTTAGACTCAAAATTTTTCAAAAAATATTTTATGCATAAAATCTAAGAAATTGCTCGTTTTTTCATCAAAAGAAAAAAAATCTATTAAATTCATGCAAACGAATTTTTGGAATTAAATTTTAAATTTAGTCAAAAATACAACTTTATTGTATACGCTTAACCGTCAGAAATCACATTTCCCTTTATTAAGCAAAAGATATTTTTGTTGATAATGATCAAAATTAAATTTCGAAATTTCATTATCAAATAATGATAGACAATTGTTGTTGTTAAAGTTAATAAGTTTGCTTTTTAAAAAAGTTAACCATCTCATTTAAAATAAGCAACACAATTTCGTCTGGCACTATTTTATTTAATCCAAAACAAAAAATGTCAATTAATAAAAGTTTATGTTAATTATATTTGTCTACATTATAAATAACAATATGTAAAGAAAAAACCGCAATGTTATTGAAGCTATGACTTTAATAGTCACAAAACTAATTAAATTACATGCGTGAAAACAAATAAAATTTAATTGCTCAAATCTAAACGAAACAAAAACAAAAAATAAATGTAATTTTTCTTCATTAATACAATAATTTCAACCGATTGTCTTTTTCATAAAAAAAAAATCATAAAGTTCAGAACTCACTTGTATGCATATGGACAACCATAAAGACGACGAAGCGACGCGACGCGATGTGACGAATGAAGACGTTTTGTTTACTTTGATAGTAAAATTATACAAATAGTTTCACACTCATATCCGTAAATGGTTTTATTACTGCAATATTATTTATACTATTATTGGCTTTATTATTCTACAAAAACAAAACAACATTTATTTGGATTATGGCAAACGAATTGGAAGAAGGAATTGAGTCATTAGGACGAAACAAGACAGAATTGAAGAAAAAGGATGATGGATGATGGTGGAAGTATAAATAAACTTATAAGTAAAGTGTTTATACTCGTAGATATATCTTTCTCAAGACTTCAACATCAACATGCAGTCATAAAATGTGTATGAAGGTGCTAAATGGATAATATAACCCAATTTCATTTTTCCACTCGAGCCTTGACTTATATTCTATACTATAGGGGCAGAGTTCGTCCTTTCCTCATGTAAGAACAGAACGTCTTGTAGACTCTGGCGCTTGAAAATACACTTCTTCTGGCGATATAATATAATATATCGACAGGGCTCTAACTTTTTGACTATAAAGTTTTTCTGTCCGTTTCCATGTTTTCAGGATATAGAAGAGAAGTGCCGTTTCACATCGTATAAATTAATAAGCCATCGACATGCAGGATATTATTTTTACTATATACTGTCTCTCTCATGTTCTATGTATGTGTTGCTCTGCCTCGTTCTATCTATCTTTTCCTATTTTGTATCTGAAAATCAGCTTCTCACATTAAAAAAGAAACACATAATTATGTTCTCATAAAGTCTTTTGGTACCACCAATATTCTTAGGTTTTTACTATATAAGAGTCGACGAATGCCGCCGCCGCGCCGCACAGTTTTGAGTCCTTTTTAACGGCCCCTATGTAAAAAAGACTTATAACTCGGAACTCTGATTGATGATATATGATGGCTATTTGTGGTGCGGGTATTTTTATTTATATGTATTTATTTATATACTTAGTTTAGTATATTATGTTATATGGGTGCGATTTCTTATACCAGCTAATAGGTTCATAAAAACCTGACCATTAATGGAGATTTTATAAACTTGATGGAAAAAGGCCGGGTTGCGCTAATTGATATAATAGAAAAGAAGAAAAACATAATATCCATGATTCAGTTATAGTAATTATGACAAAAATGATGATGATGATGATGATGATAATGCGGTAGTGATGGTGTTGATTTTAATTTGAGGCAGTATAAGAATTTTATAGTATAGAAAATGTGTGTGCTCATAAGATTGTTAATTTAACCATACCTACATTATAATGCATCAAGATAACACCGAAGCGAGAATATAACTAAAAATATATATTTTTCTCAAAATATAGAATCCATACAAAATTAACAAAATTTATAGAAGAAACAAAATCAATTCGACAAAAATGAGAATAGTGTTAAACAGGGTGGAGGTAAGAATGGTATGATTCAAGTTGAACAGTTATTTTTGAACTCTATATATTTTAAACAGTTTGTATAAAATAGAAAAACAAAATAAATGATCTTGACCTTTTCCAAAAATTCCGCCTTTAAAGTCCAGTAAAATTAATCAAAAATAGCCTCAGCCTCTGACGAAAATATAATAATATGGAAACTCTTAAATGTCTTTCTTTTAGTATCCTGAAGATTGTGTAAGAAAATTTACTAGGTAAAAGACAAACTTTAGTTCAGTTATATTATTTTAAAAGGAGTTTATTTATCAGAAAACAGTCATTTATTTATAAATATATTAGCCGACTTAATGCATTTTTTAACACAATGCCAAAGATCTTGAGTTTTTGACAGAAAATTCAAAACCGTTTTATCTGTCTTAATTTTTTTTAATAAATAAAATGTTATCTTTTGACCACAATTGAAAAATGTATGGTTACTCCATTTCTGCTCTCAAGGCCTCAATTAATGCAAAAATTAAGTTTAAAATATGAACTTTATTGCATTTAGACAGAGACGTTTTCTGGAATTCAGTTTGCTTGATTTTTTCAGAAAATTGAAAATATCTATGTACTTCGATTTTGAAAGATTATTTGAAATTAAGATTTTGACTACATGAGTAATTGCAATTATTAAAGAAAATCAGAAAAAAGTAATTTTATTAAGGTTATCTGTGTTTTATAAAAATTATGTATTGCGAAACATAATTTTGATTTCCTTCTAAATGTACATAGTACATGCTCGTAGATTGATATAAAATAAATACAGGGTTATCCATTTTGCGGTTTCAAAAGTTAACGTAAATAAAATACTTTTCATGATATTTATTTTGTATTATAAAGTTCGAACGTTGACATAATGTGTGAAATACTATACATCATGACCACCAATGACTGCCACGCAACTTATTCCAAGCATCGATTCTTTTGATATAATTTTCGACCACTTTTTGACATATATTGGGCAGTATCCCAGCCATCACTTGACGAATGTGGTTTTTAAGTGCTCAAGAGTTGAAGGTTTATCTGCATAAAGACGGTCTTTCAAAAAAAAAAGTCCATCGGTGTCAAATCGTATGATCTTGTTGGCCAGTTGATATCGCCACGACGAGAAATTACGCGGCCAGGAAATGTTTATTGCAATAAAGCCATATTCGCTCGAGTTGTGTACAATGTGCCACCGTCTTGTTGGAACCACATATTCTCCAAGTCGTATTCTTCAATAGCAGGCAAAAAAAGTTGGTTATCATATGACCATAACGCTCCGAATTGACTGTCGTTCCATAGTCGTTTTCGAAAAAAGTTAGGACCAAAGAGCGCACCAAACAGCTAATTTTTGTGGATGTAATGGAATTTCTTCAATTATTTGAGGATTATCAGAACCCCAAATACTACAATTTTGTTTATAAACACACCCCCCGTCCAGTCTCTTCAAATTTCTTCACAATTGCTTGCGTAGTTGGACGATTATGTAAACCCCGATCTCCTCTTAAAGCACGATATGTGGCTGTGGCAGAATCACCATTTTTGTAGTAGATTTTAACAATTTTATGCGGTGTGGGATAGGTAAGCGATCCATGTTCGTAAATGTCAGACTTTCAACTGAATAAATACTCGGTTTAACAACTCGGTTTAACAACTTTGACAGAAATCAAGCTTACCTGCGCTGGAAAAAAATATAAGTTAGAAAGTTTTCATAAAGTTGAACCGCTCCTTAGGAACCAAATTGTTTGCAAGATACGAAATGAAAAAGCAAACATTTTTAAAAATCACATGAATGGTCGAAAACTTTGGAACAATCTTCGTGACGTCGGTATTGGTAAGCAAGAAAAGTCTGAGTGTCATCAATATTGATAAGTTGAATAAGGGAATTTTAACATATCCGACTGCATCGTCACCAAATCCTTATGCGGATTACAAAATCAAGGAGTAAATCATTCTTCTAACTCTAAAATTGAGTTTGAGTTTGTTGGCTTTGATTGTAGGTACTGATGTGGTTGAAAGTTTGATGTTGGTTAAATCTAATGCTGTCGAAGTTGATGATATATGTACATCCTATTTTTGTTAAAGCCATTTATTTTGACTAACATAACATTTATTTCAACTCTGTACTTACAACTGGTGTTTTTCCAAAGGTTTGGAATTGGAAGCAAGTCAAAACTATTCAACTTCCAAAAAATTCGACTGGTAAAAATGTTCGTCCAATATCCACACTACCTTTTCTCTCTAAGGTTTTTGAAAGATTTATGCAAAGCCAAATAAACACTTTTCTTAACATATCAAATACGCTTACCTACACCTCTTTAATCTGGGTTTCGTTCACAACATAGCTGTATTACAGCCTTTATGAATGTGACGGAAGATATGAGGCAAGCAGTTGATGACAATAAAGTTAGTTTCTTAGTTTTGCTGGATTTCTCAAAAGCCTTCGACACAATTTACTACTCAATTCTCAATTTCTGCAGCAAATCTGATACAATCTATATAATAAAAGAAAGTCGTGTTTGTTACAACACTTATAACTCGAGAACGGCTGGACCGATTGCCATGGTTTTTGATTTGTTGGATTTGTTTCCGTCCCGAATAGCAGAATACATCTTAAAAACAATGAAAACTTGATATGTGTAATGAATACTTAATCATTTTAATAGATGCTGATTTGTTTATTACATGTCAAACATTTGTTGTACAATCCTGTCAAATAGTTTAACAACTATTTTTTTTTTTTGAGCTTATGGCCTGGTTGCTGAGACCTTTGAGCCACAACTTTATTTTTTTCTGAAGACATCATGTGTGCGTTCAGAAATTTATTTTTTTTTAAATGTCTACAAAGTTCAGGTACTGAGTTATATTTGTTTGTTTTAGACAACATCGAATTCGCGTCAGCTCAAGAAATTCCGATCTTGAGGTGAATGAGGAGATCCATAACCAGACTTTGCTCTTGATCGAAGATATGTGTTACCTCATGTGCGACAGTTTGTTAGTTAGGTTAGGAATGCCAGCGCCAGATCGCGGAATGAATGACGCATTTAATAGAGAATTGGAACGTGAACGTGAATATGATCCACGTGAACTAATCCAATCAGTTCAAACGAATGTACTTCTGTTGAATCCTAAGCAGAGGGAAGTCTATGATACACTGATTAATGCAATTAATGATGGAAATGGTGGCTTATTTTTTTCGGATGCTCCCGGTGGAACTGGGAAGACATTCCTCATGTCTATTGATTTTGGCCACTGTACGTGCGAGATCCGAAATTGCGGTAGCAATTGCTTCTTCTGGAATAGCGGCCACATTGTTAGACGGATGCCGTACAGCTCACTCAGTGTTAACATTGCCATTAAACCTTCAAACTACTGAAGAGCCGACATGTAACATTTCGAAACACTCCGCAATGGCCAAAGTTTTAGTAGTTTTGGTGGTGCCATGATTTTATTATCTGGTGATTTTCGACAAACACTACCAGTCATTCCAAGATCTACTGCTGCCGACGAAATAAACGCTTGCCTCATGGCATCAAATCTGTGGCGATATGTAAAGAAACTTCAATTGTCTGTAAATATGAGAGTTGCATTGTTGAACAATCTATCTGCTGATGATTTCTCGAAGCAATTGCTGACTATCGGTAATGGCCGTGTTCCTGTTGACAAATCGAACGGTTTAATTTCATTTCCTCCAAATGTTTGCAATTTCGTATCATCAAAAGACGAGCTTATCAACAAAGTATTCCCGGATATCATTGCTAACCACAAAAATACTAAATGGTTAAGAGAGCGAGCAATTTTGGCCGCTAAAAATAAAGATGTAGATGACCTCAATTTTATAATTCAAAATGAAATCGTAGGTACTCTGTATTCATTCAAATCTATCGACTGTGTAACAAAAGAAGAAGAAGCCACTAATTATCCAACTGAATTTTTAAACTCCTTGGATGTGCCTGGTTTACCACCGCACAATTTAAAACTTAAAGTTGGCTCGGTAGTCATCATGCTTAGAAATTTAAACCAACCAAAACTGTGTAATGGAACGCGTTTGGTGATAAGAAAACTGATGAGCAATGTGATTCATGTAGTCATCATGCTTAGAAATTTAAACCAACCAAAACTGTGTAATGGAACGCGTTTGGTGATAAGAAAACTGATGAGCAGTGTGATTCACGCGTCGATACTTAAAGGAAAATTTAGAGATGAGGAAGTTCTTATTCCAAGAATTCCGATGATCCCAACGGATATGCCTTTTGAGTTTAAACGAATTCAATTCCTGATTCGTCTCGCCTTCGCCATGACGATCAACAAATCACAGGGCCAATCCTTGAATATTTGTGGCCTCAATCTAGAAAATGTATGTTTTTCTCATGGTCAATTGTACATGGCATGCTCATGTGTCGGCAAACCATCCGCTTTATTTGTTCTTGCGCCTGACCAAAAAACAAAGAATGTCTTTTACCACAAAGTACTTGAATGAAAATCCTATTAATGAATTAATATGAAGTTTTATTTTTTTTTCCCAATCTGCACAAAATAGTTTTCAATCATTTTTTTCTGACATGAGTTTGAAGTACTTAATTATTATTTTTTATTTTTTTTTATTTTTATTCTCATTCTGTATGTATGTTTTCATCATCATTCATCATAATAAAATACTTTTTTGTTTCTATCTATATAAATATGTATATTATTTTGTATCATTGTTTTACGTTCATAAAAGCCTAAATTAGTTCAGCTAAAAAGTAACACGACATCCATTGACTGTTAGGCGGTACGAAGTTCGCCGGGTCAGCTAGTTATGTATATATTTAAGTCAACGAAAGTAGACTCTATATCTATTGCCAATGAACTCCCGTCTTTTTTTGCCAGTGATGACTTCTTAATGTATTTGAGTAGTTGACTTGGTCTTATTGAAAACTGCGTCTATACATAACATTAATCAGAATCTCCAAAGCATCTAAAGTTGGTCAAAGCGAAATGGGCTGTTCTTATATTCTACAAAGGTTAAATGCTTAGTTATTTCTAAAAAGCTTCTTGATCATACCTACATTTTTTCTAAATAACACTGCTATTTATTTTGTAGAATCTGAAAAAATCTTGGAGTAATCTTTAGCAGGTCCTTAACCTGGGAAAATCAAATAAATTCAATTGTTTTAAATTCAAAAGTTTACGGAACCTTTCGTGTCCTTTAGGAATCCCAGTACCTTAATCCTATAAGAACTCGAATCGTTTTGGCCAAAACTATGATTATTCTTGTGTCTGGTTGTGAAATGTATTTTAACTGAGATTCGGAGAGCAACAGAAAACTTACAGTCACCTCTAATAGCACTAAGATATATTTACGGTCTTAAAAGATATGACTACATTTCTGGCTACGTTTCATGTCTATACAACATGTAGTTTGGACATTTTATTCAATATGGAACACTATTTTTTTTCTTCAGAATTAAACTGACACATAAACCACAGTACCTACATGTTTTCGCGACATTTTTCAAACAAATTAAAACTATACTTTTCTTGTCTTTAATGCAATTATTTCCATTAATAAAATCAATTAATTAAAGAAAAATATTAATTTTTCACACTTTTTCGATTATCTGTTTAGCTGCTCAGTTTTTCATTTCTAAATTCTTATTTTGAATGTATGTTTATTTATTTAAATAATTTATTTATTTATTTTTGTTTTGCGAATTATTATGTTAGCTTGTATACATTAAATGCGCGTTAAAGCTATCACAATAAATAAGATATTATAGGTATCTTAATATCTTCAAAATAAAGTAAACTATACCTACTTAGAAACGTACAAAAAAATTGGTCTCCAATAGAAGTTAATTACTTGTGTTATAGATATTTTCTGATAACACAATAACTTAAATTCTTAAGGACGTTTAAAACATAGTTTTCGTAACTATTTAACTATTTTATTCATCAGGTTACTATTTAAATCAAGATTTTCTCATGATACGCTTGAAATTCAAAATAAAACTTAAAATGCTTCCTAACATTAATTTACATTTTCTTATATTTTACAACTTTATAACGGAGCTCATTAACAGCCACAATAATTAAAACAAAGAACGGAAAAAGTCTTAAAAAAAAGGCAAGCATATTTTATCATATATTAATTAAGAGACTCCTTTTAGCTGCCTATAAGACCTTTGTAGAGTATACATAAAGGTATGCGAACATGCTAGATGATATCCATCATCATGCATGTTAGGATTTCATAGTATAAGCCTTGATGGCTATTAATTATAATTTCAGGGTGCTGCGGGCATCAAACTAATCTAAAATTCTATTTAACTTTTCTCAACTTACCGTAAATAATAAACGAAAGCAGTCGATGTAAGACCGCAATTAGTTTTATATCTTTATTTCTTCTTTGTTACGTATGTATGGATGTATATCCATTGCCCTGTGGCATCGTTGGCCATAAATCTTAGCTTGTTTCCCGGTTAATCTGTAGGTATACCTACATCCCTAGAAAATCTTACACACAGTTAGGTATATAATGGAGGTCCGGACGGCCATGTTTGTTCGTCTTCTCACAAAACAACCTTAAGATCCCATGATGGAGAAAAAGAGAAAACAATCACACAAGAGCCTGCGCTGCACCAACAAAGAGAGGCCACCACCATCATAACCATCAGCAGCCATGATTAAATCTATGGACCGACGACGACGACGATGCTCATGGACCATAAATGGCCATTAAATCAATACCTACCCCGAACCCGAACCTGACTACCCATCATTGATTGGATTTGTCGCTATGCGCATAACGCACTGCTTAAGGGTGGAAAATATTATGAATATGAGAAATAATTGGAAATTTACTTTGTAACTAAGTTATTATGTGGTTGAGTTGTGAACCATTTACCTACCTGTATAAAAATCAAACAAATCAGTGAAGTTACCTGCCGTACAATCCCGCCCTAAAATTCAGTTTCTTTCTTTCTTACTTGTGTCTTTATAGTATTTTGTTTCTCTGTTCCTCTCGTTACTTTTTTGTATTATTCATTTTGAGTGTACTAAAACCCACACAGTCTCCTCTCTTCAATAACTGGGTTTATGTATACGATATTGACTTAAATCGTAAAAATACGGTTTACTTTACGACCATTGAAATTACCGATATTAAGTCACAAAAATTTCCCCTTGTCTTCGAATAAACATTCGAAAAAGTTTAGAACCGAACCAGTTGTTTGGTGTGTTTCTTTTTTGTATGTAGGTAGTTCAAAATATGACCGTAAGATGGCAGTTAAAAAAACGAAATGGTAAAATTTTAATAGGGTAAATTTTGATTTAGTTGTTAACTACTTATATATAATAAAAATAATATTTATACCAAATTATTTGTTTCATTAAATCAAAATCAAATTAGTCTTGAAGTAATATTGAGCCTGAATACATATTTTAATGTTTCAAAATTAGGAAGAAGTGGAAGAAGGATACTTTATAACTTTTAATCTAATTTAATAGGTCTAATTTCTGCTGAATACCATACACAAAATTCAAAGAACATCTGTTTGAATAATATTTGAAGACTACATTTTCTTCAATTTGTGGTTTCTTAATCAACCCAAAATATGGCTTCAAAATAAAAGCTCGGTCGGTAATTTATTGTCAATGTCCTTAAATACTATTTGTGCCTTATTTTAGAATTTTTTTATTTTTTAATTCTATCTCAAGATATTTATGTCAAAATAGAGAAAGTCTTTATGTAATCAGAGGATACGAATATGTCACTTTTTGGATGGTACTATTTGGAATGAAGTTCGGCTGAAGAGAGTGAGAAGAAAATAGTTCACATTGTTAGAAAACATTTGATTTTATTTATATAATGAAAATGGTAGTTCGAAAATTACAAACAGGTTGTAAAATTTGGTATTCATTGTATACAACGTTTAAAATTTGTTTTATTTGAATGCTACGTACTTCTTAAGCAATTATTTTATAATATCAAAACAAATCCACTAGATGGGATCATTACACTGGTCTTGCTGGCAATAAAATTGAACTTTTCCAATGGGTTTTTACTGCCTTAATTTAAATCTGACTTCAAAATTTACATCTCATGTCAGGTTTTTGAGATATTACTTTTTAAAATTCGAAAAAAACATGTAGCTGTTTTACAATAAAATTTTACAAAAACATGGTTTTCCAAATCTATAATACTTTTCTTCAATATTCAGTTAAAATATTAATTTCATTTTATTTAATATTCGATATATATACAATCATCAATAGTTGTAAGATTTCACCTGTCTTACAAAAATCTGAAAGAAACGCTGAAACGTTGAAACGGTTTTCAATAGAAAAGGGCAAAATGGTTTGAAAGGACGTTTTGTTCTGGTAATTTAATTTATTGCTTAAACAATTCTATAATATCAAGTTTTTGAAATATACTAAGAAAATGTAAAAATAATGTTGAAAACGGGTATTTTTAAAACTTGAGCAAATAATTAAAATTAAAGTTTGGTTTCAAAATTAGCACTAAAATTTAACTCCAAAATGTATATTTCGAAACTGTGAAGTATTAAATTCAAGGTTTGTTCAAAACTTCATATAAAGACTAATAACTAATGAGAATTTTTTTAAAATAATGGAAGATACTAAAATAATTTAAATTGTATGTAGAAGAAAAAGATTTGTGCTTTGTCATACAATTTATTGTTAAGAGATACTTTAAGTTTCAACTTAGCCTTACAAAGCCTGTTTTTGATTTTTATAGCATTTTTAAATGGCATAGGTACTTAAAAAACTCAATGTGATAGAAAAATTTTAATGCAAGATTCGAATTTATTACATATCAATCCTTTAAAAAAGTTATTGTGTCGACCAGTGTTATTATTAGATTGGTCCCTTACAAAAATGAGACATCATCACAAAACGGTGCACTGCCGCAATTTCAAAATTAAATGCTTGAAAAACATGCAGTCAATGATATGTTTAGAAAAGTCTCGTTTTATAGTTTCGATTAGTTTAGTATAATTTCTGAAACTAAAAAATTCTTCAAATTTCTCTAAGACTTCAAATTCTTGAAATTTCTTTTTCTAATTTTATTTGAATCTTGAAGATGAAGTCTGTTTTTCCTTCCAATGGTAGAATTTGAATATGAAATAGTGTTAGCAACATTAAAAAAAAATAAAACAATTTGAAACCCGAAGTTTTTGGTTAGTTGAAAAATGAAAAATTATTTTAATACAAACAAAAAAATTAAATTTTGGAGGTCACATTTTAAAATTGAAATTATAAGTGGATTGTAAGGTTTATTTTTATTTCTATATATTTTTCAAGAACCTAGTTATTAACCTTTGCAAACAAATTTGTGTCTTAAGTTTTATTTATTAATAACATACAAACATTTTTGACCATAAAATCTAGATACAAAAAATAGATTTTAAAAATTTTTGAAATTAAAACTGAAGTTGTTAAGATGTTTCCAACAAAAAAAAGAAGTTTTGCACTTTTATACAATTTTCAATTTTTATACGTTAACTGATTTCAAACAATTTTCCTTTTTTTCCAAGTGTTCTTAAGACCTTAAATAGACTTATAAAATTCTTAGTCCAATGGACATCGCTCATTTTCTAATGTGGGATAGGATTTTTCTCTAATAAGAAATGTTCAGCCTAAAAAGGTACTACACAAAAAAAATAAGATTTTTTTAATAATCAGAAAATAGGGCATTTTATAGCACAGTACTATAAACTAACTCTTCCAGGTGTTATATCTTTAGTTCTATCCTTTTGGTAGGGGAAAAAGACCAATATGTTACAAGAAAATATATGTACCTAACTCTAGGTAGTTGGGAATTCAGAGGATACACCAAAAAAAAATCAAAGATAAAATAAAATACAAAATATTGTTTCTTATCTTTTCTGAGAAATTCAATTAATATACATATCTTTTTGGTTGCAAAGAAATTTACTTTTTAAAATTATATTTCTAAATTGTTTTAACTTTTCAAATAAGTCAACAACAAACAGCTTTAACTCCAATAATTGATTGCATACTTTTAAAAGTACCTATCAAAATTACTGTTTATCTTACTAGGACAAATAATCATGTTGAAATTTTAATGACATCAATAGAAAGTTATCATGTGTGAGTCACATCTAAACTCTTTTTTGGGGTAGTACATTTCTTTTCGGAATCTTGAATCGGGACTTTGTTGTAAAGCGTATACTTTCCAACAGAAATATTTAGGTACATGTACAATTTTTAAAACATTGATAAGAAATTGAAATTATAAAATGAAATGATAGATCACTAAAAAAATGTTTCAAGTGCTAAAATTTCATAATTTTGTTTTACGGATAATTTCATCAACAGATGCAGAAAGGACTTCCAAAAATTGAGTGGAAGGTCTTTTTCCTACAAAATTTAAAAAAAAAATGACAAATTTGGTTGACCTTAAAAATTTCTCGAACTAATAACTATAACGGCTTCAATTAAATTTTTTTGTTATCAATTCTTTAAAGTTTTTAGAAAAATCGTGTTGAAAATTTTTTTAAAAAAAATAAAAGCCTAAAACAAATGCTATTAAAAGTTGGTAAAAATTGATATTGTCTTCAAACTAATTTTTCCAGTAAAATTTTTAGAGGTATTGAACAGTTTTTTATTAAAAATTCGACTAGAATATCTTGAGAACATTTGAAGGTGAACTTCAAAATTATTTGTTTCTGTATTAAATATGTTTATTAACAAAAGAACATTTTTTTAGAAAAATCCAATCAGTTTCATTATTTTCACTTATTTATTTAACTTATTTTATCAAATTTAAAGTACATAACTTTCATTTTTTTGAAAATCCAATTGACAACTTTATTTACAAACAAAAAAACGAAAACCTACAAAAATATCTAAAAACTGATAGAAAATCTATTCCGAGTAATGTGTTTTGAGACAATAGACTTCAAACATCGATTCTTTTGAGGTAATTTTTAACCACTTTTTGACACATATTGGAGGGTATCTTAACCATAACTTGACGAATGTTGATTTTTAAGTACTCAAGAGTTACTCGTTAGGGTTTATCTGCATCATAAACACGAAATGTCTCTTGCAATAAAGCCATATTCACTCAAGTTGGCACGTGGCACCGTCTTGTTGAAACCACATATTCTCCGCATCGTATTCTTCAATGGCAAGTAAAAAAAATTAATTATCATATGACCATAATGCTCCGAATTGACGGTGACAGGCGTTCCATTGTCGTTTTCGAAGAAGTAAGGTCCAATAATACCTCCGGACCAAAGAGCGCACCAAACAGTGACTTTTTGTGGATATAATTGGCTCTCTTCACTTACTTGAGGATTCTCAGAACCACAAATACGACAATTTTGTTTATTAACATATCCACCGAGTGAGAAATGTGCTTCGTCGCTGAAAAAATTTTTGTTCGAAAAATCGCTGTTCACCGCCTGTTGTTCAAGCACCCATTCGACATATCTATACGACGTTGTGAATGGTCAGCTGATAGCTTCAGTTGTTGTGTGAGCTGGAGTATAGATCCAAATGCAAAAAAATCCATAATATGCCGTAAGACAGTCCTGATTCCTGAGAACGACGAGGAATCGACACATTGGGGTCTTCGGTAACACTTTCACTTACAGCAGCAATATTTTCAGGGATACACGCGAAACGATGATGCACAGGCCTTACAATATCTGTAACCAATGCAGTCTCTTGAAATTTCTTCACAACTCTGCTTATTGCTTTCGTAGTTGGACGATTATGTAAACCATAATTTCCTCTTAGAGCCCCCGCGGACTGCAGACTTTTTATCGGCCGATAGTTTGGTCGGCTTCTTAATCAGTATGGAGAGGAATGCATATGCGCACACTACAGCGATTCAGTGTCGGCCGATAAAAAAGTTTGATAGGCTACCCGATTACATTCAAACTAATCTGTCGGCCAACTATCGGCCGACTGTTTAATCAGTATTGGCGCATACACGCCTGCGCATACATGATGATTGTTTAGTCGGCCGATAGTTCAGTTCGCTCTGTGATTTGGCGTCGTGTGCATGTATTTTGAATATGGCGTCGCCCAAATCACAATTGTTGATTCGAGAATAGTCGGCCGAAAGTTGGATAGTCTGCGCCCTGTTCACCAACCAAACTGTTTAGTTGGCTCGGTGTGCGCACTTTCAGCCCAACATGACCAAACTATCGGCCGATAAAAAGTCTGCAGTCTGCGGGGGCTCTTAAAGCTCGATATGTGGCTGTAGTTGATTTTAAGAATTTGTATGCGTTCTGCGATAGCCAAGCGATCCATTTTCGTAAATGTCAGTCTTTAAACTGAAAAAAAATTGCCTTGATAACTTAGTTTCACAGATGTCGAATGTTTATCTTTAATCATGCAATATAAATACCTTAAACTTTAGTATAAGTATTAAACTTTGTATATTTTAAAATGTCATATAAAATAATATATAAAAATAAAAGGTCAGGCTTAAAAGAATAAGAAATTATTAAATACAAATTTGAATGTATTTAGAACCAAAGCAAACAAATTCATATTCAAATTAAACTAACAACTTTATATGTTAATGAATATATATTTATATTTTTTCCACTATATGTATATATAAATATGTCACATTTGTATGAAAAAAGGTTCTGAATAATTTTGCAAAGAAAAGCATTGCGTGCCTTTGCCTTCGAAAGTTTCATTATTGTTATCATTTGTCAATCCCAAGGATTGTCAAAATCCTCAAAACAAAATGAGAAAAACGAAAGTTGTTTTTGTTATTGCTTTCTATTAAGATATATATATGTACATCGTCCTTGGGGTTGGATTTATTCTGCCTTGCCCTGTTTGCATAAAATTTTACTTTGAAACATAGAACACGAGATCCACCATCATGCCGCCTTTATTGTGTCACTTAACTTAGGTCGATATGCTTCACAGCTCTTTCCTTTTTTCTATTTATGTATATATACGAGTATATGTATATCCATATCTAAATCCTTCTTCTTTAACTCATTACTTTTATTCTTTATCCCCAACACAACAGAAAAAAGATAATACCATAACAAAAAAGGAAGATATTTAGCTATACTTACTCCTAGATGTATACACATATGTATGTGTATGTACAGAGTTAGACAATGAAGAAAAACTTATCTTAAGGCGAAAAACTTGAATTCCTTGTGAAAATTCCTTAAAAATAAATTTAATGAAATGGAATGGAAACATAAAATCTATCCAAGAACATCAAAGTTGAATATACAAGAAGCTAGAGGCGGTACGGAAAACAGTAGGACAATCGATAGGAACTTATTGGAATAAAATTAAATTTAAACATTATAATATGAAGTTGAAATTCTGTGATTCTAAACATAAAATATTTACTGCTTTCATGTGCCTATCACTGACATTTAAGCTCAATAAATTATAAAAATATAAAAAACTATTTTCTTTCTGACATACATAGCTGTCAAAGCTAAGGTAATACGGAATTGTATCTTTTTTTAATCTTTCCAATTCTTGGATTGCTGGAAGGTTTCTTATCTATTACCAATTTTTTAATCGGGTTTAAAAAAGGATACCTACTAATAATTATTGGACCATTGGTAAAATTTCTTGTATTCCAAAAGTATTTGAAAAGCTAATCTGTAATAGGTTAACTAGTTATTTCAGAACTATATTTCAGTTTTTCATAATGGGTTTGTAGCAGGGAATTAGTTAAAGTTGATAGTTCGCTTTCAAAATTTGATTCGGTCCCATCTGGTGTTCCGCAGGGAAGCCATTTGGGTCCATTATTTTTCTTATATGTATGTAAACAATATACAGGATATTTTTCAAAATTCAAACTGCCTTCTTTTCGCAGACGACCTCAAACTTTACCGTAAAATTTCTTGTCAAACTAACTATTTTCTTCTTTTAGAAGATCTATCGAGGCTTGGCAATCGATGCAAGCAAAATCACCTTCTGTTAAATGTTTCGAACTGTCAAGTTTTCAGTTGATTTTATCAAAATTTTCAGAACTTTTGTGCTACTGTTTAGCAGTAATATCCTAAAGTAAAGGGAGTTTCCAGATATTTTCGTATCTAAAAAACCATCCACCCACATGCAAGAGGCAAGAGCTAAAATATAGACGCTGAGTTAGGGTTTTTTGTTGTTGTTATGCTGTGTTGTTTTTGTTGTTGAGAAAACAAGATTCAAGTCTTAAAAAAGCCAAACACGAAAAACATTTGCCGACATAAGCAAATGCTAAAGAAGAAGAAAAAATAAAAACGAAGAAAATTCTATAGACAAAAAACTACCATATCAGGGCATGGCATGAGGAGGAAGGGTCTTCTAGCTCTTGGAAAAGTTTTTCATCTTTTTTTTTTCTCCATTATCTTTAAGTTCATAAATCTGAATCATGCAAAGCATTTTCTTTTATACGCTCTCATTCTCTTCCCTCCTCACTTACTCTTGTCTATTTGAATTGTTTAAAGTTTCTTTACTCGAAAAGAAAGATATTATGATAATGAAGTTTAAGAAGAAAAGTTTGAGTTTGTCTGAATGCGTGGTCTTAAACTAAGATGATGCTATGTTGATGGTAAGAAAAGAATATAATATTATATATGTAGGTACATATCTAACAACAGGAAATAAATTCGTTTCCATCTTGGGTTTAAGTCGATGTCGATGTATCTTTATATACAGAAGTTTTCCATTAAGGTCTCAGCAGGCCATCAAGGGAGAAGGAGGATTTCTAATCTAAAAGGTTGAATTTACATAAATTAACAGTTTCCTTATACATTGTTCAGTTTTTCATAAAAGTTCTTAGTTCCTGTTGTTAAAAAATTAAAAAATGTATGGATGGTGGGGCTTGCTTTACTTCCTATTTAAATGATAGTAGAACATTGTGTAATTTTTGTATTATGAATTCTCCTATGAAGATTAAAAGGGACATTTCTTAGGGCCAAACATAATAATTGTTAAATAGAAGCTTATAAGAAGCGCTGATGATCGTTCAAAAAAAAAACTATTGACTGTTAGAGCCAGTTATAGCTATCATTGGTTTTCATGGTTTAAGTCCTATGGTTAGAGCAATTATTGGAAATTTCTATGATTTGGAAATAAAGGAATTTTTTTAAGTGAAAACATTTTGAAAAATATAAAATTTAACTTTCTTAATTGCGTTTAAACTTAGAAACAAAATTATCAATCAATAAAAGCTACAATTGGTGACCTATAGAGCGGATTTATACCTCTTTAATTTTTCTAACTTTCTGTTGGGTGTAGAAATCTACCGGGAGTTACCTATATTTTGGAATACAAGTGATATGTACTTTTTAGAGTTTTATGAGCTTAAAGAAATTTTACTTAGGCCCCCATTATGAATAGCGAATCGAACTTAAAACTTTGCGAATTCGCTAATTTCGTATTAGGAATAGCGATTAAGTTATCGACGAATTACAAATAGCTAGAGTTCGCTAATTTAACCGCTCAAATTGTCAAATCCTATCGAATCAAAATATTTAGTGATAACGTTAGCGAATTACAAATTGTCGTGTCTGGAAAAATTTCTATCGATAATTTGTTTTGTTTGTTTTAATTAAAAATGTGTGATAAAAGAAAAAGGTAGTTTGTGAATTATTATAAAAAAACGAAAATAATAATGTTTATTTCAAGAACAAATACAAATCAGTTTGCAAAGCTTGTGGAACTGATGGAAAGGAATCCCAATATAAGTTAATTTTCAGAGCAATAATTTGTTTACACAACCAAGTACATTGACCTCTCTTCATTTCGCCACCACCTTCTATAAAAGTAGTTTCTCACGTCTTGTTTTTCCCTTTGTGACATTTCTATCTGTATCCAAGCTGGACAAAGTTCGGTTTCTAGCACTTGAAGAACTTCGTTCAAAACGATTGACACCGTTGGTTGGGATAGCCCGAGATCGAAATCATTACCAACATAGTTTTGGTAGCTACCACTTCCAAGAAATTGCAGCGTACAAGCTATTTTTATAAGAGGTGGAATGGAACGTATTTTGGTTGATTTGAATGTATCTCTTATTTCGTTGAGCACATAGTTAAATGCATCCTTATTCAGGCGAAAATATAAAATAAACCTTACAAAACAAAGAACATTAATCTTTTTGTAGAAAAAGATATTTTTTGAAAACTTAGAAATGATCTGGGAGTTCTAAGGAATTGGATCTATCTCGAATGTTTCTCCTAATTCTACCCATCGTAATATTTTCTTCCCTCGTACTTTCAGAATCAGTTTCGACGTTGCTTAACATTATAATTAGTTTTTAATAAACAAATGACAATTTATTGAAGAACGCAAATCACAATATGAGAAAACAAATTTCACAATAATTAAAGCAATTGACATTATTTCACATTTAACATATGTTATTTCAATGCAATTATTTTTGGCAGCACTGATTTTGAAGCGAATGCGGAAGCTCGCTAACGATAATACCGATATTACCGAAGTTCGCTAAAACATTCCCTTTAAGTCGAACGTTCGATTCGCTATTCATGGGGGCCTTAAATTCTCAAGTGCTTCAGTCTCAAGTAATTTGAAACTATTTTGAACAGATTTATTCAAAAGTTTAGCAATAGGCCGTGAATATTTTTTTGAGAAAGACGTTTTATACAAAATTAAAATAATATGAGAAATTTAGTAACGAAAATTATTAAAATAAGATATTTATGAATCAATTTTTTAAAAATTGAAGCATACTTATACATATGTAAAGTTTGTAAGGTAAGACCTAGCAAATAAGAAAACAAATTTTTTAACGAAATACAATCGAAGCAACATTTTTAAAACACACTATTTTAATTGGCGCCCATTTTGTCAACATATGTACAAGTGACTTAATTTTAGTTTAATTTGGCATTTCAACGTCAGTGGACTGGAGCTTGAAAGAAGTTTAAAATTTTAAAAATCATGTTTATTGATGCATTGAAAGAAACGTTTAGTAACCGCATAGTTCCATATTAAGGACCCATGATTTTTAAATAATGTCATAAATGTTTTGAATTATTTCTTAAAAAAAAGTTTACAAAAGTTAAGTTAATTAGAGCATTTACCAATTCAACAACACTGGCTTCCAAAATTATATATATTTTCAAAAATCTGTTTGATATTTTGTTTTATTTGAAATATTAAACGACAAACTAATCATGCGGATTTCAATTTTTGAACATTATGTCATCCAAATGTCTTTTGTCGAGTTGCACGCACTGTTCGAAACGGAGCCTCGTGTTACGAACCACACGCTGAAGTAAACTTGATTGAATTGCGCTGATTTCTCGACAAATGTTTTCTTTTAGATTCACTAGAGTTCGGGGATTATTAATGTAAACTCTTCTTTTGAGATAGCCCCGGTAATTGTCACTATTGGCATTTGCTGTCTGTTCCCGAGCAATCACGAAAAAAAAAAATGGTTAAATTATTCCATGCGTGGATAAACAGTTACCCTGGCAATGCTTTTGGTGTTTCAGTCGAGGCTTATGGTTATTTAGAGCCAGTAATGAGAGTTTTGTTTATTACCGTGCCTGTTTAAATGAAAATGAACCTAGTCGCTCCAAAAAATGGGATTCGCAGTACGAAAAAGCTCCAACATCGTCTCACAAAAATTTTTGTGTGAAACAAAATCACTTGCTTTTAGTTCTTTAACAATTTGAATTTTGAATGGATGAAATTTTAAATAATTTTTTTAAATTTCATGAATAATCGATCTTGAAAGTCCCAGTGAGGCTGCCCTTTTCCGTACAAAAAGTCGTAAACTCTTCTCAACCGCACTTAAATTTTTTGGGAGTCCTTGAAGATCGACTGGGCCCTGGCCGTGGAGTGTTCATAGCCACCCACGAACACTCTGTCCATCACTTATTCGTTGAGTACCGAAGTGTGAAAAAGCTGTCGATGCGCAGTTACGTATTAATTGTTGCTCTTGAAAAAAGCCTCAATGGCGAACTCGCAATGCTCACTTGACAGTGTGAGATCGTGACTGATAAATCCGCATGATCACTGATTCCAATGACACCACTACTCCCCCGCAACTTTTACTACAACTAATAATCATATTTAAAAATAAAAATCTTCCACCAGACACCCTGTATATATTCTTTGGACCAAATATGACCACTAAGAAGTCATCATAATAGTTTTAAATTGATTGTTTTCTAAATTTGAAAACTTTTTCGAAACTATTTACGAAAATAACTTTTTTTTAAAAGATCGGCCAAGAATGGATTTTTGTCTTCAGTAAAAGTTGAATCAGAATTATGTGGGCATGTGTTGACGTTTTTTTCCCAATCATTTATTTTGTATACATAACTAAAAACACATTGTTCTAAAAAATTGCACTCCCGTCTAACGCAGAGAACCCCTTATCAAAAGATTTGTTATGGACATGTTTGCGTTCGGCCCTCGGAAAATTGGATTGTTAACTATCCCAACATCAGAAGTAACCTTCTTCTTAAAAATTTTGAAATGCGTATTATGAATTGCAAAACAAAATTTCAAGCATTTTGACTTAAACAATGATGTCACTTACGAGTAAATTAAAATTAAGAAGTAATCGGTTCAATTAAAGATATGGTCCAATTTTGTTCAGTTAAAAGTGTTTTTTTTAAAACATTTTTTTAGTTTAAAACATTCAAATTTTAATTATAATAATTTTAGAAACTTAAACAAAAAAATAAATATCATTTTTTTATTTGCAATAATTATTTTTTTTTTTAACAAAAGTAAAATGATTAAGATAACAAAATAATTGATGATTTATTTTAATTTTTTCATAATTTCAAATTTTAAGTTTATACATATTTTAACAAAAAAAAAAACACGAAAAAGATAAAAATAGTATTTTAAAATATGAAAATGATCATTTTATCAGAGCCTAAGAACTCTCAACGTGATTGATTTTTTTTTTGTATTTATCATCTACACAATAATTTTATGTAATTTATATTAGAAATGAATAAAGTAAAAACTGAATGGATTTTGAAATGAAAAATAATAATATACGACCTAACAAAGAAAACACAAAAAATTTGGGGAAAATATCTTAATTTCTCTACAAAGTCTCCTTTTAGCTCGATACACTTTTAACAGCGATGTTCAATAGCTTCGAAACCCTGTCTATAGTGAGAACCGTCGAGCTAATCAAAATGACCATCAACCGCAGAGACCACCTTTTCATTGTTCCATTGTTAATAATTGCGCCACCCATCTTGCGCACAGCTTTCTCATGTCCAAATTTTCAGTCAATATGCATTATACAGCAGTTTTTGAAATGTCTACCATGTTTGCTAGCTCGCGCATTTTCAGTCGATCAACCAATATCTACCATTTTGTGAATTTTCTTTACCAGTTTTGGCGTGGTCACCTCATTTGGTCGAACATTGCGATGTTCGTCTTAGAAGCTCGTACAACCTCGTTTAAACTCTGTCACTCAATATTTTACTATTATAAACGAAGGAGCAGACTTTCTCAGACTAGAATCTAACTCCGCTTTGATATTGGCATTTCGAATGAAAGTAGTGTATCACATAACGATGATCAACATTTTCCATCTTCACAAATTTACTGAGAGCGTTCACTATTGAACAAACAAACAAACAAATACTAACCAACGTAGCGCCGTCAAACTTCAAACTTTAGCTTTATAAAGTTGGTATTGTCTATCCCAGTCATTCTTTCAAACAACAACCGCCATCTATACATCAGGTCAGTTACTTCTGGGACTGCTCTCGGAAAAACAAAATACAGTACAGACATTTTTTATGTTTGTGTTAATATTAATTTATGATCCAAACTTTAAACTTAAAAATATCATCATGGTTTTCTTAAATTTATAATCATGTTTCATAAATAATTTCAGTACAGGGTCACTATAATGGCATTAGCCATAAAGAACTTTAGTTTTAAAGCTTTACTAGTATTTAGGTAAAAGAAAGAGGCTTGAGAATTTTTGCGTTTAATTTAAATAAAATAGAATTTTAAAAATTATTTTTCTTTTGTTGACTTTTCATGTTAGCAAAATATTAAACAATTATTAGAAAATATTTAAAACAAAACACTGATATCAAATTAAATTGGTTTTAATTTTTTTTTTTTATTTTTAGGTAAATATGCATTTAATTTGTTTATAAGTCTTTCTTCAATCCTTATATTATATTCGACAGTAAATATTGGTGGAATTAAGTACAGATTCAAGAGTTTTAAAATAAATACAACACCCACTACCATCACTATACCCTCATAAACAAAAGGATCTATAAGCTCTTTGTCATCCGGCGCATAAGATGGCCTCTTTTGATAATACTCCATGTGGGTTATATTTTATATTATTTTTTATTTATTTTTATAAAACACGTTTCTCCGTTCGTTGTTTTTCCACCACTGTATAATAAAAACAGAATAGTAATGGCTGATTATATATTCTCTTCACGCATGCATATTTATTTAGCTATTTTCTCTTCAAGGAAGAATTTTTTTTCTCGTCTGCACAACTTACCATATTATATATGAGATTTTTCTATATAAACACTTTGCCTGAAAGGACGAAAGCTGAATACGAAATTTTGGGAAAATCTATAGTTGTTTCCTTGAGATTGGATGGGAAAAAATAAGATGAATATATTGATTAAAAATAAGTATAAATAATAAATGTATTCTTTCCGAATTTATAAGTTGCTAACGAAAATATAACTCTATGTATGTATAACCTAACTTAAAAAAGGAACTTCAAAAAGATTCAAGCTTAACTTAATTTCATGTTCTAGGGTATTTTCTTTTTCATGTAAATAATTCTCATAAATCAAGTATAAAACTTTTACTTAGTCACAATCACAAAATCCACAATCCAAGGAATTTGTCACGTTTATATCCAAAAACTAATTGAAATAAAGCCTTGTATTAGCAATGCTTATGGACTTTGAGCCAAAATATTCCAGAAAGCCGGCACCAGTTATCTGATTGTTGAAAATAAGAACAATGCAATATTAAGGCTACGACTTGCGTGTTTTTTCCTCTTAACACGCAGTATAAAGTATATTTTCATTTTTTGTAATTTAAGATAATCACTTTATTGCCTGCCAACTGAATATTTTCGTCCTATACACCTTCAACCCCTTTTTGTACCTACCTACCTATATAGGTACAGAGCGTGTTTAGGGTCAATTGAATGTTATGAGAATAAGTCAACCTTGTTTTAAGAAAGAAAAAAGAAGCTTAATCGAACGGAAATGATTATATTATACTCAAGTCAAGTCAAGTCAACCAGGCGTCTGCTTCACCATTCTATATGGTTTCACCCACTCTGGGATGTGGGATGAAAGCAAAAATAAAATCACTCCGCGCGCAGTGACATCCACCATTAATCGCATTTACGTGATTTTGAAAAGAAAATCACCCCCAAAAATAATATCAAACAAAAATATACTCGTTCCATGCCCAAAACATCTGACAAACCTGACATATTTAAGCCGTGCGTGTCCGTCCACTGACGAACTCAAGGCCTCGCACCACAATTCCAATTGAAATTTACGACATAAAATGTCCGGAAAAGATGAAATGGGAATAAGTGTAGTCGTCGACTCCACCACGACGACGACGATGCCGACAATGACGAAAATGACGACGCACGATGGCGCAATGTTATTTCTTTTGGATAAAAATAAAGTCTCAAGAAAATACGAAAAAGAATTCCATTTTTAGGAAAGCCAGAACCAGAGAAAACCCGAATAGCTTTGGAGATCTTTGCACATCAAATGGCGGCAATTTCCAGGGCGGATATTCGTCCTTTTGTTCCAAACTATTAAAAGTCTGACAAAAAAAGACGCAACAACACAAAATCTCAAATATACAAAACACAAAAACACAGTCTGGTGTATGGAATGTGACACATTTTCAGAAATGATAATAAAATTTTTAGATATAAACCGACAGACAGATAGAACATCAGACAGTATACGAAAAGATATATATGAAATTGTAAAACAGAGGCAGGTTTCCATTGTCGCGTATATATCTATGGACCTCACTTCGACTTAAATAAGTTTTATTGCCTTCAAAACAGACACAACAGGACACATGAGGGTCGTATAGAGTATAGGCAAATGTGCTACAACGCAACGCAACGCCGACCGAAGAATCCTGGCATGCATATCAAATGCCCTAAATAACCCTTTTTGGCACAATAGCTCTTGCGGGAATTATACAACTGTATAGCCTTTACTTTTAAGCATATAGAAGGGTAGCTATTGTTGTTTTGTTGCCTTTTCTTTTCTTCACTTAACAAATAAAGAAGACAGTTATTTTGGGTTATGGAAATATTGATAAAAATAAAAATTAGAGCATGACCTAAACGCACGTCCGTCGTAGAAGTTGTCGTCGTCTTGGTCGTCGTCTTCTTCGGCGTTTTCATTGTAGTTTTCGTTTTTGTCCAAATGTATATTATGCAGATTGAAGTTATCCTTGTTTTGCATGCAACTTATACTTTTAAAATTTATGATCTGAATGAATATCTTTTTCATTATATTTTTGGGAACTGTGTGCGGGCGACTTGTGAAATTTTGACAGGCAGAGAAACTGCGTGTCGAATGAACAAAAACTGCGATACAAAATTGACATGAACAATTCGTGTTTGAAGACTTTCTAAAATGAAACACAATCAATCTTTTAAATCGGTAACAGGATAATGCATTTGAAAAGATATCCTAATTGATAAAAACAAAAACTGGATTAAAATTAAAGTTGAAGTTTTTTTTTTTTTCAAAAGTCTAGTTTTCACCTTCAAAAGGGTTTTTCAGTAGTTGTTGTTTATATTTGATAGTTGAATATATCAAACTGTGTGGAAAGTTCTGTTTGGTAGGTTTGGAAATTCGACATGAACCGTTTAATGCCAGAAAAACGTTTCTAAATTGTGGAAATTTACTATAAAAGAAACAAGAACTGTTTGGGAAGTCCATAGAACTTTTAGTTCATTTTACGGTGTTTAGTGACAAAGCTCATTTCTATAATTAAATGGCTCCGTTACTTAACAAAATTGACGTATATTGAGCAAAAACAATCCTTAAACAATTAACAATCACTATAATGTTTATTGTTGTTAGGGTGAATGGCAATATAGCTAGCGAGTCATGCTGACTGATTTCATCTTTCCAAAAAGTAATCAGCTAAATTCATCCATACAACTAAATATACAACCGATGATTCGACCTGATGATTCATGACTTATTGAAATTCTCTAAGTTTTTTTTTACATTCTTCACAATTTTTTCCGGATTTTGGTTTAGGTATCAGTATTATAAAATATATTAATGTCATCCTACTTTTTTAACACAATTCAGCTTTAATTTTCAGACAAAAAGGAAATCGTCTGAAAGAATTATTAAAAAAATTTCGTAGACCGACCTTTCCGTAGCTCTAAAGAAAAGTACCAAATTAGTTGTATGACTACTAAAATCCAAAGTCTTCAAACCATTTTATGTGCCTTAAGTATATTGCAGAAGAAAATATGATCTTAAGTTTTTAATCAAATTTAAGATTAACCATTACGATAATGGATTTAAAAAAAAAATAACTTATTCATAATTAAGAATAAGTTTACAAGCCTAAAAATCTTCATTTCTTTTAAAACTTCTTTTCAATAAATACACATCACTCACTTTGGAAATAATTTTTCCATATTTCTCCACGTTGTTCAAGTTAAAGGCAACTTGTTGTGTTCCGTTGAGGTGTGATATTGACTTTCTTTCAGGATTTGGAATAGGAAACTGAGGTCGGCGTCAAAATAACCTTTAAATTAAGCTTCTTAATTTGGGATAAGTGAAGTTTTATTAAAATTACTCGAAAGTTAAAGTCCTTTAAAAATTTATTAATAATTAATAACAAAAAAAACGCAATACAAATATATTAAATAAAGTAATGAAGCGTTACTATGGATAAAAGATAACGTCCTTTGAGATAAAACCAAAGTGACATACGAGCAAGTTTATATAACATGAGAAATTCTTCCACTTCCTTGGCCTCTAAGCTTGTTGTCAATGATTTTAGTAAGCTTATTGAGAAAGCTTATTTGTTTGCAAAGCAATTCGCCAAACATTTCTAATAGTGTCACGGCTCCCCAAGTTCTTGAGCGCGTTAATGATTCTATTGTAACAATTTTTTTTTTTACTTATTGTGGCAAAAGTCCTAAGAGGTCTCAACACACATTATTGTGGCGAAAGTCCTAAGAGGTCTCAACACACATTAATGAGCTTGTCCGGAGTCTTTTTGGAAAGCAGAACACCGGCTTAATCTTTTCCATCTATCCTATTCATCTAGTTTTAAAACTAGTTGGAAGGAACCATTTTTGGGAATTGTTCAGCGATTTATTTTCACTATCATGGAAACACTTAATAATTTTCAGAGTAAGAAACAACTTGAGGAACGAAAGCTTCTTAAAGACCGGAAGTTTTTTTCCACTGGTATAATCTCATGGTTCATCTCACCCAAATCTTAAGATCGTTTTGGAGAAAGTACAACTATTGCACTTGATAAAGCCTGACATCTTGCTTTATTATCGAAAATGTGTATTTTTGGTATCGACGAATACATTCTTCGTTGGATTTAAATTTTGTTTCGAGCCATTCAATACAATTTTTTCGGATGGTTTTCAGTTTGAAACCCACAACACATAAATACTGGTGTGCCACAAGGTTCTGTTTCGTTTCCGACCCTCTTTTCCATTTTTGAAAATCATTGTTTGTCGGCAATTTCTATTCCAATTAGTTGTTTCTGACAACAGTACTGATAGTAGTACCCGTATGGCATAATAGTTAGTGTGTTGGTATGTCATGCCCGAGATCTGGGGGTCTATCCCTGCTTGTGCCATCTAAAAATTAATTCTTGTCATGAAAAGTGCTTTCTCAAATTAGCCGTTCGACTTAAAAACTGTAGGTCCCCTTTATCCCTGACAACAGTACTCGTGCACAGGAATGGTTGATAGTTGTAAGTCACTAAGCCCTTGTTCTTTACGTACTTTTGTGCCACCTAATTTATTTATTTTAAAAGCACTGATAGGTTTTTATATAGGGAAATAATAACCTTCGTGAAACAGTTCAACGAAACGAAACTGAATATCTCGATATTCTCGGAACGACCACATATGCTATGTTGCCAAAAATGCCGCTAGATGTTTTGAGTTTTCTGACACAATTCAAGAAATTTGCCTTTACTTCTGATCTGGTTTACAATTTGCAAAACCTACATTTATACGTCTTAAACTTGAGTACCTATAACTTCCATCTATTGGCTTGTGCTCCAGAAACATACTTTAACCTATTTTGCAACATTAAAATAAGAGATCTTAAAATGATTGGTGACAATAACATCATTAACACAATTACGAAACATTCATAAGTCTTTTGGGCAGCATTCAAAGAAAAGCTTGTTAAATAATTATTAATATCGTCTTTAAGCTACTTGCCTCAACCTTTTTAATAGTAATACCAACGCTTATAAGAATGCTCATCAGTTTACCCTTGAGCCTTACTTCGGCCGTAGTATAAAGTACATAGTTTTTAGCCGTACTACGCGAATGCGAAATGCCTTACCTTTCCCTGTCGTTGCAATGTGCAGGAATTCAAAACCAATGTACACTGATGCCTCCTTTCAATCCCTTCTCTTCTTTCATAATGATCACACTGTATCTTTGGCGAATTAAAGGTATGCAGAACCCTGACAAGGAACATAATTTATTAATTTGTTCTAAACGTAATTCATACAATGCAGCTAAATATTATTTTTCAAATGAACAAAATTTTATATATTTGACATTGTAAAGTTCTGATTTATTAACTTCTCATATGAACAGAAGGTAGGTTTTCATTTCCCAAGGTAAATAAAACACAAATATCTCTAGTTTAGTCATTTCATCATAAGTTTATATTCTCTATTTCGTTTATTTTCTTTAACTAAATTTCTATTTTCAAAAAAGAAAAGAAAACAAAAATTCTATTTCGAGATTGTGATCGAAACCTTCAAAACTGATTTATTTACATTCTCAATCTTATTTTGGTTTATTTTCCTTTCACGCTATTATGTTCCCCAAATATATCCGCATCAGCATCTCAACATCAGCACCAAAAGCCCCAAAAAATCCCCAAACATCAGATTCCAAAAAAAAATGAATCGTATTATATAGGCACCTCGTCGTCGTGGGTCGTCGTCGTGGGTCGTCGTGGGTCGTCGTGGGTCGTCGTCGTCGTCATCGTCATCATCGTCGTTGTCGGTCTTGAGTTTGTTACGAAAGATGAAGAAAAAGCATCCGTTTGTATCTAGATAAGAAGAATCTCATTACGTATCTTATTGGAAATGACAGTGAGTTGTTCGTTTTCTGGGACCATCGCATCATCTTGTCTTTTCTTTCCCTGATGTCTATAAGAGACGTCCTCATGATCAAAATCATCTAGGGAGATGCTGTGTCTCTACACCATTGTTATACTGAAGTCGTCTTCGTTGTCGTCAATTTGGATAGAATGTTTCATGTTCTTCCCTTTTCACTCTGGCTTGTTTTTTTTTGGTCTTCCTCATCGCCCCTTGAGCTATTTCTACGCCTCTTGCGGTGTTATCTTCCATTTTAAGAAGTGAACCAGAAAAAAATGGAAAATTTATTACAAACCTACTTTCATGGAGTAAAATTTGTTTTTGAGGGGTTGAATTGTAGCATAGGAAGACGATTTAGGAACAAAAAAATAAAAGATACACGAACAACATCCCAAAACAACTTTAAGATGCTTTAACAAAGATATGCCTATACATTTGTAGGCCACGGCAGCAGTTTGTACTCGTATATATGATGCGTATAGATGTAGACTCTGTTGGGTGCGTTAGAAGAAAGTGTATGTCTTTTTGTAGAGTTTTCTAATTTTCAGGTTGACTTCTCTTGAAGCAAACTTCTGTGGAAGAAAACTTTTCTAAGATAACTTGTAAATTAAGAAAATAAAAATAAGTTACCAGTACAACGACTATGATAAGAAGAAAAATAGTTAAAGTGACCGGGCTGTATAATTCTTAGAATTTCATTAGCAACACAAGTAAATTTATGTACGAACGTCGTGCGAACAACAACTTTTACTTACTTTTTAACTTATAAAATTGAAGCTTCTAAAGGTTTTTTTTAACAAGAATTTTCATGTTTAATATCTCGTTATTTGGATAGCTGGCTCTTTTGAAGTTGTCATCTTTCGACATTTGATAATTTAAAAGTTTTTCAAAACTAAAAATGGAACCATACAAGCTATACAAACGTAATAAAATGGTTAAATTACAATTCAAAAATAGTGAAATGGTCACAGCTTGCACTTTTGGGTCTTCATAAAGCATCTTCTTGGCCGACAAAAACCATTTTCATCGCTCAGGAATAACTTAGAATATTGATCCTGGACTCCGTAGTGTGGAAGAAAATTCAGATTATTAGTAAAAGGCATTGTACGAAAGTACTTAGCTTAGGTTAAAGTTGCTGTCAGTGATGGAGTAGGACACATTTGGGCCAGTTTAACGGCCCATTGTGATACCACATGAATCTTGAGGCTTTATTCTAAGCTTAATGAAACCAGTTTGATTACGTTACGAAACGTGAAAGACTGATTATGTTTATAAAGGGTTTTTCAATAAGGGCGGGTAGATGTTAAAATGGAATAAAACAAGCTGTGTGTGAGGTATTACAAAAATTGAGGTATAAGGAATTTATTTTTCAAAAACTTTTGAAATTGTAGTTATCTTACAAATAGGGCTATAGATAAAAACTTACTGCCTATTGCCTGATTTATAAATTGGCGTAATTCCAGAAAGTTTCCATTTATTTCAAAACTCACCACTTTCAAGGGAACGATTTAAAATTATTTCCAAAGGAACTCCAACTACTCTAGCTCACCTCTGAAGGATAATAGGAGCGAGTCCATTCATGTCAAGTCGGGTGCCAACTTTAATTTCAGATAAGGATTGTTTAATTTCCGAAGTTGAAAAGTTTAAACTTTCAATATTAAAATAACTATATCAGAATAATTAAATTGGTACCCAAGAAGTATATTCGAAGTAGTAACTAAGTAATCGGATTGAAACTGACTAGTAAAAAGGTTAGACACAACTGAGAGATGATATGATGATATGATATTGTGACGCACTAGTTTAGAAATGCCATTTGGTGTTTTTTTTAGGAATTATAAATTTCCAAAAACTTGTACTATTGGATTTTAAATCATATTATACAAATTATACATACTGATTGTATGGCAATTTATTCAAAGTATTGAAATTCTTGTGCAAAGGTAATAGTCTCAATGTTATCCTTGAAATATTAAGATATTGCTTAACCAGTGATTGTGGAAGATTCTCAGTATGAGAGTTAATTAACTTTTGGATATGAAATGCGAATTTAAAAAAAAAATGGTGAAAAAATGTAATTTTGCAGGAGACATTTACAAGTCTTTATTAGCCCCTACAGGCTGCGTAAATAAGATTAACCAAAGAACATAAAGCTGATCATTAGCTGTGGAAAACCTTCTTCATTATTATTTTATTTATATCAAATGCTTCGTTTTATTCATAGGAACTTAAAAAAATAAAAAGAGGCTGGGATGCGACCCACACTGATAACTTCCCATCCCGTCTGTCGATTTATCTTGCTTAAAAGTTTGTCTATATGTATTAATTTTTACCAAATTTGAGTACTATTTTTTGTAGATATTATTTTTTTATTTAAAGACGGACCGTTAGATTTTTTTAACAAAATTACTGAATATCGAAATAAAATAAGTTTGAAGCTAATATTTTTAATTTTTGAAAAGCTATTTGAGTCGAAAGTAAATTTTTACCAAAAACTATCGATTCGATTTTTCTCAAAATTGTATCGAATGTTGAAAACAATATTTCTTATAAGATAAAATAAGTTTGAAGCCAATGTCTCAAATTTTTGAAAAGATAATCCAAAATTGAATTTGTATGCATTGAAATCTCTAACGGCGTTGAAAAATGCGCTTTAATTGTTGTATACTACCCTCCTTGTTTATTTAAAGAAGAATTTTTATTGGAACTGGAAGAAACGCTTGTAAATTTGAGTACTAGATACAACCATATATTGATTGGTGGTGATTTTAATGTTAATCAGTTGGAAAACTGTCATATGACTAGATTATTTCATTATTTCTGTGATAAACTTGGTATGTCAGTTGTCAATAAAGTTTGGCCGACTTGTTTTCAGTCACAAAATAATCCATCTCTCATTGATTTATTCTTAACGTCTTCAATCGATAAGGTTATTTGCTTTGAACAAATAAGACCAACATCTGACTTTATTCATGACTTTTTATTTTGTTCTTTTAAATTTGATGTTAGACAATCAAGAAGTACAAGGACTTTTAGTTATCGATCCTATAGATCTTTAAACTTGACTAATATACTAGAAGACGTTCATAATAATGAGAACTGGATTAATATACTTTATATAGCTGACGTGTCACTTAAAGTGTCTCTTTCTAACGAATTACTGACTGACCTATACAATGAATATGTTCCAATAGTACAAAAAAGAATTAAAGGTAAAAATTGTCCATGGTACAACTGTGACATTGAGAAACTTATTCTTGAAAGGGATCAGTTTTTTAGGCGATATAAAAGAAATCCTTCATCATATAACAGGAACCAATATATCTTCTCTCGAAATCGAGTTACAAATCTTATTCGTTCGAGTAAAAGATCGTACTTTTCTCAAAAACTAAATGTCTCTTTGAGTTCCAAGGAGCTTTGGAGAAACTTAAAAGAAATCGGTGTTGCTGAGAACAAAAATTCGTCTAATTGCCCCATTGATCCACAAGTGATGAAGTCAGTATTTGATCAACCAGTTCCTAGCTCAAAATGTAATTTGCATATTAGTGAATATGACAATGCTTTCGTTTTTAACTGTGTTGATTCTCATGAATTAAGTAAAGCTATCAGGTCAATTCATTCAAATGCTATTGGTTCGGATAACATCTCTCCAAAGTTTATTAAGTTAATTTTACCTGTCATTTTCACTCCGTTGCTACATATAATAAATACATGTATATACAGTAGTGTTTTTCCAGAGCAATGGAAGCATGCAACAGTCTTACCTATTCCTAAAAAGAGCAATCCAATTGAACCATCTGACTTCAGGCCAATTAGTATACTTCCTTTTTTCAGCAAAGTTACAGAAAAACTCTTAGCTGACCAAATAATATCTTTTTTACAATTGAATAACGCTTTAACTAAATGGCAATCTGGTTTTCGAGCTAAACATAGTTGTGAATCGGCTGTTTTGAGGGTAACAACAGATTTTCGTAACTTTCTGGATCATGGACAACTAGGAATAATGGTTCTGCTTGACTTTTCAAAAGCATTTGATAGCATAGATCACAATATTTTATTGTCTAGGTTAAGCAATGATTTCAGTTTTTCAAGGACGGCCATAAAATTCTTGCAAAGTTATTTACTAAATAGAACTCAAGCAATAAGAACTGATATTGGGACGTCCAGTCTCTATAACATGAACAGTGGAGTTCCCCAGGGATCCGTTCTTGGGCCTCTGTTGTTTTCATTGTATATCAATGGCTTACCTGATGTAGTTCAATATTCCTCAGTTCATATGTATGCAGATGATGTTATAATTTACAACTTTTGTGAACCGTGTAACCAGGATTGTTGTGTTATAGAAATAAATAAGGACTTAGCTAATATTCATAAATGGGCAGTTTCTAATAAACTTCATCTAAACCCTGCAAAAACAGTGAGTATGGCTTGTTCTCGAAGACAAATAAATATAGAAAATCTTCCTATGACTACTTTGAATGGACAAAATATTGAATATGTGACGAAAGTGAAGTACTTAGGTTTTCAAATAAATAATCATTTAACATGCTGTGATGCAATCTCTTATGCCATACGAAGAATTTATTTTACACTAAGATCTTTAAGACCGTCATCACACTTTTTAAATTCAGATTTAAAAAAACATCTTGTTAAAAGCTTGATACTACCATTTTTATTATAACTCGTCCGTTTATCCTGAGTTAGATTTTGAATGCAAGCGAAAACTAAATGTTGCGTTCAATGACTGCCTTCGCTTCATTTATAACATTCCGCGATTCGTAAGTGTTTCCAATATTCAAACCTCACTTCTAGGCTTAAGCCTTGAAAACTATCTTAAACGTAAGAATGTAATTTTACTTCACAACATAATTCATAAAAATAGTCCGAGCTACTTAGAAGAACTACTTCGTTTCGCCCAATCAAGGAGAGGCCTGAAAATAATTTTGCCGCGCTACACACATACGATTGCAGAGAGATCATTCTTCGTGTCCGTTGTTCGACTGTGGAATAGTCTACCAGTCGAATTGCAGACATTAACCTCATCAACTCTGTTCAGGGGAAAGGTATCTTTATTTTTCTCAGCTTCATTAAACTAATTTAAAATAAAACTTAGCTTTTTTTTTTTTCTCTTGTTTTAATTTACATTGTCTTTTATTTAACTTATATTTAAAAATAAGTAAATCTTAATTCTACTGTAATATTTCTATTTTAAGTATTAGTCAAACATGTAAACCTGGTAATTGTTCATTTAAATACATCTAAAAGATTCATTATCTTGTTGTATATTGTTAAACAAATTAAAAGAAATACAAATACAAATATTTACGTCGAAAAATAATTTTTACCAACTTTTATACATTTTTTTTTAGATTTTTATTTTTTTGTAAAAAAACTGTCCATTCGATTTTTGTCAAAATTGTTCTTAATATTGAAAACAATATTTCTTATAATTTAAAATTAGTTAGAAGCCGTTATCTCAAATTTTTGAAAAGATATTTGAGTCGAAAATAAATTTTTACCAACTTTTGTTAATTTTTTTTCCGGTTTTTAATTTTTTGTGAAAAAACTGTCAATTCGATTTTTTTCAAAATTTTACTCAATGTTGACAATAATATTTTTTGAAAGAAAAAAGTAGTTTAAAGCCAATATCTCAGTGTTTTGAAAAGATATTTGAGTCGAAAATCAATTTTTACCAACTTTTATTAATTTTTTTTTTAGGTTTTTATTTTTTGTAAAAAAACCGTCAATTTGATTTTTCTCAACATTTTTTCAAAAAGTTGAAAACAAAATTCCTTATAAGATAAAATAAGTTTGAAGGCTTAAGCTCAAGTTCTTGAAAAGATATTTGAGTCGAAATTCAATTTTTACCAACTTTGAGTAATGTTTTTTTAGGTTTTTATTTTTTATAAAAAAAACTGTCAATTAGTTTTTTCTCAAAATTTTATCAAACGTCAAAAACATTATTATTCGTTGCACAAAATTGTTTTAGAGATGAAATCATATTTTAGTCGTAAAATTTTCGAGGTGACTAATTTTTTTTTTCAGTTTTTTTGATTTATAAAAAAAACCGTTAATTGGCTTTTTTTCCAAAAATATACTTGTTTTGTATCACGTTACAATATATAATATAAAATTTAATTCAAGTCTCTAGCGTCAATGGTTCATGAGATATTTAGGGTTAACCAAAATTTTCATATTTTTTTTAAACTGCTATGGTAAAAAAAACACCCACGCAGTTTTCTTGGGAGCCCTTTCTGCATCTTTCTGCCTCATTATCTGTATAACAAAATTTATTTGAAGTCGATATCTCTTCTGGTTCTTGAGCTATGTAGGACGAAAAAAACGTCGCTAACGTACGGACGTACGTACACACGCACGCACAGACATCTTTTATTTCGACTCTAGGGACCTTGAAACGTCGAGAAATGTCAAAATTTTCAATTTGACAAATCGGACCTATTACAATAACTTTCTATGGGAAGTTAAAAATGGAAATATAACGCTTCATCAACAAAATAAGCTCTATTTAGAGACACCTCAGAGGATGGAAATAGCGTTGCCAACGTTCTAATATAACGTATACTGGAACGTATAGACTTAGATAAGGAATATCTTAATTTATTCATCTTTAAATGTTTCAATCAAATGTAAGATTTTAAAGCAGTTATATCCTTTATACAGAGAAAATTATTTGTATCTTAAAAATCGAAGATAGGACACGAAAAATCTAAAATTTGGTCCTGAGACAGAAAAAAAGTCAAACATTAAATAATATAGTCTGTTGCTGTTTAAAGGCTTTTTTCTAATTCTAAAAGAATTTTGTTTTTTTGAAGAATGTCTTTGCCTTTTTTCCCTTTAACATGTAGGTATTCATTAAAACAAATAAAAAAACAATTTAACTAGCACGTAGTTGAAATATTTTCCCGTGCAATTAAAACACTCTTTAAAAGCTCAAAAATATTTTGAAATTAAAATTCTTCTTCTAATACATTCCTATATACCTACCTTCCTTTATACCTACTCAGACTCTATATTTTAAGTTCGTCAGACCTGGAAGTTAAAACAAAATTAAACTCTTTCCTGTTGTTTTGGAATTTTCTAGGTGGGTAATTAAATTTTAAGGAAATAATTCGAAACTGAATTCTTCGTCCACTAAGGACAATAAGAAATAAGCTATTTTTGTTTATATTTTTACTGCCAACTATTAAGTAAGCCTGATGTACGAGCAAGTAAAGTAGGTATATAAGAACAATATGGTACCTACCTAAGTATTTTTGAAGATATATTTCTTCCATTTAACTAAACTGGCAGTTTCTCTTTCTCTCTCTCAATCTGAATTTTTTTTTTATATTTTATGTTATTATTTCAGATATTTCATACAATTTATTAAATGTCCGACGGATGATGTTGACTGTGATGTAGTGTAACTCTTTGCCTACCCAAGACTGTAATTTATAAATGGAATCTGGGAAGGGTTGTGTAAATAACAATAAATTACAATTTAATTTCGAAGTGTGTATAGCAAGACTTTCTTTGGGAGGTTTTTACCCTTCGGCAACAGTTTAAGACCCTTCTGGTTATGGAAATAGAATTCATTTATATATGTACATTTACAAGAAATAGGCCTTGTTGGAAATCTAATAAAATGTTGCTATAGTAGACACACATTTAAGTAAAAGGGGTTGTTTTCATTGTATCTTATTGTGATTTTCTTTTTGGGGGTATTTAAGGATTGAATAATGAAACAATATTTAAATGAAACACTAACTTTAATGAAATATATTCTTTTTAAAATTAATTAAACATTAAATATGACTTAAAAAGAACCTGCCGTGCAAAAAAAAATTAAGCTTGTATTCTTAACATACATATATATATTTAGTCCAAAAGCATTGACCTTGAATGCAAATCAAATCACTTTTTTTCTTATTTTTCATTTGACCTAAAGTTCACAAACCACAAAGGCAATTAAATTATATTCGAACAAGTTTTATTCACAAATTACGAGATCGTATACAGATAAATCACAAAATAAACTTCTGCACTAATTAAATATAATTTGCTTATAATTTATGAACTCTTAATTATTTCGAGTTGAACTGGTCAGTTTTATTTGTTTTAATTGCTGATAGGATTGAATTTCTGACTTAAATGCAGACAAGTCATATATACTTTATATTTTATAAAGTTAACTAATAAAATTTGAATCAAAGATAAGGATATTTATTTTCAATTTATTTAGCTTACAATTTATGTACATACATATCTTTTATACATAAGTTAATAGGTTCAATTTTGAAAAATACATACATAGTCTTAAAATGAATTAATACCGTCCAACAAAATGAATGAACTTTATGCACTTTTGCTGAACGCAGGTGAAGATTATTAATTTATTTTTAATTGTTTTTAAAGAAAGCTTAAGATAACTAAGCGAAAGTTCATGTTTCATAGAACAATTGCAATTTTATAAATTGTAATACATTTGTAAAGATATTTAAATTACATACAAATATTACAGCAAATGTGCACTTTTTTAAATAAAGGATCTTTTAATTTGCGCGGGTAGATTTTGGCTCCCCGTGGCGGCCATTTTGTTTTGGTGACATCTGTCAATTTTTTTGTTTATTATTCAGTTCTTTATTCCAAATCATCATGGGAAGTTACACAATTGAAAAGCACGTTCAAATGATGAAACTTTATAATAAAAATGAGTGTTCGTTATCGCAAACATTGCGCGCATTGCGCCCATTTTACGGTAGACGTCGTCGTGGCCCTTAACAGTCGATTCTTAAACGTTTGGTGGCCAAATTTGAGACGACCGGTTCAGTAAACAATCAGCCAACACCCGTACGTTCAAGGACCGCAAAATCGGACGGGAACATCGCCGCGGTCCGTGAAAGTGTACATCAGAACCCGAAGCAGTCTATTCCTCGCCGTCCATAAGAACTCGGCCTTTTGCAGACTATAACTTGGCGAATTTTGCGTAGGGACTTGGGCCTACACCCGTACAAGATCCAACTGACCCAGGAGCTCAAAGTTCATGACCATAGACAACGCCGTTTGTTCGCTGACTGGCCTTCGAATCGTTTGGAAGAGGACCCCAATTTAGGCCGGAAAATCATCTTTAGTGATGAGGCGCAATTTTTGGATGAATAGCTGTGTTAACGTGCAAAATTGTCGTATATGGTACGGCACCATCCCACGCGAGGTTCACCAGGTGATAATGCATCCTTAAAAAGTTACTGTTTGGTGTGGATTTTGGGCCGGCTAATCGGAACTTTTACAATAGCTTTCTATGGGAAGCTAAACGGAGTTCACCGCTTTTCTGTTGAATTTTTTCCTGAATTTTGTCTGCTATAAACCTCACTGAGCCCGAGACCTTTCTAACGAATGCAAAACCGTGGAAATCGATTCGTGCGTTCTGAAGTTATAGCGTCAGGAAGGAAAACCCGACTTATTTTTATATAGTAGATTATTTTCAACGGATAATATTCAAAATTACATACAGAGCGAGATTAATCGATACGATTTACAAAAAACACACTTATTGGAAAACTCGTTTTTGATATGAATGATCTTTCTCCATTAATTCTGAACTATTAGCCACTTATTTCATTGGCTTTCTTGGTTTAATACATTGAAGTAGTTAGTCATAATACCTACGATTCTTATTATTTAGAAACTTTTCAACAAAAGTATAGAAATTCTTTTTATTTGTTTTTAGAATATAATTTTCATGTTGACTTCTGTATCTATGGAAAAGGGAATAATACCAAAATCAACCTTCGGTTATATTCGTACATAAAGTCGAGCTAAAAATATTCCTACCCTAATGCTCCAATATAGAAACGCATAGGTTTAGACATTTAGAATTTAAAAGATACATTTAATGTGCCTGACATGCACTCTGACACCAGCTGCTGTTACAACATCAATATCAAAAAAATGCTTTTGAAAATTTAATTCATTTAATGTTTTGCCGGTTGTTTGAATACATATATATGTTTGTACCATTGCCACCCAAATTTTGTAAAAGTATCTAAGTACCTAATAGTTTTAGTTGATAATATATTTAATTGTATACTTAGGTGCGTTCGTGCACAACACAGCCAGCGCACCCTTCAAAGTAAAACCAGCTTAGCCTTTAAGTAATATTCTGGTTATTTCATTAAACATTCCTGGAACGTGTTTGGCTCGTCTGTCATCAGCCAGCCCCACTACCAGCCATAATAGCTCTAAACTTATATATTTGTATTTAAGTATATAGTATATGCTCGCTCATATGAAATTTAATAGCTGCATAAATTTGTCCATAATATACAAAAAAAAAGAATATTCTGATAACTTCATTATGCAGATCCGAGATACTATAACTTTACCCAAAGGTAGGCATATTTTATGCCTTCTTTTTCAAACTATATCTATAAGATACAATAATTATATTATTTGTATCTATATAGAGGTTGAATGTAATCATGGAATGTTGATGTTCTTCATTGGAATCGAAATCGATTTTGAGTTGCTTTCGGGGACCGTAAAAAATCGAGCGAATCATTAACAGTCAAAGTGGCATTATTTTGTTATACATATGGGATAGGTATAGGGAAGACGACGCGACGTGGACGGTCAATGGTCGATATACGCAATCAACTCAAAGTCCGCCATCATGGGAACGAAGCTGATGATTTCGAATTATAAAATTGATATAATTTTTTGTATTTATTTTTGGATCTTCCTCAAGCCCTATCTGATTATTCCCTATATATTATATCGTCATGGTGGATTTTAAAGGACCTAGAACACATTGCATTTGGTTATAGGAAAAGGTATTGCCGATAACATAATTTTATTATTTTTACGATTTAATCAGTGATGTCGATTGACAACGCGAAGCGGCATACCTTAATCATCAAAAGTTAAATTGAAAACAATGCTATAGATTCCTTCATAAATATGTATACGTATTAAAATACGCGGTATGGGACGATATTTTAAATGTATCCTCTTTTGAACCATCGAATGATGTCAGGTACAAATAAAGATGGTTGCTGTTGACAGATAAATACCTGTACGGATGAGCGCATCATCAATGGACGACTCAACGACGACGACGAACGGCAATAAATGTCAGCCATAATGTTTTCTTTTGTTTGGCAGATGTTGTATGCGAGTATCATCATTAATAATAAATAAGACAGGCACATGGTTTTGTATACTTTAACAACCTACCTACATACTTGATGCGATGTGGGAGGGAAATTCGTTTAGTAGTTGCATTGTTTAGTTAAACCCACTTCAGACTTGAAAAGTTAATTACATTATGTTCTTAACTTGAGTATAGAGTATGTCAGTGCCATTTAAAATTGGTCATTTGAAAATTGAAACCTCAATGGTGGTGCGATAATGAAGTGGTTTGCAAAACTGCTGGCAATGTAAGTTGGCGCAAAAGTTTTGTAAGCATACATTTTCAGAAAAACCTTGTTTTCAGCAACATTTCTGAAGTTTTAATATAAACGTTATACCTGGTACAAAAGCTGGTATTTTGAATCATGAGTAGAACTTATAACTCATTTAAAAAATCCTTACAAGCAAAGTTTAATAATTGACTAGCGACAGTATTTTGTTATAATTTTAAAAATGATTAATATTCTATACAAATATTTAAGTGAATTCTTTAGATATAAATACAATGATAGGTTCATATTCAACTTTTGTGATTAATTTACTTTTAAGATTATTTTCATTTAGTTGCAAGAATTGCCAAATGTAATATTTATATAATAAATTTAGATCATATAAAATGTTAAAATAAATGAAATTTGTGAAAAAAGTATTCCCAGTTTATTTCATAAATGAATTGCATCTTAGTTAATTAGTTTTAGGAAACCATTTATTAAATAAATTCGAAAACACAACGTGGAAGAAAAGATTATCTACCTTAATTATTCTGAAACACGCTTTTCAAAATATCCTGATGGTCCAAAATTGTTTTCTTCAACTTGGGAGTCAAGAACAGCGTTGAATGATCTAACGCCTGATTGCGTGACAAAGTTCTAGTATCTAAAATTCGGTTTATTGAAAAATTGGAACACGGTTGAGTTCTATCTCATTTCTTCATCAAGTTCTCGGGCAATAGAACTCTGATTAAGATCCAGTCTGAGATAAAACTTCGATTTATTAGACGCACAAATTTGTTTGTTTAAAGAAGTCAATTCGTTTGCATGGATATTACGTTTTTGTTAAACTTTGTGTTGAAAAACGATATACAAATATAAATAGACAATAATAAACTGATATCAATGAACAAAGTTCTTAAAGCTAAATCAAAACTGACAAACATTCAATATTATTAATCGATTGAAAGTCAGAAATGTATATGTCAAAAAATCCTACAGGGTGCTATGAAAGTATTTTATTATTTGTAAGATCTTTGTTTTATCAAACCGAGATCTAAGTGCTTAAAACTCAATAATACATTTATACTGGAAAGAAAATTATAGAAAGTGAAGAAAAATTTTTAAAACCGAATTTTAAAGATAAACCGAGAGTTAGTAAATCGAGTATAAAAATGATTTTAGAACTTTGTCAAGGAATTGGATGTAAAAGACCTTAAAAAATGTTTGTATGATTATTTAACTCCAAATTGTTTTCAAATATTAAGACTTTTAGCACACTAAAGTTCATAACATATTTATTTAAAACTTAAAAGACATTGGCAAACCACTTTAACATTTTCCATGCGCAATCCATAGTGACATATTACTTAAAAAGGGTATATTAAAGTGTTAGAAGACTTGCAAAGCCATTTTTACTCTTATGTCACATTGAAGTATGCAAAAGCTTGGTTCAGAATGGTTTAGATACAACTCTCCATTTTACAACTATTTTTATTATTTTTAAAAGAAAAAAATGTCTCATTCTGTTTTCAATCAAAATAATCAAAAATTATTGTATACCCCTTAAAAAATGTAAACCCTCGGTAATTAATATGGTACAATAAAATTAAATTAGCAATGCTTCTGGAATTGATTGAAAATATTATAATGACCAAAAATATTAGTTTAATATTTGATAATTTTGTAGAAAAAAGTATTATTTAAACCAGAGTGTCAAAGTCAAAATATGTCAAGTCTAAGAGCTAGATATTTAATCTTTGAAAAAACCATCCAAACGTTGAAAGAATGACGATAGGAAATTGAATACAAATTAAAATTGAAATGATATTGTTTCAATGGTACAATACCAATTAGCAGAGTTTCCAATTTAATTTTAAATTGGTATAAAACTGAAAATTTCCAGGCTTAATCAAAAATGTTTTGAGCATTTTAAAACTATATAATTAACAAACATAAAGAATATCTTACTCTTGGGAGAATGAGAATCTTGGATGTCTTTTTGACTTATGACCCGTTTGTTCAAAAATAACAAATAGTTTAATATTGGTTAAATGTGTGTTATTGAGATATGAATTAATATCAGACAGTATGTCCAATCAACTAAGCTAAATCAATTGCTTTTACCCTGCTTTACATCACTGCAAGAGTCGGTACAATCGTGTCATGTGGTCCATTTGTGTCCAGAATGTTTTCGGTATTTTTTTTTTTTTTCAAATCAATGCTACATTATTCAGTTTTAATTTTTCTAACTTATTTAAGATTGATTTTATAATGTTTAAAAAGGTACATTATTTCTTATTTGTTATTCAATTACATTTGACAGTTTTGGCTGTAAATGTAAAATAGTGCTTTGAACAAATTTTTTTTGGAAACACTAAAATAAAAAAAGCGCAAAAAATGAGTTTTAACTGGAGGGCTAAGATCTTAGGATGTGGTGATGTTATTAATGCCATCATATTTTAACACTAGACGCAACGTTACAATCGATAACCTCAACACGCCCGTGGACTTGGTCTTGAAGTTGCTCGATACAAAAATAGCACTATGTTGGGAAAAATCCTCGAAAACAAATGTAACGTACTAAGACCCTCTGTAGTAAAGGAATTTCTTGATGACAGGAAACAGTATCGGGCATTCCACTCACCTATCTTTAGGTTTTCTGAAAGAATATCGTTGGTGAATTATGTTTCAAAGCCAAACAAATAACTTGTTTTGTTATCGACGCATAAATATGAGAAAGCCTCTTATGTGGTTCTCAAAATAAGCCTATGATGATACTGAACAAAACCAAAGGTGGAGTCGATGTTTTCTGATTTTATTTAATCCTGCACACTTTAAACACAACGCCAGCCGATAGTTGTATTTTACGACTTACTTACGTAGCATCAGTAGTGACTGTGATAATTTTTCGACATTTCAACCCTGCAAGGAAAAACAAAAATTTATTCAGAAACGATTTATTCATCGTATACTGGCGGAGGAGCTGATGAAGTGGGAATGAATGCCAACGAACATAGGGAAAACTACTATGGTTGCCTTATGGGAAGAAGTCCGAAAGACTTCCTCTCAAAAGGTAAAATGTCACCTTTGTTCAAGAGCAAAAGACACATAAACCAGAACCGCCTATGATTGTTGCGGAAGATATTATTGCTATCACTACACAAATAAGATATGCGTCAGATGTCAGGTTGGACTTTACCAAAGTCTTCTACGTAAAAGTAGATTATATTTTTGCCAAGTTTAATAATTATTTTCAGACAAAATTATGTAAGAAGTCATAGAAACACACAAAATTATTAGAAAATTGAATTTCGTTAGCTGATTATTAATCCCATACAAATAAAATTAAAAAAGTTATGAGTGTTCAAACATTCTCAAGGATACTTTTCGACCCCATGACGTAACGGAGGTTTAAGCTTACCTCTAAGGTTAAGTGCAAAGAGCGAGTTAATGTACAACAGAAACAATATCGCTCCTAAAAGCGATCCCTGAGGAAGACTTATATTAAGGTATCTAATAGTACCCTGCATATACGAGGTGTGGCAATTAAGTTCCGGGAATTTAGTTACAATTTAAAAACTGGCAACACTTTTTCATTTGTTATCATCTGTCTAAGAAGGGGGATCTTCCTTTTAGTTAGAGTTCAAAGTTGAAGAATATGTAGCGTATACTCAATATCACAAGAATTAAAATCCACATAATTCAAACTTCCCGCCTTCATCACATTCCACAAAAATATTCCGTTTTTCCAAATTCCAATATCAATTTACAATTTGAAGTAACTGTATTTTTTTATTGTAATACAAGAAAAAGAATAAAAGTTAGTTGATTAGCGAAGGTTGACAGCGTTGGTCACGCGGTATAATTTTAATGTAAAAACCTAGTTAAGTAGTATTATTAAGTTAGAGAATAAAAAGTGAATTGTAACTATTATCATAAAAAGATGTTTTATTCCAATAATAATTACTACAAATATAGCACGTTTGGTTTGCGTTTTATGCGTATTTTTTGCAAGTAACTTTTTTAGTGGCGTAGTGAAAATGTGTGACGTACATTACAAGCAACGTGTTGTGATTCAATTTTTAGTGAAATCTGTCGAAAAAAAACCTCGGAAATCCTCCGAAAATTGCAGGTTGTCTATGGAGACGATAGCATGTCAAAAACGCGTGTGTTTGAATGGGCGAAGCGGTTCAAGAAAGGGCGTGAATCGGTGGAAGACGATCCACGTGAAGGAGCTCCCGTCACCTCTGGTACCGACGCGAATGTTGATCGTTTGCGCATGTTGATTGTCTTACGAGTTAAACATCAACAAAGAAACGGTTCGCAAGATGTTACACGAGAATTTAAACATGCGAAAGATCTGCGCAAAGATGGTGCCTAAAGTTCTCACCCACGACCAAAAACAAATGTGAAAATCGATTTGCGAGGATCTGTTATCTCGCATTCAGAGCGACGTCAGAGACTGGATGAGTCCCGATAATGCTCCCTGCGACTTTTTTTTATTCCCCAAGATGAAGTCGCACCTCAAGGGAACTCATCATGGCGGCGTACAGAAGGTCCAAGAAGCTCTAACCGTGGTGCTAAACGGGCTAACTTCAGAGGACTACCAAGGGTGCTTCCAATCATGGGAGAAACGTTGGAATCGTTGTGTAGAGTTAAACGGAGATTATTGTGTAGGTCGATAATAAAATTTTTCCTAAAACTTCATTTTCTTGTTTTTTATTGACAAATTCCCGGAACTTAATTGCCACACCTCGTATTTATATCCTCTGACTTATGGTGGAGGCCTAAACAAGTCAAACATAAATCCTCGAAAAACAGCATTGCATAATTTTGTAAATATTAATAATTGTGATTAACCATACCAATGACTTTGTATACTACTTGTAAATTGTTGTGTTTTTAAGTGTCTACATTTAATATAATTTGATTACAAAATTGTAACAATGCGTCTTGAGGAGATTTTTCCATAGAATATGTTGCATTACATTTTTTAGTAAAATCTCATTAGAAAATTGAATTGAAGATTGCATTTTATATGCTATTCAGATTTCACCAAAAGTTATTCTGACTTACCACATATTATAAATATTTCATAAAATTAGTTAAAAAATAAATCTATTTTGTATTTTCAGTCCCCTAAAAAGACTTTAAAAAATCCTAAATTCTTGACCCACATTTTGTATCTACTAAATTATCAATTGATTCTTATATTTTCATCACTTAATTAAATATAACTCAAAATACGTCATACATACTTATTATATGTATGTCGCAAGTAAAATTCAAGATTCAGTATGTATTATACAACTTTTTTTATCAAGACTTTTAATTGTTTTAATGTGTTTTAAATCGGTTTCATTTCGAATAGTACCTAATCAAGTCGATAAAAAAACTAATTCTCACATTTGAGTTTCTAGACCGTAACTAATTATCATCGTCATTCGGTCCAATAAAATTCTAAGCACCATCATTTACTTAATTTTTTAACAACTTTAACTCTCATATAACAAATCAATTCAACTATATACACCTTCAGCGGCGGCGGCGGTCCTAAAATATCATCACTCTTAAACTTTATTACCAACAAAACCCATCCAGTTCTGTCACATTTGAGAGGTTACTATAGAACTACAAAAATACGTAACGAGAACAGAAAAAAAAACATCCAAACCACCCAAACAGTCAAAACGTAAAGAAAGTAATAAATTGCAAAGCATTAAATTAAATTCGTAGGTAAATGTCATAAAAATATATTCATTAAGATCAATAAAAAAAAATAAGTAGGTAAACTGCTGGAAAATCACGTGGCCATCTCACCTTCCTCGCCAATAAATATTGCACATTAAAATAATCAACCACACAATCAAAAAACAAAAAAAAAAAAAAAAACGGTTTATTATTTAATAACCAATAAATATCGAATAAATCAAAAAGGGAGACCTAGCGCACGACACTGTGTGTTAATTATACGCGTAATAAATAAATAAAACTCTTATTTACACCAACTATAAGGTGAAATATAATAAAAATATAAAACTTAACAAAAATCTAATAAAAGCTTGAGGTTAAGGTGCGAACGAGCAAGGAGGGGTAAGACAAAAAAAACAAAAATAATAATAAAACCCTCATATATGCCTAATGCATAACGAAATCGAAAATAAGATTCTATGATCCAGGGCGGTGGTGGTGTCAGTAGTCAGCGTATTAAATCTCATTAAATTACCTTCTCTTTGATATAAAATGTTGTGTATTATTACAGCGCAGTGCTGAGGTTTGGCACTAAATTTTTCAGGAACACAACATATACTTTTGTTGTTGTGGTTCTGGTTATAGGGGTGGTGTGGTGCGGTGTGGGGGGGGGGAGAGAAAAAGAACACCAAACTTTTACAATCGTTTAAATACTCGTCAAAAAGTCCTAAAATTTTAATTTTACGAGGCCACAAAAAGCATATTACCACCAACATGCACCCAATGTCTGTATTATTTAGTACCCCGGCTAGACGACCGACTGTTTTTCGTATTTGAAGAACTGTCAGTGCCGTCAGTTAAAGTGAGTGGTGACCTTTGAAAAAAACAGATAAACAATAAAATAAAATTATAGCCTGACTTCAGCAAAACAATGTCAATCGCAATCGATGATCAGATTCACTTTCGAATAGTAACTCCGAGAGGAATGACAGTGACAGACAAAGAATCTTTCTCTGCCTGCAGATCACTTTTTGGTGTACCGTAAGACACCCCTACTTCTGCTTACTCAGTTATAGCTAGTGTAGTGTGTTTACTCATCATAGTCAGCCATTATTTTTGTATCCCTCTCTCTCGCATACGTTGTTGCTCTCCTCTCTCACTCACACTCATACAACAGATTTATGCATGGCTGCCTATGGTTGTTGGGCAGAGTTAATTGTTCGTTGGACTGCCGTTGTTAGCAGTGGCGTCGTGGATGGCCGAGAAAAAGAGAGCGCTTGGGTAATCACTATTCACAATCTCAATAGCATTTAAACACCATGAATGTCGTGATAGTGATGGCATGGGAGGAGGGATTTCCACTTGAAGAGAATATATTTTTTGGTTTAAGTTTTTGATGGTAATGCCTTAGCATGCATGGCGACCGACGACGACGACGACGCGACGGTGCTATGATGGCGCGACATACAGGAGAAACTGTTGGTTGCTTCGTTTGCCGATATGAGTGATTTTTGTGAAGTGAATTGAAATTTTGTGCGAGCATTTATTTGGTTTAAATGAATTTGTATATTTATATTTTTTAAAGAGTGAGTTTTGCCGTCGGTCGCCAAGTATGGAGGTGCTATGAGGTTTATGTTTAAGAATTTTTAGGTAGGATCTGTTGAGCAAATAACTATATTTACATATTTAAAAAAAAGTATAGTGCCTTTTTTTACATTTAGTCGGATATTTAAAATATTTTAGAATTCTTTTGTTGGACTTCAAAAGTAACTACCTAATTGATTTTAATAATTATTTACTAAGTTGAAGACCATGTAAGAAAATTAAAAAAAGTTGTATTGCAGTTACATTTTCAAATTGTTTTCTTTACTTCCAACAAAACTTTTGGAAAGAAAATATTTTGAAGTGCATTTATGGTAGGTAATATTCTTAGTATGTTAGTTTTTCAATAAAAATTCGTCTCTTAATAGCAGTTTATATATTTTTAAGGTTATAACTACTTTGTTATGGAAATATGGTAGGTTCTTATTTGAAATCGAAACAAAAATAAGAAATGGCTTAGAATATTGACATTTCTCATAATTTTAATTTTACTTAACTACTAAAGAACCTTTTTGAGGACCAAAATTATTTTGTGCTAGGTGGTATAGTTTTTTTTTAACGATTAACGCATTTCATTTTCCCTTTAACAAGTTTTTTTTATCGATTAACGCATTTCATTTTCCCTTTAACAAGGTGTTTCCATAAGGTATTTGAATATTTCTATTTATTAAAACTTATTTGTAACACTGGTCACCAAAATTTAGTAAATTTCTATATTGTGGTTTACACAATACTTTTTCAAAGGTATTTGCTGCCTTGAATAAGAATCTTAACACATAATTTTTCTATTAGACAAATTAAATATATCGCTCTAAAAATTTAACATAATTAAGGTTAGGAAAAAGCAAAGTAGTTCTTTAAAAAATCTCGTTCCATATTTTCACAAAATAAAAATTGTATCTTCCAGATACAGTTTAAAATATTTTATTTATGATATGAGACTTTGAAAAACTTTGAATGTAATTTTTGTATGTTTTTAAATAATGACTTTTAGAGTTGATGTTAAATGCTTAAACTCTGAAATACCCGTTTTCAAAATTATATTAATATTTTTGTTCAATATATTCCAAAAACTACCACAAGACTTTGAATTCGTAATAAGAACAAAAATTGTTACATACAATTTTGCGTTTTTCAGTTAAGTACCGTATAGGTATAAAAGCTTTAGTGTTCATTTAAGGTTAATGTATGGCAAGTATTGAAGTAAGCGATTGTAGATTTCGAAAATCATAACAACATTTTTTTTGAAAAAAAGCTACTTTATAAATGTTCAGCCTCAAAAGGCGTAATATAAAGGTTTTTGGAATTATAAAATATTGTTTTCCAAAACCCTGATTCATAGAAAAATCAAAGTATTAGATTTTGAAATCGGATTCAAACTAAAGACATTAAAAACCTTAGAGAAGGTATAATTTGATTGCCTGCTTTATAACCTTATTGACACTGTTATGAATTACGCCCGGTTTTTATTGAAAAGATTGTCAGATGTACTACAAATTAAATTGAGATTACATCATATTTTAAGTGGTTTATTTCAAAATGGTGGATTTTTTTTATTATTCATTAATAAGTTGATTTTTGGCCAAATAACCCAAAGTAGTCAGATCATTTTTAAAAAGAAATGAGCTGAGCAATATAAAACAAAAATCGCTTAAAGAAAGAAGTAGGTAAATGGGTTGAAAATTGTCTGACTTATAAGTCCAGCAAACTAAAAAAATGCAGAATTGAGATGAAAGCGTTTTAAGTCACGTTCAATTTGGTATCTCTTGTCAAACCATCTGTTGGCTGTATGAATAGGTATCCGGAGTGGCGAAGAAATAGAAAGAACTTCCTCCAATAAATCCGAACAATATTTTTTAAAGTTTTATTTGATAAAGGACTTCAGACAAATGTAGCCGTTTTTGTAATTTGTTTGTTGAATTTTACTTACAGATATAAAATCAAATTTATTTTTTATCGGAGTATTATTTTCAACACAAAGTAATTGTACGTATATTTGTAATACCATTTAAGAGACGGCTTATGGTGTCTCCATTTGGTTGATGGTTTATGTGTCCGTTCTTTGATCTTTTCAACAGCCATTTCTTAATAATTTTACTTTAGTTTTTTAGAACTTCAAATTAATTAATTAAATTTTATCAAAACAATTTAATTCCAAAAGTTGTAGTTCAATTGGATTTTCAGTTATTGAAGTGTCTGCTAAAATAAGTCCGCGTTTCGAAAAACATTTAACTCTCTTAAAATTAGACTAAAGAAAATAGATATTTGTGTAGCTCCTAATTTTCTAAAATTTCTTTCAAATATGTCTTTGCAAAATAAATCAACTGTTTTAGCTACAAAAACGAAGTTCTCGCAATTTAAAAGTTTTTCAAAAGCAAACAAAATTGGATTCTGATCAAATTTAAATAAATTGACATATAGTCAACTTTTTCTCATAGATCTAAGGTCAAATTAAAAAAAAAATATTGAATTGATTTTCGGCATCATTTTTTATTTTTGTTTGACTAAATGTTATTCAAAATTAGATACTCAAGAAAATGTATGTAGAACTTTGAAAAATTCTTTAAAAAGTTCAAACATTTAACCTTGAACAATGCAATTATCTGTGAACTCTGCCGTTTCCGTTTGACGTTTTTTTTTTTTCTTAAATTTACTTCGGTGATAGCATTTCTCATAATAAACTGATAATTATTTTTCAGACGTTTCTTATCTAACAAAAATCCACAGTGCACTGAATTTAAAATTATACTCATTTGCATTTTTGGTATACATACATACATATCTATATACAATAGATCGAAACGAGACGTGATATTTAAAGAAGAAAACTACCTACCTGACTTTCAGATTGCTCATAACAAGTAAAAGCTAAGGAAATGGTTTCAGATAAGATTCCATTTATACAAACAGTTCACGTACAAAAACAAAAATAAGCATTAATTTCGCAGCTTAAAAATAATTCTTAATTTATAACGAATATCTACCTATAGTTTATACATTTGTCTGCAAAGATGGAAAGACTTCAATTTGTGAAAATCTTTATGAATGCTGATTGATCATTATAGTCTGAAGTTATTAGGTATTTCTTAGCTTTTATGTATTCAAATATTTCTATTTCTTAAAAATTAATTACATAGATTTTATAAATTAAACTAAAGATTTTTTACAGTTGCAGTTTAAGAAACAATGTAAACTGATAGAAACAAATTACAAAATTTACATAAAATTAAATGTATAAAAACACACTATCTACTCCTTGTTTAGGAGCCACTTTTTAATATTTCGTAATACATTTCCTATTTGATTACCTCACCAAAAACAGCACGAGATTCATTAATGAATTGAAAATTGATTGTTTCCCTGTTAAGTTTTTTTCTGCGATAAATCCCCTACTTTATAGCAATAAACAATAATGGGTAATTGCTGTCTGGAAAATTATAAAAATTAAGCCGTATTTCATGTAAAACCACACGAACAACAAGTTATTAAAATGTTCAATGCAATATAATGTGTGATATGATTTTGCTCCCTTTTCTATCATCAGTTACATACAAAAATAAAATCAATTTGATTCCAAATATATAAACAAATATCTCATTCTCAATGTAACGCACATGCGGTCGAGATTTATTTTTTCATTTTAATGATATTTTCTCCTATTTGGAGGAAAAAGAAAATGAAATACAATATCTTGATGCTTGTTTTGAATGTTTACACATCAGCCATTCTTTTTAAACAAAAACATTTAGCCATTATAGCTACATATGCACGAATGTATAGTTATGAAGAAAAGTATATATATGTATGTTAGGTGTAGGAAAATGGAAAATCATCATGAATGTACTTAAGCGCCATGGATGAGAGAAAAACATGAACAATCCATTAAGTTTTTCTATGATGTTCGAAGAAAAATCTTTATGATGCCTAAACGAGGAGTACGAGTAGGTAATATTAGAAAGGCACTCGAAGATGCAGATGAAAATAATATGAAGTGCGCGGTGTTGTAATACCTATGGGGTGAGTTCATATTTTTATTCATTTTTGTATAAATACACATATGAGATGAAAAACTCAATTGAGGAAATGAATATGATGCCTCTCGATTCGGGTTCTTGCCATTTGCAGTGATGACGACGGGCGTTTTTTTGTTGTCGAATGGCATTCGTCGAAAACTATTTTAAAATGTTCTTACAAACGATTTCAAGTGCTTTCAGAGACAAAATTCTGTTTAAAATGTATTCAAGTATAAAATAGGAATATATAATAATTCTGATTCAGCTGTCCTTTCTTCCCTCCTATATAGACCTAGAGCCGGTAGAAAATTTTGGGAGTGGAGTGATAACAAAAAGTCCTTGATGTGAATTTGTAGATATACGCACCATTATATCAAATTCAACCGTCTGGCAGGTTTTTTTTCAGCCGTGGGCGGGGGTAAGCGTTCGGAAATGGTAATTTTGCCGATTTTGAGTGATACATTTCTAAATCATAAAATATCCCGTGATAACAAAAATGTGTGTCCATTACTTTTTTCTTTCAGCCTTCAGGTTTCAACTTAAGATGACCTGATAACTTTGTTGCTATATCAGAAAACTTTTCCTGATTAGAATGTGCATTTTAGAAGATCTTAGGGATGCATCTTTAATTTTAGGCATAAATAATGAATACCAAACTCACAGTAAATGCTCAAATTAAATGAAAATCATTTTTATCTGAAAATTAATTTCATAGAAAAAATCATTCATCATAAGAAAATTTTAAAGTTATGTTTTCACTATCAATGGCTTCATATTCATTTCTGGTGCCACAATTCCATTAAACCCTACATCTTCCAGCCGCAGTGAAATTGGGAAAGCTCTATGCCTGTATTTACTACTGCATTTTTTTAAATTTTACATTTATATTTGTTACAAATTATTTGTTACAATAAAACGCTTCAGTTTAGCGGCAATAAAGGAGTCCATAGATGTTTAAATATTTGTTTCATATCACTTTTGGATGAATTCTGTGATGTTATAAAAATCCTTCCTAGCAAATTCGTTTCCATTTCTATTTCTCTAACTTTTGCAGATGCAACTGCCTTTGTGAACTTGTATTCTGAAGCAATGTTTAGAATTATCGTTTTTGAAATTTTGTTTTCATATCTCTTGGGATCGACTTTACACTGATTAAAAATTTGTCGCATTTCTTTCTCCCAACATCTACAAATTGAGCAAAAACATTTCGGTGTGCTGGGATGGGATTCACATTTACCAGTGCAGATGTTAAGCAGTATATCACTCTGCTAACGCGTTATATCCGAAATATACTGACATTTTCTATTTCTTTGCTCAATTTCTTACCGTCTTCAGAAAATTAATAAAATGCGCCTGGCAAGCAGAAAGCTGAAAGTAAAACGCCTTGGACATCTAACTTTAAATAGCTTTAGTAATAGTTTATTTAATTTTATGCCACTTGGATTTTTTCTTGTTATCAATCAAACAAGCCAGAAGTTAAAACTGGCAGATGCTTTTTTTTTTATTATATGCAGAACTAGCTTACTTTAATTTTATATTTCAAGTACAAAATAAAATAGACACCTTCACATGGTGCTGCATTTATTTACGTATAATTAATTACACATAAAGACAAGTGGTTTATTAACAAAATGCCCGTGTTTTAATCGCCTTGAAAGTAGTACATATAAAAGGCTTTCTGCTTTTTGGATAGATATCCTTTCCTCAATGTTTTTTTTTCTATCTTATTGCAGGTCCTCTTCAGTCCGTTTATCTCTTATCATCCTTAAAAAACATATACGGGACATAACTAAGCGTAATATTCTCTTTTAAGAAAAATAAATAAGCAAATTCAACATTCGGCATCTTTTCAAAAATAGCCTCACCACGTTTTAAAACTTGAAAACAAAAGAAAACAAATGAAAAAGTACATAAATATACATTCTTAAAACATATATTAACATTAATGACTCTAAAACTTTACAAAAAACACCCTTAAACTCGTTCCCGCATTAACTTTTTGCAACAAACTAAAAAACTATTTCATAGTCACATAAGGAGTTTCAAACAAAATGAATAGTATCAAAAGGGGAAAAAAATTGGTTGTATCGGATATGTAACTGGATATCCGATACACCCAATTTTTTTCCCCTTCCTTATTGTTGAATACTAATCCTGGATGACCAGAAATTAGAATCTTCCTAAGTGCGGCATTTCTCCCGGCCGGCGGCGCGGCGTGGCGTGAAATCCCCCCGCAACTACCCTTATTTGATAATCTCTTCAAGAATTATGAATATCAAAACTATCTACTCACTTTTATTTTACTCAAAAACTTAATTCAGATCAAAATTTAAAAGAAATTACTTTTGTAAGCATATTTGATACACTATATGAATCATATATACATCACAAAGGAGGTTGTGCCCAGGGAGTGCATAAATATATATGAAAAAGATATCAAATAAAAGCTTAGAATGGGCTAGAGCGACAAGTATTTTTAACATCGTATAAGGTAAGCATTGGGACCAAAAAAGTAAAGGCACTAAGGCGCTAATGACTATCTAAAATAACACCATTTTTACTTGCGACATATAGGAACTATATGGCAAGTTTTGCATTCGTGCAAAATTTCGAACTCGAGATTTTAATCAAACATGATATTACGATGGTAGAGAAGTCGAAAAAAGTGGGTCCCGCGATTCCGTCCGGTCAATTTTGTCTGTCTGTCCACGCTCCTACAGCCTAAACCATTGGGTCGATTGAGTTCAAACTTGGAAGTTAAGGTTTTGAGCAGATTTGCGTTAGGCGTTTTTTTCATTTTTTTTTTAAGATCAAAACTAACAGTGGCCCCCATACAATTTTTTTGGTCAAAAAACGAAAATTCGAATTTTCTCAAAAACAAACCGATAGATTTTTTTTTAATTTTCTCTAAAATTTTATTTTTTAACTTGGCTTCTTTTAATAAGAAAAACATATTTTTGTATTGCTCAGGAAAGGTACCGCTCATAGAACCGTTATTTTGTTTTTTAATTTTCTCAGCAACTTATGTACTGATTTCAATAATTTTTTTTGTGAATAAGCTCTTATATTGCTTTAACAATATTTGATTACCAAAAGTGCAATTTTTTATTTTTTGGATTTTTAAAAAAATATTGAAATTTTTTTTTTCAAAATTCTATATCTCAAAAACGGGTGAACATTTTTTTACGAAATTGAAATATAGAGCGTATATTTACAATCACTAAACAACTGCATACCAAAAATATTTTTAGAACAAAATTGAAAAATTTTATATATAAAAAATTAATTTAAAAAAAAACCGCTCTAACGATTTTCAAAAAAAAAATTTGAAAAATCAAGGATTTTTTGATTTATAAAATGGCATTTAAATTTTTGAAGACAAACTTATTTTTCAGGTAAAATTTTGAGTCTTAAATTAGTTTTTTTAAAATTATTTTAACTGTATTAAATGTAACCCCCTCCCAAAAAATTGAAAAATGGAGGTTTTTTCGACAAATCAAATGGCATATATATCTTTGAAGACAAACTTATTTTACAGGTATATTTTTAAATATTATATATGTAGATACTTTTTTAAACAGACTCTTTGCATACAAGAGCAAGTTCGTGCGACCCAGTCGTGCACTTTATTTAATATAAGTCTAAGGTGTTCGCGAATATAAAGGTTGTATTTAAAGATGAAAATCCATTTGATACTTAAATAGTTTTCTTATATGCTAGTTGGTTTTACCTTCCTGAGCAGACTTCTTTAAGTTGGTTAAGGTTTCAGAATGTTTGCTTTTACAAGAAATTTCAGCTTTACAAACGCCTATTACTTTTTTTAAATTAATTTTCCTTTAACTTTTTGACAGAGTGTCCTAGAAAACAATATTTGTGTACTATTCATTTTTACTATTTTTACCTAAAATGGAGCCTGTTCTGGTTCTCATTATGAAACATGAGATTCTGAAATAAGAAATATTTCTATAGCGTCAATGAAATTTATAAGTTCTTTGAACTTTTAAAACTTTGGAATTTATTGAATTATTTTAATAAACGTATTTAAATAAAACACAAAGTTCATAATAAATCTATAAAATATTCTGCAACAATTTTGAAAATATAATTAAAATTAGTTACACTTGCTTATTAACGAATTGTTTTTATGATAAGTTAAAATTGATTTTATAGTGTTTTTGTTTGCATTAAAATATATTATTTTAATGCAAAACAAAATTTGATAATTGGGGCTCTGATTAAAGTGCAACACAAAGTCAAAAAAATGCACTTAAAAAATGTATGGAAAATTGAATGCGAGCAAAAAAAGTAGTAATTTCAACTTTAAAATTTAAATACATATATTCAAAAACATTAAATAACAAAACAAATATATCAGAACTTTCTCATGGCATTTTTAGTATAATAATTTTCATATGAATAAAACTATTTTTTTTTAATATGCTCCAACGATTGAATTCCTTTTATATTAATTTTTAGAATTCATAAACTTGTATCTAAAGTGTTTCAAGAATCAGAATTTCCTTTTAAATTCCACTCCTAGTATTAGTTATTTCGGATGTTGTCAATAATAATATTATTTTGTTTCGATTTTGCTTTCAAAATACTCCTTTTCAAATTGTATTTTTACCTTAAAGCCTAGTACGCTGCTGATGCGAAACGAAAATTCCCATACAAAAATGACATGACGAAATCATAAACGAAAAATTTCGCAGTGCTTTTCGTTTTTCAGTACGCTGCTGAACGACGAAATGTGTCATTTTAGTGGACAGCTGTACTAGATTTCTTAGTACAATTCTCCACTCTTTTCGTTCTCAATTTAATTGCCCAGTATATTAATTGCTTGCGAAATTTTGGCGTTTAATTTATTTATTAAAAAATGTTCGAAATTTTTTGTTTATAATTTCGTCATGTCATTTTTGTATGGGAATTTTCGTTTCGCATCAGCAGCGTACTAGGCTTAAAATTGAAAAAAATTGTTTACTCGTGACTTTCGGTGTTTTGATTTGGATTTATCTTTGATTTAAAATTTAAAATAAAATGGATTTTTCTAATGTGTTCCAACATTGCATTTCTGAATCGGAAACTCAGGATGTTATTGGTGATGTGCAAGAAGTGATGAAGACAAGCAGTGAAATTCAACTTCCAGACAGAACTCTCCACAAATATTTTTCTGCTGTGGTTTTCGTTTTCATTTCGCTCTGCACTTGGAGACCGCCGTAAAATTTCGTTTCACTTCAGCTGCGTACTAGACTTAAGCATAAAATTTTATTGTTTAATCATAATGAAACCACGCCGAGGTTAGAAAATTTACTTTTGAAGTGACCTAAAAACGATTGAAGCAATGATAGAAAAATTCTTTTTAAGAAATATGTATGTATGTATGTATGTATATGTGTATATTAGGTAAAAAAAACTTTCAAAATAAAGTGCATTTTGTTTTTGATTGAATACAAACATTCAAGTCTGTTTTAGACTATGTTTTGAGTTTTTACTTTATGAGTTATCTTAAGTGAAAGGTTGTCTTTGTGTTGAATTATTTGAATTATGGTTTATGTCGAATTTGCATAGAAATATTGTAGACACCACGATTTTTTAAAAAATGTCCTCATAAGCTAGACAAAATATTAACTATAACTTAATTACAATAAAACCGGTAACATAAGTTTTTATGTTTAAATTAAGTATTTTTAGGATTCGAATAATCAAATTACTTTAAATTTATTTATGTAACTTTGAAAATAGTTTAGTAACTTTTTCTATCAAAATTAATATAAATTAATCGAATATTTGAATGCGTTCTTAATTATAATAAACAACGGATACATCACTTAACTCATGGGGATATATACATATTTAAACCTCGAAAAATATTCTTAAAATAACACTGGTTAATATGTTGCAATCAAATTATACTATTTTTAAAGTTTTCGATGGCCTTAATTTGAATCCGAATCTAAAATCATTCTATCACGTCAGGTTTTTGAGATACAATCTTTTATAATCAGAAAAAAAACCGTTCATAAGGCTTTTCGATATTCGTGAAGCAGTTTTTTTCAATAAAATTCGCGATGATTTTATAAATTTACAATCCCTTATCTTAATATTCCGTAAACAAATAAAAAAAACCCTTCACCAGCCATACAATAACCTTAAAACAGCGTTGAGACATTTATGCTTACACGGTTCTGAACAGAAAAACGCAAAAGGGTATACAAGAAAATGTTCGATCTTATCACAGTCAGGGCTATTTCAAAATTTGAGCACAAAGAACTTTAACCAGAGTTTCAGAATCAACACTAACAATTATCTCTAAAACGAATTAATTAACAAACATTCAATATTTTTCAAAACTTCAGATAGAGTCAAGACCAAGAACCATAAGTCATCTCATAACTATTGAGAAATTACGAAAACTAAGTGATACTAAAATTGTTTCAACTGTATCTAGAAGATAAGGATTTGTTCTTTGAAAAATCAATTTACAATTTATTATTAAGCGATATTTTGTGTATTAAATAAGGCTTTAAAAACCCTTTTTTGGTTGTCTTTAGCATTTTAAAGGGGCATATGTTAAGAACCTGATATAATGTAAAAATTTAAAGGCATGCTTCCAATTCAGAACATCCTAATCCATAGAAAAGTTTTGTATAGTAAAAGTTACCTCGGTTGTGGTAAAAATTAATATTTTTTGATTTAATTAGGTTTTTTAAAAATCTCCTTTTCAAATTTTATTTTCATCGTATGCCAGCATAACTTATATGATACCGTGCTAGAGAGAAAATTTACTTTTGAAGTGACCTTAAAAATAAGATAATATTAAAATAGAATACATTCTTTATTTTTGAAAATATACCTACATTTTTTTGGAAGAATTTTGAAAAATTAAATTATTTTTGTACTCGATTGGTTAAAAAAATGAAGTCTGCCAATGTTTTGAATATTACCTCTTTAGTTACCTTTACCTGATAGGTTACCATGAAAAAACTTATTATAAGTAATCTGCTCAAAATTTATTCTTCAAAAGATCTTTAAGAAAAACGATAAATTTGGTCCAATAATATTTGTAAAGTCGTTAACTCTTAAGAGTATGAAATTTAATATCTTGTTTTCCACTTAGCTGTCACATACATAATGTATTTTAATGTATAATATTTGGAAATCTGGAGAGCATGATATTTGAACCTCGATAGAAATTGTTGTACATTTATATCTAATCAACGAAAACTCAAAAAACATTTCTGGATCACCTCAGGATCAACCGTATAAACATTTTTAAGCATTCAAACTTTGAAATCTATTAAATGTGTTAATTTTATGAACGCTGATGGCTTCATTTTTAATACCTCAATATATCTCAAACATTTTTGTAATATTATTTTATTGCACTAAATATTACTAAGCAAATAGAACTTTTTAAAATAACCTTAGCTCCCTACAGATTTCCTATCAAAATATGACTTAAGTGATTAATTTTTTTCATAGTTCTCAAATCTAAAATTTGTGTCAAATTTCAAAAATAATTAATGTGCACTAAAAACTAGACTTAAGTTAATTAGTTGAAAAGATTTGCACTTCTCATTGCATCATGTATCTATAGCAGTACCAAAATCAATAAAATACATTTTTTTGGACAAATCTCTTACTGAAATTAGAAAAGATCGCAGAAAATTTCAACAGAATAAAAATTATGAAGAAAAATTATTATCAAGATCATGTGCAAAAAATTAAGTTAAAAAATAAAACTGGTAATCTTGAAGATAACTAGTATGAATTATTAACTTACTATGTATATGTTCTATATGTGTACCAACCTATCTACATACATATTATACACCTCTTCGTACCTCAATTTTTGGTACACATGGTAAAAAAATGAAGGTAAGTAAACTCGTTGTTGGAAAAGCAATTAAAATTAGTTTCAAGTTAAACAAGCCAAAATCTACCAAGAAACTGTTTCTTCGCAAAAACTTAAAGAAAAAATATCTCGACCAAAATGATTTCAAGAAGGAAGTAATTAAAAACTTAACAAATTTTATTATTTGCGAAACAATTATGTGTCTTATTAAAAATGTGTCAAAGCCAGTTTAGGTCATCAATCTTTTTTTTTAAACAAAATTTTGTCTTAGAATAATTAACAGAAATTCTTGTTTTAAAATATGTAGTTATTAAATGGATTTTTTTAGTTACATATATACCAAGAATATTTGCAGTTACAAAAAAATAGACATTAAGTACACGAAATCTACAAAATAATGAAATTTACTAAAATAAATACTCACATCTTAGGTATGTAGGCATACTCAATTAAAAAAAAAAGAACTTTAAATATTTTAAAAATAACACTGCATATTTTTAGTATCTGAGTTTATTGAATTTTTGTAATAAATTCTGTTTAGGTATCTAATCTTCTTTAATGAACTTGACATAACTTTTGACTTTATAGTACACAACTTATCTAAAATTTTATATTTGATTTTTGACATAAATTCAAATGAAAACTTAACTCTAAGATCAGATGACTTTCGAATTTACTGCACTTGCTAGAGCCTTTCATTAAATAAAATTGTCGATATCTGTAAAGCTTTAATGAACAATTTTAGAGATTCATTTGTTGAAAGCCCTGAAATAGTTGATTAATGATATGTATTTTCATAATTTGCACTCCTTTTCGCAAACTAGCTGTAGTCATAATCCTGTGCTGGTCCTAGATCCTAAATCTATGTTGAATGATAACTTCTCAGCCGGTCCTGATTGTATTCATTAGTAGTATTAAAAATGTTTAGAAATACTTTAGCTGAACCCCTTACTCTCATATTGAAAGTTTCCCTCAAAACAGGAAAAGTAATACGCGTGGCGTAATGGTTACTGCGTTGGAATGTCATGCCAGAGGTCTTTGGTTCAATCCCTGCATGTGATATCTTTCACTACCCGTAATTTTCACGGGTACTACCTCTCGTGAGGAATTGATAAATCCTCCAAGAGTAATTCTTGTCATGAAAAGTGCTTTCTCAAAGTATAGCCATTCGGATTCGGCTTAAAATTGTAGGTCCCGCACAAAGGAACGGTTGAGAGTTGTAAGTCACTAGGCCCCATTTCTCAATGTACTTTTGCGCCACCTTATTTTTAAAAACAGGAACATTTTCCGGTAAATGGAAAAAGTCATTTCTTACAACAATTTTTAAGAAAGATGACAAGACAGAAAAAACAAACTACAGGCCCATTGCAAATCTTTCATGCATTCCGTAACTTTTAAGGAAAGTTGTTTGTTGCGAATTGCAATACGGATTCGTGAGAAAAAGATCCATCGTTACAAATCTTTTCACATTCTCAAGTTAATTTTCAACCACCTTAGGACAAGGTTGTTAAGTTGACTTAAACTTAGAGCTTTTGGTGTTACACTCTTTTTTAAGCTTAAATAAAATTGTACTTTAATTTTATAGATTTTACCAAAGAAATTGTTTTTCGTCTTCATCTTGAATACATCGGGTTAACCATTTTGCTGTTTCAAAAGTATAGGGCTGGAATGCGACAACTGTCAAACTAAGTTGTTAAACCATTTTTTTTTCAGTTGAAAGTCTAACTTTTACGAAAATGGATACAAATTGTTAAAAACTACTACAAACATGGTGATTCTGCCACAGCCGTCGCATATCGTGCTTTAAGAAGAGATTATGGTTTACATAATCGTCCAACTGCGCAAGCAATTGGCAAAATCGTGAAGAAATTTCAAAAGATTGGTTACAGATATTGTAAGGCCTGTGCATCATCGTTTCACTCGTACCACTGAAAATATCGCTGCTGTAAGTGAAAGTGTTGCCAAAGACCCGAATGTGTCGATTCCTCGTTATTCTTTGGAATTAGGACTGTCTTACGGCACATTATGGAGTGTTTTGCATTTGGATCCACACCTACATCCATATAAACTCCAGCTCACACAACAACTGAAGCCAGCTGACCATTCACAACGTCCTATATACGTCGAATGGGTGCTTGAACAACAGGCTGAAGAGATGCCATTACATCCACAAAAAAAAACACTGTTTGGTGCGCTCTTTTTTTTCCGGAGGTGTGATTGGACCTTACTTCTTCGAAAACGACAATGGAACGACTCTCACCGTCAATTCGAAGAGTTATGGTCATTTGATAACTATTTCTTACCTGCTATTAAAGAATACGACTTGGAGAAATTTTGGTTTCAATAAGACGGTGCCACATGCTACACAACTGTAGCGAATATGGCTTTATTGCAATAGACATTTCCTGGCCGCGTAGTTTCTAGTCGTGGCTATATCAAGTGACCAAGAAGATCATGCGATTTGACACCGCTGCACTTTTTTTTGTGGGCGAAAGACCGTGTTTATTCAGATAAATCTTTATTTCTTGAGCAACCAAAAACCAACATTCGTCAAGTTATGGCTGAGATACCGCTCAATATGTGTCAAAAAGTACCTCAAAAGAATCGATGCAATTCACGTTGTGGTCATTTAAATGATGTAGTGTTTCACACTTAATGTCAACGTTCAAACTTTATAATAAAAAGAAATATCAAGAAAAACTAATATTTTTTATATGTGTTTTATTTACGTTTACTTTTGAAACCGCAAAATGGATAACCCTGTATTATTTTGCTTATACAGTAACACTAAAATCCATCTGTGATGAGCCTCTGATCGTATATTAAAATTTGGTATAAGCTTATTATTTTATAGAATTCGGAAGAGTTAAAAATAAGTTTAAATACAAATTTTACACCTGTTTATGAAAATATCATATTTCTAATAAATACCTAAATATTGGAAACAATATTCTTTAACTCAACGAACCTACGCTTATTCTAATTTCTGATTTCCTACTTTCGGTGACTTCATAAGACTTTTATTTTTTTAAATCTCCATCTCATTCTTAAAAGAGATTCATCATTTAACGTGCGTAACGAATCGTCTAGCTTATAGCTACCTATATCAGACATCAAACGTTTCGACAACTGATACAACATTTATAACCAGCTATAAATCTAGCATCATCAATAAATTCAACTTTAACGACTTTAATTTGGAATGAGATTATATATGATTAAATATTATTTTAGCATATTCACATATATAAAGCTTATTATTGGTACAATCTGATAAATATTTAAACCTAAATTATTTGTCTTTAAAATAATTCACTTAAACTGTAATTAGCCCAATTGTTTCTGATACAAAGTCGAAAAATTGCACGGTTTATAGTTTTTAGTCTCTTAGTCATTTATGAACAAAATTAAAACTTACCAAAACAAAAAGTATAACTAACGCTATAAATAATTGTTATAATTATTTTTGTTTCTTTTGTTGTTTTTGTTTTTTCAGAAGTCAGTAATGAGAATTACTTTGGCGGTGCTTATAAGGTTGGCAGCACATTAATCATACCAAAGGTGAGTCTTATGGTCAATTCAAACCTTAAAACAAAAACATACAATTTTTCGAGGTTTTTAGCGAAACAAATTTAAGAAAAAAAAAACCGCCATTCACTCTGAATTTTTATTTTTTATTTATTTATATTTTTGTTTATATTTATTTCTGTTTATTCTCGTTGTCTTTTTCTTCAATTATATTCCAAGTCGTGAATTTAATTTTGTGTTTAATATTATACTCGCAAAGCTCCACCACCATTCTGTCTATGCTGATGATGGTTAGAGAGCACGGAATTTTTATTTTTTGATCTTGTCGTTTTTATCGCTGTCAGAGTTTCGGTTGACTTTTTGAGAAAAAGGTGTTTATTTTTAGGATTTTTGTTTTATTATGGTTTTTATGTTTTAATGTGTTGTGAGTTTCGTGAATGCGTTAAATATACCTACGCAAAAGAAATTGAAAAATTGCGCGTGTTCGAATTTTGAATGACGCTAATATCCATTATATTTTGGAATTATATTCTTGGAAATTATTAATGTGCGTCTGCAAATGTGCATGGATTTATAAACGTGTGAAATTTAAATATTCCCTAAATACTTTATAATAAAGTGAGCTCAAATATCAAAGCGGAGCCGTTTTTTAGCACTCGTCTTAGAGTGTGTTAAAATAATTACATAATTTTCAAGCCATAATGCTGAAGAAATAACTAGTTTTGATTGTCTTAGATGTCTGTGTACAGTCATATGACATTTTTAAAGAATCTTTCAATGTCTGAAATTGCTGCAATTGTAAGTGTCATTTAAAATATTATACGCAAATCAAATTTTATCAATAGCTAAAAATACTTTAGTGTGTATATTTATTGTTCTTTTGAAAAAAACTTTATGAGAAATTAATAATTTTAAGTACAACTATTAAATATTTATTTTATAATAAAATTATTCATAACAAGAGATTAGTGCGGTTTATTTTATAAATCTACTAGTAGCTTCAATACAATTAAAATTTAAATACCAATTAATGACACCTTTAATGGGTCGTATACAAATATATAGTGAAAACAGTAAATTTAAATTAAGTTGATAGTAAAAGTTTATAATTATTTAAATACGACACAAATATTTTTGAAAAAAAAAACGAAATAATATGAAATTTGATATTTCTTTATTTTTGTGAAGTATGTATGTTAAATGAAGGTTTTTCTCCGTAGTTCTCCTTCAATAGTTTTTTTTTTTCATTATGCATCTCTATTACCATACCGAAATATATATTTTCCTCAGTTGTAAGATATAAACTAAATATCATATCTCTGTGCAAGCTGTGTGTATTCACTTTAATTCATGTAAAATTGTAATGCTTTATTCTACGCAAATAAATATCTATCTATCTATGTATTCAAAAACGTTTATTTTTCATTGAAAACAAAATACTTTAGAAGTAATAGAAACACTAATCTTGGAAAAACAGATATAATTTATAAATATCGATCTTCTGTGTTTTTAAATCAATGAAACAGCTTATTTCTGTTAAATTTTAATACATATTTCAAAGAATGATAAATGCGTTTCAAGCTGCATAAATAAAATTTTCCTCAAGTCCTTCGTAAATAAAACACATAATAAATATTTGTGAAACACCACATCATTTAAATGAGCACCACGCAAATTGTTTCAAGCATCAATTTTTTTGAGGTAATTTTTTACCACTTTTTAAAACTTATTGGGCGGTATCTCAGTCATAACTTGAGGAATGTTTGTTTTTAAGTAATCAAGAGTGTTTATCTTCATAAACACGGTCTTTCGTGTAGCCCCCGAAAGAAAGTCCAGCGGTGTCAAATGAAATGATCTTGGTGGCCTGTTGATATCGCCACGACGAGGAATTACGCAGCCAGAAAATGTCTCTTGCAATAAAGCCATAGTCGTTGGAGTTGTGTGGCATGTGGAACCGTCTTGTTGAAACCACATATTCTTCAAGTCGTCTTTAATAGCAGGTAAGAAATAGTTTTCATATGACCATAACGCTTCGAATTGATGGTGACAGTCGTCCCACCGTCGTTTTCAAAGAAGTAAGGTTCAATCACACCTCCGGACCGAAGAGCACACCAAATACTGACTTTTTGTGGATGTAATGTCCCTTCAATTATTTGAGGATTCTCAGAACCCCAAATACGACGATTTTGTTTATTAACATACCCACCGAGTTAGAAATGTGCTTCGTTGCTTAAGAAACTTTTGGTCGAAAAATTGGCGTCCACCGCCTGTTTTTCAAGCACCCATTCGACTTATCTACTACGTTGTGAATGGTCAGCTGGCTTCAGTAGTTGTGTGAGCTGGACTTTATATGGATGTAGATGTAGATCCTAATGCAAAATATGCCATAATGTCCCGTAAGACAGTCATAATTCAGACTTACAACTGAAAAAAAAAAATTGATTTAACAACTTTGTTTGACAGATTTCGAATTCCAGCCCTATACTTATATGAAACCGCAAAATCGATAACCCAGTATAGTGCTTAACAAATAGCACCTATAGTCCGAATAACTAAAAATTGAAGAATCAATAAAATTGGCATCGGTATAATTTTGAGGCGACTATTGCTTAAAAATTATTTTGAAATTATCTTAAGAAAAATATTCACATTTTTTGTGCTAACTTGAAAATTCTTAGCCTAAGGGAGTTTCATTTAAGACATTTTCGCTTACAGACTACAAAACATTCTGTCGTTTCTATGATTTATTTGTAAAGATCAATAGCGAATTTTATATTTGAATAAAACGAAATCTTCTGCAAAAATTCACAGTAGTTTGAACTTAATACTTTACAATGTGTTTACTTACAAAGGGCTTTGAGCTTAAATATCACTCCAAAATTAGAGCATTTATCGTTAATGAAAAACTAAAACTTGATTTCTCAAAGCAGTTACTGTTTAGTCTTAGTAAATTCAAGTGACGCCAGCACAAGCTTTTCAAGATGTACTCATTTTTAATTTTAAAGAGTTGAAATATTGACTTGAATAACTTTTTTCTAGAATTAGCTTGAGTTAGAAGAATTTCTGAAATAGTCAATTTATGAGGCTAAGAAGGTTATTCCACGAAAGTCAGTTATTCTTTCCTTTTAGATTTTGAGAACCTTTGTTGGTTTATTTTTTTATCACTTGGTGATTGAACTGATTCTATACTTTTCGCCTAAATACTTTTGATCCTTGTCAAAAATCAAATTAGAAAAAATTGTTATGTGTGGCAAATAATTTTGAAGGCTGTCGAATTTGGTGCTATGATAACTCACAGCACATAAAATCATGGATCACGAATCTGTGTACTTTATTCGAGCTTTTTTACTGTCCTTAATTGTCTTCATGCCTTAATATTTGAATTCACATGTTTTGTGGACGTTTTCAATAGGATTAACTCCCCAGAAAGAGTAAAATTGCACTACATTCAAAGGCACTTTGGGGACAAACCCAATAGAATTCCAAAATAACCTAAGAAAACAGATGGAAATGCAATCTACAATAAAACCTTTGCTAAACTCTTTCCGGATTTTTATGAAATAAAGTCAGACCTATGCCATTTTTAATTGAATTTGTAATGCTGGATTTTTACTTAAAATTTACTTTTTGCTTCGAGTTTTTTCGTTTTCAAAGAAACTGAGGAGTAATTTTAAGATCATTTTTTTTTTCAAAAAGATTTTGACAAGCTGTACTCAAAAGTATTTTTCTCTTTAGCATGAAAATAGGAGTTTTCCATTACGAAATTTTGCGGAAGAATTTTGGTGTGGAGCCTTATAAAGGTGCAATAATTGAAGGTGAAGTACTTGGTAATTCGGAATCATTGGATGTTATTTCCTTAAAGATGATGTGAATCGCAACGCTACTGTGAATGGTGAGCGCTACCGTGCAATGATAACAAACTTTTGTTTACGCAAAATGTCTTCCATTTTGAATTCCATTTGACTTACAGTGTGGTTTGAAGAACACGCTACCACATACCACAAAGCACGCGTAACAATGGACCAATTGAGAGGCGAGTTTGGTGAACAATTTATTACCACGTTTGGGGTCGGTCAATTGGCCGCCTATGTTAAGTCTCATGTGTACAGTTGCCAGCTTGTTTCTATTCTATAAAACATTAAAGCATTTATTCGTGAGATAACGGCTTACATTTTAACCCCAGCCAACATTTGTATGAAATAATCTTGTGCTATAGATTAAAATAAAGACATTATACATTTTTTCAATAATATATGTTTTTTCTTTTATTTTCGATTGCTCTTACAAATCATTCTTTACTTTTAACTTTGAATTTTACAATTTTTAATTTTTGTTTAAATTGTTTTCAAAGTATACGAAGCTAAAATAATTTTGTTTTAATTTATTTTTCAGTTTAACCGTAATCACCACGCTAGCTATCCAAATTTTACTGGAACTTCTTACGGTATGTATCCTAATTTTGGTTCTATTTCTTACTAAACTATATTATAAATTATTTTGAAGTGGAATATTCAAACAAAAATAAAGTTGTACACAAAGACTTAACCATAACACAAAAACAAATGATTTCATCTTAAGACCACCCTGAAAGCTTTTCAGTCCGTCTGTCTGTAAGTTTATATATTTTCTCTTTTTTTAGGAACTAGTTAGCAAGAATATAGGAACGCGATCTGAAACCTTAAGGTAGTAAAGAGAAACGATTATCTTACATCTTTGATAAAGTCTTCACCAAGGTTTAGTTTTACTATACCGATTCTTTTCATGGATAAAACTCGTTTAGTTTGAGAGAAAAAAAAACAACATATTATACCAATTTGTTAAATTATTTATGTGGAAAAAGTCTTTTTCGTTAACATTTAAAAAACCATATAGGCATTTGTATGTTAAGCAGCACTAAACAATGTTGGCAGATTAGAGTTTATTGTTGTGTTATTAGGTAGAATATTCACAGACTTTTGATTGCAGAAACTTGATCAGAAAATTCAAAAATCTATAAAATATAAAATGGTTCCCTGAAATGGTACTTTAATTATTTCAGGCCTTTTTTTTAAATTTTCATAAAGGACAAAGGTACGATTAATTCGCTCTAAGTGACTATCAATATCCTTTCAAGAAGTTGTTTAATTCTTTTTTTTTTACAAATGAAATTAGGCATTTTTATGTTTGGAAAAAGCTATTTCAAAGTTAAGGCACATAAAATTATCATTTTGAACACTAGCTCCAATATGTACAATATACATACATACATATATTATAACAATTTAAAATCAAAAGATAAAAGAATCAAGCTTAATTAAGTTGCTCTGATTATCTCGATGATCGTAAAATGATTATTTTCTTTTTATTGTTCATGCTTAATTATGTGTTGAGACAAACCAGGGACATATATTCTTAATTAACATTTTCGATGTCTTTGGAGTTATTTTTGTTTTCTTTGTTTTATATTTCAATATATTATATATATTTATATTTTTTGTTAAAGAATAAAATATATTTGGTTCAGATAAAATGAACATTTCTGTGGAAATTTCAATTAATTTATTCGAATACAGGGGCGAATTATATAGGTTTAAACAATCTTCATTTTTTGTATCGGGACTTAAAATTGTATAAATGGAGCGATAAATTGATATCTTTTCTTGGAAAAATTGAGAAGAAAAACATTTAACAATTTAAAAATGTGTGGAGTATTCAATTAAGGGGTTTTAAATTATTTATAACTTCATTTAAAAAAGTCTTTAAAATAGGAGCACGCACACGCATTTTTTATTTGATGACTTTTATTGAAAAAATTTGTTGTTGGCTTATTGAAATATGTCAGCTAGGTGCTAAGCATGTTTTATAATAAGTATAGTCTGAAGCGCATTGTTGAAAATTAATGAAGAATGTATAGAAAAAGCAAACGTTTACATTGAAATATGTAGATAAGTTGATTCCTAGAGAGGAAGTTGGATATTTGTCTTGTATATGAATATTTAAGAAGAGAGTTACCTAATATGAAAAGAATTATTATTTTGAGAAGAAATCTAAAAACCATATAATGAAAATTTTAAATAGAAAGGTTTGATCTATAGAAATATTTATAAATAGATATATGTACATGTACAAGATAAATAATTGACCTCAAATTGAATTTTATATTTTTTTAATAAGATAAAAATATTGAAGGAAACGATTTTTTATTCCTTAATGTTTATGTTTATGTTTTAGGAGTCACCTATTTTACCTGATTCTACAATTTTGAAAATTAATGAGGTTTTTCACTATAATTGACACCACTAAATCTAAAACAAATATCTAATAATCTTGAGTCGAAATGTTAAGATTTGATACCTAGTCATATAAAGAAGTTAAAATGAAATGAAATGTAAAATATTTCAAGAGATGATGCATCTCATGTTTGTCTGAATTTTTTTTATCTTTTACTAAAAAAAAGAAGCTCGGGTGCCATTCATGCCCGTCTGTCAATATTTCTAAAAGTTTTAGTAAATAAAACAAAATTTTGTGTACGATAAGAGAGTGTGAAATCGATATATTTTTCTGTTTTCAAGACATTGTACAATGTACATACTTGAGTCTTCTGTTTTTTGTTATTCTCGTTAAAGAACATTCGAAAATTAAGTTAAAATGTAGAAAAATTACAACATTTTCCATTCGTGGAATCAGACCTATTACATTAACTTCGTATGCGAAGTTAAAAGCAAACGTTAAATGAAATTTTATCTTGACACAACAAAATATATGTTCTGGAAATTCGTATGATTGAATACATTTTTCTAGTTTACATTTACAAAACAAAAATATTGTTAATTGAGTGAAATATCTAATATTAATTTCCGATGCTCGTCCTTAATGAAAGCCTTGTTGCAAGTTCGAAAGATAAAGTCAATTTACTTAAGGAACACGTGCAGTTGCACAAATACTAAAAAATCATGGTATTTACAGATCCGCTTTCCGGGATAATATGTTCCTGCTATTCGAAGTAGGTTGTATTTACATCATTGTAAGTCAAAATTATGTATTACAAAATTCTATATCTTCAAAGTTCTGTAGAGTAGAAATTCTGTATTTCAAAATGCTGCAAAACGTCTGAAAAGAAAACAAATTCTTCTTAGCCCATTTACAGCATTTTGAAGTACAACATTTTCAAAATAAATTATTTTATAGAATAAGGTAGCATAACAATTTTTCAATCACTTTACTTTGGAAAAAATGTTAGAACAATATGACTTTAATTTTAGGTGTTCCTATAAAGTTCTTAGTTTTCAAGTTCAAGTTACTTTTATCATGAACATATCAATATTTTACCCGTGGCATGATGGTTAGTGCGATGGGACTCTCATGCCAGAGGTCTTGGGTTCAATCCCTGCCTGTGCCATCTAAAAGTTTTTTCACGAGTACTGCCTCTTGCGAGGAATTGACAAGTCCTCCAAGAGTTATTCTTGTCACGAAAAGTGCTTTCTCAAATTAGCCGTTCGGATTCGGCTTAAAGCTGTAGGTCCCTCCATCCCTGATAATAGTACTCGCACACAGGAATGGTTGAGAGTTGTAAGTCACTAGGCTCTAGTTCAAAAAGGACTGTTGCGTTACAACATAATAATATATTTTGACTTTTTGTTTTTCTCTTAGATAGTGTTTGTTATTTAATATAATATTAGTAGCATTATATTTGATGTCATATCGTCTTCTCTAAACCTTTTTATTGAATTCTGATCCGAAATTTGTACTTTTATTTATGAAAAAATAATACAATAAATCAAATAAGTGATAACAAATATCGATGATTCTCTTTTTCGCTTGCTTAAGAAACACTTTTTGAATTTTTCATTGAAATAAGTAGAAGAGGACAGTTTTAAATCTAAAATCCGCTAAATAAACTTCGATGTGACTCAGGACTCAGTTTTGTCCCTGACACTCTTCCTTCATACTTGATCTTTCTTCTAATCCACTTAATTATTTCGATGACTATAGTTCCAACTGTTCTCCATATTCTTTTTTAGATTCACATCTTTGTCATTGAGATGTAGATTTTCAAAGACAGCGTATGATAAGCTTAAATTATAATGTTAGAAGCATAATCACATAAAGAATCTACGTAATGCTTAAAATCGTAGGTTAGGTTACGTTAGGTGTTGGTAAATGGGGAGGGGTGGGGCGTTTGATGTAAGTCACACTAAGATCAATTTGGATTCCTTTGTGATACCCTGAAAGTATTATAACTTCTCTTAAAAGATTCTATATAACCTGTGATTCCATGGGTTGTTGTTTCCAGACATTTAGAGGCTTCGATGAAGCCTAAGACAGTTATTCCTATAGAAGGTTTAAGAGTTCTTGAAGAACTTAAGTGTAAACCCCGTCTGAAGAGCTTTTAGTTCTAGGTCAATGCGTCACAGATGAGTGATCGCAAATTTGTTCAAACTTGTACCGCCAATGCTAGGATAGGTTAGTTTTAAGTTGCTGTCAATGATGGAGTAAGACACACTTAAGTTTAATGGCCCATTGTGATACCACATGAATCTTGAGGCTTTCTTCTCAATGAAACCAGTTTGAGTCCCTTACGAAACTTAAGACTGATTATGTTAATATGATTGAGATCGTTTAGATCGTTATAGAAGAATATTTTCCTAGGTAATTCTTTCGTTTTTAAGCTAGAACAGTTGTGCCATCTCCATTAGAGATGATCGACAGTTATGGACTGTTATAAAGTTTTTAGAGACAGACCCCAGGAATTTGATAGCGGCCTGACTATCTGAGAAAATACGATTATCAGATGTAAAACTAACGTTTTCCACCTGGAACACGCTACAACGATTGGAAGGCGGATTAATAAACTTAATTTCAGTAGTAGCAGAGTAAACATCTCCACCAAGCCCTTCATTTGTTTTTGATCTACCTGTGTAAAAGTGGACTGATTGGTCTTCCAGCAATGCTCTATCCTCCTAGAAAGATCTGGAAAGTATCGAAATCTTGTAGTTTCTGTTGAATTGCAGCTTGGGGACGGTGTAGTTTGTGTGCTTTAAAATTGATAATAAACACTTAAGAATAACAGAATGGGTAATGTTGTTGTTAACCCACTGCGATGAAGCCTTGAGGTATTGTTTGCTAAGTATATCAAGAGGTGTTAGAAAGAGTAGGGTATCCAGTGCCGTTTTCTTTAGTTTACCGCGATTAATAGCTTTTTCTAAAGCTATCCATAAATCAGCGAATGCTAGAAACATTTGAATTCTTTTGATCTGCCTAAACTGTATATATAGCCTATATTAAATTCGAGTGCAATTCTCACGTTTGCATAGTTTTTGTAAAATTAATTATAGCATGTATAACGTTAAAACATTTTATTTATATTTTGTAATATTTGTATAGAAACTATGTTTGGATTACATAAGTCAAATCAACCTTTAACTAGAAACAAAAATTTAAAACGAATGTGTTGCCTTGTTGGCTATAAAAAGTGAGTAACACAATCCTTTCAATTTTAAATTGGGATTTTGAAAAGGGACTGTAATCCTATTTACTTGTAATTCATACAAAGTTATATATTATAAGCACGTACCACGAAATGAATTTTTATTCTATAATGCAAACTTATAATATAATATATAAAAATATATAAAATCAATCTCATCACACCACACACTAAAAAAGTTTTTGTTTACGTTACAAACATTTGCATGAATAACTTAATCATTATCACAATTTTATGTGAAAATGCTATCTGTCCTCTTAAATTCAAAAGTTACCCTTATGTATAAGTCTTTATTTATTTATTTTTAGAACAACTTTTTCAAGATTCCAGACAACCCTGTTTTCTGTGATTTTGTAACTTGCACTGTACATTTAAGTAGAGTTTTTTATTAGTTTAAAAAAGTTTTGTTCTTCCCTTAGAGAATTCTTCTATGTACATATACATATTTCTTTTTCTAAACTTCAATTTATAGTTGTAGGTATATATGTTTGTGCCATAATAGAAGGCGTGTTATCAACTTATTTGTGACTTTGGAGCATCGTTCCTTGAGCAAAAAAAATACTTAAAATAAATTGCTTATCTATGTATGCATTTAACAAAGGAAAAAACATAGAACCTTATAGGGGTCAGAAATCATAAAATTATATTCTCGCGTAAAACACAATTTCCAAATTCAAAGAATTAATGCAGTGCAATCACCTAGGCACAGTTAGTTATAAATATTTGTATTCATTTTACGTAAATCTTAAAATAAAAAAATATATATATAAATCTAGGATTTCTGAATTATAACGATGACCTGTATATTGGCATATATTTCAAAAATCTCTTAGAACAGCTTGGTGACAAGTTTTGAAATTATATTCAGTATGTATACTTTGTTAAACAGAATTTCTGTTAAAATATTTATTGAATAATTTGAACAGAAAAAATGTTGTGGAACCACGACTAATTACAAATTTCGTGTTAAGTTTCTTTTTTTTGTTCACTTTCTTCAAAAATATTTAAAATTATTGAACTGCAAGCTCGCCCAAATGTATACAATTTCATCTTACAGCATCACACTTTGAGCGTCACGCTATATTCACTTTCTCAGTCTCCGTGATATTATTTATGTGATTTTCGGCGATTGATTTAATGTGTCATTCATAGATTTTTATTGCGGCTTTTTATTACCTATTTTAACTTCCGATTTACCACACCACTCTTGGCTTGTTGTCGAAAGTAACATCCAAAAGAAGCACCGCACCGCAGCACTTATAATTTGATGGAGAATCCTTAGTATAGTATAGTACTATGGGTATATAGCATTATATAGAAGATCGAGTGAATCCCTTCTGGGCAGCTTCAAGCTGTGGCATGTAACACGCAGTGCTTAAGTGAAGAACACATTTCGTCATCCTCATCGTCGTCGTCGTCCTCGTCTGTCGTCCATAAAGTCATCATGTCGTATATATAAATCGTTCCTCATTCATCCTGCATGGTTGTAAGGATACTTAATTTTTTGTTGTTGCTTTTCTCACATCAGCCAACTCTTAGTACTTATTTTATTTATTGATGTTTTATTTCCGAATATATATACGATGGTGCGGTACAAGATGATGACCATCTAAATGATGCTTTTATAAGTGACGAGACATGGCCAATATAACAATTGAAAATGCTACCTTCATGTTGATAAATTTATATTTTTAGGAAAGTGAGAAACTGCAGCTTGAGGAGTAAGCATAATTGCTATAGAATTGATTTCCAATTCGAACTTTTTGTATCTTTTTTTTTTGCAAAATCAAGGAAAAATTTAGCTGTACACAACTTTCCAGTAAAAACTTCTTTCTACTTAGCACACATTTTAGAAACTAAGACGCATTGTAAACATTGAGTTCTTGGACATTACACTGACAGGGAAAGACCGATTATCCTCTCACATTCCATATTCACGTAGTACGGCTAAAGAACGAATCTCTGTATGTTACAGTAAAGATGAAGTTGGGCTTGAGGCTGAACTGATGAGCATTTTTATAATTCTAAGGGAAGTAATGCAGTTGGCTTTTTCACTGAAGCATTAGTTCGTTTAAATAACAGTAAAAAAATGTATGAAACAAGAAAAATTACAACTATGTCCCAATGACGCAAATAAGTCAATGATTTTACAGCACCAACCTTCTTCAAATTAAAACCAAACTCATTTAAAATATCAAATTTTAAATAACCTCGTTGCATAAATCACCGACGCGACTGAAGGAAAATTCAATGGTTTCCGACGGCTTTGAAGGTAGCGTGGCTTGTTGTTTATATGCATAGACCTGCGACTTCCGAAAAGTCAACAAGAACCATTCTAAGTAGTGTCAAATTGAAATATTTTGGTTGTCAATTCATCATCTCTACGTAAGATGGCTTGGCTCATGATCATGAATCCCGTTGGAAAGACTTGATTTTCCAATAAGAGGTTACATTTTAAATAGCACGTCATTTCGGCAGATTTAATTTTTTGGAGACTTCATATTTCAAAATTTGAGAAGTTAAAACTACGCAATGTTAAAAAGGGGAATACTCTTGAAATTCACTTCAAAAATGGTAAACATTTTGCAGTCACAATTTGGAATACTAAGTCATCGGGTAGCACCTGCTTGGACCGGAATAGTAAAATTGTTAAACAAATTTGAACTGTTTGTATAGTTAGTGATGTAAAGAATAGAATCCCTACAGTTTATAGGAATACTGTCACATTTGGGACTCTGCAATAACGGCTGTTGAAAAGCCTTACCATAACTAAAGTGTCACTATTTTGGTGGTTTTTGGTGCGATTTGTCATTACATCGATGATGAGGCTGGTGTAATTTGTGCAGTTAATGAATTGCACTAACGCTGTAAATGACGTTTGTTTTCAACAAGTTGTTATTACGTGTCGCAAAAGCAGGAAACCATTGAATTTCTGAAAATTTCCTTACCGTGTTATTTCTCAAAGAGGTCATCACAAGTGAACAACGAGATCTTGTAAATCAATACCTTAGGGCTTTTTCGTTGAAGACAGGTGGAAAATAAGGTCGATGCGATCAAAATCGATTGAAGATTTTAAACTTTGAATTCGTTAAGTTATCCAGAGAATTGATACCATTTTCAATTAATTAAATATATGTTAAAGATTACCTGGTTTTGAATATACCTAGAAGTCAAGCCTCGTATTTAAAAACCATGTATACCTATGTCGCCGTTGACGATGATGGCTTCATCATCTACCTTAAGAAAGTTCATAGTTGATAGTTGAATTTTAAATGGGTACATGCTCAAGTCATGACATTGAATTCGTAAAAAGAAGGTTCGATAGTACACAGAATAAATGGACTCGAAAAATTACCACCACAAATAATACTATTTCTCTTGGTATGAAGATTATAGCAACTGTTGGGTTTCGTGAAGCGAGTGAAAGAGTGAAATCCGACCATAGTCAATTAATAAAAAAGACCAATTTGACGGATTTATCTTCAGAAAAATTCCAGCTTACTTACTTAAGGTGGCGCTACAGTCCTGTGTGAACTAGGGCCTCACCCAACAAACTTCTCCATCTAGCTCGGTCCCTAGAAAAATTGCAGCTGTCAATTTTAAAAGATCATTATGGAAAAACTTTTTATAAAAAGCAATGGACCAAGTTGACTTCTTTGAGGTTCACCGAAGTGTTTGTTTATGAAATTAGAAATAATTCCGTTTTGCCTCCATCCCATCTTGGAAAAAATTGAATTTTTTATTACTTTCGCTTTTGGGCCTCTGAAAATACAATAAAGATTGTTGAAAAGCCTCTCTTTTCTTCAAGTGTCACTGTATTGGCAGTTCTTAGGCTGGCGATGTGATTTTTCATTACGCAAAAAAGGGGCCTGGTACAATTTGTGCGGTGAAGGGATTGCACTAGCGATCTATGAACGATTAATTTTGAATGCAAGGAATCGGATAACGTGAATTTTATCTTCTTCAGAATCAGTAGACTCAAAATCCTCACCACAAATAATATTCTTCCTATCGTATGAATATTATAGCAACTGTTTAATTTCGTGAAACGTGCGGTCGTTTCATAAAACACTTTGACTACATAAAGACCAATTTGTAGGAAGTATCTTCAGCAAAATGGCAGCTATCAATTACAAAGATAATATTGGAAAAACTTTTTATAAAAATCAATGGACCAAGTTGACTACTTTGAGGTACACCAAAGCAAAAGCGGAATTATTTGTTTATGAAATTAGAAATAATTTCATTGTGCTTCCATCCCATTTTGGGAAAAATCGAATTTTTATTTACTGTCGCATTTGGGCCTCTGAAAATATTATAGCTATTGTTGAAAAGTCTTCCATTCTTCAAGTGTTAGGTTGAACGGGCTGACAGTTGAGTTCTTCAAGTGTTACTGTTTTAGCAGCTCTTAGGCTGGCGGTGTGTGATTTGTCACTATGCAGAAAATGAGCCTGGTACAATTTGTGGGGTGAATGGATTGCACTAGCGATCTAGGAACGATTCATTTTTAATGCAAAGAGTCGGATTACGTAAATTTAGTGAAACGAGTGGTCGTTTCATAAAAAAATTTGAATACATAAAAACCAATTTGGCGGAAGTATCTTCAGCAAAATGGCAGCTATCAATTTCAAAGATAATATTTTAAAAACTTTTTATGAAAAGCTTGATGAGCTTAATCAACAAAAGAGATCTTATATTCCTTTAAACTCAAATGAATTTTTTCAAACCAATGCTTTTATCAAAAATGTCTTCCTATAAGTCTTTTAAAAAGTACCTTCATAAATTAAAAGCATTCAACTAGAATTTAAAAAATAAATACAAATTCAACAAAAAAGGAAAGAAAATGTGTAGCATAAAAAACAAAAACGATCTAATTTCCATAAAGTCTTATATTGAACGCCCTCAGCTTCTCAAGCCTACACAAAAAAGGCCACCAAAAAATACCAAAATAAAATCAAAAAAAAACCAAACGAAACATCAAAATGCATTTAAGAAGAATATGTCGTGGTTAGTTCATTTGCCCCACGCTGTTGATGATAATGATGACTCTTTTAGAATTCTACCACAGCTTTGGATTGAATTGAATAAGTCCAGAAATATGTAGGTGCTCCGCATGCACACACAGTAGGTACGCGGGTTTGAATCATGCACGGTGCATTTATTAATTGAAATAAATTCCACATTTTATTACGTTCGGCATTTCTTTTATATAAGCCCAACACAATCCTATACCTTCAGAGATGAGACGGTGTGTTCTTCGATTTACCTTTAGCCTCGCAGAAGATACATATACCTATATCCTGAAGTTTCTGGCTTTGGAACCGACGACGAACAAAAAAATATTATATCTTTCTCTGAACGTCGCGCTTCGATTCCTATAGGAGTTTTTTAGGCATTTTCTTGACCAAAGCCTTTATACAAAGGATGAATAAAAAGAAAAATGGTAATTCCTTAAGTATCGTTGTGGTATCTCTTGTCGTTTTTGTTTCTTTAATTTGGTTTGCTTTTCGGCTTATACCTACCTTATACCTAAACCTACCTACCTACCAAAATTATACTCTACTGGACCTGATGGCCGCTTTCGTGGCCAATGGCAGGGGCAAACCCCTCTGATATAATTGAGTTAAACAGGTATTTGCTTTTTGTTTTATTAATGTCCTAACAAAAAGATACGAAGCCAGAGATAGAATGGAAAGAACAAGTTCAAACCTTCTCTCAAAAACAAGACTGAGGAGGGAAGAAGAAAGGAAAGAAACAATGGAAACGTTGACGTGCACAGAAATTTATTCGGCTGGGGCTTTGTAATCGTATACAAGTCGTTGTCCTCTTGATTATATTAATTTTCTTCATCTTGTGTTTTTTTTTTGTTTTTTCGTTGTTCTTCTCTCTTTCTTTTCCCTTTTTCCCTTCTGTTGCCCTCCCCTCTGAGGATGACTTTCTCTTCATGGAAAACTGATAGAGTCATCAGAAATGAAAAAAAGTCCCATCTTCCCAGTGGTGGTGGTGGTACTGGTGCTGATGGTGTCTAAAGGAAAATTTATTAAAGGTCGACGATTCGTGACGGAGCGGAGGAGATGAGTTTCTCATCCCCTATCAACCTGATGCAATCTTTTTGATAATTCAAAGGTAGTAAAACACATAAAACTAATGAAGATTTTTTCTTCTTATTTTCTTTTTACAAAAAAATAAAAAAAAATACAACAGAATAAATAAATGTCGACATCATTTTGAATAAAATATCTTAAGGTGTATCTACCTGTTTTTTTTTAAGTAAATCCGTAATATTTCTCCGTCGAAAGTGCCATAGTATACACGGTGTGGTAAAGAATTACCTGGTTTTACTTGAAATGGCGTTTGTCCAGTGAAGTGTATAGAGGTTGATTTATGTATTAAGATTTCTCGCTGCACCTGACGCGATTGAAATAATAATTAATTTCTTACAGTTTTCTTGCTTTCTCTAGGGAATAAGAAGAATAATGTAAAGGTTTATCTGATGTCTTCTGTTATTTGAAATTATATAGCATAGACAAGCGCAGCTGTATTGAACTGACCAGTTGGTGTCAGTTATTTTTTTTTGAGGAGTTTCCTTTTTTTAGTTTTGGAATTTTGAAAAAAAGAAATATGATTTTGATCTTTTCGGTTTACAAATAGAGATATTGGCTCTTTGAGGTAAACAAGGCTTGTTCATAAACAACTGGACGTTTTAATTTAAGCAAACTCTTTTTAAAATACAAAATTAATGTAAGCTTGCGTAAAATATTTTTGTAAAATTTTAAATAACAATATACGTGTTTAAACTTATATTTTTGATATTGAGTACTGTGTATTAGTTATTTTTTTTTCTTAAAGTTATTTTACTGTAACTTTTAGATTAAGTTAAAATTTTATTTGATACAAGAGCGAACGTTTTAACTGGAACTAAATGGTTTAGTTTGTACATAGTACTTTTATTGTATTTTTGTGGTTTCGGTAAAAATCGTCAAACTATGTTAGTAAAAATATCAAAAATCATGACCAGCAAACAAAATATACCTACATTTTATTATAAAATTTCGTTATAGTATTAGTATTATTGATAATACATTCTATGAATTTTTGTTGCAAGAAATTAGTACGTATACGCCCTGGTGTCCGTAAAAATAGTTTAAAACAAAGTGCGTAACAGCAAACACATTAGCATAGCACTGTTTGTGATTTGAATTAATATATAATTATGTATGTTCATACATTCCAAATTTTACTTAAATTTTGTAGATATATTGAGATAATCACATATTTCCCAAATATTTTCGGTTTGAATGTTATTTGACAAGTTGGGAAAGATTTCAGAGATTTTCGATATATTCACGAAATTTCACATACAAATTTGTCATTTTTGTTGCCTCTGTCTAAGAAAGGAATTTTAATGATTCGTTTTCTCTATGTGCTCTCTTTTGCTCGTACTAATTCTAATGGTTTATTATTTCTTAAAATAATTTTCAAGAATTACAACTGGTCTGAATACGGGGGGTTTTAGAGTGATTGCCTATGCGGATGACGTTGCTATAGCGGTTTCAGGAAAATATTTTAACACAGTAAAAGAACTCTTACAAAATGCCTTAGATAAACTAATACTTTAGGCTGATCGGTGTGAAATGGGTGTTGAATCACACAAAACCGAATCAGTCCCATATTCGAGGAAATACAAAATTCCATTTGTTAACCCTCCCTATATTAAAGGAATCCAATTAAAGTTCTCAGACGAGGCCATATTTACTTGGGTCTTATTTTTGACAAAACATTAAATTGGAAACGCAATATACAAGAAATAGTCAAAAAATCTACTGTAGCTCTCTTTATTTGCAAAAAAAGGTATTGGTAGTGTATGGGGCTTACAAACCCGAATTAAGCAGTGGTATGGTGAATTGTTTTATAGACAAAGCTATAAGCCGCGACAAACTAAATCAAGTGCAACGTTCAGCTTGCCTATGGTATAAGTGGATCGCTTCGAACGACCAAATCTGAGGTACTGGATATCCTATTCTAGCTAACACCTCTTGAGGAGCAAGTTCTGCTATTTGCTTCAAAGCTGGCGATTCCTGCTCATAATCTCAGGGTTATCTACTTTCTTCTAGATGTTGAAGATAAGTTTTTAAGAATAATAATGTATTTTAATCAAATTTTCTGCAGTCCGCCTTGAGCTTACATCGATAAATGCAGCAAATGTTTCATGATTTTTTTTTATTAAAGTAATAACAATAGATATTTGGGACTTTAAATGAATGTCAAGCAAAGTTATAAACTTTGGCTGTCTGATTCTGTCAGAAATGTGATTGCCTAAAACGTGAGCAACAGTTTTGATAAAATCATTTTAGATAGCCATTGAAAAACTTTGAAAACTGTTGCCGTTTCAAGGTGTTGTAATAGAATTGGATCATATTGTTTCAGTAAATTGAGAAGTTCAATATAATTGTCTCTGCATAAAGATGAACTTAATTCATTGTGGCCTCTAAACGACAACTCCTGCTTTCCAAGAAAGCATGTTACATTTAATAGACGTTTTAACACCGCACGATTTTTTTTGAATGTTATGTAAAAAACTTAAAGCTTCGTCTTTCCTAGTCTGACCAAAGGTAGCTTATTTAATTACATATTGCAAATGGGAGGCACTAAGCTTGTGTTTTCTCTGAAGTGTGGTTAGAGTGTTCATATTGTCCATATCCGAGGAACTCCATGCGGAAGAGATACCGGAAAAAAGCAAAGAAGACCAACAAGATAATTTCTTTTTATTCTTGCTACCAGATAGCTATTGGTAATATTATGTATTAAATCTTGATTTTCGCTAAAGGTTCGAGTATACTCTCTGATGTTTCTATACTTGGGTGCTGATTTTAAATCTGTAAGACGCCCATTATAAACTATTAATATCTTCTCCGAAAACGATATTGTTTAAAATGGTTTCTTTAATAATTCCTCAATTATGGTCTTTGCTTGAGAAGTATTGGAGATTTCATTTTAATTCCTATTAAAATAAAAGTTCCTATTGTTAGACCAAGATCATGAAAATAAGGTATCTATTTTACGACGACTTATCTCATAGCCTAAAACCTAATTCTTAGCTGGTCATAGAATTATGCAATTCCATAACTTCGAAGTCAAATTGAATTTTTTATTGAATACAATTTGAAAATTAAACTTCATACAACTTTTATTTTTTTTTAATGGCAAAAGAATTGAATTTGATGCAATGCAGGTGCATAAGTCGTTATGTTCTCTTATTTTGTTTTTTTTTTCGCTCTGGTATTTTTCAATTCAAAGTCTTATAGTTGTCAGTTCTTTCTTAGAATTCTTATTAATTCTAATAACGAATTCTGAATGAAAAATTTTTGGACTTTATAAAAATTTTGAAAGATCACACTTCAAACTTATTTTTTGACAGGAAATAATTACTCTTAAATTCATAAGTGCTTCTTACATAGGTAGCCCTGACAACATTACTATAGCACACAGGAATGGTTTAGAGTTGTAAGTCACTGGGCCCTTGTTCTCAACGGATTGTTGCTCCACCTAATTTTTACTTGCGACATATAGGAGCTACAATGGCAAGTTTTGAATTCGTAAAAACATTCTCGAACTCGATTTTAATCAAACATGACATTACGATGGTAAAGAAGTCGAAAAAAGTGGGTCCGACAATTCCGTCCGTCTGTCTATTAGTCTTCGCCCCTACAGCACAAACCATTGGGATGACTGACCTCAAATTTGGAAACTAAAGTTTTGAGCAGATTCGCGTTGTCTTTTTTTTATTTTTTTTTTAACTAAAAATTACAATATTTCCCAATTCGAAATTCGATTTTTCTCAAGAACAAACCGATAGATTTTTTTAAATTGTTTCTTAAATTTTTTTTTGATCAAATATGTCATTGTTTTCGAAAATGGGTTTATTTTTTTTAAAATTGAAATGTTATACGAATATTAATAAGCTCTAAATAACTGCGTACTAAAAATATTTTTAAACTCAAATTAAAAAATTGCATATATAACAAATTAATTACAAAAAAAAACAACGGTTCTAATGATTTTTAGATACAAATTTTGAAAAATGAAGATTCTTTTTTTTGGAAATCGAATGGCATTTAAATTTTTGAAAACAAACTTTTTTGCACTTACATTTTTAAATCTTAAAATACAGAAATGTACATCATGGGCGTGATTGTCCTTAGTGAGAGTTAGTTCGCACAGCCGTTGATATTAAGTGGTTCGTTTTTATTCTGGGATTTATTTCGTTTTACATTTGGATTTCGTACAAACATATAATGGGATTATGTTGTTATAAAATAATGTATAAATGTTAATTTAATCTATAGATTTTTTGAAAATAAAAGTTTTTTTTTTGAGATTTATAATTTGTATAATAGGTTTAAGAAAAAATATTAAAATCGAAAATATGAATGTAGAAGGTATTTACGAAATTTGTCTTAATAATATAATAATGTAGATATTAAGACGAATTTCTAATATAGGATAAATTAAAATATCAATTTTAGAAATAGAAAACCTTAAAGAATTTCATTTTTGGCTCAATAAGTGTATTACAATACTTTTGGATACCAAAAGTGTACAAAAATCACTTTGTGAATAGTTTTGTTTGAGTATACTGATTATACTTGTAAAAAGGGCAAAATAAGATTTTTAATAAAACATATACTGTGGACTTTTTAAAACACAATTCAATTGTATTAGTACAAAATTTGACTTTTGTTGTTTTTTGATAAATTGTTGCGGTTTTTGAACCATTATTGCCACTGTGTGGCTTCTTATTCCTGTAGAATTTTAAAACAAATTTACTATCATTTTTGTAGTGTTCTTAGTTCCTAATTTGACAATTTGTTAAATAAACAAAATGTTTCAACGAACAATCTTCTATACCTAAACACCAATATAAAACTATCAATTTCACATTAACAAATGTGTTAAATTGCCTGCTCAAGTATATATAAAGGTATAATATAATGACTCTCTTAAACATCCAAATAAAATCAAAGAACCAAACCAAAGTAGATCCCCATATAATATTTATTGCCACTAAAAAAGAATAATTAAAAAGTGTTTTGGATGGTGTTTTTTTTTTCTTCTTACACTCTTCGACGACTTTAAGTCAGTTTTATACGAAAGTTGAGGTAGGTTCTTATAATAATCACTATTTTGTTTTGTAAACAAAATGAAATTTATACTACCATCATTCATAAAATGTGCCGCATTGCCAACCGTCCCGCCGCCGCCGCCGGCCGGCTCAAGATGCTCATTCTCATTTTAATATATACGTATATGATTGATGATGATAAAAATGCTTCAAAAACATTCATATTGTATTTTTGTTTTTATTTTTATTGACATTCATGTGATATAAAAATTTGTTTTATCTACTGTATACTTTTGAAAGAGTAATGCTTAAAACATCATACTTTTCTGTCATATAGTTGTTATTGCTGTGAGACAAAACTATAAAACTATTATATGATATGATGGAAGCCCATATCGTTTAAAAGAGCCTCTTTCACTTTCTAGGACGCCGCGCCGGCCGCGCCCGCTGGCCGGCCTCGCGATACTTGTTGTGTTTATTGTAGATTCAATGCCACACAGGAGAAGAATTGATGAATAAAACCGACATTGCGCCCAATTTTTATGAGCCATTAATTGTCTTCTATATGAAAATAAGACGCAAACCGTTGTTTTGTTTCTTTAATTTTGTTTTGTTTTATCAAAACATCATTTGCCACCAAAAAACTAGAAGCACATAAGATATGATGAACAACTAATTTAAGACTTAAGAGTCCTAACTGTTACTAGACATTTGATGCGTTTTTGTCTGCGTTATAATAAAATTAAAATTGTATTTATTTATGTTACAAGAAAACTAAAGAGTCGAATAGATTTCTGTTCTTTATTTGTTTAAATGATGTTTTTATGATGAAAGACTTGTTATCACTTTTAGCTGATGATTGAGTAAGGTCTATTGGCTATTTAATGTATGACAGCACAGTATGTTTAATACGTCTAGAACAAATTCACACTAAATTAAAATTTGTTAACGTTGAAGTGTAAACAAAATGTAAAATTTTTGAAACTAGCTAGACTTTATTTTTAAAAAAAGTGTAAGGGTTTTTAAAAAAATATTTTAGGATATGAGGTGTCATTTTTTTCTTTTAATGTCCAGTTCTCCATACAAATAAAACATTTTAAGTTCTTTTGAAAAACGCTTTATCATCGTTTTTAGGGTTTTATTATGATAAGTATTTTATAAAAAAATTCAATCATTATCGTTAGAATAATCAAAACAAAATACAAAATAAACAAAATCTATATAAATAATAATTCAATTTAATTTTTGTTTTAATAATAACAAGCCAATATTTGTAATTTATACAATCTTGGGAAGACTAAAGGATTCAAATACATTTTCAAATCATTTCTTAACCTGTATAATTTTGTTTTTGCATATTTTACTGATTTGAAGTATTTTTAAGTAAATTTATCTTTCAGCTAAAAGTAAACATACCTTTTTTTTAAAAAGTTACAAAAGTCATTTTATAACTTCTCATAGGAGTTTATTATAAACGGTCCGATTTGTCAAATTGAAAATTTCGACCTTTCAAGGTCCCTAGAGTCTCAATTATATATTTAAGAGAGAACATTAAATAATAACGTGTATTAAATCTGGATTGAATTTACAAACAAATAAACAAATACTACTTAAAGTTGGTAAAAATGGATTTTCGAATCAAATACCTTGTCAATAAATAAATAGAATGATTTCAAACTAATTTCATTTTCTAAAAACCATTAGCGCAACATTTTAAACAACCTATTGTTAAGGATTTAACCATTTACTAGTAAGCAATTTGCTTAATATTTAGCAATTTACTAAGGGAGTCCAAAATTGTAAACCTTTCTTTTCGTTTTGCTAACTTTTAAATTGCTAATTAGCTTTCATAAAAAAACGAGCAACCAAACATTTCAAAGCTGAAAGCAATTTGATACTAGCGATTTTTGAAAAATTGTCAATATTTATAAATAAATAAATGTCTAAAAATGATAGTTCGTGAAAATAAATAAAGCAAACACGCTTAAGCGGACCTATTAATTGGAGTTCCCAACTTTTGTCTGGACCATTCCATCCATTACTCTTATAAGAATAATTGTACAGATGTCATATGGATGTTGTAAATTGCTAAAAATTAAAGTAGTCATTCCGTGATTTAAAAATAAACATATTGTTAAGTTATAGTAAGATGTTAAAATCCTTTAAAATTAGGTAAATCATATTTTAAGCTTAGTAAATTGCTAAGAATGGCTTTAACATTTTACTGAATCGTTTAAAATGTTTGGGTTTTTTTTTTAAATTTGGTAAAATTCTTTTCTTTCAACTAAAATATCTTAGTAACAAAAAACGAATATTGAAATCATATTAGTTTATCGTTTGCAAAAAAATGTTAAATTTTTGTTAATTTAAAAAAAAGACACATTTTTTTGAAAAAAAAGTACAAAAACAACTAAAAATTGATTACAAATGGTTTTCAACTCAAGTATCTTGAAAGGAAGATATTGACCTCATATTTGTTTTCTATCTTACAAAAATGTTTTCCGAAACTTTTAAAATACTGACAGATGGGCACGAATGAGAAGTTATCAATGAGGGTCGCTTCACAGCTTTTTGTTTAAATATTTATAAGCCAATTTTTAGAGCACCCGTGACATGATAGTTAGTACGTTGGACTGTTATGCGATGCCTGGGGTTCAATCTTGCGAGGAATTGAAAAATCCTCCAAAATGATTCTTGTCATGAAAAGTGCTTTCTCAAATTAGACGTTCTGATTTGGGTAAAACTGTAGGTCCTCACTATCTTTCACAACAGAACTTGCACACAGTAATGATTGAGAGTTGTAAGTTACTAGGCCCTAGTTCTCAACGGACTATTGCGGCACCTAATTTATTCACAATCCTGGCAAAGCTGTAACCCCTGTAGTCGCACAAACAAAATACCAACAATTAACAGTAACACTTCTGGAAATAAAATGATCTCCAAATTGATTATGCAATGAATTGATAGTTAAGCATGCTGCCTAAATCAAGTGTCATCTAGTCTTAAATGATTTATGATGAATTACGAACCTTACTGGACATAAGTGTCCGTTTTTGTTTGACACTCAACTGTCAAACCATAGGCAATAACCATAATACTTAGAAGGTAAACGTCACCTTTTACTTTTGATAACTTCTTCAAAAGCGTTATTCAAAACTTAACTGCTCGGTGTTTAAAAATTAAAAATTTAATTTTGAAGTGATAGGTATAACAAGGAATTTAAGCCATTCATGCAATTTTTCAAATGAGTCGCTTTGGGTTGTTAGTGTTGCTGTTTATTAACCATATTATTGCGTATTATGGTATTAACGCAAATATAATGCAAATGTCATTTTTCTTAGCATAACTTTAAGTAGGTATTCTGAAGAGTTTTTTTTATAAATCCATGTTCTATTTCGAAAGGAGATTAGTTTTGAGTTTTCTGACCCACATGGATTTTGTTTCAATTGAAGTAAGAAGTAAGTACTTATTATGTTATTATAAATAACTATATCTCAACATATATATCTATGTTTAAGTTGAGCCTTAGTACACAAAAATTATCATGAAAAGCAACATGTAAACGTTTTTTCTGCAAACGAGTGTTATGAATAAAACATAGATACACTAAAGTTTAACTGAGTTTAAATTAAATTTCAAGGTTTATGAGTTGTCTGAGATTGAATTTTGTTTTGTTTACTACACAAATACATAAAGTACTTACTTTTACTATAAGGTGATGATGTACAATGATTTATAGATCATTTCATTGCTCGGAAACTTAAAACAAAACAAAATTTTATATTCAACTGAGAAAGAATAAAACATAATAAAAATAAATACAAAAATCACATAAATTATTTTTCATAGGTAGGGTTAACATCTTAAATTTTTAACTATGAATATTAAGAATTAAAGAATTATCATTCATTTCAAAGAGTTTGAATAAGATTTTATTCATGTTCACGATGATGATAAAATATTTTATGTGAAGTATTTTCATGTGAAAATCCATTTTTCAAAAATATTTCTATAGAAAAAAAAAAATCACATGCCTTCGAAAAAGAAAAACTTTAATATGCTGATGACATGCAAATTGCTACCTTTGGAAATAAGTAGGTTAGATGTTTTTGATTATTTTCAGATTACATTCCGTTTATCGTATTCAAATTTTCTTTCGTATGATAAAGTTGTGTAATATTTCAAACGCGTTGGGAAGTTGATCATTTGAATAAAGCCTGAAATATACTAAAATAATGCAATGTAGTTCCGAAAGATTGCAAAATTATTACTATTTTTAACTTATTAGGGGAGAAGAAATTTTCTTCATCTTTTCGGTTTAAAATGTTAAAACAAGGTATACATCGATGAAATTATTCCCAATTTGAGATTAAATAATAATTTTGTCAGAAAATATGTCACTAGTGCACTAAGGCTTCATTTACAAGTTAAATGTTTTAACTTTTTGTATATTTAAACATGACAAAGAAAGAAAGTTGTGTCGATTTCAATACAAATCAAAATGAGGTAACTATTAAATGAATTGAATTTCGAACCAGAAAGACGAGACTATACTACTTTTGAAGCTTAAGAGACGAGACTGTATATTTGCCAAGAGTCTCGTTGGTTTTTTCAGGTTTTGTATTCTTTTTTTACATTGAAGAAAAAATGCAGAAATATGTTGTGTAAAAGCTTCTGGAAGTGTGAAGTAAAACCAAATACGATGCACAAGCTTTATAACACTTTTCGACACCAAAACAATACTTTTTTAAAAGATTAAGATGTCTCAAATTCTAGTTTTACCTTTAATTTATTCTATTACATCAGGTTTTTAAAATATACCTATTTAAATATGCCAAAACAACCTACAACAAGGTTTTTGAGCCTAAGTTTAAACTCAAAATATCTCTTAATAATTAATTCTATGACGATTTTGAAAAGTACAAATCTTTCTCTTTTAGATACAATTTTAAGCATTTTAGTATAAAATTTAGTTTCTGGAAATGTTTATTATTAGTTATGTCTTTATGTGAATCTATATGAAGTTTCGAGAAAAACTCAAATTTGATACTTTTATAGTTTTGGACAATACGTTTGGACTTAAATTTTAGTGCTGATTTCGAATCCAAATTCTTATTTTAACTATGTATATATTATTTCTTAGCTTCAAAAATACCCGTTCTCAATATTATTTTTTTATATATTTCAAAAACTTGATATAATAGAATTGTTGAGACAACAGATTCGTCACAAGAACAAAACGTACTTTCAAACCGTTTTGCCTTTTTCTGATGAAAACCATTTTAGCAAAAAGGGTTAGCGTATTTTTTTTTAATTTTTTCGATTACTATATGAAATGATATACATATAATATTATATAGATTTGGAAAACCATCACGATTTTATTGAACAAATGATACTTCATTAATTAAGGTAGCCTTAAATAAGTGTATTTTTTTCGAAATTTAGAAGTGATATCTCAAAAACTGTGGTACATTAATTTTGAACACGAATTTGAATTAAGGCCACCAAAACCCATTGGAAAAAAGAATGCCAGTAAGAAAAAATTGTCGATTAGTGTAATCGATTCAATCTGTTTAAAAGTATAGAAAACGGTATGGTTGTCAAATTTTATTTTAGGATGGCCAACGCTTTCGAATTTCATTGTAGGACGGTTATTATCGAGGTAATGTTTGCAGAAAAAAAATGGTATAAGGATATTAAAAAATAATTTACTGCATATCTTCCATCCAACCCATAAACATCTTCCGACTATCCTCATTGACGCAGTTTACATTTAAATATGTTCAAAATATGAGTAGTAGCGAGATGAAATGATGAGAAAATCGGTGTGAATACTGTTAAAAGCAGATAAACATTTTTCATACATGTGTTTGTTGTCATTAAGGTTTAAGAACTGCTCCCACTTAGTACCTTAAAATTGCTTAAACATTCACATCAAACATTAGATACAATCATGTGCCGTAAAAATGATTCCATTTGGTTTGACAGGGAATTTTACGGATATCTTTCAACTGCAAAATCTACATCCCAGATGGAAGATGTGATTAACTTCGAGAACTTCTGACCAAAGTTTCAAAATCCATGTAATAATAATACATGTAATAATGATACAAACGAAGCTTAAATATTATTCTCCAAAGTACTGCGTCTTTGTAATCTGACCATTGAATTAAGAATATGTTGTTGTCAAGAAGCCCTAAAATTTCAATGGCTCGAAAAATTTTAAATACAAAAAACGCTTACGATTCAATCATTTTTCCTTCTATTCTACACAAGTTTACAAACAGTTGAAAGGAGTTTCAAACTTACTTCAACACCTAACGTAAACGTGTTGACTTTGTGTAAATTTCGCAGTGACTACCAAGTTTTTTTGTTTCGTGAAATATAAGGGTCCATAGAAAATATATTTGTAATTTGAATGCTCTTAATTTTTGGGCCGTGTTATTTATGAATATTTCTCGTACTACGATTAATTGGCAATTAAATCACCACACAAATTTTCGATATTAATATCATTCCAAAAGGAATTGCTTAAAGAATAAGTCAAAAATCTTTATGTTTTTATTTGTTTATTTAAATCAAATTATTCAAATCATAGAAACTGACATTATGCCATAGAGGAGACGAGACCAAACTGCTGATGAAAAAGCTGACGAGAAAAAAGCGAGGCCGAGACCGAGATCGATACAAGACTGAAATTTTTCGATTTTTACGAGACCGGGACTAAAGTAGAAAAAGTCTTGTTGGGTCTCCATCTTTGTTGGTTTTTTAGGATGTATTTAAAGTTTATTAAAATATAATTTTTAAGTATGGAATATTTGTTTTCGTACTAAAAATAAATGAATAAATTAGGTGGCGCAACCGTCCGTTACAACTCTTAACAATTCCTGTGTGGGAGTAATGTTGTCAGGGATGGAGGGGACCTACAACATTAAGCCGAATCCGAACGGCTAATATGACAAAGCACTTTCCATGACAAGAATTACTTTTGGAAAATTTGTCAATTTCTCTCAGGAATTGAACCCAAGACTTCTTGCATGGCAGTCCTACGCACTAATCATAACGCCACGGGTATAATTCTCCAAATTTGTATTAATATAAAATAGTTTTGAAAATCCTCTAAACGGTTTTGGGACTCATTTTGATTCTGTAAATTCAATATTTTTTGTTTTTATAGTTTACAGGCACTCAAGGGGTTATAACTTATTAGTAACCTTTATATGTTTACATTAAAACACAGTGCGAGTGTTAGGAAAATAGGGAAGGATTTAAGAGGAGATACCGGTGCAAATTGGTCTTAAAGTTCTGAACCTCAAAATGGGAGGGAAAAACAGAGTTGGCCAAAGCATTCCACATTCTCGATGTGCGATTTAAGAAAGAATCTCTATACTTGACAGTACGCCCGAAATTGAGCTCAAGGGTAAACTGATGAGCATTCCTGGAAGTGCGAATATTACGGCTGAATCGCAACTGGCTAATTCGACAGAACATTGTTTGTAAAAATATCGATAAAACAACGAAAGGCATGAGACACTGCGACGGTGTTCTAGCGATGTAAAAGTTTCGATTATAGTTCTATCGCCTATCATTTTTAAAGCCCTTTTTTGAATTCTATCCAAGAGATTTAAATATTTTATTAATCTCCTGGTTTATCAAAAAATTGTATTTAATTCTATGAGTTCTAATTTCCCTTAAACCGAGTATTAAAGCTAGAATCTTGTCAAGAAATTGACGCACGCAGTTAAAAATTTCTTATTTAGGTATTTTTATAAAAAGACTTATAAATAAATAAAAATAAGAGATAATATTAAAGTGACTATTGATTTAAACTAAAATAAAAAAATGCTTTAATATTGCTTTGCTTACTCGGAAAATTAATACAAAAAAGTTAAAAAATACAAATTATGTGGGCCTAGTTACTTCCAACTCTTAACCATTCCTGAGGGGACCTACAGTTTTCAGCCAAATCGGAACGGCTAATTTGAGAAAGCACTTTTCTTGACAAGAATTAATCTAGGAGGGTTTGTCAATTCCTCTCAATAGGCAGTACCCGCCAGCACTCAATTAAATTATTCTTTCTTTTAAGTGAACTGTTTCTGAAACTTCTAATTGAATCTACTCGTAGGAGTTGTAAAAGTTTTTGGATGAAATTTATTTTAAATGGATTATTTTTAGTTCGTGATAAAATAAAATTGTATTTATTATGTCAAATTTAAAGAATGTTATATTTAATTTGAATCAGAAACTAATTCCGGCAGATAAAAAAACAATAAATATATCTTTTAATAATTTATTAATAATTTAAACAGTTTCACTTTGTACCCGAATTGTAAATAGTTTCGAAAATGTCTTTCATTAAAATCATTATCTTTTGATTTCCTTAAATAAACTTCAAATTTATTCACAAATCTTGTCATATAAGGTTTTTGATTTTTCATGGTTGTGGAAATCTTCTAGAGCCAGCAGAAATGTTGGTATTAAAAACACAAAACAGATTTTTATAATCCACTATACTATTTAAAATATACAAGTCATGTTACCTACCATTGCATATAGATATAAGACGATTTCTAAAAATAAACCAAGAACAAAAATATTAATAAAAAGAAAAACATTTCAGTCTTGTTGAGATTTCTTGATTTCCCTGTGTCTGGTTCTTGTTTCTCTACTTTCTCACCAAAAAAAAAGAACATGGTTTCATTTTAACGAAAAAACATGTTCTTAAAATATTTCCACTTATATATACTATACACAGATACATATATATATTTTTGAAGACATAGTCGTATATCTATATATATATAAGACCTCTTGGTCTTAAAGTGGATTCTTGTTTCTTTTTATACAAATCTTCTTTATATCTTATGTGGATAGTACAGTAATTTTTATATAGGAGTGTCTACAGAAAAGAAAACTACACCTTTTGATGTAAGGTAGGTACCATGCAGTTTTTCTACCAATTAGCTTAATAGATATAAATTCTAATTCTTAACAACTCAATCAACATAATTTGCATAGGTAATTCTACTAACATACATACTTCTTGATTATGTATGATATAAGAAAAGAAAAACATCTTAAAAAGGGTTAGCTACTTTTAAGAAGCCAATTGTTATAATTTATGACTTATTTGAATACCCCCGACATATCTGCATACTTTTATAAAATTTTCATTTTCTTAAATACTAAGCTGAACAAGATTCCATCAGATCTCAAGAAACATTCAATATAGGTAAGACTTAACGTAGGTATATCAGGTAACAAAATAGCAATATATTTTATGTCCCTCTTTCTTTTTTGTCTATGATGGTAACTATGAGACGAACATAAAAATAAAATAATTATCACTTAAGCGTAAAATTGTCATGTTATCCCTGTCACCAGATATGTACATACATACTATATTTTAAATAGATTTCCATAGGTACGTAGGTAGATACTATATATGAAGGTAAAAGTCCTTGTTTTTATTCTCAAGAGGAAAGCAAAAATGTATTTGGAGGTATACCTATAAGGAATAAGGTCTGCAAACTTCATTATAATCATAGTTTTACGACTTTTCTCACTCAGTCTCTCCTTGTCACTATTTCTTTTGCGCACCCCAGCATCAGCTGAATAAGGGAATTCTTATATTTATTATAATAATTATTATTGTTAAAGAAAACAAACATAATAAAAATTAAACAAACGAACAAAACAAATTTTGTTTGGGTTGAAATTAAAAACATACACGATTTGGGTAGGTACATGACAATAAATTCGCAAATGTACATTCGTCCCTAATATAGACAGAAAATAATACAAAGTTTTATAACAAAACAAAAAAAGGGGTTGTTTGCTTGTTCAACACAAAACAACATCATCGAATTTTCTGAACAAAGATTTTCAATTGAATTTCATTTGTTTTCGTTGATTTTGTATTTTTGGTGTGGCGTATGAGGTGGAAGTGTTTGTGAATAAAGTAAACGAGATTTTTAGTTACGAAACCCCAACGCTAGATGGAGTTTAACTTTTGAAGAGAAAAACCAGAAAAAACACCACCAATCAACTATACCAACAAGCATGCGTGTGCACACAGAACACTGTACACACGCTGTACACTGTGTTGTATAATTTTAGATACTCTCATCAAAGAGACAACTTTTGAAGTGTATCTTCACATATTTCCAATGAATGGATGATTTTGAATTTTGGTTCAAACATAGTTTTAAAATTTATTTTCATTTTAAGATATATCTGACTATTGTATCTTTTATATAAAGTGCAAAAGATACACATTAACTTTTAAAAGATAAAAAAGATAAAAACAAATTCCGACTCTTTTTCTTATATTCTTGTCGAAGAGTACTTTTCCTCGATTGTAACAAGTCAATAGCCCTGTGGATTGAATATCGGTGTCGGTGTTTTTTTATTCTCTTTCACATTTCACCCCCACAATATAATATCTTTCTCTTCTCTTTGCCTGCGTGTATAAACATCATCAGTGAATAAGAAAAGTCGCTTTAATATCATATCAAATATACTTACATTGGTATTGTGTATATTTTTCGAACTAAAGAATAAAGAAAAAATACGTTTTCAAGTGGATTTCTATGCCTTAGCGCGCGCTCAAAAATAAATATATTCTTGTTGAAATTTTGTATCTCATCTCACATAGATACATACTAACACAACCAAACAAAATCATATGCGCCCATGCATTGCAGAGCCAGCTAGCCTCGACTCGACTCGATAATCATAGAGGAAATATATTATCTAGAGTCCCGACTTAATGGGTTTGCTCTCTTTCGGCCTACAAACTAAATTGAGCGAATTTTGCCCATTAGCATAAGCATGTGTTAGTTGTCCCGTGCATTTCTTATGGGAAAATCCAGATTCTATGTAGTTGTTACGGGCTTTTAAGAGAGTTACCTCAAATAAAATTTGAGGGTGTTTCAGGCAAGACGGGTACCAGTCGGGACTCTAGATAATATATTTCCTCTATGTCGATAATGATGATGATATTATACGTACGTTTGAAGAAGACGACAACGACAACGACGACGTCGACGCAGGGCACACGTTTTTGTATTCTTCTTCTTCTTCTTAGTAGTCTCGGTCGTGGTCTTGGCTCTGAACGCTCGCTTCGCTCTATTATATTGGGGGTTTCTATTATATTGAAGCATTTCACGTGAAATCTCTGTTTTCAGTATAAATTGGAACTTCGCGGTGTACGGTTGGGCTAAAGTCACAGACAAACCCCCACGACAAATCATTTACTCCAAACAGAGAAAAAATTCTCGCTGTTTTGAGAGAGAACAAAAACTGAAGAAAAAAATTAAAGAATTTTGAAAAGAAAAACCGTCAGCAAAAAGATTGTTATTTCGTATTTTTAATTTTCGATTTTTCTTATAAGAACTTTTAAACCTGCCTAACTACTGAACTTAAAAAAAAAAACAAGGAAAGAACGTTTAACGTCGAGGATAGATTTGTTTCGTTTTAGTTTTGTTTGTTTGAAATTGAAATTTGCTGTTAAAAAGAAAATTTATAAGAAAATATTTTATGTGTGCAATAAAAGAATTATATATGTTAAATCCCAGACCAACTTAAAGTTGTGAATATAATTTGGTTTATTGAGAGTGAATTTACTGCGAAATTAAGTTTGTTTTGATTTGTCGTCCTTCGTTCCTTACTTTAATTCGTTGACTAACGACTGCAAAAATTTTGATATGTGATAAAATTAGTTGAAATTTTAAATTAACTTAAAATTTTGACAATCATTTCTTTTTTGTGTACAACTTTATTTAAGTATCTACAAACAAATTAAATAACAGTAAAAAACATTTGAATATTTTAAACAAAATACATATAAGTAGATATATTTGAAAAAAAAAGAAGATAACTAAACAAAGTGTTTTCGCCTTTTATTGTGTTTGTTTCCATGCACCTTATACCTACCTCCATCCCATCACATAACAACGCATCAACTTATTACCAATTGACTGCCTTTTTGACCAACTTTATTTGGATTGTCATCATCACGCGTCTTCATCTGGATTATCTACAATTTCTTAAATTTCACTAATAATTAATAATCAAATAAATTAATTAATAATCATCAAAATGATCTCAAAAAACAAATTAAATTAAAACAAAATATAATTAATTTTTAATGAAAAAAATATTTGTAAAAAAAATCATTGACCTGTGAAATAAAATTGTTAAAACAAAATTCAAAAAATTAAATTAAAAATAAAACAAAAATATACAAAATTACTCTTCGAATGCTCTTCGCGTATTATAAATTCTGACATTCTCTCGCATTGAATAAAACATCAAATTCTGGTTCTCCCTTTTCTCGCGTCTTTTATTTTTCTCTTACATATTGCCTATGGTTCGTCGTGTATCGATTCATGTTATATGTGTGTGAACGTGCGGTATATGTACGCTAATGCACTCGTGTGTGTGTTGTTCTCTTGAATTTTTGCCGGTGTTTAATAATTAATTAAAATTCTGGATCAATCACAAATGCACCTGCGAATTATTGGACTTAATTTTACAAATCGATTTATTTTGAATTAAAACAAAAATTAAAACTTAAAATTGACATTAAATTTTTGTACATTGCGGCGTTTGATTAAATATTAAAAAAAATAAAAACAATTTTTTTTCGTTGATTTTTTTGTAATAAAAATCGTTCAAAATAACCGTAACTATTCCACCCCTTCCCCAAACAACCATCCCGCTGGCGTGCGCTCTATACGACCCCCACGATGTCTCGGCAGGGTCGCACGCCGCTGCCGGGGCTTGGTGGGGGGCGCACCATCATCATCATCACCACCCGACACATAATAACCATAACCATCCTCACGCGCAACTTACAACGCATCATCAACAAACAACACCGACACATTCCACCCCGGTTATGTATGAAGATCCTCCGATTATCGTCCATCAGCAGCATCAGCAGCACCAGCAGCAGCAACAACAACAACAATCCCAGCTTTCCCAACAACAACAACAACAGCAACCACCACAACAGGTTCCTCCCGTTTGTCAACGAAGTCCGCAACCCTCGCAGCAGCAACAACAACAACAACAGCAACCACCCACATCCCATCTCACGTCACCTCATCATCCGCAGCATACAACATCCGCGACAGCAGGTCCAGCGATTTCCGGATCCGGTGCGAATCCTCAGCAACAGCAACAACAACAAACAGCAGCCAGTGTACAACAGCAGCAAAACACAGTGGCGTCCAGCCAAACACAAATCGTTGCGCCAACAACGGCGAGTGTTTCACCTGCTAGTGTCAGTTCACAACCACCAGGTGAGATAATTTAATAAAATTTGTTCGATTAAAATCAACTTAATTTACTTAACGAACTCTGCATACTATAAACGCTTTTAACATAAAGATATGTCCTTACTTGCAGGCCCACTTCATATACCCGCGTTACGGCCACCTTTTGATGCTGAGGCCTCGGTAAAGAGGCATCCGCATCATCCATGGGCGTATGATAGCGACAATTTTGGGCAATACCCGCAATATTATATAGAAAGAGATCGTAAGCCTGTGTTTTATACGTATCCAGAGCAATTTCAGGTGAGTTTTAATTTATTCCACATTAAAATCTGTTATTATAAATTTTTGCAAATTATCGTGATTCCCTAAGGTCCTTAGATTAAATATTTTCAGTAAGTAAATGTCTAAAATATTGGCAGTTAAAATATATTTAAAAGAAATGATTAATGTTTTTTGGAAAGAGGAATTATAAGTCTACTAATTTTCAAAAGCTTCAGTATTTTTAGATTTTTAAATATTCAAAATACTTTCGTTTATTTAAAAAAATTACAATAATTCATTTTCGAAAATGTCCATTGCGCAAATAAGGATTCTTTAAGATATTTTCAAATACTACCATATTCCATAAATTAAGTTTTTAAATATGTAATTTAAAATTCTTTTACCTCAAGTCCAAACGGATATATCGATTTTTTTCTAACTCGGTATTTAGTGCTTTGATAGAGTGTCGTACCCGTACTTTGTTTGGGATTATTTTAAAAGACCAACAAAAATACTGTGCTACAAAAATAAATGAAAATAATTTTTGAATTGATCTACAGTTTTAGTTATGACTGTTCACATCATTTATAGTATACTTAAAAACTTTCGCAGACCTCGAAAGTCTGAAGTTGTTTCAAGAAAACTTTTTTTATTTTGTAATTTTGAAAGATTTTTTTTACTTTTTTCAACAAATTCAAACATTTTAAAATAATTATTTATTATGCAAGCAATGTTTAAGTTTTACGTAACTTATAAATTTTATACGATGAATTTTATAAATCGGTAAAATTTATCTAATGCACCCTCAAAAAGTTTCTTAAAAAATCTATAATGTCTGTGCAATTTGGGTTATTGATAACTCAACAATTAATTATGTCCAAGAAAAAACATTACAATGAAAGATAAATAAAAAAACAATAATAAATACGAGTATAAAAATCATTAAAATTCAAAAACTCGAAATTCAAAAAACATTCAAAACGGTTATAAATTATCAAAAAGAAAAGAAATTCTTATTTGAAAACCTATAAAAACAAATTATAAGAACCTTTTTTTAAAAGTATCGAGGTCTACGAATTTCTTGAATTACAGTCATACTAATTTTTATCTCAAAATTCGTTTACAGATTATGTTGGAAAATAAAATCAGTTCATTAATTTTGTATTTGTATGAAAAAAAGAATAGTGAATGACACCTGTAATAGAATATTGTTTTTAATTTAAATTTTTCAATTTTAAAATTTAATTATTAATTAAAAAAATACATTTTTGTTTTTGGAAAGTTAATTATTTTACCAATACTTTGTATTTTTCGAATTAAATTAAACAAAAATAATTAACAGTATTCCAAAGAAAAAGGAAAGAAAATATTAGAAATCATTGAGAAAAGATTAATATTTAGATATATAACGAATTGTTTCACTCATTAAAGAATTTGTTGGTTTTGGTATCAGAACCTTATAGAAACATAAGTAAAACAATTGAAAATATTAATTTGTTTTAATTTTTTCTCAATCGCATTTATTTAAATTTTTTTTCGTGAAGTTTTGAAATTTCTTTATATATGAAAAGCTATAAATGTATCATCTTTTAGAATCGAAATATTATTTGTCAAAGTAAAATAAGTTGAAAATTAAGCAAACTTTGAGTTATATTACTCACTTTTCTAGTCAAGTGTACAAAAAAATAAATCATACAAATACGGTTAAGTCTTAAGTATAAATACATGATCCAATTTAAAATAACTGGATCATTTATTTTAGTCACACGGTTCAATTTATGTACAGGTTTTTTTTGAACTTTCAGTCTTAAAGACATTCTTGCTATAGTAGGTCAAATGTTTTTCTTAAGTAGTGTGTTGTTTTTGAAATAACACTTTAATGAAAAGAAAAATTTTTGCTTAAAATGTAATTTGTCCAGAAAACTTGTTTATTTTCAAATTCTATATGGTCTTATATTTTAATGTTTCTTTTCTTGATTATTTTTTTTACAAAATATAAAAAGTGTTGCAAAAATAATTAAATAGATAATTTTTATTAATTTAAAATCAAAGATTTTCCTGAACGAACTTTTTTTTTGACGTTATTATTTTCAAAGTTCTAGGATAATTTTAAATACATACGATACGAAACAAGCGTTTAATAACTATAATTTTATTAAGTCTTATGCTAAACACATCTTACAAAATCGACAAATAATTTTCGTCTTTTTCTTAAATAAAAATAGCAAAAGAAATATACTCAAATGAACTATCCAACCAATTTTAATTTAATTAAGCTAAAGCGGTCTATTTTAAAAATCAGTTAATTAATTTGTTTGATTTAGTTAGGCTTAAAAGATTAATTTTAAAATCAGTACTACTTTTTTGATTTACTTCGGATTTTTTAAACACTTAATAATATTGAACATTTTATCGGCTTAATTTAGAAAAGCATTTCAAGAAATTTTGAACCAGGTTTTTAGTCTCCTTAGATTGGAAAGGGAAATACCTTAATTTTGTTCTTAATGAATAAATACCTGTGCCAGAAGAGGTACTCTAGACAAATCAGATATTCACTTCGAAAAACGTTAATGGAGAGCTTCATTTGCAAACGTCCTTAATATTAAAAAAGGCCTAAATTTGCAGTCGAATTAGAAATGTTGAGGGGTGAACGGAAATAGAGAAAATTATATAATTATACAAAGAAGTTAAAGGTACTGTCAAGCTCATGTACATAAATCTTTAAATTATGACACTCCTTTTCATGTTAATAGAATTTTAGAGAACCGTCAATACCTTTGGGGTGTAAAACATAAATTCAAGAAGAGACTGGGGATGCGACCCACATTGATAACTTCCCATCACCTCTGTCGATTTGTCTTGCTTAAAATTTTAAAAACATCCATAACAATATTTTGTGTGAGACAAATAATTATTGAAGTCAATACCTTTCTTTGTTCTCATAATACTTGAGTCGAAAACCATTTTTAGGCAGTTGTTTTATTGTTTTTGTAGGTTTTCGTGTTTTGCTAAAAAGTTGTCAGTGGAATTGTTCTAAAAGATTAACTTAAAATTACCAACAATATTTTGCATATGATGAAATAATTTGATTTCAAAATTTTCAGTTACCGAAATTTTTAGTCAAAAAATAATTTTTACCAATTTTAGTAGCATTTCTAAATTTTATTTTATATCAAACAAATCAGATTAGATTTTTCTAAGAACAATATCTTATGTTAACAACAAAGTTTAGCACAGAATGAAATCATTTTAAAGTCGAATATCAATTTTTACCAATTTTCCGTACTATTTTTTGAAGGTTTTAATTTTTATGAAAAAACTGATTGTTATATTCTTATAAAAAATTTACTAAATTTCAAAAACTATATTTATATATATATATACTATATACTATATACTATAAGATGAAACAAAGCCAATATTTTTCATTTTAGAAAAGATATTTCAGTCGAAAATCAATTTGTACCAAGTTTTAGTAATGTTTTTTTAGGTTTTTATTTTTTGTTAAAAAAAATTGTCAGTTCAATTTTTCTCAAAATTTTACTAGCTTTTATGAAAGTTATCCTTCGTTCCATAAAATTATTTTGAAGATAAGAATAAAGTCCACCAGTCAGAATATAAGTACAATTTTGCATATTTCAGAAAGTTCTCGAAAAGTTACCTGTAAAATGTACATTTATCTACAAAACGACATAATACAGTCAATGCGTCTATCACTACATAGTATAAAACAAAGTCGCTTTTTCTGTCATGTGTCATGTTGTATGTCCCTATGAACGCTTAAATCTTTAAAACTACGCAACGGATTTTGATGCGGTTTTTTTTAATAGATAGAGTAACTCATGAGGAAGGTTTTTATGTATAATATCATCCATTAAATAGTATACAAATACTGTTATTTTTGAGGTTTCTAATGTGATGTCGCAAATAATTACATTTTTTCCGCTTACATTGCAAACGCAGGCTGAATCCTACGAGATTTATCAAAATAACAAGAAAGCTGTGAACGTTGTATATAAAGATATTCTGTAATATATTAATTATTGTTGTAAAATAAATAGGTAAAAATGTAAAAAAAAGTAAAAATGTAAAAAAAAGTAAAAATGTTAAAAAATTGTAAAAATGTAAAAAAAAAGTAAAAATGTAAAAAAAAGTGAAAATATTGTGTATAAAAGATATTCCAAAGATAAGGAAAGGGGAATTGTTTTAAGTACTCCAAAAACGCGTGCGGGCTACGGCCAGTAAATGAATAAATCAAATCTACTGGATTGATTTTATCATTTTTTCAGTGAGTTACATATTTTAAACCCGTGCAAAGCCGGAGCGGGTCGCTATGTTTTTTTATAAACAACGTTCACAGTTTTTCTGTAGCGTATTTAGTATATCAGCATTGCACCCGTGCGAAGCCGGGGCGGGTCGCTAGTTTGTTTTTAAAATAAAGCGGTAAAGTTAATTTTTGTTTCGAAATTAATTGAGGGAATTCTTGGACTTTCTTGTGTTAATAGTCATAAGACATTTAAAGGTAACAACCTTAAAATTGAGCTTATAAAATTTAAATAACATTGGTTGACAAGATTTTGTTCCTAGTAGCAATCAAATTTCCACTTTTCCTATGAATTAATTTAATTCCGACTCGAAATTGACTCACCACGTCAGGATTTTGAAATATTTTTCGATAAATAAAAATCATGTATACGTAAATTCGTGATGGCTTTTTCAAAACTATAATCCCTCTCTTCAAAATTCGGTTGCAATATGTATAATATTTTAGAAAATGTTTGACAATTCTTCACGTGTTGTAGGATTTCACCTGTCTCACATAAATCTTAAAGAAATGCTGAACCATTTATGCTAAAACTGTTTTTAATATGAAAAAAACCATTAGGCTTAATAGTCGCGGTTTTTGGTTGTTTTGGCATTTTAATAGGTCCATATTTTAAAAACCTGATGTGATAATAAGTCAAGATTTTAATTCTGGAAAGTTTAATGCTTTTAAAAACTGTTTTGTGTGACTGAAAAAAGGCATAATTTTATCGACCAGTAATTTTTAAACTCACAAATATTTTTCAGTAAAAATAATTCAACCAAACAAATTTCTTTCCCAAGTATAATAAAAACTATTTATCAATTGGAAGACATAATGTATCATAATTGTTTTGTGAATAGATTTACACAAGCTGGAACATAACATCACATAAAGATTTTAAGTAATTATCCCTAAAAATATACATTTTTCTCTTTTCCTAACAATTTGTTTGACAGTCCAAAATGAAGCCAATATTTTAAAAAGTTTTAAGGGCGTATAATAAAGCTTTAAATCAAATTTCAGCTCTGTATAAACATTTTTTTTAAGCAAGGGCTTACTTACTTACAAGGTGGCGGTACATTCCGGGGTGGACCTGGGCCTCAACCAACATGCGTCTCCAGCCAGCTCGGTCCCTAGCTAGCTGTTTCCAGTTTCGCACGCCAAGTTGTTTGAGGTCTTCATCCACCTGCGTGCGCCACCTGAGTCGCGGTCCTCCTCTACTGCGCCGTCCCTCGGGATTGGATTCGCAGACCTTCCGGGCTGGAGCGTTGATGACCATTCTCCTACATGACCTGGCCATCTAAGCCGTTGGACTTTAATTCTGTTAACCAGGTCAGTGTCGTTGTACAGCCCGTACAGTTCGTCGTTATATCTTCTCTTCCATTCTCCATCCAATTATGTCAATATCATCTGCGTATCCGAGTAATTGGATGGACTTTTGGAAGATTGTGCCTCTAGTGTTGAGGGTTGAGTTTTGCACAATTCTTTCCAAAACTATATTGAAGAAGTCGCATGACAGTGCATCGCCTTGTCTAAAACCTTTTTTGACATAAAATTCATCGGTGAGATCATTTCCGACCTTGATAGAGCAGCGTGCATTCTCCATCGTCATTTTGCACAAAGGGATAAGTTTGACAGGGATGCCAAAACTAGACATTGCTCTGTAGAGCTCTTCCCTATGTATGCTGTCATACGCGGCCATAAAATCGATAAAGAGATGGTGGGTATCGATTTGAAGTTCCTGGGTATTTTCCAAGATCTGCCGTAGTGTGAATATTTGGTCGATAGTAGACTTTCCTGGTCTGAAGCGACTATGATAAGGACCTATCAGGTTGTTGACGAACGGCTCCAGACGTTCACATAATATAGTATAGGAGCTCGCAACGTTTTCGAGCGAGAATTTTAGGTCGGCCAATTTTTGATATGTTGTCTTACTTGCTTTTACGGTTAGAGTCTGGGCAGTCTGGCTGGTGGTAGTGGTTGCGTTTAGGGGGGAGGGGCAATTTAAAAAAATTATTACTTAAAATGGGAAAAAAATAGTTAAAAAATAACGGTAATACTTACAATTAAGTATTATACATTTTTTTAAAGCCAACATTCTGTTCTATAAGTCAGTTTTTAAATTAAGTCAAAACTATGCATAGTTTTTGAAAAATTTAATTTTAAACGCAAAATTTGAGTAAAAAAAGTTAAAAAAAAGGTTTAAAGTGTAATTTTTCAATACTTCAAGATTATCTACCATTGTTTTTATTTCAGAACTTATTGCTCTTATTTGTTTTTGATCAAAAACTGAAAACTAGATGATTTTATGTCTTTTAGTTTTTGAGAAAATTGAAGATTACTAAAAATCGAATAAGGCTAAATTAATTTTTCTTAAATCCAGCTTATTTAAATGCAAAAGAGACTTTGCATGCCCCCTTGCACCAACCCCGCCTTGAACCCACCCCACCTTGCACCCAACCCAAATCCTATAGTGAGTCCAAGCAGGGGGGTTGCAGGGGGGCAGCATACCCCCATACACACTTCACTGTTGCATACAAAATTAAAGATAAAAAAGTAAAAAAATTAATTTGCCAGACGTTAATTCGATTGTTAAATCTTAAATAAAAATTTAAAACTCTTGAAAAGGATTGCCGTATACGGGGGTATGCTGCCCCCCTGCAACCCCCCTGCTTGGACTCACTATAGGATTTGGGTTGGGTGCAAGGTGGGGTGGGTTCAAGGTGGGGTTGGTGCAAGGGTGCATGCAAAGTCTCTTTTGCATTTAAATAAGCTGGATTTAAGAAAAATTAATTTAGCCTTATTCGATTTTTAGTAATTTTTAATTTTCTCGAAAACTAGTAGACATAAAATCATCTAGTTTTCAGTTTTTGATCACAAACAAATAAGAGCAATGAATTCTAAAAAAAAAATAGTAAATAATTTTAAGGTTTTGAAAAATTACACTTTAAACCATATTTTTAACTTTTTTTTTACCAAATTTTGAGTTTAAAACAATTTTTTTCAAAAAGTATGCATAGTTTTGACTTGATTTAAAAACAAGCTAATAGACAAAAGTGTTGGCTTTAAAAAAAGGTATAATACTTAATTGTAAGTATTACCGTTATTTTTTAACTATTTTTTTCCCATTTTAAGTAATAATTTTTTTAAATTGCCCCTCCCCCCTAAACGCAACCACTACCGCCAGCCAGACTGCCCAGACTCTAACCGTAAAAGCAAGTAAGACAACATATCAAAAATTGGCCGACCTAAAATTCTTGTTTTCCAAACGTTGCTAGCTCCCGGACTAATACGGCAGAGAGGATCTTATATGCAATGTTAAGGAGACTGATGCCTCTGTAATTGGCGCAATTATAGGGTCTCGTTTTTTATGTATCGGGCCAAGTCATGGCCTGCTGCTTTGAATAGTTCGGCAGCGATGCCGTCCGCTCTAGCAGCTTTGTTTGACTTCAGTTTAGATATAGCTATCTTCACTTCATAAGCAAGGGCACATTTTATATAATTTGCAGTTTAATATTTAATTGAAAAAAATGTACAATTATTCTTAATGATTCAATATAATTAATTGATGAATTTAACTCAAACAAAAAATATATTCTTGAATTACAGACTCCTCCTTACTGGAATTATCGTGATCAAACGTCATATCTTCCCGATGATCGGCATGCAACCGCAGCAGCTGGTGCTGCTGCACGTCAATCAGTTGAAGGTGGCTCTCAGTCTAGCTATGAAGCTCCAACATATTCATCCCCTGGTACATTAAGAGCATATCCACCGGATGCTTATACAAGTGCTGGTAAGTTATATTACTATTTTATTTGGATAGCAACAAATTACATTTATTATGACTTATTGACATCCCATCATAAATGATTCATATTAGCACCTCTTTTAAATATCTGTCTGCTATTTTTATCAACACTATAAAATAGTCCAATATAAACACATCAAAAACTTCAAAATTAGTTGAACCAACAATATAATTTTCTGCTTAATTACCGTGCGCGCACAGTTTGAAGAAAAAATAAACACATAATAAAAATAACACCAAAAACGTATTTGGAATACAAATAGACTAATTATTATTATTATTATTGTTAAATAGTATATTGTGATAGAGAGAATCAAAATTGTTGTTAATTTGTTGCTATATTATTACCTTATTAGTGTTTGATTAACCAATAAGATAGATATAAATTAGCTTAGATCAGTGTCTGTAGATAAGGAAAATCAATTTTTAAATGAATTCCTAGCCAGCCAGCGTTTCATTTACTTATTCAATTCATAGGAGATACAGTAAAACCCACTTAAATGAAAGTTTTTCTTTATATGCTCTTTATCAAAAAGCTCACTTAAGAGAGTCAGATAAGCCGATTGAGTTTTAATTAAGCTGATTTGACAATTGAATGCAGTGGTAAAAATTACGAAACCAACAAATGATTAACTATTTCGGAAACAGTGTAGTGCAAAATTATTAAAATTTTGGGAAAAAGTGTTAAATTTGAATTCACCTTATTAATTGTCGTTTGACACTTATAATTTTTTTGACATTTTAAAATCAAGATGATGTTTGATTTGAACAGTGCTAATAAAGAAATCGATTTGATACCAAGTTTTTGGTAACCCTGTAACTGCGGCTTATTTTTCTAATTTAAATAAATTATTAAATTTAAATAAATTAAAAATTCTAAATAATGGTTATACTGCTATGGAAAATTATGCAAAGACGATGACAATGGAATACCCTGTATAAAAACTTATAGCGAATAGAGCGATCCAAATAAGAATAATTTGGTAAAATTAATTTTGCATACTTATTATGTTTAAAATATCAATATTTTTGCAATAGTAAAGTTAATACCTCTATACTAACTCTTAATCTTAACAAACTGTTTAACCATAAATTATAACATCGAATTCACTTGAATCCAGTTTGTTTCTTTTTAATCTTAATCAATATTATAATCAAAAGAAAAATCTTAAATTCACATTTAACTTAATTAAGACGTTGAGAAACCAGTTAGTGGGCGCAATTAAAAATCAAATAATGTTTTTCGTTTTGTGTTTCGTTGTTTTGTTTTTTTTTATTTGGATCTGGTTTAGTATTTTGATTTAAATTCAAAAATTCTTTTTTTGGTTATTTTAATTTGACGTCACATCGAACGTGGGAGAGATTGAAAATGCAAATTTGTGTTACTAAAATATTTTGTTTTCTTTTCTGATGATGAGAAACATAAATTGTATAGCTTTCTTTTGTACGAGTATAAAACAAGGCTATTAAATGGAATAATATTAAGATGTTTTTGGAAGATAAACGGTAATTATTTGTCATTTAATGTGAAGATTATATTATTGTCAAACCACGGACAATCAAATGCATTGGATTAAGGAACAGCAAATTGTATTTAACAACACTTTGGCTATACATCGAAAGCAATAAATATTATTCATCAGGGTTCAATGGTCTCTAATCTATTTCCAAACTTCAGTGACACTCTTAATCGTCTTATGTTTTTCTTTTTGCGGTGTTTCCATTTTATAATACATATGTTTTAAAGAATTAAGATTTGTATTTTTGTGAAAAAAGAAACATTTTCTTAACGAGGTGATTACTCACATCTTCTTTAAACCTTTTTGGCTATTTGTAATAGATAAGACGTGGGCTTCATACGTAGTTTAGTTCAATGTCATGACACAAAATATTCTGACAAATAGAAGAATTTTGTACTTAAACTTTTATTTGAAGGGTTTTCCAAAATCTTCAGCCTTTTTTGTGGTAAAATGTTGACAACCCTAAACAAAAAATCATGTTGACAACTTAGAGTTAAGGGTATTCGAGAGCAATTCGTGAAAGTCACAATTTTTATATAAAAATGTTTTGTTTTTACTTATACTTTAAACCGTCATATGTCAAATTGCAATGTAAGGGTTGCCAACATTACACAAATCTTCGAAAATTATGGGACACCTTTAATAAAAATATTCAGCCTTATGTTAAGAATAATGGAGCTTCTTTCAACGACTTAAATTATTTACCGTTATTTTAAAATTTGAGGAGTTCAGAAAAATAGTAGTAATACAAAATATATACATTTTCATAAATTTATGGCTTTGCATTTTCTTATTTATTTTTTAATTTCCATTTAGAATCTCAAGTCCAAACATTTCTTAATTGTTATTTTTTTAATTAATTTTCTGTTTTCTGTTGTTTTAGGTTCTGGTTTAGCAGTGGGACCAGTTGGCCAATGTACTCCCCCAAGTGCAATGGAATGGACGACTCAGGTTACTGTTCGAAAAAAGCGCAAGCCCTATTCAAAATTCCAAACAATAGAACTTGAAAAGGAATTTCTGTACAATGCCTACGTATCAAAGCAAAAACGATGGGAATTGGCTCGAAATTTGAATTTAACAGAACGACAGGTAATTTCAATAAAATATTTTTTATTTCATTTTTTGTTTATTTTTTCTTCACGAAATTAATTTTAAATATCAATTTTCCAAACCAAAAAATTTCATTTCCAAAATTTTTCTCTTTTCTTTTTCAATTTTTTAATTTAGGTAAAAATATGGTTCCAAAATCGTCGAATGAAAAACAAGAAAAACTCTCAGCGACAAGTAAACCAACAAAACAATAATAATAGTTCAAATAGCAACCACAACCATGGCCAGGCCCCACCACAACATCCCAATGCCCATCACTTGAATTTAGGTTTAGGAATGGGCCATCATACGACGAAGATGCATCAGTGACCTTTGGATAACAGCAGTGCAATGGGATTTGCAACATACTAACATACAACGAATGCTTAAAAATCAATTTAAGACAACAACAAAAAAAAAACGAAACACCCTGTTTGACGAATTAAAACATAATTAACAATGAGAGTTAAACTCACTAGAAAAAGAAAATATCTTAAAGAATTAAACAAAGAAAGTATAAGAAGAAAATAAACACAAACTCAGTGCAAATAATATAATTAATATTATTTTAAAATATCTTGCAATAAGCTTAAAAAGATCTTAAAAACTCAAAATGAACTTAAAAACTCACCCAAAATTCGTCCACTCCAGGTGAAAGTTTAGAAAAAAAATCGATTAAAAAAATTAAGTGCTAGCAAATCCCAAGCCCAGATGTACTGCTGATCAAAATTTAAAAACAATTAAGAAAATAACAATAAAAAAGGTTATATATGATGATTCTCTTTTCGTCTCTCTCACACTCTCTCTATCTCTCTCTAATGAAGAATTTTAGTTAATTTTATAAACAAGAAAATAATAACGTGGTACATAATTGTTTCGAATTGTATAACAATAGACTTATAAATTTAAATAAACGTGAAATAAAATAAAAAAATATTAATTAATTAAATAAAATTAAAATAAAAACTTAAATAATTTGTAATTATAATTTTAAGTTCCTGTATATAATAAGATAATTAAAAATAAAATGTATTATTTAAATTGGCAAAATAAAATTAAAAAAAAAAACATTTATAAATGAAATTATTCGACTAGGTTAAGTTTAAAATAATAATTAAAAACACTCAAAATAATTATATATCTAAATTATATGTAAAATTTTGCTTATCTTATAAATTAATTAAAAAAAAAAGTAGCTGTAGTTGTTCAAACAAGTATTTGTCGCTGTCCAGATCTTGTAAACACATTAGTTTTCATAGTGATATAAAAATTTAAAAAAACAAAAAATATTATACCTAACTATTATTAATATAAATATACGTAGGTGTCCATAAAATACATTATTATTAAATAAAATTAAATAAAACATAAATACATACAAAAATATTATAATTGTAAGATTGTGTGCGTGTTAATAAATTGAAGGCTTTGAAAATAAAAATAAAAATAGAAAAAACTATACATACATCAAAATTTCATGAATAAACATAAACAAAAGAACTTAAGTAAACAGTGAAAAATTAAATAATAATTAAAGAAAAAAAAAGTAAAATATTTAAAAATAGTAATTGCTTAGAAATGATATTATTTTTTAAAATAATTTTTGTTGATGTTTTATTATTATTATTATTTAATTTTTAAAAAATAAATTTAATTTAGTTTTTTGTCCCCATTTATTATTATTATTATTATTATCTATTATTATTTGATAATGAGCCTCCTGAATATGTTAAATATAAAATTTTAAAATTAAAACAAACAAAAATATATTGTTTTATTATGAGTGTAGGTAAATTGTTTAATTTGTTTTTATTCTTATTGTGAGTTACCGAAATAAGGCAACGCAAAGGAATATACAAAATAATAGCAATTATGGTTTTTTTTTGTTTAAAAAAACACAAGATTTATAAAAGAAGTTTAAAAAAATGGTTATAGTTTTATTGTACGGAAGATTTTATCAATATCTAAGGTAAGTACATGCACGATTATGATACTTTTTTTGGAGTTCTTCAGTTGGATTAAAGCATCAATAAACCCTGAATAGAAAAAAGACAAAGGTGAGATTCTAAAAAAAAAACTAGAGAACTAGGGCCAAAGCTTATTAAACAAAATATTTAGAAAAATAACAACCAGCTAATTATTTTAAAGCCAATTAATAAATTTTAAAACAAATGTTTGTGCAGTAAATTTCTTTAAAATAATTATTTCAAAAGTCTTGGCAGTGGAACATATTTTTTTAAACAACCCTAAAAATAACCCAAAACAGTTATACTAAATTCTTAAATTTTAAAGCCTCGATACTAGTGCTGCCAATAAGACGAACTGACCTAATTCTATAGATTTTCTTTTTCGTTGGTATTCAAAACCTATTATATCAGGAATCATTCGATAAAGAACGTTAAAAATATGGGCTTAACCTTGGATTAAGGACATGTGCATTGATACTGCACGCGTTAATATTGTAGTTTGACAAATTGTCAACAGGTGGCGCTAAAAACTGTATAAAGGATCAGCTGTAAGTTTTATTCAAGTCTCCGCTAAGTACATCTCTGTTCTCTGTACATAACAGACAAAAGACCATAAACAAATCTATTTTGAGAAAATTGTATTTCCTCAAAACAACGCAATTTCTTCCTGAAACTAAAAATTTACGAAGATATCGGAGCATAACTTATACGCCTTGAAATTTTATTAATACGTTAGTAAAATTGAATATTTGTTTGGTATTATTATGAAACATATTTTCGTCCGGAGAAAATGTATAGAGTTTAAGTCAATTATTATAAATAAGTAGCTTCTTTTAGGTAAACATCAACTCGCATTTATTAAATTCCCATAGGAAGTAATTGTAATCGGTCCGATTTGTAGAATTGAAAATTTTGAAATTTTTCGATGTTTCAATCTTAATCAAAGATTTTTAGAGAGATTTTTGCTTGTGCGTGTGTAGATACATACGTTCATACGTCCAAATATCAAGAATCAGAAGAAATATCTTCTTCAAATAAACTCTATTTTACAGATAAAAGAAAAGAACTTCCAAAAACATTGAGTAGGCCATTTTTTTAATCAAAATTAAATATGTATATTTTTAATTTTTAAAAAAGTGAAAAATTTGGAACCTTATACTCTTTCGACTTTATTTCAGTTTTATATTAAATATTATGACGCAATTCGAAGTTGGTATAAATTTATTTAGGGGTCGATTATCTGGAGAACCAATGAAAGTAAGTATTCACCCCTTTCCGAGAAATTTCCGTTCGGAAGATTATTTTCCTTCTTGTTAAATGATTTGGAAATAAATATTGACTTACATATACCAAAATGACATTTTAGAATTTGTCAAATAAATATAAAATTTCTTTTTCCTTAAAAAGTAACCTCAATTAAAGCCCTGAAATAAAAAGTTATAAACAAAACTTACAAATCTTTTCCTTGCAACACTTGCTCGCCTTGCCATCCGTCTTAAAATTTGCATACGGAATAAATGTCCGCATTGTTTTGCTGTCGGAGAAAATCGGAACAAAAATTGATATTATGTGCCCACTTACTTTTAAAGACATGCACGAGTTTGACAATTTCAACTGAATCGGAGATTTCTCCGATTTCTGTATCTGAACGGGGTACAAAATTCGTACATTTCGCACAGATCTACGATCGGTCACCTTAATTGGGGCGATTGACATCAAAATTATTTAATTTTACACAAAATAAGGTTGCTAGCATAACTTAATTTTCTTAGAAAATTCCAGTCGTCATTTCTGTATAAGAAATAAAAAACCTTTTAACAATGGTACAAAAATTGCCTTTCGACTAAAATATCTCCGGAACAAACACGAATATTGAAATCCAACTTGTTTTATCATATGGAAAATATTGTTGTAATTTTGTAGTCAAATTTTTAGAAAAAAAATTGACAACTTTATTTTACAAAAAAAACGTAAACCTAAAAAAGTGACTAAAAGCAGATACAAATTTTTTTAAACTCAAGTATCTTCAGACCAAAGAAAGGTTATGACTTTGAACTTAGAAATACTGACAAACGGAAGTGAATAGGAAGTTATCACATCCCAACTTTTACATTTCAAATAACGTTTTATTTGAAATGTGAAAGTTTTTAACTGAGTGTATAATTTTTCAACGTCTTATCTTAACCGTGTCTACTATTTAACACAATGATAGGTAGGTATAGGATATAATTTCGAATCTCAAGAATGCTTTAAAACAAATTTCCTAATATAGCTAATGAATGCATTGACCGCATCCATTCTTACAATGAAAATATGTCATTTTAAGCAATTCATTTCAAGCCAGTAATAAAATGTTTGACAATGGATCCACAATTTCTGTTTTAAAGCAACCATCCCTATTTCCGCTATTAATTGAATTTCAAAAAGCTGCTGAGCTGTGAGCATATTCTGACTTATAGGTCTGAAACGTGTTATTGTTTGAAGAAATGTTTACAACAAATATTTAAGCAAAGGGAAGTATTCACGAAAAAGTGGTTTTCAAAGCCTTGAGCGATTCATAAATATTAGAAGCAGACACGAGGTTTTATGATACATTGCACACAATGTTAAGAACACCAAAAGGAAGGTAATTAGGGTTTCTTTCACTTTGAAGTCACACCTTTATATTTACTGGAGTACTAGTACATTGGGATTTATTATTTACAAATGTTTCTCCATTTTGTCTTTTAAAAAATAAACCATTTTCATAAGGTTTAGGGATTTGAAAACTGTTGAAACATCAATTGAAATTTTACACAATCCTAAAATGTTCTTAACTATTAATTAAAAATTGCTTGCCATTATTGTAGTCCTGTTAGCTATCATGATTTTGGAGCTAAGGTTGATGGTTTTCACGAGTGCTTTCCGAATGTACTGTCCACAGTGTTTCAAATGTACTTACATGCCCATGATTCTTATTTCGATTGCCTAATTTATGTTTCCTATTGTTAGCTTATAAAATATTTTTCATCGCTTTTATCTAAGTTAGTTATTCAAGTTATTAACGTGAACATTTTAAGACGCTTATGTTTAAGTTTGGCCGTTTCTATGTTAATAATTTTGGTTGTTCACTAATAACTTTAAGTATAGATAAGAACTATTTCAAGTTGAGGAAACTTAACACTTTTGAGATATTCCTACCACACATTATGCGGCAATACTAATACTTTTAAATGTGTAATAAAACAAAAATATTTTCACCATACATTAAAGATTGTGAAAGGAAATTGAATCAAAGAAGTCTGCTTGCATGCTGGTATAGGTATACCTTTAATCATTGAAGTGATTAATGACCAGTATTTCAGAGCCAAAGGAGTTTTAATAGTTTAATAGCAACTATGTAAAATTATATGTTTATTAAGATTAATGATCTCAAGTGTTTTATCCTTATCTATCTAGCCATTGATCCGGTTTATGCCGTCCGGTTTTTTGCCGTACGGTCAAAACCGTGTAGTGTGAAACGAGCCTAAAGGTTGTATTTTTTATAAGGTGTAAACACTTAAAATGGAATAAAACAAAGATGGCTTTTTTAAATTACAAATCGAAAGGAAATTTTCTGGCATTATAATTTAAATACATAATATTTCTGACCTATCGGGTGATTTTTTAAGAGCTTGAGAACTTTTTTTTAAAAAAAAAACGCATAAAATTTGCAAAATCTCATCGATTCTTTATTTGAAACGTTAGATTGGTCCATGACATTTACTTTTTGAAGATAATTTCATTTAAATGTTGACCGCGGCTGCGTCTTAGGTGGTCCATTCGGAAAGTCCAATTTTGGGTAACTTTTTCGAGCATTTCGGCCGGAATAGCCCGAATTTCTTCGGAAATGTTGTCTTCCAAAGCTGGAATAGTTGCTGGCTTATTTGTGTAGACTTTAGATTTGACGTAGCCCCGCAAAAAATAGTCTAAAGGCGTCAAATCGCATGATCTTGGTGGCCAACTTACCGGTCCATTCCTTGAGATGAATTGTTCTCCGAAGTTTTCCCTCAAAATGGCCATAGAATCGCGAGCTGTGTGGAATGTAGCGCCATCTTGTTGAAACCACATGTCAACCCAGTTCAGTTCTTCCATTTTTGGCAACAAAAAGTTTGTTAGCATTGAACGATAGCGATCGCCATTCACCGTAACGTTGCGTCCAACAGCATCTTTGAAAAAATACGGTCCAATGATTCCACCAGCGTACAAACCACACCAAACAGTGCATTTTTCGGGATGCATGGGCAGTTCTTGAACGGCTTCTGGTTGCTCTTCACTCCAAATGCGGCAATTTTGCTTATTTACGTAGCCATTCAACCAGAAATGAGCCTCATCGCTCATCGGACGTAAAGCGCGAAACACATTTCGAACCGAACACTGATTTTGGTAATAAAATTAAATGATTTGCAAGCGTTGCTCGTTAGTAAGTCTATTCATGATGAAATGTCAAAGCATACTGAGCATCTTTCTCTTTGACACCATGTCTGAAATCCCGCGTGATCTGTCAAATACTAATGCATGAAAATCCTAATTTCAAAAAAATCACCCATTATAACCATGGCTAGCTCGGAAATATTCTTAGCTGCAGGCCCAATTTTCGATGACTTTTTGAAAGATTTTTTCCCTATATTGGGAACAATATGGCGAATGTTGTCTTCCAAGTGGTCAATCGTTTCGGAATTTTCGGCATCGACTATCGACCTTACAAATCCCCACATAAATAGGTCAAGCGGTGTTAAATCGCACAATCTTGTAGGCCCATTCACGGATCCGTGACCATAAGAATATCAAAACGTTTCCTTCGATAAATCACGAGCACGAGCTTTGTGACATATTGTTCCTTCTTGTTTGAACGTCAGCTTCAGCACATCATGGTGGTTAAATTGATAAACAAAAAGTCAGTAATCATGGCTCCATAGAGGTCCATTCTATGTAACCTTCTAGCCAGCATTGTTTTTAAAGAAGTATACGGATCAATTATTGCACCAACCGAACAGTCAATATATACTTTAGGATAATCATCACTCTCCAAATACCTACTGCAAAAAAATACCACGTGGTACGTATTTTGTATTCGAACAGAATAAATTGTTATCAATTTCCAAAATACAAACTATGAAGGTTAATGAGCATGCTAATGGAAAAGCAATAAATTATCTAAACGAAAAATTATTGGGCGGAAGGAAGACATAATAAATTCAATAAAATTGTCTCTAATGTGGTCTCGATATCGTTTTTATATGTTATACATGTACCTATACCATATCAATTGTGACAAGTTTAATTGGGTTTTTATATAAGGACTATGTTTAAGTACAATTATTATTTGATAGGTTAAATTAGGTCAAACCGGAAAACGTATGTATGTTATAGACATGTTTTGTATTTTTTTCTCATTTAAGTCTATTAAATAGTTTTTCTTTAATTTAGAATTGATGCATAGCATTATAATAAAGATATAAAGGGTGATTTTACAGCTATTTATGTTTTGAAAGTTGAGAACATCAAACTGTGTTCGGTAAGATTCAGCATTTCCTGATGGACCTTCTACTGACATAACAAAAATTAATCTGTTCTCGAAATTCATAGAGCATTTTTATTGATGAATTGTGTTTAGTGCTGAAGCTTATAATCTGCTTAAATGGCTTCGTTAATTCGCAAAATTGTCATACATGGAGTGAAGACAATCCTCTAACCATTAACGAACCACCATTAAATAAATAAATTAGATGGCGCAACAGTCCGTTGAAAACTAGGGTCTAGTGACTTACAACTCTTAACCATTTCTGTAAGCGATACATGTCAGGGATGGAGGGGACCTAAAGTTTTATTGACTCGCACCACTATACCTCGTTGTAGCCAAGGTACGGCTAAGGATATCCCGATTCAAGTCAAAACAAGGAAGTACTGTGAGAAATTTCGACGTCCTCTTCCAATCGAGTCTCTAACAAGAGAGGAACACTGGCTTCTTAGATTCCTTCCATGAAGGAATGAGGAATGCCACAACAGGTATAAGGTTCCTATATCTTACCGAAAGGTAAAAAAAAAACTCAGAAAGGTGTCAGTCAAGAACCATATCCTGTAAAAACGATCAGGGGAACATCGTAGTAGAACAGCATTCTATGATGAGAATATGGGAAGATCACTTCTCCAAATTTTAAAACGGCCAAGTATATGTTTTCATCAAAAAGGACATTGAACGGCTATGTCTTGGACTAAACGTCACCACAGACAAGATAAATCTTTGAGTTAGTTAACGGCTTTGTCCACCTAAGCACCGCTCTAAATTTAGGCAACGACGCTGAAATCAAACTGCGCAATTGAGTAGTAAAGTCACCATCTATAAATCATTCATCATCCTGGTTCTAATTTATACGCTGAGGCTTGGACCTTGTCAAGGTAAGATGAGAACATTTTAGCATGTTTCGAGTGAAAAATTCTTCTGCATAGATGGAGAGTGGAGGAGAAGATACGACGATTAACTGTACGAGCAGTACAAAGACACTGAACTGGTTAAAAGAATAAAAGTCCAATGACTTATATGACTGGGTTATGCAGAGCGATAATTTAATTTTCTTATACATACATGTACATAGTATTAGGGAAGGGTATAGAAAGCTATCTTTCCAGCTTCTGGGTTGTATTTGTATTTTTAAATAACCAAACAAATTTTAGAAAATAACAAAATGTTGGCAAAATTTTAAAAGAATTTTATAAAACTTTTGGGAAAAAGCTGTTCACATTGGTGGCATGGTTAAATTTTATTTGATATATGTGAATATTTTGAAACTCCTTAAAATTTGTCAAAATATTCGAAAAACTTTACAAAAAAAATGTTTACAATTTTCATCCTTTAAGCAATAGACAGGCATGTTTTTCTCATTTGCAATGCAATCTTGAAAAGAAAACTAACGCCATCTCTTAGAAAGGGGCAGAACTCTCAATGAAAATCCGTCAACTATAGAAAATAAAGTAATAAAAAATGTAATAAAAACCTTGGTTGGCACCATAAATGTTCTTTGCGTTGTTTTCCTTATATAGATACAACATGCATATAGAACACCCATCGCACTTATCATCCGTTTGAAAGGTACTCTTGAGTGCTTGAGACACTATGGTTGGACACACAGGGTAGCCCAAATGTCACTTATGGGATGCCATTAAATTCACTAAATCACCATTGAATTGATTGATTTTGTCTGAAGACTAAACCAGACACGATGATGAACGTTGACCATGGACAGGACATCTTTATGTGATGAGAAATTGCTAGACATGCAATCAATATACATACATACATATACATAAGTAGAAACCAAACAACCCCATAAAGCAATAACTGTACCTATAGTGCAATTGCAAACGCCATCATGATGAGCAAACATAATGAACATGTTTATCTTCTTTCCACCATGGATATGACGTGGCGTCCTTTGACATTGCCGTTCGTCGTCGCGTTCGTTGGGGTTTCTAATTGGCCTGATTTAAAGAGATTGTATGGATTTCTTCTTCTTTTTTTCGTCAAAAAACACTGAAGTGTGCGAATATCGCCATCAAGGGGATTGTTTTTTGTATGTTTCATGGGGAGTCGTGGTTCAATGACCGTTTTTGTGCAAAAAAATAAATGTGCACAGGTGTTTTAGGGATTGCAATAATAGCATGTTACTCTGATGTTCACTTCAACCCCTGTGTAAAGTTAATTTTCACTAAAAGGACATTAAACCCATGTGCAAGGATAGATACATACACATGTACATACATACATCCACAATAGATACAAAAAAAAGATATTTTAACTAAATGTATAGCCACACCATCCCTTAATTCTGATGGAACATCATACTTGCGATGTGAAAATTGCGGCAGCGCCTAGCCATGCGCAATAACGAGATGGAATCCCTTTTAAGCATCCCCTATTATTTTGGATGTAAAGTATAGGATGTGAAACAGAATTTTTTTTTATTTTGTTCATTTAAAATATTTTCAAAAATAAACATTTTTATTTAGTTAGAAATATACGAGTATATGAATTTCAACAAATATTAAATATGGGAACTTATTACGAGAGAGTTTAATTGTATATAAAAGCTAACAAGAAACTATCGCTGCTGAAGATATTCTTAATTATCTACGAGTGAACCTAATATTTCAATCGATATTTTTCTATGTAGTGAAAAGAAGCCATAATGATTTTTAGAAGACCTTTTCAAACAAAATTCGAGAATTTATTGAAAGAAAATTCAGTGGCAAAACGTCTGTTTTAAACAATTTGATGTTTCTATAAAAGATAACTATTTAAGGTTAGATGTAGTTTAAAATTAAAAAGACCTGCAAATTAAGCTAATGACGTTTGGTTGTATCCTATTCCGGGAAAGTGTAAAACAAAATGAGGTTTTTCTGCTAATTTCCAAATTAGATTAGGTTATAGGTTGATGGGCTGGCGACCGATGTCTTTATCGCCACACTTAAATCAATATAGATCCATTGTGATACCCTGAAGTATTGAACTTCTCTAAAAGAGTGATAAGACAAATGATATCAATTTTTGCCCAGGTGCATATTCAAGCGGGATTTTGTCGAAATTGGGACATAGTTTCCTTGCCGTGACACAGGTTTCGAGGCATTTCCATCTTTCATTGGTTTCTTGGAGTATCCTGTTACCAATGATGCATTTTAATGTTTAGTTCTAGAAATCAATCGAAAACATTTAAATTTGTTTTCACTACTTCACATTTCGATTAATTTTTAAAATTTCCCAAATTTTTCAATTCTTATCAATAAACCTCACATCAGTTCTTATATTACTACTACTATTATATTACTATTTAAGCTTTTAGTAGCTTAGTTTGATGATTACATTTATTTATTTACAATATTATTAACTAAATGTTTTAAAACGTTAAGACAAAAAGTATTGTTACAAAGAAAAACAAAATTACAACATTTAAACTATATTGAATTTAAAAATAAAATAGTTAGGTAAAATTTTGATAAGTTAACAATGTTGGTTATTGAGATAAGCGCCCCCCCAAGCCTTTCCATGTGTCTCTATTTTTGGCTTCCTAGTACCAATTTGAGCTTATTTGTGATAGATCATCACTCCATCTTTTATTGGGTCGCCCTGCTGGTCTATTGTTCTCTAGTCCTAAAGTCCTAGAGTCTAGATACATATCCTTCAAGCTCCATTTCAGCCTTCTTGTTCTATTTATGACGTCAATATTTTTGGTTCTATTGCGAATATCTTCATTTCGTACCCTTTGACTTGGTCGCATGTTCAGAATTTTTCTTTTCACTTTGGTCCCGCACATATCCATAGCTTGTAAGGGTTTTTGCAATCAAGCTCATTGTTTGTAGTCCGTAAGTAATGATCGGTAGAATAGCAGAGTGGATAATACATTTCATTGTGTCTGCACTTTGGTCCAAATGTAAAATATGTTTAAGGCTCCAGAATTGTTTTCAGGTGTTTGTTATGCGTCTGTTAATTTCTTTATTTTCTTTGTCTTTTAATGATTTTAGGTGTCCCAAATGTATGTATTCTTCTACGTTTTCAATTTTTTCTTCGCCTAACGTTATATCGTAGTACCCGTGGCATCCCTGCCTGTGCCACCTTAATTTAAAAAAAAAAACAAAAAAAAAAACGGGTACTGCCTCTTGCGAGGAATTGACAAATTCTCCAAGAGTAATGCTTGTCATGAAAAAGTGCTTTCTAAAATAAGCCGTTCGGATTCGGCATAAAACTGTAGGTCCCCTCCATCTCTGACAACAGTACTCGCACACAGGAATGGTTGAGAGTTGTAAGTCACTAGGCCCTGGTTCTCTACGGACTGTTGCGCCACCTAATTCATTCAACGTTATATCGTCATTTGTGTGATTTGAAATGACTTTAGTTTTCGACTACACAAGGTAGTTTGTTCCGTCCATATGTCTTCGATGTGTATATAGCTTTTGTAGAAATAAGAATTACATATCGTCTGCAAATCTTAAATTCAGTTTTTATAGGGGTATCTAATCATGTTAAATAAAATTGTCCACTATTTTTCAATGAGAGTTTCATTTGGAGTTATAGTAAAGAAGTACCTAGAGGTTTACCTTTGAACCATTATATGAACAGCTGATTTTTTTAACAGACATTTTTGCAAGCAAGAAGCAAAATTGATTTAGTAACACATTTAAAGCTTAAATGGCCTGCACAATTTAGTTTCATTTTGGACATGACGGTAACAGGGGTAACAATAGTCTCCATAGCAATTTGTTGGTCTAAAAACGAGTATTCGAATTTTTCTCAAAAAACAACCGGATGGATTGTCTCGATTTTTCTCTGAAATGTTTTTTCTTGACTTGGCTTCTTTTGATATAAAAATATATTTTTGTATTGCTCTAAAAGAGTATTCCTGATAAAAGTATAATTTTGTACTTAAATTATCTGTGGATCTAATAAACCAATTTAGATAATTTGTATTCCTGAACGAGTTATTATTTTGTTTGAATAATATTTAATACCTAATCACAAATGTCTATTTTTTTTTTTTTTTTTTTTATTTATTTTTTTCTTAATTTGATATCTCAAAATATGGTCAACAATTTTTGACTAAATCCAAAAATTTATATTTATACTCGTAAGCACTGAATAACTACATTCAAAAAACATTTCTATTTTTATTATGATTTACCTGCTTCATTTGTTCAGCAAATATAATTATTAAATTGAAAGATTTCAAAATTTCGTACAAACACTATTAAATTATCGAAATTGGACAACTGTTGGGAGAGTGTAATGGGCTATCTTAAAATCAAACCCAGAACAAGTCGTGTATTGAAAAAATATATTTAATACAATATTAAGGAAATTGGCCGTAACAATTTCGACAAAAGATTGCTTATGTCTCAGCAAACCCATTAAGTCTCTTTATAATGCAGTATTACGTCTTGTATATTTTAGGACGTTCTATAAAATCCGAAAAATATCTTTACATCAGTCTTAAGCATAATGTACTTAGACTTACTTTAGTTATTATAATTTGAATTTTTGTTAGGAGATTCTGTAAAAGTAAAGTAATATTTCATAATAAAATCGTCAAAAACTATACATTTTGATTTTCTTAAAAAGGATAATATTTTTATTTGAATAGGTGAAGCTTAATTGACTAATTTTCACTAAATGTTTATTTGTAGATAGTCCAACTATGGATCTTTTTTGAGAGGAATTTTGATTAATATAAAGGGTGATTTTTTTGAGGTTAGGATTTTCATGCATTAGTATTTGACAGATCACGCGGGATTTCAGACATGGTGTCAAAGAGAAGATGCTCAGTATGCTTTGACATTTCATCACGAATAGACTTACTAACGAGCAACGCTTGCAAATCATTGAATTTTATTACCAAAATCAGTGTTCGGTTCGAAATGTGAAATCCGCTTTTTTATCGACAAATTTTGTTCAGCGATGAGGCTCATTTCTGGTTGAATGGCTACGTAAATAAGCAAAATTGCCGCATTTGGAGTGAAGAGCAACCAGAAGCCGTTCAAGAACTGCCCATGTATCCCGAAAAATGCACTGTTTGGTGTGGTTTGTACGCTGGTGGAATCATTGGACCGTATTTTTTCAAAGATGCTGTTGGACGCAACGTTACGGTGAATGGCGATCGCTATCGTTCAATGCTAACAAACTTTTTGTTGCCAAAAATAGAAGAACTGAACTTGGTTGACATGTGGTTTCAACAAGATGGCGCTACATGCCACACAGCTCGCGATTCTATGGCCATTTTGAGGGAAAACTCAAACTTCCAGCTTTGGAAGACAACATTTCCGAAGAAATTCGGGCTATTCCGGCCGAAATGCTCGAAAAAGTTACCCAAAATTGGACTTTCCGAATGGACCACCTAAGACGCAGCCGCGGTCAACATTTAAATGAAATTATCTTCAAAAAGTAAATGTCATGGACCAATCTAACGTTTCAAATAAAGAATCGATGAGATTTTGCAAATTTTATGCGTTTTTTTTTTAAAAAAAAGTTCTCAAGCTCTTAAAAAATCACCCGATATAACCCAACATTAAACCTGACCTTTAAATTTGATTACCTATACCTTCTTTGACAAGTCTGCTAAAAAAGTAAGCTTTTGTAGTGAATTTTCCAAAATATATAGACGATTTCTTTAATCTCAGTCTATCTGAATACTAGGGCGGTTAAAAAAAATTGGAAATGCTTAAAGAAAACATTAAAAAATTAAGAACTGTACGCGATTTGATCAATAAATTTATATAAAAATGCTGAAATCAATCAAGATTTGATCATTTTGAAAACGAACCTACTTTAACAAAATTACAAAATAAACTGCTTAGCGAAAACGAAGTAATATTCCAATTACTAATATTCTGCAAATATCGTATATTATATTGTTATATTTTTCTATGAAAGCTGTATTTCCGCTATCAACTGAACAAAACTCAATTTTAGGGATTTTTAGGGATTTTTCGGCATTTTTTAATTTGATGTTTTATATAAATCACACAGTAATTGCAAGTTCATTTAGCATATGGAGTTATTTGGACCATTTCTTGAAAAATCAGGCATCAACTGCTTTATAGTACAACAAATATTAAACATGCTGTAAAAGCGATCATATGCGTCATAATCTTCAATAAAGTTAAAATTTTAACTTATCTTAAAAACTTTATTGGCTTAACATTGTTGTTACTGGAGAAAAATCAAAATTTAAATAAAATGAATTACATCAAAAACAAAATAAAAAATAAATAAATAAATTAGGTGGTGCAATAGTCCGTAAAGAACCAGGGCATAGTGACTTACAACTCTCAACCATTCGTGTGTGCGAGTACTGTTGTCAGGAATGGATCAAAAACAAAATTCATAAATTTAATCAAGAAGAACCTGCATAGTTTTTGTATATTACATAAATTCAAAAACTGTTTGGCAACACAGTTAAATGAACTTAACTGTCGCTAAAAGAATACCATTTAATATGCAAAGCAGAGAAAACGTGGTGGGTATGGGAATATCCAACATTTTATCGTTTCATTTAAGGTATACCGTCGGTAAAATAATTTCTATAGTAAGCATAGTATTAACATTTGAATTTTTAATTTAATTTTCAATTTACTTTGAGCTCATAAAGTAGGTACCTAACCTACCTTTACCTACCTACCATCTAACTATCTTTCATCATGCTCAAGTCAGCGTTTTCAAATAACAAACTTTTCTCGAGTCATGTTAAATTTGTTCTATACCAACTAGCTCCGATTCCCCGTAGAATGTATCCCAAAAGTATATTTATCTTAATTATGCCCAAATTGTGTATAGTAGATAACAATTTTCTTCCTTGGTATATTTGTAGGTATATGAGTATATGTTTATATATTCTGGTATACTGGGTTGTGTTTATTTTGGATGAAATACATATATATGTATATAATTAAGCTCCAAACCGCTTCGTTCCTTATCAAAAAAAGAAAATGTAATTCTAATGAAGTATTTCGAATGTTATCAGATACGATACGGTCCCTGGTAGTTTGACTTTTCTCATTCCTCCATCTTTCATATACGTCATTTCGAACTCATTCACTTATATATATACCTTAAACAATCTAATCCTCCTACGCAATTACCATCGTATTTTGATTTCCTTCCCATACTATATCCTGATGATGATGGGGTGGATATGGATATAAATATAGATGTATTTTCTTTAGCATAACGGTTCACTGAGGGAAGAGAAAAATCGTCATCCCAATCCCAAGTAAAAATTTCCATTTTATCTTGCTTTCAAAAATCATGCCAGCCAATTCACTTGTATTTCCCCCAAAATAATTTTCATCGACTTCTTTTTTAATTTTGTTTTTCTTTTGAAACCAACAAATCAACCCTCCTTGCTTCTTGACTAAAATAAACTGTTTTTCTTTGGAATCTTTCCCCCAAATGTAAGCGACAATGGCCCTTATGTATATAGGTAGGTACATATAGATTTTCCATTTCTGGAGAAGGATTCATTTTATATACATGAATGTATATATCCCAACAGAAGGAAACAAAACATTCATATGGCTTCGTGCTTCGGCATAGTATCTATTTCTGGGCAAATATACCTATCTATACGATTCCCTTTTGTATCTAAATATGTTTCTTGCCACATTCAAGCTGTATTCCCTTTTCCATGATGGTATCCTTCGGGCGCAAGAATAATATGGTTATTTTCACTTCTTCTTCTTCTTCTTCTTCTTCCAAAGACCCGACCATGACATGTCATCTAAATGGGATAGCGAAAAAAAAGAAGAAAATACCTACTGTGAGTGTAGCCGAAGCCCACCCGAAGGAGAGGGTAAAGAAAACGCAAGTCAAAGGTTTCTTTATTTGACTTTCTGATTGGGTGTTTGTTTTCAAAAGGGGACATTGCTGAGTGAAGAAAATGCAAACTTTCTACAAGGACTCAGTATAGGTACAGAAAAATCACACACAAATACAAACGAAACTGAATATCCTGTTTGTGTCAAAAATGCGAGGGTATGAGAAAATTTGAAAATTGCGAAAATGTTTTCCTTTTCCCTGCGTACCTTTTCTTATAGACACATCCCCAAGGCATTTGAAATTATTGTTTGAATGAAATTTATGCGTTTGAAAAGTTCGAGGGGAGAGGTTTATAAATTACGAGTATATTCGCGCAGGGATTTTCATCTGATAAAAAAATGAAATAAAAATAATAAAAAAAAAAATTTAAGAAAAACAAAAACTTGGAATGGCTTTTTTCGTTCGTTTGTTCGCGTCGTTGTTGTTGGTTGGAATTTATATCAAAAGCAATTTTCATCGCTCGTGCTGTGAATTCTACATTTCTAAATGTAATAAGCTCTGAAATTTATATACATATATAAATAAATGTATAGGTATACCTAATACTATTTGCATAGCAATATGGGCTTAAATATGATTTAAAATAACATTTTCGAGGTAATCTTGGAAGAGGATATGCTGTATTACCAGTTATACCACCAGGGGGTTAAAAAGATTATAATACGATATGAAAACTCGCAGTTGGAATAAATAAATAACGAAATGAAGTCTTTTTACTAAAATGATGGAAGAAGAGTATGCCTGAGGAGAAAGTAAATATGTTTTTAGATTTATAGATATCCATACCTAAAGCCTGCTTGGTTTTGAATTATACCTAACAAAAATTGAAATGGACTCTTTAATTCGAAAAAGATTAAGTTAAGAAGATTTTTGAGATGATTTGTGGGACTCAAAATGAGGCTTTTTATGGTTTAATATTTTAACTTTAAATTAAATACTGAATTTTGATGGTATCAAGAGTATGTAGTGCAAGTACTTGGTTCTTCAATCAAAGGTTTATTTTGAAATACACGAGTATGTTTTCGGAACAAATCAATTGATGTTTTTTTCGATGCAAATAAGAACTTGCAGCTGTATGTCTTAGATAACCTGTGAGTTAAATTACAAGATCTCGGGGCCAATTGTGATCACTTTTTGGAAAAGTAACACGGCTTCGTTTCTTGTCTTATTATTTACCTTACTTTAAACAACAGTTAACTTAATATTTATTTATAAAACTTCATGCTTATATAAATATATAAAAATAATAAATACGTAAGCATCTAATTTTGAAAATTATGCCTTGGATTAAAAGCAGTATATTTTGGTAAAAAAAAACGGTTTTGAAAAATATTTAAAATAAGATTTTAAAATAAATAACAACATTTCAATTTTGAACATTATATATTTAACAAAAAAGAAACTCTCCTTTTTTAAATCTTTCATAACGCTAATTTTGAACAATTAGGTTAAGTAAATTTGTTTCGTTCAATATAATTTTATATTTTATGTGAAATGAGTAAAAGACAAATAGGAAAATGTATATAAATATCTAAAATAAAATTGAGTAAAAACTTTTTGAATGTGTTGGAAAATGGTCGGACCATTTATGATCAGAAATACTCGTTAACAGTAGCTTAAGGGTTTAATATAATTAAATAAATTAATTAATTCATGAAATAAGAAAAGTGTGTTTTCAGCATTATCCTGAAAGTACTTATTTATAAGAATTCAGTTTCATAACGACACGATTTTTGACGATCAAAGTGGTCCAAATTTATGAACAGGGTTATCTATTTTGCGGTTTCAAAAGTAAACGTAAATAAAACACATATTAAATATTTTTCTTTCATTATATTTCTTTTTTATTATAAAGTTTGAATGTTGAAGTTATGTTTTAAACACTACATCATTTAAATGACCACCACGCGAATTGTTTCAACATCGATTCTTTTTGAGGTAATTTTCGATCACTTTTTGACACATATTAGGCGGTATCTCAGCCATGACTTGATGAATGCTGGTTTTTAAATGCAGCGGTGTCAAATCGCATGATCTTGGTAGCCTGCTGATATCGCCACGACGAGAAATTACGCGGCCAGGAAATGTCTCTTGCAATAAATCCATATTCGCTCAAATTGTGTGGCATTTTGCACTGTATTGTTGAAACCACATATTCTCCAAGTCGTATTCTTAAATAGCAGGCAAACAAATTTCTGTTATCATATGACCATACCGCTCCAAATTGGCGGAAAAAACTTCGTTTTCGAAGAAGTAAGGTCCAATCACACCTTCGGACCAAAGAGCGAACCAAACAGTGACTTTTTGTCGAACGACAATTTTGTATATTAACATATACAACATTTTGTTCGAAAAATCGCCGTCCACCGCCTGTTGTTCAAGCACCCATTAGACGTATGTTCGACGTTGTGAATGGTTAGCTGGATTGATGCAGGTGTAGATTCAAATGCAAAATACGCCATAATTTGCCTTAAGACAGTCCTAATTCCTGAGACTATAGGAATCGACACATTCTGGTCTTCGGCAACACTTTTACTTACAGCTGCGATATTTTCAGTGGTACGAGGGAAACGATGATGCATGGGCCTTACAATATCTGCAACCAATCCAGTCTCTTGAAATTTCTTTACAATTTTGCCAATTGCTTGCGTGGTTGGATGACCATAATCTACTCTTAAAGCACGATATGTGGCTTTGGCAAAATCACCATTTTTGTAGCAGGTTTTAACAATTTGCATGCGTTGCACGATAGTTAAGCGATCTATTTTCGAAAAAGTCAGACTTTCAACTGATAAAAATAATTATTTAAAAACTTTGTTTGACAGATGACGAATTCCAGCCCGATACTTTTAAAACTGAAAAAGGGATAACCCGTTATAAAAATATTGTTAAAAACGGGTATTTTTAAAACTTAAGTAAATAGTTAAAATTAGAATTTGGAATCGAAATTAGCACTAAAAATTAAATCCAAGAAGTATTTTCCAAAACTATTAAATTATCAAATTCAAGTTTTTCTCGAAGCTTCACATAGATTCAAATTAAGACTCATAACTTATGAGAATTTCCAGAAACTAAGTAAGATACTAAAATGCTCTAAAAGAAAAAGATCCATCCATCCATTTTGAGTTTTGTCTTAGGCTTAAAAACTCCGTTTTTGGTTGTTTTAGTGAAAAACATGATGTGATAGAAAAATGTTTAGGCAAGATTTGAATTTAGGACATCTTAATTTTTTGAAAAAGTATTCTTTTGTTTGTGCAACAGAAATAACACCTACTTTTGTCGACCAGAGTAATAAATCGTATAATTGTCTGATCAATCTGAAAATATTTTGTATTTTTCGTATCATAATGAATAGACTTACCTACACCTAACAACATTTAAAAATATCGAAAATTTATTATCAAATATTGGTTCAATTCTCGCGCATTATATATACTACGTCGAGAGCGTGTGGCGTGCCCTTCAAGATCTTGCGATTTAACACAGTTGGACTATTTATTGAAGTCGGATGTTTAAGCAGATAAGTTCCAGACGTTTAATCGCTGAACAAATTGTCGAAAATTAAACCTTTGTATATGTGAGATTTTAAAGAACAAGATATTACTTGAGAGTTTTCTCTTTTCTTTTTTTTTAAATAAGAAGGTTTAAAATATAAAAACTCATCAAACATTTTAAGCGGGTATAATTCATATAATTTTTAGACAAATCAAAAGCATCTTTATTGCATATATTATAAGGACCTTAAAACCCAATATGCTCATTTAAATATAATAATCGACCTTGCGGTAACCAATATTGCTTATTTTTGATAATTGAACAAAAATGTATTTAGAGCGTTTCCACATACAATTTAATTAGTTATACCTGCAAACAAATTTTCAATTTTTGTCTATCCAGAAAGTGAACCTGAAAAAAATTACCACAAATGATTATGTATTTGTCCACATTTTTCGAATATCAAGTTCTAAAATATTTCGCAATGCAAAGTAAATGTTGTTATTTAAAACATTTTTGCAATTACTGTATAACATATACAATACAAGTATCTATAACTTTACCCTCAAAATCTTTAACAAGCGCATGCACCTTACCCGCTTTCACAAGAAAAAACAAAAAAACAGACACATACACAAAAATAGAAAACATTTCACTAAAAATAACAATTTTTGTTTGTCCTCCCCAATACAGTAAAGAACCAAAAGTGTCTCTTTATTTATATCTATGTATCTATACCCATAGCAAAAAATAGATACAAAAATAATAAAGGTCGAGGAGAAATCATCATCAAAAAAAAAAAATATACACCCCAACACTGGCGTCGTCGCCATATATCACTTTTTGACACCCAAAAATACCATAGTTAGATACATTTTTCTACCAAAAAATGAGCTATTTTGCTTGGACTTCTCATAATCAAAATCAAACTTCATTCAAATAGTTTCCACAGGTTTACCTTTAAAAAAACCTTCGTTACCATTTTCCTTTCTATTTTTTTTATAAATTTGTATCTGATGTTCATTGATTTTCAATCATAGACAATTTTTGCCCCTTACTACGCAAGTGGAAACAAATATGTATATATCCTTCCAATAGTAAAAATAATTCAATACTAGGTTCTCTGTGTATAGCAAGACACCAAACACACTCAAACTGTTAACCAAGGCATTCGATAAAAAAGAAGTCTCCCAACGTGACGCTATAATAACAGGATGGCACAAACAAATGCATTTTTCCAATACGAATGTCTTCCCCAGCTTGAATTCCAAACATGTCTATACAACTGATTGTACGAGTATCTATGCCTAAACATAGCTTATAGCTACCCTGCCAAACCGTAGCTACAAACATGTATCTGAAATTCTTTAATGGGATTTTTTTACGTTATATACTTACTCATGGAGGTTGTAGCCCAACACCAAATCTTCGGCGGCACCTCCACTTCGGACTTCTTTTTTGTATTTTTGCAAACTTGCTCTTCGAGATTTTTCATTTTCGACCAGAAAGTAGTTTTGTCTAGCTTTTAGTTATATGTTCAAGATTCTTATTTCGATGACGAACTCTAGTTTATTTATCATAGGAAAATTATTTGCTTTCATTCTCATATAGGCATTCTCGAGGCTCCAGAATACTTATAAGATGTCAAAGATACTTTTGTATCTTTTTGATTTTTATACAGAATACCTTATATCCGTGTATCATTTCATAGAGACCTAAGACTGTTGCCACAGAATCTATCCTTAAACACCTATAACACTTCGTCATCCCCGTGGTGTGGCGTTCGAATCCAAAGCAAAGTATCTAGATACAGTCCTTTACATAGAGCGGATACATCGAATCCGTTTGTAATGTAAATGCGACGAGTGTGTCGAACGAGATCAAACACTATATACTCGTATACCTCACTAGCGATGGCAGCACGCAAAGTCCACAGAGAGAGTGAAGAGAGAGAAAAACATTTTTATTAGATTTTGGGAAGTATAAGTATAAATTTTATATCTTTTTTTATATCTTTTTTCTGTTTTTGGCTTGATGTTTCTTTAGTTTGGTTTGTTCATCGTATGGTTTTTTCGCCTTATTCATTTTGTTTTCGAATCTGTGTGTGTGTACATGTGCAAATGTATGCATGTGAGTGTATATGTGGGTAGGGTATACTGCCACTTCGAGCGAGGTATATGCTGAAAGATACACGTTGACGGTGCTGGGGTAGTAGAAACAGATCGCCAAGAATAACACAACAAAACATTTTTGGACAGTTTTCTATCAGAAGTCCTTCATTCTGATGCTATCTTACAGAATAAACAAGAATTTTTTCATCAATCGTCTTATGAACATCCTTTTGATTAAGAAAAAATTATCCATCTATATACATTTACCTAATTGTTATTGTGTAGATTTTTGTTCGTTTTTTCTTGAATTAAATTTTCGCAAACAAAAGAAAATATATATATAAAAAAAAACAACTTATGTTCGTGAACTCGGGAAGACCTTGGATTTTTTTTTAAATAAAAAAAATTAACAAAAAATAAACAATGTGAATGTACTTGTGGTGTGTGTGCAAAAAATTACATTATTAAATTTATTTTATAAATAAACAACCAACAAAAATTCTCTTGTCAAGGTGAATTATTGTTTTTATGCGAAGTACAAAATATAAATTAAATCGCGTGTTTGTGTCGCTTACCCTTTCTACAATGTTTCTATAATGCCGGCTTTAAGTTTCTTCTATCATCTACAAGTGCCTAAGTGATTTCGTGATTTTTCGTTTTTACTTCATCGTTGTCGTCGTCGTCTCTTTTTAGCCTGAACGAGGCCATTTCGTGGTTACGTTGTATGCAAATGTTTTGTTATCTTTCTATATTTTTGTTTTAATTTAAGAAATAGCGGGGGTCATGATTTATTTGTATGTTTAATTTTGTTGAGTTTTTCATTTGGGGGTTTTCTAACTTTTCTACGATATCTTATATAATTTTAAATTATTGTGTGTGATATTTATTGACCAGATAGAGAACTAAATGTCCCAAAACCATAGAACATTTAATACACTATTTTACTCTGAACAATTTGTTGGTTAGATTTGTAATGAAAATCCTGTTGATATTAACTTACAAGGGCAACGAAGAACCTGAAGATGAATTTAAGGTAAGTACCTTTAAATAAAACCTTTATTTGTTTAAAAAAAACATTCAGACATTTCTTAAGTTAACTTTTTTTCTTTGCACTTCCTTACTAAAAGTACAAAAGTTGATAAATTGTTAATTTATGTTTCATTTCTTTAATCGGGATAAAAGCTTTTACAAACAAGTTGTACTTCTATGTTCACCTACATATAGTAGGTTAATATTTTCATGATACTAGAAAAAGTTTTTAATTTTATTTAATAACGTTCAAAAAGTTTTTAAAAAATTTCATATCTTCGTGTTGTATTTTCATTCAAATTAAAAATTAATGTATTCTATTAAAACGTGTTAAAAAAGTTAGTTATTTAAATATTAAAAAACATACATATTTCGTGCCTTAAAACATAATCCTGTCGTTTATGTTATGGAAATTACAAATTTTCAATGTATTTTCATTTGACATATGGAATGAATTTTTCACAGATAAAAATGCTGGAATCAAAGTAAAGCATCGGGTGTTTTTTAAAGAGCTTGATAACTTTAAATATCTAATATTAAAATACAAAAATATTGTTGGAATTATTATTATACCTAATATGGTAGAAAATGGGATTTATTTTTAAATATGATTTCTGACAAATGGAGACCGTAGTCATAAGTGTCTAGTTGCTGGAACAAAGGAGCCAGTTAAAAGGGACCATATCTGATGGAAATAAAGTTGTCACTGAATTGTATGCGTTGTATAAAAAGTAGCTCCGTATTTTCGGAAACAAGTGTCGTCGGTGTTTGATAAACCATACAAAAGAAGATTTAGTTTAAGTTTTGCTTTTGTTGAAATAAAAATTCAAATGAGTCTCAATGCTCAGTTGGGCATGTTTTTTTAAAACCAAATTGGTTATTTGGAATAATATGTGTTTCTTTAGTGAAGTTATTTACATGATCTGCCAAAATTCTTTCAAACAGCTTTCCAATATTAGAAAGTAATGAAATAGGAAGAAATTTTGAAATATCTCTTGTAGCTTTGGTTTTTCTATTGGTAGGTACTATTAATGCTTCGTTCCAAGTAAAGTAACCATTGGTAATACAATGATTAAATATTGTAGATAAAACTGTATCTAAAGAAATAGGAATTTTTCTCAAAGTGAAATTAAATATCTGATCAATGTTCAGAGGCTATTCTAAATGCTTTTTATAACTAGAACTTGTTGCTTTATTTGAAAGAGAAAAATGTGTTAAATTTCTACCTAACTAAGCTGTTTTGAATTCAATAATTGCAACAGAAACATCGCCGCCAGTGAAAACTGAAGAGTACAAATCCTTAAATGCATCTGATTTGGATATAATGTCACTCAAATTTTGTCCGTTCTATTTTAGTATATCCTTTAATATATCCGTACCAAAATATTTTCGGCCTGTTATCTTATCAATTTCTTTAAAGGCAAAAGGCGAAGGTTTAATTTTCTCAAGCCTTGAATGAAATGCATTGTTTAAGTCTATATTGACATTATCTACACTAATATTATAAAGAGGAAATATTTGTATTTTTGTATGTAACGAATAAACTCAAAAAGTACTGGACCGATTTTAATAATTCTTTTGTCATTAGAAAGCTAAATTATTACTGAGTAACATAGGCCATATTTAGTTCTAGATTACTATAGAAATCTTTAGAAATTCCAATTAAAACCAACCGAAGGTGTAAAAAAAATTAGCCATAAAATGTCTTTCATCGCATACGCTGCGAAGAGTATTAATGATAGGACAAAAAAATGTTCGACAATATCTACATCTACACTAATATTATAAAGAGGAAATATTTGTATTTTGTATGTATAATAAAAACTCAAAAAGTACTGGACCGATTTTAATAACTCTTTTTTAATTAGAAAGCTACATTAATCTGTACCTATATTTATGTCTACTCGTGCGATGTAGTTGCGCCACCCAATTGATTGCGCCACCCAATTTATTTATTTTATATACTAACTTTTATAAAGTCGAAATCATCGAAAGCTGATGCTTCAAATTTTTCAAAAAATTCAAAACCAATTAAGTATATTTTGCGTTTTCTATTTCTTTTTTAACAACATGTAACGATTTTTGTGGTTTTTAACATACATAGATTTCCTATAACTCTTGATTTTATTGTTTTATTTTAATATGAAACGGTAGAAGTTTGTACTATCTCCTGGCTTTAATAGCTAAGAAAGTTATTGTGAAGTTTTGTATTTGTTTCTTTTTTATAACCTAATATTTTCATTGATTTTATTTTGTTCCGATTATTTTAATCTTAATAACGTTGGGTTTTGATTATACAAAATAAAAATAATACTTAAAAACGTATTTAAAAATAATAAGTACAAGTATTTATATAAGTAGAAGAAATAGCAGTTACTGTCAAATGATCGATTTACCACTGGTAACCTTTTCAATGGAAACGTCTCTAATAAGCTTCAAAATAATCTTTTTCTGAATCGGAATTTTGATTTCAAAATACTATATTTTCATGGTCACAAGAAAACAGACTATATTCTTTGCCAAATCAATAAAGATTTTTCGGTGAGAGCACTCTCAAAATAATAAAAAAGAAGGATTCGCTTTGTTTATAGTTTGGTTAAAGAAAGTCTAACATTTACAATAATCTCATCTCATTGAAACAAAAATTTAGAACGCTTACAGCCAATTTCTTGACAAAGTTCTAAAATCAATTTAAAACTCGATCTAATAACTCTCGGTTTACCTTTAAAATGTTGTTTTAAAAATATTTAGAATTCGATTATTTCTTCACTCTCTATAATTTCCTTAGAAATCAGTGTAAATTTATTATTAAGTGTATCTGGGGTAGGACCTTTTGACAAAACTTTGTCACGATTGATCGAAAAATAATATTGAATGTTTATCAGTTTTGATTTAGCGGTAAACAATTTTATCATTTAATTCAGTTTATTAAATAAATTGTCGATTTAAATTAATTTTCACTTTTATTTTTCTGTGAACCAATGTCGTTTAGAAGCTTTTGATTGTGTTTTCAATAAAAATATATTAGGTGGCGCAACAGTCCGTTGAGAACTAGGGCCTAGTGACTTACAACTCTCAACCATTCCTGTGTGCGAGTACTGGTGTCAGGGATGGAGGGACCTACAGTTTTAAGCTGAATCCGAACGGCTAATTTGAGAAAGCACTTTTCATGACAAGAATTACTCTTGGAGAATTAGTCAATTCCTCGCAAGAGGCAGTACCTACCCGTGCAAAAAAAACTTTAGATGGCACAGGCAGGGATCGAACCATAGACCTTTGGCATGACAGTTCAACGCATTTTTTTTTTATTTTTTTTTTTAATTCATTTTTATTAATTCATTCTTAAAACTATCTCAACCATAACTTACAACTAACTTACTGGTCCCATACGGACACTCTAAGTTAAACAATAATACTTAATGCTAATGCCTTTCGGCCCTAAGATCTATTTAAGTTCAATTCAATTTTATTTATTTTTGTATTCATTAGAAAATTCAAAAAAACTAATATCAATATCCTTTTTTATTTTTACTTAAAACTACTTAAAATAAGGTCCTTAAAATAAAACTTAAACTAACTTAAACTACCTATTCTACCTCTAAATTACTTAAAACAAGAACAACCACAGCAGCAAATCTAACTATCTAACGTTTTTTGTTTTTCATATATTGTTTCTTTTTTTTCTTATTTTTTTTATTCCATGTTTTTTTTTTCTTTTAATTTTTTTGTTTTTAATTTTTTTTTTGTATTTTTCTTTTTTGTATTTTTTGTTTTTTTTTTTGTATTTTTTTTGTGCCACCATGCCTATTCTACTTAAAACTAAACCCTAAAACTATAAAACAAGTATGTAAGCCGGCCAAGGCTTTAAACCCCATCCCGACTACCCACTATCAAGTTCCGATTGAAGCCACCAAAACTGGTACTCCTGCTTCACCCTATCAGTTCGGTCCCGTTCGGACACAGCCCTACTGAACCGAAGGAGCTCTGCTCCGCCTTGTGCCACGACGTCCCGATTGTACAGGAGTCGCCTATCCACGGTTCGTCGTCTGACGTGGTAGATTAGCGGAACTGCCAATCTGTCCTGTATCAGACCGCATCTATCTAAAAAGAGGAATGCCTCTGGTGGCGTGCACTAGTTCAACGCACTAACTATCATGCCACGGTACTACAATATTTTTTTCAATATTATTTTTTATTTCTTGATTTTAAAATGTTTTGCCTATTTGGTTCTAATAAATGTTCAAAATTCTCGCTGTCATTAGACCTATGGCATCATTGATAATGTACGCAGTTATAATTTCCATTTCCATATACCTTTACAGGCTGCATAAACCTTATCCCTTCCTTGGAACGTTTATAGAATTTAAGGTCGCATCCGTTGTTGGAAAAACATTAATGAGAATAACATGGATTTTACTATACAATATAATTTTCATTGAAACTTGTATATAGTTTTTCAACACAAAGTATAAAAAAACAAACATTATGGCTTCTTATAAGGACATAATGTCCACACAAACGAATTGACTTCTCTAAACAAACAAAATGTCTACCTATGGACATATTGCACGTTTAAGATTCGAAGTTATTTCTTGACAAATTGTTCATGGTTTTTATGTTCTCTGGCGTAGTCTTATAGTTCAGAAGCTTAACATTAAAACTTAGATACTGGGCTTGGACTTGTCCGACTGCATAACTGTATTATTAATTATTATTGCGCATTACAAAAAAATCAGTGACTTCAAATTTAATAAAACAATATTACCTGACAATTGAGTTGAAAACATTGCTAAATCGATTTCTAATAATCAAGACCTTAAAATTGGAGGGTTATATCTCAAAGTTCTTACGCTCGAGAACTTTATGAAGAAAAAAATAAAAAAAAACGAGTTCCACTTTTTCCATAAACCAAGTTTTTGGAGACTAGAACTTTGTCAAAGAATTAGCCGTTAGAGTTGTTTAAGTCGGGCAAATTGTCCTGATCTAGTAAGTATTGAAATTTTTTATTGTAATCAAAATTTGAGGCTCTAATAAATCGAAGTTTTATTTCCAGAACTTGATGAAAAAATGATTTAGAACTCAACCGAGTTCCAATTTTTCCATAAACCAAGTCTTAGAGACTAGAACTTTGTCAAAGAAGTCGGGCTTATGGTCCTGATTTAAGTATTGACATTTTTATTGTAATCAAAATTAAATTAAATTAATTGTGTATTAAACAATTTATAAAAATGATTATTATAATTTATAAGAAAAGGCTTATTCTTTGCCTAGAAATTCAAGACTAGAAAATTATTACATTTTCATTAATCGGTGGCATTGAGTCCACAAAACTTACTAGATACCCATTTGTGTTACTTATATGAAACATGATATTTTGTTCTATGCGTGGAGTGATGATTAGTGAGTAGGACTGTCATGCTAGAGGTCTTGGGTTCATTCACCTACCTGTGCCACCTAAGTAATCAAAAAAGTTTTTTAAATGATACTGCGTCTTGTGAGGAATTGACAAATCTTCCAAGAGTAATTCTTGTCATTAAAAGTGCTTTCTCAAATCAGCCGTTCAAATTCGGCATATAAACTCCCTCCACTGACATGACTCACGACACAGGAATAGTTGAGAGTTGTAAGCCACTAGACCCTGGTTCTTTTTGGACTTTTGCGCCGCACCTAATTTATATTTTATGAATTTAACAATTGTAACCAATTTCGAACCGATTGCGATGGCTTTCAATGAAAGATACAATTATTTGAGGATTTTTGAGGAATACTTCAAAACAAATTGAGATAATAGAAAAAGGATTATTAAAGTGCTAAAATATTAATGGAATTTTGGTAAGAAAAAAAAACGAATAATCCACAATTCAACTTTCAGAAAAATATACTCGTATATTATTCAACATCGACAATCAACTCCATTTTTTTCTTAATTATTTTGTCTTCATTTTCTTCTTCTGATTCCAACTTAAATTAAAACAGGTCTCAAATTCCTGAGTTGGTAATTCGTATAAAAGAACCATTTCAATTGAGACGCAGTCACGTCAAAAACATGCCCGCAGTCATCTTAAGAACAACTTTCCACATTTATAATGACTAAGCGGGTAAAACAAGTTTAACTGGAACTCGAACTGCATTTTATATCTCGCAACCAGACAAAGTGTGTCCACGTCCCCACAGCAACTTGAAAACAACTCTCTTTCCAACCAATCCCAGCTTATAGATAAATACATGGCAATGCTGCACCTTGAACATTTAACATAAGATATAATCCGGACTGCTGTTGAAGAAATGGAAAAAATTAAAACAAAACAAAAACCCCGCAATTTAATGCTTATACTTTTTGTTCAAAAATATTATAACGAACATACCATTCCACAGCTTAAGATACATGTATAAAAGTTCAATATCTTTTCAATCATTTATGAGTTCTTTAAGCTCTTGAGCTGAAGTTGTCTATACGAGTATATCTTTAGCTACATGGAAGCCGAACGAATTTGCAGTGGCAATTCATTTCGACTGGAACGAAAACACAAAGCGGCACTTTGCGTGTTCCTTAAACAAAACAACGACGACGACAGGAAGACGATTTATTGTTCCCATTGTGAGACTCTGCAAGCAATGCTCTAAATATTTTGGTTCCTTATGCGCAAAAGGATTGACTGTGGCCTGCTGCGAAACAAAAAGGGTTAAACCGTTCTACCGCATATTTCCAACAGACAAAAACCCTAGAGCAGGAATGACTCTGTCCGATATATATTTATGACCCATGTCATATATTATGCAACCTTTACATAATAAGCCTGTTAAAGGTTATAGAATTTGACCTAGTTCTTATGCAGTATTTAGAAATTTTTGGATATTTTGAATATTTACGATGATAGCTGTTTCGAATATGAAAGAGTGAAGTAAGAAATAAAAAAGAAATTTTTGAGCTATTTTCTAAGAATTTGAATTTGAAAGGATTGATTTTGAATACAATTTCGGAGGTGTGAAAATGAAGAGAATTTTTATTGAGGTTTTTAAATGCAGTTTAGGACTAATTCAAATGGAATGCAGTAATATGGAAATAGATTTCTGCTTCATAGCAGGTAGAACTGTTGTTTTTAATATGTAAAGCAGAAAATATAGATTTCTCTTTTAATGAATATGGTAAACTGTGTCAAGAGACAATACAATACTTATTTTCCATATTTTTTTGGATTGAAACCGTTGTTAAGGAGAGTTTGTTTTATAAAGAATAAATTCTTTCTTATACATAGTTAACTAATCGGAAGTTATAAGTCAAATAACTTATTGGTTTTGAGTAACAAATGCATTAGCAGTGCAAATTCAGTTTTATTTATTTATATGATAGTCTTAAGCAAGAAACTTTAGGTAACTATTCATATCAAATACCCTCTTATATATTATCGGTCCAAAATTAAAATTGAGTGGGAACAGAAAAAATTGTTCTTAATTGCCTGTCAAACTTTAAGGAGCAACATTGCATTCAAAAAAAAACTCGAGATTTTGATAACATTTTTGTATTGCTCCAGAAGAATCGTTATTTTGTTTCTATAAGTTTTCTCATAAATTAATAAACCGAATTTCAAAATTCGATTTCTCGAAAACTGTTAATTTATTTTACAATTTTTTACGAAAATCAAATATAAAATGTATATTTTTAGGCACTACAAAACTGATTTCCAAAAAAATTAAAAAAAAAACTGACGAATTTTATATGTAGGTACCTATACAAAATTAAAATTTTTGTAACCGTTCAAACAATTTTCGAAAAAAAATTGAGTATTGCTTTCACTATCTTGGAATAGTAATAATTATAGTATACAGATTACATAGTGTTGACTAAACACAGGTTTGTCGTATATTGGCTAAGAACAAAGATCTTAAAGGCTTTTTAAATTCAGTTAACAGAAGAACTCAAGCTAAGTTATTACCTAGTCATTTGTTCGCTGATTGGGTCCTTAAAATGCAAATGGATTTGAATCGATTAGTGCATGTACTTTAATAAGTATTTGGAGCTTGGAATATCCAAATCAGTAGCATTGGACCTTAATTGTTCGAAAATGAGGCTTATGCTTCTGTTACGGTAAATGGAGCTATAATATGATTAGTGATTTCTGTTCAAAAAATTTAAGATTATTGTTTAAAATGACATTCATTATATAAAAGTAGTCATAAGAAATTTTAAATACAAAATTAACAAAACTTGTTATTTCTTGAAAGGGTAGGGACAATTGGCCACCGATATTTTGTGATTTAACACCTTCAACCTAGTGAAAGATAACATCAATGTCAATATTCCACAATTCCTGTTATCGCTTACTTACTGTCTTACTTTATTAAAACTATATAGTGCTGAGACCGTACACAGAAAGAAAAAAGTCATCCTATTGACTATTTTGGTAGTCAATATGACTATTTGGTAGTCAATTTTCAGCCGATAACCGCGATAATCAATAGAACAATTTTCGGTTTGTTAATTTTGGGATCCAAATTTTGTTTTACAATTTGGTAGTCAATATGACAACTGTAGTAGTCAATATGACAACTTAAGAAGGAAATTGAAACTACGGTTGTCATATTGACTAATGTGGTAGTCAAAACGACAACTGCGGTAGTCAATATGACAACTGCGGTAGTCAATATGACAACCAAATCGTCATATTGACTACCGAAGTTGTTGTATTGACTACTTTTGTTGTCATATTGACTACCTAAAATTGATAATCGAAAATTGTTCTATTGACTATCCAGTAGTCAATTTTTTAAAATAAGGTTGTCATATTGACTATTTTGGTAGTCAATGCGACAATTTGGCCAATTTTCAAGTTTATTATCGACGATTGTTAATATGACAACGCTTTTTTTTCTGTGTAGCCCTGGCAACCATCTTTAGCGGATATCGTTTCCCATTTTAATGGTCATACCTTCTGGGAGGCTTACGAAATCTCCCAAAATTAAAATAACCAATGAAAAAATCAACAACGAAAATAACCCTACGTGCCACTATCACTAAAGAGAAAATCTACATGGAATGAATCTCCAAGGAATCAATTTTAATTGTCAAAATCCAAAAAGAAAACTCCAAATTTCTAATTTCGAGGTTCGTCTACTGACGCTATTTCTCTTGTGGTTCTAGAGTGACATGCTTTAACTGTGATTACATGATAATAATTACACTGGTGAACAAAGTTCTGTAAGTGGCAATAAAATAATACTTTTCAAAAGGTTTTTTGTTGGCCTATACGTATGGTTTAAATACGACTCCAAAATTACTTTATCACTCCAATTTTTTTGAGATATTACATTTTGAGATATAAAACAAATATTAGGCATTTTGAGGCAATGAAGATTAATTAAATAGATTTTTTAAAGTAAAATTTGTGATGATTTTTCAAATCTATACCTTCACTATTCAGATACAATATTTTCAGTTACAGTTTTAAAGTAGTGTTGTGTTCAATCCTTTTTTGGAAAATGTGTGTCTTTAAATCATACCAATCCTAACTAGATCCAATTATAGGTCCAAAGCAAATATGTTCTTGATTCATTACAAATAATGTAACTAAATGGCGTGAATGATAAGTTGGTTTGGAGTTCAGGTTTTGGGACTTAAGAAATTCGATTATGCCTTTTAAAATCGTCACCAACCCATGCCTTCTTATTAAAGCCTAGTACGCTTCTGATGCGAAACGAAATTTCACATACAAAAATGACATGACGAAATCATAAACGAAAAATTTCGCTGTGCTTTTCGTTTTTCAGTACGCTGTTGAACGACGAAATGTGTCATTTTAGTGGATAGCTGTACTAGATTTCTTAGTACAATTCTCCACTCTTTTCGTTCTCAATTTAATTGCCCGGTATATTAATTGCTTGCGAATTTTTGACGTTTAATTTATTTATTGGAAAAAATTGTTTACAAATTAAAATTGAAAAAAATTGTTTGCTCGTGACTTTCGGTGTTTTGATTTGGATTCATCTTTGATTTAAAATTTAAAATAAAATGGATTTTTCTTATGTGTTCCCACATTGCATTTCTGAATCGGAAACTCATGATGTTATTGGTAATGTGCACGAAGTGATGAAGACAAGCAGTGAACTTCAACTTCCAGACAGAACTCTCCACAAATATTTTTCAGCTGTGGTTTTCGTTTTCATTTCGCTCTGCACTTAGAGACCGCCAAAAAAATTCGTTTCACTTCAGCTGCGTACTAGGCTTTAAGACGAAATAAACTGCTATTGATTTCTTTTGAAAAACTTGCGTTCTGGTTTAATGTCAAATTCAAAACCTCTTATTTCAAAACCTCGTATGCGAAAATCGGGCTAGAACATTTAGCAACATTAATCGGCCTTATTTCTGTTTGTTTTCTATCCATTCAAGTATTGCACAATTTTTGTTTTAATTTTATTCACAGCCGAAAACAACTTCCGTAGTTTTTCAATACCAATATAACAAAAAAAAACAAATATTGCGATGGGGACTGGGTGCGGAATTAACATTGGAGAAATGAGTGAAAACATTTCAAAGAACGATAGCACATGTTTTAATTTACTTGAATACTTATTTTTAATTAATTTTTTCCATTTGATAGAAAGGAGAGAAAGGACTATAAAGATTAAATTAATTAAGAAATTATACCTATCGACTCATTTCATTGTTCTTAATTTCAGTATTTTTAATTTTATGATTTTTTGAAACAGCGCAATATCTGTACCTACCTATGAAATACAAAATAATATCTTTTCACGAAATTTTAAAATGTAGCTCAATTCTTTCTATGATTGCACAGAAACCATTTTCTCACATCATTCATAGCTTAAACTGAGATCTAAAAATCTTTTGAATTTAACGCGATCTACCCTAACCTATCGTGAGTTTTATAAAGAAAATTTCATACAAATCCCATCAACTTTCTTCATATAAGCTTTTATTGTTAAATGATTAAAAAAATACTCCAACATCTAATATTCATAAATGAAGCTAGATATGTTTTATTAGTTTCTCACTTTTTTAAAAACATAAAAACATTAATATGCCGCGCTACTGTCTCAGCGTAAAAGCATGCTAATGACATGTAACATTAACCCATAGCAAACAGTAGACAACAGTAAAATGTACATACATATATATAAACTGCCATGTTTAATTATTCAAAAAAATAAAACAATAATAAATCGCTTCTAAAAAACGATGTGACATCTCAGATATCACATGGAATTGTCGTCGTTGTCGCCTAACCTAACGCTGAAACTGGAAGCGAAGTCTATAATTAACACTGCATACAAAACGTGTGAAGAAACTCTCCCTCCTCTTAACTCACATGAATAATTTTCACGCGCCACAGCCATCGATTTTTGTTTCTTCTTGTCAAAGATGGCACTTTACCAAGCCTTCCTCCTGAGGTTTCCATATCCATGTCTGCCAGGTTCAATTATCATTTTTTCAGATTCCCAAGAATCACCCTTGGCGATGGCAGCAGCGTCAGCGTTTTCTAAGAATTCGAAGGGGAAACACAATCAGTGTGATATGCCAAGAATCCCAACTAACTTCTGGCTAAGTAAATATTTATTCGGTTTGACAGACGTTATGAGGCCATGATGCTTTTGTCTGGTATTCAATTTTTGTATATCCCTCTCTGTCACTCTTGCTATCCGTTGTTAGTTTTGCTCCCTCTAGCAACTTCGTGTGGTTTGGTTTCACTTGCTCTAATGTGTGTATCTGAAAAAGAGGAACAGATTCATTCTGGAAATTCTCCATGCACTTGCCAAAAAGCAACAACGGTATCGACAGCCATTATAAAAGAGGCGTGGCTTCGTGGTGGTTTGTTTCTTTATTCACGGCACTCTGAGAAATAATAATGACGTGTGTTGAATAGAATCACAAGAAAGATGGTAAAAAAGAAATAAGAAGTGCGTGGAGTGAATGGGAGGTAGATTTGCTTTTTTCGTTGAGTTTAAAGGTCTGAAAAAATGTTTGTGGAGTTTCAGGCTTTTATTTAAAAAAGAAAAAGATTGCCTATAAATTGTGATCATCGGTAAATTATTATTATTTTATTCAAATTTATCTTCTGCTCTTAGAAGCAGATCAAAAATTCTTTAGGTTGTTCTTTGACATTTTATTTTTTCTAGGGATAATTTACATTTTAACATAAAAATTTATTTTTATATCTTTTATCTTCTTATATAAAATAAAAACCAAAAAAGAACAGAACATTTTTGTTTGCATATTTAAGATGGTTGGTATAAGTTAAGTAGGCATTAAGGTAGGTTGGTATAGGTTGGAAGATAGCCTATGTTTGAAGTTTGAAGTTTGCTGATGCTGTCAATGAGTAAAATTATGTTAATAGACTTAAGAATCATCATGTTTAGCTCATACCTACCATGTAATGGATATTGTGGTGACAAACAAAATAAATGTGACAGCGTGCAGTATAGTGTATATATGTAGGGTAGGTAGGTAAGGAAAATTCATGCCTATTAACTTACAAAATTTGTGGGTATTAACATTTATTCACAGCTTGGGGTTTGTTTGTTATGTCAGAGGAGGCATAGAAATTGGACAGTTGACATGAAAAACTGAGGAAGATGATAACTTGGCATATAGAGAGATTTGAGGATGTAATCGACCTGCAGCTTGAGTGTTTTTATGAATATAGGCGATAAATTCTTCTAACTTCTCTCTTTCAGATAAAGTTCAAGGCACTGGCTTGGACAAAAAATGAAAACTTAAAGGTGCTATTTAGTTATTTGTTTTCAAAATATAAGAAATATTTGATCTCAAGCCTAAAGGATACTTTATCCATTTGACGTTTGCCATTTCAAAAAAAAAGATGGAAAGATGATTTTGAGCTTGTAAACCAACAATCACGAAAGATGTCTTGACTTGATTTTTGTGGTTCAACAACACCGTTTCGACCCTCCGATTCAATAGACTACGACACCAAACAATATACAATATTTGGACAAGCTTGCATTCTGTTGACCGTTCCATCAAAAACAAAAAAAGAATGTAGTGCATAGTGTTGGACTATCATGTCGCGGCAAACAGTTTTCTGCTCACAAAATCACCCGCCATATTAGATGGAACGGTAAATCCGCTAAGGATGAGTTAAAAAAGCAAATTACATGAGTCTATAATAAAATTACAAACAAATTTAATTTTCCAAGGGGATCCCTGGATTTGAACTGGGAACCCCACGATCTACATGCATTGGAATACTTTACCGTAGCCCAAAAAAACCTTACAAATGCGCTAAATCACGTTAAAAACCTAAATCAGTTAGAAGAGTTGTTTAAAGTGTTTAAAACAAGACTTTTTAAATAAACAACTGCTTTTGCTAGATTCGATTTTGTACTGTTAATGTTTTATTTTGTATGTAAAACAAAATGATTATATTCCTTAACAATGGAAAAAAAAACGCACAATTCTAAACTATATAATTTTGTGTTTGAGTTCTTGTTGCCAAAAAGTTGATCATATAAATAGGAAACAGATTTTATTTTTAACAAAATTTTATGGTCCCCATGTTTAAGTATCTAAATAAGCAGTAACTTTTGTGAATACAATATTAAAAAATAGTACTTTACTTAAAATTTAACAAAAAAAAATATAGAATTCTATGTGCAGATTTTTCAAGTTCAAAGAAATATTGCCCTAAAACATGTTCTGTAGGTACCCAATTTTAAAGATTGTTTTGACTTAGAGCCAACGTAAAAATTGAAAATGTCCACGTTGTCCACGTGTTTTACTTTTTTTTTTTCAAATCTTTTGGGCCCGTGGTTCTTTTATCAAAAGTTTGATGTAGTTTTAAAATATTTTTTTTTAATTTTCTAAATTATTTTAATAAGACCTCTAAATTTATGTAAACACACTTTACTTTGATTTTTGACAAAATTTTAATGTACCAAGCGATTTCTTTGGCTGTTTTGCAGTATTTTAGTGTCATTTTTATGCACCCATACCTACATTTTTATATAGCAAAAAACACGTTAAAATGTATACTTTACAAGCAGTATACAAAATAATATGTTTGTTCATGTTTCTTGACGTTTCAAAGTCCCTAAAATCAATGAAAATCGAGATACCACTGTACCACTGTACGTTCCAGGTATATCTGTTGTTTGTCGGCCACATATCTAAAAAATCAGCAAAAATACAAAATTACGTTTTTGACATTTGTTATAATTTTTGTAGATATCGAATTGACCGTTTGACAAAAAAAACTAGTAACGGTGATTTATAAACAGGGGGGTGCACAAATTGTGCCACAATAAGAAACTGAAATAACTTTTTTTTTATTCAGTTAATTTTTGTTTAAATAGTTAATTGTTTTTAAAGATGATAGCTAGACCGCAAATGATATTTACGCTCACCCATAAATATGTGCCACCTGATCAAAAACTTGATCATTGCGGCCTGAAGGGTTGAAGTTGGGATCGTCTCAATTATTGTCATTATATAGTCTGCTTCAATTCAGTCAAATTCCTGGGTTTCGTTTTGTATACCTCCTACTTTACATAACCTCATAAAAAAGTCTGGTGCACTCAGGTCAGGTCACTTTGCGGACAATTAAAAGTTGGGTTCCTAGAAATAAATTTATTTTCGTTCGAGCTCCGCCATAACTGGTCTGGCTATATGTGCAGTTGATCCATCTTGCTGGAACCAAATGCTGTTCAATGGGAAACGTCTTCGGCGCAGTTTTGGGTACAAAAACTAATTCAACATCTTTAAATAACCGTTTTCTTCAAGGAAATATGGCCCAGCAATAAACCTTTATGAAACTGCTCACCACAGAGTTGCTCGTTCTGGGTGTAGTTCCGTCTCATGGAGCATTTATGAATTCAAATACGACAATTTTGATAGTTTGCATGCCGTTTAGGTCAAAATGGGACTCATAAGTCATGAACAAAAAATATTCAATGTGTTGTCTTCTTCGGTCATTGGAATTATTTTTCGGCAAAATTCCTAGCGAACAGGAAAATCTTGAAGGTTTAACTTGCTTTTCATTTGGAGTATCCGATGTAATGACTGTCTGCTAACTCCAATTTGCCCCTACAAGTATCGAACCTGTATTGCCGATTCTACAGCGGCGATTGTATACTGAACATCAACATTGGGATCTCGATGGTACGGTATTTGTGCGATGCTTCCAGATTCGTCAAATACAGCCACTATCCTCATAATTGTGCATCTACTCGGATGAGTATCACCAAACTTCAGCCTAAATTCCCTTTGGACGGAAATGACGGACTTCAAAGCATGCCACTATCCAAATTCTTTTTTCAGTATAAATATTTATTTTTATGAATCTAAATAGTAACCTGCAAAAACAATCCGATTACTCACACAAAAAAAATTATTGGCTCAAAATTTTTAACAATTCTAGTTAGCAATTTGATAAATATTTACCTAGCAATCCAAAATGTTAAACGTTGAACGTAAATATAGCAAATTGATAATTGCCTTTTATTAAAAAAACGAGCTTCTAAATATGACTTAAAAGTGACAGTCCGTGAAAATAAACAAATTATTGGAATTCCCAACAGTTGACTGGACCATTCTATCCACTTATAAGAATAATTGTACAAATGTCATATGGATTTAGAAAATTGCTAAAATTTGAAGTAGCGTTAACGTGATTTTAAATTTAGCTAATTGTTAAAAATAGTAAGATGTTAAAATCGTTTAAAATTAGCTAAATCACCTTTCTATAGCCTATAGTAAATTGTTAAAATAGATTTAACAATTTCCTAAATCATTTAAAATTTTGCGCCATACATTTTATTTTTGTAGCTCGATTCGACCGCCACCCTGTATACGTATATACATATTACATATATGGTGTTAATATTTGTTAAAATGTATAAATAGATCCCACAGAAAAATTTGTTTACAAAATTAAAAACCTACGTACACAAAGTATTAATGTTAACCTTCAGCAATAATAAAAACAAATTTAATTGACAGTTGCCCAATGCCCACACTTAATATCTCTAAAGACAGCTTAAACTTCAATGAATTGAAATCATCGAAGTTTCGAAATACTCTTCGAAATGTCAATTTGTTTTATTTGAAAAAAAAATATTATTATTATCAGTGTTGGTCACACATATCCCAGCATCTTTTTTAATTAGTTTTATTTTATAGATTTATTTGTCCTATTTTATCGAAAAGGATCTAACCAATTTTAAAACAGTATTGAATTGGTTTTAATATTTTTTTTAAACTAACTTATTTTCGATTTAAAGATAACTTATTTCATAAATGTTTTGTTCAGAAATTCTCAACATCATATCCAACCACCAGTTTACCCGAGAATCCAACTACTTTTTGCATTACTCCTGCCATCTTTTGTTCAAATCGAAAACTTTGCTACACCAATCCGTATCAACTTATTGGAATGTTAGTGAGAAATACTCACACAATGCTAAAAACAAGAAAACATTTTAAGAGCTAGAGAATAAATTCAAATTGGTTACAATCTCATTTTCATCTTTTTCAATTCTTATAAAACTCAAATTGTTCTTCAACAAAAGTCTAATAAGACCCATACATCGAATTATTCAACTTTTCTCTTAAGATTAACATCGAACACATTGACATTTACAAATACAAAGAAATTAAATTAATACCTTCGTGTGAGTTAATCGAAAAAAGGTTGTTGTATCTGAAAGTCCAGAGACCAGTTGGACTGGTATTCGAAAATAAAAAGATTGTTTTTTTTTTGTTGGTTGGTAAGTTATGACTTATCAGATTTTTTTGACAACGGCAGGTGGATTTGTATCGGAATTTTGTTTCATTTTTAGGGTTGGGAATAAAATATCGAATTGGATTATTTTTGAAATTAGAAATTATTTATATTTTTTCTCGTTTTGTTATATTAGATAAAATGGTGGCAAATGTTTGACTAGACTATGGAGGATATCATTCGTTTAAATTCTAAATCAATACGAGTTACGTAAATAGAAAGAAAAACGCTTTTGGAAAAAATTAAAACACGGTTTTGAAACTTTCTTGATATTCTTCATTTTGAATGTATCTATACAAAATTTGTTTTAAATATGAAATTATTAAAATTAAGAATAATGTATCCATATGACATTTTGTTTTTTAACTTTTAAACCGAATACTCACTAATTGGTTCAGATACTTGAGTTATTCGATTGATATACTTACCTTTATGAGTACAAAGTTATACCTAAGGGTTTATGGAGGTATAATGTAATGTTAACTTAGGTATGCTGAATTTATAACCTGCATTGTAATTCATTTAGCGTAAAATAACCAACGCGTCACAATTTTACACGAGCTCCTATAAAAAAGTAAAAAAGTACTATACAAAAATAACGCCAACAAAATACATCAGCTAACAATCTTTATGATTATGGCGGTTTTAAATCATTATGAGTGCTATGTATAGATATATGTATGTAGCCTATGGATAGGTAAGTACTTAAAAAAAACTCAGCGGCGGCTGAGGCGGCGAGTGTCTCTGTTTGTTGTTTTTCGTTGATTTAAGTTTCAAAGCGGGCATATAAGAACGCTGATGTGTGTAAGAAGAGTTTGACGTTTATAATAAATCTCCACTGAGGAAGGCGTGAAATTACAATGATCGTTAAATAGCAGCATTTATGCTGTCTGTCTGTTTGTTTTGTTTACTGTCTGCTATTTTATATGACTGATGAGCTAAAGAAGCTCTAGCTATAGATTTTTGAGTTTTTTGTTGTTGATTTGGTTTTGTTGGACTATTGTTAAACTAGATATAATGACCTACCTATAATATTTAAATAAATATAGATTTTGCTAGATGGTTGTACTTTTACACTTAACATGGCGCTATCTATTTTCTTGTCAATTTTGACTTTCGAAAACTGCGAAGGTTCAAACAACAAATAAAGAAACTTTACAAATTGACGGTTGGGGAAAATATTTTACCATGTACCCCTAAAGAATTATCAAGGGCGGATCTAGACTTTTAGTCAGGGGGGGGGTCACACACTTAACATATATGTAGATGAGTTTTTAGTCACCACTTAAAAGTTCTTTAATGTGCTGTAAAGGATGCTGACAAATTAAAAAAAACATAATGTGCATCTTAACCTTACATTTGCCCATTTCAAGGGCTAAAGCGACAACTTTAGTTATAAAATTATTTTAGAACACTGTTGTCCAGCAAGGTATGGTCTAACTATTTAATTTTGACGACTCCCTACATATGAAAGCATTCCATCCAGTTTTCTAAATATGCCATATTTAAGAGCTTAAACATAATAGTTTGGAGGTTTTTGATGCATTTCACGCAGAAATGTAAGAAATTGTTTTGGAACGAAGCTTTTTCCAAAAATAATATATATTTTTCTCTTTTCTATTTCTATTAATGCGAAGAACGCTACAAAAATTCAAAAACTCAGAAAATGAGAAAGGATATAATATGAATGATTTTCGGGCTTTTTTTGACGTAGTTTTTGCGAATTCAATTTTCGGGAGTCTATTATTACTATCGCTATCAATCTGCTTACTCGTAGATGCTAGGAAATATTTTGATCTTAAAGGATTCAACAAAACTTAAAAATTGTAGAGAAAAAAATGTGTGGTTCTTGAATTTATGGATATTGGTGCATTAAAGTACATAATTTCTCTAAACATTAAATAAAAACAAATTAAGGTAAAAAATAAGTTGGGAAGAAACTTTTCTGTGGCACTCATAAATTACACGTTTCAGAATCTCTTTTCACTTCAAATCTCAAGAGATTCGAAGCCTTTTTTTCAACAGATATGAAACCTTCATTAAGTTTTTCAATAAGCCATTAGTTTAAGAAAAGTGTCACTTGTGCTGTTTTTGGGACATTTTTATTTTTGAAATTTTCTGTTTCATTCTCAGTTCAAGAGCATCCAAATTCACTTTAAAAAGTAGATTTATTTAATTTTTTAAGATCTTAAAAGTTTTTATACTCAATAAAAAATCAATTTTGAAAGAAAAAAATGCACGACTGGGTCGCTAGAACTTGCTAATGTCTTCCAAAAGTCTGTTTAAAAATATGTATTATATTTTAAGATTTAAAAATGTATCTGCAAAATAAGTTTTGCTCAAAAATTCAAATGCCATTTTATTTCTCAAAAAACCTTAACTTATTTTTTTTTTTTTGGAAAATCAATAGAGCGGTTTTTTTTTATTGATTTTAACATATAAACATTTTTAAATTTTGTCTGCAGTTGTTAAGTGCTTATAAATATACATTTAACATAGTGACCCCTTTCTGAGATATCGAGTTTTGTAAACAAACATCAATATATTTTTAAAAATCAAAAAAAAAATATAATGACATTCTTGAGAAAACTTGAAAAAATAACGGTTTTATGAAGGGTACTCTTCTCAATCAATACCGAAATATGTTTTTCTTGTACAAAGAACCCAAATCAAGAAAATAAATTAGAAAGTTAAAAAAAAAATATCGGTTAATTTTTATAAAAAAATCGAATTTTCTTATTTAAAAAAAAAAACGCCTTACGGTAATCGGCTTAAAACCATAATTTCCCAGTTTGAACTCAATCGAAACATGTAGAGGCCAGGACAAACAGACAGACGGACGGAATCAGAGGATCCACTTTTTTCGACTTTTCTACCATCGTAATGTCATGTTTGATTAAAAGCTCGAGTTCTAAATTTTATACGAATTAAGAATTTTGTAGACTTAATTGAAGGCGAGGTTTAGGAATTTAGTTGACGATCTTTTATTCAAGGTTTCTTGTTAAGAACCTAAATATTTGTTCTTTTTCTTAGAAACAAATTTTTTGAAAATAATTTAAAGCATTACTAAAGTTTTTTTAAATTCAAAATTGCGGGAAACAAAAAATTTAGTTGTTTTTGACAACAAACCACTTTTTGGAAAATGTCATTAAATTACTAACAAATCTTTAGATGAAATCTTTAATTATACAACTTAACTGTATAAGCTTTTTGGCTCATATGACCCCCCCCTGGATCGTCGATTGGTCAAAAGTTGATGAATTTGTGCTGCGTTATTGAAAAATTCAAGGGAGTTCCTATGAAAATAAAAACAATTATCTCCCAGGGGGGGGTCATGACCCCTACGACCCCCCCCCCCCTGGATCCGCCATTGAGAATTATGCACTTTAAATCGATTATTTAATCAATGAGAAGTTAAATTGTCATTCAACTTTTAGTTAAATTAAAATGCCTTGTATTAGTTTAGTCACTTTTTAATTCTATGACTAACCTTAAGCCATAGAAAATACAATTGCACCAAATTAATTCATCTCTCAAAACTTCCAGTTTTAAACAGTATTTTGAGATACAGTATTTTGATAATACATCATTTTGAGACACAATATTTTAAATTTAAAGTATTTTAAAAACACAGAATATTAACCATACAGTTTTATGACCATACGGTATCGTACAGTATCATCAGAATTTTAACCATAGGTTAGGTTAGGTTAAAGTGGCTGTCCGTGATGGAATAGGACACACTTAGGCCAGTTTAATGGCCCATTGTTTGAGTCCCTTACGAAACGTGAGAGGATGATTATGTTAATATGATTTAGATCGTTATAGGAGAATTCTCCTAGGTAATTCTTGCGTTTTTGAGCTAGAGCAGGGCATGTACAGAAAAGGCGAAGAACGGTTTCTTCCTCTTTCTCGTCCTTATATAGCTTCTGCAAAAGTGCTTTCATATCAGACGGTTATGACACCTATTATCGAGCTTATATGCGATCTGGTTAGCATCTTGATCGCTTTAAATATAATGCAGGCCAGATGTTTTTTGTGACCTGACACGTGGTGATGCTGTTCCACCTAGTGTTTGCCTTCTTCAAAGCGTCCTGCATTAGCAATAGTTTACATAAGTAGCGATTGGTATGCAAGAATTTTGACCATACAGTATTTTAAAATACAGCATTTTGACCCCACCCCGAGGTTTGATCCCGATATTAAGCAAAAGTGCATTTTTTAGATAAATTCAATTCATATTTATTTAATTGTTAAGGCAAAGGTACGCCTTTAACAGTGTAAAGCGATATCGCCACGACTACGGTTGTTGACTCATTTCTTTGTCATAAAATTTCCAATGAAAAATTAGCACTTTTGCGGCTCTATGAATTCCTTAGATGAGTTTACGAATTAAAATGCTAAGGCCTTACATCGTTTGTGGAGCACTGTTATTGTTTTTACTTCATTCTTAGAAAAAAGTCTAAAGGTGTTAATCACAAGATCTATTTTGATTACCTCTTAGAGAAATAAAACTGTCAGTAAATTTTTGTTTGTAGTCCCGTCTTGGGGTATAATTGTGCAATAAGTCACGGGGATTTCAAATTTCTCAGAATACGCATCTGAAAATGATGATTAATCTTTCATGGTGCTTTTTAACAGTCGAATTGCACGCCTTAGCCAACACAGAAATAGTTTCGACAAGAGTCTCGAAATTGGGTGAAAGAAATAAAATTTTCTTGTTTATGTTCTAACAATTCCCTGGGTGATGGTTAGTGCGTAAAACTGTCATGCCAGAATTCTTGGATTCAAGGGTTCAATCCCTGCATGTAGCACCTAAAGTTTTTTCCATGGGTACTGCCTCTTGCAAGGAATTGACAAATCTTCTAAGAGTAATTCTTGTCATGAAAAGTGCTTTCTCAAATTAACCGTTCAGAGTTGGCTTAAAACTGTAGGTCCGCTTCATCCCTAACAACATTACTGGCACACAGAAATGGTGGAGAGTTGAAGTCACTAGAGCCTAGTTCTCAATGGACTGTTGCGCCACTTAATTTATTTATAATTCCCTTGTCTCAAATCTTGCTTCTTGTAAATCATTAATCACAGCTCGGTATAGCGCAGTAGGCAGCCTTATTTTCAAATAAGTAAGATTCAGTCCATCCAGCAAAAAAAAATTACCAAGCGGTAACACGTTGAAGATGAAGATGCTTTTCAACAATTCATTCATGTATTTTAGAGCCGCAAGTACGATTTTGTTACTTATAATCGAACGGCTTGAGTTTTTTTTGTCTTTGTCTTCAAAACTTTAAAAGCCTAATTTTCCGAAATGCTCGATTTTTTCCATGAACTGTGACTTTAAAATTAAACCATTTCTGTTATGGGTTTTAATAACTTTAATTCGTTATTGAAGAATATATCGCTACATTTTTAGTTACATATAACAAACTTTTACTTGTCGAATATCAAAAGATGGCAGCTTTTAAAGTGACAACAAAATGAAACCTCTTATTAAGAAAAATTTGATATTAATGTTTAAACTTAAAGTATAACAACTCGCAACCATTCCTGTATGCGAGTAATGTCAGGGATTTAAGGGACCTACAATTTTCTTTCATGACAAGAATTACTTTTGGAGAATTTGTCAATTCCTCCCAAGAGGCAGTACCCGTGAAAAATGTATGTGTCACACTCAGGGATTGAACCCAAAACCTCTGGCATGATAGTCCTAATCACTAAAAGTAAATTAGATTCAAACCCTTCTTATTCTAAAACCTTTATTTAAATTTCAAAAAAAATAATTTAAGTTCACGGAAAATATTAATGTTTTTCTTATTAAACCCCAGAATTAATGCAAATTTTCTGAAATGTATTTGAAAAACAAATACCTTGCTTTGTGAATTCAGGAAAAGATTCTTTTTTACTATTGTACCAAACATACTGCCATATCATGCATCGTCTATACTCTCCTTGCAGACTTTAATCTTAAACCAAAGGCATTTCATTGAATTTGACAAAGTTAAATTGAAACCTTCTGAATCACTAATGGACTCATACCATTACCATAGTCATCAAAATTGGAAAAAACTCTCATCTTTATTCTATTACAACCAAATGCATTTGCCATAGTTGTAGGTTAGGTATAGTCGCACAAAGAATCTGTATAAGTTTCCAAGTCCATTAAGGTGGTAGGTCGAAAACAGTAATAAACATTTTTGCTCCACCTCTATTCCATTTTACTATCCACATCATCATCATCATCACTGACACTGCCCATCAGGCCCACTTAAGATTTGAAACCCTAAAAATATAAATAACAATAAAACTGGCCTTTAAGCATTGCAACACATGTTTGATATAATTTCATCCGGCACTTTAATTCAAAGCTTGAAAAAAATACACTCCGTGATGAGCTCTTTTAAAAATGCCTTCTGGTCTGACAGTGAAAATAGCTATCGTATAAGTTTTGCATTTTGCACGCTGAACGACCAAGACAACGACATTCAAATGTTACGATTCGCCAAATTCGTTGCAATTCCGTCGAAACGGATTGCAGCACTTGAATATCAATTAGGTGGTTCCATCATCATCATATGAGCCTATCCAGCGCAGTATTACTTTGGACTCTTGCGAGGCTTTGAGACTTTGATAGCTGGATGGGTGTTACACGGCTGGCTGGTATAGGAAAAAGAAGGCAAGTCATTTATTCGAAATGACTTTTCCAACCTCTATAGTCGGATAGGTACGGGTACCTAAAGCCCCAAAGTCGTGATGAGAAATTCAATTGCCATTAGCAAATAAAGTGTCGTGAATTTATGTTCAGAATCCTCCTTCTTCTGGTGCTTCGTCGTCGGGGAATTAATTTTTGTGTTTCATGGTTTTTTTAGGCGTAAAATAGTTTTCAAAAACGTGTTCTTCTCTGTTGTGATGGTTTTTCTCATATATTTTAATATACATAGCTATGTAACTCAGCTCTATAAAGAGTCGAGAGTCTACAGCCAACGGACAAAAAAAAGTAACGTAACACTTAAATGCGCGGTTCGTGTATTTTATTTATTTTAAATCAGAGGACGACATTTTAATGGATGAAGATGGCATAGCTCTATGTCTATGGTTATAAGGAAGCAAAAGCAGAAGCACCAGCGAGCGGCACCAGAAATGTCTATTTGCTGTGTTCTCTATGACAACATCAAACGAATACTTAAGTTTTTGAGTTTTTCTTTTTTGTTTCCAACTTTATTTTAAGATAACTAAGCGAATGACATTTTTAATTAAAAATGGAATAATTCAACAGGGTGTGTGGGAGGTTAAAATTGATAATAGAATAGCTTCCGTTCTTGATTTAGAAAAGAAAAAAAAGACTAGAAAGAAGATAATGTGATTGAAGACCGCCTATGTAGCTATGTAAGAGGAATTCCATTCTAAGTTTTTTTTTTTTGAGTTCTCACATCCAAAATATAACAAGAAATCAGAATCACTTAAGAAAAGATTTGATAACAGGCGGTGGTGTACATAAGTGCGGCATTTTTAAGGTTGATATCGTTGTTATTTATTTGGAGAACTATGGGGCATGACTGTTTCAAGCGTATAGTGCACTGCACATAAGTGATTTAAAAAATGGATGTAGGATTTCTGAGTGTAAAACACTGTAGGAGATTTCTTTCTTTAAGGGCCTATTGCGTTTTAAATCCACTTAATTGTACTGATTCCACTTGCATAAGACCTATCCTAGTTTTCAGTACCTACCATTAATAATTATTTATATTTCTTAAAATCAAAAATTAAATCAGTAAAAAACAAAACAACGTAGACAAATTTAAAGAAATTCACAATATAATATTAACTAAAAATACACAAATAAGGTTCCATCATTTCAGCGGGTTGTACCCTAAATTTAGCTGTGTGCTACTACCAGGCTTCAAAGAAAGCTTAAGCAAAGATTGGATTGAGTTGGTTTTTGCTTAAGCTCTAGTATAAACAGACATTTCAGATCTCATTCTTCTGATATCAAGCGAATCTCATTCTACTTTTTAATTGTTAGTAGAGTAAAATTGGTGAAGAAATAATTTTGATTTGTTATATTTGTACCTTTGACTATAATACCTACTATTACAAAGATTCTTAAGATCCTTAATTCAAAACTAATCTTGAAATATTGATAGTCGCAGTCACCTGAATACTAAACTTGCTAGCAGCCAGCGTGTTGATAAGATATTCTAATAAGTTTTTTTTACATAAAATCAATAATAATGGCATATTAAACAATAATACTTAATTTGCATAAAGTTTATGGTTTTTCATTGTTTCTTTATTTAATTTAATATGAGAATTTTATCTTTTTTTTTTTTACTTTTTGTGGTTCTAAGTTGACCGTCTCAACGTTAACATAGGCCGTGATCCTGTAATGTTCATATCTTAAGAGTTTTCATATCGAGCGCAAGTCTCAACATGAAAACTCTTAAGATATGAACATTGCGATTCAAAATAACAAATAAATAATACAAAAATGAGTGTGAAAAATGTGAATATTAAAATATTTGAATTACGATTCTTAACCAAATTGGTTTTTAATTATCCAAACAGAAGTTTTCAACAATTTTGTTGATCTGAATTAGAATCTGACCTTTTAATTTCTACTCGAAATTCTTTTTTTTTTTCTCTTAACAAGTTGTGGGATAATTTCGTAAAGTAAAAATCTTTATCTTATATTAAGATAAAGTTTAAGTCTTTTTTAGGATATCATTTATAGATTCCGAGGTTTTTGAATAAAACCTTCAATCCTATTCCTTCATAGCTTCGGGAACGACGTTTTATAGTTAGTTAATGGTACTGATGTTGATATTGAAGTTCAAATTTAAAATATTCCCATTTTAACACTATTCTTATACTTTTTTTCTCGTACATTGATGCGCTGTTTCACAGTCCTTTTTACAGAAAAAAAACCATGGATTCTTATGAAAATTTCCAATTGAAAAACGTATGAAGTAATTAGTCAGACATTTTTTGACTGAAAATAACCTCAGGAGCCCAAGGTTTTTTTTTTGTCAAAGACTATTTTATATATTCCTGTATTAAAACACCTTTAGAAAATTAATTTGTTATCAAAATATATACAAATTACTTCTAAATCTTGGCAGTGCCTCAGTCATCGATAAGGCATCGATTCACCTCGATCACCGAAATCAAGCTGCAGTGAGCGTGAAAGATTCGTAACCATTTCAAAACCTACCGCTCGCTGTTGTCATGTGTTCTTTCTCTTCTCCCACCTTCTGTATTTTATTAATGTCACCTTATAAAGTCTAGTTTTATAAGGTACCTACGGTGTTTCTAATGAATGTAATGTACTTCTAAACCTATGTTTCTAAACCCGATTTAGCTAATGGTTTAACATTAAATTCATGTTGAACAGGTGAAAATTAACAAGCAATGAGGGTTTTCCTTAAATTAAATGATCTCCTGAAAATATTTAAGTCTAATTTCATTATCAGTTACAAGACCTTGTTGAACAGTGTTATTTTAAAGCAATACAAAATTACTATCAACATTTTCGTTGAAAATATGTTGCATGAAAACTTTGTTAGACCTAAAATTGTTTAAATCTTACCTTACTGTACAAAATAATTGCATTCTATTTGTCATCAAGCCAACGCTTTTTTAACATTAATTAACTTTTTTTTACTGTATTTTAAAAACACTTTGCTTCATTTTTTCAATCATTTTCCCTTACTTAAATTTCATTGTTTTTTCTAAATTTTTCGATACAATATTTTCATTTGTTCATCAACTGTTTTCAACAATCAAAAACTAATTCAATTATTCATGTTTGTTTCGTCCTTTATAAAATACCAATTTGTAAGTTTTTATTTATGTACGTATTTTACTTTTAGTAATTTAAGTATTTATTCTGTTTAGAAAATAAAATTGGACAATTCCAAGAATATTTCTTGTTTCCCGTTTTGAATTTGGAAGATTTAATCTTGGCCCGATATTTATTATTTGAAAATCCAATGGGCGAAGAAACACCATTTGTATCAGATTTCGAAACTTATAAAAATGGTTAAAAAAATCCAAACATTATTTTTTTAATTATTCAAAAAGATAGCAAAATATAATTAATAATGAGACACAATGTTTTACCTCGACCTCCACATAAACGGTCGTATCAATTCTTATTTTGAAATCAAGTATTTACATAAAATTTTCAAGATATAAGTTGACATTAAACGTTTATATTCCTCAAACTTCTATATCACTAAATCATTTTTCAACATACTTTAAACTCAAAACCAACTGAAACAAGGTGCACTCTTTTTTTGATTGATGGTACTAAATGCCAAAATTAAAGATGGTTTTTTCACGATGTTTTACTGAATTGATCTACAACTTTTCGGGTTAGTTGTCCTTAGTTCCTTAGTTGTCAAATTGTCATTTAAATGACTTAAAAAAAAACTATTCCTTGCAATAAAAAATTAATTTCCTCGTATTAAATAAAGAATTAACTTATTTTTATTCAAAATAAATCTTTCTTACGCCATCATTAAGTTGAAGTTCAATGTGGTGTGTTTTTTTTTTTAATAAAACGTCTTTTAGCGACTTATTTCATTCGATTCATTGTTTCATTTTACACTTTGTTACCATTTATTTTATTATCATTCATGATTATAATTTAATAAAAATAAAAGTAGGAAAATAAAACCATATAATTTGAAAATTTTATTTTAAAAAAACGAAACGTAAACTTTGGAAGAATCTGCGTAACATTGGTATCGGTAAGGCAATAAATATGAATGCTAACGATTTTTTTAAATCATTTATCTAAGACCTATCAACCACGCCTTTGTCGATTTCATAGGAAAATATTTCGTGTAGGGAACATTTAGATCACCCTAGTTTCAGTTTTCGTTTTGTGGATGCTTCTGATGTTTTTGAAAGTATGCTTTCTGTAAAGTTAAGTGCTATCGGTCTGGACCGCTAATTTTTTCAAAATTATTTTTCCAATTTTGCTGCCACACAGTACATATGCATTTAATACTATTTTGATATCTGGAGTTCTTACGGACCTTTGGAAGATATCAAAAATCATAGCACTTCCTAGAAATGCTAAATGAGCTGAAAATAGACTTAAATCAATCCTACACTACTTGTTTAAATTATTTGAGAGAATTTTGCAGATACAAATCAATGCTTATCTTACAGCTAACTCTTTACTCACTCTAAAACAATCGGACTTCCGGAAAAAAGCACAGCTGTTCAACAGCACTCCTTGGCGTGACTGAAGAAATAAGACAAGCGCTGGATAAGGGCGATGTAACTTTCTTAGTCTTGCTTGATTTTTCTAAGGTTTTTGACACTGTCAACCTGAGTAAAAAAAAAACTTATGCAGCAGTTTTATTTTTCTGCAAGTTCCGCTAAGCTTGTATATTCTTATTTGACTAACAGAAAACAAGCACTTCAAATTGTTGACTATTTGTCTAGTTTTTTATCTACTTCGTACTCAAGGGTCGATATTGGGTCCTCTACTATTCTGTATCTATGTCAATGAACTTCCAAGTTTGATCAAAAACTGTTCCTATCGTCTGTATGCCGACGATTTTCAACTTTACTCCAGTTGTCCTCTTGGATTCATTGATCATGGCGCCTCTGATATCAATGAAGTCCTTGAAACATTTTTAAACTGGTCTTAATTAAATGATCTTTTCTTGAACTCTAAAAAAAAATGCGTATTGATTTCTAAAGAGTTTCTTGATCTCTCTTACTTCCCCTCAATTTTGTTCAGTTATCCACCAAATGAATATGTAGAAACTGCTAAAATTCTCGACGTTAACTTTAACTGCTCTCTAACATTGGACAACCATATCAGTGTTGGAGTTATAGGCAAAGTTTATGGTGCCCTACGTACTTTATACGTAACCCAGTATTTTACACCAGTAAAGAAACGCATGTTGCTTGCCACTTTCCAAGACTTTTTTAATACCAATCTTAATATATGATTGAGAATTATATTGCAACTTTAGCTATGATAGTAAACGAAAACTTAATGTTGCTTTTAATAATATTTTTCGCTATGTTTTCGGCCTACGAAGATATGACCTTTTTTGCTTTTGCTAACCTGCTGCTAGATACGTCCTTTGATAATTATCATAAACTTCGTAATTCTGTTGTTTCTTTCTGATGTAATGCTTACACATCAACCACAATACAGTTTTGACAACATTAAGTTCAATACTTCTAGAAGATCTCGTCTGATTCATCCTCGCTATACATGTTTAACATCCGAACATCAATTTTTTATAAACTCATTCCGACTGTGTTACTCTCTTCCACGCGCTATTAAGGATATCCAAAACGCAGAAAGAATTAAATCTAAAAGATTATTTTTCAAATAGCATTTGAATACTTTAAATTATATAAATTATATTATTCAATTGTACAATAATTGTATAACTAGTCTTTTTTCAACAATACTGTAATATTAGCTTGTAACTAATTGTAAGATATTGTATCTTACAGTTATTAAGTATTTGTATCGAAAAAATTGTATCACTCAATGTAGTTTATAAAAACACAATTTTAGATTTAAAATTTCACTTTAACGGGTTTGTTAAAATAATTTCTAAGAACTCAAATGACTGTATTCTAAACGAACGCTGAAAAAAACTTACTTGTTCTCATATAAATCATATAAATCTATTGGTTTTGAGTGCAGAGATTATTTTTAAAAATTTAAAAACATGGTTTTTATTTGTTTTTTACATCAATATTTTATAAAAAGGATTTTTTTAAGATTGTACCTATATATTCTAAAAATTTTAAACAAAAATAAATACCACTGATTCCAAATCACTTTTTTGTCTGTTTCCTTACCAGCACTTGCATCATACTCTCGATTCTACTTAAAGTCATAAAGTATATTATATAGACTATGGATATATAGAAACCAAAATCCTCCAGCCCATAGCCGAATGATGCTAATCACCCTTGCGCCATATCATTATGCAACAGCTGAAACCTTGTAAAATAAATCAGAACCATAGGTTGGTTTTATGATTATGAATGTATGTCAGTGCATATTCAACTCAGGTATAAGACAAGAAAAATGTATCTTTTCTTTAAGTTCTCTTTTTCCGATTGTTGTGTTAACCTAACTGGACTATACGATACAACATCCTTATAGTTTAGCTCTATTTATGGTAGCCATAAAAAAGGGTTGAGGTTAAATAAAGGGACCTTAGGGTGTAGTAAATTATTTTACTATTTTCCAATGGCCTCCAATTTTGTACATGTGCATTTATGTACTCTCGTATATTTTTATAAAAACACAAAAGATATTTTTGAAGGATGTTATATGCATATAGCAATATTGCGTCTGTTGGAATTCTATTTAACGGGTTATGAACTCGTTATAGACATAAAGCAATTAAACCAAAAATCCTTGAACTAAATTTTATTCATGCTCTGTTTTATTTTTCGTTGTTGTTTGAAGAAAATTAGGAAGAGTTAGGTAGGTATCAATAACACAAATCATTTTTCAAAGAAAAATCAATACTGAGGGTTTGAGCGAGAGTCCTTTTTGCCTTTGTGATGTTTTCCTTTTGCGCAATGACTGTCCCAAGGTGTGGCCTTGATTGAAATAAATCTAAATGTATTTCATGTTTCTTGTATCTGAAAATTGTTTTCCAAGAAACTAAAGTCTATATAATCATAATACCACTCCTTTACTTATACTTATACGTTTACAACATATTCAATAATAACGAGAAATAGCTTAAGTATCACGCTGCTGCTGCTGGTGTGTGCGATATACAATATACACCGCGGTCATAAACAGTTTTTCACCCTCTCGAACACTAAATCGAACGAATCAGAATGGATTACTCAGAGTTAATTTATTTGACACCTTTAACGGTAAACTGATCAAATAAGCAGTAAATTAAAATATACCATGCATTTATATGAGTAAAATAAAATATGTACTTGAATGAATCACGACGACGTGAAAGGAGTTGCTGAAGGAAATTTTAAATTCGTGTTGAGATTTGGAACGAATGTTCTTGAAGACAACAACAACTTTATACCAACCAAGAGCAAGACTAACGAAATTAATGTTGAATTCGTGCATAACTTCACATCAAATCAGTTCTGAGGAGGAGTATTCTGGGGACTTGCATTGCAAAGAGGATTCCATCTCTTTTGAATTTTTTTTAACCGTGAAAATGAAATTGACAGATGTCATCACGCAATAGATCTGTTTGTTTTTACAAGGTACCTTTTTAGTTGAAGTGAACAGACAGAGCTAAATTCAAAATTTGTATCCTGGATTAAAAGATTAGGAGCACAAATGGGTGGTTTTATGATACTTTAGAAAGTATTGCAAAATGTTGATATTGATGACACAAAAACATTCAAATATTCAAAGGAAACTTCCAATTGTGAAGTTACTCTTAAAGTTTAAAAAATTGCAATCTAACAACTTTACAAACCAAACTATATATAATGTTTATTTATGCGAACAATTTGGCAAATGTCTGCATTTTTCCGTGGTTTCTTTACGTGATTTGGAACAGCCATATGCAACGCCAGTCTTAAGGTAAACCAAACCAAAAATTGGTTTTGTATAAGATTTATGAAGGTGTAGAAAACGTAAGGGGCTTGCGAGCGATTGATGATTTCTTAACCCTGTTTGTTTATTTTCTCAAAAAAAAAAAGTTTATGATGTGAGCTCTGTTTTTGGGGCTGAATGTTAATAAATATTTATTTTTGTTTTCTCAGTATACAATTCAACAAGCGCATATGTTGAGAAGAAGATACATACCTATATGTATGCATATAATACAGTATTTACCTTGAAGCCAAGAGAATGGTATTCTATAATATAAAATGTTGGTTTATTTTGAGGCGCGTGATTTTATCAAATAAATATAAATAAAAACAAAACAAAAAACAAAATTGTTGGTATAAATTTAGAAACACAATAATATCGCCTTCGGAAAGACATTTATAGCACATACATAGTAAGTCTAAATTTATTAAGATATACGCTTTGTTTCTTCATGCGTTTGATATATCCGTCAATTTTTAATTTATTGAATGTTATTCTAGAGATTTGTTTGAATGAATTTCATAAACACGTGTTGTTTTTTTTGATGTATGGATAGAATTGGTTTTCTTCAATTGATAAAAACATACATTTATAGCAGATCAAAACATCAATGAAACATTTTGAATTGCACAATTCAAGCATTTGAGATATATTTTGAATTCGTTATTCGAACATGTTTTTCATTCCATTAATATGCAAAGACTTTCGATTGGTAGATAAGTGGAAAAGAACAAAACACAACAAAATTTTGAAATTTAATAATTTAAAAAAATATATTTACTTTGATCATATCAGTATTGGGTAAAGCAAAATCGCTTGGGAATGATAAATTTCTTTGATTTATTTTATTCATAAATTAAATACTTTTAAAAATTTGAAAACAAAATTTTAGACGTTAATGATTTATTTTTAAATACAAGCAACAGATGATTTTAAAATATTTGTTCGTACCAGACTTTTTAAATTCAGGGAAAATATATATTTTTTAAATTTCAACATTTTAAAAAACATGTTTATCTGTTTTTAATTTCATAATATCAAATGATATGGTTAAGTAAATCTTTATAAATCATTTAACATAATTAAAATTAAATTATTTTTTGAAATAATTTTAAAAAGTTATACAATTCTCATATTTTAGCTATTATTTTCTTTGGTATTATTGAAAAATATTCAAAAACACATTCTATTTGTCTTTCTAACTTAAGGTGGCGCTACAGTCCTGTGTGAACTAGGGCCTCACTCATAAACTTCTATACCTATATCAAGCTCGGTCAATAGTTAAATGTCTCCATTAGCGCATTCCAAGAGGAGTGAGGTCACTTCCCACTTTTGCACGCCACCTGATCCTCGGTCGTCCCCTATTGCACTGTCCTGGACGGGATTCAAAAACTTTCCGGGTCGGATCATTGATTTCCATGCGCTCAGTCGTGACTCAGCCATCTCATTCATTGGACTTTCATCCTTTTGGATAAGTCTACTTCACTGTAGAGCCCGTACAGCTCAACATCTTCTATTTCACTAATTTTCTATTAATACTGGTCCATAGATCACTCGAAAAACATTTCTCTCGAAATGATCCAAGCACCGTATAACAAGACGGGGATGATGAGGGTCTTATATATCGAAACTTTGGTCGCTCTCGAGAGGGCTTTGCTACTCAATCTTTCTTCGCCTAAAGAATCAGCGGTTAGCAAGAGTAATTTTTCATTTGATCTCACCGCTGGCTTGTGTTGTTCATAGTAGAGCCTAGGTAGACAACTAACTACCTCAAAGTTAAGTCTGTCGATATGGTGACTTTTTGATCGAGACTTCACGTCAGTGTTGTAGTTCCTTTCTTGATTACAGCAAGTACTTTGTTTTATCCTCATTAACCGCTAAACCCATTTTTGCGCCTCTACTTCAAAACTCACAAAAGCCCTAACTTCTTACAATTATGTCAATGTCATCAGCATATGCCAATTATTGGACAGACTTTTGAAAGATAGTGCCTCTAGTGTTGACGTTGGAACTCTGCACTTTTCTTTCAAAAATGATGTTTAAGAAATCGCATGACTTCGCACCACCTTCTATAAAGCCTTTTTTGACATTGGATGGTTCTGTTTAGTTGTTTGCAACCTTTATGGAGCAGCACAAGTTTTTAAAATATTTGCAAATAATAAAATAATTACTTAAGGTATCACTTTTAACTAATTATGAATATTTCGAAGCCATGCATTTTTAATTTTTGTCAGCATTTCAACTACACCTGTATTTGGTTCATACTGATTTACAAATACCTTTTCAAGTAAATTTAATTTTATTTCTGAATAGATGATTCCTAAGTAACACATAAATTCAAATCAAATTTTATGTAAAGAAAATTGATATTGAAAATTCATTGTAGACTTTTAGCTTGTGGATGAATGATTCTTCGTAAAACTAATGAATTATTTAGCTCCCATTACAAAAACAGAACGAAAATAAAAAGTTTAAATCAGAAAATAAAATAGAATGATAACAAAAATAATGAAAGTTAGTTGGGTTGTTTTAAAAAAATATTATGGCAATAAAATATTGAAATATGCACAAAAAGTATGCGTTCATTAATAACAATTAAAAAATATGCATTCATAGCAAAATATCGTTAATAAAATCAATTAAGTGATATTTTTTTTGAAAATTTGATTTGTTTGAACAAATTCTCTGCAACAAACTATTTCCAGAGAAATCCAAGCCTTATATTGATAATGAATTTGTTACAAAAATGAGTTGAAAGTTATTTCATTCCATATTGTCTCCAGGTTAATGTCCCTACATAGGTTTACAAAAAACATTTTTATGTTTTTTATTTTCACTGAGCTGTTATTATTTTTTTTTTTTAATTATCGAAAAATTACATATGTACATATGTATATCAAAATTTAAAAATAAATACATGTATGTATGTATGTATATATTTTTATATTGTGACTTAATTGCATTTTAAACTTTATATTTTGTTTTAACAACCAATTATTTCGATCTCTTGCTGAGTTTATTTTAATTGTGGTATGATCCAGAATTTTTAATAAAAAAAAACAAAAATAAAAAATATAATAAAATGCATATTTGTTCAGTTGAGATGCAATATTTTTTTCTGCGATGAATTTAATTAAAAACTTAATTATTTTAATCAGATTCACAAGGCAGTCAATTAAACTACATGATTAAAAAACGATATTTTAAAATTAAGACAATAAACCGTATAAAAAATGTATTTTAAGGTTTATTTCAATAAACTTCAACAAATAGACTTTAGCATTTGAATTTCTAATTGGGAACTAATTAGCACAGTAGCTAAGAGTTGTTAAAAGGTTTTGTGTATTTAGACATTTAAATCTAAATTTATTATTATAACATTTGAGATCAAGTTTTAAAGAAACTGTTTAAAGGAAATTTAAGTGAGATTATATAAATACATGGATATCTGAATCAAGAAACATCAGTTCATGAATTCATCGTGGGATCGGTAAATACAAAATCTCCAAAACGCTAAACGAATTAGAGAAAGTGAATGAAGTGGACATTATCACTTCAGACTTTAGTAAAGTCTTTGATAAAATCAGCCACTAAATTATTTATCTTATACTTAAAGCCCTTGATTTCCCACCCTTTTTTATTGCATGGCTCAAATCGTACCTTAAAAACCGGTGATATATGTAGAGTTGTTTTGAGGTTCTCAATCTAACACATGTATACAAACTTAAGAGTTCCTCAAGAACCTCGGTCCTTTGTTATTTGTCTTAACTATCAACGACGTTATTAGCTTTAATGATAATTCAACTGCCTGTATTAACGTTGTTGACATGAGAACAGTAAATGTTATTTCTACTCTATCTGATTATGTCTTAATCTAAAATGATCTTGTATCATTTCAGACTTGGTGCGACAAAAATTTCTAAGAACTCATTATAGCTAAATTTCAATTCATAACATTCACCCAAAAGCAATCACATCTTCCCTACCGAACTTGCAGTCTTCACGATGTTATTATTCATTCTGTCTGTTCTAATCGCGACCTAGGAGTTATTTGTGACATTCAGTTAAATTTTCAAGCTCATTTTCAATTAATTATATACAAGGACAACTCATCCCTTGGCTTCATCAAACGTTGTTTTACAGAATTCTCGGATCCCTATGTCACTAAATGATTACACGACACCTTTGTTTGACCTCTACTTGAATACACTAGTCAAGTCTCCCCAATCAGAACTCTTAGTCTCAAAGAATTGAACCTGTATAACGCAGATTTCTCGATTTGCATTCCGTGGTCTTCCTTGTGGTGATAATCTATTCTTACCACCTTATGAAGATCGTTTAAAACGTATTAATCTGCAAACGCTCCAAAAACGCCGCAAAGTCGCTGATATTGTTTTTCTACACCAGCTTTTAGCAGGTGCCATAGACTCGCAATTTCTTCTAGAAAAGATTCCTTTTTACTCTAATCTAAGGAGCATCAGACAGGCCCCTCTTTTTGCCTTCCTCATCTCCATACAAATTATGGCATTTTTGAACATGTTGCATATGCATAAAAGTCCTTCCTCCCTTAGAAACAATCTCGACAACTCGTTTTTTGTTCATTAAATACTACTGTGTGAGCTTTCAATACATAAAGGCTTAAGTCTAGCCTTAAGTCCTTTTTGTTAATAGCTGACATTAAGCGTAAATAAATAAATAAAATTGTATCAATCAATAATGCGTTTTCCAATAAGTGGTTTCATTTAATCATCAACTTACTTACTTATCCGGCTCACAATCCATGAAGGGTCTCAGCCTGAGATATTGCAGTCTTCCATCGTGAACGATCCCTCGCATGCACTCTCCAGTCACCGAGACCAAGCGCTCTGGCATCCGCAGTCACTTGGTCCTTGTACCGTAGGTTCGGTCTTCATTGTCGTCTTGAACCTGGGGGCTGGGATGAGAAGACTTTCTTGGCTGGAGCGTTGTCGTCTATTCGCTCGATGTGGCCGAGCCAATGTAGTCGTCTTTTTCGGCCTTCTGGACTACATCCGCATCTTGGTACAGCTCATACAGTTATCGGTTGTATCTTCTTCTCCATTCGCCATCGTCGCATAGGGGACCAAAAATCCGTCGAAGAATTTTTCTTTCGAAAGTGCCCAGTATCAATTCCCCTTTTTTTATTATCGTCCAGCACTCGGCGCCGTAGAGTAGGACTGGTAAAATCAAAGTTTTGTATAGCAGACACTTTGTCTTTCGAGTGAGGAGTTTTGAACCCAGTTGTTTGGCCAAACCGAAGCAGCAGCGGTTCGCTAGGGTAATTCTTCTTCGGATCTCCACTAAGGTGTCGTTCGTGGGATTGATATTTGTTCCAAGGTAGGTGAACTCCTTAACTACCTCGAAATTGCTGCTACCAACAGTGACGTTTTGTCCTAGGCGTAGGACAGATGTTGCTTTGTTTGTTGATAACATGTACTTTGTTTTGTCCTCATTCACTTAAAGACCAACTAGTTTCGCCTGTTCTTCAATAGCTGTGAAAGCCTCAAGCACAGCTCTCTTGGATCGACCGATTATGTCTATGTCGTCCGCATAGCCTAGGAGCTAGGTGGATTTGTTGAAGATAGTGCCCTCCGTGCTCACACCTGCCTTACGCACTATCTGCTCCAGGACTACCTTGAAGAAGTCACATGACAACGTATCTCCTTGTCTAAACCCTGCGCAAGTTTGGAATAACTCGGATGAGCTGTTGCCCATTTGCACACTGCAATGCGTATTGTTTAGCGTCATGCAGCACAGCTGGATCAGTTTGCTCGGGATTCCGAATCAGACATCGCCATCATAAGCTCTTGGCGGTGGATGCTATCATAAGCAGCTTTAAAGTCGATGAAAAGATGGTGGGTTTCGACTTTAAAATTCGTTGGTCTTTTCATCAACAACGCATTGAAATGCTCAAGGCTTGCTTAAAAATGGCGAAAAATTTGAAGCTACAGTTTAAAATAAAAACTGAAAAACTTAAAAAAATTCTGGATCTTCATAAAGCATATTTTCTGTTGACAATTGTGAAACTGCGGTAAAAAAGTTAAAAATGAAACCTTTGATTGGAAAATAGTGCAAAGTTAGCAACTTTAGAACCAACAAAATAATCGTCGAGCGCGACATTTTGAATTTCTGAATAAGTCCTTTCACTTCTTTTTTATGAAAAATTAAAATAATCCTTCTGTATTGCAAATCTCATTCTAAGCTTTTGGAATTGCACTTCGTTTTGATGCTGATCCCTCAAAAACAAAAAATACGAAGAAAAGAACCATCATTGCATTAATTCATAAATTTGCTTTTCTAGCACTCGAATCATTATTGTTTAAAACATAAAATGGAACACACATAACTGATGATGTTCGTTGCAAACTAATCCCATTATTGCGTGGGATCTGCAATTAGTGTCAGAAATGTACATTAACATATATGGATACAAATATTCCTCTTAAAAAATATGGTTCAACTTTCCATTGCGCAGAAGTATATATTTATTTAAAATTTCATAAACTGCAACAATGTTGCAAACTTAAATTCATGCTGAACGAGTACCCGAGTATCTATGATAGAACCATCACATCACTCAGTAGGAGTGTTTACTATGCGGCAGTAATAAAAGTCAAAATCAACTTTGCCCCTCTGACTTGTCGGACAAGTGCAGTGCATCATGTAACAATTTTCTACAATTGCATGCGAGAGTGCTTATTTCATCTTTTCACTTAAACTTAACACGCTGCTGGCAGCCATAGCTGCAGTCAATCGACGCCGGCCGTGGGTACCTATAGAAAACTACATTGTATGCCTGCGTGTACTGTAATATTAATTAAAACAATTTGCAATACCAACATTAACAGCGGAACGAAGGGGAGTGGACGGAGGGGTTGAAAATGCATATTTAATTCAAAAGCCAGACACAAATACTTGCCGCTCTACTACTTGACTATAGCTCTGCAGGCAGCGTTGAAAATGTTTTTCTTGTTTTATTTATTTCCAGTGGAATATTTGAACTGAAAATGCTAATTTTATTAGACATCATGTGAATGAGCTTTAGAAAGAAATGAGCTGCCGAGCCTGACATAGAGCGTGGAGGGATGAATTTCATATTTTTATATCAATAATGGAACAAGTCCATTTTCTTCGATGTAGGTATCCATATTCATATACCTACCTATGGAAGATTTCTTCAAGGAGCAAGAAAAACAGAAAAGATTTATGTTCTTCCTTCCAAATGGGAGCCAATCAAAACAACCATTCCCTCTCTATATGTACCTACATACATAAAGACTCTTTGATAATGGTTCCTCATGGTGCTTTGTCATACTTCGACAAGGAGGACACCAGACTTACGAGTTGCAATAAAATATCATATTTGGCGCCAACTAAGATGAAATTGTATCTCAATGGTTTATCTGTGATTACAAATTTTTACTAAAACATCAATGATGTGATATGGAGTGAAGTGGAGTGACAAGTTGACGACAAGCTCGACTATCACAATGCTGGCAGCTAGAAGCCCTTAGCTATCAGCCCTTTTAGTATAGCAGATGATAATGAATAAAAGAAACAGGCAAAATTCATCACTATAGACTTACTTAGGGTGATTTAAAAAAAATAGGAAGAGAAAAACATGTCATTGACAATCAGAATCAATTTATTGGAATTTATAAGGCAATACAAAATGGTTTTTATTTGTTTGTGCACTTAATTTTTTTTAAGTTGATTATGGAACAAAATGATATCATTATAAACATAAATTATTTTATTTTTTTTTACTACTGGTCTAAGCGTATTATGTTATTTTTTATGATGTATTTATGGGTTGCAATGATTTTTCATATGATCGAGGTTGTTAAATTTATCGGAAAGAAAATTGAATCAATATTCTTTAATTTAACAAAATATGAAAAATATACGAAATTTGTCGAATGTGCATTATTTAGATAGTAATTTACTATTAAAAAAGAATGTAAATAAAACAAATATTTTATCGAGTCCAACTTAAGTTAATCAAACAAAATGTTAAACAAAACAAATTTCATTTAAAAGTCAATGATAGTGATGCGTATACGCCTTAGTGCACAATCTTTATTATAAATACAAATATGGCAATAATCTTTAGTTTAGTTTGAGGCAAGTATCCATGTATATAAATAATAACGGAAGCCGTTTTTGAACATATATAAATTGAATTGAAATGCTCTACAGGTTTTTTGATATTAAGCATGGATATACATATACAAAATAAGTTAAATATTTCTAAAACTGATCAATAACACTAAAACCAACATTAAAGCTATTAATCCTGAAGTTATTAAAAGCAAAACCAAAACTGGCGGCAGAATTGGTACTTTTTTTTGAAGTAGGGAAGGAATTGGTGTTACAGTGAATAGCGAGCTAAACATCGACTACAATCGGAATCCTTCTTTTTTAAATCCCGTTTTTAAAGAATCCCAAAAAAAAGTTTTATAATCCCGTCTTCTAAAATACCGATTTTTTGAAAATTCGTCTTTTGAAATCCCGCTTATTCAAAATCCCGATCAATTGCAATCCCGCTTTTTAAAATCCCGTCAAATCCCGACAATCTCGTTTTTTTTACAAAATACGTGCATTAAAATATTATAATATCGTAATTTGTTTTGTTTTCACTGTACATAAACATTCATTTTTGTTTACAATATTAACTCTTGCACAAAAAATATGCATCACACTTCAAATCTACCTCTCGATAACGGTTATGCTGCTATCGTTCACTTTGTTAATTGATTTGAGTTTGTTTTAAAAGAATACTATTTTACTTTATATTTCTTATTTTTTGATATGTTTTATTTGTTAAAGGTTACGATAAAATGAATCTAGAAAAATATCTCATTTTTTAATTTGTTTTAATTTTTTTCTAATTTCGATTTTGCTCAAAATTTGGAATTATTAAATTCTATCAGATTTACAAAAAAGTCAAGCTTGTTAAGAAGCAATGTGTTTACTCCATGCATTAATGCGCAGAGTAATATGGAATGGAATTCTGAATGTTTTTTAAAGCAGACCAACATAGCTTAAAGACATTGATTACAAATGAAACCTAGTGCGCCACCTGAGTCGCGGTCTTCCTCAACTGCACCATATGTCGGGATTGGATTCGAAGACCTTCCGGGCTGGAGTATTGATGTCCATTCACTCTTAAAGATAGATAATCTACGTCTGCGGGACGTATGGCGCGTGGAAAAATTGTTATATCTTTTCAATTATAAGCCGTATTATAATTACAATTATGCTCAAATTTTACTTCTTTTGTACTTAATTATTGATTCATTTTACTTAAAATAACCCAAAATAATTAATTAAAATAAAAAATAATGATGAAAAATCAATGGTCATCTTTAAACGCGCTTAATAAGTGCCATACGTCTCTGAGACGTATGATTATCTTTCACGCACTAAAAAAATATGATTATCTTTCTAGGGTTAATGACCCATCCATCTAAGTCATTGGACTTTAATTCTGTTAACCAGGTCAGTGAAAATGTACATCCCGTACAGTTTGTCGTTGATCTTCTGCTCCACTCTCCATCTATGCAGACGGTTTTGGTCCCGTCACCCGAAGAATTTTTCTCTCGAAACATCATACGACGCTCTCATCTTTCTTTGACAGGGTCTGGGCCTCAGTGCCATAAATGAGAATCGGAAAGATGAGTGTCTATAGATGGTGATTTTAGATGCTCGAGAGAGAACTTTTCTACTCAGTTGCCTTCTAAGTCCAAAGAAGCAGCAATTTACAAGAGTTATTCTTCGTTTGATTTCAGCACGGTGCCTAGGTAGACAAAGTCCTCAACTACATCAAAGTTATAGCTGTCCATGGTGAAGTTTTGTCCAAGTCGTCTTCGTTGAATGTCCTTTTTTAATGACAGCATGTCTTCCGTCGTCTAAAAAGTATTTAGAAGAGACAAATAACATCTTTCAGAAAATAGTTTCAGTCTGGTATATCATAGTAACGGATTATCCATTTTGTTTTTGTGCTTTCAAAAGTATAGGGCTGGAATTCGACACCTATTTTTTGTTTCAGTTAAAAGTCTGACATTTACGAAAATGGATCGTTTATCTATCACAAAACGCATACAAATTGTTAAAACCTACTACAAAAATGGTGATTCTGCCACAGCCATATATCGTGCTTTAAGAGGAGATTATTACATAATCCTTCAACTACGCAACCAGTTGGAAAAATTGTGAAGAAATTTGAAGAGACTGAATTAGTTACAGATATTATAAGGTCTCTGTATTATCGTAAGTGAAAGTGTTTGGTGCGCTCTTTGGTCCGGAGCGGAGGTGTGATTGGACCTTACGTCTTCGAAAACGACGATGGAACTACTGCTACTGTCACCGTCAATTTGGAGCATTATGGTCATATGATAACCGACTTTTTTTGCCTGCTATTGAAAAATACGACTTGGAGAATATGTGGTGTCAACAAGACGGTGCCACATGCCACACAACTCGAGGAGCGAAAATGGCTTTATTGCAAGGAAAATTCCCTGGCCGTGTAATTTCTTGTGGCGTCCGTCGTGGCGTCGTCGTGTCGATCCAAGATCATGCGATTTTACACCGCTGGACTTATTTTTGTGAGGATACACGAAAGACCATGTTTATGTGAATAAACCATTAACTCTTGAGCACTTAAAAACCAACATTCGTCAAGTTATGGCTGAGATACCGCCCAATATTTGTCAAAAAGTGGTCGAAAATCACCTCAAAAGAATCGACACTTGCAACAATTCGAGTGGTATTAATTTAGATGATATATAGTGCTTCACACATAATGTCAACGTTCAAACTTTATAACAAAAATATTTACTTTTGAAACCGCAAAATGAGTAACGCTGTATTTTAAAACATTTGGAAAGAATTCGCACAAACTTCAGAAGATGGAGCAATTCTGAATCGAGATTTGAATGTAGACTGCTAAAAAAATGTTCGAAACGTCGGGTTTTGGTTTTTGTAGATCCATAACGTTACCTATATTTTTGATGAACTGCTTTATTGAAAAAATTATATTGCTTTATTTGAGAGAACAAATACACCGAATAGAATCATTTCATTCATTCACATGGTATAAAATCATAATATTGAAAATCATTATGTTCTTCATCACATCCTTTAATATTTAACTTGCGTCGTTCTTAATTAAGCAACCATAATGAATAATTATTTCAGTTTGTTCAAGAATACCTCCTACATACGAAAACTATATTTCTCATTTTAAATCATCGCTTCTAACCCATGCATTAGAAATGCATCATTATATTCATGTCATTTCTTTTTTACCTTATTCAAAAACCGAAACAGAATTTGAAAAAAAATAACAAAAATAAACATTTTAGCAGGTGATTTATGGAAATCCATAAAAATGAATGTTTCATTTTCTTTTTGGATTTTATTTGCTTTCAGCTACCTACGTACATGATTTATAAACATGGCTATAAATTAATTTTAATGTCACCTGTTGAACATAAAATTAAAAAAAAAATCAAGCTATTATAAAGGGGGACAGTTGAATTTTAAAAAGTATTTATATTTATAATATAAAATGGTTATAACGTTGACTAATTTTGTTCATTTTGTTTTTTAAACTTCATGAACCATATCACAAGTTAAAAAAAAAAACAATATTTTTAATATATTACACTGATACGCACCTGTTTAAAAATTGTTATTCAAAATTGTTGAAATATGTAAAAGGAAAGAAGAATATTAAAAGGTTTATTCATGATTTAATCATATATCTAACACCTTTCGGAAAGATAAGATCTTATAGTAACCTTCCATGAGTAGGGAGAATATTTCATCTATATAGGAGTACTATGGAACATTTGTTGTTATTTAATTTTTGTACAACTTGATGTTTTTCTGTTGTAAACATAGGGATTTGAATGCTTATTTTTAAATTAAAAAACTTTACTACGATCCCTTCACAATATGTGTATATAACGATTACACATGTATTTCGTCAAACTATTTTAATTTGGCCTTAGTCACTCTGTCACGATAGGTTTTTGAGAGGCAAACTTCTTCACAGATTTCGGTGATTTAAATATCAGTTTTGAATTGGTGATCCTATCATTGGAAATATGTCTTATAAAATACGTCACAAGCCCACTGGTGTCATGAGTCATGACCTTAAAGTTGAAACTCTTTGACTTTCCTCAAATCATTTACCAGTTGAATATGGGGTTTTTGAGTTACCTTTTTGTCCATTAAATGAAATTCTTGATTTAAAAAACGTCAATAAGAATCTTTATAAACGCTTTTTAAGCAAACAAAATTCAATATATGCCAAACTTTCTTTCTGATGAAGTGAGTGAGAATGAAATTGACAAAACCATTACTTTTTACACAAACTCTATTCATCAAGAGGTACCAAAATGTAAAAAGCTAGATAGGTAATATTCAATAACAAACAAAAATTGTAACTGAATCTATTTTGTTTATAAAAGCAATTGAATAAAGGAGCAATTGTATTTCTAAAAAAGAGATTCCTGATGTTTTGACAAAATTAAACGCAAGAAAATCTGTGGGATTTGATGCAATAAAAAATCTTTAAGTAAAAGAATGTTCTAAAGAGTGGAGTTAGATTTTTGAAACAATTATTTAGTAGTTGATTAAAAATCAGTTATCAGAAATTCACATAGAAAATGTTTTGAATTATTGATTAAATCTAAAATGTTCATCCATATAAATAAAAATAATATAGTGATTCCAAAACAGTTTGGCTTAAGATATGTGAAAAGAAACATTACTCTGGAAGAAGTTCTGGTTTAATATTTTTATATATTGAAAAGCCATTACAAATTTAAAATGTTCCAGAGACAGTTTCAAGTTTCTGTGAACTATGAATTTTTTTAATTTATTTTAAATACATGCAATACCTCAAAGATCGATTCTAGAGCCAATTTTATACACAATCATAAATGCATCCGATTTCCCGAATTTAAAATACTGTGAAAAGGTATTTTTTGCCCATAACTTTTGCATTTACGTATCAGATTCACTTGGTGATGCTTTATCTGGCATTCAGTTACAAATACCTATCGAATTCATGCATAACAGCAGAAAATGTATTAATTTATCATCTTGATTTTAGTTAAAAGAATTATTAAAAAAAACTATACAAAAATAATAAACACATATTAAAAACCATACAAATAACAAGTGATTTATATAGAAACGTTTATGAAATTTGTCAAATTAAAGTATTTACATATTCGTTATCCATTAAATTTGTATTTAGTTGTTAATTTATTTGTCCGTCTAGTGATTATATTACATCTGCATCTAATTGTGTGTTTGTTATTTGTTTATTTATTTATTTACTTATTTATTTATTCATTTATCTGTTTATTTACTTTTTTTGTTGTTTATTAAAATATTTTTTTTTTGTTTATTTGATCACGTTCCTTCAATTTATTCAAACTTATTATTTACATTATTATGGTAGCCGCACATATATCTATTTAAATTGTCAATTTGCCTTTTTGTAAGAAAATATATACTAACGGTAACAATACCAATTATCTACATCTACACTAATATTATAAAGAGGAAAGATTTGTATTTTTGTATGTAACGAATAAACTCAAAAAGTACTGGACCGATTTTAATAATTCTTTTTTCATTAAAATGCTACATTATCACTGAGTAACAGAGGCTATATTTAGTGCTAGATTACTATGGAAATCTTTAGAAATTCCTAATAAAACCAACCGAAGGTGTAAAAAAATTAGCCATAAAATGTCTTTCATCGCATACACTGCGAAGAGTATTAATGATTGGACAAAAAAATGTTTTATAATTTAGTGATTCATGGTCGTTTTAATTATCATGCTTATAACTTAAATATCTGTACCTATTTATGTCTACCTGTGTGAAGCCGGGACGGGCCGCTAGTATAAAATAAAGAAAAATATAATTACCTTATATACAGAATGACAAAAATCTCGGATGAAAAAAATCTAGTAAAAAGAATGATTGCCCTCTTTCACACGCTGTGAAGATTGAATGAGAATACTAGTTAAAAGTACAATTTTAAATAACTTAAGTCTGCTTTGTAAAACTTATTTGCCGAAAATTAAATTATTCTATTTTAAAAATTACATAGTATGTAATTGTGAGAGATCTTGGTTAAGCCAAATCTTAAGATTTTTACCCGCACTTCAAAATCGTTGTTTCAAAAGTAATTGTTTTTGCAAATTTTTGTATTTCTAGATATTCTTTCTTAATTATTATTACATTTTTTGGTTTTCAATTGTTTTTTGAGATGTTGAAATTCCACATTTTGATTCTCTAGATTTCGTGGACTTGATCTCCCTAAATTATTCAATGACCTTCTTCATAAATAAAGTTTAATCAACATTCCTACCAAATAAGTTTTTGAACTATGGCCGCACAATTTTTGTAGTTTTGGATCTATTGCACATTTTTTTTTTGTTTTACACAAAATACAAAATTGAATCTGCCTTAACCTTATTTCTAAGGCTGCTTAGAAAGTTATTGTAATCGGTCCGATTTGATCAATTGAAAATGTTGACATTTCTCGACGTTTCAAGGTCCCTAGAGTCAAATTGACAGTTTCTTTTACAAAAAATAAAAACCTGAAAAAACATTACTATAAGCGGGTAATGATTGATTCTATAGTCTTAAGTATCTTTTTCAAAATTAAAGGTATTCGAACATATTTAGTCTTGTAAAATATATTGTTTTCAACATTCAGTAAAATTTTGAGAAAAATCAAATTGAAAGTTTTTTTACAAAAAATAAAAACTTTAAAAAAAACATTACTTGAAGTTGGTACAAAATAATTTTGAACTCAAATATGTTTTCAAAAATTTAAGATCTTGGCTTCAAAATAATTTTATCTTATAGAAAATATTCTGTTCGACATGCTGTAATTTTTTTATAAAAATAAAACAGTCAGTTTTTTTTTATAAAAATTAAAATCTACAAAAAATAGTACGCAAAATTGGTAAAAATTGGTATTCGATTCTAGATATCTCGTGAATAAATGAAGGTATTGACTTCAAAATGATTTCATTCTATGCTAAATTTTGTTGTTAACGTAAGATAATGTTCATAGAAAAACCAAATTTGTATTTTCTTATGCAAGAAATAAAAATTGTCAAGAAATACTACTAATATTGGTAAAAAGTGGTTTTCGACTAAAGATTTCGTTAACAAAAATAGATTTTGAAATTAAACTATTTCATCACATGTCAAATATTGCTGTTAATTTTAAGTTAATCTTTAAGAAAAATTCAACTGTCAACTAAAAAAAAAAAAACACAAAAACCTACAAAAGCAAAGATATTGACTTCAAATTATTTATCTCACAAAAAATATTGTTTAAAAATTTTGTTAAGGTTTTAAGCAAGACAAATCGACAGACGGGATGGGAAGTGTTCAGTGTGGGTCACATCCCAGCCTTTTTATTTAAACGTTTTGAAGCGTGAGTGGACGAAAATCTCATTTTTCCAATAGTAAGTAATAAAAATTGTGTGCATAAAACGCCTTCTGGTTCTTCAAAACGAACATTTTAAAATAGCGTTCCTAATATTTTACATCTTAGGACCTTCATATTTTCAATGTTTCAATTAGAATTTTCCGTTTTTTTTTCTCCTTTTAACCCTCGTCTTTTATGGTAAATATGGCAAGATCTAGATAGTACCATTCAGAACCAAAGGTCAATGTTTAATACGACATATCATTGTGCTGGGTTATATTTCTGTTCTACATCACTTAAAAAGTCTCTTACAACTCGATCCTATTGTTTATTTTTCTCGCCATCAAGATCACGTTTTATTGTTTTATTACTTTTTATTTCACTATCCACATTGTCATATTATTACTCGTATTATTATGGAACTAAACTGAGTAAAAAGAAATACAAAAAAATGACAATAATTAATAAAAGAAAAAATACATCTTCTATAAACATTATTTTCAAGGTCAATGCTTTAGCAAATCATGCGATGATGGTTTTTATGGCCCAGTAAATATTTTAATGGGATCATCAAAGATGAGCATAGACAACGATGAAGATGAAGATGACGACGGCTACGGCGACGGTGACGACAACAACGATCTGACGACGACAAAGTCAGCATAACTCCAACAGGGTATAGAGCATGATGCGTTCCTTGAAACTAAACAGCAGTCAGTCAACTTTTTCAAAATAACGACGGACCGACGGTTTTTCTTATGTTTGTTTAGTTAGTGGAAGCAATTATTGTTTTTTATTTTGTTGCTAATTGATAATCATAATTTTTGTTTTAATTCGATTGAGAAAAAAATTTTAGTTTTACACATTTTAATGATCTCTCAAAGAATTAAAATGTTTCCAAACGATAGCGCTGAGATAAAATTCATCCTCTGATAATATTTTATTTTTTGGAATGGAAAGAGTGAAAATATATTTTTTGAATCAAACTACATTCGAGTGGTGTTGTGTTATGGTGAAAGAGTGATGAGTGAATTTTATAAAAGTGTGTGTCCGTTTTACCGTCGGTGTCGCTGATTTAGGCTTTCAATGAAGATGATAATTTTGTATTTATTGTAAATAAAAATAGAATCGAAATCAAACTTTCTTTCTTTTGAAGTTGATTTTCAAAGTGCTCTCTTAATTATGATCAAATACAAATTTGAAATAAATAAGTGAGGAATTTCAAAAAAAAAAAATTTATTGGATATTAATCAAAAAATTTGTGATTATAGTAGATATATGAAGCCATACCTAAGTGTTTTTTGGTAAGTTGTTTTTTTTTCCTAAATATACTTATGTATATAAATAAATAAATGCGGTTGGTTAAAAGGGATCACATACACTCCGCTTCAATTGATTACGCACCAACACTTTTGAAAATGATTTTTACATTATTTTCAAATATTGAGGGTTTTTGTGACATCTGTCGATGCTTACTACTCCCGTAAGATGTTAAGTAAAATAATTCAATCCAATAATAAAACTGCGAGTCTTGTTTTCGCCCACTTATAAGGTATTTCATACTTAAAGTAGAATTTTTTTTGAGTCAACTGAATAGGTACAACGACAATTGAATCGGTGTTTATGAGCGTTTTTAAGTACTGAATATAGTTTAAATCAACAATGTTAGTGAAATTCAATTTCTGATATAAAATTGAAAAGAATGGTATGCATCACGTGGTTTTTTAGAGATAAAACTATTTAATTTCGGTGGCCCTGATAGATCAACGTTTTATTTTCAAGATTTAAGAAAATTAAAACATTTAAAAGCTAAGTCACAGAAGCTATTAGTTATTATGGAACAGTTAAGGTTGATAAAGTTAACGATGGTAGTCGTCAGTTTTAAGACAAGGAATACTTAATTTCAATAATTAAGTAAGCGTTTATTAAAATGTCGTTGACCTACATAAAAAGGCTGTAGGATTTATACCAGAACTAATTTACGAAATTGGTGTACCAACTACCAAACTTAATTTTATTCCAATCCAATAACAATTTTTATATTTATACATATTCAGTTGACTCAAAAAAATATTCAATTTTCCCTAGGAGAAAGTTTTGCAAGTGGGCGATAGAAAAACTAGTGGTTGATTTTGGATAATTCTTTTCAAATTTCCTTCTTAACATTTTAACAGATGGCACAATTCCCATCAATATTTCGAAAAAATGTAAAAATTATTTTAAAAAGTTTGTGTGCTAATCCAATTAAAGCGGAGTGTATATTAATTCCCGTGGGAAAAGAGGAAAACTTTGGTCTTTTAGTTAGTCAAAAAAAATTAAATAGGTTATGGGGTATTATAAAATTATAGTCCTCATGTTATAATTGGTTAACATTTTATCCTTCACCTAAAATGGCTATGAGTCGTTCCTAAAGCTTCTGTTCTGAGAAGAAGCATATTGCTTGAATTGAAAATTTGGACACGTTACAATAACCTCATATGGGAAGTTAGAAATACGTAATCTGGGGTGGAATGAGCTAAGGTGATAAGCGAATATCACATTTTCGATTATCAAATTGACTGTGACTGTGAAGCTGTCGGTAGCAAGAATGTTTTTGTTTTTGACTGAGAAAAAATTCCATTGGATTCTTTTAGTGTCTGGTATTTTTATTTAAAAACGACATATTTGTTGGAAAATGACTATCACATTTTTGTTGTGACACCTTTTTTGCTATCAAATTGCACCCCTGGGTCTTAAAACTAAACAACCTTTAAGGAAATTAAAAATTTGCTTAAATTTAACTATATAGAGGGAAGTGTTGTGTGTTCCACTCCCTTTAAGACTATATTTATTAATAACCTTTCTATAACTATCTTTCTCCGCAAATTAGTCTTGATTATTAATTTTTTTTCAAGCAAAAAACTTGGCTTTTATTCCAAAAAATTAAAAAAGAACTTAATTACTCGGTTTTCCGAAACAAATTCATAAAGCAGCAGACGAACTTACTTACTTAAGGTGGCACTACAGTCCGGGGCGGACCTGGGCCTCAACCAACATGCGTCTCCAGAAAGCAGCAGACAAAGCTTTTTTAAAATCCAAAAAAATGGATTTGATAAAATATTTTTGGGAAAACCTATATCCGCATGGATAAACTGGTACTGACAATTAAAGTTTTTACCAACAGTCCCTTCTTTTAAAAAATAACAAGGAGAGGTTGTTATTTGGCAGAGGTAAAGCCAATCAACTTTTTTGACATTATAAAAGCTGTTGTAAGTAAAAAAAGAAGACTAAACTAGAAAAATAACCTCAGAAGTTTTACCAATTTAAATGTCTTCAGGTAATGTAAAAAAATAAATAAATAAATTAGGTGGCTCAACAGTCCGTAGAGAACCAGGGCCTAGTGACTTACAACTCTCAACCATTCCTGTGTGCGAGTAATGGCAGGGATGGAGGGGACTTACAGTTTATATGCCGAATCCGAACGGCTTATTTGAGAAAGCACTTCTTCATGACAAGAATAACTCTTGGAGAATTGGTCAATTCCTCGCGGGAGGCAGTAACCGTGAAAAAAACTTTAGGTGGCACAAGCAGGGATCGAACAGAAGACCCCTCGCATGACAGTCCAACGCACTAACCATCATGTCACTGGTATTACTTCAGATAATGTACCCCTTTCAAATTCTTCAGTCTGTTTTTTCGCGATAATCTCAATAACTGAACGGGTCTATCAGCAAAGGAGTTCTTAGAAAAGGTATTGGTGTATTATTTAATAAGGTTTTGTGGAAATCAGTTAAAGTATGACGATAAGTATTGTAGGTGTAGTAAAAACCAAGCCCTGTGCAAAATTTGATCGATTTCACCGCTGCATACTCCGTTGAAGAAATAACAAAACAATGAATGGTAGAATTTTTTCTCTTATTTAGTTTTTCAAAAACTTGCGTCTTTTTATCTTTTAAGAGTAAGTTATTTTGCTCATTTTGTGTTTTAAAAAATGCTCTCATATATAACGTGGTATTTTTAATAAATATTTAGACGGATAATTTATTAATCCTTGTAAAAAAATTTTTTCGAATTAACTCAAAGGTCCGACAGTTAAAATTGAAATTCGATTGTAATAAAACAATTTTTGTTAAGTGCAGTAGTGGGATATTCCACCTTTACTTTTAATCACTTTGTAAATTCGTTCTAGCATAAGATCGTATAGCTTTTTAATATAAATTGTTTAATAATTCACGCCACGCTAACTTCAATTCAAATCTTTAGTTTGTGTGTAAAAATAATACAGTAAAACTTTGGTTAATTTGCGCGACCAGTAAGGCCTTGATATCTGATACTGCTGATACATTTTTTTATATATGTTAGATCAAGAATTGAGTTTCACTAAAACGCTAAAATTGTTGATCAAAACTGTCCAGCACTGGAAAAAACTCATAAACAACGAAGAGAATGTCTTTGGATTTATTTAGTTGACTCCAAAAAAACCTTATTAAACGTACTTTTATTGGTAAAACGCAAATTTATAATTACAGGTGAAACTTCAAACAGTTTATATGGAAGAAAACTATGTTCAAAAATCGCAAAACGTATATGCATTTATATTTTATTTTTAATTTTCTTATACTTAATGTTTTTAAAAAAAAGTTATTCGAAGCACAAAATGCGAAAGCTTAATTGTTGTTCAAGAATGGGTAACCAACAACATGTTTACATAAAATAAATTATATGTTCATAATAATTGTTTTTTCTATTATTTTCTTGGTAACAAATTGAAATTTTAACGCTTACTTAATTTATTCAAACAAGTTATAAAACATGCGAAGTTTGTTTGAGTAACAACATGTAATTGTAGGTAATTTATAAATAAATAAATACTTACAAATTGTTTTGCAATAAACAATCAGAATATATTAATGAGCAATAAATTACAAAACTCATAAGCTACCTTTTTTATAGTACTTTTTTATTTATTTTCTTAAATGTGATAATTTATGTTCATTTATATAAAACTTTGTATACCTGTGTATGTGACACCTTTAAGAGACTTAATAAAATATATTATAAATAATCGTTTTTAAAATAAAGGTGTGCTTCGGGGATCGTTGAACTTAAATAATATAATATATTTTTTATTGATTTTCATTTTATATAAATACTTAATTTAATCCTGATTAAAAAGGAAAAAGAAATAATTTATAGAATGAATGCCTAAAGAAAGTGATGTAACCTATATAATTTTGCGAAAATCGATTGGCATTAGGGAGCACATATTTATTTTCTGTAATTATTTTTGTTGTATCCTTTACATGTCAAAAGCTATTAAAAGATACGACACAAACATAAATAAAACACGTTTGAATCCAAATGAAGTAGTATCACCTAAAGTGTATAAAGAATATGTAGGTATACTTACTGAGAAAGTGGGTTACACCAATTTAGCACTAATAGCCTTCATTAAGTATAGCACAAGAAACGGAAGGTTTTATTTTCTCCAATAAGTTTCGAGGTGGCAAACACTCAAGGGCGTATTTAGGTAGAAGGTTAGGGAAGGGTAATTTGGTCTTCATAATAACTTTTTTTTTAAATTTTTTTCATTGATATTCTTTTGCACCAAAAATATATAGATAATAAATATTTCTATAAACATAAATTTAAAGATATGAATGTATATTTATTCCTTTTTCATAGGTTAGGTTTCTATTTGCATTTTAAAAATGTATCATTAGTATTGTATAGTTTTCAAAAAAATGACTTTGACTTTCTGACCAAAATTCTGCGTATAAGCCCTTGTATGAACTTGAACTCATAATTCAAAACTTAGGGAAGCATACAATGTAAATTAAATTAATTGGCTTAAACATATGTTTACTTCTCGAAAGAGCTTCCCATACAGATAAATAAATAATATGAAAGAGGTTGCCAAATCTAAAATATTCGTGACAATAGTCTATATTACTCACAAATTCTTAAGCCAGGAAAAAAGTTTTTATTTTGGTGCTCGATGTAAGTTTGACTTTGAAATTTCCTCTTTAATAAAAAGCACGTAGCACAAATTTTAGAATTTCCCTACATGAAATAAGAAACTGAAAACTAGATCTTAGACAAAAGTCTTTGCATTCTGAAATTCAATGTGTGGTTCTAAATTCAGAAAGAAAATCATTCATTTAAAGATTGTAGGTTTAACCTAAGCTGTTAACTTCCTAAGGAAAACACAAACTTGCAGACTAATTGTACGTTATTAATAATAACTTATTTTGTCATATTATTAAAGCGATAGAGACTTCAAATAATTCAAATAAGTGGTTTTAGCTATTTTTCCAATACAAAATAATTTTCTTTTCTACCCTCGTTGATAATTCTTTTAAAACTAGACCTTTTTGCAAATATCTTAAGTTTAATTCGTATAGGGCTTTGCAAAAGGTAAAACAACTCAAGTAAAGGATGATTCGTCTTATGTATCAATTTATTTTATTTATCAGATAACTGACAGAAATGATTTTGGTAAAATATCTTTAAGGCTGTTTTTATCTTCGATATGAATCAAAAAAGTAAAATCGCTCATGTCAATTTAAGATACTTTACCACAAAACTTTTCCTGCATTTACATTTCTTATATTGACTCAAGATGTTTCACCATATTTAATTAATACAAAAAATGAAATAAAAAACACAATAACGGTTTAAACGATCTAAGAACATCTCATGATACTTAGTAAATGAAAAACTTCAAAACTTTGTTTGGGTAAAATTACTTAAGTCAAAAAACATTAATAAATGTCTTAAATACTCCACTTATAATAATTTAATTTTCCTATTTCTACAATTGTATATATAAATATAGTGGCAACATTACTGAAAACTGTATCTTTACATTTTTATTATTTTTTTTAAGCAAAGATTGTAAGTTAAAAATCCACTTTTTGAAAAACTATAAAAATAGACTTAAGAGCTTTTACCTTTTGAAAACAGTATATCAATTATTGATTTACCTTCACTCTAACTATGTATCTTCTGATCCAATAAAGCATAGATCTTCATTAAAATTTTATATTATACATTGTGAAATGCAAACAAAAATTTTATAAACCCAAAAATCTGAAAACTGACATCTTTTGTATTTTTTTTGAAATGTCAATTTCACATTTTTTTCTTAAATTAAATAAAAATGTAAAAAAATACTTCTAAATCCTTAACAAAATTATTTTTAATACAAGTATCGCCAAAAATTCTGTGTTAAGGTTTTCTCCGACGATGCAAGAAGTTTTTTACCCCTTCTGATCTGGCTATAATTTATAAAGCTTATATTAGTCCGAAACTCGAGTACAATTCTCATATCCGAGCAGGTGCTCCTATAACCCACTTGAGCCTCTTGGACAGAATTCAAAGGAGAGCTCTAAAAATGATAGGTGACCATTGTCTAACTGAAACTTTTGTACATCTCGAGCACCGTCGTAAGGTTTTTTGTCTGCCATTATTTTATCGCTACTTTCAGCAATGCACTAAAGAAATATAAAGTTACATTCCTCCCCTCAAAGAATATAACCCCAATACCCGTTCTTCTAGGAATGCTCATCAGTTTACTTCTGAGCTGAATTTCATATGTATTGTTAAGTAAAGAGATTTTTTCTTTAGTTGCACTACACGAATGTGAAATGCTTTACCAGACTCAATATTTCTCACTCATTATCTACAATGTGCAGACATTCAACACCAATGTTCATCGGTATCTCCTTTCTAATCCTATCCTCCTTTTCTAACTGCTCGCGCTGTGTTAAGATCATTATAAGGGTATTCATATCCCCTTGTGTGGGCGCACAATACATACAAAAAATTAAATTAACAGTTTTTTCCAAAAAAAAAGTTTGGCTTGGACCAACAAATGATATAATTGGCGTAACTACTTAACTTTCAAATTTCCATAAATGTCAATTTGGCTTATATTGTTAAAATACAATTTCACCAATGGGAAGATATCAGTGTGGGTCGCATTTTTTAAATGTATTTTGTATTTTATGTAGTACCCCTAGCGTGATAGTTAGTGCGTAGGATTATAATGCCAGAGGTCTTGGGTTCAATCCCTGCCTGTGCTACTGCCATTTATTGTACCTAATGCATTTTTCAAGGAATCGACAAATCCTACAAGAGTACCTCTTGTCATGAAAAGTATTTACTTTCACAAATTAGCCGTCAATAGACCCTACTTCTCAAAGGACTATTGCGCCACCTAATTTATTAACTTCCCATAGTAAGTTATTGTAATCGGTCCGATTTGTCGAATTGAAAATTTTTACATTTCTCGACGTTTCAAGAACCCTCGAGTCGAAATAAAAGATTTTAGATAGATCTCTGTGCGTGCGTGTGTACGTAAGTTTGTACGTCCGTACGTTCGTGAAGTTTTTTTCGTCATCCATAGCTTAAGAACCAGTAGAGATATCGACTTCAAATAAATGTTGTTATATAGATAATAATGCTGAAAGATGCAGAAAGGACTCTCAAAAAAATTGCGTGGGTGGTTTTCTTACCAATGCAATTTAAAAAAAAAGGTTAACATTTTTGTAAACCCAACATATCTCACGACCCAATAACACTAGCGACTTGAATTAAATTTTAAATTATAATATATTGTAGCGGTATAACAAACAAGTATTTTTTTTTGGAAAAAATCCAATTTCCGTTTTTTTATAAATAAAAAAAATGAAAAAAAATATTTGTCACCTCGAAAATTTTACTAACAAAAAATTATTTTATCTCCAAAATAATTTTGTGCAGCGAGAAATAACGTTTATAACATCTGTTGAAATTTTAAGAAAAATCGAACTATCAGTTTTTTTTTACAAAAAAATAAAAAACTTAAAAAAAAATTAATAAAAGTTGGTAAAAATTGATTTTCGACTCAAATATCTTTTCAAAAATTCTAGATTATGGCTTTAAACTAATTGTGTGTTATAAGAAATACTGTTTTCAACTTTCGGTCAAATTTTGAGAAAAATCGAATTGACAGTTTTTTTTTCTAAAAAATAAAAACTTAAAAAAAACAATACTTAGTAAAAATTTACTTTCGACTCAAATATCTTTTTACAAATTGAAAATATTGGCTTCAAACTAATTTCATCTCACAAAAAATATTGGTCTCGACATTTTTTATACAAAAAATAGTAGTTACGCAAATTTGGTAAAAATGTATGTTTGGTTCTCGATATCTCGTGAACAATAGAAGATATTGACTCCAAATTAGTATCATTCATCAAATTTGTATTTGTTTATATACAAAATAAAAACTGTAAAGAAATGCTACTAAAATTGGTAAAAATTGATTTTCTACTAAGAATCTCGTTTACAAAATTAGATTTTGAAATCAAACTATTTCATCATATGCAAAATATTTTTGATAATTTTTAAATTTTATAGAATAATTCAACTGACAATTTTTGTAACAAAACACGATAACCTACAAACCTTTTAAGCAACACAAATCGACAGACGGAATGGGAAGTTATCAGTGTGGGTCGCATTCTAGCCTCTTTTTTATTTAATTTTTATTTTAAAATTTCGGCTAGCAGAAAAATAATCAATTTTCGATCGAAGCTAATTTTGTAATATTGTAGAAAGTTGCTGGCTATATAAAACATTTCAAGTCTAGATAGATATCAAGCTTAGAACGTATTGCAAAATCTCCTTAAAACAGGTAAAAACTAAAAATTTGTTCTCTTCATTTCTATTTAATAATAATATACGCCATCGATTCTAGTTCAGGGTTTTTTGTTAGTTATTTGTTAGTTATTTAACCAAAGATCTAGCTTCATTAATTCTCACACTCTTAAGGTAACGTTTTTTGTGTCAATTTTTGACCAAATTAAAATTTTGAACAAATTGTGTTTAAACCCTTTGGGTGTTTTGGATTGCAAGTATGATATAAGATACTACTATAACAAACATTAATTTTTCAACTTTAAATGAATGTTTTTATATCGTGCTAATTAAAACTTTCAACAGTTTCTACATAAATTGTCAAACTACTTCATTTGACCAACACAAAAAAAACTGACATTAAAAAATAAATGAACATACAGAAAAACACAATTAAATTAGGTACCTATATATACTCGTAACTACCTTATTTAAAGTATGTAGGTACATATTTGAACTGAATATTTCAATTTAATTTTGCATTTAATTGAAAAAATTAATAAAAACAACAACAAACAAGTTAAAACATATATCTGCACACTCGTAATAAATATAAAAAAGTAACCCATTTTAAAACAAACCCTCTCGCACTACTGACAATACCAAAACTCCTCCTCCATTTACCATCATACTATCAGGAAAGTCAAAAATATTAAAACCAGTAAATTGGATTAAACCAACAACCCCTTTTTAACCGCAACATCCCCAAACTTTCTCCAATTAAATTCTCATCCGCAAATTTAATTATTCAAAATAATATTTCTCTCAACTTTTTGTAACATTATGCTCCTGTCTTTTCGTCTTATATAGTATCTACCTAATTTTGCAAGGCAAGCAAAAATATTATTTTATTAAACATCTGGAAATAACAAAATATTTTAATTTCTCCCATCCCCCATCAGCAGAGCTCACGCACAGACACCATAACCCAACACATCCTAGAAAACCCCGAGCTCCAGTTGCTCTCTGGAGCAAGTTTAACCTAATCAAAAATAAAACGAAAACCTCAAAATTTTATGTTCATCAAAGGTAAAATTCACAAAACAAATAAATATATTTTTCTAAACAAAAATATTAAATTGATTCGGTATGAGAGAAAGAAGCCTGTCAATATAAATATGGTCGTATCTCATGAGATTCTCGCTGTCTGTAGCTCTACCCTTGCCTCTTACCTATCTATAAACCTCTATCGGTTGAAATGAGTTCCAAAATAAAATATGAATCTTGAATTTATTGCATCTCGATATACCTATAGATACTTTTAGGTAGGTAGGCAGTCAGGTATTGAATTAGGTATAACGAAACGAAATGAAACGAAAGAGGAAAATAATAATTCAAGACCTGAATGAATAACAAGCAGAACAATTCACCGCCATCAAAAATATTCTGCCCGTCTGTCTATCTATACCTACCCTACATCTTCCTCTATACCTGCCTTGCCTTGCCTATGCCACCATCATTCAAGTATTCTAAATTAAGATGTTTTTTTTTTCGTTGGGGTTTTCGTTTCGTTCTGCTTGTAACTTGTTGTTGTAGTTGGTATGTATCTATGGGAAAACTTTTTCAGTAGGTACAAGCGACGGATACGGATACCAACAACTACGAGAACAACAACAACAAAAACCTATACCACATTTCTGCCATTGCTGTCCCAGTCCCTGGGTCCCATTCCGATTCTCATTTTGATTCCCTGACTAAGTTGCCATAGCCAAGCCATAGTGCGATATGGAGTTAGGTATCTATGGCGATAGAGCGTATAGCTGTGCATATTGTTTGTGTATCTGAACATCGAACAGTGATGGCTGCTCTGTCACCGACGGCAAAACTTTTTCATTCCAAATCCGAAAGATACATTTTTTGGGCGTGGTTCTGTTTAGCTCTGTTTTGATGGTGCCAAATGTATCTATACTCGTTTCTACTGACAGTGCTGGAATGTTCTGATCTAGGTAGGCATTATTTTTGTTAAGATATCTACCTATAGTTTTGTTTGGCTGTTTTATTTCGTTTAATTTTCTTGAAAGAATGAATATTTTTGCTTTTTTGGCATTTAAAGGAATGTGCTTGCTGGCTTCTTGTTTTACCTTACCTAACCTTAGATACCTTCTTTAATGGTATTTTATTTTGTTAATTGGATTTGTTAATTAAATTGTTTTACCTTGCTTCCTTTGGACAATAATATCGATATATTCAATGCCTACACTTACACTGTCTCATTTGTTTATTGGAATTACTCGTATTATGTCATTTGGGAATGTTTAACCGTGTCGTCGTCATAGGGAATTTTTGGTCTGAGGCTATCAAGATGAAAACGGAATGTTTTAATAAACATTTAAGAAGGAATTTTTAAGTGATTAATGAGGGATAAATAAGATTTAGGTATAAGTTATCCTTCGGATGGTTTTAAGGCTCGGGATTGGTTTTCCATTTTTGTTAATAATTAAGGCCCCTTGAAAGATATTAAAGTTGAAATAAGGAAATAGCTTTAAATTTATTTGAAAACGTTGATAGTAGGTATTAACGTTAAAGTAGTTTAAAATCTTTTCTAGTAGAAGCAGTCGGTCTTAATTATAGAGGGATTATAGGTTTTTTTTTGTTCTATTTCAAGTGCTTATTTTTCGTTTCTAAAAACTCAAATTACAGAACATTTTTAGCTGTTTATATAGGTATAGGTAGTTATATTATTTCTTTAAAAGTAAAATCCAAAAGGTGTAGTTTTCACAAAAACGTTGTATTTGTACAAAGTTTTTAAAATTAAATTTTGGATTCTTTGTATTACGCAATTTCACACACAGACTTTAAAATTGATTTAAGTTTTGTGTTTCAATAGGTATGTACGAAATATATTTTCAAAAAAATAGATATTCCAATATTAGCCAGAAGAAAAATCTTGCTGATTTTGTTTTGAGAAATGGCCAGACAAAAAAGTACCAAATGTATGTACCTACCTACGGCTTTTTGACCTGTTTATTTTTCTGGTAAAAACACAGAATTTAAGTCTGAAAACTGTACAATTTCTGGCGTTTTTTTGCGCTTTTCATATAACTGTTTAAATTTTTACATACAAAGGAGAATTTTGAATTGAGTTATTGAGAATAAAAAAGCATTCAACTCTCGTTATTCGGTGCCGAGGAAATAAGACCATATTTCAAGCCATATTTCACTTTATGAATGCCAATTTCCAACACGTGGTCTGATTACAATTAAACAAATTCAAGTAAGACGAAATTGGTTTTATTTCAGTTTCAACTTTGCATGCACTCAATCTTGAACCTACCCCAAATCCAGTAATGTGCCCAAGCAGGGGCACCATGATCCCTTTAACATAACCTTAAAAATAAGTTGGTCTTATTTCTCAAAATTATGGCCTTATTTCACTTTGTAGGAATGCAATTTGGCCAACTACTGAAAATTGGCCTTGTAACACTTATGTGCAATAAGAACAAGTTTTGAAAGTTGATCTCATTTAACTAGGCCTTATATCACTGCACCCGCTTTTTGGCGAAAGAAAACGATAATAGCACAAATCATTTTTTTAATAACAACTTTAAAAATTGGTGATTTAAAAACAATGTATTACGGCGTATGAAACCAAGATTCGAGGTTCCATGTATATATGCAGTATTTAATTTTTTTTCACTAAAAGTTATGTTAGAAATATGGGTTATTATTTTAAATTTTAAATTTAAAAAAAAGATGCTTGGATGTGACACACACTGATAACTTACCATCCCGTCTATCGATTTGTCTAGCTTAAAACTTTAACAAAATTTTCACAACCATATTTTTTGTGAGTTAACAATTTGAAGTCTATATCTTTCTTTGCTCTCCTAAGACTGGCGAGTCGAAAACCATTTCCTATCAGTTTTTTTTGTAGGTTTTCGTGTTTTTTTTTAAAATTGTTAGTTGAATTTTTCTTAAAATTAACTAAAAATTTACCAACAATATTTTGCATATGATGAAATAGTTTGATTTTAAAATCTATTTTTACTAACGAGATTTTTAGCCCGAAACCATTTTTCCCAATTTTATAGAAAACTTTATTTTCTATAAGATGAAATTAGTTTGAAGCCAATATTTTTAATTTTTGAAAAGATGTTTGAGTCGAAAATCATTTTTTACCAACTTTTGGTAATTTTTTTTTTGTGTTTTTATGTTTTGCAACAAAACTGTCAATTCGATTTTGTCAAAATTTTACCAGATGTCAAAAACGTTATTCGCCGTTGAATAATATTATTTTGGAGACAAAATCATTTTTTGATCGTATAATACTCGAGGTGACAATTATTTTTTTCAGTTTTTTGATTTATAAAAAACGTTAATTGATTTTTTTTTCAAAATTTTATAAGTTTGGTATCACATTATATTTCATATGTAATATTAAATTTAATTCAAGTCGCTAGCGTTAATGATTCGTGAGATATTTTGGGTTAACCAACATTTTTCCTTTTTTTTTTAAATTGTTGTGGTTATAAAAAAAACACCGATTTAATCTTTGAGAGTCCTTTTTACATCTTTCTGCACTATTATCTTTGTAATACAATTGATTTGAAGTCGATATCTTTACTGTTTTGGAGATATGGACGACGAAAAAAGTTTCCCGAACGTATGTACGTCCACCGCACGCACAGATATCTCTCAAGGTAAGAAATGTCAAAAATTTTAATTTGAAATTCAAGAAAAAATCGCTCTCAACTCTCATGAATTAAGATCAAATATTTTTCCTTCAAATTTTTAAAAATAATATCTCAAAAACCAGAAGCGATACACAAAACCATCAACAAAGTGCAATTTTATTGCACGTAAAATCATTAGGTCCGTCCGCGTACCCTCCTAAAACAGTCAAATTTGACTAAAAAATACGAAATTTAACCAAATGTGAAATTTAACCAAATGCGGTAGTAGTACCCGTGGCATGATGGTTAGTGCGTTGGACTGTCATGCGAGAGGTCTTGGGTTCGATCCCTGCCTGTGCCACCTTAACTTAAAAAAAAAACGGGTACTGCCTCTTGCGAGGAATTGACAAATCCTCCAAGAGTAATGCTTGTCATGAAAAAGTGCTTTCTCAAATTAGTCGTTCGGATTCGGCATTAAACTGTAGGTCCCCTCCATCCCTGACAACAGTACTCGCACGCAGGAATGGTTGAGAGTTGTAAGTCACTAGGCCCTGGTTCTCTACGGACTGTTGCGCCACCTAATTTAAAATTTATTTAATTTTAACCAAATGCTGTTCGCGTACTCAAAAATTTCGTAGTTTTTCTTAAAAGAGAGCGCTCACGAGAGAATAAAATATTTCCCCAACCTACGAATTTTAGCCCAAGAAATTTCTTTGGGCTGATTTGTGAAAATTTCAAATTTGATAGAAATTCAAATAAATTAAATAAATTGCTCGCTTTTGCTGTCAGTTATAAGATTTAAAAACAAATTTTCAAAGAACAGCAACAATACAGTAATATTGTGTGAAAAATTTGTTGTTTCCCCGTTCGCTTACTTTTTTGTAGTTTTTTTTTTTTGTGAGAGAATTTTACCCGACTCTTTAAAATATTTCTTTTTACGAATTTTAGTGCAGAAAGTACGCAAACGGACCTATTATTTCAACCCTTTGATTGATTATGCCTTCTCATTCTTAATCATACTTTTTATTTCTTCTTACGTATGTAGTATGTTGAAATTACGTAATTCTGCTTACAAACATTTTGTATTTTCTTAAAATTCTTTCACACTCTCATTATAATATTTTCTAAAATGCGAGTGCAAATTTTGAACCTTTTAGTATAATTAGTAAAACTTGAATTAAATAAACAAAGAGTGTTTTGACTGTAAGCACTTTATTGAGATCAAATTGTTTAAAACTTTATGATGAAATACTATACACACTTGTCAAATAAATCTTTTCGTTTCTTAAAAACAATCTGTCTAACAAAGGCATGATACTATATTTATAGTTAAGTTCCCAAATATTTGTAAAAGATGCTTTATCTTACTTAAATTACGGTAAAAAAGAACAAAAATTGAGGAAAAACGTTTTTGGATTTCGGTATTTTGTTAACTTATGATTTTTTTTTACAAAACTCAAATTTTTGCAAAACCAACTTAACTCAAAGTTGTTTGCATGTGGAATGACCCCCTTTATTTAACCCCTTAAGTTTCTATTATCAGCCTACACCATGAACAGTTTACAAAAACAAAACTTACCTATTCTCATATTCACAATCATAAGAATATCCTGGGCTTCTCTGAAACATTCAATTTCTAAGCACTTTTCATGTGCTTCAAAAACATTTTGTTTCTTCATTATTCGATAAAAATACCTCGTAGATAGGTACGTTTTGTAGATTGAACTATGAAGAAAACCATTTCAAATTTATGACATCAAATTTAGCACCCTCGTTCTGATTTCTATTAATTGATAAATAGATTTACCTTCAAGGTTAGAATCGCTCAACTTCAAAACAACGCACATTTCGATAACAACGTGAATCATCATTAATAAACCAACATTTCCAAATTTAGTTTACCCATTTTCAACCATAAAAGTTCAATTTCGATCGAATCAAAATCTAATCATTTGTCATTAAGAAAAGATACAAGTTTCTAAAAAAAAACAACCCATTACTGTTGTCGTATAGGTTGAAGTGAAAATTTAACCTTCCAGTAAAGATTGCAAACCTACCACCACACTTGCTATTTTTAGATATACCTACTTTTTCAAAGATGTATCCTGATTTAATGGAGACAGGATAGAAACTGATGTTATATACTCATTTATTTTTATCAAAGCCAAACAAAAATAAAAGTAAATAAGGGTTGAAGGATTTGATCTCTCTGCTCAGCTAGTTATCCATATTTTACCTACCTGATGAATACTTTGCACTAAAATTGCTTTTAATAAGGTTATACAAAGAAAAGGTTTAGGTGGTGGTTTTTGTATAAATATTACGTCTTTGTTCTTAGCCTGCCTTTTTGCAATGTTGTTTTAATAGACAGGTGAGTAGGCTAAGTATAGTAACAAACCCGAAATTCGTTAGAAGATACACATTTACATTAATTAATAGAAAAGTAAACTTTTTCATTACTTAGATACACACCAAGTATAATACTTTTTTCTTGATCCTTTCATCTTTTTTAATTCTCGGTTTCGTTCAACTTTATCTAAGTTTTTCTTAAAAGATTAGGTAAATATATTTTTTTGAACCTTTGCAGCTTCAATGTAAAAAGTAAACCGCAATCACGTACTCATCCTCCCTTTTTCTAATTAAATTTTTCGTTTAAGTAGGCAGATACTTAATATGTGAGTGTGTCAGTTTGTATAGGATGTGTGAACTAAAAATGTCAAATATATTTTTTAATTACGAAAAATGTTTTTTAATTAAAATCTCCCCCTTTGTGGATGAGAGCAAAGTAAAGTATGGTGAAGTTAGAAATAAGAAGAAATGGGAAAAAATCCAAAATTTGGTTGCATGTGTCTTACATAAGCTTTTCATATTATGAATAAATGCTAATTAGGTGTTAGAAACTGGTAGAAGTACCTGCCTCTACCTACCTTGATATTCACATAGACTATACATATGTATATGCACTGATGTAAATTTAAGTTTTTTTATGAAACTGTTAACTTTTTTGGAGTGATTTTGAACAAAGATTAACAAAATTTATGTCCCTCTATGCTTATCCATCAGATTTACATTTTAATATTCTAAACTAAATGTTAGAATTATGGAAATTCTATAGGGATTTTTTTCAGTTTTAGTTATTTTGTACACGAGTATTAGGTGTGGTTTGTAATTTAAGAGATACACAGAATAAAGTGGAAGATATGTTAATATTCTTGTAATTAAGACGTTAATAATTTTCTTTATGTAAATGTTTTTAAAAGTGATTTATATAGATTTTATAAAGCGAAACAAAAGATTGATAAGACTTAATTTTATTTCGTTTCGATGCATAAATAATATAAAATAAGTCGGTATTCTTACAAAGGTCTAAAGTTTTAATTACATGAGTTCTGAAAAAGAATTCGAAGCTTCGGTGTAAGATGATCACCTGATCACCGATTTATGTCAGGAATTGTTTTTTTTTATTCAGATAGCAGTGGAGGGCAAGTCTGAGATTCTCTAGGTAACAATGAACTCTGGGAAAAATATCATTCATAATACTGTGCTTGTGCTACCATTGTAACTTAAATGTGCACTTGTGTTTCAGAAATATGCATATTGTGGCTTAGACTTTGAGTAGTAAGAATTTAGAGATTTTGATTCACTTTATTCAAAAACTTTAAAATATTTCACAAATCTCTGAAACGATTTTATAAGGTTTTGCACTTAGAAATCTAAAATAGTGATTTAGTTAATCTTAAATGACTTATTTATTTTACTATCACTAAATCAATAACTATAAATCTAGCGGTACAAATTAGCTAATTTATGTTTTAGTTGGGGTTCGGACATTTTAAATTAATAAAGTTGTTAACCCACCATCTCTTTATTGATTTCAAGGCCGCATACGACAGCATTTACAGGGACGAGCTATATAGATCTATGTCTAGTCTTGTCATCCCTACCAAACTCGTCCGTTTTTGCTCTATAAAGATTGGAAACATTTTAACAGAAACTTCCGATGTCAAAATAGGCTTTAGACAAGGTGACGCGTTGTCATGCGATTTCTTTAACATCGTCCTTGAAAGAATAGTGCAGAGCTCCCACGTCAATGCTAGGGGCACAATCTTTTCAAAATCTGTCCAATTATTCGCATATAAGAGGTGTGTTTAAAAAGTACCCGGAATTTTCGTTTTTTCAAAAAAATATTTATTTATTCGTTTACATCAATGTGGTCCCCTTCAAAGCAGTTCCCCAGATATAATACACTTATGCCAGCGTTTTTTCCAATCTTCGAAGCACTCTTGATATTCACTTTTTGATATGTCCTTGAGCATTCTCGGCGATTCGGCCTTTATTTCTTCAATCGAGGAAAAACGCCGTCCTTTCATGGGTCTCTTCAACTTTGGAAACAGGAAAAAGTCACACGGAGCCATATCTGGTAAATATGGAGGTTGGGTCATGACTACGGTATTGTTTTTGGCCAAAAAATTATGAACAAGCAACGACAAGTGACCAGGTGAGTTATCGTGGTGCGAAAGCCATGATTTGTTTTTCCATAAATCTGAGCGTTTTTTCAGATTGCTTCACGCAAATGTCACATAACTTCAATGTAATACTCCTTATTAACCGTACGACCTTGTAGTAAGAACTCTTGATGCACTATGCCATTATAATCGAAGAAAACAGTAAGCAAACCTTAACATTTGATCGAACTTGACGTGCTTTTTTCACTCTTGGTGACGTTGGATGCTTCCAGGTGGACGATTCTTTGGTTTCGACATCATAACCGTACACCCATGTTTCATCACCAGTTATGACCCTTTCAAGCAAACTTGGATCGTCGTTGACGTCATTTAACAGCTCCTGAGCGATGTTCATGCGATTGTTTTTTTGGTCAAAATTCAGCAGTTTCAGCAAAAATCGCCGAGATCATAAAAACACGTCGAACCTTAGCAACTACCACAGCCAAAGTAAACAGTGAATATAGCTGAAAATTGCATCATAATTTAGGGCATTTATACCAACCAATAAAAAAAAATGTTTGACCTTCGGACTCTCCAAACCCATGAAATTTAAAAATCCGGGTACTTTTTGAACACACCTCGTAATGATGACATTGACATAATCGGAAAAATTTAGCGTAATGTCAATGGGGTTTTGTGAGTATTGACGGACGACAGTTGAAGGCCTTCTGAAGCTAATGAGTTCCGACTTTGCTGCATTGATTTTAATACCCCATTTATGGAAAAAAATCAAAGAGACGGTGGATGTGTGCTTCTACTTTCCTCACGGCTATGTGTCGTGACATTGAGGAATGAGGAGCAGTAAGCCAAGGAATCATCGGCGGATAGAAGGTTCTCGAAGTTGACGGGTTTAGGTTGGTAGATGTCGGGATGCTGTACAGAAACGGGACGAGCTTCGATCGTTGGGCAACTCCAGCCCTAATGTTCTTCATTGACGATGAGCATTTCTCCAATTGTACATAGAACTTTCTGGAAGAGAGAAAAGAAAAAAATAATTCTAGTTAGTATGTAATGTGAAGTTTATGGATAAGGCCTTCAATCCTTACGCTATAAAATGCTTTCTCAACATCCAGAAGGCATCCAACGGTGACACGAGGGCTATTAAGAGCTGTGGTGATGTAGCGTATGCAGCGTCGAGTGTTTTTCCCGAAAACCAAACTGCATGTCAGGAATTATGTTGTTTTCACAGCAGTAGTTAGAGATGTTATTCCGATCTCTTTTCTTGGGAATTGCCACGATCTTAGCAGTTTTCCATTTTTGGTGAAAGTAGTCGTTGTTGAGTCAGTTGTTAAAGACTATTATCAGGAGTACAAACACTGCTTGCGGAAGCCTTTTATGATGAAGTTAGAAACCCAATCCGACCCTGTTGACTTCTTTGGTTTGCAGTAGTCTATTATTTCACATATTTCCTTTGTAGTGCTCAAGTATGGGTTGCCAATTGGGTCATTTGCCGTTGGTTTGATTGAATACACTTTTCTCCGGAGTGGGAGCCAGAGTTTGTTGGATGGAATATTTCACTTCGTCAATGAAAAGTGGCTGTCATCAAGAAAGTATCTATAACACCCACGTCTCGGTCAAAATGTAACCATCGACAGACGTAACTTTGAAGTAGTTAAGGACTTTGTCTAACTAGGCTCCTCTATGAACACAGAAAACAACACCAGCTGTGAGATCAAATGAAGAATTACTGTTGCTAACCGCTGTTTCTTTGGGCGAATAAAGATTGAGTAGTAAAGTAATCTCCCAAGCGACCAAAGTGTTGCTGTATAAGACCCTCATCATTTCCGTCCTGCTATACGGTGCAGAAGCATGGACTATATCCAAAGCGGATGAAAGCACCTTGGGTCGTTTCAAGAGAAAAGTTTTTCGAGTAATTAACGGTCGCGTATACATAGAAAGTGAGTGGAGGAGAAGATGAAACAACAAGCTGTTTAGCGACTAAGACTTAGCCAGGAAGATAAAAGTCCAACGACTGAAATGGCTGGGTCACGTAGAGCGCATGAAAACCAATACCCCGACCCGGAGAAAAAGTATTCAAATCAAATCATGTATTTTTCAGAAAAGCTGAACTCAACACGAATGGTCTCAATCATTTCAACCTCAAAATCACGAATCAAAAATTCCAAATGTTTTCGAACAATTTGCTTTTGCTGCCATCTTGAAGGTTGTTATTTTTAACTAAAATTTAATTCATATGTAGATCTTAATGTCATTAAATGTTTGTTGCACTTGTCAAAGGACCCACAAAAATGACAATTTCATTTCCAACACATTAAATTCAAAATATATCTATAAATAAAACAAAAAGGTGATAATTGTTATTGTTTTCTGGTAGATAAGAGGCATTAGTGAAATAAAGTAGTAATGTTTTATTTAAATTAAGTATCTTACCATTCTCAAAATGTAAATGACACTATAGCTGAAAACAAACGGAATAAGTTTTTACAAAATTATCATATACAGTCATTTTTGATGAGTTTTTAAAATAAATATCTGAATCAGATGGATTGAATTTAACCCCGCAAAAAAAAAGGAGAACTGTTCAGCGGTAGAATAATAAATATTAAACTAAGACCCCATGCATGGTTAAGCCTCTTTTTGTTTTTTAACAGATTTCTTTTGTCAAATTTTATTTTCTAACTCTGATCAGTTATCGAAACAGACTTTCTTTTAGTAAATTTTAATGTTTTCACTATAAATGTATGATGCAAATAAATGTATAGTAATTTCCTAAAAATCGCCCACCATGTAATGGCAACATTGCATTCCACTATTGCAAAGATAAAGATTTCAGAATTAGTATTCTAAAATAAACTCATTTAGATAGAGAACGATATTCAATGAAAATAATAATATGTAAAGCATGCGATATTTTCAAATTTTATGCATTGAACTAATAATCGTTAAATATTAAACGCAATATCAATTTTGGGAAACATTTGAAAATACAAATTTTATAGAATATACAAAAAGGAAGAAACAAAGCACTCGTTTTGTTTATCGTGGGATTCTTTCATCTTATTGCCGAAATCAACCAACCAACTAACGAACCAATATCGAACGCAAAAAAAAAAAAAAGAATAAATAAAAATAAATGGAAAGCAGTAAATTTGTAGGAAAATTGCTTAGACAAGCAAAGGACCCAGCACGTACATCGTCAACGCTCAAACAACGTATGCATCAGGCCTACTTACCCCCTTCTCCCCCACCCATTTCAACTCAAAAATATATGTTATATGAACATATGCATGATGCCACAAGAATATATCCTTATATCTAGCAAAAAGGATAAGAGAATCAATTTTCAAATTTAAAATATTTTCCATAAAACCTTTCGATATATGTATGTACGTACGTGCTCCATGCAAGGACTAAAGTACATATATGCCATATAGAAATACTGCGATAGACTGAAATAAATGAAAATGAAATCGTTTTGTGAAATAACATATTGAAGGAAAAATATATAAATTCTTATCTTTTACCTTTATCCCTTATCGTGTGCATAGCTAAATCGGTTCCATCTCAACAAAATTTCACCAGCTTGAGCCTTGAATACCTTTCCTTTTTATATACGGACCTATACCTACAATCCTTCATAATATATGGAGCTAAATTATATGGATGTATCCAATTGCCGATGAAGTATAGGCATGAGAATTTAGGGAACATATATCACTGGAAAAAGAATCGCACCGCACCTTACCAAAAAGCAACCAACCAACCATCCAACCAGCCAACCGACCGAAATGAAATGAAATGTAATTTCAGGAGCACGCTCAATTTCCCTTAAATTGCTCACTTTAAAATATTCCGTTTCCTTTGCTTTCTGGACCGAAAAAAAGGTCCTTTGGAATAAAAAACGAAATGAGGAATGAAAAAGCAGCAGCAGTAGCAGGAAAATTTATATTTTGCCTTCGTTTCTCGTTGTTTTTGAAATACGCACGACGAGTGACGCCGACAATGATGTATAGAAAGGAGGTACCTAACCTATATAATTTCATGGAATATAGTTATCCCTTTTTTTTCCGGGAATATAATTTGTTCGAGTAAAAGAACTTTGGTGAAATGACATTGGATTTTTTGTCTGGGTTTTTGTTTTATATAATCAAATTTTGAATTATATTATAGGGTAAATTCGTTTGTTCTGTTCCTAAATGTTACACATAGAGTTTTGAAATTTCCACAAATTATTTCACTGATAATACTGTACAAAGTCTAAATCAAATGGTCAGACCAAAAATACAACCCCGACTACTTCTTTAATCAACGATCTGTTTGTAATGATAGAGTCTATATGATAATTATTGCAATTTTTCCAGAAACTTTTTGGAACAGTTCTTAAATGTTTTTTATAAAGGATTGGCAGAAAAGAGATATCTGTTTACAAATACAAATGTTTAAAAGACTGCCTGGAGATACTGACTTCCTATCAAAATAACCTATGGTTTATGAAGACATTCTTACAATCTTTACCTGCCTATTTCTCACAATATAAAATATACCGCCTATTTTTGTAAAGGGTTTTTTTTGTTAGACGTGTAGTTTTCAAGAAGAAATAAAACGCATAAGTTTAATGTTAGCTTGATTGAGATGCCCAATTTTCGGATGTCAGCAGTAACTCGCTGAACATTCAGTTCTTAGGTATATAATAGTCTCGGACTTATCTGCGTAGACAACCGACTTTACATAACAAACAAAAATTGCGGATTCCTTAAATCGCACGATCTTGAAGGCCACACCACAGGCTCATGAGACTAGATAATGTGCTCACCAAAAAATGCCTTAAATAAATTAATCGATTACGACGCGTCGCGTGAACCGAATAATTATTTTGGTAATAAATTGGCACGATTTGCAGACGTTGTAAAGTCCATTTAACAAAATGGCACACCAAACTCAAATGAAGATGTGAAAACTGTCAAAAAGTTCCAGAAAAAATCTGATTGAGTAATAAAACGGTTAAAATTTAGAGTTTGAATGGAAATGAAAAGATCTAAGAATGCTGTAAATTATGATGCAATTTTGTATTTACGATTTGTTTTTATAAAACGTGGTTACTTTTTCTTCAAGTCTCCTATATAATTATAAATAATGCTCAAAATAAGCTAATACGACACCTGCAGATCAATGTGAATTGTCAATCCATGTTCTCTACTTCCTGAACTGTTATTGAAACAAAAATAAATATTTTAAATAAATAATAATAGGGTGAGTGAAAACAAATTTACTCAGAACTAAGACTTTCCTTTCACTTTCCCCAACTTTGTAGAGTGCTTCAGGTGCTTTTGGCTTTGATAGTGAATTTGTTTAAATCTTGGGAATCTGTGTAGGTGTACAGAAACGCTCTTAAAAACAGTCAGTTGTATTTTTTTGTTTGCTTGTCAAAAAATAAAAATGGTGAGTCTGATGAAGCAAGTCGTCAAGAATATTAAATCACTACCAATTTTTTGAAGTATGTTAGGTACATGTAAGCTTTTGTTTTATTGTTATTAAAGGAGAACACAAGAGGTTATGAATACCCTCATAATAATATTGAACACAACGCAATGAATTAGGAAAGTAAGATAGGATTAGAACGGAGACACCGATGCACTTTGATTTTTAATGAATGCACATTGCAACGAGTGGAAATACTGAGACGCTTAAAACACTCCACAATCATTCGTGAAGTGCGGCTAGAGTAAGAATCTCTGTATTGAACAACACGTCTGAAATTTGAAGTTGTCTACCTATTTCACTAGAAAATTCTTTATGAAAACATCGGTAAGGTAATGACAGACATGAAAAATTGTGGTGGTGCTCGAGTTTTGTGAGTGTATTAGTTAGACAATGGTCTCCTATCATTTCTAGAGCTCTAGAGAAAACGTAAATGCGTAAGTAAAATAGCAGCATTATTGCAAAATTCAAATATTTGATACTCCCACAAATAATGGTCTGTGGTGCATATATCTAAAAACTGTTAAGTCTATTCCATGCAAGTATCACAATTATATTATGTAAAATGTTTTCGAAGCTTTAAATTCTAAGATTATTATGATTCTCCATTCTACAATGAACATTGCTGAAAGTTCAGAATTTAATGTGTTTAAGTTGTTATTGAAATTACTTTAAATAAGTGTGATTTTTGATTAAGAGCACAATCTTTATAATCTATAGCCATAGTTATCGGTTGCCACTTGTTTTATAGTTAAGTTTGGTCTGATTCTTTAGGTATTATAATATATAGAAGTGAATCGAAACAAGTTTTTGGATTTTTCAAAATAATTAAAAAAGAATACAAATGTGTGGCAACCTAATAAAAGCGTATTAGGGAGGCCTGCAATAAGAATCATTTAATTTCTCTAGGACTTAATAATTTGACAACTTGTCAAAGAGTGAAAAAAAGTTTAGGGCACTATCTTTCCACTTCTTACCGTTATTAATAGTTGCTGCTGATAGTTGCTCCCATTTTAAAGATAGTTGATAAATACTATACCATGCACATCCTAAGCTACTGTTGCCCAAACCTTAGCCGATTGTGCAGAGTCAGTTCATTAAGTGCCGCTTACTCGGCTGACAATGAATCGGACTCCAGTGAAGTTTAATGAAGCAATGTTTCCTGAATTGGCACATATCGACTTAAAGTTCATATTAATTTACACTAAAACAGCTCCAACACTGCTTTGAATAATGTTTTGGTCGATTATGAGTTTGTGTGGTTTTTATTTTGAACGTACCCAAATATAAATGTACTGTAACCTACAAAATATCCCTTTAATATTTTTAGACTCGAAGTAATCTCGATCAACTTCACTTTAAGGTCACTCAAAATTATTAAGTCAACAAATTTGATGTTTTTGTCTGTAATGGGTCTCTTTGGGTCCCGCAGACATCGCTCTCAGTACTCATTTAGCCTCTTTTAAACAGAATAAACAAACTCCCAAACATTAATTTTCCTGAAGAATAGAAAAGTGTATGTTTTCTTCAGAGTTATACAACTTTTAAATGGAAGAAAACAGAGATGTTTTTTTTGTTTTAAATTGACACGAAATTAATTCTATTCGAAAGATAATCTTTTGTCATTATAATTTAAATACGATATCTGGCATATGACCGCCATATGACTGGCTTGAACATAGTTTAATTTGGAGCTTAAATTTTGATAACTTTTTCCAAAATTTGTTTTGCCGTTCTCTAAGTCTAAGTTTCTGGTTCATCGAAATAGACTAGCGCCTTCACATATGCTCACAGAAAATAGACAACCAGGACTCGGCTTATGTTAAACGTTCGGTAACCGCATACCAAACGTTTACTTCATTAAATCCATTGTAGCATGAGCTGGATGACATTTCGCGCCGATGAACGAAAAAGTCAGTTATCATGGATCTAAGGAATACTTTTTAAAGTAGTATGGATCAACTATTCCATATTAACTCATAAAACAAACCAAACAATTAGCTCTTGTGGACGTAACGGTGTCTTAACATATACTTGAGGAGTATCATCACTTCAAGTAATTCAGTTTTGTTTTTTGACGTACCTATTCATCTAAGAATTCGTTTATGATACGTATTCCGAAGAGTAACATGATTTTAAATAATGTTCACAATTTGTTCAGTCGTCAGTCTATTGATGTTGAAATATTAAACCAAACTAAAAATAAATTAATGTCAAAATGGCTGACAATCAGAAGACTGTTTCCAACTTGAAGTTAAACATCTTCACAAAAAACACTCGTTATAAGAAATTTTTATTAAGTTTAGCCTTGGCTTCAACTTTATATGTTTAGTCAAAAAGAAATGTAAATTAGAAAAATCCGTTCTTACCTATTTTTCAAATTAACAAAAGTTGCTTCACTATACATTTTCTATCTTATAATTTTTTGAAGGTTACGACTTGCTTGAATCATATGTTTTTAATACTAAAAGCGCCATCTACATATGTATTTATGTTGCAGACTACAGACTTCTTGGCAAAAATTTAAGGTAAAAAAAGGTAATTCTGGGTATTTACAATTCCCACATCAAGTCAAGGACTTTTTTCATGTTCTTTTTGTTAGATCTTTTATCTTTTTTGAAAATAAAAATAGGGTAAAACATCTTCGAAATCCAACATATTTTCCTTATGTTTTAATTTCTGTTCGTGTTTTTTGGGTTATTTTCTTTTTGTTATATTTCGAGATGTGAGATCGTCGTAACATCACGGCTAAATTATTTTCATGCTCGATGACACCTTTCCGCTTCTGCTGGTTATGCTGAGTTGTCTTTCTTTTTTATCCTCCAAAACCCAGAGGCCCCTCTGATGGGTATTATTCCCAAAGTATAGGCACAGTGATGGCAATAGAGGGGATTATATTCCCTTAGATACATTTATTTTTTTTACTTTTCTGTATGGATATGCTTGAGTGAGTAGAATTCATCTCGAAGTTAATGGAGATGAAAATTAAAGAAGATATGGCGGCAGCAGCATCAGTAGTGACGACGCCGACGAAGATGTCTCTGATTTTTCGTGTTTACGCGTCGCCATTCCGTGTTATTTTTACCATCCCCTTCCATTACTAAAAACCCCATCAACATCAAATACTAAAAAAAGGAGGCCTCGCTAAGAATCACGACTATATAGAGGATATAACATTGGATAAATCCGTCCTTAATAAAAATTAAATTATAAGGTATGCTGTGTATTTGCACTGCACATGTTCTGATTTGAAGCCATTAGTATGTGAATAAAAATTCTTATATACTCCAAGCCGCATCGAACCCTAAAGAACACAAATTTTTAAGTGTCATTGCAATTTCAAAAAAAAAATTCAAAAGAACGAAGCAAATCTCTTTCTGCATTATTATTTTGCAAAATGGTTTTCATTTGAATATGCGGAGAATTCTTATAACGCGTATGGAGATAGAGCCCAAGTCAAAGTTATATAGGTAAGTAAAATACAATTCGTTTATTGCTATCAAATGCAAATCAATAATTTAATATGCAAAACTGATTTTATTGGATTTAAATGATTATCGTCTGGTGTGGATAAAAACCAGTCTCTGAAATTATTTTTTAAGAGTGTTTCGTTTCATTTTTTTTTTTTATTTTGTCGGTTTTGAAAAGTTATGATAATTTTTATGTCTTCTTTATGAATGAACGAAAAGTTGATTATGTTAAAGCGAAAGGGGAGTTGAGAATGATGTTTAATATGAATTTTAAAAAATGTATTCCATACTAATGTGTGTATTTATCGAATAGGTTTTTAGTTACAGAAAATAAAATGGAGTCTCAAATTATTATAATTATTCTATTTTTAATTTTTTTTTCTTTTACTCACTCAAGTTAGCTTCTGATTAAAAAACCCTTTTTTATTCGTTTCAGATTTAATTCTTTTAAATTTTAAAGAGTTCAAGCATGGTGGTCTTTCAGGTGAGTTATTTATTTGTTTAACTAATTTAAAATAAAAAAAAATATTACCCTTGTACCTGTTTAGTTTATTAAAAATGCGTAACGTTCTGATTCCGCGTGAATCTATATCAACAACACCAACATGGATATCACGCGAATTGTTGCAAGTATCGATTCTTTTGAGGTGATTTTCGACCATTTTTTGACACATTGGGCCGTATCTATGATCAAGAGTTTAAGGTTTATCTGCATAAACACGGTCGCGGTGAAAGACGATTTTCCGATGATATTTTATTTTACGTAGATCGGTTTTTTTAAATATTTTGTATGTGTTTTATTCGCATTTAATTTTGAAACCGCTAAAGGGATAACACTTTAAGCAGTTTGGGATGGTACACAAAACGTATCCGATTGGTTACTGGTTAGTTACCTAAACAAATATGCAATTTCAGCCTTCCTGTATTTTGTCTCTACATTGATGACCTGTTAAAAGACATGCCTTTTGACGTAGTGATAGATTGGCTAGTGATTAAAATTCGTATGTACGCGGATGACCTCATGTTACTAGCAGAATCGCCCGAGTCTCTTCATCTCATGATAAAAAGACTATCTAAACAAATCAAAAGCAATGGTTTTTCGAAAAGAAAAATGACGCTTGGCTGCAAATGGGAAATTGGTTTTTGGTAAGGACACCATTGAAAAAATAAAGGAATACCAATAGTTAATGCCGTTATATGTGAACGTCTAAAGCCCATCGTCAACAACCTGATAGGTCCTTATCAGTGTGGTTTTAGACCAGGAAAGTCCACAGTCGATCAAATATTCACATTACGGCAGATCCTGGAAAAAACCCAAGAACACCAAATCGACACCCACCATCTTTTCATCGATTTCAAGGCCGCATATGACAGTATCTACAGGGACGAACTGTATAGAGCCATGTCTAGTTTTGGCATCCCTGCCAAACTCGTCCGTTTGTGCAGGATGACCATGGAGAATTCTCGCTGCTCCATAAAGGTTGGAAACAACTTAACAGAACCTTTCGATGTCAAAAAAGGTTTTAGACAAGGTGATGCGCTGTCATGTGATTTTTTTAACATCGTACTTGAAAGAATAGTGCAAAGCTCACACGTCAACACTAGAGGCACTATCTTTCAAAAGTCTGTCCAATTACTTGCATATGCTGATGACATTGACATAATCGGAAGAACTCAGCGTGATGTCAATGGGGCTTTTGTGAGTATTGAGGCAGAGGCGGCAAAAATGGGTTTAACGGTTAATGAGGGCAAAACAAAGTACATGCTGTCATCAAGAAAGAACCTACAACACCGACGTCTTGGTCAAAACGTCACCATCGACAGACGTAACTTTGAGGTAGTCAAGGACTTCGTCTACCTAGGCTCCGCTGTAAACGCAGACAACAACACCAGCGCTGAGATCAAACGAAGAATAACTCTTGCTAACCGCTGTTTCTTTGGGTTAAGAAAGCAATTGAATGGTAAAATCCTCTCTCGAAAGACCAAAGTGTCGCTATATAAGACCCTAATCATCCCCGTCCTGCTATACGGTGCAGAAGCATGGACCATGACAAAAGCGGATGAAAGCACCTTGGGTCGTTTCGAGAGAAAGATTCTTCGGGTGATCTACGGTCCCGTATGCATCGAAGGGGAGTGGAGGAGAAGATGGAACGACGAACTGTACGGGCTGTACAGCGACGTAGACTTAGCCAGAAGGGTAAAAGTCCAACGACTAAGATGGCTGGGTCACGTAGAGCGCATGGAAACCAATGCTCCGGCCCGGAAAGTCTTTGAATCCACACCTATACAGGACAGTGCAGTAGAGGAAGACCGCGAATCAGGTGGCGCGCACAAGTGGAAGGTGACCTCACCCAACTCGGAGCGCGAAACTGGAGACATCTAGCTAGGGACCGAGCTAGATGGAGAAGTTTGTTGGGTGAGGCCCTAGTTCACACAGGACTGTAGCGCCACCTTAAGTAAGTAAGTAATAGTTAATGCCCTCATTATGAGTAGCAAAGTGAACGTTCTTTTTTTGATAGTATTATCGTTAGCAAGCCTAGCCATTCGCTTCAAATATCGCTTCAAATATCAATGGTGCCAACATTATTTCATTGAAAAAAAAAAACAAATGAAACGTCAAACAATGACTTTCAATTAGTATTGTATTTCTCAGATTGTGTTTTCATCTTCTTATTTATTTATTAAAAATAAATATAATGTTAATCAACGATTATGACAGAAAGAGGGAAGTAAGGATAAAGATACATCTAAGAGATTTCCCTGGGCCCCAGTCTGTGTGCAACAACTTGAATCGTTCAGATTCCCTTGCATTGGAATTGTTGGTCTGTTCCGACTTGGCAAGGAACTTTGTTGTGCAGATGATTCTTTAAGCTTGGTCGCCCTCCGTTACCCTTGGCACGAATGAGTTTTGTTGAAAAGATCCTTTAACCTGTTCAGGTTGAAATGACTCAAGATTGATACTATGATCTTGTTGAGGTTTTTCAGAATTAGTCGTCACATCGGTTGAAAGTAAATCCTGTGAATGTGTGCCAAAGCAATTGCCTTGTGGATTAACTGCCTGTCTCAAACTAAGAAGTCTGTATTCAGCTTTCTCCAAAGGATACAAAGACGCCTGGCAGTATGGTTCTACACCAGTAGCTGTGCAATTTTTTGTATTTTATTTTATTGTTTGAGTTTTACATATTGTAGTCCAACCAAACCTATTTGCACATAAAAACTTCTTTATTGAAAACTACGAATTTGTATCAACAAACCTTATGAAAATCTTTTCTTTCACGAAACGGAGGTCCAAGAATGCTCAGTTATTCTGCAAAACTCTGCCAATAATCTTTTTGGTTCCTTTTTAAGAACCGAATATTCCTTTGACACTAGCCATATCGGGATTCGTTTCCATCAATTGCACCAGCCTAGCAAATTGATTTGCATTTGTCCTTCAAAATATAATTTTTCATTTTCTTTTTTTGTTATAATAATATAAAAATTATTTGCAAATACTTAATCATTCATTTTAACAAACAAACGGAAAGCTCTGAATTCGCAAGGGTTAGGTATCACTGAATATTTTGATTTGATAGAATTTGAGATTTTGAGTCGTTATATTAGAGAAGATTCGCTGAAGATAACTTAGCGATAACCAAGTTCGATAGTGTTTTGACGTTTGAAGCGAATTTAATTTAAGCGAATCGATACTCATAATACAAAGTTATCGAATTCGCAAGTTTTTAAGCTCGCTTCGCTACTCATAATGAGGGCCTAAGTTTCATTATTCGAAGAAACCTTAATATGGAAAGACACATTTTAAAGAAACTATCTACTTCTATAAGAATGCAATTAGGACTGTTTGGCACAATGTTTATAGAAACAAAGATCTCTCATTTAGCTCACAATATCAACTATTTCTCGCAACATCCGAAAAAATAATCCTGTACGCAGCAGAATACTGGGACTGGTGTTAATTTGAAACTGCCGAAAAACTCCTGAGGTACTTCTTAAAACGTCAATTTCAGCTGCCAAAACAACTCCAAAGGACTACACTCTTGATAGGTTAATCTAGAACATTGTGGTTTGAGGAATGGATGAAGTTAGATAAAATGTGTGAGCTTCGTTTCAACCTGATTTTGTAAATGGAAACCATTTATAAAATAACCCACTTAAAAGGCTAGTTTCAAAGCTTAGAAATTATTACGTGGACAAAGCAAGGAATTTCCTCTTTAAAGAGGCATATTCAAATATTCTGCATGACTTAGGCGAAATCAACTACTTTAAAAATAGTTTCCAAACGGACACAATTGTTTGATTTTTCGAGCAAGAGGAGAGCTATTACCCCTAAATTTCATACCGCACCGTAACGACTTGGAGCTGTATTGCTCTTTATGCAATACTAAAGAAAGAAAAAACGTTACACTTTTCATTGCACGATGTCCAATTCTGGCGCAGATACGGCGACAAATTTGAATTGTACTTGAAAAAATAATAAAATAAAAAAAGGATATTTTAAACTCAAGAGATCAAACAATCTAAAAAATTGTTTAATTATTTCAGATAGGCTGTCATCTGGCCGAGACGGCCCATCGGGCCATGCCTTAATAGATTTTTGTTATGCATTCTACAATCTTAAAAGTTAAATAAATCTGTACATATTTATCTATTTATCTATCTATATAATTTAATAAAAACAAACAAAAAAAGCAAGATTTTAAAATAGTGTATTTACAAGATATGAAAACATTTATTCTTTATATTTTTATTTTTAAAATATTCAATTGGAATACAAAAATAAACTATTTTTTTGACTGTAATTAAATGGCCAACTTTATAAAATCTACATTTCTATCGGTATGTGTTTTGATCTAATAAAATGTCTCAATCATTAAAATTAAAAGCCCCATTGTCCACTCGCATTTGTCCCACTTTCATCCTTAAGGCGGACCTACTCTTTATCAATTACATTATTTTAGAAAATAGAAAATATCTATAACATCAACCGTCAAGTAAGAAAAGCATCTTTTGTCTTTCAAATTGAATAATAAATTTCAATGTTAACAGAAAAATATATAACAAAATAGCTATGAAACGAAAGAATCATACAAAAATAAGTAAACGGAAGAGCAGAAGAAGAAGAAGAAGAAGACCTATCGTCCGAGCTATTACAAAAAGCAAACGAAGAAGTACTTCATCAATAAGACTAATAATAATATTATACGAATAACAAAAACAATACAAGCGGAAGTAAGACACCATAATATAATAAATGACAAACAAACAATGACACAAACACAGAACAACGATGATGGTGGATATTTATATACATATATGTATGTAATTTGTATATTTTCTTATACTTCCTTTCGTATATTCGAGTAAACATCCTTGACGGTGTGTCTTGCGTCGTCCGAACAACAATTTAATTGGAATAAATTTTCATACTTTGTGCGAGTTTATGATTGCGATATTGGGGTTGTCGAAGAGAGTGGTGTTTTGAAACATGAAATACAACATGAATTTATGTATTTTTCTAATGAAATTATTATTTTTTTCTTTTTCTGTTTGTTTTTATGGGAGCATCTTGTTTATTTATAATTTTGTTGGAATATCATTGAAACGACATGGTCGTGGATAACTACAAAAAGAAAAACGTGTAATAGAGTTAGTTTTCTAGTTATATATGTTATATGGCAAAATGAGGGAACAATTTTATGAAATTTTACCCATAAACTGTAATACCTAAGTAAGCTTTTACATGACTAAAATACATAAGAACTATACACAATCATGAAATGATATACATATGTAACTGATGCATAAGTATGTATGTTAAAGGGACTGGTCAATATTGAGGCATCAAGGACTAGACTGAGAAAATAAAAATAAGTTATATTTATGACCGGAATTTGTCTATATAGTCTCGTCTGAAAAAATAATTATTTTTGAAAATGTCGTTATAGAAACATTGTGTAAGTACAAGTAATAGATTTAACTACAATTTTGCTGAATTTCATGTGTAACTTCGATATTTTCAAAGTGGGCCTTCCAGTGGTTTGTTTTAAATCATAGGTTATTCTGACATAGATACCTGGATCTTACACAAAATCTTAGAAGAAGAAGCATTGGTTTCCATGCGCTCTACATGATGATTAGGCATAAACAACTGAATAATAAACAAAAGATTTGACGAGTGTCACCAAAACAAAAAGGCCGCCACGGGGCGCCAAAATCCACCCGCGCCAATTGAAAAACCCTTTATTATACTGCTGTCATTTTACAGTTTACATAAACTTAATCAATTGTGCCATACAATGATATGGCAACCCATACCATACCGGCTATGATGGAGATCCAAGAATAAGCCTCTATTTTAGCAATTTCCGTTTTGCTTAATGTTTTTCCATTTAAACGATACAAAATAAGACAAAAATCGGTGTAGGTATAACTTTCGAATACCTTTTTGATGCTTAAACTTACAGGCTTTGATTTTGCGGCATAAGAGGGCTAGGATTTCCATACACTTAAAAACGCAAAATATGCGCTTAAAATATGCTCTTAAAAATGGGAAATATGCACTTAAAATATGCATTTAAAATCATATAATTGAACACAAAAAAGACTTAGTATACAGTTTTTATAAAAAAATTCAGTCTTTTATTTTATCTTTTAAAGGAACTAAAAAACAAGTTGGTACATTCTAAAATTAAAAAATACACAAAACATAAACAATAAATAAAAATTACATCAACCTAAGAAAAAGATATCCCTTTGAAGAAAATTTTTTGTTTCAAAATAACACAGACAATAGAAAAATTGACATAAATGATGAAATTCTTCTTAAAGTTTTTAAAAATAAAGCTTTGGCGATTAGGCCTTCGAAACGTCTTATACATCGAAAAGGAACGTTCTACGTCAATTGACGTAAGTGGTGCATTCTTAAAGGAAGAAATTTCATCGGTTGTAAAGTTTCTCAAATAATTTTCATTACTGCAATTCAATGTAAATGCTTTGCATATATTTTTCATTGTTGAAAACACTTCAATTTTTGCTAGAACATTCTCAAGCTTATTTTGTATGGCTGGAGCAAGAGATCCTTAACAGCAGTTATTTTTACAACAGCATCTAAATCAATTTGATTTTTTAATGAGTCCTTTCCCTCAAACTTTGTTAGGGTATCACAAGGAAAACTGTAGCTAGAGTTAATGAATATTATTTGGCTTTTAAGTAAGATCTGGTTCAATATCTCTTTTGCAATATTAATTGCAACAGCATCAGATAATCGAAATTATTAACCACTTCTTAAAACTCCTCATAGTGCTTTGCGTAATAGGCAACAGCTTGTAGCCAAGTTCCCCACCGGGTAACAATAGGCTGTGGTGGAAGAGGTGTTAAAGGGTACTTTTCTCTAAAAAGTTCCATGCGAGATGGTGCCTTTAAAAATATTTGTTTTCGGTTTGAAACCAATAAATCAACATTTTTAAAATAACTTCGAATATCCTCTGCAACTCGATGTAGTGCATGATCTAAACACGTTACATGTATCAACTTCGGATAAAAGAGTTTTAACCCTCTAGCTGCCTTAAACATGTATTGCGTCGCATCGGTTAAAAAGAGAAGAATTTGTTTGTATTTTCACCTAGTTCATTGATTCTAATTTTAATGGTTCTTTGAAACTGATGTTTTTTTAATTTTATGTCCATTTTTTTTTAAATATAAACGAACAATATGAATTTATTATAAAAAATATGCAAAATATGCATTTATAGTCAAATATGCAAAAATATGCACTAACGATTGAATGCCATTTTAAAGGAAAATTAATGATTCTTAAAGATAATTTGTTCGCTTGCTTCTAAAGTTTGTCAAAGAAAATATGCATTTGCATGGAAATCCTAGCCCTAGGCATAACAAAGTGAAGAGAGGCTATTTCAATGTAACAAACAAAATTGCTCTTTACAAAGTCCGTTAACTTTGAAAAATTCTTTAAATATTTATTTCCTTATAAAGGTACATAAAAGTCAAAGAAGTATCAAAAATAGTAAACTGCTAAAAAGGTTCAGATTGAGTCTATTCAAATGTTGCGGACTGTATTTCAGATTTGTTTTTGTCTGGGAATATAAAACCAATTCAAGTTCTATACATTTTGCAACATTGTAAGAAATCTTTTAAAATTGCTACCTCAATTTAAAATGTTGCATAGTTCAATGTAATCAAATTATAATCATCACATTAAAGCAAAAAACATGGTTAAAGACTAATTATAAAAACAAACTAGTAAAAACTTGTTTTGAATTACACAAATTAAAAAAAATTAAAAAAAAAAACAAGACGTGTGTTTGAAATTGCCGGCATACGAAGAACTTGTTAATTATTATTTTTTTTTGTCAGTTTAGACTTAATTGAAAACAGCTTTAGTACTTAAGAAATGCAAATGTCTTTAGTTATGTATGACGAACATCAAGAAAATTATATTGCATCTAGCTGATGAACCTCAAATCAAAATTGTAATTTTTATATGATCTACCAGAACTCAATACATTCGATATTGAATGATTGCATATTTGATTTTTGGTATATTGTGATAATATATGAACAAAACACAAACAAAAACCAATTGGACTAATTAAAGAAATTGTGTTCTATTGTAAAAATTGAAACGTCTGCAATCGAAAATGTAGAAACATTTTTTTAGAAAACAATTAATAAGAAAAGTGCACATACGCCTCAGTGTACCATATTGCCTTAGTTATTGCCATGTTAGAGAACATAAAGATAGGGTAAGTTCTTTTTACCTCTTGATGACAAGAAAAAAATGCATGAATGATTTCAAAAACCATTGCTTTAAAAAATTTCTATCACACAACAAACCAACACTTTTTAAAATGACTAAGTTGTCATGAATTGGAAACTACGAATATAACTTTTTCAACAAAATTTTTATGTTTTTGAAAATTTATTTCAAAAACAAGACTGCTTGTGTGGCCCAGGGCTCCGTTTTGTCTCCGAAACACTTCCTTATTTTTATGAACAATCTTTTGTCTGAAACTTCTTACCTACTAGATTGTTTCGCTGATGACAGTACTCTCAGTTTTTCATATTCGTTTTTAGATTCTCATCCTTGTTCTTCTAATGTGGACTACCAACGGCAGCGTATGATAAGCCGTTAAATTCTGATCTTGACAGCAGTCCAATGGGTAATCAAAAACCGTGTAGAATTTAACAAAATGCGGCTAAGTGTTTAGGTTTTCTCCGACGATGCAAGAAGTTTTTTTACCCCTTCTGATCTGGCTTTATATATGGCTCCAATAACCCACTTGAGTCGCTTGGAGAGAGTTCAAAAGAAAGCTCTAAAAATGATAAGTGAACAATGTATAACTAAAACTTTTGTATCTTTTGAGCACCTTCGTCGTAAGGTTTCATGTCTGTCATTATTTTGTCTCTACTTTCATAAGCAATGGTCTAGTGAAATAGCCAGTTGCGTTCCTTCCCTCAAATAATTCAACCGTAATACCCGTTGTTCTAGGAATGCTCATCAGTTTACCTTTGAGACTGATTTCGGCCGTAGTCGCACTGCACGAATGTGGAATGCTCTGCCAGATTCACTCATTACAATACTATCTCCTTTTCAATCCTATCCTCCCTTCCTAATTGCTCGTGTTTAATCATTATAAGGGTATTCATAACCCCTTGAGTGGGCGCACACTAAAAAAAACGTTTCGGTTGGACTGCATGAATTTCAAACCGTTTTGAAATTTTATAAATAGTTCAATACTGAAGATAAGGATTATAGATTTTGAAAAAAACAAGAATTTTCTTGAAAAAAACTTTTCATTAATTTATAAAGCTTCAAGGAGTACTACATTTTAAATTGCAGTATCTAAAAAACCAGACCTAATAGAAAAATTTTGGAGTAGCAATCCTTAAAGAAAATATAATAAATAATAAACTTTGTTGACTAGTAAATTGGAACATAGAGTTATATATAAGAAATTCGAAAATATGTACATCACGACTGAGTCGAAAGAATTTGCAGCTATGGCTAAGACTGTTCTGAGTGTTAGATTATATTTTTCATACTAATAGAATATGGGGAAGAAAAATGTTTAAGAAGGGGATAGTGTATCGGAATCCTTCTCTATAAAAATAATTCTATTTTTTAAGCCTGTCTTCTTTAATCCCACATGTTTATTACCTATGGAACTATAATCCCGCCAATATCATTTCAAACTAAACAAAAATATTCGTTTTTTTATTATTTTGTAAATTAAAAAAATTTAAAAACATCCGACCAAAAAAAAATCACTTATAACTTAATTTATTTCAATTTTCTTAATAAAATTTAAAAATCAAGGGACTTCATCAGCAAAAATTGGCAAAATTAAATCCCCAACATGAAATCCCCAAAAACAAAATCCTCAAATCCAGAACCCCCAATATTCACCATACTTCGAGTATATCTAAGAATTTATTTTTGACGCCAAACATTAATGTACTTAAGGCGGGCGCGGCGATGCAAGACTTCTATGGTATTTTGTGAACGAGAAATTTTATTTTTTAAACAGTCGGCAACTCACCAAAACTCGGGTATTCGATCATGGGAATTTTGTTTTAAGAAAGTTTGTACCTAGGGATACCGAATTTGTGGATTTTTTTAAGTGTGAGAATTTTATTTTTGTAGATTTTGAACTTGTAGTATCCGCGGCGCAATAGTTAGTGCGTAGAACTGTCATGCTAGACATTTTGTATTCAATTTCTGACTGTGCCACCTAAAGTTATTTTTACCTGTACTACGAGGAATTGACAAATGATATAAGAATAATTCTTGTCATGAAAACTGCATTCTTAAATTATCCGTTCAAATTTGGCTAAGAACTGTAGGTCCCCTCCATCCCTTACAACTTGCACCCAGAAATGGTTAAGAGTTGTAAATCACTAGGCCCTAGTTCTCAATAGACTGTAGCACCACCTAAATTATTTTTATTTATTTTAGATTTTGAACTTAGGCATTATGTCGGTATACCGTTGTGTCAAAATAAAAGAATTAGTTTTGATTGAAAAATCTAGATAGTGAGAAATAGGACTGTAACAAACGGAATTTCAAGAAATTTGAAAAAGGGTATTTTAAAAACTAAGATATCGACCTCAACACGTAAAAAACCGAAAACAAAAAAAAGAGGCTGGGATGCAACCCACACAGATAACTTCCCATCCCGTCTGTCGATTTGTCTTGCATAAAACTTTAACAAACAGTTTTTAATTTGTTTCCTGGTACTTAAGTCGAAAATGATTTCTTTTCAGTGTTTTGTTGTTTTTGTAGGTTTTCGTGTTTTGTTATAAAAAAGTTGTCAGTTGAATTTTTCTAAAAAAAAATATCTAGAAATTACCAACAATATTTTGCATGTGATGAAATTGTTTGATTTTTAGTCGAAAACCAATTTTTTACCAATTTCTTGAAAGTTTTTATTTCTTATATTAACTTATACAAATAGGATTTTTCTAAAAAAAAAAACTAGTACAGAATAAAATCATTTTGAAGTCAATACTTTCATTTTTTCACGAGATATAGATAATCGAACACCAATTTCTATTTACTACCTACTATTTTTTGTAGATTTAAGTTTTTATGAAAAAAACTGATTTTTGGATTAACGGAATATCGAAAACAAACTTTTCTATATTTTTTTAAATTGCTTTTTCACTTTCTTACTTGCGACATATGTATGTATAGGAACTATATGGCAAGTTTTGCATTCGTGCAAAATTTCGAACTCGAGATTTTAAACAAACATGATATTACGATGGTAGAGAAGTCGAAAAAAGTGGGTCCCACGATTCCGTCCGGTCTGTTTTGTCTGTCTGTCCACGCTCCTACAGCCTAAACCATTGGGTCGATTGAGTTCAAACTTGGAAGTTAAGGTTTTGAGCAGATTCGCGTTAGGCGTTTTTCTTCATTTTTCTTTAAGATCAAAACTAACAGTGGCCCCCATACAATTTTTTTGGTCAAAAAACTAAAATTCGAATTTTCTCAAAAACAAACCGATAGATTTTTTTTAATTTTCTCTAAAATTTTATTTTTTAACTTGGCTTCTTTTAATAAGAAAAACATATTTTTGTATTGCTCAGGAAAGGTACCGCTCATAGAACCGTTATTTTGTTTTTTTAATTTTCTCAGCAACTTATGAACTGATTTCAATAATTTTTTTTGTGAATAAGCCTTATCAATATTTGATTATCAAAAATGCAATTTTTATTGTTTGGATTTTTAAAAAATATTGATTTTTTTTTTCAAAATTCAAATGTAGAGCGTATATTTACAACCACTAAGCAACTGCATACCAAAAATATTTTTAACACAAAATTGAAAAATTTTAAATATAAAAAATTAATTAAAAAAAAACCACTCTTACGATTTTCAAAAAAAATTGAAAAATCGGGTTTTTTTATTTATAAAATGGCATTTAAATTTTTGCAGACAAACTTATTTTTCAGGTAAAATTTTGAATCTTAAAATAGTTTTTTTTTTTTAAATTATTTTAACTGTGCATGAGCCCGAAAGAGCGCATTATTTTGACAAAATTGTAATAACATTCCTATCTTTTATCCAAATTAATGCATTTGTTACATATTTATGTATATTTTTAACAATAACTATACAAATAACAACGATGGCCGTCCGTGTTGCGCCACTGCATCGGATTAACGAATATGATATATTTAATCAACAATTTATTTTAAAGTGTCTATCAAGAAGTATTATCTTGGTACCTTTGTATATACATAGATATGCATAGATATGATTTTAAAATATTATTCTTTAAGAATAGGTAAGGTTGTTTCAAACATATTTTACTTGCCTTCGCCTATATAAAAGAATAAATACTTAGTACAAGTTTATGAAACGGGTCAGAAAGAGTATATGTATTTTCTATAAGAATCACTTTTTCAACGTATGTATGCATACACATAATACCTGTATTGTATAGGTGTTACGTTCAACCTCTACAACTATTGCTTACGTGTCACTTCATAACTAAAATCCAAAACGCACAGGAACCTGACTGTAAACAACACATGAATTGCTATTCATTTCTTGCACCTGTTCGTATGCTTGTTTTTTTTAAGCTTTAACGAAAAAAATAAACTGAACGTAATAACTCCATATTTGCACTGATAACTTGTAGGAAAGAAGGAATGTGATTGGATTGTAGTAAGTACCTTCTACCTACCAATAACATTAATTCATTATCATCATAAACATGTCTTTATCTATCTATCTGCATAAAGCTGAGCACGCCAATGGACTATTCTTTATTCGTTTTAGACACCTGCCTTACTACATAAATAATAGGAGATCGCTTTACAATTTAAACATACATGTTCTTCCTCTTTCTTATCTTCAGATAATTTACTTTCCATCCTAGTACTTCTAATATTAAACTAAAATAAAGCTATCCAAAGGAAAAAGCTTTAAACGAACTAGTTGAATATACAAACAATTGTTTTCGTTAAATATGCTTACAAGTATTTTTCATTTCCGGGATGAGTTGTCCTAGGATGAGTTGTGTCTTGGGATGAATCGCGCGGTTTTTCTAACAAGTCAAATGGCATTTATATCTTTGGAGACAAACTTATTTAACAGGTATATTTTTCAATCTTATATAGGTACTTTAAACAGACTCTTTGAATACAGGAGGATGTTCGTGCTACCCAGTCGTGCATGTTATTTTAAATTGCTATGGTAAAAAAACCACCCACTCAATTTTTTCCTTTCTGCATCTTTCTGCATTATTATCTGTATAACAAAATTTATTTGAAGGCCATATCTCCACTGGTTCTTGAGATATAAACGACGAAAAAACCTTCGCGAACGTACGGACGTACAGACGTACGAACGTATGTACACACGCACGCACGCACAGACATCTCTCTAAAAATCTTTTATTTAAATTTTTAGAGACCTTGAAACGTCAAGATATGTCAAAACTTTCAATTAGACAAATCGGACCGATTACAATCATTTTGTAATGGAAGTTAACGAAAATGAATTCTATAACTTTATTTTACCATTTACCAAAGCTAAACTCACAAAATGGTAAGCAAAACTTTTATTCGCCAAATCAATATGACTTCTTAGTTTATGTATTTTTTTGCTCGTCAACTGTCAATATTTTGAAGTACTCAGATTGAACCCCACAATTTGTTCGAAATTTACTTATAGGGTCTCTAACCTCTACGGAATTATCTTAGACTATGTATAAATTTCGAATTTCAAGAAAACCAGAGACATACACTTAAACAATTAGAATTATACCCGCCACCATTTTCCAAATCCGAAAAGGGCCAACTGTTGTTTTTGACAATCATATTCAAAATGATTGCGAAAAAAGAGTCCTTAATCTTCTTGAACATTAAGTTTATTCAAGTTAAGAAAGTCCCATAAGAATATGTTTGTAAAAAAGCCAGTTTTGTATCTGTAAAAGCTATTTCCTAATTTTAATGACCTCACTATTATTCGGAATTGTTTGAACAAAAAAAAATATAAATTTTATATAAAATACACTATTCCTTATTAAATCTAAGACTCTCCATTAAATATAACATTCATGAAAATAACATTTTAAATACAAGCATACCCAACACAAATACGAGTTTATATCATTCTCAATTTATTAAGTCCTTAAGCCCTGTTAAGGCATACTATTATAATTTCAAGACATACCTTAATCTTTACTTTTGTCCAATCTAAAAAGTTATTTTTGATAATATCCTTTTAGTATATTAGTATATTATACCTGCTTGAGCTTCTGAAAACGGAGCGAAATAGGACGGAAGGGAAAAAACTATTTATTATTAGTGAACAAATCCGCCCTAAAAAAATTCTTCATCACCACCATCTTCGTCGATGCGATGGTCCATCTGACGTGATACAAGAGCATATAGCAAAAAAGAAATAACCATCAACCTTTCGAAAATTTATTTGCAAACGTTTCTTATACCTGGCAAAATAGAAAGAGAGCTCCAGAAAAAAATAAATGAATATATTATTTATATCACGTCTAAGGACACGTTTTTGAGATATAGCCAAAACAGCATTTTGCTAAAAATGGTTCACTTCCATACTAAACTTATATCCTCTGAATGAACGTGTAGTAGGAATATTATGTAGTTTTTCCCGGATCTACACAACATAATGTACTAAAGCAATTCATCCACCTTTGTGTGTCTCCAGAGCTTGATGCTGTATTTTCTTTTTTCAGTACTTGTACCTTTCTATATCATCGCTTGCTATCGCATATCATAAACTTAAGAATTTCTGATCCGCGCTACCTTTAGCAATAAGCAAACGGAAAAAATATAACGAAAAAAAGATGGCTGTGACGAGGACGATGACGCCGACAATAAGGACGACGACGAACGGTATGAAAAAGTTTCTTAACATTCAGTCAGGTCTTCTCAGATGATTACCCAGCGTATCTATATATTATGTTTTAGCAAAACTAAATTGGGGAGGGGGGGCTTATACCTTTTACCTGGGTATCACTTGGTTCTGCATAAGTTTTCTTGGTATTAAATGGAACAAACATCTTTTTTGTTTTTGGATATAAGTATAGGGGAGTATGAGGCTTTCTCCATTTTTATATTTATCATCTGAGGAATGTGTGTACGAATATAAATTGCGTTGCGAAAAGGACATAACAATATAATATGTGTGCATAGAAATATACAGCAGAAATCATAACTCTGGGCTCACTGGATTATTTGCAAAAGTTCATGTCCTCGCATAGATAGATACTCGTATATAAAGAAATGTTCGTCCATTCAAGTTGCTGAAAACTATATGTACCGGGGTTGATCCTGTGTAAGGAGAATTTCTCCATTTGGAAATTAAAGGGAAAACAACAGATATCAAACTGAAGGTCTTTCAGTATTGACTTTCATACTATGACAGTCTGATAGATAGTAGCCTTAATTTTTAAAGCTGCATTTGTCAAAGAAGATGTTATGTGTTCAGTTTATTTTTTTAAATTGACATTTAACGATTTACAGTGACGCATTCAAGTTTCTTTTTAAATATGCAATATAATGAACTGAATAGATTTTGTATTTTTAGATTATATTTGATTTTATTTAAAAATAAATTTTAACAATAAATTGGTTAATTCAATCAATATGATGCAAGGCATTGCACTCTTCCTGATTGACAACTAAAATTATAGCTTTATATAGTTTAAACAAAGAAAATGCAGTTTAAGATTAAAACGCTTCATTTAAAATTTGATGTCCATATTTAAGTGGTGTTTTGCAATATGCATATAACTTTGTAACATCCATTTCCTATAAAAGGCTTATTATTTCAGTATTTGAAAGAAGTCACTGCCTAGGATATGTCTTGTTATTTCTCTCAATATCGTACATCGTCCAACACAATGAAAAATGCGAGGATGCACTCTTTCAAGTTGCACAGGTTGCATAAAATCGTTAAGTCCTCGGGGTGAGGAATGTAGTTCAGATTATGGAGTTTTCCTCTTAGCCGGAACATGCATGAAATTTGTTCGATAGTTTATTTATTGCGGAAGTAGTTTCTTTCCCGGATATCGTAGTCTAATCTACTGTAAATCATACAGTGCAGTAAACTTTTGGCTTGCTCCGTGTATTGTTCTCTTGATGCTTCATCCAGGCGAGCTATTAAGCGATATGAAAGTTGGTTTCCATGAGGCAAGATTACTATAGTTCAGGAATCAGGTCAACATCCACCTGCTACGCTATTTCTAATCTACTTCCGGAGTGGATTGTTTGAAGAACTACTTTCTTTGGAAGACGATAACTTGGCATATCGAGAGCTTTGAGGATGTAATCGACCTGCAGCTTGAGTGTTTTTATGAATAAAGGCGATAAACCCGTTTCCAACATGATCATGTACTTTGGCGTACTCGAAGGAAGGTATGTAAAATCTGCGCAGTTTTTCCACTTGTTCATATTTTCGACCTCCCTGAACTGAATACTTTTTTTTCTACTTTGACTATATTAGTAAGAGCGAGATTTCCTAATAATTCTGGAACATAATGTCTCGCTGGCCTTGCAGAGGGATATTTCGTCAATCCGTATTTTTTCAAAGCCTTATTGATGGTTTCAGGATGTAGGTGACGGATTACTCGCTTTTCCAGATTGTTGACATAACATAGGTACACAGGTCCTTCCCTGTTCCCTACAAAAGAAAAAAAAAAGAACGTAGCTCCGACACGACCAAGTGACATTTCCAGACGGCTGATACTTTGTAGCTGCAAAACTAAGGTTCAATAGGCGCGGGTGCTGCTTCATTTTGACCAAACCTTGTTTTGAAAAGAAGCACTGAACAGAATACAATTTTGAAATATGTTTTCAATATTTCCCTACGTCGTAGTTCAAACATAAAGCTACTCATATCGTCATACTGTACTCCTAATGTCAATGTTAAAATAATCTGATTTCACTATACGTTTTTTAAGAAAACATGTAAATGAAAAAATTGATTATGTCAAAATGGGTGGCTCTTTGGAATAAATACTGCATACTTTAACCATATTTAAATATTTTTCTACTATAAGGGATTTTTAATTTTCCATATTAATTTTGAAATCGCTCCGAAAATTTTGACATTTCTCGACGTTTCAGGGTCTCTAAAATCTAAATCAGAGATTTTTGGAGATATTTATGTCTGTACTTCCGTTTGGGAAGCTTTTTTTGCCGTCCATATCTCAAGAACCAGGTGAGATATCTACTTGAAATATATTTTGTTATTCAATAATAATACAAAAAGATGCAGAAAGGACTTTTAAAGAAATTGAATGGGTTCTTTTTTACTATATAGAAATTTAAAAAAATTAAAATTTGTGTTGATCGAAAATATCTCACGAACCAATCACGCTAGCGACTTTAATCAAATTTTATATTATATAATGTGACGTGATAGAATTTGTATGATCTTGAAGAAAAAAAAACAATTAACGGTTTTTTATAAATTAAAAAACTGAACAAAAATATTTGTCACCTTGAATATCGTACGAACCAAAACTTAAATCGTATGGAAAGTTTTTTTTACAAAACATAAAAACCTAGAAAAAAACAAAGCTAAAATTTGGTAAAAATTGATTGTGCTTGATTGTGTTGTTTACGGATTATAATGGCTTTAGAAAAATTAAATCTGTATTTTTGTATATAAGAAATAAATATTTAAAAAAATGTTTTGGAATTTTGATCAAATTCTTATTTGGATGGGTCTTTTAACAAACAAAATAAACCTTATCAATCCACATAAGATACAAAAGCGTCCAATATATCCCAAAAAAAGGCTGAAAAACGACATAACCATGGTGTATGGTGAAATTCCCCTTCACTTGAATGAGATAAATATTCTGCATCCTTTTTTGGAGGTGGATTTTTTGGTACAAGAATATTGAAGTTTGTTATACGATATCTCATTGTGCAGCGATAGGAGCTTGAGCCAGTAGTATCTCTATCTACAGTGATGACCCGCAAGAGAGGGCATGTTCCTGTTGTATAACATCATACCGCATACCCTACCAAAACTAAATTAAGTCATAAAAGTTCTGTGAAAGTTTTTCACTGGATTAGTTATAGTATATGTACTAGAGGAGGTGGTATAGCATAGCTTTTCAAAAACGACCAAAGACTATGTGCAAAAAATTCCAAACGAGCAAGTTGTTTGGCATATCTCGTAGCTACTATCTTTGAGCGATGAAAAGTTCTTTTGGAATATTAAAATATTTTCTTCTTTGTTTGTTTTTTCTTTTTGTTGAATTATTTTGTGTTTTTGTTGTTGGTTTTGTTCGTCTTCATCGCTCTGGCACTATGTCACCCTCTTAAGCCGCATATACTACATACATATATAAAGTTCTGTAGAATCACCACCAAAATCTTGTTGTTGATGAACGAACAAACGAAGAAATGAAATGGATTCGTGACATAAAAACTTGAAGTAGAAAGATTGTGTTTTTTGTTGTTGTTGTTGTCGAAATAAATTATATTGCTCTGAATTTGTTTGTTTGTTTGGTTTATTAATTTTTTTTTTTTTTTTGAATAAAATATGAAACTAGAAAATTAGTCAGAGAAAACAACAGACGAATAAATTTTGGGTAACCTAAGTGGTTTTCTACGGCCAGATAGAGATATGGATGGATGGATGAATAATGTTTGTATGTAGGTAGAAACGTAAGCTTTTATCTATGGTCATGGAATGGAATTTATATATATATACGCACTTAGATATAGAACATATATTCTTGTTTTTGAATCTTAAAATATTTTAAATGTTAGATTTGTTTTGATGGGGTGTGTCTGTATCTATGTAGTTTGAGAGTAGTATGAGGTTCTTTATGCCATAAAAGTTATTTTTCATTTTTGACAGGAAATTTGAGAGGTTTGATGTGGGAAAACCTTTGTTTTATCTGGCTACAGATAAGATTCATGTTTATAGAAATATTGTAAGTTTATGTCTTGTTCAAATTGAAATTTTGTTTATTCTTCATAAACAACATGACGTGATATATATATATCCATATCTGTATATCCTACGTATTCAAATTTTAAAAAAATACCTTGAAAACCTAGCATTGTTAAATAGTTGCCAATATAAACTCCACTGTTTAGCATGTCGGTGGTCGGTATTAGCTTGCCAGACACACCATGCGGGATCTTGTCCGCGGACAATAAAAGTCCAACCATAATATAAAAACACACAAACATTATGTTTGAGAAAAAAGAAAAATATTGGATAGACGGGCAATACTACTAGAGGACGCGTGACGATATGTTATTCGACTTGGCCTATTCGATCTTAACGCGGGAGTCATTAGCCGATATTTGACTACCCCTTTTTTAACGAACTCATCACGGTTAGATCAATCGGTAGAACATGTGAATTTAATGTCAGGGCCATGCGTGCGTGTCTAACGTTGGGCGCCATTTCTTATAAGTAGGAAGATTTAAATTTACATCTTAAATTTCGATCAGCCATGAACCGATGATCTGATGCAAAGCTCCGATGCCAGTCCATGGTCCAAACATTGACATTTTACATCTAAATTTAAATCTCCCTTCTTACTAGAAATGGCGACCACCGTGCGACAACCCATTCTAAATCTGTATTGCTTATTATTAATAATACAAAAGACATATTGAAGAGTAGAATATTGTTACTGTATAGACATATCTGGTTGTGTGGCTGTCGGTTCAACCCTAACGACCTTGACATAACCAGAATGTCAAGTTTCCCTTTAAAAAATTTTTCACATTAAAGACAAATTCATTACGGTTATTATTTATTAAGATCAAGGACACCGTAATATTACCAGTCAAAAAAAAAATAATTATTTCAGATTATTTTTTAAGATTATACTACCCAGAAAACAGAGCATGTCTAAAATTTAGTTCAAAAAATTTAGGATCAATCCTTTTTATGACTTTTTATGACAAACATAATGAAGAATTCAAATACTATAATTATAATTCAATGTTTATGGAATGGAATACCCATTTCTCTTTATTTTTGTATGAATTCTTATACCTGTCTATTGATGTAAGTTCTCATATAAAGTGTATAAAGAAGCGATTAGCGACAGTCAAAACGTGGTGCTCTTTTACTCGTTTTTTTGAATACGGAAATCTTTGTTGTTTTTTACCTTCAAGTTTAATTATAACAATTTTTTGAAGGTCAACAAATGAAACACTTTGGACAAAGTTGTAAGCCATATTGTTAGTTATGTTTGTATTTCATTACAAGAATAACAAAGACAGCAGAATGCAAACTGGTGCTATACTGATTCAAGACGCGATTGTAAGATGCAGAATTTACATGATTTTTATGAAAACCAGGGTGGTGACCTTAAAAAGATTTTTTTTTTTCAAAATTACGTAAAAACACAATCTTAGTATTAAAAGCTTCTAACTACATAAAACACTAAATTAGGGTTTGAGTTTTTTAATCTGTGAAAAAAATTCCGAATAGCGATAAAAATACATAATTTTATCAGTTTTAAAACATCTTTATTGACACTTATCTCCTGTCGAAATTCTAAAAAGTTTAACAGCATAACAATTTTTCTATGCAGCCAGGTGTAAACGCGTGATTAGCAACGAATTAGGAAAAAAATGAAATATGATATAGAGCTCATCAAATACAAACTGCAATTATTTTTAGAGTAAAAAAACATGTAGTAGTATGTAGTTGGCCCAACACCTTTCGAGAAGGCCAAATGTGGTGATTTCAATCGTTTGTACAAGGGTCTACAACTTTTAGAAGAATAACTACACTCACCTTTTTTTTTTATAAGCAATTAAAAAAAGTGTACGGGAGTTGGCCCACCAACTGTCGAATCTGAAAATTTTAAAAACGCTGTTCGACTGATAATCGTTTGTACAAATTTGTACATCCAATCGTATAGTTTATAACGATTTTTTCGGTCATCTGAATAGGTTCAAAACCAAAAAATCTCATTTTAATTGATGTTCGTGAGTTATATGAACTAAAATTAATTAGGGAAATTGAATTGTTTGAAAGCATTTAAGAACAAAAAATGGGTCGCCCAAAATCCTTAAATTAATTAATATAAGGGAAAAATAAGAGCGTTTTAATAAATAAGGGCTAAGCTAAAGAAAAATCGCAAATAAAATTGAAATAAGCCAAATTTTAGTGGGTAATTATTTGAGGGCCCCATCAATGAACGAATCAAATTCGCATGATACCTACTGCTTCAAAAATCAGACTTTAAACTGGCGTTAAGTGTAGTTTGGTGACAGTAAAACGAGTTAACAAGATTGTAAAATGTTTAAAAAGGAAAAATCCAGGAAAAACCACCTCTGAACGAAAAGGGAAAAGTAAATCGTCTCCATTTTAGGAAAAATGCATGTCGTGCAAATCAGAGTGGAAGCGAGTCATCTTTGAAAAAGTCAACTTAAAAGGTCTAGTTGGCTATACAACTATTACTTGCATGACCTTCGCAAAGAAAAACATTAGTTAAGCAGTCTATATAGCTGTGAAGGCAGTGCGATAGTGTGGAGAGCAAGTTTCTATAAGGAGCTCAATTATTGAGCTAAAATTTTTAAGATCGCGAATGATATAAATGTGTACAAACCTCTTACCTTTCAGGATTAATAGAATGGTTATGAGTTATTGACATACACATGCAGAGAGTCTTATAGTAAGTTACGAAAAACAGTGAACCTATTTAGATGAGCGGCAGTGTACCTACATGTCCCAAAAATTTGGGACAACAAAAGTTTTTGACAAAATTTTTTGAATTTTTTGAAGCCATGCAATCGTTTGTACATATTTTTAGATGATTTTTAAATCAAAACATTACAAATATCAGCTTTAAGCTAATATTGAACAAAATGAGTGGCTTATGACAAAATGTATTCTTGCGTAATTGAAAAAAAAATACGAAATGTTTGTATTGCAATAGTAAAATATACTGATTTGAAAAAGAAATTTTATAATAATAATAATTAAGTCTTGAGAAGAAAGCTGGCATCAGTATCACAGAAAATGATTATGAATGCTTAACAAAAATATTGTAAACGCGGGTTCGATTCCCAGACAAGATATGTTATGAGTATAGTAAATGTTATAATAAATACAAATGCCTTGTTGAATTTTTCAAAAGGTAAACGGAGTCGTAGTAAATATTGAAAAACAGAAATATTTTATAATGTTTTTTTCAGTATGAGAACCGTTTCAACTAGTTACAAAAATAAGGTTATAGTTATTTATTTATTTCTTAAACACTCATTACTTTCTTTGAGGTAATAGATGTCAACATTAAAATTACCTTTAAAGTCAGCTCGTCTAACTTTTTGAGGGTTAAAGAAGCAGAATATATATTTAAAACGATTTAGGTACTTACTAATGAACTGCGATACATAAAGTTTAACTTATCAGATTACCAAAGGGGTAAATGTTATTAAATGTAAAATAATATCATAAGATTTTATAATTTTTTAAGCAGAAACATAAGTAGTACATATTTTCAATGATAAAATTTTGAATGATTTTGAGAAAATTTCACATGTACAACCCTTACTAAAATTGTTGAATCTTTTTGAAAGTTGAAATCTGTAAGAAACTTAAAAACTACGAACTATGACATACTTCACCCAACTCTATAGTGTATCTCATGTTTTAAGGTTATTTAAATATGAGTGAGACGTATGTAGCCCAAAACAAAAATTGAAATACAAAATTGTTTCTTTGGTTATAAACATGTGTATGTACGTAAATAGTATACATCTATAAATACAATTTGAAACGTACGTAACGATGGAACTTGTCTATGCAATTTTTCAACATTTTAACTTAAAATAGCTTTTTATAAAACTAAAATTTTGAAATACATACATAGGTAAAAATTTTAATTAAATTCTCCGTTACTCATTTAATAAGAGAAAATTACTTTTGAATCGTCAAGAGCGAATAATAAATAAATCTAAATCGAAGCAATAAATTCGAGGATAGCTCAATTTGAGAAATTATGAAGAATACACTTAATCAATAATAAATACATTCAGTTTTGTCTTCGTAAAATATACGCTCGGGTATTTTTAGATACCTTTGTATTTAATCCATTAAGCTATAAGTGAAAAGAATTAATTTGAATGTCAATAATACTTACCGTATCATTCTAAGCCAGCGATGATGAGAAGCTGCTGCTTTTTAATAAAATCAAAATGTAATTTGAGAAAACAAAACTGGAAGGAAAAAAAAAAAGAAGAAACTCTTAGATGTTCTTAGTATAATCTAATCACCAGCCTTAAATAGTTCTATTTAATTAGTTTCTTGTTTTTCTTAATTAAATCAGAGGTCTATCTTTGGAGTAGGTATATGTAGCTATAGAGAGAACCTCCTCTTGAAACCGATGCTCCAAGCACTTAAATTGGCTGCCCGGGCGGCCGAGGCAAAGCGGTGTCCCCCTCGCTCGTTCTCCTTCAAATAATAACCCAGGATAACAATCCAATTACTATTATCCATGTTAATTTTGTCCCTCCGTCCATCTTCATCATACTATGCCTATAGACTTCTATACCATCTTTACCATCCAAATCACGATCGTTGTATCAAATCATTATGCTAACCGTTTTGTCCTTTGCATGCATTTTCGTATTTATAATCCTACTAGCTATGGCCTTTAACATAAAATTGTAATTTTTATTCAGAGTTTATCTGCCATCTCGCATCCCATGGAATGCTTATAATACAAACATCCACATATTGTATACCTATGGTATCGCGTTGTCTAATCTGAGGCTATATAAAAGCGGCATCAGGCAGTGTATCACCGGTTTTTACAAAGGTCGAGCTCATGGTTGCTCATCTTCATCGCCATAGCCATCGACATCAACATCGACTTCGACATCGCCATCGCCATCGTCGTCGTTGTCGTCATAGTCGTATAGTCTTAGTCGTTGTCGTCGTTCTCGTTTGGAAAACCAATCAACTTCAATTGATAGGTGGTTGAAGGCGAATCTTGCCGGATTATCATCCTACTGAGCGATGAGCGTATAGAAGATTCACATTCAGGAAAGGAAATCGTATCTATAGGCAATTTTTAGATACACTCTATCGTATACCTAAGTGTAATTTACCTCCTTCAATCTACTTTAGTTAGCTCGACCACCCTCCCCATCCCCATCAGCGAAATCCTGTGTATACATTTTGCACTACAATATGACTATAGCTGGCTATATGATGTAAGCAGGACAGGACACAAACCAGTCAGCCACTCAAAGCAAATGGAATCCTAATGGAATTTCGTTAGAAATTCATGTTAAGCACACAGATATATGAACTAGATACGCACGCCTATCTTCCAAAAGCAAAAGCAATGTATTAGTAGGTAATTGCATGACCCTACGTACATTTGTGACCCCAACTACCCCCACCCTTTTGCAAACAATGTTGGATATAGTACGCTGTATACATATTTCGTCCTCGTCGAAATTGGTAGAGGGAGTTAAGGAAGCAAAGGCGGGAATATATCTCCATTAGGATGAAATTGCTTCATGTACCGTAGAGGTATATCTAAGTAAGTTTATTTGGAAGTAAAAGTATCTTTCTGTATAGTCCTACACTTAGATACACCTATATTTTACTACACGAGCGTAGATGTTGGTACACTTTTAGGTATATGTATATGATGTAATGTATAGTTGTTGTTCCATCATCAAGATGAGTTTCACTTTGCAACTTTTCTGAAACACTGTACTGTGCATGTTTGGAGCAAAGTTTATAGGTCGTGGAATGTACCGATCTATTAAATGAAAATAAATACAGGATCGGATTTGACAAAAATATAATAGGGAAGTGTAAAGGTTGTATGATCTTTTCAATCTGATGGCAGGAAAAACTTAAGACAATAGTTTAAAAAATGTGAATTATTTGATTAGGGTAAGTTTTTTAACTTCCCATAGGAAATCGGTCCGATTTGTCGAACTGAAAATTTTGACATTGATTGACGTTTCAAGGTCCCTAGAGTCGAAATAAAAGATTTTTAGAGAGATGTCTGTGAGTGCGTTTGTACGTACATTCCTTGGGTCCGTATACGTTCGCGAGGTTTTTTTCGTCGTCCATAGCTCAAGAACCAGTAGACATACCGACTTCAAATAAATTTTGTTATACAGATAATAATGCAAAAACGGCTGTCAAAAAAATTGAGTGGGTGGTTTTTTTACCATAGCAATTTAAAAAAAAGATGAACATTTTGGTTAAATTTAAATATCCCACGAACCAACAACGCTAGAGACTTGAAATTAATTTTATATTATATATTGTAACGCGATAGCAAAAAAATATATTTTTGGAAAAAAATTCCAACCAACGGTTTTTTTATAAATCAAAAAAACTGAAAAAAAAATATTTGTCACCTTTAAAATTTTATTAACAAAAAATGATTTTATTTCCAAAACAATTTTGTGCAACGAAGAATAACGTTTTTAACATCTGGTAAAATTTTGAGAAAAATCGAATTGATAGTTTTTTTTATAAAAATAAAATCCTAAAAAAAACATTACTCAAAGTTGGTAAAAATTCATTTTCGACTCCAATATTTGTTCAAAAATTTGAGATTATGGATTCCAACCAATTTTATCTTATAAGAAATATTGTTTTCAACATTTGGAAAAATTCTGTGAAAAATCGAAATGACATCTTTTTTACAAAAAATAAAAACCTAAAAAAAATTAGGACAAGTTGGTAAAAATTGATTTTCGACTCAAATATCTTTTCAAAACTTTGAGATATTAGCTTTAAACTAATTTTATTTTTTAAAAAATATTTTTTTCAACATTCAGTAACATTTTGAGAAAAATTGAATTGACAGTTGTTTTACAAAAAAAATTAAAAAAAGTTGATAAAAATTGATTTTAGACTTAAATACATATCTTTTGAAAACTTTGAGATTTTGGCTTTAAACTAATTTTATATTTTAAAAAATATTGTTGTCAACATTCAGTAATATTTTGAAAAAATGGAATTGACAGTTTTTTACAAATAATTATAATAGTTGGTAAAAATTGATTTTCGACTCAAATATCTTTTCAAAAATTAAAAATATTGGCTTCAAACTTATTTTATCTCACAGAAAATATTGTTTTCGTCATTCAGTAATTTTTTTTTTATAAAAATCCAACAGTCAGTTTTTTCATAAAAAATTAAAATCTTCAAAAAATAGTACGCAAATGCTACTAAAATTGGTAAAAACTGGTTAACGGCTAAAAATCTCGTTAACAAAAATAGATTTTTAAATCAAACTATTTCATCATATGCAAAATATTGTTGGTTATTTTTAAGTTTTTTAGAATAATTTAACTGATAACTTTTTTAACAAAACACGAAAACGTACAAACCTTTTAAGCAAGACAAATCTAAAGACGGGATGGGACGTTATCAGTGTGGGTCGCATCCCAGCCTCTTTTTTTCAATGTTAAATTGTAAATGAGATGACTGCAAATAAACCATTTTCTTCAAATATTATAAAATTTAAATTTGTTTTAAGAACTCAAGATCAAGAATCATGAAAAAAGAAAATGCAGACTTGACGACTTCTTATATTAAATATAAAACGCAATCCGTTTGAGATATTTTATTTCAAAAACCTTATTATCGGCTTGAAGTACAATGAAAACATTTATGAATAGACATCGTTAATATGGCCATAGGGGGAACGCTTACATCAGTCGATTCGTTGGACAGAATTTTCAAAAAATTGAATTGACGGTTGTTTTACAAAAAAATTAAAAACCCAAAAAAAAAATTAACAAAAGTTGATAAAAATTGATTTTTGACTTAAATATCTTTTCAAAACTTTAAGATATTGGCTTTAAACTAATTTTATCTTTCAAAAATATTGTTGTCAACATTCAGTAATATTTCGAAAAAATGGAATTGACAGTTTTTTTTTACAAATAATAATAATAATAGTTGGTAGAAATTGATTTTCGACTCAAATATCTTTTCAAAAATTAACAATATTAGCTTCAAATTAATTTGATCTTATACAAAATAGTGTTTTAAACATTTAATAAAATTTTGAGAAAATTCGAATTGACAGTTTTTTTAACAAACAATAAAAACCTAAAAAACGCGATACTAAAAGTTCGTAAAAATTGATTTTCGACTCAAATATCTTTTTAAAAATTTTAGATTAGGCTTCAAATTATTTGTACCTATTTTATAAAAATTATTGTTTTCAACATTTGATAAAATTTTGAGAAAAATCAAATTGACAGTTTTTTAACAAAAAATACAAACCTAAAAAAGCATTACTAAAAATTGGTAAGCATTGATTTTCGACTGAAACATCTTTTCAAAAATGAAAAATATTGGCTTCAATTTTGGCTCTTAGTTCTTAAAAACTTCGTTGGCTTGTTGACGTATGGCAATGGTTTCCCCAAAGAAAACATGCTTTAAATCGCACGAACGAGATGGCCAATTGATTTGCCCATTTTTGAGATTGCATAAATAGTCCAAGACCATATCCTCCAATTCGGGCCAAAATAATTTTTAACCATGGAGCGATAATGTTGGCCATTCGTAGTTACGTGACATGGTTGGCGTTGACGAAAAAATATGACCTTATAACTCGGCGGGCATGCGAAGCGAACAAAACAGTTGTTGTTTGTGGATATAGTGGCGCTTCTTAAAAACAAATGTAGATTTTTAGCACGACCAATATCGTATATTTTGCTCATCGTCAAACCCATTGTTCTAAAAATGAGCTTCGTCACTGAAGCTAATCTTGCGATGAAATTCAAAATCTTTGCGCATATTCTCTAGAGCCAAATCCGAGAACGTATTCAAATATTCTTTCAGCTTTAATTCTTGATTTTATTTAATCTTGCCAAGACATAGCATGCTCACAAGGAGAAAGAGAGAGAGAGAGAGACGGTTTTGAAGCAGTTTATGTCGGTTCAGATAAGTTTTAAATTCCCGAACAGTGCAATGACTGGAAAAGACAGAGTTTGGTTAAGCAATCCACATTCACTTCACGCAGTACGGAGTTGGGCTTAAAGGGATACTGATGAAGGTTTCTGGAATATTTCTGCGAATATTACGGTTGCATTATTAACGCAAAATTCGCCATAATTTGGTCTGAGCGATGTCCAATTCTTGAGAACGCCGAGGTGGAATTGATTGATTTGGATCGTTTGCTATGGACGCCTGAATAAAAATAAATTGGGTGGCGCAACAGTCCTTTTGAGAACTAGGGCCTAGTGACTTACAACTCTCAACCATTCCTGTGTGCGAGTACTGTTGTCAGAGATGGAGGGGACCTACAGTTTTATGCCGAATCCGAACGGCTAATTTGAGAAAGCACTTTTCATGACAAGAATTACTCTTGGAGAATTTGTCAGTTCCTCGCAAGAGGCAGTACCCGTGAAAAAAACTTTAGATGGCATAGGCAGGGATCGAACCCAAGACCTCTGGCATGACAGTCCAACGCACTAACCATCATGCCACGGGTACTACATGATGGACGCCTGAACGGCAGTGATATTTTCAACCAACCCGTTGTTTCGCTGACACGGCAACACCACACAACGAATATGTGGACTGATATTTTCGCATTAAACTTAACATTGCTTCTCACTAGAGCAAGAATCACGACCGTAAATGGAACTAAACGCTCTTTAAGTTGCGGTCACCGACTCCGAATTTCAGTGGAATATTTTTATAATTTGCAGAAGTTGCTCTTTCGTGTTTATGATGAAAAAATGGTGAACTATGTGACAATGACAAAACGATGATTAGTTAAAGGGTGTGTTCACAAATTAAATTCAAAATTGTCATGTCCCTATTTGTAAAGAAATATATAAAATTTTATATGTACAAACCCGCACTTAGACTAGATATTTCTTCAAAAATCATGGATTAAGATTTTAGGCATCTTTAAACGTCGAGAATTATCTAATTTGACAGATCAGACCGATTCCAATAATTTACAACAGAAAGTCAAAAACACAGAATTTTTAAACTTTAAAATTATTTAAGTCCAGACATCTTTTTTTAGTTTTATAAATCAGTCTTGTAGCTATAATTGTTCAGTTATATTCATAAACCTTAAGACTCATGGACATTTTTTTTTTGTTTGTGTTTATTAAACACATTTGTATTTTTATTTATTAACAAACAAAATAACTACGTGACATTAAAAAAAATCAAAGCTTATAATTTTCCAGAGCTCAGGTTTTTGCTATTTGATTTTTCCAAAGCAAACAAACTTGATATTGCAAGTTGGGTTCTAAAAATGTTGGCTAAGGGTCCGCATTAGGAATTTGACTAGAAAGCTATAGTTAAAAAGGGACTGTTAGTCCATACGTCATTAATCTGTTCAGTGCACTTTGTTATCCAGAGTGACATATTCAAATTTTATTTTCAAAACAAAACAACAGTCTCTTGAGAACTAAGGCCTAGTGACTTACAACTCTAAACCATTCTTGTGTGCCTGTACTGTTGTCAGGGATGGAGGGGACCTACAGTTTCAAGCCAAATAAAATAAATAAATTAGGTGGCGCAACAGTCCATGAAGAACCAGGGCCTAGTGACTTACAACTCTCAACCATTCCTGTGTGCGAGTAATGTTGTCAGAGATGGAAGGGACCTACAGTTTATATGCCGAATCCGAACGGCTAATTTGAGAAAGCACTTTTTCATGACAAGAATTACTCTTGGAGAATTTGTCAATTCCTCTCAAGAGGCAGTACCCGTGAAAAAAGTTAGGTGGCACAGGCAGGGATTGAACCCAAGACCCCTTGCATGACAGTCCAACGCACTAACCATCACTCTACGAGTACTACCAAATCCGAACGGCTAATTTAAGAAAGCACTTTTAATGACAAGAATTTGAGAATTTGTCAATTTCTCGCAAGAGGCAGTACCCGTGAAAACACTTTTGATAGCACAGGCAGGGATTGGTCCCAAGACTTCTGGCATGACAATCCAATGCACTAATCATCATGCCTAGGGTACTACCTCAGGATTGGTTTCTTTTGGCAATATTACAACAAAGTTGTTAGAAAAGGTAGCGAACTCAGGAAAATCACTTCATAAGTTTTTCGATTTCAGATGACACCAAGGACTTGGCAAAGCTTCCATATAATTTCTATAAAAGGATTGATTTTTCTTTAAAATCAGAGGAATTGCCCGTATCAGACCTATTTAAGGGCTCCAATCCTTCTTAGAGGTAGCCCTGTATATACCAAATAACATACCATTCGAAATGAGTTTGGGGACTATACCTACAATGTTTGTAAGATATCTGACTCCCCACTCTCGAAAATATTGCCCTTACCCAAATGCCAATATAAAGTAAAGAACACAATTTTGCAATTTCTTTTTCGTTGTTGTTGTTGTTGTTTGTTGTTCTTCTTCTATTAATGCTCTTAAAGTTTTCTTTTCTAGGAAGCTCTTCATTGTATATCTCTATAATAGAAGTTAGCTACTGCGCCATCCCTATATTTATTCTCATCCTACTATAGCTTTTATCCTTAAATTAATTCAATTTATTTTCTTACAAAAATAAGATATTCCAAACTTTGTTCAGAGTTAAGATTATCCTATGTCTATATATATATAACAACAATGTCTATGCTTATAGAGATATGGAGGTGCTATATAATGTCCCTTTTCTATAGAAATTTCTGAAAAGTTGTTGGATAGGACTATTCGGTGATATATATCTTTATACAAAACGAAAAAGCAAGAAGGATGAGTGTTTGTTCTTTCATTATTTTAAAAAGTTTTTATCTAGTTTGGTATAGTCTCATGGTGGTTATGTTTTTTTACCGTTATATGTAGAGTAGAATATATATTTTCAAAAAAAGAAAAAAAAACACGAAAACTGGCAAAAACACAGTTTTCATCTAAAGAAAAGTTGTTTTTCCCAAGTTGGTTTTTTGTGAGCTTGTCTTTTACTTTTCATAAATTACATTTTTCTACTTTTCAGCATTTTTACGATATACACGCCAGAGGAGCAATAGCAGTAGAAGAAAAAATATATATATAAAGACCAACCAAGGACTTTATATATGTATGTATATATTTAGTTGCTTGCTTCAAAGAATCGCAGACATTTTTGGAAGAAAAGTTTTTGTATACCTAAATTGCTTTGTCCTCATTCCGACTACTATAGCAGAGTTTTTCTTTTGAAGAAAATAACAAATGTAAAAATACAAGGAGTAGGGTGAGGACGACGAATGACGACGTCAACATTGTCGATGACGAAGATCTGCCCAACCTTCCGTCCTCGTCGTCGTCGTCGTCGGTCTCGTCCTCGTCGTCAGATCCATTTCATTTTGTGTTTTAGAATAAAGTGCACTTTAGGATTTGGATTGAGTATACCTATGTACCTACGTTTATTTGAAATGATGTTGTTTCATATTCCTTTGTCGATGGAGAAGTAGGAATAACATGGAGCTCCTACCTTCTTACCTATTTGATATGTAAGACGACATTGATCCCATTTAGATTTCCTTTTTTCCTGTTTTGCTTTTATAATCCAGATCCATCTGTGTCAGGGAGAGTGATATGGGAGGGATACCCTGATATACTGATACTGAGCTTGGGTTCGGCTCGACCCTCTTCCGGTACCGTACCACTCGCTGCTGATAGACGATATGACGAAAAGCAGAAGTTCTATTTTGTTGTGAAAGCTATTTTATGTGCGATGGCATTTAACGTTTTGCTCCGTTTGAAAGCCCCCGTCTTCACATTTTGTTTTCGATATGGCAATGGAAATAGTAGGAGTTTACCGAGGGTATATGTGAAAAAAAGAGATTTCTTCATGTGATTGGAATACAAAATAAGGCTCATTATTTCAAAATATCCTTTTCGTTTCGTTATTCTTTTTTATTCAGTTTTCTTATACATGCGAATGTGTTTCTCGTTATTTGTGCTTTTTTTTCGTTTTTATTTTTGCCTTTTTCTTGCTGAATTTTGTATTAGTTTATTTTTGTGTTCAATGAAAACGAAGGGAAAAGGCGGCATTTTCCCGGGGAATGTATATATGTATATGCGGTGATGATGGATGGGTGTGCCATCCATCCACACATATAAGTTAAAAGGAAATGGATTGAATTGCGTTGGTTCTTTTATCGAAATTATTAGGGGGATTGCCCCGAGCGATATGGTGCGTAGCGTAGAGCGTAGGGAGTGTTCCAAATGGATACATTTTAAATGAATTCAAGAAAATATATGCAATTTAAAAAAGGGACTGAGCCCATATTCAGCCAATATTTGCCCTACTTGATATGCAAACACTAAGTTTGGGCATTAAGTTTAAGTTTTTTTTTTCTTCGTTTCAAATAAAAGTGTTTTTTAAGACTCTCAAACTAAACCCGAAGAAAAAACTGATTGAATTGAAAATTCAAATGATTTACCGATAACTTAGACCCGCAACACTATTACATAATTATGGAAACCCAAACTTTATTTTTGTGTTTTTGTTTGTCCTGTTTAATTAACTCAGAGGGAGACTAAAATCCTTTCAATCTCAATAACTTTACAAATATTTTAAATCATTTAAAATATTTATTTCTAGTTCTCGTATCCTAAAGTAATGAAATAAAATAAACTAGGTTCTTATTTGCTTTTTAACCAAGTTTCAGATCTAGAATTTCGCTAAAAAATAATATAACTTTCCTGTAAGATTTCAGAATAATTTGTTTAAAAAACAGGGACTTTTCATATAAAATGTGTAATGCTGTAAGATAAGGAACCTCAGAAATTGGCCTTAGTGCTACAAAACAAATGCTTAAGAAGGGGCTGATCGGTAATAAGTTTGCGTAAGAACTTGTAATAACTAACCTTGTCCTTGACCTATACTTATCTAACCTTTGTTCCCAAATTTTTATTGAAAAAATCGTCCAAGCTCATACTTAGATTTCTTAACCATGAAAATGTATTAACTTAAAAGCAGTCCCGTTTCCGTAGGTAAATAGTTGTATTACAGAGTTAATAAGTGTCACAAAAGATATCCGAAAGGCCATCGATCTTCAGTATATAAAATTTGTAGTCCTTTTGGACTTTTTAAAGGCTTTTGATATTGTAACGCATTCTTTACTTTGTGAACATTTGTTAAACTTGTTTTACTTTTCTTCTAGTGCAGTCTGACTAGTAATCTTTTACTTAACCAATAGATTACAAGCTGTCGAACTCAATAAAGGTCTTTCCAAATTTGTATTAAACAGTAGTGGAGTACCATAGGGATCTATTCTCGGTCCCCTGCTATTTTCAATTTATATAATTTATTCGACTGTACGCTGACGATGCTCAGTTATACATAAGTTGTCCGTTGGAACACATTGAACATATTGCAGTTTCTTTGAATGAAGACCTTAAAGTAATTAAGAGCTGGTCGGACAATCACTGTTTAGTGCTAACCCCAAATAAATCAAAATGTGTTGTTATTTCTAGGTGTAAGATAGAGCTTTTATGCTTTCATCCTATCATCTTAAATTTTTGTCGCATAGAGTATGTTGAAATCGCAAAGAACCTAGTTGTAGTTATCAACCTAACACTTAAATAAATAAATTAGGTGGCGCAACAGTCCGTTGAGAACTAGGGCCTAGTGACTTACAACTCTCAACCATTCCTGTGTGCGAGTAATGTTGTCAGGAATGGAGGGGACCTACAGTTTAAAGCTGAATCCAAACGGCTAATTTGAGAAAGCACTTTTCATGACAAGAATTACTCTTGGAGAATTTGTCAATTCCTCGCAAGAGGCAGTACCTGTGAAAAAAAACTTTAGATGGCACAGGCAGGGATCGAACCCAAGACCTTTGGCATGACAGTCCAACGCACTTACTATCACGCCACGGGTACTATTAACCTAACACTTACTTGGAAAAATTATATCGATTATATTGTTGGCAAGACATGCGGTGTTCTCCGCAAGCTTTGGTATACACAATACTATACACAAACACAGGGACGCTACAAAAGTAGATCGACAGGGACAGCAAACAACGCCATGTTTCTTGCCGCTCTTTTGACATTTCTGTTCAGTAAGTTTTGCCATTTCATGATGGAATGATATACGAGCCAAAAGCAAGTCGAAATAAATAAAATGTATTACCAAAATTCGGAGTCAGTGGCCTCAACGTTAATTTATCCAATTTATGTTCGTCATAATCGTCCTAGCAGATCAACAATTGAGCTTCTAGTGGACAAATTTGTGTCCACATGCACAGTACAAAATGTTCCCGTGCCAGTGAGAGAAAGAAGTGCCCGTAGTGTCGAGAATATTGCTGCCGCTGAGGTTTCAGTTGCAGAAAGCCTAAATGTGCCTCTCACACGTCGTTCTCAAGCGTTGGGCATCTCTGTGACGTCGCTGTGGCGAATTTTGCCAAAAGATCTTGGCCTACATCTTTATAAGATTAAATTGATGCAAGAACTGAAGCCGCTTGACCACCAGAAGCGTCGTATGTTCGTGAATTGGGCTGAGCAACAACTTGAAAATGATTCGGATTGTAGGTAATCGAAAAATCGATGTGGCTCATTTCTGACTGAATGGCTTCGTCAAGAAGCAAAATATGCAGTATTGGTCAGGCAGCAATCCACACGTACTCCATGAGCCATCATTGCACCCCGAACAAATTACGGTTTGGTGTGGTTTATGGAACGGTGGCGTCATTGGGCCGTACTTCTTCCGTGATGATCAAGACCGGTACGTTGCTGTGAATAGGGATCGCTACCGTTCAATGATAACCGAATATTTTTGACCCCAATTGAATGATATGGACTTGTAGGGCATGTGGTTCCAACAGGATGGCGCCACAAGCCACACAGTGAATATCACAATCAATTTATTGGAAACCATGTTTGGAGAACGTGTTATCTCACGAAATGGTCCGGTCGCTTGGCCATCTCGGTTGTGCGATTTGACACCGTTAGACTATTTTATGTGGGGCTGCGACAAGTCTATGGTCTATGGCAACAAGCCAGCGACGATTGATGAACTTCGTACGAATATCGGACGTGAAATTGCAGCAGTATCGGCCGATTTATGCTTGAAAACCGTCGAAAATTTGGGTTCAGCGTCTGGACTTCTGCAAGCGTGCCCTTGGTGGAAATGCAAAAGAAATCGTTTTTCTTTTTTTTTTTAAATTCATTTTTATTAATTCATTCTTAAGGTTATCTTAAAGCTAGACAAAAATTCATAAAACTAGCCTAATTATCCATAACTTACAACTAACTTACTGGTCCCATACGGACACTCTAAGTTAAACGATAATACTTAACTCTAATGCCTTTCGGCCCTAAGATCTATTTAACTTCAATTCAATTTTATTTATTTTTGTATTTATTAGAAAATTTAAAAAAAACTAATATCAATAACCTTACAAAAGAAATCGTGTTCCATACAAATGGCATCGAACGTCCTTTCACAGGAATAAAAAAATGTTTGTATACAACTCTTATTGAAAAACCCGATTCTTGTGCGGTACCGTATGTCTATGAGCTATGGCGTTTTGATCGTGTATCACAGCATTCGATAAACCTCTTATATATATATTTTTTTTAAGTCTTCTCTTATTTCGAACTTTTACTTTATTTTCGCATATGCTTCTAACCCATTAACCAGTTGACATGTTTAATGAAATAACCTATCAATTTAGATAAGTAGTGCCTTTTAGCAATTCCCCGGTTCAAGTATATCTAACATCTGAACTACAGTTCTTTGTAAACTCTGTACGCATATGAAATTCATTTCCGCTCCAAATAATAGTAGTTAATATTCAAATTTTCACTATATTAATAAGTTATAATATCTTACAGTATAAGCTGGACATGAATAAAATATAAACTAATACTTAAAACCCTACAGTGGTTTGCGTGCCTACCAAATTAAAGTTGATTCTTTAAGTAAAATGTACTCCAGTTTAATACTCAGTTTAAATATTTTCAACAATTCATACAGTTTCTAAAAAATCCACCTTATAGTTGCAAGTCTGCGTACCTATACTTTATAACATTGAAAAAAAAATACTAATCCCTTTTGCCGAAAATGCAAAAACATTTTACGTAAGTATTTGCTTTCTATTTATTAATGGGCCATTGCGAAAATGTACCTATGTATATCAACCTAATGTTAAAAAATAGGGGACTTTTGGTGTTTAACTTAACTCTGGATTTATTTTGTCTTTCAATAAGTGATTTTTAAATTGCTATTTATCTCCATTATATACTTTTTGTGTTAATTTTTATACTTAAATATTTTATCTGGAAGAAAAGTTAGACGCTCAGAAAATTGTTTAATCTCCAATTTAAAGTTCTTCCAATAATATAAAATACAAAATCCCGCACTTGAATCAACTTTTTCATCATAAACCAAAATATGCATGTTTTTCTGATGGAAACAAAACACAATACTAATTTTATCCAACCCAATTACTCCCAAAAACTTTCCAATTAAATTCTTAAGACGTTGAGCAATTTTTTTTGTGATATATTATTATTTCCTACACAAAAATAGTTTAGGTATTTATAAGTCCTCTTATTCGGAAGCACACATAATACAGCATAATAGCCTATGCATATATACATCTACCTAAACAAAACAAATATCATCAGAATTTCCCAATTTCCATCAACAATATACATATATAGATACATATATACGAAATATATCTTAAGATTAATACCACAGTCACATCACAACACAACACAACACAACACAACACACAGTCCCTGATGTAATGGAATTTCACCCAAATATAAGACTAATGGCCCTATAAGGAGGATTACCAACCAAGTCAAATGGAGTTTCTTGCTTAGAAAAACATCTTTCTGTGGGTTTTAGTTTTACCACAGCTATACTATTTACGAAATTGAAATTGTTCTATGCCTTGATAAAAGATATAAGGTTACGAACCTACGTTATACGTACGGTGGTGATGTGATGTGGTATATGGTGGGTAGGAGAGGAGGTTATATACAAATCCCTCTTTGGCTACATAATAAACTGATCTGCCTATATACCTACTTTAGTTACCTAGCTATACGCCCGCCATATCCAATTATTTTAGCAAAGGTAGGTTAGGTATATGGTAATATCTTCGTAATACTCTTTTGTGCTTAAATGAGAACAATCAACAAAACCTATAGCTATTTTTAACGATATTGGAACATTATATGTGCCTTTATAACTTTGCATTAGGAATATTTTAGAATACTACATTATTTGTATTTACCTACTGAGGAACTAAATACAAAACGTTGTATATTTTTTGAAAAAAAATTTCAAAACAATTAAGACTTAAAATTAAATTTCTTAATAAGACAAAGCTGCACACATTTATTGTTTAAACGCATCATAAAAATTGAGGTTTTAGGTTTCATCTATAGAAACATATATAACATCTATGTTTAATCTTTTACTAGTCGATCTACTGCAAGAGAAAAAAAAATATCATTTTACGTATCAAAAACATCTTAACACGGCTCATCCTATAAAAGTGTTGAATTAATGTTCAAATTTTAAGTTAACGACAAAAAGTTAAATTTATATTGCATTTCACACTTTAACTCAAGATTTGAAACAAACTTTTTTAACGTAAAATAGATACCTAAAAAAGTGGGTATACCGTACAGTTGTTCCATATTATTAAGGTTTTGCGTTAAGAGGTTCCATTCCGAATTTCCGCTATTTGGGTGGCTGTCACTTTTAGAGCTGTCATCATTTACTACATTTGACAAGTCAAAATTACGATATTCTTAAAAATGAAACGATACATGCTCAGAAAACGCATTGAAATTGAAAATTACACTTCTCATCTGGTGATCTTGTAATTTGTTCTCAAGATGTTTGAGTCGAAAATCAGTTTTATGTAATTGTTGCTAAAGTTTTTTTTTTAATTTTTTTTTTTAAGTCTGACAATTCGATTGTTAGAAAATTTGTAATAGATGTCAAAAACGTTATTTTTCATTTGATGTAATAACTTAAGAAGTTATATTATTTTTGTTCATAAAATATTTGAGGTGAAAAATGTTTTTCTTAGGTTCTTTTGAAATATAGAAGCCTGTGTACTGAAATTTTCAATATTTTCAATTTTACAAATGGAAGGATTACAATAACTTACTATCGCAAGTTAAAATATTTTAAGACTATAATGCCTTTACATATGTTTGAATAAAATTTAAAATATCAGCAAAAACAAGATTTCCAAAATGAAATTGAGTTATATTAAATTTTCAAGAAAAAGGTATTTATTAAAAAAAAAGTTTGTTTAGTTTAACAAACAAAAACTAGCGTTCCTACATTTCTTCCCATCTCTAGTACGCGACATAACATCACAAACCAGTACTAAAAATTAAGAAGTCTCAAACTGGACTTATTTTCATTTTGAGATTGAATTGGAATTTCAAATATTACTTTTGTATTTATTTGATATTTGCAGCATCAGAAAGATTTACAACATTTTAAAAATCAATTTAATAATTTTAAATGTTGCAAAATAAAGTTTGAAACATTGTTGTTATTTGGCTTTATAATATTGGTTTTCTTTTGTTTTTATTTCCGTTCATTGAAATTATACAATAATTGTACATTCGGAAAAATCGGGTAAACATTTTAGCAAACCGAGTCTGTAGGAAATGTAAAAACACCAGCGCATGCTCGTTCAGCTCGTACTGCAGAAAATATTGCTGCTATTCGTGATAATGTGCTGAAGAGCTGTCCACCTCAACAAGTCGTGTCGTGCCAACAATTGCACCTCTCAAGCTCGTCATTGATGAACATTATGCATAAAGACTTGTACTTACATACTCAAAAGTTGCAATTTACTCAAGAAATAAAACTTCTTGACCATTTCAAGCGTCGTAAATGGTCAGGATAGTGGCAATAAATAGCAAGAAGTGGATGACTAGTTTTCGAAGAAAATCATTTTCAGTGATGAGGCGCATTTTCACCTCAGTGGATTTGACAACAAACAGAATTGCTTCATTTGGGCGAATGATTATCCAATAGTGATTTTCGAAAAATCATTGCAACGACAAAAGGTGCGGTTTATGGCTGTATTTTTTCCAAATTTAGGCCGGCCATTAAGTTACTGTGAATTGTGTTCGCTATAGAACCTCAGCATCATCAAAAATTTGGACCATCGAATGTAGTTGTGCCGCCGAGGTTTCGGCGGCCATTTGGACGATATTTTAATTCATACAAAATTGAAAACCAATATAATCATAATGAAAAGAAATGAAAATAATATAGTAGAACAAAAATGAATGTATTTTTGTGTGTATGGAATTAAAAGAAAATTACTACTTCCAACTGCTTTCTACTAAACGTTTCCTTGAGGGTATTCTAAATATGCACCAAGGCAACGCGCACTTGTTCTAAATTTTGTTTTAAATTTAATCTTGCAAGTCATTAGACATATATTCACTTAGAAAATGTCCAAGAAAATATTTGATGTTAAATTTCATTCGTTACCAAACGAAGAACAAATTTAAGAGTTAATTGTTTTAATCGAAAACCTTTAAATAAGTAAACATTGCTCCAATTCTTCCTTTTATATTTTTAAAATCTCGAAACAAATTGCCGACACATAAATAGATTTGTTTTTGAATAAATGGCCATTAGGGAACACTAAATTATGTATAACAAAAACAGAAAATAGATTTAAAAAACAATCAAATTACAGCAATTATTAACTTCCCATAGGAAGTTATTGTAATCGGTCCGATTTGTCGAATTGAAAATTTTGACATTTCTGGACGTTTGAAGGTCCCTAGAGTCGAAATAAAAGATTTTTAGGGAGATGTCTGTTCGTGAGTGTGTACGTACGTTCGTGCGTCCGTACGTTCGGGAAGTTTTTTCGTCGTCCATTGCTCAAGAACCATTAGAGATATCGACTTCAAATAAATTGTGTTATATAGATAATAACGCAGAAAGATGCAGAAAGGACTCTCAAAAAAATTACGTGGGTAACCGAAAATATCTCACGAACCAATAACGCTAGAGACTTGAATTATATTTTATATTATATATTGTAACGTGATACCAAACAAATATATTTTTGTAAAAAATCTAATTAACGTTTTTTTTTATAAATAAAAAAAAACTGAAAAGACATATTTGTCACCTTGAATATTTTACGAACAAAAAATGATTTTATCTCCAGAATAATTTTAAGTAACGAGAAATAACGTTTTTAATATTTGGTAAAATTTTGAGAAAAATCGAATAGATAGTTTTTTTATAAAAAAAAAATAGAAACCTAAAAAAACATTACTTAAAGTTAGTAAAAATTTATTTTTGACTCAAATATCTTTTCAAAAATTTGAAATAAAAATTTGAAAACTAGGGGTGGAATCGGCTAAGGTGATAATTGACGATCATATTTTTGATAGTCAAATTTGACTATCATTTTCATTCCGTCTGTGTAAGGTGATTCAACTCAATTAAATTCGATCGAACAATTTCAGATTATAATTGTCACAATTCATTGTTATTGCTATGGTGAAATTTTTAAATGATTCCTATAAACTATCTAAATAAAAGTATCAAATTGACTGTCATTTAAAAACAATCACCTAAGATGATTCCATCCCTGACAAAAAATTACTAAAAGTTCGTGAAAATTGATTTTCGACTCAAATATCTTTTTAAAAACTTGAGGTATTCGCTTAAAATTAATTTTTTTTATAAAAAATATTGGTGTCAACATTCGGTAAAATTTTGAGAAAAACTGAATTAACAGTTTTTTTACAAAAAATAAAAACCTAAAAAAAAATTACTAAAAGTAAACATTGGTTTTCGACTCAAATATCTTATCAAAAATTAAAAAATACTGACTTCAAACTTATTTTATCTCATACAGAAAATATTTTTTTCGACATTCACTAAATTTTTCATAAAAATCCAACAGTCTGTTTGTTCATAAAAAAATAAAACCTACAAAAAATAGTACATTGTACAATGTACATTGATGTTCCGTTCTCGATATCTCGTGAACAATAGAAGATATTGACTTCAAATTAATTTCATTCTTATTTTTTTTTTAATTTTTACATAAAAACTTTTACGAAATGCTACTAAAATTGATACAAATTGGTTTTCGCCTAAAAATCTCGTTTACAAAAATAGATTTTGAAATCAAACTATTGCATCATATGCAAAATATTGTTGGTAATTTTTAGACTTTTTAGAATAATTTAACTGACAACTTTTTTAACAAAACACATAAACCTACAAACCTTTTAAGAAAGACAAATCAACAGACGGGATGGGAAGTTATCAGTATGGGTCGCATCCCAGCCTCTTTTTAATTACCCATTTTAAAAATCAGCAGTCGAAAAAAAAATTAAATTTAAAGATGTGTAGATATTGCTTATTTAAGTATATTGAGGCCCTTAATCATCGATTTTGCGGTACCAGAATGTATCTAGTTCTAACCATAACTAGCTACATATTCGACAGAATAGGTAGATAATATTTCTGTTAAATGCTAGTATTTCTGTGAAAAAATCAGATGGTATCAATTCGAGTACTAATAACTGGTGTAATGATATTAGCCCCCTATATATGGAGCTTCTTGAAGTGAAAAGTTTTTACACTTGTCAGTTTTGCAGTTTTGCGAGTAATGGGCTTAATTAGCATCACTTCCTCAAATTCATGCTCGTATTTATGTATATAAATTAAATCCTTTCTAAGCAACTTACCTGCATAGGTTATGTACCTTTAACTTTTCTTTTGAAAGAGCAAATGCTTTGCTCTACTCTAACGTTGTTCTCACTCTAATGGTAGATATTTATAGGTAGGCAGTTATTTTAAATCACTAAATCAAAATGTTGGCTCTAAAACATTATATCTCCAAAATAATGATGGAAGTTTTCTATCCTCAGTATACTTTCTCTTTCTCTCCCATCATAACAAGGGATGGTGTTAATTTGTTGTCTTCTGTTATGCTCTCATCAATCGACACCATATCTAATTGCAATGGCGGTAGAAAAACCGTTGCTTCAGTTTATCTCCTCATCCGCCATCCTTGAACTGTCAAAAATCAATAAAAAAAAGAAACATTAATAATTCTTTATTGATTCTTTTAATGACGACCTTCAGCTGCAAATAAAGTAAAAGTACTCAAAAATCCAAATTGTTCCAATGCCAAACTTATATGATAGTAGAAGTTCTGAAACAATTTATTTTTATTGAAGGTTAAAGAGTTACACTTTTTATTGGAACACTTTTTCTAAGCCTTCATTTTAAGTGCGAACAAAAAATCAAATAATCCTACAACTTTTGTCCTTCAAAAAATTTATAAATAAATGCTCTTATTTAAACAGAAAAAAAGGTAGGTCGAACTCATTATGATTCTTTGCTCTAAATATCCTTTTTCAAAAGTGAAAGGATGCCATAAAATCATAAAAATATAATGACCATAACCAAATTTGTGTCGTGCTGTGTAACTGGTGCGATACTTTGTTAGTACCGACACGACTTCGAAGAAACGAAAAGATACAATAGAAAATGGTTTTTCCTTAATTCGGCACTGCCAGAGATACCTAAAGATGAAAGTTGACTGTTTTTTTTTTCTTTTTTGAAGTTCATTGAACCGAAAGACAAAAATACTATACACGTCTTGTTGGTCGGACCGCGGCGCGCTGTGCCGCACCGCCTTGACACAGAGAATTTAAAAGAAATTATAGGTTGTCTTTTAGTCATGAGGCTTGTCTGCGTCTAAGTGAATTTTAAAAGTTTCCACACTAAATATGGAGAAATAACTATGAACATATTTTTAGTATTATATTGGGAGCGCCTTTTATGTCTGAAAATAACAGCATCTCAAGAGGATTGACACAAGAAGCGTAGCGTATAATCTAGCTGCACGTCACAGGGCTTTGAGATTTGTATAATTTACCATGGAGGTTAATTGAGGAAATTGATATTGAAAAACGTATACATATATTGAATCGCTGGATATACGGAAAATCATCGCCATCCAGAACGTATACTCAAGAACTGGAAACAAAATGATTGTATCTGAATTTCTTTATGAAAACAAACAAAAATCGTATGACTTGTCATTGACGAGGATGGCAAAAGAAATCCAAAAAAGAGTGCGCGACAAAAATAATGCATTTATTTTTTAAGGGCTAAAGGTTAAATGACTTGCAGTAAATTAGGGTGAAAGTGTTTATTTTACGAATTTGTGTTTGTGGTGCTTGTATATTCCAAGAAAAATGTTGGAAAATTGTTTAAGATTGTGAGAATGGGTTTAAGTGGGAGGTAAATTAGAATTTAAATTTATGGTGTTCAAAATATCCATGGAAAAAAAAGAACTATTTCGATTAATTAAATATTTCAGGACAATTTATATTATTTTATTATTTTTGGGACTTTTGTGTATACAAAATATTCGTATGGTTATAACTTCATGGGTTTTTTTTAAAACTCTTTGATTAAGACATGAACAAATTTTGAACCTAAGAATGTCAATGCAAGCTTTTTGGGAATGTTTACTAGGTCATATTTGATTTTTTGTAGCACTTTATCACTATTAGCCCTTTAAAAGATTTAAATATTTCATACCTTTTATAACCTTATAGTAAACAAAAACTCATCGAAAATATTGTAAGCAATACTTAACAAAATAAGAAATGACTTAAAGGAGAGTTGGTTTTGAGTTCTTGAATGTTGTAATGACAGAGAAAAACAAAGTTTGGTAGAATATTCCACCACAATCATGAAGTACGGCTAGAGAAGGAATCTCTATTCTCGACAGTATAACAACAGTTTGGCTCGAAGGTATACTGATGAGTAGGGCAACCAAAAATATGTTCGAACATATTTTTTGTTAACATCACTATTAACACGAGACTGTGATAGAAATGCGTTTCATTGAAATCTTCGTCTTTTAAACGTCATCTGTTAGGGCATATTTTTGCATATTTCACTGAAAAAGCATATTTTTGCATTTTTGCTTTTAAAAGGCATATTATTGCATATTTTTCCTTTTTTTTGTAAAGGCAAGCAATAAAAACAAAAAATCAGAAAAAAAATTAAAGCTCCTCCAGAGTGAAAACTTTTAGAGTAGAACCTGGACTGGAACTTCCTACACAACCAATCATAATGCGATGGGGGACATGGCTCGAAGCGGTGAACTACTACGCCAAGCAATTTGAAAAGATTGTTTGGATTCTTGATGCTTTTGACAACGAGGAAGCTGCATCAGTAAAATTTTTTAAAGATCTTCTTAAAAAAACAGAATTGAAAGCCGACTTAATTTTTTTGGAATCAAGTTATGGGTTTCTAGTAACATCAATTTCAAAACTTGAAATACGCTCCGGTCACTTCTGTTGACGTTGAACGGAGCTTTTCCATGTATAAAAGTGTTTTTCGATCAAACAGACAAAGCTTCCTTTAAAAATTTGAGTACAATGTTAGTTATTTACTGCAACAAAAATTTGCAATAAATTTTCTTATTGATCGCTGACATTAAAAAATGTCTTTTATACAAAACTGAATTTGCTTTGTTAATTTGTTTTTTTTTTCTTTCTTAAATGATATAATGTGTGCGAAGTTGAACTATTCGCCATTAAACAAATATTTTGGATGTTTTATTTATCTTCAAAAAGTTGGAGTGAAGAAGAGTTTTGATTTTTCTTTTTTTGATTGGTATTGTTCTAATTAATTAATTTTCTTAAGCAAATAACGCTTCTTATAAACATCTTTTACATTTATTGAGCATATTTTGAGGGCATATATTTGATTTTTAAGGGTATATTATAAGCGCTTAAAACTAGTTTTTTAGGACATATTTTTGGTTGCCCTACTGATGAGCATACCTAGAAGTACTAGGATAACGGTTTGAATTGCTTAAGAGAAGGAATACAACGAGCTATTTCATTATATCCGTAAAAAAAGGTGAGAATCGTAATATTACGATTACAAAGAGATGGAAGTTATAGTCAAGCGTTGAATGAAATAACATTTTATAGATACAAGCTTAATCACAGTGAGATAAGAAAAATAAATTCATACATCGCCTCAGGAGACATAAACATCGCATATGTCAACGTGATTGGTGATATACACTTCGTGTCACATGGATAGGGACAAGCTTTTTCGTTTTTATTTGCCGATATTTCTTAAACCCTTAGATTTTTTTTTAAAACTCAAATGTAGAATAAATGAATTATGTATTTAGTTTATTCTTATGTTTGGATTAAGTTGATAAAAAGTAAAAAGTACCTGTTTTTTTGTGTCACATGGATAGGGACAATATCTAAATTTACCTATTATAAATAATAAATAAATTGGGTGGCGCAACAGTCTGTTGAGAACTAGGGCCTAGCCTCGTGACTTACAACTCTCAATCATTCCTGTGTGCGAGTACTGTTGTCAGGGATGGAGAGGACCTACAGTTTTACGCCGAATCCGAACGGCTATTTTGAGAAAGCACTTTTCATAACAAGAATTACTCTTGGAGAATTTGTCAATTCCTCGCAAGAGGCAGTACCCGTGAAAAAAACTTTAGATGACATAGGCAGGTATCGAACCCAAGACCTCTGGCATGACAGTCCAACGCACTAACCATCATATGCCATGGGTACCACCAATTTACCTATTAGCGTGCTTTAAATCAGATACAAGGATACTCTGTCTGATTGTTTGGGAGTTTAGTAAGAGTACTAATTTGATAGGATCAAGAAGTATGAGTGGAGGTAAGGGTCTAACCAAGGAGGAAAAAGACCAAATTCGAGCTTGCCGGGATCTCGGCAAAACCATCCGTTTTATATCCAGCAAAATTAGAAGTTCAAATGTTTTATACAACTACCTCAAGCACCCAGTCAGGTATGGAATAGTCAAGAAAGCCACATAATTTCAGAAAAAGAGCGCGATAGTGAGAGCTGAGAGCTTCAAATTCAAGGCTTTCCATTAGTAAATTCAATGCAGAAGCTCGGGTAAATGCTATGAGATTGACTGTTTCTCAGTGATACAGAAGGCAGACCATATACGACACCAAAAAATGAAGAAAAAACCACTATAGAGTGCAGCACGCAAGAGTCAACGCCTTAATTTTGCAACAAGTCACCGTAGGTTGAATCCTGCTTGGTATACCGTTGTCTTTTCCTAGGCCGTGTAATGGAATGGGGAGCAATCACCTTTTACGGGACAGTGGAGCTGAATTTTCGTAGCTCTAAAATGATGGCAATCACTTAAAAATCGATTCTGGAACGAGCTTTTCCGCAGTTTTCTGAAGTATTTGGTGGACAACGATGAACTTTCCAACAAGATAATGCACCAATACATACCGCACGGACAATAAAAGCCTTGATGCAGGGACAAAATGTGAACCTATTACCATGTCCACCATATTCTCCTGAACATCATGGAAAACGTGTGGGGATGGCTTTCTAAAAAAGTCTAAAGGATAACGGCAATACCAAAAAAACCGAAGAGATTATTGAAGCCATAAAACGGTCATGGTCCCAACATTCGCTCAATTATCTGAAGGCACGCTATGAATCCATACACCACAAGTTACTTGAAGTAATTCAGAAATCAGGAGGCAGAACACATTAATAAAAATTATTTAAATCCATTTAATAAATCCAGTTCTTCACTTTAAAGGATGTTACAGGTAAATTTAAATCTTGTCCCTATTCATGTGACACAAAAAAACGGGTATTTTTTATGACCTTCTTCGGAAAAATTGTCATAAAACTTGTATTTATCAACTTAATCCAAAAATGTTTGCTTGCAGTATAAACTGTACAAAGCTCATTCATTCCACATTTGGGTTTTTTTCAAAAAAACCTAATGGTTTAAAAAATATCGGCAAATAAAAAACGAAAGAAGTTTGTCCCTATCCATGTGACACGAAGTGTAAATGCCGAGAATTTCAAGAGTTTCAATTGCCTTGATGCAAGTGCAATTATTGACATTGAGGAAAATTATTTTTTATAACGAAGCAGTATTTAGATTTCGACCTATACAATTCTAGATTATTTTTAATTTCTCATTTATTAATAGTGTTCTTACCAAATATTGCCATTGATTTATTATCATCCAAAGAGTAGACTTGTGAACCTAGAAAACTTAAATGAAGAGGGTATTATCATTAGCGAAGCAGTTTTATGAATTCTTGAAGTTTCAAACAGGAGATTATTAATAAATAAGAAAAAGTTTAGGCGACAAGACAAAGCCCTGGGGTACACCGGTGATTTTGTGTATGTACCATCCAATTTCCTTTTCCCACATCAGAAAAATTTTTAAATAAAAATTTTGGAGCCAAAATGTGCAAAATTTTTGGTGGTGACATGTTTTTGTAAGTAACTTTATAGCCCATATCAATACAAGATAATAAAATGTTTTTATGCAAGCTATATAAAAGTTGAATTTCTGCTAATTAACACAATAAAATTAAAACTTTAAATAGCTTGTGTTGACCCGTTTATTAACTATTTTATTTTATCAATTTATTAAATAAATTAAAAACTGAATTAAAAGAGGATTTGTGATTTAAAAATTATGATTCTGCCTTTCATAAAAGTGCTTATTAATTAGTACTAAAAAATAACAATGGCAAAAACTAATACTGCTACCTACAAGATATACATAATTATAATTATTATTTGTATTATTAAAAAATGCCTAAACTAAATGAACAATAGAAAGTAAATGAAACTTTAGGCAAATATTTAAATAAGATTATGCATATTAATGATTATGACTGTTATATACCTACTTATTTTCAAGTTCATGTGACTTTTTGGTTTCCGACATTTATTTTCAATTTATTGATCCCTATTCTATGCCTATACAGAGGTATATTCCTATACAAATAAATATATTCTATATATGTACCTATTCAAAAATTATTCACGATATTAACTTGTCTGGATGTTATCATATTTAAACGTGCTTCGAATATATTCATCTATAAATAAATTATAATGACTACATTAAAATTCCAACCAATATCATCTATGTATATCCATTAAAGTCTGGCATAAGAACATGATAAACATTAATTTATTCAAAAAATTATAGCGAAAAAATGTGTAAAATGCTTTTAACTAAATTATTTATATTTATTGACAAGTTAGTTTGGTAGATTAGATCTATCTAAATATTTATTAAAATGGTATTATGTATGGAAGTATATTATGCGAAATTGTTTTAACTCAAGGCCTAGCTTGGAGTTAAACTAGAAAAATGTGTATAACACACAAGTGGGCACAGATTCACACAAAAATGGTCAATTTCACGAAAAATTGATTTGGAAATATCATTAATTTTATTTTGTACAACTGATAGTAATTTAAAAATTTACTATAAAATATGTGTCATTTTGAACGAAAATGCAGCAAGTGTTTGAGGAGATAATTTATATAGAAAAAAATGTTATCCAATAAAATTAACCCACCTCTTTTTGTTATTTTTTTTTAACAACGAAAACTGACAAAGATCAACCTATTTTATAAACTACACATAATTTAAATACGACTGTCACCTGCAAGTTTCACACTGTATATCTACATCTTAAGCACATTGAATTATTTATGCTGATTCAATCTCAATAATATAGAAACAAAAAACCCAGAGCCTCCTAAATGACATTATTTAAATATCATCCCGTCGTTGGTCGTAGGCTGTATATATTTCTGTCAAAGTGGCGATGGCGGCAGAAATAGAATCATTAACCTACCCGTACCGAAAATCAAAAACGAAAAAACAATTCAAAGCTCTTAAGAACATTATTTTTTTCCGACAGAGAGAAAGCCGACCCTAATTTATTTTATTTTTTTTTTTCAATATCTTACCAACGATTTGTGAACATTATCATTTTTCTTTGTATTATTTAATATTATATTGGGAAAATCTTAAAATTTTGTCAATCTTAAGTAGTTATCCTCCTACTATGTATAGATAAGTATATTTCGAAAAGAAAATGCAAATGACATAAATACAAAATGATTTTGATTTTATGGTGAACTAGATTAAATGAATTTTGTTGAGAAAGAGGAGTTTTTAACTTAAATTTAGTTTCTCTTTTATCGGCAAAGACAAATCGGAAATTATTAACAATTTTAGTTTCACTTAACAAATATTTAGTACGCATATCTGAGCTGTTTTTATTAGTAAAGGTATGTTTATACTTCTACTTTCAAAAATATTGAAGTTATGTTAGCTTTTTGCCTTAGTCATTTTTAAAACATAATGACAAATAATCTATGAAATAAAGCTAAATTCTTGACCATAGCATTAAATTATATGTACGTTTGTTTTCTTCTTCAAAACCATACATCTAAAAAACACAATTTAGTAAGAAAGTACTTTTGTTTATGGAATTAACTTAACCCATCGAATCATCTGACTCTTTAAAACCATACTATTAGTTCAAAGACATTTAAAAATATATATAAAAATTACATGAATTCTTTTTGGGAATGTTAATGAATTATTTTAATTTGTCTTAATTTTTGATAAAATAAAACAATTTATTCTTGACACGACAACAATTATGAATAATAATATTTTCCTACTTAATTTATGTAGGAAATATGTAAAAATTGTTCCTTTTTCAAATGACATGTTGATAAAATAAAAACTAAATCAAAGCACAAAAGAAAAATAAAGTTTATCACAATTTATATGGAAATTAATTGTTTCATTCCCTAAAGGGGAAGCTATATTATAATGTTTAAGCTTTCCACCCTCAATCCCAAGAGGGTTTTTCTACATTTTGATTAGAGGAACGAAATCATATTTTTTGTTACTTTGTATAAGAAAATGTTGGAAAGTATATTAATATTAGCTTACTAGAAATAGTATTTTGAAAAACTATTTGAATGAAAATTAAGAAAATAAAATGTTAAAGGTTGAGAAATAATTTTACAAAAATTGGGTTGAACTATAATTGAAGCAGCCAAATTTTAAATTTTTTGAAAGATAATAAAAAACTAGTTAGACTTATAAGTTAACGAGAAATCTGTTTAATAAGATGACATATAAAGTTGATAGGTATTAGTTCTTTTCGGAAGTGTCACTTAAATTATATTTTAAATGCAAACACTTTTAAATTAATTCAAAACTCCTAACTTTCAACTTGTCCACCAATGAAGGCAAAGAAAAACAGAATAAAACTTAAATTTCGAAGTAAAAGGAGAACGTTCATATTGAGACAAAGTTACTGTTTGGTGTGACGAGCGTTATAGTCGAATAATGTCCGTTTTTTTTTCAGAACGATTCCAAAAATAAGGGCCAGAATACCACACAACACAACCAATTTCCTTGGCGCATAATTGCACCACCAATATCATGCGACATTACATCGTAAGAGGTCGTTTTTAACACTGCACAAAAAACCCTGCTTTGGTACTCAAATAAACATAGAACTAAACGCATTTAAAATCAAAGTATCATGAGTTAAAATCCAATTTTAGTGATCATAGTACTTCCACTGATTTATGAAATACAATCATTTTATTTGCAATTAAATGTCGAACAAACCAGAATCAAATTTAGTAGATCCTAGTTAAGTAATACATTTGATTTAAAACGTAAGAACTAACAAATTTCCTGGTACGGACGGTATAAGCAACAAACTTTTGAAATATATGTGCCCCTCTCAGGCTTACGAGATCTTACTGCAATTTTCAATAGTTGTCTAAAATTGAGTTACCTTCCAGATTGCTGGAAAACAGCCATTAATACCAATTGCAAAGCCTGGTTAACCAAAAGACCGATGTCAGCAGCTATAGGCATACAAGCTTACTGAGTTTCTATAAGCAAGCTACTAGAAAAAAAATTAATCAATGAAAATCCAATACTGATTATCAATTTAGATTCAGACGATTTCATAACATCAACCAAGAAATTCTGAGAATTTAAAACCATGTGAAATATAAATTTAATTTCAAAGAGTCGACTCCTGGTCTGGCACGACGCATTAATCCACAAACTTGTTACCTATCACGACGGTAAAAATTATTCAAAGCTTTTTAAGTGGGAGAAATTTTTTAGCTAAAATCCAAGGTGATACGTCTATACTGTTCATAATATTCTATATGAAATTCCTCAAGGTGCAGTACTTGGTCCCGCCGTCTTTAATATTTTTGTCTCTGATTTACCAGATGTTTGCTGATGACACGGCTATTTTCCATCCTACACTTTATTTTCTGGACGGCTATCATACATTGCAAATCAGTCTCTCTTCAATAGAAAAATTAAACCCTTTAAAACACAATTTGAAACTTCTAATGGGTTCAATTAACATAGACTAATCCGAACATTGCCAATATCTTAGAGTTATCTACAACTATTGTCAAAATAAATCAATACAAAAGGATTCTATATCCTTTTATTTATGTAGAAATTCTTTGTTAAGTAAAGAAATTAAAATTTTGTTATTCAAATCAATTTACCAATCAATCCTCCTGTACGGTGCTCCTGTTTGGTACGATTGTGCCAAAACTCACAAACTTAAGATCCAAATATGTCAAAATAAAATTCTGAAAATGATGCTTGATTTACCTTGGTGCTTTTGAACTAACAGGCTTCATGAACAAAACAATGTCAATCTATTAAACTCACTTATTAAAATTTTAACAGACAAATTTTATGTGAATTGTTCTTTCTCTGAAAATGAATTAATTAAAAGTTTATCTCCACCATAAATGTGCATATGGTATACTACACTATATGATATTGTTAGAAGCTGTGAATTTGTGATGAAACAATTTGTCAAGTGGATTTGTTTTTGTTTATCTCTAATAAATCCTCTCTACAGTTTTTGTTTTTTCCCAAAACTGCAAGTATATAGTCATAAACTTAGCGTGGGAGTTTGGCAATGTAAGTTTAAAGACTTGAATAAGGGTTTTTGTTTGCAGGTTTCCCTAGAATAATTAATATTAAAATTCATACATATTATTATTTGGATATATATGTATTACTTTAATTTATAGTTGTAAATGAAAATCTCTACAAATTGTAACTGTAAAATAAATAATGTAGGTATATCGCTACTTAAATAAATACATAAATGAATGGAAATATATTTTTTTTAAAACGCATTTAAAACCAACATTACTCAAGTAATGGCTGAGATACCGCCCGAAAAAAATATAGCATGCTCCAAATCTTCGCGAGAATGATGCATCATTTTTTTAAATACTTAATAGCGAAGTCTCAAACATTTAACGGAATTAAATATTGATTTAAAAAGCATGGGGTGTGTTATGTTGAGCTTTTGGAAAAAAAAAATGAATTGCCCTGTATACACAATGTTTCTCATAAATTACTTATAATGGGTGACTAATCTTCCATCCTCTTAAAACCTTCCTCAATCAGTTAAAGATAAGATTTTCATTTTTAAAACAAAATGTCTTATTCTTTATAATTGGATAAATACCATGAAATAAATTTCACCCGAAAAATCGATACTTAAATCATCAAATACCAACTTCACATCAATAAGTATTTAAAGCCTCTTTTTCTCTAATTAGTTAAATCCTTCATAAGTTTTGTAGATTCTTACTACCAAGGCCTAGTCAAACATTTATTTTTGTACTGCTTAAATTTAAAAAAAAAATGTGTTCCTATATGTAATAATAAATACAAACAGTTATTCGCTTGTTCATATTTTTCCCAGGTTTTCATTTGTTTTGAGTTCAATTTCCTTTAAACATCTGTTGGTATATATGTACCTATGTACACCTTACTCCAAGCTTTATAAATAAAGATTAAATTAAAATTCTTTCCAAACCTAGGTAATTTGTATGCATTCAAAAGTTTTGTGACTATTGGTCTTAAAATTGATATCTATCTGCATATTCTCATACTTTTCTACATAGTCTAAAACTTTTTGTTTTTCCTTAATGATTTTTGTCACAATTTAGGTAGGTACTTCTTATGTTTAAAATTGGTAGATACCTAGTCTTCTTGCATCCGATATGTACAAATTTCAAATATATACCTATGTAGGTAGATACCCTCAAATCTGTTTTTCTAAAAACAAAAATTTAAGTTATGTTGATGCAAAACTATGTTGAATTATTAAGTTAACATTCTTACTTAATTCTTATCACAATTCAATGACCTTCTTCTTGTCTTTTTGGTCTTAATGTATATACCAATTTGAATCTAATATAAGTTAAATAAAATATTGCTTATAAGACAAAAATCTAGAAGAACTACCTAGTTCTTTAATAAATGAAATAATGACACACTTGACTAGATATTGAAATCCAATGACGTTTTAATTTTAAAGAAGTATCTATATAGGTACCCACATTTTTGACAGGAGAAAATCGAACAGATTATGTAAGTTCTTTACTTTTTATAAGTTTAGAAGCCAGCCAACTTTTGTCACTGAAAAACAATTTAGAAGAAGAATAAGAAATACTTCATTGAAATGCCAATAAAAGAAAAACTTGAAACTTCTTCACAACTGAATTAAAACTTTACAAAACCAATTTTCCATTTTTGTTTTTTTTTTTTATTTTTCAAATCAATTTATTCCACCTTCAACCAACCCATAAGAAATCAATACATTTTGCCGTCGCGTCGCCTCTCTTCATCAACCTACCGACGCCATATTTGAATAAATATACAAGATACAGTTAGGTATACACCCGAAGAAGCCATCATTGCACAAACTCTCTACCAACTATGGATACACACACAAAATTAAAACAGGTTCAACAAAATTCAAATCCACAAAAACTAACACCATCGCACAAAATTTGAATTCAAGAAGCAAATAGGTACAAAAAAATATGAAAACAACAAGAAGAACAAAAATTATCCAATTCAAGTTTAAAAATACACAACCAAAAATATTTTTGCTCTTTTTGATTCAAAGAAACACAACATTTCTCCGTTATTACCGCAGTGTGGAAGCAAAAACACACAATTACGGTTATCTATGGCGAAGTGCGCATAGTTGGAAATGGTTGGTGTCATTTTTGTTTTTGTTTTGTGGCTTTCTTGTTCGTTAAAGTTGCTTTTGTTACTTGAAGTATTTTGTGTTGTTTTTGTTTTCTGTTAAGTGAGAGAGAGTGAGAAAAAGAAATGATGTGGTTGTGTAAAAAAGAGGTGAAATATGAAGAAGGAGAAAAACTCCACCATCATTGTTTTTCTTTTTCTGCCATTACAATGGCAACAGCATAAGGATATAAAAATAACACACAAAAGAAAGAGACAAAAAGTCTGAATATTTAGAGACTGCGAAGGACATCTGTTGTGCAGTATGAACATTTAGCGAGGATCGCAACCATTCTGAGTAAGTTCTAAGGAAAAAGGTTTTTAGACGTGATAATGATAATATTTTTAATTCTTTGTTTTATTTAAAAATTAAATTGTTTTTTGCAATATTTATTAACAATATTTTCTTAAGAAAGTAGGAGGAATAAGTTTTTATATTATTTTGTTTATTGAAAAGCGTAAACCACCAGTCGACCTTGTTTTGTGGTAGTTTACTCATTTCGATTAAGATTCTCTTATTTTCTTCGATAAGGTAGTGTGCGTGGATTGTTCTCTTATAAAAACGAATCCCTTGAAATTGAAAAGTGTGACAGTATTAGTAATTTTTGAAGAGAAACTCCAATACACCTGTTTTGTATTGAGTTCTCTTTAAAAAGAGAGCCTCTCCCATTCTCTCATGACATTATTTAATGCTCTCTGTTTTGCTCCGTTTGTTTTGTTTCTTTTTTATTTCCTTTTTTGGCACATGTCAATTTTCATGCACTTTTTGGATTATCATTATTTTTTAAGATGTATGTTGGATTGCAGAGAATTGAAGTTTGAAGGTTCAAAGTAAGAAAAAGATAAGGAAGATTTTAGAAAACAAATTTTTTGAAAATAAAATTACTAAAATTCAAATAAGATTCATGTAAGATAATGAGCCTTAGGTGGGTCCCTGCAAAATTTCCAGTTGGATTTATAATGCAGTTAGTCAGTTAAAAAGAAAATTGACATTAAATCGTCTTGCAACATATCCGGAAGCAAGACTAAAGCTCTTGTAGGTTTAATTGGGGATGCAGTGATTTTATACAATTAAATTCGAATAAAACCTATCGCCTACGAGATTTTCCTCTTATGTTATGTTTTGTTTTTGTTTTATGTCAAACATCAGAAATTCCTATATGATAAGTTGGTGACGCATCAAGTTGGGTGTTAAGAATGATATTAATGCAGTCTTTTCTCGTATCGTAGGTAGGTATGGTCATATAGGATTGAAAGAAACAATATGACGACAGAAAATTTTGTGTCGTTGAAATTTATTGCTTAGTTTTTAGATATAAACGACAATACAAAATAAAACATACACAAAAAATAGGGGAAGAGAACGGGATATAATGTATAATGAAATCATGATATGACCCACATTGAGATTTTTAGTACAAAACAGGTTCTTCGGGGGTTTTATGGATTTTTAATGGGGGCGTTTATGTTTATTGACAATTATGTACCTGGTGGGAAGGAAGTCTCTTGATATACTACCTATACAACTGTTATGTAGGATTTTATAAAGGGTCATGGTGTTTTATGAAGATACACTTGAGTAATAAATTAGGTTGAAAGTGCTAAAATAAAAGTGTTATCTAGATCTATCTATATAGATACTTACATATGTATGTCTTACATTTTTGTATAGGTTTGTGTGTTAGAAATCTTTGTATATGCTACAAGTGATTTTTGTATAGCTTAAGTCGGTTTGTGTGTGTGATATTCGTTAATAGCCATCAGACGATTTATATTGTATAAAGAAAAGCTGTCTTCTAAGGAAATAGAGATTGTAGGTAAGGTAGTGTTTTTAAATTGAATTACATTAATAGAATGATTTGATTTTTTGGCATGTAGTTTGGATACTGAGCGATTTTCGTTATTAATAATAACTTGATTTTATTTCTTTAAGAAATAAAATTTTAAAAACGGAGTTTACCTAACTACTTAGTTAATTCAGTATCAAGAGAGTGATTAGATAAAGATTTGTATGAATGCTTTAAATTTTGTCTAGATTATTTCTATCTCCAAATAAATTAAATAGTTGTTATAACTCTTTATTTGAAAGAGAAGAAAGAGATGATGAAGTATATTTTATAAATCTACTAGCTGACCCGGCGACAATGCTGTCGAAAGTACTATGCAAAAGCAATATTTGTATTGCTTTAGCTTGGTACGTACTGCCGAACTGGACACTTTTCTTTTGTGTTTCTTTCTTTTGCATTTTCATTTTTGTATTGCCATTTGTATTGCCTTTTCAAATTCGTTGTTCATAAAACTAAATATGAAAAAAAGTTTAGAGATGGCATCACTTTAAATATTTTCAATGAAAGTGCACTTCCAAGTTCCACTATTTAGTCGAACTTTGTCAAAAACGAATATATCGATGACGCCTCTCTGAACTCAATAAATTTTTGCAATAAATATTGCTTTTAAGACTCAAAAGAACTCTACCAACATTTTAGTTTGCTCTGGGGGCTTAACAGGTGAGGTTAAGGATAAATCCCCAAGCCTTACCCCTCTTATACAATTGTTTCCAAATTTAATTCAAGAAGAACTTGTCAATGACCTTGATGATGAATGGAGGGCTCTTTTACATCAAAGTATGATAAGTATAGATTTGAAATTCGAAGACTATTGGAGCGCTATCTTTAATTTAAAAAAACGCATTAAATACTCCAATGTTTCCCCTTTTAAAAACATTTTTTGGGTCCATTTTATGCTTCCCGCATAGCAGTGCAAGTGCAGAGCGCATATTCGCAAGTAGCTTTGATAAAAGATAAAAAAAAAACTCTTTACTGACATCCACAGTCAATTCAATTTTAATGACATACCTGCGCTATGTAAAATTCAATAAACATTGTTTGCCTTCCAAAATTATTACTAGTTACCTGAATTTTAAAATATAATTTTGTGTTGAGTCTTTATAAAAAAAATATTCTCGTGCTAGAATTAGATATTAAATGTATTTAAAAATTCACAAATATGAATTGAAATTAACTGCAATAATTTTATTTTATTTGTATTAATTTATTTTTGTATACCTAATAGTTATACAGCTATAAAATATATTTATTTTTATTATAAAAAAGTTCCTATTTTATTAAAAGTGAAACTAATAAAAATATTAATGTTAAAATAAGACTAAGCAATTGAACTAAAAGGCTTATAGATATATTAAGTAGATATGTATCTAAGTTTATTTTTTGTTATAAAGAAAAATAAAAATAAATATGAATTTAAAAAAAAATATATGCGTATTGCTTTTGTGCAAAAATTTTGCAAATTTTTTTGGAATAAACTGCTTTGGACTTTTCCAAAACGACAGCACTGCCCGGCGAACTCTGTTCCACATAGGTTGCTCTTTACTTAAGTTCCTTGTGATACACGACTCATTTTTAGATTTATTATCAGGCGCGAGAACAAACAACGCAGATGGTCTTCCGACCCGTGAAAATACCATGGGAAAAACATGGATGTTCTAGATTCAAACCACAAACTTTTAAGGATTGGCCTTGTGATTTGTTAATAGTCATGACAAATGTAGACGGATCGGAAATTAAAGTATGTATTTTAAATTCAAACGGCATGTCGGTTGGGATAACCGGGATTCTCGAAATGAGAACTTCCTTACCTTTGAATTTTCTTTTCAGTACCGTCGCGTAAATTACATTGTTCCTTAAATTTCTAACCACCAAACGCATACCGTTGCACCAGTTTTGGTTAATTTATGTTTTGAAGCATGATTACTACAGAGCCAATCTTTAGGCGTAAATTGTGCGGTGATAAGCCAGGCACATCCAAGGAGTTTAAAAATTCAGTTGGATAGTTGGTCTCAACCGCAAATAGAAACATTCATCATTCTTTGGATGAACTGTATACATACGACCAAGAGCCTCAATAGAACGCACATCCGGATACCCAGGAACCGCATCGCCTTGCTTCTGTCTTTGAAAATTCTTCGATGAAGCATTCCAAGTGTAATAACGTGGCATATCCGAGTAAAGCAAAGTTCGTGCAAACGGTTCGCTTTAGCAGATTGCAGATTGGTCAATGTAGTTGCTGGGGGTGTTTTAGCGCGTTCCATAGCATTCGTAGCCGTGAAATATACTCTTTGACCATTCTCCAGATGCACCGCCAAATCCACAACAGTAGGATGACGTTCGTGAATAAGGAATGCGAATAAACGCCAAACCGCTTCATTACATTACCCATAACGACCAACTTGATAGCGTGAAATTTCATCGTTGGTATTTGAGGATTGCAATTAAAAAACCGCCTTATCGCTGCCTTTCGTCGTGAATATGGAACAATCCAACTGTTGTCGAGAACGAAATCCATTCTTTTCACTTTTGTTGTGATAGTTCGACTAACGTTTTATGTCAAGTCACACGGGAACGCTGTCGAACGCAATAAAACAGTATCCTATGTCCTTCTCATGGTTCAAGCTACATACCCACCAATTTTCAGCCATATCGGTACAGCCGTTCTTGAGTTATAAATAGTGTAACTAACACGACTTTCTTTTATAATATAAAAAATATAGAATATAGAAGATATTGTAATTGCTGTAAGATTCAACTTTTTTTCAACCAAATAATTTTTATCCACACTAATATTATAAAGAGGAAAGATTTGTATTTTTGTATGTAACGAATAAACTTAAAAAGTACTGGACCGATTTTAATAATTATTTTTTCATTAGAAAGTTACATTATCACTGAGTAACATAGGCTATATTTAGTACTAGATTACTATAGAAATCTTTAGAATATCCTATTAAAACCAACCGAAGGTGTAAAAAAATTTGCCATAAATTGTCTTTCATCGCATACGCATTTAGTGATTCATGGTCGTTTTAATAAGCATGCCTATAACTTAAATATCTGTACCTATTTATGTCTACCCGTGCGAAGCCGGGACGGGCCGCTAGTAATATTATAAACTTAGAAGCTTAGAAACCAATTAGAAATCCCATGAGAATCAACTTGTGTTCTCATAAGAAGTATTGGTCCATGTAGCCTTTGATTTTAACTTTGAGAGGCTTATTGGATTCTTAAAAATCAATATTTTTTCCATTGTTTAGATTTTAATAAGACAAAATTTCTCATAAAATTAGCGTATTTTCAGCGGCAGGGAAATATATTTTATTTTGTTTAGGTTTCATCTAAAATAATTAGGTAAAATGGAAACAAAATTTAATGTTCATAGATTTTTCAACGATTTATTATTATTTTGGTTGATGTAATTTAAAAAAAAATGATTTTTAAACATTTATAAATTTATAGTTGAATTTTTTTGCGATATATACAACGAAAAATTTTTAAGAAAATTGCAAGGACAGTTTGTAGGTTAATCCATTTTTCCATTACTCAAACTTGTTCTCATTAGACAATAAAAGATTCTTATAGAAATTCACTAATTGGGAAAATGATATAGGTACATACATTCTTATACGTTTTTCTAAATCATCTTTAATGTAAAGGAGGTTTCATATTATGTATTATTTTCAAAATTTTTACTTTCCAATTTCAAACTAAATGCAACAAAAATAGAAAATTTTAAGAGAATACGAATATAATCATATTAGGAAGATAAATAAATGTTCTTATTAGAAGTTAGGCCAATAAATTAACTCAATTTTATATTTTTATCTTATATTCCAGATCATATTATATATTTTTTAAATTTAGGATTGTACAATTATAAGAGTTTCTATTGGAGTAAAATCCGTACTTATATAAAATGTATTATAATTTATGTTGTTTAATCAACTCAATATTTCACCTCATAATTCAAAATTTAAGTTTTTCTTCCATTTTCTGGTTAATACATCATTATTCTAAATAAAGATTCAAGCATTTAAACTCTTTATTTAGAATGTGCAAGCACATCGTTTTTGTTTATTTCTTAATAATTGAAGTAAAATAGCTATACCTATATCTTACAATCCTGTGAGAATAATTAATTTATAATTTGTATAAACTGTAGAAAGAGGTGTCATAAGTGATTATGAACCTTGAATAAAAGTCGTATACAGATATTATCAAAGGTACATAATCCTCTTAGCTTACAAAAATAAAAACATCTTTGTTGTTGTACAATTTATATTTAATAAAATAAAAAAAACACTAATTTATCATCAACGCGTTTGTCATCAACAAAACTAAATAAATTAAGTAGTAGCTTATACTCTATGTCATATTTAAATATCAAAGAGGTATAATATAAGATTAAATTGCTTTCTTAATAGATGGGGCGTTATACTATGTGTTACTGGCTTTGCTTAGAAAAAATACAAATTTGAATGAATCACTTACACTTAATTCAGAACTTTTAATTTAAAATTGGATCCACAATGTAAAAAGACTTTAACAGTAAACTCATTTTCAACAAAATCTTAGAGTATAAATCACACGAAACATGTTTTGAGATCCAAGACTATACACAAGGTGCTCCATAGTAACTATCACTTTTTACCGGTTTTTATATTTCTTGGTCCTTGTTTTTTTTGTGGGCAACGGTTTTCCTGAAATTATTCATCAGTCCTATTCTTTGAGTTTGAAGAAATTTGTTTTGCTAAATTAGTTTTAATTTTTTTAGAACAAATTCTCTGTTTATGTATTTTTTTTGTATTGGGATTGTTTATACACTTATAACTATGCCCTAACTTTCAGACACCTTTTTAGAGAAAGGCATTTCGAATATACTTACCATCAACAACATATTATCTCAATAAACTAAGATGTGTGGCTATGTATATATGCCAAAAACTATAATAACCAACACATCCAACTTTCCCACATTAAAATATAAATAAATTACGTTAATATTTTACGGATTTAGCTTGCGTGTAAAAAAGAATAAAAAATACTCCTCCTATTTTGCGTTTATACGCAACGTAGGTATAATAAATTCTTTTTTATCCAAGGCCAAAAACAATTTCCTTATCCAAAAAACACCCTTCTTATTCAATAAGCTGAATATTTTCAAACAAAGGAATATACAACAAGGATTTTTTAAATGTGAATCTAATACTCTTCTCATTTAATTTTTAACAGATTTTTTTTTTAATTTTCTATTTTTTAGTTTTTAAACTATTAACAAAGATTTTGAAATTTAACAGTAAAGTGAAATAAAAGAATGTGTTTGAGGTTTTTAATATAAATTAAAAAAAACACCATAAGTTTGTGTTATTTTTTCCAGAAAATTATTATTATTTTCTTTTAAATGATTTTTAAAACAGTTTTTCTGGTTTTGCAATAAATCAATTTTACTTCTATTAGTGACATTTGCATTTAACATACTAAATAAAAGGAATGAGCCAAAATTTAAAATATGTATTCACAATAAAGAAGTAAGTATGCTTTTGAAAGCGCAGACAAATTACAGGTTTTAATTAAAAGATAGAAAACACGTGAAATATGTTTAGTAACTCTTTTTTCTATCTGTGCTGACTCTAATCGGAACTAAAGGTTTTAAATTTATTATCTAGAAAGGAAATAACACCCCTTTAAGGACTGCAAACAACTTTATCTCTTATAAATACTAATTTAAAAACAAAAATGGCAGTACCGATTTTGATGAGACACTTAAGTCCTCTATTTTGGGTAGCGAAAACTTTTTTTTAATAAAAAAAATAGGTAGTATGTTTTTAAAGATACCTACGATGTCGAGTTATTTAAAAAAATCCTTTAAAGTTTTATTTTTTTTAATGTTATCGCTGCCGTTTCGCCTTCACTAAAATTTAATATAACCTCGACATTTTAAGGATGACTCGTTTTTAAGAAAAAAGGCTGGGTGCGACCCACACTGATAACTTCCCATTCAGTCTGTCGATTTGTTTGGCTTAAAACTTTAACAAAATATTCATAACAATATTTTATGTGAGATAAATAATATCTTTATCTTTCTTTGTTCTCCTAATATTTGAGTCGCAAAACATTTCTTATAAGTTTTTTGTTGTTTTTGCAGGCTTGCGAGTTTTTTAAAAAAGTTGTCAGTTGAATTTTTCTAAAAGATTAACTACAAATTGCCAACAATATTTTGCATGATGATGAAATAGTTTGATTTCCAAATCTATTTTTGTTAGTGAGATTTTTAGTCGAAAACCAATTTTTACCAATTTTAGTAGCATTTTTTTAAAGTTTTCATTTCTTATATAAACAAATACAGATTAGATTTTTCTAAAAACAATATCTAACGTTAATAATAAAATATAGCACAGCATGAAATCATTTTAAAGACAATACCTTCATTTATTCACGAGATATCGAGAATCGAATATCAATTTTTACCAATTTTGCGTAATATTTCAAACAGATTTCAATTTTTATAAAAAAAACTGACTGTTGTATTTTTATTAAAAAAATACTAAATGTCGAAAACAATATTTTCTATAAAATCAAATTACTTTGAAGCCAAAATTTTTAATTTTTAAAATCAAATTTTTATTTTTTCAAGTCGAAAATCAATTTTTTCAAAGTTTTTATTTGTTTGTAAAAAAGCTGGCAATTTGATTTTTCTCTAATTTTTACTGAAACTGTATTGTTTATAAGATAAAATTAGATTGAATCCAATATTTTTTAATTTTTTAAAAATTTATGTATAAGTTGAAAATCAATTTTTACCAAGTTTTAGTAATGCGTTTTTTAAGTTTTTATTCTTTGTAAAAAAACTGTCAATTCGATTTTTCTTACATTTACCAAATGTTAAAAACGTTTTTCTTCGTTGCATACAATTTTTTTGAAGATAAAATCTTTTTTGTTGGTATAATATTCGAGGTAAAAATTGTTTTTGTAAGTTTTTTTGATTTATAAAAAAATGGTTAATTGAATATAATTCAAAATTATACAAGTTTTGTATCATGTCACATTGTATAATATAAAATTTAATTGAAGCATTATTATTTCGTGAGATATTTTGGATCAACCAAAATGTTCACTCTTTCTTTTAAATCGCTATAGTAAATAGTAATTTTTTTGAAAGTCATTTCTTCATCTTTCTGTATTATTATCCGTATTACAAAATTTATTTGAAGTCGATATCTCTCTTTGTTCTTGAGAAATGGAAGATGAAAAAAGCTTCCAACGTTCCATACGGTCGTACGTACACACGCACGCACAGCCATCTCTCTAAAAATCTTTTATTTATATTTTAGGGACCTTGAAACGTCTAGAAATGTCAAAATTTTAATTCGAAAAATCGGAACAATTACAATAACTTCCTATGAGAAGTTAATAAAATAAAAAGAAATGGATACCCCTCAATGCAATTTCAATTAAAGAAGAGTTAACATTTTTGATCAATATTTCCGATCAATATTTTACCTTTGCGTACAAAGTACCTACGTCCGTTGTTTATACTTATAAAATTATTAATGAATCCAATAAATTATTCTGTGGGTGGGGTTTTGTGATTATATCAATATACAAAAATGATCTTAGTTGATATTCCAATACCACAACCTTTCATTATAATATCTCCATAATTCACATAAAATTACTCTACACCTGCATCCATATGTATATTCGAATAACTCAAATTAATTTATTTTTATATTACATTTTTCTCACCTTTCGTATAAAATATTTGTATGTATGTACATCCAAACCATAAACCAAAAGTGACAAATGACACTTTTTCAATGACAACGAAGTACATCTAAATTCATTTTGATTCGAATGTCTGAGTAGGTTAATAAAAATTGTCTACTTCACTATACACTATAATATGCTATATGCACCCTTGTATGTCTTATTATATACTTGTTCAGTTGTTGTGTGGTATTATTAACGGGTCAGGGCACCCTCATTTACGAGTTGATGTTTCATATACAAAAGTTTCCTTCCATTCTTCATTATCATTCATAAAAAGCCTTATTTGACAAAAAAAAAAAAGAAAAAAAAAAACCTTTACCTTACGCTTACCATTTGTCACAGTGATTTACGACACACATTCATACATAGGTATATGAACTTTTGTATCTTTGTATCTTTTTTAATAAATTCCAAAAGTAAAAAACCCAAAAAAAAACGTCTTGCATACTAAAATAGACTGAATAATATCTTACTTTTAAAAAAATGTATATATAAAAATTCGTATAAGAAACATCATCATCATCATCACACAAGATTTGAGGCACGTTCGTGTCGTATGCATTTTTCGTATATTTTTAGTTTTTCAAAAACAACAAAATAAACCAAAAATTGTTGGTTTTGTTTTTTTGAGAGAAATTACTGTCCCGCCATGAATGTTGTTTAGGTTGATTGACGGTTTTTCTTGTTTTTATTCGTCGTATTGGTCGTTTAAATCTCCTTCCATCGCATATTCATTTATATTTATTTGTATCTTTATTTTTCTGATGTTTTTGCTTTGAAGATACTGCAATAAAATGGCAAACAAGTGTATCTTGTTGGGGTACTATACAAATAAAAATAGAGATACAAAATGAGCATCAGCAAAAGTCATTTGACTAAAAGCATCATCCTCTCGAAACTTGTTCCGCATTTATACTTAGAATTGGTTTTTATTGAAATTGTCCGAAACTGACCGCAACCGGCTAGCAGCGCATCGTTATTTGACTTTGAGGGAGAAATTTTGTATAAAACAACATTCTTACATTCATACTCATGTACACAGTTCGTTACCATTATCTGATTGTTTTGTTTGGGATTTGTCCATTTTTAATACTGTAAATAAAAACAAAAAGGCAAAATTAAATGATGCATTCAAATTTTCAATTCCAATCCTTCCCGTCTCTATACGCATCAGAAAACTACAAGCTTTGTATAACATTTAACTTGTAACTTACAGTTTATGGGTATCTGTATCTTTGTATCTAACATGTGTACTGCGTATCTATACCTAACGTTGACTTTTGCTTTATACACAATTTGTTAACGTAAGCATTTTATTTTCATTAATTTTCACAAATAAATTATATAAATATATACGTTTTGTAAACAACAAACATATACACATGTAGGTAGATGGGTACATCTAATAAATTAGTTTTCATCATAACCCACATTGGGGAAATATAATAATGTTAACCTCATTTTATTAAAATTATTATAATGTTCATTCTTCCTTATGCATCTTCTAAGTCTCATTTAAGTTTAGAATTTCTTTTGTGGGTCGGCATCGGTCTGGTATTTTCTTGTACAGAAAGAAAGACATGACTGAATAAATTCAAACATGTATCTCGCAGATACGTTGGCTTAAGATTATTGAAATATTTCTTGGCTCCGAACTTTCATTCATGCTCTGTGCTCAATAATTTAAATATGAAAAGTTTCTGAAAGACATTTTAAAATAAAATTATGTTGTTTTTTTTTTCTTCTGATTTTTATTGTTGTTCATCCAAATAGAAAAAGAAAAATATTTTATTTAGAAAATTGCATGCATTATTGTGGTTGATGTGGGTTTTGATATGTGCATCTTGATGTATATACAATAAATATATAAATATAAATATACCATTTACGATTCGAGTAGAAAATTTATGATCTCTATTGTCCTCCTTCAAGAGTTCTTCTCATAAAAATAAATAAATTTTGCGGGAAATGCAAGTTTATTGGCAAGATTTTTTTCTTTGAATTTGAGCTTTTCATTTTAATATAAAACAGAAATGCTTTTAGACGAAGTCAAATCAATAAATTGGAAGTTGAATGTAAACTATGTGAATTACAATAAATTATGTTTTTAAATTTTTTAAAAATAAAAATGAAATTTAAATTTAAATAAAACCAATAAATTAAACAACTCAAACTGAAAGTTCTTAAACTTTTTATAACACATATTCATCAGGAAAAATTATTGTTTGTTTTTAAAACAATAGAAATCAAATCTTTTAAAACATTTTGTATTCAAATTTCTGCTGAATTTCCTATTCTGAAATTGATATGAAATGGATTATTTGATTATGATTATTCATAAAAATAACTATTGATACAGGTTTTAACATACAAAAATTTAAATAACTATAAATTAGTTCTTTATAATAGGTAAGATTAAATCAATGATTTATTAATTAATGTATTTTAACGAAGAAAGAAATTATTAATCAATTGTATCTAAAAATATTTTGTTTAGCTGCTTCTGAAGATATAAATTGAAAACTATTTAATACAGGGTGGTTCACGGGAATAGGGATACAAGTACGCTTATGTTATTAATATTTTTTCATAGATAAACAAATAAATGTAATTTTGAGTTTAAAACATCGAGCATATGCTGTCCATTTTGTTCGTAGAGCGAAGAAAGTCAGTCCAAGGAATTTTAATGAAGTCGTCGAAGCAAGTATTCATCTTTTAGTGCAAATTCCATATGAAAAAAGTCACAAATGATCTAGAAGGCCAACGCGTACCTATCTTCAAAAATTTCGAAATGAGACGGCCGGAAACCATCTCGCGTGCGACTTTCACTGTGTAGATAGTAGTATGAAGAGGTGATCTATCTTGTTGGAATCAGACATTTAACGGGTTGATAGTTCACCTTCGCCATATTTTCACTGTAACCCAGGAGTATTCACAGTCGTCGTGTTTCTTTGTTCCTATAGAAACTTACAACTTAGGGCTGTGTAACGGTCGTTAATGGAAACTCTGCTTTTTTATTAAATCCTCGAGGTGTGTACAAATAGATCGTTATTAACCTAAAATAACGAGAGCATCTTTATAATGCAAATTCTAAACGTTGTTGGTAATCAGAAGGTTTGAACTGTTGAATAATAGCTAACTTATTAGGATGGAATTTTAATTCACGCTTGACGGTACGTCGAACGGAAGAAAAATACATTTGTAAAGCCTGAGTAAATTTGCGCACCGAGTGTCGAGGACTCTGGAGAACAGCAGCTTTTACCCTTTCCGTATTTTCGGGAGTTGTGACAGTACGCTCGCAGACAAGTAGTTTTTTTTTGTAATTTTTTCCCGTTGCTGGAAAAATAGAGGCAATTATATTAGAATCGGGAACCGCACCGTGGCGGCTGATGTAAAGATAAATTCTGAATACACGCTGTACTTCCATTTCCGATTCATTGTTTTTGAGAAATACTTCGTACGCGAACACACCGTAAACGATAATCCACTGGTCTATTGTAGAAACTAAAAGGAATTATCTGACGGATCAAATGAGACGCTTCGAACTTCCTTACATTCAGCCAAACTTTGAGAAAAAAATTCATCTATTTTTAGCCCTATTCCCTGTACTTCCTGTACTTCGGAAAACAATAAATAAAAATCTAGTATGAAAATCTAGTACAAAAATTGTGTATTCAATAATAAAAATATCCCAAAAAAAAGTCAAAAATGTTTACCTATTTTTAAGTAAACACTTGAAAGGTCATAGTCAAAGAGGAACTGAAGAACTGTTAAAGTTATCGTTTGAATATGTTTCTATTGAAATCATACAAAAAGGCAATGAGCCTTTCAAAAACTAACAAAATAAAATATAAAAACATATAGAGTTACTCTAAAAACAAACAGCCTAATTTTTTTTTTAAACAATATAATATCATATAATGTGAATAAAATTAAATAATTAGTCATTAATGTTTCTAAATAACAATTTATTTACAAACAAAATAATAACAAAAAATAAAAATAATAAGTCAGTAAAAATAAGTACTAAATAAGATTACATTTTAAAACAGTTAAATAATAAGTTTTCTTACGTAGTACGGGAATATTTAGTGGACACAAATTAGTGTTAATGTTAACATAAGACCGTATTTCCGGTCATATTAAGTTGTCATTATCTAGTCGGAATTTTTAAAAGTGATTTTTTTTCGACGGATTCTCAAAGCATGAAATTTAAATATTCTCTGAAAATTTTATTTCGACCCGTTAAAAAACTGACCAAGATACGAATTTTTTTAACAATAAAACGCAATTAAAAATAAAATAATACAGTTCAATACTTGTAATAATTTTTCTAAAAGAAGATAACAAAATCAAATTTGGAAATACTTATAAAAACTATTTTTCAATAGGTTTAATTGTAAAATATATATTTTAGACTACATCCAAATTTTCCGCATAAATAATTAGATAATGCTTTAAAAATAACTATATTTCGGAAATATTTTAGCAAACAATAAACTGTCCTTACTTAATTTGAAACGACTAGTAATAAGAAATTATTGCTGTAGTTTTTGACTAATGGGTTGAGGTTTTATCTACAGTTTTTTTTGTAAGCAGTAAGAGATATGCAATAGCTGTTTCGAAATAAAGCAGTAAAACAATTTATATATGTACGTCTTAAGCAAATATTTTCAAAATTTAACTCAGACTCGTCAAATTTTTTGTAATTAAAAATAGTTAAGTACGTGTTGAAATTTCGACAACGCGATGTTTCTTCAAATTTTGTATTTTTCAATAAATGTAAAAAACGGAACTTCATAATTTTCAATATTTATTATATATTCCTATTTGACTGCCATAACAAGGAATAAAGTAACTTGTGCGTTTAATATTCCGCAAACTGAATTCAAAAACTTAGATAAGGATGGAAACTTAACTATTTGGGAAATATTAAAATAGTCTTCAAACAGTTCTATTAATATTTTATTAAACATAAAATTTAGGAAACACCCGGAAAATTTTATACTTGCCGTTTTGATATTTTAAAAACAATACCTATAATGTGCAATTTGTATTCATTTGTTCACTTTTTATTTAATTATATTTTTCAACATATTTTTTAAATTCTTCTAATCTCCAACTTGTTAATACTTTTGACTACGATACACATACTTAGTCCTTATAATTTAAATTTTTGAAAGCTTTTAATCATAAAATTTTCTAGAAAACGAACTACATATCTCAATTCTCATGATCTACATTTATAAACAAAATTAAAATATTTTATTTAATTTATAGCAGACACTTAAAAATATGTACTTAAAAACGCATTTATATTAATTTCTTACAATTTAATTCTTTTTAATAACCTTTCTGCATTTTAATTAAGTTTATATAAGAAAATATGAATAAAATTTCAATTAAATTTTTTAAACACAAAATTATAATAATAATAAAAACAAAGATCATTTAAAATAATTGCAAAAAAGGTTAAGGCATTTAGTTTGTGTATATAATGCAACTTAATAAAATATCTTATTATGTCATTTTATTAATAAATATGTATTCTTCTCTTTTAAAATTGAACGCGGACGTCAAAAATGAAGGGAAACTATAAAAAACAATTATGCAATTTGAACACAATCATATATGTAGATGGTATTACTTATTTTTAATATTAAAATAATCTTTCGAAAGAAATGTATAATGACATTATCAGAGATTGCTTCAGTAATCCGCGCACAACAAAAATAAAAAAATATTATTCTTCCTGCATCTCGTTTCAAATGCACTCTGGTTCGTGTATGGCATCATAAAAACTCAAAAACCCTCTCACCATCTTCATCTTCATCTCCAGCCATTATTATTTTGTTGTTGTTGTTGTTCTGGTTATAGTTTTGTAGAGTTTTAGAGTTCTTGCTATAGTGTGCACCTTGTGAACACAGCCGGAAAAATATCATCCCGCATCCTTTTCTTGTAACCATAAAACTCTTCCCTAAAATATGTCCCTCTTCTTCTTTTCTCCACATGCCATGCGGCATGGCACAATAGTTATGGCTGCCTCCGCTTGGCTGATTCGAAATGATAATTTGACCTGAGCCTGGTCACAGGAAAAACTTAAAACTACACAAAACAAAAACAAATAGAAAGCAACATGGCGGAGGTGGATGGATATAGATACGGGTCCGGTATAGAGATACAATACACCCAGGCTAGAGCTATAGGTTAGATATAGAATAATGAAAGATACTTTCCCATAGATACAACACGACGAACGTGCGCATATCCTGCCAAACTGCATATGAGTGCCAAGTCGCAGAGTGGGTATTGAATTCGTACTAAATTGAACCGGGTTTGAGTTTCTGCTGCACACCGATATGCACTTTGAATTTTACTTATAGATTTCCTTAAAGGCAGGTATAGGTAGAGCGAGTATAGACATACCTACCTGACTTCTGAATGAGATTACCTTTATAAAAGTATGGTTACCTATATACATATTTTATTCATCAAATGGCATTCCCGGTGGGACTGACAGAGTGACAGTCGGTATCTGCAAATGAAGGGTGTTCGGTTGGATAAAATATCGGCAGCTTATAAGACTGGAATATTGAAACGTGCAAATGACGACGTTCGTCGTCGTCGATGGTAGCAGCAGCAGGATATCTATACCTCTGAGTGCCAGAGTGCGGTATCAAAACAGCTTACGTAGGTACATGCTATACGCAAATGATCATAATTTATGCATTTTATATGGATATGCACCTTTTGCCAAACGACCGTCTCCGTTGTCGCAGTTTGCTGTCATTACAAAATGACACCGGTCGGTGTGGTGTTATGGTGGGGATAAAATATGCATACATTTAAGCCAAAAAAGATTTTGCTTAACCAACAAAACAAAAACACGATAGTGGAGGGCAATTTGTGTTCTTTTGCTTTTGCCAGTAAATTGATTATTCCGTCCAATCAAGCAAGAAGCAGAAAAAAAAGTATCTAATAAAAAGTATATACGCATGAAATGTCAGCGGCCCAGAAGAAAAGAAGTTTAAGTATTGGAAAAACTTGGGTCTTTCCTTTTGCATAGTAATGGACATTGGCCATGGTTTGTGCGTACATTTTCGTTTCGTCCATTGGATATTCGTATAAATACGAAAATATATATATACTGACAACTACGACGTCTTGGTCCATTACTAATTGAATTCATTTGCCTTGAAGGCACATTATGTCTGGCATTTGATTAGACTTGTTTCCATTGTCGTTTTCGTCTTCGTCGTCGTCTTAGTTGTCTTCATCGTCGTCGTCGTCATCATGGTCGAGTCGTCGTCTTGTGGTTAAGTGGTATCTGCACTTAAGATATTCTTAAGGTGATGTAATTTATATAAGAAGCAGATTTTTGCATATATTTCCAATAATTGAAACAAGTATAAGTTTGGATTTGACTTGAAATTGAAAGGGTGAAAGAACTGCGAGGGAGGTGCTTTGAATAATTTAAATGAAATTATTCTAGAAACCACATTTTTTTTTCGTTCCATCATGAATATTAAGATTGATTTCGGAAATGGATATACGAAAAACAAACTATCTGATTGGGAAGACACTTCTTAAGCAATTTATTTCATTGAAATATGTATAAAGTCTCGAAAACAGGGTTTATTAACTTTTCTCAGAGTAAGGTACTGAAAGAATTTTTGAATTCGAACAGAAAATTCAATTCGAATAGGTAATTTAATCTATTTGACACTTGTCCTTACTTTAACTTACAACCTAAATTGATAACGCTATGCCCTGGAATTGTGGGTTCAAAAGAGTATAAGATTTTTTAAAATTTAAAATAGTATAAAGAATAGAAAAAAAAAACATCAATTTTAAAGTCTTAATTATAAGGAAGTTTTTATATGCAGTCAAAATGTTTGGTTTTCCCTTTTTTGCTGGGGATACAATTTTTTAAATTTTAATTATAAATGTAATCAAATAAAAACTTACAATACTAAAAAATACTTTAAATTGTATAAAATAGCACACCCGTAAAATGGCCGCCACTGGTTCGCTGACAACTATTCGAAAATAAAAATTTAAGAGCTTGAATATTTTCCTCCATCGGCGTAGATTAACGACTTACATATCCCCACATAAAATATATAAACGGAGGTGATCTTGGATTTTCCGTAACGTGAAACTATAAGTGGCTACCAAACATTCCCTTCAATAAATCAGATTTGACACGAGCTGTGTGATATGACACATTGCGCCGTTTTGTAGAAACCACAGCTCCTACTTCGTTAATGAAGAATGACTATTTTGGTAGTCAAATTGAGAATTTGGTAGTTAATATGACAATTTTGGTTGAAGGAACCGCGATAGTAAATAGGATAATTTTCGGTTGTCAATTTTGGGATTTTTTACAACTTGGTAGTCAATATGACAACTTGGTAGTTAATATGACAACTTGGTAGTCAATATGACAACTCGGTAGTCAATATGACAACTGTAGTGGTCAATATGACAACTGTAGTGGTCAATATGACAACTGTAGTGGTCAATATGACAACTGTAGTGGTCAATATGACAACTTTGGTTGAAAGAAATTGAAATTACGGCTGTCAATACGACAACTGCGTTCGTCAATATGAAAACTGCAGTAGTCAATATGACAGCTGCGTTAGTCAATATGACAACTGCAGTAGTCAATATGACAACTGCAGTAGTCAATATGACAACTGCGTTCGTCAATATGAAAACTGCAGTAGTCAATAGGACAATTGCGGTAGTCAATATGACAATTTTTTCTGTAAACCGTAATCTAATTTGACTACCGGACAGTCATTATAACAATCCTTAATAGTCAATTATGGTAGTCAATATGATAACCAATTTGTCATATTGACTATACCGAAGTTGTTCTATTGACTATACTTTTGTTCTAATATTGACTACACGAAATTGACAAACGAAAATTGTTCTATTGACTATCCAGTAGTCAGTATTTTAAAACAAGGTTGTCATATTGACTAGTCAATTTGGCCAAATTTCAAGTTGACTATCGACGATTGTTAATATGACAACTTTTTTTTCTGTGTATCGGTCACCATTGACTGTAAATTTCTGGCTAGTATCGTTTTTAAAGCACACCAATATTCAAGTGTCTCAACCTACACATGAGGATTATCATCACTGCAAATACGGAAGTTTTGGTTTTTGACATATTCATTCAACCAAAAGTGAACTTATTAGGATCAACGGCAATCTTGTTTTTTGGCGCAAGCCTTACTAGGTGATTATTTGCTTTCAAGTCTTAAAATTCCAAATCAAACCAAATATAAATCACTTGATAGCTGGCAAAATGGCCACAAGTTAAAATAATGTTGCCAACTTAAAGTTATTTACCTCTAAAAAACACTCGTTAGAAGAAAAAAGTATTTCCACGCTTAAAGTGCTTCTGGTTTATTAAGATAAACTAATATAACTTCTGATTTAGCTCCATACAAATTAATCGAGAGGAATAAATGTCACTGCGCCGTTTAATAAAGCCAATTTTTAATAGTTTTTTTCACTTCTAACTGTGTGGTTTGTCATTAATGTAAAGAAACTTTGGATACACACAACCTCGCACCTATCCCTAATCCTATAGTGTGCCAAGCAGGGGTCAAGTTGGTCTTATTTCTCAGTATAGTTTAGCCTTATTTCATTTATATTGAAAGTGGGTCTTATTTCATGGCGCCTTAGGTCACACGAACGAGGAAACCATCCCACTGGACGACTTTTGCAAATTTTGTTCGAACCACTTGTCGTCGATGTTTGGATGTTAAATTTTAAAAACAAAAAGAAATGGTCACCGTGGCTCGATAGTGCTGGTCATTCAATGTGATGACAGCTCCTTCCTCATTTCGAAAGAAACTGTAGGCCTGCAAGTCAACCGCCTAAAATAGTCAATTTCAATGAATGATGTAGTGATTCTTTAATAGCTTGAGTATTGCCTTTGATCCATATGAGCATTTTTATTTCATCAAATGATTCATGATGATTTTCCAAGCCTCACTAAACGGAAATCAACACAGTTTGACATTTTCAACAGTCATAGTAAGAAACCATTGAAAATTCCCACGCATCTAAAAAAGTACCGAATGTGAGACCGAAACACAGTTCTTTAGCATATTTTTAAAAAGGGGAATATTTATTTAGTGTCAGAAACGTGAATCATATTTGGCACAATTCAATTAAATGTTTACTTAATTACAACATTCCCTAAAAATCGTTACTTATTGCTTTCTTTAAGTTTGAAAATAACTTAGAGCAGGATCACACGACCTAAGGTGGTATTTTGTTTTAAATAAAAAGAAATAAATTTATAGAAAAACAACATTTTCATTGGTTGCACATGCGCAAGAATGTAGAATCGTAAAGATAACGGTTAGATGTAATTTACCACTTCCAGTTTGCATCATACTTAATATGCTTGAGAACTTAGTTGGTATATACTAACTCCAATTTACATTACTTACTGGTTTTATTATTGCATTCATACAATTTGCAACATTGTTGCTATTTTAATTTTAATCCAAAACAGTATAATAAAATATAAATTATGAACGAGATAAAAAAGTTAATAACTTTAACACGCAGATGCTAAGCTACGCTTGGTTGGTAGGCTAAAGAGAAAAGTATTTTTATTTTTCATTTTAATAATTACTTGCACGCCAACTTATTTTTAAACTTTTGTACATTTTTTTAAAACTATTTAAATTAAAGTCATTGAATAAAATAAAAAACCATGCAGAAGCACAAATTAAGAATCAAAACCTCTTGATAAACCTTTTAAAAGGGAGCACATAACTTAATCAACAAACGAACTTCAAGATTGCCGTAATGAGTCTAAAACTAGACGTATAAGGGTTCCCTATCTTATTTATCTCTATATATTTCCTGTTTGACTCTATCTATATCTTCATATATTTATACATATTTCTCATATTTTCACATGTACATAATAAATTTTGAATATAGTGATTTAAATATTTGTTAATCAATCCGAAACTAAATCGGAGATAAATAAGCGAATACACTAATAAATGAGGTGATTAGAATCTGTATATCATTTATTTATGAGACAATAATAACGATGGTATGTACCATAAAATTATTTAAATTATTATATCAAGGTTTCAAGATCTTGACGGGGAACAAAATTTGTCGCATACAAGCTTAGTTCTTCTCTAAACCTATTATAGAGGTTACCTAAAATATCAAAAAAGTTGATTTTGCTTCTGTGTTTCTTCTTCTTTTTTTCACTTTCACTTGAACTCCATATTTCTTTCCATTTAGGAACCCAAAATATCTGAGCCCGCATCAGCTTCAAAAAATAAAAAGGTTATCTTTAGACAAAAGATTCAAAGATACAATAGTTTGTTTTTCCTCCTGCTGTGGAACTGGATTACCCAAAAGAGTTCAACTCATTTCGCTGTCGTGTATTGTTTATAATTTGCAGGCTACCTAATTTTTGATGTTTGTGTTTTTGGTTTTTGTTTTGAATCTTTTTTGTTTTTGCTGAAAATTGAAAGTGTAACCAATAATATAACAATGGAGGCGGAATAAACCATTGATAGAGACGACTAGACGCGTATTTTCTGTTTGTGATATTTTATTGTGAATTATTTATGACTCCGTGAAAAAGAATAAATAAAATAATATTTCACAATAAAACTGACCCGTTTTTTATTTCTTGTTTTGTTTTTTTTTTGAACCAAAAACATTTTTGAAAATAGAAATGTCTTGTGTCGGAAGGGTTAAATTTAAAATATATCGGTTGTAAACCACATGCTAAGAGTTGGAAAATATTTTATGAGTGTCTACCAGCAAACAATGTCAGTGAGCCTTGGATGAAATATGATTTTATTTGATGCGCTAAAAATTAAAAAAAAAATAAAGGATTTTTGGGTAGATTCTCTTTCACGCTTGAATAAAACAGTTTTGGATGTTTTTCGTTGTTTGGTAGCTATTTTTAGAAAATATTTTCATCAAGAACGTAAATAAAAACAAAATTCTGCGTGTGCCAAATTTATTTGTGAGTGATATCCCGTGGCAAGTATAAGATCTCAATAATGAATTTTAATATTTTGAATTATGTATGGTGTTGGTTTTACAAGAGAATTTAAAAATAATTTTCTTTACGATCATTAGATTATAATTTAAAAGGCATATTTTCATTGAACTCCAGATTTTTAGTATTATGCAAAAAAATGCAGAAAAAGCCTAACTTTTGCTTACATGCTTGCTCTACTTAAAATTATGACCTGGTAATCTTCAATATTTGTAGTTAGAGTATTTGGGCTTTGAAATACCTCCAAATATATGTAATTTCAAGAAGGAATGTAATGTAGTTATGAATCTGATTTGTTTACATACATAGTTAAGAAGAGATGTTCGTCATATGTCCGTAGGTTTTGCATACCTTTTTTCTCCGACAGGTTTGTAGAAAAACTTTCAAAACAATGTATATTGAGTGTTTCTAACATGCAATTAATATTTTTTTCTTAAATACCAGTTGACCCACAATATCCCACGAACTAATAAGGCTATAAATTTAAATTAAATTTTATATTACACCTTGTGACATCATACCGAATGAGTATGAACTTAAAATTTACAAACAACATATTTTTGACCTTAAATATCTCACGATTATTGAAATTATATTAAAATATTTCAATATAAGAATAACGTTTTTAACATCTGGTGTGATTTTAAGATAAATCAAATTGACGCGTTCTTCATTCTATATTTCTATATAAAGTATTATTGTTAACAATTTATTATTGTTAACATTTATAATGATTTCTTTAGAAAAATACAATTGCCATTCCTCTTATAAGAAATAAAAAAGATTTTAAAATGATTCTAATAATTGAATATTTAATACGCAAATGATTTTCGACAATTTAGCTTGACTTTTTTAGCTTAAAACACTGGAACGCATTCTAGATACCCATATCAGGGGCATTCTCGTAGAATGTTCGGTAGAAAAATTTCAGCAAGCAAATCTAAAAGGCAAGTCTACTGAGACGGCACTGAATGAACCATTGAGAAGATATTTCATTAAGAACAATTCATAAAGAATTTACTCTTGCTACCTTCCTAGACGTATGGAAGGTGCTTTCAATAACGTCCTTACTTATGCTTAGTGATAGAACGATTCAAGCTTCATTTGGTAATACAATCTCTTCCAAAGATGTGAGTAGAGGAACACCCCAAGGCGGTGTTCTCTCCACGCTCTTATTTTATTAGTCATGAATAAAATCCTCATAAAGTTAAAAAGTTGTGTCGTGAAGGCGGTAGCTTATATGTTGATGATTTGGTTTTACTATAGTGTCGGGAAAGTTCGTCACCATGATTAGCGAAATCCCGGAGATGGCTCTGAAGAATGTAAGCAGCCGGGCCACGAGCAGTGGACTATGTGTTAATAAGAACAAAACTGAACTAATGCTCTTTACGACCAAAACTAAAATATCTGCCTTCACCCTACTCCGACTTAACTGTCAAATACAGTCTTTATCTTCCAGCGCGAAATATCTAGGAGTTATTTTTGATCCCAAAGTAAACTGGAAAGTAAACATCGAAGAATGGGTTTAGAAGGCTTGCATTGCCTTTTACGCCTGTAGCAAAGCTTTTGGTTGAAAGTGGGGACTTTAATCGAAGATGATTTTATGGACGTACACAGCCATTTGTTTGTTTTGTCATATGGATCGATTGTGTGATGGCCTGCGCTTAACAAGAAATAAAATATCGAAACGCTAAGGAAGATTGAAAGATTAGCTAGTGTTAGCACTACAGGGGCCCTTCGATCGTGCCCAAAAGATGCCTAAATTGTTATTCTGCACCTTCTAATAGACATATACATTAAATATTAATTATCGTGCAGCGCTCTGAGATTTTAAGAACCCAACTGTTCGTTTTGCAGAACCTTTGGGTACCGACACCGACTACTGCACCCCTGCCTTGAACCTCAGTAAAGATTTTAAAGTCATCTTTCCTGCCAAAAAGGATTGGGAAGATTGCATAGTTACAAAAGTCTTCAATACCACTATCTTTACTGACGGGTCAAAGATGGAGTGTGAAGTTGGGTCGGGAACCTTGTCTCAATCCTTAAATGTCTCTAAGTCTTTTCGGCTTCCTAATTGTGCCAGTGTATTCAAGCGGAATTACTAGCAATCAAAGAAGCAAGTAAAATACTCTAATCAAACTGAAACCAAAATGGAAGCACGGCTATCTACACTAACAGCCAGGCGGCTAATGAATTCGGCCACAACATCCTTATAATGGTCCAAAAATGTCGGTATTAACTATCCAGCCTCAACATCAATCCTCTGTGTCACTCTTATTTCGGCTCCAGGTCATAGTGGCATTAATGGAAATGAACGGGCTGATGAGTTAGCCCGGCAAGGATCGGGCCTTCATATCTTACTTGCGAAAAGGGTAAATATTCCTCTAGGAGCTATGAAGAGCAAACAGAATCCAACCGCAGGTGGAACAGTATAACGGACTGTACCATATCCGGGAAGATATGGTCAACCTTTAACAAAAACCGTTCTATCGAACTTTTATGCAGACCCAGACATGATAAAGCCTGGGTCACTGCAATATTTAGGTACCTGACATTGGCCGATAGGACAGCATGCAGCAATACTCTTTTTTTTTGTTTAATTTGGTTTATGCCTCATTTAGTTTTGGAACTAAATATTAATTGTTAATTTAAGAGTGCCTTAGGCAAATGCCACTACGTTCAATATTTTTTTTAAGAAAAGTCAGATTATTTAATAATTTTCAGCATTCCTCCTATACATATAGCATCATAATATTTTTTAAAACCTCATAGTTCCTATTTTATGATGTCGATCAACAACATTTTATTAAAATACATTTATTTTATTAATGACATTGGGTGCCAAAATAAAACATGATTCTACTATTAGTATTTAAAATCGTAATTTTTATAAAAAAAAGTTTAATACTTTTGTTGGCAATTTTTTTGCATCATGGTTTTCAGTTAAAATTCCTATCCCTGTTTGATTCTTTTAAATGAATTAACAATTTGTCTCATAATATAAACAATGAAATAAGTTCCTATAAGATTTAATTTTGTCAAATTTAACCATAATTAAAAGCTTGGTGTCTTCATTTAGGTACGGAAACAATATTGGTTATTGCATTTGGTTGAACGATTAAATAATTTCTTATTACTTAAATTCAAAACAATAACAGAAATAAACGACATCAGCATCGAAAATATGTTTTCTATTACTTAAATCTGGGAAAATTCTATAGGAAAAATATTATTTCAAAATTAAGTTTATTTTCTTTTTCCCATCTCATCTATTTAGAATTCTGTCGCGACAAATTTTCAATTATATTCACCTCCTTGAACACATCACAAACATGTTGTTAATACCTAACCTACTAAACCTATACCTACTATTCACAATGTTGCGAATCAGAATAAAGTTTTCTATTTTTATTTTTATTTATGTATTATAATGTAAAGAATGTCTACATTTTGAATCTGTAAAAACATTATACTTAAGAGTATCTACATCTCTGCAAAACTATTATAATATAGGAAAACAAACAAGACGAGTAGCTTGATGATGGTATATCGTTCAATTTACGCTCAATTAATTCATTCACAGAAGATTTCCTCTTATAGCTGCTAGTTCAATTCAATTAAGATTTTTGTATGAATTCATTGAGTTTATGTAAAACGATTTGCGTTAAATATCTTGTGTTTATATATGTATACGTAGTTGATGATATTACTTTGTATCACATTTATATCGTTGATTCTCTTCAATATTTTATATCGCATAACTACAAAAGGCATATACAAAAACTTAAGTGGAAATAGTTTTCGAATAGTCAAGTTGAAATAAAAAAACAATATGTTAAGTTGAATTTGAATGAAATCATTAAAATATTTACCCTATATTTTTGATTTGATGTTGTGTTCCTTAATCGAAAACATGTTTATAGTAAAATTCACTATTAAATAGTCAATTTTCAGCCAACGACGGCGATAGTCAAAAAGAACAGGGTCCGCTTGTCAATTTTGGTTAATTAACGTGGTAGTCAATCAGATAACTGCAGTAGTCAATATGAAAACTGGGGTAGTCAATAAGACATCTGCGGTAGTCAATAGTACAACTGCGTTAGGCAATTTCGACAATTTTGTTTTGAAAACCGAAATTTAATTTGACTACCGGATAGTCAATTTAACAAATTTCGGTAATCAATTTTGGTAGTCAATATGACAACCAAATTATCGTATTGACTATACCAAAGTTGTTCTATCGACTACTTTTGTTGTTATACATATATTGACTACCCGAAATTGAAAATCGAAATTTGTTATATTGACTATCCAGTAGTCAGTAGTCAATTTTTCAAAATAATCTTGTCATATTGACTACGTTTGTAGTCAATTCAACAATTTTGCCCAATTTTAAGTTGACTATTGAAGATTCTTAATATGACAACTTTTTTTTTGTGCAGAAACATGAATTTGCACAAATTCGAATTTTTTAAAACCATATTCTCTTCAAAACATCAATGATCCAATATTTAGCTTAAAGAATTATCTCTTTCTGGTATAATTTGTTGTTGGTTTGATGGCATGGAACATCAAGAAATGTATCAATTTAACAAATTACCTCAAACAAATTCACATTTTTAAAGGAGAAAACAGTTAAAAAATTGACTTAAAACAAAATCACCCGAGATACAATTTACAGAATTATATAATCTTAAGATGTTCTCTCATTCCTTATTTCTAATGTTACGGAGCATAGCGAAATATAGATTTCTACTCAAGCGCATAGTCTTAAGTAAAATATATCCAAATAAGAGTTCCGTTTTTAAAACGTAATCAAATGAACAATATTATATTTTAAATACCAACAGCCCCATTAATTATGGAACAAAACGTCTTTCAAGTTAGAAAAAAGTCCAAAGAAGTCAAATCACAGCTTGGAGGTGTTAATTGACCTAGCCATAAGAAGGCTGATAGCACAATTCGTCATGGGCTATGCAGCAGCCATCATGGGCATGGGTCCATTTTGTACTAACCAGAGTTCGTCCAAATAGGTGTCATCAATTTCAGGGAAAAAAGTCAGTTAATATGGCTCCGTAACGCCCATTCATTGACTAAAACGTTGTTCCCAGCCTCATTTTGAAATAAAAATGGTCCAATGATGGCATCATTTATCAAACCGTACTGAAATGCAGTCATTCTCCGTGAATGCATTGACAGAGCCTGTGAAGCGGTTCTAAGCGAATAATATGCAGAATTCTTCTCAAGTTAATGCGTGAAATGTTGAAAGCTGTTGGTATCTTGAATTGTGGCTATCATTCTCGGCAACAGTAGCCTCATCTTCGTCTATATGCACATAGTACTACAGCGGAGACAATTAGTGTTGTTCACTATATACTCAAGAAGAATTTTTCTTTCACAAAATTGCGTGAAGGAAGGGGCCTAAAAGAAAATTGACCATTAAAATCAATATAGAAAAATTAAATGTTTTGAAAATAGTAATCGATGTAATTGCCTCTTAAAAAATAAAACTCCAACCACTTATATAGCTGGGTCATGTAGAGCGAATAGACATCAAAGCTCTAGAGCTCGGAAGGTCTTCGAATCCAATCTCTAGCGATGCATGGTGCAGTAGAGGAAGACCGCGACTCAGGTTGGGAGAGGAAATCAACCAACTCTAAATACTTTTGATGACAAGATTTATTCTTGGGGTATTTGCCAATTCCTCGCAAGAGGTAGTGCCCGTGAAAAAAAAACTTTGGACTACACAGGCAAGGATTGAAACCAACAGCCCTATGCACTAACCATCACTAACCACGGGTACTATTGCTTTTAAAAACATACAAAGAAAAAGACAGAACAAAAAAGTATAGGTACATTTTCTGAGCATAGGTATTACTAATTCAAAGTTGTTTGAAGAATTAACTCTTTTTTATTTCTTATTTTGTTTTGAACGCTCCAAGTATTGGATTTTGTAAATTTCAGAGTAATACTCAGGTCCAGATAGTCTTACGTATTTAAAATATCCTTGATAGTAAGAAATTCTGAATTTCAAAAACATCTTACATTTACACATAAGGCAATAACTATACTGTTTTTAAAGGTAATCTACTAAAAGATTCTTGAAATGCATACAGACTTTTTGGAACTTGAAAGAATAAAAATAGAAAAAACCATAACATACCCTATGGCCCATATATGTAGATAGTATTATCGAACACTAATATGATTAAACTTTTATATATTCAAGCTAATATGTTTGATTTTTGTAAATAGAATCAAAAAATAAACAGAGAAAAAACGTTCTACATACACATACGCACAAATGTACATATAGATGGTTTCATTTTTCTGTCTTAATATTCTTTATCAATGTTTTACCTTCATAAAAATCCTTAGGGCCAAAAACAAAAAGGATTCGATGAAAATATTTATTCTGAATCACGTATTTTCTAAAAGTACTTTTCCATGTAGTTTCATTTATCTATGAGTTTTGCTGTAAGTTATATGCATGATGAGATAGATAAAACAAAAAACGAAAAACTGGGATACGAGGATACTCTATATACATATGTATAGATCCTGACAAACCAAGCATAATATAAAAGGTCATGACATGAGTTTGCAAAATAAAAACAAAAAAAAAGAAGAAAATAACCCAAGAAAAACTTTCAGGACGAATAATCAAAGGGCGAGGATAGAAGTGGGCCAGCAGAAAAATGTATAGGATACACATCAGTAAATATTCATTGAGCAGAAAAATAATGGAATATACCAACGAATGTATATATATTCCATTGGGTCCTGTTTTTTTCAAAAAATGAAACTAAATTCAGTGCTCTACTGAAGATACCTTTACCTCGCTTTGTATCCTTTTGGGAACAACCTAATGGAATCCAGGAATGAAATTGAAATATAGAGTGATGGGGGAGGGCAAAACTATGAAAAATTCTATCTTTGAATGTTTCTAAACTAAGAACAAAAAAACCTTAGCTAGGTAAGTAGATATCCAACATATATCTTCGCAGCAGTTCAGGGTTCTATTCTCTTTAAGAGATGAAAATTGCAAAATAAAAACATCTTCCATTTTCTTAGAAAACAAAATATGAAAAGTTTTTTGATGGGTCAGTGCGTGTTTGCTATGTATTTCAAAATGAAAATAATATGAGGATGAGGATTCCCATGAGATAGTGATGAGATGAAGTTGCGGTGCTGGTGCTGGTGCTGGTTCTAGAGAAAAAAGAACACCAACGATGGACGAAGAAGATGCAAACGAAGACGAAGACGAAGACGCCAATGACGACGACGACGGGTGTGGAAAATTATTTTCATTATTTTGTTTATTCCATCATCAGATTGACCCAGAGTGGTGAGTCTGGGTCCAATTAGTTTTGTTCTCCTTACACATTCCCTACGAGTTCTGAACTCTGAAGTATATAGAAGTTGAAAAATAGTTTTCTAAGAAGAATACTTTTTTATGTTGATAGCTTTGATGAATAGTATACCAAAACACTGATGATCACTAATCAAAGAAAACCCCAACTTTTAATTAAATAAAGTTCAGACATAAAAGAGAAAACATAACATGTAATTTTATATATATATAAGAGAGGTTGTATATATATTATATAGTTGTAGGTATGAAGGTTTTGTTAAATAAAAAGGATTTTATATAAATGTACATCGATTTTAGTCTATATACATAGGTACTTCTATACTCTGACATATGTTATACAATTTTATGTGATTAAGGAGGCACCAAATGTTACTGTTGTAAATAAAATTCAATTAGATGCTCGATCTGCTATAGGGTTTCATTAAAAGTTTGAGTTTATGAGAGCTTTAAGGAATGTCTCGTACCCACCACCACCATAGAGTTATTTTTTTTTGCTTAATTGTTATGGTTTTGAATCCATTATTTAATATAGTTTTTCCTGTCAACTATATAATGGAGCATGCTGTCATCAACAGCTAAGTAGGTATAGATCTGTTGTTTCTCTATAAGCTCTTGTGTAAAAGTTATCTTCTGTTTAAATGTATTTAAAGTTGGGATCCTTTAGGGATTCATCAAGAAAGGTTATGCTTTCATTTCAATTACTATATCGAAAAGTGCCTTATTGTTAAAAGAAAGAAATGTTTCTCGTTTTTGATATAGGTACGAAACTTTTCTAACAAGTTTTCTAGTTTTTTTTAACACTGTTATTTTAAATTGGAATAAGAAGGTAAACACCAAAAGCGGGTTAAGAATTTTAATGTTATATACTCAAAGTTATTTGACAACAGTACTCGCACACTGGAATGGTTAAGAGTTGTAAGTCACTAGGCCCTAGTTGTCAACGGGCTGTTGCGCCACCCAATTTATTTATTTTTATATTCAAAGTTGTTTAATTGCTCTAAACAAAAAAATCTTTGTCGTCATAATTTTCTTACACAAGAATGTCCATATACGAAACCATTTATGTTTTTTGTAAACATAAAACCATATTTTACTTTAGAAAAATACCTTAAGTTTTAAAAACACAATTTTTTTAAATTTTGAAATGCACATATTCATTTTCACTATGGTTTTTTAGTATTACAAAACTTGAGGCTTTTACGAATTTGTTACCTTTTGGTGTAAAAAAAAATAATAAAATAAAATAATGAATTAATATTTCATAAGTATTCAATAAATATCACAAAAATTCGTAAGTTTAATGTGTTTTTTAAGAGCTTGATAGCTTTAATAATAACAGAAGACAAGAATATTGTTTTAATGAATTTTGTATAATATTAATCTTGTTAATAATTTAATGGAATATATTTATTATTTAATAGAAAGTAATTGTAATTTGACTGATTTGCCGAATTGAAAATTTTGATATTTCTCGACTTTTCGATGTTCCAATACCAATCGTCGACGCAAGGTCGGTCATATCTCAAAAACCAGCCGAGATGTTATCTTCAAATTAATTTTATTTTACAGAAGACTTTCAAAAAAATTCTTTCATTTATATACAAACATCAATTTAAAAAAAAAAGAAAAATTTGATTGACCTTAAATATATGTATCTCTAAGCAATAACGTCAGCCACTACAATTAGAATTTATGTTATGTAATTTAATGTTATACTAAATTGGTATTACTTGAAAAAAAATTAAAAATATCTTTTATTATAAATCAAAAAAAAGGAGACTGGGATTCAAACCACACTGATAACTTCCCATCCCGTCTGTCGATTTGTCCTTCTTAAAACTATAAAACTATGTATAACAAAATGTTCATAACAATATTTCGTGTGAGATAAATAATTTAAAGTCAATATTTTTCTTGGTTCTCTCAATACTTGAGTCGAACACCATTTTTTATCAATTTTTTGTTGTTCTTGTAGGTTTTCGAGTTTTGTTTAAAAAGTTGTCAGTTTTATTTATATAAGAATACTATCTGACCCGGCGAACTTCGTACCGCCTAACAGTCAATAAATGTCGTGTTACTTTTTAGCTGAACTAATTTAGGCTTTGATGAACGTAAAACAATGATACAAAATAATATATTTATATTTATTTATATAGATAGAAACAAAAAAGTATTTTATTTATACATACAGAATGAGAATAAAAATAAAAAAAAAAAATAAAAAATAATAATTAAGTACTTCAAATTCAAGTCAGAAAAAAATGATTGAAAACTATGTTGTGCAGATTGGGAAAAAAAATAAAACTCGGATTAATTCATTAATAGGATTTTCATTCAATCACTTTGTGGTAAACGACATTCTTTGTTTTTTGGTCAGGCGCAAGAACAAATAAAGCGGATGGTTTGCCGACACGTGAACATGCCACGTACAATTGACCATGAGAAAAACATGCATTTTCTAGATTGAGGCCACAAATAGTCAAGGATTGGCCCTGTGATTTGTTGATCGTCATGGCGAAGGCAAGACGAATCGGGAATTGAATTCGTTTAAACTCAAAGGGCATATCCGTTGGGATCATCGGAATCCTTGGAATAAGAATTTTCTCATCTTTAAATTTTCCTTTAAGTAACGACGCGTAAATCACATTGCTCATCAGTTTTCTTATCACCAAACGCGTTCCATTACACAGTTTTGGTTGGTTTAAATTTCTAAGCATGATGACTACCCAGCCAACTTTAAGTTTTAAATTGTGCGGTGGTAAACCAGGCACATCCAAGGAGTTAAAAAATTCAGTAGAATAATTAGTGGCTTCTTCTTCGTTTGTTACACAGTCGATAGATTTGAATGAATACAGAGTACCTACGATTTGATTTTGAATTATAAAATTGAGGTCATCTACATCTTTATTTTTAGCGCCCAAAATTGCTCGCTCACTTAACCATTTAGAATTTTTGTGGTTAGCAATGATATCCGGGAATACTTTGTTGATAAGCTCGTCTTTTGATGATACGAAATTGCAAAAATTTGGAGGAAATGAAATCAAACCACTCGATTTGTCAACAGGAACACGGCCATTACCGATAGTCAGCAATTGCTTCGAGAAATCATCAGCAGATAGATCGTTCAACAATGCAACTCTCATATTTACCAGACAGTTGAAGTTTCTTTACATATCGCCACAGATTTGATGCTTTAAGGCAAGCGTTTATTTCGTCGGCAGCAGTAGATCTTGGAATGACTGGTAGTGTTTATCGGAAATCGCCAGATAATGAAATCATTGCACCACCAAAACATCTCGAGTCACTGCGCAGATCTTTTAATGTTCGGTCTAGTGCTTCCTATGCGCGTTTGTGCGCCATTGTGCATTCGTCCCATATGATGATTTTTGATGCTACTAAAACTTTGGCCATTGCGGAGTGTTACATGTCAATTGTTCAGTAGTTTGAAGGTTTAATGGCAATTTTAACGCTGAGTGAGCCGTACGTCATCCGTCTAACAACGTGGCCGCAATTCCAGAAGAAGCAATTGGTACCGCAATTTTGGATCTCGCACGTACAGTGGCCAAAATCAATGACATGAGGAATGTCTTCCCAGTTCCACCGGGGGCATCCAACAAAAATAAGCCGCCATTTCCATCATCAATTGCATTAATCAGTGTATTATAGACTTCCCTCTGCTTAGGATTCAACAGAGGTACATTCGTTTGAACTGATTGGATTAGTTCATGTGGATCATATTCACGTTCACGTTCCAATTCTCTATTAAATGCGTCATTCATTCCGCGACCTGGCGCTGGCATTCCTAACTTAACTAACAAACTGCGGCACCTGAGGTAACACATATCTTCGATCAAGAGCAAAGTCTGGTTATGGATCTCCTCATTCACCTCAAGATCGGAATTTCTTGAGCTGACGCGAATTCGATGTTGTCCAAAACAAACAAATATAACAGTACCTGAACTTTGTAGATATTTTACAAAAAACAAATTTCTGAACGCACACATGATGTCTTCAGAAAAAAACAAAGTTGTGGCTTAAAGATCTCAGCAACCAGGCCACAAGCTCCAAAAAAAAAATAGTTGTTACACTATTTGACAGGATTGTACAACAAATGTTTGACATCATGTAATAAACAAATCAGCATCTATTGAAATGATTACGTATTCATTACACATATCGAGTTTTCATTGTTTTTAAGATGTATTCTGCTATTCGGGATGGAAACAAATCCAACAAATCAAAAACCATGGCAATCGGTCCAGCCGTTCTCGAGTTATAAGTGTTGTAACAAACACGACTTTCTTTTATATATATAGATAACTAAAAATTACAAACAATATTTTGCATAGGATACAATAGTTTAATTTCAAAATCTGTTTTTGTTAATGAGAGTTTTTGTAGAAAACCAATTTCTACCAATGTTAATACCATTTCTTTCTTCTTCGTATGTAAACAAATTAAGATAAGATTTTTCTAAGAAAATTAAACACAGAATAAAATTATTTTGAAGTCAATACCTCCATTTATTCACGAGATATTGAGAATCAATCATCAATTTTTACCAATTTTGCGTATATCTTAATTTTGTTTGTAGACCTTAATTTTTATAAAGAAAAGTTACTGTTGCATTTTTATAAAAATTTTACTGAATGTCGAACATTAATATTTTCTATAAGATGAAATGAGTTTGAAGAGAATATCTTTCATTTTGAAAAAGATATTTAAGTCGAAAATCAATTTTTACGAACTTTTAGTAATGTTTTTTTTAGGTTTTTACTTTTTGTAAAAAAAAACTATCAATTCCATTTTTCTCAAAATTTTACTAGATGTCAAAAACGTTATTCTTCGTTGCATAAAATTATTTTGAAGATAAAATCGTTTTTTCTTCGTTAAATATTCGGGGTGACAATTATTTTTTTTTTCAGTTTTCTTGAATTATAAAAAACCGTTGGTTAATTTTTTATCAAAATTTTATTAGCTTCTTAGTATTAGTATAATTTTTTTATCAAGTCGCTAGTGTTACTGGTTTGTGAGATATTTTGGGTTAACCAAAATGTTTTTTTTTTGCTATGGTAAAAAACCACCACTCAATTTTCTTGAGAGTTCTTTCTGAATTATTATATGCTCAACAATATTTATTTGAAGTCGATATCTCCACTGGTTCTTGAGATATGGACGGCAAAAAAAATCTTCCAAAACGTACGGACGTACGTAAACAGTACACACGCACGCACAGACATCTCTTAAAATCCTTTCTTAAGACTCTTGAAGCGTCGAGAAATGTCAAAATTGTCAATTCCACAAATCGGACTGATTACAATAAGTTAAAAATAAATTAATTTCAAAATTTTACGAAAAAAAATGATATGAACTTCAAAATAATTCAATCCATTATATAATAACGTTTTTGACATCTGTACATTTTTGTTTAAGAATAGGGGGGTCATGACCCCCCAGGGAGATAAATTATTTTTTATTTTCGTATGAACTCTCTTGAATTTAAAACGATCGTTTTGCGTTAATGGATATGACTGCCATTATATTTTTAATTATTTATTTGTTTATATATGAAACAAAATTTGTATTTTACTACCTTTAACTTTGTTTGCTAAAAGTAATACTTTTAAGTGAAGACTGAACCAAAAATATGAATCGGATATTCAGCACTTTTCCAATAACTCAGCCCAAATTCATCATTTTTTGACCAATGAACGATCAAGGGGGGGGTCATATGAGCCATAAAGCTTATACAGTTTAATTGTACAGTTAAAGATTTCATTTAGTAATTTAACAACATTTTCCAAGAAAGAAAGAAAGAGAAAGTTGTTTGCTGTCAAAAATAACTCAAATTTTTGTTTCACGCAATTTAGAAAACTTAAGTAATGCTGTAAATTATTTTTGTAAAATTTGTTTTTGAGAAAAAGAGCAAATATTTAGGTTCTTAAAAAGAAACCTTGAATAAGAGATCGTCAAATTGATATTAAGTTGCCTTTAAATTCCTGAAACTCGCCTTTAATTACGACTAAAAAATTCGTAATTCGTAAAAAATTTCAAAATCGAGCTGTTAATCAAACATGATTTTACGATAATAGAAACGTCGAAAAAAGTGGGACCTCCGATTCCGTCCGCCTGTCTGTCTGTCTGCCCTGGCCCCTACATCCCAAACCATTGTATTGATTGAGTTCAAACTGGGAATTTATGGTTTTAAGCCGATTAGCGTAATTGTTTTAATACGAAAAATAACAGCAGTCACCATAAACATTTTTTGGTTAAAAATTGAAAATTCAATTTTTTTTTCTTAATTCAGCTGCTTTCTACAAGAAAAACATATTTCGGTATTGATCCAGAAGAATACCCTTCACAAAACCGTTATTTTGTTTTTAAGTCTTCTCAAGAACGTCATTATTTTTTTTTTTGATTTTTAAAAATTGTATATTGATTTTTGTTTTTTTTTTTTGATTTTTAAAAATTGTATATTGATTTTTGTTTACAAAACTCGATATCTCAGAAAGGGGTCACCATGCCCAAAATATTTTTAAGACAAATTTAAAAAATGTATATATGTAAAAATCATAAAAATTTAAGTTAATCTAGGATTTTTTGAGAAATAAAATAAATATTTCTAAACAGACTTTTAGGAAGACATTACCAAATTCTAGTGACCCAGTGGTGCAGTTTATTTCTTTCAAAATTGATTTTCTGTTGAATACAAAAACTTTTAAGATCTTAAAAATTTAAATAAATCTACTTTTTGATGTGAATTTGCTTTGAATGCTCTATAACTGAGATTTAAGCACAAATTTCAATAATACAAATGTCCCACGGACAGCAAAAGTGACATTTTTGTTTAACTAATGGCTAATTGAAAAACATAATAAACGTTTCATATCTATTGATATAAAGGCTTCGAATCACTTGAGATTTGAAGTGAAAAGAGATTCTGGAACGTGTAATTTGTGAGTGCCACACAAAAGTTTCTTCCCAACTTATTTGTTTACCTTAATTTTTAGAGAAATTATGTACTTAAATGCACCTATTTCCATAAATTCAAGAACCAAACATTTTACCCTCTACAAATTTTAAGTTTTGTTGACCCCTTTAAGATCAAAATATTATCTAGAATCTACGAGTAAGCAGACTGATAGCGATAGTTATAATGGACTCCCGAAAATTGAATTCGAAAAAACTACGTCAAAAAAAGCCCGAAAATTCTTCATATCAGGTCCTCTCTAATTTTCTGTGTTTTTGAATTTTTATCGCGTTCTTCGCATTAATAGAAATGGAAACAAGAAAAGTATACATATGTATATTTTTTTTTGGGAAAAGGCTACGTTCCAAAACAAATTCTTACATTTCTGCGTGAAATGCACCAAAAATCCTCTAAACTATTGTGTTTTAGCTCTTAAATATGGCATTATTAGAAAACTGTTGGAATCTTGGATTTTATAACTAAAGTTGTCACTTTAGCCCTTGAAATGTGTAAATGTAAGGTTAAGATGCACATTATGTTATTTAAATTGTGTCAGCCTCCTTTACAGAACAGTAACCCCCCTCCCTGATTAAAAATCCAGATCCGCCTTTGAGCCTCATTTTTAAATCAGTGTCATTTTTTCCTTCTTTTTCCTATAAATCTGTATCTCTAGTGCTTAAATAGTGGCTGGTTTGTTAGAATAAACCAATGACTCAACCTGTTTACAGGAATACTTCAAGAACTAATTCATGCATTTTTTTAAAGTGAATTTTTAAAATTTTAAAGTATATTTCTTGCGTTGAATGATTTCTAATTTATTGCCAAATCTTAGCATAGAAATGTCAATACCATCAAAACTGATAACTATTTTAGCTTAAAAAAACACAGTAATAATATTTGTATATGTACACAAAATTTAAAACTTTTCTAGTTCATATCCTTGATATTGTATATTTTGTTTTACTCTTGCTTTTCTAAAACTTCGATATTCAACAATGTGAATAAAAGAGTTGCATGACAGATACCGTTAATAACGACTCTTGTTCAAAATTTAAAAAAAAAACTTCCATTTTAAAACTAGCTAATCTAAAATTAATTTCTTATTTTTTCTGAACAGGAATTAAATTTTAAAGAAAACAAACAAAACAAAATAAAAACTTTTAATTAAAATTATAAACTACAATTAATTTAATTAAGTGTTTTCTTTTTATATCTTTGTAGATGGTTATATTGACTCTTAACTTCGAAGCGGAACACTTTCACTTTGATTATGGATAGTGGCGGTGAGTACCTTTTTTAGTTTAATTTAAGCTTTTATTTGAGTGTTTATTAAAATGTTTTTAAATTCTGTTAAGAACTGAAGTACTATTATGATGATAGCCCTTTATAAAATGTTTTGCTTGAAATTTGAAAAATATTTTTTTAAGATATTAACAAATTGTATGTATTTAAAATAGATACAACTTGAACAAAATGAAAATACCCCCCCGTCAATAAAAATTTCTATTTTCAGTTTCCACACATAAAGTTTATTTTGTTCTTTATTTTTCTGAATTATTTGTTTACTCTTTTACAATTGACTTTAAAATAAAAATAATGAAATATAGATATCATCAAGGGAAATACAATAATTTCAAAAAACGTGTGTTTACCAACACCCTTAAGATGCAGGCAGACTATACGTCTATAAAGTTGCTTCACATTCAGATGCTCGTTTGACAAAGAAAATGCTCCTTTATAAAATGAGGAATAAGGACTGGTGGTTTACAAAATGGCAAAATATTGGCGATAGCTATGGAGAAGTTATTCAATTTGATTTGAATAACCTGGCTCAACTAAAGGAGCAGCTTTACAATATAATTCAAAAACACGAAGACTTTGTTCGAGAAAAATTAGAAGCAGAGGCTGAGCAATCTGAGAGCAGAATAATTTACTCACAACTAAATCATAACCTTTTAAACAATAATTATTTTGAAAACACATTCAGCTATAGAAATATCGTTAATATTTAAATCCAGATGTGAGCTCCTAACCTTAAATGGCAGTCCATACAACGGACATTTCCAGAAATTCTGTACTCTCATGTAAAATGAAAACAAAAGAAGACTGCTTCCATTTAATAAGAATTTGCCCAGTGTTAAGACACCAACGACTAAGATTTTTCCAGAAACACAGCTTTACAATGCAGGAAACAATAGAATTTAATAATTTAAATCGGAAATTATTGTACTGTTTTTTAAATTCAATTTATAAGTATAAAAATCTATTAATGACTGAATTTATTTAAATCAATTCATTTAAATTTTATTAAAATCCCTTTATATACTTTGCCAACTGAGCGGACGGCTATGCCATAGCTTTATAAAATTCGTTACTACGTGGGTATTATTAAAAATGAAATGACAACGCTTTAAAATTGTTAAATTTCACTACAAGAATAATGAACATTTTTCCGTCACAGTTTGCAAAACTATAGCACTTTGTGCTCGTCGAGAGGCTGTTTTTGTTTGTTTTTTGCATTCTCGATATCATTACGTAACGCTTGTGAGTTTTGAAGTATACATACTCAAACTTGGAATTTAACTCATTCACGTAAAAATTTTCTTTTTGGAAAGTTATTTTTTCTCGAGAAAAATTTAAAATTCTTCAAACATCTTCACATTTTCTTACTTATCTTAATATAATGTTTATTTATGTATATTGTACAGTACATATGCAGATATATATTGTCATAGTAATGTTTTTCCAAACATTGCTGGAAGGTAAACTTATGAGCAGAACTATTCCATCGCCCCTAGAGTACACAACTTGCCACTCTAATATGCATAATTTCATCAAAACATAACTCTATATGTATCTAAAACCACTCTAAAAATCATCAACCCTATCTGCATAAATTCACCCACAAAATTTCTCATCATCATCGCCTGTACTCGTATATAACCAAAGTAAAACTTCTGTTGGGCTAGCTCTGCGTTATAGATACGATGCCACTATATATTTGCAGAGTTCATATAAAATATAGCATCCTTCATATCGTTGACAAATGATTCCCTCTTGGTCACATGTGTGACTAGAGTTTTCTGAAAATATTTATTAGAAAATGTTTCGTCGCAATATGTGCGATGCGAGTTGTTTTTCAGTAAAATAAACAAAAAACACAAAAATAAAAACAATATTCTCATTCCATTTTTCAAATCTGAATTCATGCACCAATAGATAGATAGTATAGACGTGCGAAATGATTTCAGACTCAATAGATACATGGAACATATAGTAACGATGCGGATGCGGTGCATATAAAAATAAATTCACTTACCTCCCATACCCAGCATATACACCTTATGCTTATATAGACTGCTGCTGCTGCTACTGCTGCTGTACAATACAGACCTCGCAAGTATCTATAAGAAATTCATATTTTTGAGATAGTCATCTTTATCTTATATTTGGTTCGATGATATCTGACGTCGAGCATGGACAGGTTACATTATTATACCCGCCGTCGCATCTCGAAGTTGAAATTTTATTTGATTATGCAAATTCAAAACTTATTTTTCTTGCATGATGAAAGGATTAAATTAAATTTTTGAAATTTTCAAATTCCCATCTGAACTTAAAGAGCATTACGAAGCTGTTATATAGATATGACTATATGGAAGACCGAATATTATAAAATATTAAACCCCATTCCAACTTCCATCCAATCTTCAAACATTAGTTTCAAACTAAATTTAACTAAATGGCCATTATTTGCGAAAGAGTTAATTTCAAAATGAGGCAATTTTAACTGAGGAACACAAAATCTAAAGGAGAAGTCTCTCGAATTTCAGTTCAGGCCGATAAAGCGGTCCATTTGTGAGCCAAGAACAAAATGAGAGAGACTGCAAAAAAAACTGTATCCTATAATTTTAAATTTTATCTGTGCAATCCCCAAGAGATAACCCTTTTTAATTTTCCCTGATTCAGCCAGATACTTATATAATATAGTTATACCTCGCTTCTCTTGGATATACTCCATATACCCCGGTAGTGAATGTGAATGTTTCATCTTTTCATCCGAAGCGATGGCTGTTTCTGTTTTTGTTCCGCATAAGATACACCTTTTTTGTATCTTTTTTTGTATCTTTTTCGTTTTGAAGCCATTCACTCCCTTTCGAGTTTCTATAGTCATCCATTATGTTTTTCTCTCAATGTTCTTGTAAACATTTTGTGATCCGATTTATTTAAATGGGTTGAGAAAAAAAATCTCAAGTCGAAGAAATAAGAAACATCTTGAGCGTGGTGCGATTTTGTGTATAAATTTAGTAAGGGTTTACACTGCAGGTATAATTTAATATAGGCCGCGCCGGCCGCACTGTTTTGTGCATTTTTGTTTAAACACGGGCAAGGAACTCAGGTTATATTATACTCGTACGTGGGCTTTCAATTTTTTCATGATTTTTGAAATATTTTAAACTATTTTTGTTTTGTTGATGAAGTATCATTTAAGGGAAATAAGTTTGATCTCATCAATCAACAAATACTATCTGTTAGGTTTCAGTGCGATTGCGGAACGTATATTCTTTTATCTCCGATGGATGTGATGATGAAATTGATGAATTATATTTACATCAGTTCAAGAATGATAAAATCTTGAAAAGAACATAGAACTTCTGTTGTAGTGTATCAAGCAAGATTAGAATTTTTTATCATCATGAAACTGGAAGAATTCGACCACACATTGAGATGGAGACATATCTTGATAAAGGTATTAATTATAATGTAATGTACAAAATATGTTAAACATATCTTGTCTATTGTCTTTAAGAATTGTTGGGACCTTATTCAATTCTTCTCTCAAATGGCTTTATTATAAGGCCAAATTGTAATTGGTGGGGCAGGACAGGTTTTTAAAGTATAACAATTATAAATTCGTTTACCTGTTTTTGAGCGTACCAATATACTATAAGATAAGAAAGTATTGTCGCTAATTGGTTTAGAATTAAAACGCACGACTGGGTCGCACGAACTTGCTCGTGTATTCAAAGAGTCGGTTCAAAAATATTTCCTGTATTTTAAGATTTAAAAATGTACCTGAAAAAAAAAAGTTTATTTTCAAAAATTTCATTGCTTTTTCATTTCTTAAAAAAACCTTAGTTTTTCAAAATTTACGATTTAAAAAAAAAAACTTTACAATTTAAATTTTATAGAATTGACATTACATCATCTAATATATAAAATATTCCTGTCACAGTGTTAGTTGCCATACTCCTCCGAAACGGCTTAACCAATTTTAATGAAATTTTGCATATATATTCGGTAGGTCTGAGAATAGGTTTTTATCTATTTTTATATTCCTAAGTGTTATGGTTTAATTGCATCAACATCGTACACGGTGCAACGATCTTACGATAGTATTCAGTGACGCTATGTGCAATGAAGCACTGATTGCTATTGAGGATCTTTGCATTATAATTGCCAACTTACCACTCAGTCATTTCGGTATGCATTCACCAAATCGAAATGCATCTGATTTAATAGACACTGAATTGAACCGTGAAATACAATACAATATTGTAGAAATGGCAGCGATTGTTGCTCGCAATGTCCCACTTATGAATGAAGAACAAAGAACCATTTATGACCACATCATGCTCGCAGTTTATGAATGCACTATGGCACACAAACATTCGCTTGAGGCGTTGAACAGGACATTGAAAGATATAAAAAACAACGACAGCCTATTACTACTTTTAGCTGATTTGAGACAAATACTCCCCGTTATTCCGCATTCAACGTACGCTGATGAGATCAACACGTGCTTAAAATCATCGCAACTGAAAGTAAACATGTGTGTTCAAATGCTTTAAGATCCATCCGCTGAAACATTCTAAAAACAACTGTTGATAGATATAGGCGACGGAAAAGTTACTACAGATGAAACTGGATGCATAAAATTACCGGTCGATTTCTGCACGATTATTGATTCACAAGATGCTCTCATTGACCAGATATTTCCCGATGTACATAGACAATATACAAATCATGAGTGGCCGTCAGAAAGAAAAATTTTAGCAGCAAAAAATGTGGATGTCAACGAATTAAATCTCAAGATACAACATTTGTTACTAGGAGACTTGGGATCATTCAAATTTATTGATACAGTTTGTGATGCTATACCGAAGCTGTAAATTATCTAGCTGAGTTTTCGAACTCATTAGATTTATCAGGCATGCCACCGCAAAATTTACAACTGAAGGTTTGATCTCCGGTAATTTTTTTTCGTCATTTGAACCCACCACGGTTGTGCTACGGCACTCGATTAGTAATTAAAAATGTTATCCAAGCCATAATTCTAAATGGCAAATTCCTAGGTGAAAATATATTAGTACCGCGAATCCCTATTATGCCCACAGATGTGCCAATTCAATTCAAACGCCTTCAATTTCCAATTATTGGCATTTGCAATAACTATCAATAAGTCTCAAGGCCAAACGATGATTGTCTGCTGCTTACATTTGAGCACTTCATGTTTTTCACACGGACAATTATACGTGGCGTGCTCTCAAGTGGGCAAACCATCCAGTTTGTTTGTATTGGCAAATGATGGGATCACACAAAATATTGTTCACTCTGTTCCATTAAGGGTTTGATATTGTTCTTTTGTAGTACAGTCATAATTAGCGATATGTATATAATTTTAAAGAATTAATTTTAATAAATTAAACAAAATTGTTTAGTGATTTTTTATTTTCATATTTTATTACCTTTTACAGTGCTCTATACCTCTCCCACTTACATACCACATCCTTACACACTTACAATAAGTTATTTATTTCTAGCAAAATATTCTCTATGAAACTATTTATATGACAACACAACGTTTGTCGGGTCAGCTAGTATTTTATAATAATTGTTTGCTCATGTGTTGAATAAATGTTTCAAATAATTGAATTGAACAAAGGAAATATGTTTAACTATTGCTTTTGTTGAATATTAATTGCAAAACGTGAATTTTCAATAAAAAGTTGGTCCGTGGCCAGAAAATCCAACGTTTCCCTTTTGAAATTCTTCTTAATTTAAGGCTAAAAATGTGAGCCTGTATACATTATACTCTTAGAAACATTCACATATTACCTTAAAATAAAGTGGTCTTAAGAAAACTAAAACTATGTAGATACTTTAACTTTTTGTTAAAAAACTATGTACCTACTTTAACTTTTTGTTTAAAAAAATAAAATCTGCAAAAGTATATTCCGTTGTAGAAAGATTCATAATTACACAGAAATGTATATTTGTAAGCAAAATCTTGTTTAGATATCACAAAGTTTACACATCAACTATAGGTACACCACAACTAATCCCTTCAGACAAACATAATATAAATATATATGTTAGACTATTACAGTAATACCTAAACTCTCGCCCTAACCCCAAATAGTTTCAATATCTCACGTCCTTGCACATTTGCAAAACTAAGTTTTTTACTTAAGCTAGATGGGATGAGACCATATTATATATGTATATACTCGTACCTATGAAGGTTTTGGTATAGAGAGGTCGTTCATGATGGAGGGTGGGTGGATGCCAAAGGCACATTTATTCTCAACACTGCCTGCCACACAAATTTTATCACTAACCAGCAACATGTAGTATGAGCACTTTGAGCACTAGCATCCAGTTCCAGCCAGGTACACCATTTCCGTTTCCTATATTGATATATGGCTGTACATATACGTGTGGCTTATACTCCCCCAAATTTAATAACAAACATGGTTGTTCTCTGGGTTCAGAAGGATAAAGAGCTCATTGTGGTGTTGAACAAATTCCATTAGAAACAAATATACCCAGATATGCCAATACTGGAGCTTAATATTTCTTCCATTTTGTATCTTTCAACGTACGTTTAAGCATTTATCATGGAAGAGGTATAATCTGTATCCTGTATACTTGGTATCCTGGTTCTGTTTTGTATCTTATATAGATGTGGAGAAGAGAGAGGACGTTCAGTTAATGTTGGCGTAAATAAGATGAACGGAGAATTCTTGTTATTGACAAAATGCTTACTTTGAATTAAATATTTGCTGTAGAGTGAAACCTTAGTTAGAATTCTCTGTTGTTTTCTAATTACATATTATCTTATATTTCCTTTGGGTGTTTTGTTTTGGTTAGATTTTCTTTAATAACTTACTAATGTTTACATGTCTTCGGAAACAAGGCTCGATGCCATAAAATTTAAATTGTAAAGTTTTTTTAAAAAATCGTAAATATTGAATAGATGTATGAGCTGGAAATTTGTACATTACATTGAGAGTTTTGTTTGTTTTTTAAAAATGCATCAATAAATTTATATTTGAGCTTGAATAAGACCAATAGATATTTCAGAGCTTTCGAAATTGATTGAAGCTATTCTGTTCCATTTATATCAAATTGTCTATCACTTATTCAGTTTGTTTTGTCAAGTCATCATTTTGGGACTTGTTAGGTTTATATAGACATTAATGATAAATTTTGCGATGAAATTTTTGAGTAATGTTTCAAAAACATCTTCTATGAATGGAAAATAAAGGGTAAACATAGCAATAGTGTTCGCTAAATGGGCAGAAAAAAATTAGTCAATGAAAAACTATCTTCATATATAGGAAAAAGAATGTCCGGAGGAATGAATACGTCAAAATTGTTGAATTTGAAACTATACCAATCGACATGAGATTTAAAAGGACATTTGTCTATGATTATTAAGAACTACTCTTTGACACGCCATTACCGTCAACGTCGAACGCCATATGTCGATAACATCTTACCCAAATTCCACCATATTGAAAATTCTAAACGAGATATTCATAGTTAGGTCATCCCACGTAATGGAGGCAATGTGTATGTGTAATGGCCACCGATATAATCCAATTTTACCCCATTAGAATTTTTCTGGTGGGGTCAAATTAGGCTTGATTAATGCGTCTTAGATACCTTTTGAAAAAACGAGACGCGTTTAATTCAAAAATAATTTTATTAATATGTCATTCATATTATAGGCACATTTTTCTAATTTTCCATTGAAAGTTGTTGTAATCTTCGAATTAAAAATTTGGACATTTCTCATTTCTCAACAACATTTCTGTACGTTATTATTACTACATACTAAGATTGGCATTTTTGATAAGCCGTGAAATTAAAAAAAAAATAAGAAAACTACTAAAACATTTAAAAAAAACACATTTCTATTTTTGAAGACACAAAAAGATATTTACGACGTATTTATTTCATCTTATGCAAAATATTTTAACATTTAGTAAATTTTTGGTTTATACCCCAATTGCAGTTTCTTTTTACAGAAAAACAAAAACCTGCGAAAAACAATCTAAGTTAGTAAACATTGATATCTGACTAAAATATCTTGAAAAATAAGGAAGATGTTAACTTCAATTTTGTATTCAACATTTGGAACTTCTTATTAATAACATCTAGAATTAAAAAAAAAGTCAAATTGGTAGTGTTCGTATAGTATTTTATTTTATCAACTTGTTCAAGTTTGGAGTTAACAATTTCAAGGTTAATTCGATATAATCACTGTTAATGACCCTACACTTAGTTTTGGTCACATTAGTCTTTAACTTGTTAGCACTTAACCATTCGCATAGATTAGCCAAATCACTCTTTATCATTTCTTCGTTTAAATCGATATATTTACCACTCACATACATTAGGCCGCCATCAGCAAAAATTTTACAATAATTTAATGAGTTGGAGATATATATAAGAAATAATAAAGGACCCGAAATTGTTCCTTGTGGAACATCAAAGTTTGTAAATTTTGCACTGGATAGTTCACCATTATCACAAGTTTTCTGGGATCTATTTGTTAAATATGTTTTGAACCACTCAAGTTCAATACGATGTACACCATATTTCTCCAATTTTTGAACTAATATCATTCTGTCGATTGTTTCGAACGCTCTTTGAAAATCTAAAAATAACGCAACCATGTTATCTCCATCATGAACAAGCTGTTTAAAAGTCACAAGCAGCCAGTCTTATGATGCTTCACCGCTTCACATGAATGTCCCGGACAAAACCCGGATTGGTTTTCTATAAGCAGATTGTTTTTCTCAAAAAATTTATAAAATTGATCATACGCGCACTTCTTTCCAGTATCGACATCATATTGAGAGGCCTAAATTTTCACATAATTTAGAACCCGCCTCTTTTGGGATCGGAATTATTATTGATTCTTTGAGATTCTTCGGAAATTCACCACGAATGAAAGATTCATTAATTATATGAATTAAAATTGGTCCTATAATGTCGAAGGATTCGATAATTATTTTCATGTTCAAATTAAAAGAATACAAAAGTATTCATTTTCTTACATATGGATTTAAATTCAAGAAAATTTATTATTTCAAATTTAAATACACTTTGGGTTTTTGAAATGAGACTTAGATGAATGGAATTATTGTTAACCGGAATAGAATCACTAATATTGTTTATACTTTCTATGAAAAAAGAATTGAACTTGTTTGCTATTAATTATTAATTGTTGTATAAATTATAGTTGTAATAAAAATTGTATACTCGATAAATTTAAAATCTCGAATTTTAATATAATATAGCTTAAACTTACATTTTGTATTGCACTTCGTTAATTTTTGTTGTATATTAATATTAGACACTCAAAGGGGTTGTGAATACCCTTGTAATGATTAAACTTAGTACACATTGTAATGTGTGGGAAATATTGAGCCTGGTTAAGCATTCCACATTTGTAGAGCATCTAAAAAAAGAATTCCTGTACTTAACAGTACGTCCGAAATTGCGGGGCTCTAGGGTAAACTGATGAGCGTTACCAGAAGTACGAGTATTACGGTTGAATTATTTGAGGAAAGGTATGAAACTGACTATTTCGCTATAGAGTATTGCTTATGAAAATAGCGATATAACAATAAGACATAGAAGTTTCTAATTGACAATGTTTGTTAAAAAAAATATAATTTGCAAATATTTAATGGCATCAATAGAAAGTTTTCAATTATCCTTTTTAACTTACCATAGGAAGTTATTGTAATGGGTCCGATTTGTCAAATTGAAAATTTTACATCTCTCGACGTTTCAAGGTCAATAGAGTCGAAATAAAAGATTTTTAGAAAGATGTCTGTGCGTGCGTGTGTACGTACGTTCGTACATCCGTACGTCTGTTCGTCCGTACGTCTGTACGTCCATATAACGTCTGTACGTTCGCGACGTTTTTTTCTTCCTCAATATCTCAAGAACCAGAAGAGATATCGACTTCAAATAAATTTTGTTATACAGATAATAATAAAGAAAGATGAAGAATGGCCTCTCAAAAAAATTAGGTGAGCAGTTTTTTTACCATAGCAGTTTAAAAAAAAGGTGAAAACTTTGGTTATCTCACGAACCAATTACGCTAGAGACTTGAATTAAATTTTACATTATGTATTGTAACGTGATACCAATTAAATATTTTTTTGGAAAAAATTCCGACTAACGGTTTTTTTTATAAATCAAAAAAACTGAAAAAAAATATTTGTCACCTCGAAAATTTTACGAATAAAAAATGATTTTATCTCCAAAACAATTTTGTGCAACGAAGAATAACGTTTTTAACATCTGGTACAATTTTGAAAAAAATCAAATTGACAGTTTTTTTTATAAAAAATAAAAACCTAAAAAAAACATTGCTCAAAATTGGTAAAAATTGAATTTCGACTCAAATACCTTTTCAAAAATTTGAGATTATGGCTTCAATTTTATTTTATCTTATAAGAAATATTATTTTAAACATTCGATAAAATTTTGAGAAAAATTTGAATTGACAGTTTTTTTTACAAAAAATTAAAAACTTAAAAAAACATTACTAAAAGTTGGTAAAAATTGATTTTCGACTTAAATATCTTTTCAAAACTTTGAGACATTCGCTTTAAACTAATTTTATTTTTTTTTAAATATTGTTGTCAACATTCAGTAACATTTTGAGATAAATCGAATTGACAGTTTTTTTTACAAAAAATTAAAAACTTAAAAAAAACATTACTAAAAGTTGGTAAAAATTGATTTTCGACTTAAATATCTTTTCAAAAACTAAAAATATTAGACTTTAAATTAATTTCATGCATTCAATTTGTATTTTTTTATATAAGAAATGAAAACTTTTAAGAAATGCTACTAAAATTGGTAAAAATCGGTTACCGACTAAAAATCTCGTTAACAAAAATAGATTTTGAAATCAAACTATTTCATCATATCCAAAATACTGTTGGTTATTTTAAATTTTTTTAGAATAATTTAACTGATAAACACGAAAACCAACAAACTGCAAGACAAATCGACAGACGGGATGGGAAGTTATCAGTGTGGGTCGCATCCCAGCCTCTTTTTTCTTTTAAGATAAGAAACGCTTAATACCCGTGGCATGATGGTTAGTGCGTTGGACTTTCATGCCAGAGGTCTTGGGTTCAATCCCTGCCTGTGTTATCTAAAGTTTTTTCACGGGTACTGCCTCTTGCGAGTACACGGAAAGAAATACATTGCGAATATTACAATGTCAATACTGTATGGCTTAGAAGATTTCAATTGGATAAAAAGTTGTAAGCATAGTTAATCTGGCCATACTGAGAATAGTAACGTTGACAATAGTTATAGCCGATACGCCAATGCCAGTATGGGAGTCAGGCCCATACTGACTGGCGGCATGTACAATGCTCCTAGCAGAAAAGGCAATACATTATTGTTATGTCCCTTATACATACACTATTGACAGCAATCCAATAAGGGTATCGATTATCACGCCATAAATTATCGCAGGAAAAACTATTAGCATTGCGACATCTCCGATACAGTATGGGGCTGAAGGCAATGCTGTCTCGTCAAACGTCTTATTCGCCCTTGTGTTACAGGCAAAGATTGTGGTACCATACTATAGTACATAATCCCATACTTATAGGAGTGGTAGCAATACAATGTAGGAATATCACCGATACTTTTTTAGTATGGGACTCCAGGCCATACTAGCATTGTCATAAATGCCATATACACTTCTTTCCGTGTAATTGATAAATTCTCCAAGAGTAATTCTTGTCATGAAAAGTGCTTTCTCAAATTAGCCGTTTGGATTCGGATTAAAAATGTAGGTCCCCTCCTTCCCTGAAAACATTCCTCGCACACAGGAATGGTTGAGAGTTGTAACTTAATTGTAAGTCACTAGGCCATAGTTCTCGACGGACTGTTGCGCCACCTAATTTATTTCTTTTTTAAGAAGCGCTTAATGAAAAAGCCTACACTCTTCTTGTAACTTTATCGTAGGATGCATAATTGAAATTCGTTCATACTATTTGAAGCCATTGTCATGATTTAGCTATTTTCCAATACAGAATTTACATATGTAAGTGATTTCATAAACCAGAAGGAAACTTTTGATTTTTCGTTTCTAAAAATTAGTTTTTTGATTACGATAATTTAACCTACAAATTCAAATATAAATGAATATTCATAGAAATAAATAATGTTCTACAAAAAACATACATTATCGTTTTGTTCTTTCTTTGCAAAACTATGAAAACGTTAAAAAATCATGTTTTATTGTAATTGCTAACAAATATTTGTGAAAAAATGTCTAAAAGAATACTGTGTAGAAGTTGAAAATATAATTACCTATTGCAAAATCTATTTTAAAATTGTTTTTTTTAGTTAAGTCCCTTGAAATGAAATTATTTAAATTATGGCAGATATTAAGATCTATTATGGTAAAATTTGACAGTACCGATTAATATTTTCTTTTTTTAAAAAATACCTAACCGCTGATTTTCGTAAACAATTTTCAAAGTTACGAAACATTTCTTTAAATTCTCGCAAATGGTCTTCCTAAGGTAAAGTTGAAAATGAATGTAGATAGTTTTTATCTAATAAGGTGATGTTTTAAAAGAGTTCTTGAACATATTTTTTTTTATAAGTTCACATAAAACTAGATTAAATTTACTTTTTTTCTCCAAACTACATCACATAGTTCAATAAATGTATATTATTGTAGAAAAACCGTTCTCCTTCTTCTTTTGCAAACCACAAGTTGATATGATATACGTATGAGTATCGTATACAAATACAAATATACATAATATTCTATGATTGACTTAAAATAAATGAAAACAAAATAACGACGACAAACTTTGCAGTCAAAGTCACGTTTTGAACATTTTTTTTTTTTATTTTTTGTTTTTCCAGAAAAAAAGGTAGCTATTTGCTAGGGAAAATAGAAAAATAGATTGGGGCGGCAATGAAAAGGGCAACCTTACACCCACATTATGTTGAACATAGCACATATATATTGCATATATCTATATGTACATTGTATACTATTATAGATACAAACATTTTCTATTGTTCAAAACTTCATATCACATTCTAGCTAAGAATTTGTCATATATATGTAAATTTTGCGTTTTCCTATTTTTATGTAATGATGACGAAATATGTAGAGCACACAATGATGATGATGATGACGATGACGACGATGATAAAGAAAGGAAAGAAAGAAAGCAAAAAAAAAAACACGAAGTCCTTGTTAAGCAATTTCATATTAAACACATTTGTTGCTCTTGCTTTCCGTCCCCATATCATCTATCCATGTCGCATGCTCCTTTCTTCCCATCTCATCTCTTGCCGTTGCTTGTTTTCCATTTGTTTTTGAAAGTCAAAGAAAATAGTTGCAACGTTTTCCTTTAGTTCAATGAAAATTATTCGTCTACTTTTATAGAAACTTTAGGATTATTTTGGGGGGATGGTCTCTGCTCTTGAGTTCTCCCTTATTTCAGATTATATTTTGTATTTTGCTGATGGGAGGGATGTTGGTAATTTACGTGCGTGTTCACTATGTTTTTCTTCAGGTAGCTATTTTTGTTTTCGTTTTGGTTTTTTTTTCATTCTTTTGTTCCGGAAAATTGCAAAGTCGTATCTGATTTGGAAAATGTGTTACATGAGATTGCCATTTTTGTTTCCGGAATGGGAAATTTAAAATGGTATATTTACGTAAATTGAAGCTTGAACCTGAAAATGTATCTAATGCTAATCTTGTTTACAATTTTGTTCTACTGTATGTACCTACTCGTTGAGATACACCATATTATGAACGGAGTTGAAACAATATGGAACTCAGAAAAGAAGCATTAAGATAAAGAGTCGTATAGGTTTATTTTAAAAAGAACTAGAGTGCTTAGAATTTTTGAGAAATTGGTTTTTAATCTGGTTAAATGTGATTTAATATTATTTTGAGGGATTTTTCTCTTATACACATAATTACTTGACATAATCTTATTTAAATAAAATAGTTTGATATTAATTAAAAAGTAGATTACGAAATTTGGTTTTGGTTCCGAGAGTTAGGCAAAAATTAATACAATTTAACAAATCCCTGTGAAAACAGTTTATATTATAAAGGGTTTTAGTTTCCACGAATAAGAAGTTTAACACGTTTTGTAAAGAAGAACTTATTATGAGTAAACCTTTTTGCCTTTTTGGATTATAAGTTTTTCAAACATTTGAAAGAAATGTAAATATGTATTTATACCATCCTAAGTTGTATACATATATCTCACATTCATATATTTTTTATCTACCTACGTGTTTAATTTTAACTTTCTGCTTATTATTTTTTATTAAATCAATGTCAGAGTAAAAAATAGAGAATAAGAAAATCATTAAAAAAATAAATATACATATACAAATATCTGTGAGACGAAACAGTCTTGTTTGAATAAATAAAAATCTTTTACACCAAGTCATCGTCAAAAACTTCAGAAGTGGGCCAGCCCTAGATACTTTCAACGTTTTATTTAATTTTCCGAAATTTTGAAATATAAGCCAAGATATTATGTCATCAATAATGAAGAAGCAAGAATTGGTAGCTTGGTTAACCGAGCGAATTGCGTCGTGAACTAACTCGATAAGAAGAAAATTTTGCAAGTTCTTCATCGCCTTCGTACTTCGTATCAACCTTCGTTTAAGGACATTCAATATTCCTTACCATTGTTTGCTGGTGGTGATACATACGATGCTAAGAAATGGATCAGCACTTTTGAGCGAGCATGTGATTCCGTTCACGGTGATAGTGTGTTCAAATTAAAAAGCATTCGCTGATTGATGAAGTCCGATTCCGCTGCCGAAATATTCTTACAAATTGACGAATCAAGTACCTATTCTGAGCAATTCGGAGCAATTTTTTGGCCAATTTTGGACACACTTATTCAGTTTCCGAAATTATTGATAAGATGCGAAGTACTCCATTTGTGTCCTCAAACACATCCATAATGGGCTACATTTTAAAAATTAAAAATGCAAGAGCTTGCATCACGTGCCGATATTGACGAAAAACAAATTATTCAATTTATTATTGATGGGTTTCAAGATCGTTCCGCTAGCATCGCCATATTGTACTCAGCACGCACAATCGATGAATTAAAAAAACTAGCACACCGTTATGCTCAACTACGAGGATCAAATTCAACAGTTAATAGGCCTACAAATTCCACATCACATTCAGCGCAAGTTGCCCAGCATCAAAATGAATCGAAACCTAAAGTCTCTTTTGAAGACTTTTGATGTTTTTCGATGATGAAAAATCATTATGCTTTCATTTCAAAACATGATTCGTTTTGCATAAAATTTTAACTTAAAAAAGAATAACTGTACTTTTTCGAAAAAAAAAATAAATTTTTCATTAAGTATTGAAATTTCGGCTTTAGATAAAAATAACAATTAAGCAGCATTCACATGAGCGCGACCAACGAACGACGAATAAATTACAAAATGTGAGTTTATATACGTTTCAAGACATATTTCCACACAAATTCTTAACAAAACGATAGCAATACCTATAGTTTCTATTTGATTTATGATGCATACTTTTACTTTTCAATATAATATATTAATAAATTTAAGAAAACAAATTTATTCGTTGCGAAAAAAAATTTTAGTTGATACGAACTGTCAAACTTTATTCGCGTTCCACATTATCCACACTCGCAACGAATAAAAAAATCGCGCTTACTAAACCTAAAGAAATCATTCTTGTTTTGGTTTCGGTGGTGAATGTCAAACTTCATTCCCGACGAATTAAAAACTCTCATGTGAAAGAAATGTCAAAATCGACGAATATTCATCCATTCGTTGGTCGTTGGTCGTGCTCATGTGAATAGTGCTTTAAAGCATACAATTCCCGAAACTTAACATACAAAACTCAATAAACACATATTAAACATTTTTAATTGTAACTGGGTCGAATTTCTAAATTTCTGTAATCGATTACTACTAAATATGATCACCTTATAACAATCTTTTAACATTAGTGTTTCTGAGATATTAAGTCACTGAGTAAAATTTCACATAAACAAGTACATCAAAAACATGTACTAACAAATCTCTCTTAATTGACAAAGTTACTGATCTATTTTATTTAATTTTGTAAAATAAAAAAAAACCTTCTAAAAATCATCAAAAGAATAAAATTAACAAAATTCAAAATATGCACAAGGAAAAATAGACAAAATATGTCAATCTGAACTTAAAGAGATTTATATTATGTATTTTTAAACATGTATACTAACCTTTTCTATTAACTTGTCATTTTTGTTTACAAATGAATTAATTTTGTTAACAAAACCTTACTAAAGTAATTTATCAAATCAAATTTGACACATTTTCTAAAAAAAAATAACAGGGTTATCCATTTTGCGGTTTCAAAAGTAAACGTGAATAAAACACACATAAAATATATTTATTTTTTATCATAAAGTTGGAACGTTGACATTGTGTGTGAATCACTGCATCATTAAAATGACCACTACCCAAATTGTTGCAAGCATCGATTCTTTTTAGGTAATTTTCGACCACTTTTTGACACATATTGGGCTGTATCTCAGCCACAACTTGGCAAGTGTTGGTTTTTAAGTGCTCAAGAGTTAAAGTTTTATCTGCATAAACACGGTCTTTCGCGTAGCCCCACAAAATGAAAATGTCAGGAAATGTGTCTTGCAATAAAGCAATATTCGCTCGAGTTGGGTGGCATGCGGCACTGTCTTGTTGGAACCACATAATTCTCCAAGTCATTTTCTTCAACCTTCAGTCTTTGTTGGAAAAAGAAAAATAGAAAACCTATATTCATTTACTTTAGGGGGCAGTTAGCTATCATTGGTTTTTATCATTGAAACCAATCATTCGATTTTTTTTGACAAGTTGGTTATAGCTTACATTGAAAATTTCTGTCATTGGACACAAATTTCCTGATTGGCATCAACGTGGTAAGAGTTAATCATTCAAGTAAAACTGACAGGTGATTCCCACAAAGAAAATGTACAGCTTTCAGTGCAACGATTTTGTTCCAAAATATGAAATCAATAATCAGCGGTTCATTGAAAAGAATTTCATCATTAAAAATTTGAAATATTAACTAAAAGAAAAGTGCTGGGCTAGATAATGTATTTTTTTTTTTGTAGAAAAAATCTACGACTCATCAACTTTGGCACCAGGCATAATACATTTTATTCTCTTAATCGCTTTTAAATCTCGCAATAAAATTTTCAATGATTCAAACCAATGATAGGCTACAACTGGCCTCTTAATTCAATAAATTATGTTCATAATGCATTTTCTGATTGAAAACAAAACTACAATTTATCACTATATATTACTAATATAATATAGCAAAAACTTGATAAGAATTATTTCTTACATTATCACATTCATGAGTATTCGATATATCATGAAAAATAATTTATTGCTACTGTGAGGTAACACATTTAAAAAAAAAGGAATACAAAAATGTGCTACAAGGAAAACTGAAAAGTTGGGGCAACATAAATTTATTTAAAAAAGACTACTAGAAGTTGCTGCTAGCAAATATACAAAAATGATTAAAATACATTTTAGATTCTATTTTGTACTCTGGAAATTCGTTTCAAAACATTATTTTTGAATTTTTTTTAGTTGCACGGGAAGCAATGATGGTTGTTGTCATTAATTTGTAAGTTGAGGATATCAAACTTTGTCGACTTTTCTGTTCAGTAAGATTTGGCAATTCATCAAGAATTATTTAAAGATTAAACGCTGGAGCCTTCATCGAACCTAATATCTTTCGAAAGTAGTAGTGAGCTGCCGTTTTGATTGATTTTTTTTTCTAAAACTAAGCACCTCCAAGTCAAAGATATTTGGTTCCAATTAGATGGCGCAACGGACAACCCAACGCTATTAACTATCAATTTATTTCAAGAACAATAAGTTGACAATCTAAGTTCCAAAAGGTGTCCTCTGTTAATTGACCACCTTGTTTATGTGACTTAAAGATTACTTCTTATGTGGCTATATGTTAAATCGTTGGCTTATTTCGACAACTCTAGGAACATTTGAAGAACCGTAGTCGCCATAATGATTTATTGAGATTATTAATAACTCGCAGCCATTTTGGACATATGTTAGACATCATTTTTACAAATTAAAAGATTATATCATTTCTTTTGTGTTTGAAGATAAAACAAAATTAAATCAAATTAGGTAGCGCAACAGTCCGTTGAGAACTAATACCTAAAGTGGCGTAAAACTCTCATCCATTATAGTGTGCGATTAATGTTGACAGGGATGGAGGGGACCTACAATTTTAAGCCGAATCCGAACGGCTAATTTGAGAAAGCACTTTGTCAATTCCTCGCAAGAGGCAGTACCCGTGAAAAATACTTTAGATGGCTGGCACAAAAAGGGATTGAATCCAAGACCTATGGCATGACAGTGCTATGCACTTACTATCACGCAAAGATTACAACCTTGTTAAAAAACACTCAATTTTTCGATTGCATTATATTATATGATGTTTATTCTAAATCTACTTAAAATTGACTGATTGCGTTATATGACCTATTAATTTTTGATAATAAGGATATAAAATTGATAAATATAAAATATTTAAGGAAATTCAAAGAAAGAAAATAAGTAAATTAAAAAGTGTTTATACTTTTCAAAATACAATTCAATTCATTTAATGGCACAGATATGAAATATTATTTATTCGAACTTTTTAATTGAAGAAATTAGAAAAGAAATTAAATGTACAAGCTTTTATCTAACAGCTTAAAGCGGTTAATCAATTTATCTTATACCTACGTTTCATAACAAACATTTGATTGATGTAGAATTTAAACGCAGGTACCTAACATAATTTTGGAACATTTAACTTGCTCATAACTTTTGAACATTCTCGAGAAATCTCTAAAAATATGATGGTTCTAACATATTTTTCAACAAAGAATATTTAATGCATTTCTCATTCTATTGGTTAAAAAGTTGTTTTCAAAAAATTAATTTTGCACACAAAATTCGGATTGAAAACTTGAATATATTACGTCTCATTTGATTTAAACATTGAAAACTTACTTTATATCTTTAAAATATTATGACGTTTTAAATATCTTTTTTATTTATTAATTTTATGAAAAAACACATATTCGTATGTTCATAAGTTTTCAGATTATTTGAAAAATGCTTCATTCTGTCTCCTCAATCCGAATTCAAAAAAATGTTTTTTTTTTATATTTATTGAACCAATTCTAACCTTTTGACAATGAGAGGATGTTGCTCTCGAGATGCCATTGACACTGCTCTGCCTGTTTATACCTCTGCTTTCCGATACACAACAACAAAAACACTGCTTCATCTTCAAACACCATCTTTTTCCAAATTCCTGCAGATTCCTTCCCTCTGTACCTTTCATATCTCTTATACCCACCCCGAGACCTGAGATACAAAAATGAAAAAAAGTCAAAGTCATTCCTGTATCGCATTCGGACACCACCGTTCCTTCCACGCTACGCTTCCCGTCGTTCGTCGGTCTTGTGATGTCTGTCTTGTCTTTTTGCTCCTCTAAATAATGATAACCAGCAGCGGCAGCAGCAACAGCAGTGAATTCAGAATACCCACGTCCGCGCTCCTCACCCTTGCAGACCAACATACCAAGCTATGATAATTCTGGTTTGGATTCCATTTTTGTGAAGTCGTATTATGTACGTATAGATAGGTATAACGGTATAGAGGTACGAATCAAATGAATTTTTGTTTTCTTATTTAGTTTTTGGTCATGGATGAGTTTTGTGTTCATGATTTCCACATGATACCGGGGTTAAGTAGGAGTATCCGCGTCATCCATTATTCCATGCGGCACCCAAAATGGAAGCTCGCACTCGAACCCGCACAGATGGAAGAACTTTATTCAACGTCTTCTCAAAATAAATGACAGACATCTCGCATAGCACGTATATAAAATTAAAGTGGATGTTTTTTTTTTTTTTTTTTTTTTAAAGAAATGAGAACTCGCAAGATTGTAGAAGAAGAGGGCGGACACGGACTGCGCAACGCAAGACGCAATCAATTGATTAATGTAATTTCGCGCCTCAAAATTCAACAGCAGAATATTTAATTTTATTTTATATTTTTGACTATGATAAGGAAGAATTTCTTGAGGGACATAACGAACAGAAAAAACTGACTTAATTCTGAAGTGCTGCGGGTAATCGTGAATATATTTTTTATCAGGTGAATTTCATTTGTCTATTAAATATCTAGTAACAAAAATAAATTATTAAAAATACACATGTTTTAGCAGAAAAATTATTTATTTAATCAAATGCGAATATTAAGTTATAATCTGTTATGGGCTGGGCGTATAGAATTATTTTTAATTAGTATTCATAACATTTAATAAAATAAAATAAATTGATAAGTTACTGATTAAGAAATGATTTGTTTGTGATTCTAGAATTTTGTTGAGAATTATCACTAAGATAATACTAGATTTTAGAAAACTCTATGCAGAAGTTTTAAATTGAATGGGTGGTTCAAATATACCTAAATTTCTTTTTAAAAAATTAATAAAATGTAGAAAATTAAATTCATTCTTTGAATTATGGTATTATCAACATTATCGGAATAATTATGTAATACAACGAAGTTCCCGCCACTGCTTAGGGTGTTAGTTTCGAGCTGTAGTGCTTTAGGTTTTCGAATAGCTTAGGTATTTTCAGTATTATAGTGCTGTTACTTTACGGTTTTCTACAAAAAATCTTCAAATAGCAGCTCCGATCTAACAAATTCATAGATGTTGACGATTACCATTTTTAATATGGTTTTAAAAGAAACCTGTCCAGTGTCTACATCGTATTATTGGGTACCACACTGTAAGCCTTTTTCGTTTCAATTGCATACGAAGCATACAAATTTTCTTAAAAATCAGTGCAAAGTATTTTTTGTTATTTTAGGAAATCAAAATTATTTTGAATTGTTTGGGTGCATTCAAATGCTACAATGATTTTGAAAATAAAAATATGTATGTATACACTTCGTGTCACATGAATAGGAACAAGCTTTTTTTGTTTTTCATTTGACGATATTTTTCAAATCCAAATGTGGAATGAATGAAGTATGTATTAAGTTTATATTGCAAATTTTGGATTAGGTTGATAAATACAAGTATTATGGCGGGTTTTCCGAACAAGGTCATAAAAAGTAATTGTTTCTTTGTGTCATAAATTTACCTATTATAAAATAAAAATAAATAAATTAGGTGGCGCAGCAATCCGTTGAGAACTAGGGCCTAGTGACTTACAACTCTCATCTCAACCATTCCTGTGTGCGAGTAATGTTGTCAGGAATGGACTGGACCTACAATTTCAAGCCGAATCCGAACGGCTAATTTGAGAAATTACTTTTCATGACAAGAATTACTCTTGGAGAAATTGTCAATTCCTCGAAAGAGGCAGTACCCGTGAAAGAAAAACTTTAGATGGCACATGCAGGGATCAAACCCAAGACCTTTGGCATGACAGTCCAACGCAAAAACCATCACGCCACGGGTAGTTGTTAGCCTGTTTTAAATCAGATTAAAGGATACTCTGATTGTTTGAAAGCTTAGTAAGAGTATAAACTTGATAGAATCAAGAAGTATGAGTAGAGGTATCGGGATATCGGCAAAACTATCCGTTTTATAGCCAGCAAAATTAGAAGAAGTTCAAGTGTTATATACCACTACCTAAAGGATTTAGAGAGGTGTGGAAATAACCTCAAAAGAAGAGTCAAGAAAGCCACATTATTTCAGAAAAAGAGCGCGATAGTGAGAGCCTTTTCAAATTCCAATCTTTCCATTAGTAAATTCAAGGCAGAAGCTGGGGTAAATGCTAGTAGATGGAATGTTTCTCAGTTTTACAGACACCAAAAAAATGAAGAAAAAACCACCATAGAATGTTGCACGCAAGAGCCAATACCTTAATTTTTGCAACAAATCACAGTGGGTGGAATCAAACTTGGTATACCGTCGTCCTATTTTCCGATGAAAAAAAAATTAATTTGGACAGACCTGATGGACATATAGCTGCTATTTTCATGATTTAAGAAAGAAAAAAAGCTATTTTGAAAAACGTCACAGCAAAGGAGGCGGTGTAATGGAATGGGGAGCAATAACCTATTGCGGGGCATTTTATCTGGATTTTAAAAGCTCTAAAACGACGGCAATCACTTAAAAATCGATTCTGGAACGAACTTTTCCGCAGTTTTCCGAATTATTTGGTGGACAACTATGGGTTTTTCAACAAGATAATACACCAATACATACCACGCGGATAACAAAAGCCTGGATTCAGGGCAAAATGTGAACCTATTACCATGGCCCCCATATTCTCCTTATCTGAAAATCATGAAAAACATGTAGGGATGGCTTTTAAGAAAAGTCTACAAAGGAGGACGGCAATACGAAAAACCGTATTTGCTGAATCATCTGACAGCACTCTATAAATCCATACACCATAGGTTACTTGAAGTAATTCAAAAATCGGGAGGAAGCAGACAATACTAAAAATTATTTTAATCCATTCAATAAAACCAGTTTTACCTAAACCATAAGATTTGTTGGTATTTTCTTTACTTTAAAGGGTCTAACAGATAAATTTAAATCTTGTCCCTATTCATGTTACACGAAGTGTATATTTTTATATAAAATAAATTCAACTCGATTAAATTATTTCTACGAGATTTTACAACAACTTTGAAATAAAAATATGTAAAACATTTATCCAAAAAAATTAAACTGTCAAAATAAATTCACTAATAAGATTTCTTTAATTTAAATTTAAGACTAAGAAAGTCAAACTTCAATCGACATTCTAAATAAGGTAATGTTTAAAGTTGTTGCAAAGAAATATCTTACATTTCACTCTTTTTTTCCAATAAACTATTTAAATGGTGAAATTTATTTCTCAATTAGTTTCAAAGTGAAATTCTTGAAATTTTTAATTCAATTAAATACCAGCCCAAATTATATTAAGACAATAGAAAGTGTTGCCTTATCTGATGACTCATCCCAACACCATTGCCATGTAATTAATTTACTATCTCTTGATTCAACTTTAATTCAAGAATTTGATTAAAATCCTCCAAACAAAAGTATTCCTCTTCCAATGGGCAATTTTATTACAAGGACTTATATTACATATATTTTTGCTGCAAATAATCTTCTTAGTTTCGGTTGATTTCATGTTATCCCATATATGTATATGTATACCTTCTCCTATAAACTTTGATGCAACACCAATGCGCATTCCAATAAAAATATATCAAAATGAATATAGAGGGATAGGAAACTTTGACAGAGGAGATCTTGAAAATCTCATCCAGAAGCTATCCAAAGTTTTTGGTTCATAAAATTCTCAAATCCCTTTCATTGTCTTCCTTGCACAAGGATCTCTGGATGGTGATGGTTTGCTTTTTGCTCCTTTCTTTTTGTCGGTCTTATTGCTATTTTTTCTTTCATCTATCCATCTCTGGGATCCTATCAACCGAACTTGCCTTTTTTCGTGGCATAATCTAATCCAGTTCATGGGTGATTTGAGGTAGAACGTATATCTGTATCTATATATCTATCTTAAGTACGTATACATATCTTAGTATAGTTTATGTGAATTTATTCGGTAAATGCCCTCTATTTTCTGTCGTCCGTCCAACTGACGACGATGGTCTAGGGTTCAATCTCATTTAGGTATCCGACTTTGGCTATTGGCTCCCTAAGTCAAAGATCGAACTTTTAATCCCTCTTGCAACATTTTTCCAAATGAGATTTTAGTTTTTTGTTCGAAATACAAAGAAAAAAGTATCTTTATCCATTTATCGCTTAAGTGTAAATTGGATTTGCTTCGAAAGTGATATTTTTGTTCTTATATTCGTATAGCTAGTAAATTTGGAAACACTCTTGCAGCTAATATAGCAATGGCGATAGCAAATGCTCGAATGAAAAATCATTGAACCCTCCCGTCTCCTGTGTCCCGCGTGACAAGAAATAACTAAAAAAAAGAAGAAAATCCAAATAATGTGACGATATAGAAAAATAAATAAACATTTTTCTATTTTTCATGGAATTTCATTTTTACTGATTAAAATGTCTGTCAGTCATACAACCACTATACAATTTATGTATAGATACAGATACTCCTAGCACAAGTTCGTGATTTACTTCAATAGAATGAAATCATTTTTATTCTAAGTGGCCCCATCCTATATAGATATAATAATGAATGTACAAAGCATATAAACAAAACTTAAACTTGTAGGCTAAAATTATAGATATATTGAATTTGGTAAAATAAATTATGTACAAAATGTTGAACGAAAAACAAAATTCTCAAGGAGATTACCATTATCGATAGATACTTTTGTCTTATTGGCAGAATAATTATTAAAATTGGAAGATGATTTTCATTTTTGTTTGTTTTTGGTTTATCATTATGAGAAACCTATTCAAGATAGATATTTGTTGTCAAACTCATTTGTATGATTTTGATATCGCTTTGCAAGTTTCTGCGTTCAAAGAATATTTTGTTTTTTTTTTTTATAAAACAAAACAATATTAAGACAAAGCATGTGGGTCGTTATTTAATTTTAAGAAATAAATTTGAATTGATATGAATATTCACAATGTCTGAATTTTTGACAAAAATCATTGATCTTTAATTTTGGACTTGAATAACCTCAAAATGAACCACACAATTAATGATGCACACACCTTTTTTCTACATGCGTCTTAAATATATGTTAAGTAGGCTGGCATATTTTAAAGATAAACACATTTTATTTTCACAATGACTTATATCTCATCTAGGGAGGTTTTGGCTTTGATCACAAGCCGATAGTTTGAATTATAAACAAATTATGTATGTATGTATATTGCTTTGCAGAAGTTTATGTGAATGATGAATTGAAGCCTTATAGCATACAGATTGAATACCCTTAGACAATCTCGGAAGGGGTTTGGTGGGCGTAAAAATTGTTTTATAATTTTAAGATACTTAGAAGAGTTTTTATTTTTAGTGCTGTTATTTATTGCGATAGTCGTGGTAGAAAATACAAATTAAGTCTAGTATTTTTTGAAAAAGATTCAATAAATCTAAAAAAATATTTTAAATTTTCAATTTACTATAAAAGCACTAATTTTCAAACAAACATTTCGATAGCAATTTTTTACTTTTTTCGAAGCTATTCCAATGATTTTTCTAAAATTGTTTGTACATTGGAACCTTTAATCAAAAGTTATTACTGATTTGTAAGTGTTTTGTTAAATAGCTTACTTTAAATATGTTTTTGTTTTCAAAATGTAATTTAAATATTTGACTATTTCACAATTAAATTAATAAGTTGGCGAAACAGTCTATAGAATGTCATTGCCTTGTGACTTACGACTCTCACCCATCCGTCTATGTGAATCAAGTCAGAGACAGAGACCTACAGTTTATGCCGAACTGCTAATTGAAAAAAAAAAAACACCTTTTATGACAACACCTTTTATTGAGGATTACTCAATTATTCCTCACAAGAGGCAGTGCCCTTAAAAAACTTTGGGTGTCACAGGCAGAGATTGAACTGAAACAAGGGTAATCTACACTAATATTATAAAGGGGAAAGATTTGTATTTTTGTATGTAACGAATAAACTCAAAAAGTACTGGACCGATTTTAATAATTCTTTTTTCATTATCATTATCACTGAGTAACATAGGCTATATTTAGTACTGGATTACTATAGAAATCTTTAGAAATTCCTATGAAAACCAACCGAAGGTGTTAAAAAAATTAGCCATAAAATGTCTTTCATCGCATACGCTGCGAAGAGTATTAATGATAGGACAAACAAAATTTTTCTAATTTAGTAATTCATGGTCGTTTTAATTAGCATGCTTATAACTTAAATATCTGTACCTATTTATGTCTACCCGTGCGAAGCCGGGACGGGCCGCTAGTATTTTATATTTGGTGTTAGTTAAATTTTTTCCTTTAAAAAATCATTAAATAAATAATTCCTTCTGAAAAGAAAACAAAATATACCTTAGAATATTTTTTCACAAATTCACTTTAGGGTAGGAAAACCTTGGCTTGAATTATAAATTTTTAATTTTTGGGAATGTTTTTTTTTTAATTTGTTTTGTTTTAAATAAAAGTTTTTAAACAAAAGTTAAATCAATAAATGTTTGATAAAGTTTCTGGATATTCAAAATAAGACTAGATAGCCAAAAAATATTTCCTTTAAAATTTCCTTAAGTTACTGAAATTAAATCAATATTATGTTTTTGAAAGAGGTATAGCTAGGTCCATTTTCTTTGCTTTCGATGTATTTTTTTGGGATTTGCGTTTGTTAGTATACATTTATCGAAATACCTAATGAAAATATGAAAGTATACGGTTTCTAGTCTCAAATGGAATAACATCATTTTCATTAATAAACAAAATTGTTGAAAATAATAGCGGCAAAAATCAGAACATTGCAGCAAACCAACAATTTTTATAACTCTACATTAAAAAACAAAAAAACTAAATCTTAACAAAAATTAAATCAATGTATATTTTTCTTATTTTTCATGAAAAGCGGTTATATTATATAAGAAAGTAAATAAATTAATCATATCGGTTTATTGCCTTATTATGGGTCTTGAAGTATAGAAAACACTGTTGATTCTTAATTTTACCTGTTTTTTTCTTCAAAATTTAAATTAATTTCAAAAGACTCTTAGTCTTAACATTTAAGTTTTTCCAAATGGTCATCTTTGAAAATTTTAGAAATCCCAAATTAATTCTAATCTTTAAAAAATTCCTACATATGTATATTAAGATTCAGAGTATTAAAACCCCTGTTTACAAACAAACAATTTTATACTTATGAGGCTCCAGAGGAATTCTCAAATTGTGGAATAACTAAAACGACGAATAGATCCGTTTACAGACAGTGTACCCGATTTAACTGAATTTAAATTTTCACCGTAATTTTAATTTATTTTCTATAAAATTCATAATTAAGTCAATTTAATTAGTTTCTTTTATCATTGCAATATTAAAAAACGACATCACATACTCCGCCTAATCGGATGCCTCAAATAAATATGTTTAAATTAATTTTATTAATTATTTCAATAAATGAAATAAATTCTTTTAATAAAAACAGTAAATTTGTAGTTACTTAAATCTTAAAACATTAACTCCTCACTCATACAATTATACCACAAAATTGTCCTGCTAGCAGCGTTGTTAAATGAACATGTTCAAAAATGTTTAAGGTTTTGCATTAACTGCCATTCTAAATAAAACAATTCAAAATGGCGTCTTAAGAATGGGATTTCTTGAAGGTGTTGTATTGGTTATAAGCATGCGCCAAGTTAGTCACTATATAGATTCAAACAGAACTATCGAATATCAGCCATTTTGTTTTTTCGATTTTCTCAGCATAACCTTAGCTACACCCAAAATTTTTAAAATTTTGTTCGAGTTTTAGATTAAAATACTTATTAAGATGTCATTTTGTTCGAAAAAAGCACGCAGAGAGTTATATTAACATTTACAATCGTTATAAGAGTATGTCACTAAATCCGCACGCAAAACATATGGAGCAATTTCCGCCAAAATTTTGTAAAAGCAAACAAAATTTTAAAGTTGCTTTATGAAACGTCATCCCATGTGACGGCCTGTATTTTAAGGAATTTTTAGGATTTTTTTTTACGACCAGTAAATAGATACAAATTTTTTAAGTTTATTATCATTTATTAATATATGTAGTTTGACAGTGTAAATATAAAATTTGAATTAAAAATATTGTAAAGAACACGAGTTACACCGGTGTGAACAACTCCACCTCGAAAAAATGGGCTCACACTTCCTCCACGATTCCGGCTGATTGGCTTATCAAAAAAAAAAAAAGTAAACGGCGGCGTTTTAATCTGTGAGCCTAAATGCATTTAATGAACTATCATCAAATGAATATACCAAAAATTAGACTTTTGGGAGATATTTGAAAAAAAAAGTCGCGAATTTTGCGTTTTTTTTTTGTTTTTTGTTATAAAAAAATCGAAATTTTTGGAATTTTTGCTTGTCGATAGTTTATTCCATGTGTTTACATGTGCTGAATCCAAATCATCAAATTTCAAGTCATTCGGTCAAGCCGTTTTTGAGATACGATGGAGGAAAGTTTTGAGAAAAACTCGTTTAAAGTTTCAAGTCCTCTTAACTATGAAAATATCAACTTACCTTTCAATCGGCAACGCCTGGTCCATAGAGTATTCCTTCCTCTTCTTCTTGAAACTCTTTCAAAGCAGATTGTTCAGCTCTTGAATCAATTCTGGCTTGTTTAACGGCATTACTTATGTGCCGCTCAGAACGTGAAATTCGCTTTTCATCACGTTTCTCAACATAAGTATGGGCTTCGCGGCCTATAGGGCATCCCATATTTTTGTATTACTACAGTATCTCCATACGGTTTAGCATCTAGGATCCCTTTGTAAGTTTTACTGTCACCATCGCCGCCGATGTATATAAGATACTTTACCCCATATTTGTCCATGGACCTGCTGTATCTTTAAAACGCTTTGAATTTTGAAAAATCCCTTTACTACCGTATTCTAGACATAATAAACTAGGAATTTATGAAATAAAATCGATTTTTTGAACCCATCACATGGGATGACCCCCTTAAGTCAGAATTGAATATTATTAACAGCACTAATGCGACATAACAATACGGCTTAAAGTGGTACGAAAAAGAAATCAAATTTTTTGTATCATTAATCAAAATTCAAGTTACTATTAAATGGTAGAAGGGTTCGCTTCTAATCACAAATCAAAATTTTTATGTAATTTTCGTCATTATTTATTAAAAGTATAAAAACTTTACTATTTTAAATTTTAAGTCAAAAAACAAAAATTCAACCTTGATAATGAACTCATGATGCTGAATTTCTTTTATGTCTTGATATCATGTTATTTGAGTAGCTGCTTAAATAAAGGTAGTTTTTTTTCAAGTATAAATCAAATTTTTACAAAACTTTGATAAATGTATAAAGTTAAACCTACCTCACCTGTTTCCATATTATGCTTGGACATAAGTGTAACTATTTCATTAAAATTACAAAAAAAATGTTTAAACAAAAGAAAAGCTCCGCTAATTTAAAATTCAAAAAGAAAAAAATACACTTAGTAAGGCGCCGCTGTAACAATAAAACCAAACACTTAAACAAAAGGTCTTTTATGTAAAGACTAACATTTAGAGTAAATTGGAATCATGAAGCGTAAAGCTTAACATGAAAACTGATTAATTGCTACACTCTTAGCAACATAACAATTAAATTTAGCATTCCATAGGTGTTGTATATAAAATCAAATAAGGTGGTTTGAGTGATACATTAATTAAATTATTTTTGTTTTACCTTTAAAAAGCATTTTAAAAAAATTAGGTTTTCTTATTTTAGTTAAATAAAATGATTAATTGATCTTTGTGAATCTTTTTTGTTCCCATAATATTATTTGTGTAATTAAAGTTGGTTAAAGTTTTTTAATCATTAAAAAAAATGTTATTAAAAAACTATTTTGATTGATTTTTTGGATTTTATTCTTTGCAAATTTTAAACTTCCTTACAAATTAGTTATTTTCTGGATAAATTATTATCGTTTATATGTGGAACATTAAGTTTCTGGAATTTAAATCTAGTTTTGTTATTAGGATTTTCTTTTATAACATAGAGGAAATATATTTATCTAGAGTCCCGACTTAATGGGTTTGCTCTCTTTCGGCCTACAAACTAAATTGAGCGAATTTTGCCCATTAGCATAAGCATGTGTTAGTTGTCCCGTCCATTTCTTATGGGAAAATGCAGATTCTATGTAGTTGTTACGGGCTTTTAAGAGAGTTACCTCAAATAAAATTTGAGGGTGTTTCAGGCAAGACGGGTACCAGTCGGGACTCTAGATAATATATTTCCTCTATGTTTTATAAGAGCGAGTGTCATTCGTTTTCTGAAACTTGTCAATTATATTTTGATAGTTTCCAAGACTACGAGTATATTGTTAGATTGGATGTGTGTTGTTATTTCTCAAAATCCAATTTTCGAATGCGACATTTTGTTTCATCCCAGCTACGATATGTTTTACTACTTTCGTTTTTAATAGTCTACTATGTGTATTTGTTAATATTTTTTTGTATCAGTTTTTGAAATAGGTCTTTCAACGCAGACTGCATTTCCCCAAAACTAGGAAATTTTTACCTGGGACAACTTATTCTTTCGTCGATTTATGGTTTTTTTTTCCAAATATTTGGTACTTAAATTATCTTTATTTAAACTATCAATTTCGAAAAAAAAACAAGCTTTTATTTTGTTTTGCATGTCACCAAACTTAACTCGGGAAAAATTCTTCCAAGTATGGAGAAAAGCGGGAAAAAACCTTTTACTTTTAAGTCCAATTTTAATGACCAATAAATTAAATACAAAATAATGAATTATCAATTTAAATTTTCATAAATTTCAATTATCCATACATTTAAGGTATTACTCATTAAAAAAAAACGAATCAAAAATTTGAAAATAAAATTGGGGATAAAAATAATAATTTAACCTCTCCGCTCTAGGAAATCCCACTTAATGGAAATTCAATTTAAATTTTAAATTTAATTCAATTTTCTTTCTTATGATGCTCTTCTTTTTCCTTATTGTGTTTGATAACTACTAGTTTATTCCTTCAGTTTTCTTCAGGAATACTGGTTGAAACTTGACTTTTCGTAAGGTAAATGGTGAAGTTGTTTTGAGTTTTGAAATGAAAAAAAGGAATATTAAAAGAATAAGAGCAACCTCAATGAATGTATTTTTACACGTAAGAAAATGGGGAAAATGATTTTAAATTATTGACTGCATAACAAATACTAACATTTTGAAGGTTTAAGTCCTTTGCATATAATTAATTATGGAGGTAGCTAGATTTAAGTTTTCTATTTAAACTTAATGTTTAAAAAATATTTTCATCGCAGATTTGAACTTTGTTTATTAAGACATAAGAACAAATTATAATCTATCTTTTGAAAAATAAGAATGGTAAGTATTGTTAATAAATGAATCAAAATCAAATAATAAGAACATCCAGTAAAAACCAATTGTGTGCTAATTAATTATACTAGAAGTAAATAAATTTTCTAATTGTTCAACCTTAAAATCAAACATAAACATAAAAATCCACATAAATGTATGTGAAAAACTGCAATACTCATTGATACTGAACCAAATAAATTGGTAGAACTGTCGAAGCGTTACATACATTATTTCATGAACTCTAAATTTAACTCCCGTTCTACTTTTAATCCAGTTTAATAGCTCATAAATTAACAATTTGATATAAACACCTTCATATTTTAAACAAAATACTTTTCAAAGATTGACTACAGAAAAACCAAGACCTAGGACAATCTAGAATAGCGTTTAAGATTTTTGGTTTTATTAATACATTTTTTTTTATTTTTATTGTAGTTGTTTTATTTATTTTTTTAATTGCTTTTAAATTAGAGTTTGCAAACACCGAACAATACAACCAACCAAACCGAAACAAACCAAAACCAAAACCAAAGAAAAAAATCTCCATTTTTATTACCCGGCCAAAGTGTCATAAAATTGTTTTATAACCGCAGTTCAAGGTCAGTGTGCCTCGAATAAATTTTATGATGGGAATGCTTAATGTTTATTTTGTCTGACACAAGACTTAGGTAGATATGTAGAGTTAAAAATTTCTGTTGACAAACGTCATCATCTTGTCTATATAAGTCAATCATCATTCAAAGTAAAGAACAACAAAATAGAATTTCTAAAGTGCGTATAGAGTTAATAAATATTTTCATTGCGAATTTTTGTCTCTATACAAAGTTGTTCCAATTAGTTCTTGTTTTTTTTTTTCCTTTTTTTATGGGAAAAATATTCTCAAAACCACTCAGACTGGTTAAAAGCATCACATGTTTAACAAAATAATTGTATCTAGTTGTTTTATGGCTTTTCTATACCACCTACTCCTGTGCCTGCCTGTCATAATTGAACAGTTTTTCTTTTCTGTTTTCAAGATGGAGGCGATGATAGAAGCATCTTCTCAAACAACTTTGTATGTAGATACTTATTCCAATTAACATAAACTCGTTGCTGCTGATGCTGATGTCGATACCCGCTTTCGGATTTTTTTTCTTTCAGCTCCCAACTCAGCTCATCATGCGTCAAAATGCAGCAACTAGGCATAAGACGAAATAAATTGGTATACTCTACCGGACAAATCGTGAACTAAACGCAATTCCAACTAGGAAAAACCAATCATTATAAGAAATTCTTATCAGAACGACATTAGCCCACAAAGAGGCCCACCGTCAAATCCCAATGAGAATGTTGTAAAATGTTATTAATTGCTACTTTAAATTTCCATCAGATGGCGCTGTGTCTGCAGAGCAATTCATGAGAAAGAGATGCAAAAAAAGTCGGATGCTGGCTGAGGCTGGCGCAGCATCACAATTGTCAGATAAAAATTTAAACCAGTGTGTGGTGGGGGTTGGTTTTTTTATCTCTCTTCTTCGTCGGCGTTCTCGTACTACCTTGCGCTCGCACTTTGGAATTTAAAGCAGTTGAAGTATGCAAATGTAGTGGTGGACATTTTCAGTTGGGCGTGGTGACGGAAGGAAGCCATCATGCCTTTTGAAAACAACCAACACTTAGGCACTAATTCTATCCAATACTACCAAAGTTTTGGATTTTGTAGTTGTGTTGGCGAGGGCACTAACACTTCCATAGAATCAAGACACTAGGGTACCCCTTTGTTCTCTGATGGCGTTCCTTGGTAGTTTTGTTGTTGTTCGTATCTATGCCCATAACGATTTTTCTAACCAAACAACCGCACAGCTTGGGATGAGTAGGTATCTAGAGTGAGTTGCCATTTCGTCAGCTTTCGTTAGTTTCCACATTATTTTTTTCATTTTTCTTGTACTTATTTTGTTTTCCTGGGACTTTTGCAGAAGTTTTGTTTATTCAACCGAGGAAAAGAAAAAAGCTGGAAAAAGTTCTAGAATCGATTTTCCATTGTGTTATAGCTTTGTATACCTATTTATATATACCTTTCCTTACCTATCTGCCAACCTTAGGACGAAGACGAGATTCTGAAGATATCTGTTTTGATATAGCAAACGTTGTTGGAAATACTTCGTTGATGATAAATTATAGCTTGACGAGGCCTGGCAGACTATGGAAGGCCATCAGCAGCCGTGATTTGATTGATGTTGTTTCCTTTTTCGATATTGAAACGAACACCATATGCAGATTATTTGCAGCCAGCAGCTATAGAAAACTTCTTCGTCATGCAATCAATTTTCGTTTCGTTCTTTTTGTTCTTGTTTTGGTTATTGTTTTGTTTGGTTTTTGGTTATGTATTTCGTATCTATGAGAATAGTTTTTTTTGAAAAAAGTATCTCGTGTATCTATAATAAATTATCCTGAATATATTCTATTTCAAAGCATATTTTGTTTTGCTATTTGACTTTGGCTTGATTATAAAAATGTTATTGAATGTTTGTTCTTATGTGGGTGATTGTGCCTAGTTTATTATTTATTGATTTTCTTTTGTGTTTTCCTGATTAAGTTTTTTTGCTTTTGATCCTTTTTTCCGAAAGTTTGAAGATATTTTATTCCCGAAACATTTTTCTAGCAAAAACTAATTAATGAATTTCGTTTTGTTTTGTTTTTTTGCTTACATTCATGCATACCCAATTATTGATTATTGAATTTTGCCGTCGGCTGATTAAAATTTGTTCTTGATAGAATAGAAAAAAAAAACTATTCCTATAAATCGTATCAATTATTCTAAATCACATGATTAGATTATGATAGATGTAAGATAAAAGTTTCAACGTATTGATTTAATTAATTTAAGATTTATATTTGTTCTTCTATATAGATTTCTATTAACCGTTTGCGTGTTAGGAACAAATTAAATTCCTTCAAAATATCTATCTCATGAGTGTTTGCTAACTTTTTCCTTCGAAAAATTGATGGTATGTTTATGTTTATGTCTTTTCAAGGATACAAAAATATTTCTTTTTGAAACCATAGGTTATTAGACATATTATTTTCTTCTATCCAACATCTTGAGAGTTGGAAAAACATATTTAAGCTCAATATTGATAAAGTATTATAGATATTTGTATGGCCTTGAACGCATATATTTTGTCCTTTAGTAATAATGTAGTTATATTGTAAACAATCATTTCCAAATGACTTTAGATAAACAATTAAAAAAAAATATTATACAATTTGTTAAATAACATGTTAATTTTAATTTGTTTAAGGGTTTCATTGTTTTGCTTGGTTTTAATGATACAAATTTAGAGGAAGCAAAATTATGAATCAAAGTGCTTGGTTTATTAAAGAAGAGATAAGTATTACAAGAAATATCAGTTAATAGGTACCAGTGAAAATAATGTAAGTGGTCCATTTTTGGACTCAATACAGAGACAAAAGATATTTTGACAAAGCCAATTTAGTCTAAATCTAATAAAGAAGTATTAATTTCATGCTGTCTGTGTTGAATTTTTTTACCTAAATCTAATGTGGAAAAATTGTTTTTATCATATTTGACTATTTTAAGTGACGGGAATGAAATCAAAGTGTCATAATTTGCATCTTTGTGTTAAAATATTTGAGCCCTTAAGAGTTCTTAATACTTCTTATAACTTCCGCATTGCGCTTTCCTCCTTTCATAGGATTTATTCGTACATTTAAGAATTATTCTTTGTACCTTCGGATTTCTGCTTTCTTGAAAATAAGGCACACTTTTGTTGACATCATTTTGGTCCAAACTGAACAAATTAAAATCTTTTGTAAATAATAAACCTATTTTTAAAATGTTGAATATTACTTCCAACTCTGTTGTATGAGCTTTCACAAGAATTTTAAATGTCCCTTTCAGGAAATTCAAACAATAATACAAACATAATTTTACCTACTTAGGGTAAAATTTTAATACAAATAAAAAAAACACGATACAAGTGAGAAAAGGAAGCATTTACGTAAAGACCGACGGGCGGTATGAAGAAATCCGAACTTTTTCGTATAATTCTCCATCATCGCAGTTTAAATTGGTAACTGTTTGTCCAGTTTTTTGCCTTATTTCGTCTGGTGTTCCTCAAGAGTCAATATTGGGTCCTCTTCTTTTCTGTATCTACGTCAATGAGCTTCCAAGTTTGATAAAAACTGTTCTTGTCATCTGTATGTCGACAACTTTTAACTTTATTTCAGTTGCCCTTTTGGACTCATTGAGCATGGTGCCTCTAATATCAATGAAGACCTAGACAAATTTTCAAACTGGTCTTACTTAAATGGTTTTTTCTTGAACCCTTTAAAGATATAAAAGTGATTTCTAAAAACATTCTTGATCTCTCTTTCTTACCCTCGATTTTGTTAAGTAATGCGCCCATTGAATATGTAGAGACTGCTAAAAATCTAGGCGTTAACTTTAACAGCTCTCTAACATGGGAAAACCATATCAATGAAATTATAGGCAAAGCTTATGGTGCCCTACGTACTTTATTGGTAACCCAGTATTTTATACCAGTAAACACACGCATGTAGTGTAGACTATGTTAATACCAATCCTAATATAGGGTTGTGAATTATATGCAAGTGTAGTTAGGATAGTAAACGTAAAATTAATGTTGAAGATATGACAGTGTATCAAATTTTGCTACCCTGCTGCTTGATTTGTCCTTTGATAATTACCTTAAATTTCGTAATTTGTTGTTACTCTCTGGTGTATTGCTTACACACCAATCAAAATACTGTTTTGACAAAATTAATTTCCCTAGGTCTAGAATATCTCGTCAATTGATTCATCCTCGCTTTACCTGTTTAACATCCTAACGTCAATTTTTTATAAACTCGGTCCGACTGTGGAACTTTCTCCCACGCGCTATTAATTAGTCTTTTTCTCATCAATATTTCGCTTGCTCTACCAATCTGATATTTTAGCTTGTAACTTATTTATAAGATATTGTATCTTACAGTTATTAAGCATTAACGAATAAAAGAATAAAATGAAATGAATGATTTGAATGCTGATGTAAGATTTTTCATATAAGTTTGTTTAAAACCACTTGAAAGTCAGTTTTGCTTACATGTACTATATTCACCCCAATTTCTCCTACAATTGTTTAAAATTATATTGACAAAATCTGTTAAATAAAATAAAAACTTGAATTTAATCAACTCAAATAAAAATGTATAATATTTAAATGAAATTAAAATACATCAAACTTGTACCGATATAAATACATCAAATAATAAAGATGTTGTATCCTGTTTCTTTTTTTCGTAAAATATAAGCATACGCTACGTAATTGGATTCCTTTCATAACAGCTATCGAAAGATATTGAATGAATGTATTCTAACTATTTTTTGTTTTGCTGAAAGAAAAAACTAAAACATAACAAACCTTTAAGATATCTTTTCAGAAATATACATAGAGTAAACGTAATACCGTTCTAAAAGAACGATCTCTGTATATAAGATACAAAACGTTACAAACGCATGTAACCCCAAATTGATCCAAGCAAAAGCAAAAAACAAAAAAAGGTTTTTCGTTTTCTATTCTACCCTTCATCACGTTTATTGTATTAGGTATGCCCTAGCACCCATCAGCCTATATAATACCTCTATCACCCTTAAATGTGATTTCTGACATTTCCTTTTCAATGAGTCGTGAATTATACAAAATCCTGTGCACACCGATATGCGGTATCTTCTATACTTGTGTTCCTGCCTACCTACTCGTACCATACCAACGAAGAAGCATAAGGATTGTTACAGCAACAACAACAACAAAATCCATTGTTCAAATATATCTGCCATCATTATACTATAGGGGCGGCTTCAGTGGCGGCGGCTGTAAGGACGACAAATATCCTAGTACGTGCATACATATTGTTTTTGTATTTTTGTAGTCTTTGGTTTTTTTTTGTTGCTGTCCCAACTATCATGATGATGATGAGCGTCTTAAGAGGAATGTAGTTGTGAAATCCTTATGATAATAAGAATAACCAATTTTTCTAAGCAAACATGCCTCTTTTCTTTTTTGTTGGTAATACTCCCTTCGTCTTCTTCTAAAGACTTCTCTATACACAAAAAATGATAAGTTATGCTTAAATTAGGATTATAGAAATATACACAACATCAGCAACACACATTATACCTCTCAGCTTTCTTGATGATGAAAGATAATATGTCTACTAATAAATGTTGTTAAGGTACAAACTTTGCTGAAGGTAACTCATTAACATGAAATAGATACGAGTAGACCCAAGTTGGACTTGGAATATAATAAAGGCTGCTCCAAATCAAGAGAAATATTCGAATTAGTTCAAGTTAACCTGTTTATATTTTTGTTGTTTAACAAAGCATAGCTATAAATTATGCGAAAAAGAAATGAGAAAAAAAGGTTGAAGAAAAAGAAAAACAAAACTTAAATAGGTACTTAAGATGGCCCCACCTCACCGTCCCGTCATGGTATATGGACAAAACAAGGCCGAAATACAAGCTGGGTGGTATTCGTTGGTTAAATTCTTTTAATAAATTAATCTCAATAAGTTAAGTTGTTTATTGATTTCTCAAAGACTTTAAAGTTTTAACATAAAACAAATGTTGAATTCGGTCATTTCTTTAAAGTGTATTTATGGGAACTCTATGGGTTGGGTACTTTATCTCCTATTCCAAAACCCAAACCAAAATCAAATATGAATGACTATTTTTAATATTATAATATTATTAATAAATTGCATGCTGTTTTTGAACAACGAAAAAATATTCCAACAGGTTACAAAAGCTTACAGTTGTAGACGACCTAATAAAAAAATTAATTGTGAGCAAATTTCTCCACTTAAGAGCTGTTGAAAATGTGATGAAAAAGACTGTATAGGATTTCTTCAACAAAGAATTGTTTATTTGTACTTAGATATATTTTCCTCATCAAAATAATGGTTTAGTTCGGTGCCGTGAAATAAGGCCAAATTTCAAGAATTGGCCTTATTTCACTTTTGTAAAGTTTAATAAAGCCAATTTCCAACAATTAGTCGTATTACACTTAAACAAAGTGAAATAAAGCCAAATTGGTATTATTTCACTTTCAACAGTATGGTTAGCCATAATTTCAAAAAAAAACTTTACATACACTTAACCTAGTACGTACTCCAAATCTTATATTGTGTCCAATCAGGGGACTTGTTCCCCCTTGCATACCTCAAAATAAATACCTATAAGATGGTCTTATTTCTCAAAATATTATGGCCTTATTTCAATTAGTCAAAGTGCAATATGACAAACTGTTGAAAATTGGTATTACTACACTTTTGTTGAGTGCAATAAGGCCAATTTTTGAAAGTTGGTCTTATTTCACTTGGCACTTGGTTCACACGACGTCAACGAAAATTTATTTTTTGTTTGATAATAAGCGCACACTCAAGGGGATATTACTTCCCTTATTATGTTAAGACACAGAGTGAATTATGAAAGGAAACTTTTGATACGCGTATGACCTCGCGTGGCCTGTCGTCCAAGATAGTGCTATTTAACACCACTAGACTACTTTTGGTGGGGTTTGAAGTCGCTTGTCTACGCATATAAGCCCAAGACGTTGAACACCTGGAAAGATAATATTTAGCGCGTTATTGTTGAAATACTGCCCCAATTGATGCAAAATGTGGTCGAAACTTTCACGGAATCATTTTGCAAACATAATGGCAAATCCTTTCCTTAAAATAAAGCTAAATAATATGAGTTTTACTTCTCCTTAAAAAAGACCCTTTTATTTTGCTGATGGAATTCGGGGTAAAAATGCATTATTTAAACAACGTTCACTTTTTCTCCATAAGCTGTTGCGTCATCAAATAAGTTGTGTTGTTTTTATGTTGATCGTAACCTTGTCATTATCTTCAGTTCCGTCAGTTAAGGGTTTTCCAATAAGAGGTTTCATTTTGATTTTGAATAACAGTGTCTTTTTTGAAAATGTCATTCTTTGACTTCTGAAACAAAAAATTACGCCATAACTTAAAAAGAATAATATACACTTCAAAAAGGCATTAGTATTGTTGAAAATTCTTTACATCATTGCAGTCATGGTTCTTGGGCTTGATCTTATAAGTTAATAAGGCTGTTGCAACTGTTACGGTGCACTTCTTGCTGTGATATAAATGCACTAGCTGTGTATGGCTGGAATTAAAAGTGTAACACAAGCAACGAAACAATCATAATTTTTAAGAAAAGTTACCTTACTCTCGAAGAAGTGATCTCACTTGGCCACCTAGTTCTTTTAATTTACCACCTTTAGGCATTTTCTTTAGGACCACGTAAAAGTTAAAGTATATTCCAATAGTCCATAATTGATTGAAGAATTAAAATATAGAATTCAGGAAGCTATCAAGGACATACAATATCACAACATTTCAAGAAAAGGATATTGTATTGCAACTGCAGCCTTATCTGATGACCATTTTTATTGTTAATGGCATTTCTTCTTCTTTATAATGACAACTTAAGGATTTCTCTTACTAAATACTCGTTATTTATGGTATCAAAATGAAACCGCGTATTCGAATAACCTGACATCATAGATACTACCTTTTAGTTCTTGTTTGTAAGCATAAAACAAAAATATCCACAATTTGAATATGAAATTTATTAAAATTTACTTTTGAAAAATAAAAAGGTTAACAAAAATAATAATTTCCTTGCTCACACTATAGGAATTTTCTAGAAACTGATGAAAACTGATGATGGTTTACAAAACATTCGCCAGAAGGTATACCATTTCAACATCACAAACTCCTTCCATCGGCGTCCCATTCTATTCCAGACTGCTGCCGGATGAAAAATAAAATCATGCACCATTCTATTATTTCTTTTTCTTTTTTGGTTCATCTATATAAAATGAAAAAATAATAATAAGGGCTTCCTTTCCAGACATCACTACTTTGGGTGTGCTGTTGAGTTGAAATTGCTTTCCTTGTTTTGGTTTTGGTATGTTTTGGGTTGTAGGCCACAAGGGAAATTACATTTTCCGCATACACTGAAAAAAAAATACATTTGTTTGAGAAACATAATCAATTTTTCTTATAACCAAACAAAGTAACAAAATTGTATATATTTAAAAAAAATTAAGGTATAAATTGTGGTTTTAACTTAATTCATGAAAAGATGAAGAGTAGTATAAGTGCTAAAAATATATATGTATACTTTTATAATAATGATTCATGAAAATTAAACTAATTTTAAACAAATACATTATCGATATAGCAACAACAAAAAATAAGACAACAAAAAAATATTAAAAGGTTATTAGCTAAATTATTTAAATACATAGTGTTCTTTTTTTGTTAAAATTTTTATTGTTTGACATAGCCAAAAGTGGTAGTGGTATTGAAAGAATGTTTTGAAACGTGTGTGGAGAATTTAAGATATTACAACCTTAATTTGAAAACTTCAAAGAGATAGTTCGACCTGTTTTCCAAAAACAAAAGCTCATATTTCTTGTAATGCCTGTATTGGAAATTGATCTTTATATTTTTCACATTTTCAAAGAGCTATTACTTTTCATATATAGAAAGATCGGATTTCGTTTTGGAAAATATGCAAGCTTAAAGATTTTTTTTTCTAATTTAAAAAAAAACGTTATAACTAGAAAAGAAAGGGAAGATGAAAAAATATAGTTTTTAGACTTGAAATTATTTAAAAAATTCTTTGTTTTTTCCTTGACGAGGTCTGTGGTACACCTTATATATAATATTTCCCCCATCTTACTAGAAATTATTTTGGGTGTAACAAAGGTAGTGTATAGCTAGGGTAGCCAAGAATGATTTTCCAGCATAACTAACGTTATACACGATTGACGCAAAACGGAAGTACTCATCTTCAAAAGCAAACTGTTTCTCCATTTTTCAAACTTCTTTTTTTTTGTGTTTCGTATGAAAAATTGGTTCCAACAGACATATTTTTTTTTTTAATAAGTAGGAAAGGAAGAAATGTTTACAAATTACTTAAGTCTACAATTTTTCGAAAAAAATAATATTTTAAACAAATAATATTAGATAAGGTTGTTCATATTTTTATATTCTTAGGCTTTTTCCTAGCGAAAAATTCCATAAATCAATAAGAAAAAGCAGCAAGTTTAAAACTAAATAAATCTTTTATTGCTATCTTTAAAAAATAATCTTCTAATTAAAGTCATGGTTTCAGTTTCAACGTTGGTTACAACCTTTCAAAATAAATAAGGAAGATTAATGGAGTCTTATTTGAATAAAAACTGCAATAAGATGTGATGTTGAAGTTAAAACCAGTGACTTTTGTTTCAAAATATATTTTTCAAAATACTAGTAAATTTTTAAATCGACTCAAATAACGAATCTCAACAAAAATCTTTTTAATATTCGATTTTTGATTGAAGTTCTTCTTTTAAAATTGTTTAAAGTCACCAATGGATAGTCATCAGTGTGTGTCGCATCTCAGCCTATTTTTCATTCAGCCAAGGGCGGATCCAGACTTTTAATCAGGGGGAAGTCACACACTTAGATGAGTTTTTACTCACCGCTTAAAAATGTTCTTTAGTGTTTTGTAAAGGAGGCTAACAAAATTTAAATAACATAATGTGCATATTAACTTTACACTTACATATTTCAATTGCTAAGGTGACAACTTTAGTTATCAAATTATTTTAGAACACTGTTGTCCAGCAAGGTATAGTCTAACTATTTAATTTGGATGACTCCCTACATATGTATAAAAGCATTCCAAGATTATAACAGTTTTCTAAATATGCCATATTTAAGAGCTAAAACACAATAGTTTAGAGGGTTTTTGGTGCAAGTAGAAGTGTAAGAAATTGTTTTGAAACGTAGCTTTTTTCCAAAAATAAAATATACTTTTCTTCTTTCCACGCTACAAAAATTCAAAATTTAGAAAATGAGAGAGGAAATGATACGAAGAAATGTGGAGCTTCTTTTAACGTAGTTTTTTCGAACTCAATTTTCGGGAGTCTACGAGTATTTTTACTATCGCTATCAGTCTGCTTACTCGTATTTTAATCTTAAAGGAGTCAACAAAACTTAAAAATTGCAGAGAGAAAAATGTTGGGTTCTTGAATTTAAGGAAATAGGTGCATTTTAGGACATAATTTCTCTAAACAATTAAATTGAAACAAATTAAGGTAAACAAATAATTTGGAAAAAAAAACGTTTGTGTGGCACTCACAAATAACACGTTTCAGAATCTCTTTTCACTTAAAATCTCAAGAGATTGAAAGCTTTTATATCAAAAGATATGAAACGTTTATTATGTTTTTCAATTAGCCATTAGTTTAACAAAAGTGTCAATTTTGCTGTTTATATTATTGAAATGTTTAAATCTCAGTTCTAGAGCATCCAAAGCAATTCACTCAAAAGTAGATTTATTTAATTTTTAAGATCTTTTGTAGTCAGAAAATCAATTTTGAAAGAAATAAAATGCACGACTGGGTCGCTAGAACTTACTAATTTCTTCCAAAAAAGTCTGTTTAAAAATAATTAGTATTTTTTAAGATTTAAAAATGTACCTGCAAAATAGGTTTTTATCAAAAATTTAAATGCCATTTTATTTCTCAAAAAATCTAGATTAACTTATTTTTTTTTTTCGAAAATCATTTTAAGTTTTAAATTTTGTCTTAAAAATATGTTTGGTAAATACTGAATAAAATTCTTATAAATATAGATTTTACATTTAAATTTCCTTAAAAAATGTTGACACCTTTCTGAGATATCGAGTTTTCTGAACAAAATTAATTTTTTTTTAAATAAAAAAATTACATTTTTGGTCATCAAAAATCATCATCAATTTGATCAGTGACAAGAGCTTGCACAGAAAGAGAAGATTATTGAAATTGGTCCATTAGTTCTTGAGAAAACTTAAAAACAAAGGTTTTATGAGGGGAACCCTTCTGGAGCAATACCAAAATATGTTTTTCTTGTAGAAAGAAGCCAAATTAACAACACAAAATTTAGAGAAAGTTTTGAAAAAATCACATACTTTAACCAAAAAATTTGTATGGGGACTGCTGTTATTGTTCGTATTAAAAAAAATGAAAAAAAAACGCCTAACGCTAATCGGCTGAAAACCTAAATTTCAATCAACACAATTGTTTGGACTGTAGTGGCCAGGAAAGACAGACAGACAGACAGACGGAATCGATGTACCCACTTTTTTCGACTTCTCTACCGTCGTAATGTCATGTTTGATTAAAAACTCTAGTTCGAAATTTTTTACTAATGCAAAACTTGCTATAAACATAGTTCCTATGTGTCGCAAATAAAAATCACTTCAATGTTCACTATTTATGTGTGTCAAAAAAAATTTATAATAAAATAGAAGGCCAGTTTTAGGAATTTAAAGGCAACTTAGTAAAATTGATGATCACTTATTCAAGATTTCTTCTAAAGAACCTGAATATTTGCTCTTTTTCTTAGAAACAAATTTTATGAAAATAATTTAAAGCATGACTAAAATTTTTTCAAATTCTAAATTGAGTGAAAAAATTTTAGTTGTTTTTGACAGCAAACTACTTTTTGGTGAATGTCGTTAAATTACTAACAACTCTTTAGATGAATTTTTACTTATACAACTTAACTGTATAAGCTTTATGGCTCATATGACCCCCGCCCTGGATCGTCAGTTGGTCAAAAGTTGGTGAATTTGTGCTGCGTTTTTGGAATAGGCTGAATTTCAGATTCATATTATGTTCTTGGTCCAGTCCTCAGTTAAAATTAGTACTTTTAGCAACAAAGTTTAAGGAAGTAAAATACAAATTTTGTTTTCACACAAAATATATAATTCAAAATATAATGAGGGTCATATGCATTAACGCAATACGTTTAGTTTTGAATTAAAGGGAATTCCTACGAAAAAACAAACAAATTATCTCCCAGGTGGGGGGTCATTATCATAGTTCTTTGATAAGTTCCAATTTTGTCTTTGCTATAAACTAAACTTAAGTTTATGTTATTCATAGGCAATTTAAACCCATTTCAAAACGATAGCCTGGAGTCTAAAAATATACACGACGGAACCTATGTTTAAGCTGTTTTTAAATCTATAAAACGTCAAAATAAAAAACAAACTGATTGAGAAAATTACGTTGCGAGACATTTAATTTGAAAATTTAAAAACAAAAATTAAAATGTCAAAAGACTTAAGCATACCTATATCAATATTTTAAAATTTTGCTGACCAACACCCAACAGAAAACGAAAGCTCAACTCAACCCGAATCGACCCCTTTGAAATAGATGAGGAGGACCGTTTGTATGAAAGATATTGATTTGAGAAAAAAACTGTCATGTTTATAATTGACCTTCTAAATATTGAAGATTGAAATTCAATAAAAGGATTTACAATATCTGTGTGTTTCCAATTCTTAACAGCACCAGTGCGACTTACATCAAATTTCTCAACTAACAGCAAACAGAAAATTTAAAGGATTTCAAAGATTTTGGCTCTCCAGCTAACGCAATTTATTTTGTTCCCCTCTAAAAGCTATTTTGTGTAGGTTTAAGTGAAATTGTACTAGAATTGTAGTAGAATATACCTTAAACCTGTTTCTAACTAAACAGCGCTGCCAAATTCCTTATCAATAGCAGCTGTGTCTTACCTAGATCTTAAACTTAGACTCCAGTTCAAATAGAATCGGGTTTAAAATGTGACTATGAATATGCCTCATTATGTTTAAGGAATTAAAATTTCTTCAAATTTCTTCAAATTAATAATTTTGTGCTAAAAAAAAAGTTTTTAATCCCGAAAAAGTTTCAATATTTGAAAACATACAGTACATGCTTACTTTGTATGTTCTTTCCAAAAGAATTTTTCATAATATTACGAGTACACAGAACTTTATTATTTGTTTATTTACGAAGTATTTGACTCAAAATGGCATGTCTTTTCCAAGTTTTAAAACCACTCTTCCTTACATAGGTTTTTTAAAATAACACCTCAGACTTTTCTTACTTACATAGGTTTTTTAAAATAACGCCTCAGACTTTTCTTACAACATATTCTTTGTTTGTTGACAGTTTTATTTTAACATGATTTCAATATCAATTCTATGCTGCCGTTGACAGTTTTTAATTATTTTGATTTCAATATCAAGTATTTCGAACAATGCCTTCAAGTGCCTTGTGATAATTCCTTAAATTTGTTTACACTTTTAACATTTTTTAATAAAATTGATTTTAGTCTTTTATATTTAATACTTCTAAGTAATTAAATATGTAAGTTAATCAAGTTCAATTCTTTCTTGGGGATCAAATGCATATTTATATATATAACTGAAAAACGTAATAGATCCATCCAAGCTTAAATAAGTCTGTAGAAACAAATAATATATCAAACCCTTATCAGAATTTATCAAGTGCCTATACATGTGAAAATACAATTCAAACAAAGGTCCTTCCAAACAATGCAGACGCATAACTCTTTCAATCCTTAATGAAGAACAAAGAACATTCACTTCTAAATAAGTTTTCCAAAAATTATGTCTGCATCTTTTTTTTATACTTTTTACTACCTACATCTTCGTATATCGTATATAATGTCCTAAAGTTTGTCTCTTTCATTTTGCTATATTTTTCTTACCAAAAAACAAGAAAAAAAAATTAATTTTGTTTTCAATGTCATTCCTGAGCAGAAATTTTCATCACTTTATTGTTTGATGAAAAACATGAAGTTTTCGATGCTTCAAAACAAAAGAAGAAAAACAAAAAATATGGAAATGGATCTTTCTTGATGTTTGTATATCTAACAGCGATTATTTGCACTGCGTACATTTTTTGAAAAAGAAAAGAAAGGAAGAATGAAAAAAAGTTATATTAAGAATTTGATTGGGATACTAGGTACAGGAAGAAGAGACACACTGTCTGAAGATACGATGTATACGATGATAGTGGGTGGTTGGGGGTGTTTGATGATCCGACATATGATATACCTAGTGTATAGGTATAACGCTATAGTTGGGCAAGGGTAAACGTACCCCTATACAAATTTATATATTCGTTTAGTTTTTGTTATTTTTCTTCTGCGTCTGAGAAGACTAGATAATAAACACAAAAAAGAAAATCATGGAAAAAAGGAAACTCCACAAAGGAAAAATCTAAGTTATTGCGTTTTCTCCCTCTATTCCCTTTGCAGTATTTATTTTGACCAGGGAAAAGCTGAAAATACAAAAAGAAAAAGATCCTCCAACATCAACAACAACAACAATAAAACAAGAAGAGTTGGATATTTATTTTGTTAAATTGCACTCGAGTTTGCTTCAGTTCAGACTTCAGTATGGGTAAGCAAGGATGTTGATGCTGCCTCTCGCTGTTCCAAATCAAATAATAAACATATGATGCGTAGACAGACACCCATATTATATATCAACACCCCCCCCCCCCCCAATAGTAGATATACCTATGCTCCCCTATTTCCATCTCCATCTCTATAGCCTGTTGGTCTTGGGTAAAATTAAATCTCACAAACAACATGCTCACAGGAAAAGTCTGTATATTTGTAGAGGATCTCAATTTATTTTGATGAAAAATTCGTCCTCAGAACAAGGAATACCACAAAGACTTTCCTATTGTGTTCTAATCCAATTTATTTAATTCTGCTTCGCTCCTTCTTCGGTTGCTTTTGGTGTTAGCTAAAGGAAGAAATTATTTGCCACTGCTGTTGCGTTGCGCCACATCGACAGCCATCAGTCGCATTTGCAATATACGAGTTGATCATAATACGTACACGTCTATATGTATACCTATACACCCTACATATAACTATGGAACGATAATGAATTCTCCTTTGGTTCCGCTGTTGATTGTCCTTTATTCAGATGATAACAGTAAGTTGAATGAATGAAACAGAACTGAAAACAATGGCAGCAAAAAGGGTAATATAGAAAACGGGATGAGAAGTTTTGACGTGGAAATTATATTGACGCAAACGAAAACGTACTGTATACATATATAAATACGTAACAGCCATGGCAAAAATAAAAATCAACGCTCAATTTAGTTTTGCTATGCTTAGATGATGAACTTTTGAAAAAGTGTTTTGATAGTTTGAAATGCCACCCACTGCTGGTGTATCTATAAAATTCTGTCGCATGATATCATGATGGTGAATTGGTGATGAAGAGCTGCTCCTTCTTTTTCATATCTTAATTGGTAACATTCGCAGTTGGAAAAGTATGATGGCAGCAGAGGAGAAGTTGGGAATATTTGAACAGAGAACGGATATATACTCGAAGTATGAGAATTCTTTTAGTTTTCGTTTATTCTGTTTTTTTGTTTGTGCTATAAAGAGCAAAGGCAGCAGAGTTAGAGTCAGAGGCGTGAGGTTAAATAAAGAAAATGTATTAAAGCAGTTTTGAGGAGAACTGAAATAAAAACTAATTACAAGCTAAGGAAACGATTTTGAAGAAATTCTAATTAAAATTTATATTTTTAGATTTTCTCAAAAGATATAAGATTATTTTTAATCGTTTAACCCTTTCTTAGATTATTTAAAAATGGGTCAAAGAGGAAATCCCAAACTTATAGCATTATTAGATTCATATGCAATATTTTTGGAGAAATGTAAGTGACTTGAAAAATGCAATGTTCTTAACTTAGCAGTTAGTTTGACGTCCCTAACGTCAATTCAATTATTTTTTGAAACTAATGAGTGCATGATTTTAATAGATTGACTCCAATCCAAATGAATACAAAAATATTTGCGTTTGAAGAAAATTAACAATAAACTAAATTTTCAAATCAAAGCTAATTTGTTTTTACTAATCTAAATCTCTGATTCTGTGCAAAGAGTTGCATCGCCAACTAGCAATAAGAACAGTGGCTTTAGGCATACCTGATGGGAAAAACAAAGATATTAAGCACTTCCCGTCAAATTATTATAATTAGCAAACAAATTTTATCAAGCGGCAAACAAAAGTTAATTGCTGGTTTATATAACCACTTGATTAAGTCTAAGTTCAGTATTAAATATAACTTTTTTGAAAGATGTGTGCGAAACAATTTTAATAATTTCTTTTTTTTTTCTTTAGAAAACACTCGCATGTCTAAACTTACACAATCTCTTTAATTTAAGAAGGAATAAGAATAAAGATACATTAAAGACGAGTGTACCTGTAATTAAATTTGTATTTGAATTTAATTGTATTATAATTTTAAAGTGTAATATGTAATTGTATTTCGTTTTATTTCAAACTAGCTACTAACACTGCATTAAGTGGTGAGCTAGATGAACAAATTTTGTGTGTTGACAATTCTGTGGTCGTAAGATAAAGATTGTATTAAGCTTTCCTTTTTTAATATCTATCTAGTGTTAAACAAAAATATTTCGGTTATCATAAAATGACAACTCGACTCCTGGATCCTGGATAAATTATTCAAATTGTTTATATATCAAAACAATTCATATGACTTTCATTTTGTCAATTTTCTTTCTAAGGATTTTTAAAGATTTAACTAAAAGTTATGTGGATAAAAATTTATTAAATTAAGATATTTGTATGCATTTCAAAAAATATTTATTTTCAAAAACTCTTATTTAATTTTACTTTTTATTTTTCAGGTTTTAGGAAATTCAAACGAATGGCTTAAATGAAGGTACGTTAAAAGATACCTACAAAAGTAGAACATATCCAGAGTTATGGTGCCCTTACGCTCTTTATTTAGCGTGTACAAATTTTGACTATATAGATATCAAAATAAATAAAATTAATTTATAAATATTTTACAAAAAAGGCCGTAATATATTGAAAAAAAAAAACATATATACTACCTACGTATTAGTACATAAAAATAATAACACTTATTTAACTCACTAAATATTTTTGAAGTTCAAAAAAGGAATATCGTTCACCCTGAGAAAACAATAAAAAAGCATATTTAGCTTAAAAAATAAAATATATTATTTACTTAACCCTAGATTATGTTTTCAAAAATATCACTGGTTTCACTTTAAACGTATGTATTACCAATTTAATTGAAAATGAAAACATTATGAAAACAAGTATTGTCTCAAATCTCCTGTATTTGAACTATTTATTTTAAAAGAGTAATCAAATAATCAAAAATATTTCAAAAGAACGTATGACTATATTGCTCGAAGTTGTTTTTATATTATGTAGGTCTAAAAGTTTTTGAATACAAATCATGTTCAAAAAAGTAAAACATAATTTTTTGACAGTAAATTCTTTTATAAAAACTGTGAAAAAATATTGAAGTGTGAAAAAAGACAGAAAGTGTTCCTGCAATGCCTATATTCGACGGACCAAATTTATACATGACCAAAAATTACTGCAAAAAATACCGCAATGTCTCAAAGGCAGTACAAATTTTTGGTCATTTGTAAAAAAAAATTAGGAATTCTTCCTCTTCCTCGGTTCCTGTGCTCGTTGTTAATGAACCTCAATTGAAGCACTTTAGAAAAGTTGATCTCTTTGCTAGGCAGTTCACCACCAATTCAATATTTCCAGGGAGTATTATGACTACGCCTGTACTTGAGCGCTACTGAATGTATGGGAACGATATTTTTTTAAATCTGCTGGTCCGGATGGTATCCCCTTTATTATTCTGAAAAGGGTGTTCTTCAACGCTGGCAAAACCACTGCGTAAGCTTTTTCATCTGTCCTACCCCTCAGAACTCGATCCGAGCGAGCACCATTTGTCCAGCCCATCCCCAAAAAAAGCGAATCTTCCCCACCCTCTTATAACCCACCGAACGCACTTACGTCCCTTCTTTCCAAGGTCATGGAAATGCTGATTAATTATCAGCATAAGAAATATCTCGAAGATCGAAAGCTTCTTAATGATCGACAGTAAGGCTTTCGCAGCAATAGCTCCACTGATGATCTCATGCTTCATCTCACCGAACAGTAGAGCAAATCTTTACATCGTTTTGGAGAAAATAAGATAATTGCACTTGATATTTCCAAAGTATTTAATAGGGTTTGGCATCAGGCTCTCTTATCGAAAATGCATGCTTTCGGTTTTCATGAATCCCTCCTTCATTGGATGAGTAATTACCTTTGTGATCGTTCAATACAAGTAGTATTTGATGGGTTAAAGTCTGAAAACCACAAAATAAATGCTGATGTGCCCCAGGGCTCTGTTCTATCTCCACTACTCTTTCTCATTTTTACTAATGCTCTCCTGTCTGCAACTTCTAAGCTCGTTAATTTCCGACCTTAACTGCATTGTTCAATGAGAAATAAGAAACCGGTAGGAATTAAATGCTTCGAAAACCCATTACTGTCTTGTATCGTTAAAGACAGATATACCCCTCCTTCACATTATACATGGATGGCACTTGCATCAATGAGACTGAACATCTCGATATTCTCGGTATGTGTGTCACCAACCACCTCTTGTGGAAGGATCACATACGCGATGTCGGCAAAAATTTCGCAAGGTGTTTGGGTTTCTTAAGGCGATACAAGAAATGTGTCTCCTCTTCTGATCTAGCTGTTATTTACAAGACTTATATACGTTCAAAGTTTGAGTATAACTCCCTTCTCTGGACTGGTGCTCCTCTAACTTGGAGCGTTTAAATTTATCGGTGATAATATCATCGTTAGTTCGTTTAGGTCGCTTGAAGTCGTAAAGTTTCTTGTCTCACCCTTTTTTGACGTTACTTGGTTTATGCTCTAGAGATATAGCCAACTGCATTCCTCCCCTATAACAGTTCACCTATAATACTCGCGCTTGTAGAAATGCTCATCAGTATACCCTCAAGCCCAAATTCGGTCGTACAAATACAGAGATTCCTTCTTCAGCCGTACTACGCGAATGTGGAATGCCTTGTTACACTCTGTCTCTCCCAGTCATTGCAATATATTCAAGAATTTAAAACCAACATGCACCGACACCTGCTTTCAAACTCTCTGTCCCTTTCCTAGTGCTCACACTGTGTCTCTGCATAAAAGGGTAGTAACATCCCCTTGAATGTGCGCTTATTATAAAATAATCGAAATACAACAATTTAAATCCACTTTAAATGAATTGATTTGAGCAAATAACTTTTGGAATTTCGTCAAATTCAATTCTAAAAATACTAAGTAATGAATTTTGATCAACAAGAATTTTGAATCGCAAAATTTGTACTTACACTATTTTGACCAAAACCCTCATCGTTATCATAATAATGTCTATTTTGATCAATATTTCCAGATTAATTCTTTAACGCATCCGTTACTTGTCATGTGAGAAGCAAGATAATTTAAAAAATTTAAACTAATTTTATTTATTCTTCTAAACATTTTATAACATTATTTAAACAATCGAAATCACTTGGAAAATTATTTCTTTCAATAACACCAAACGGTCTTATTTACAAAGCTACATATATAACTACAAAATAAAACTCAAGTTTTATTATCAAATGCATGCCATGAAGGTTTTCAAAAATGTTTCAATAATATTTTTCAGTTTTTTTTGTTTGTTTATAGGAATGTACTAAACACCTGAGTGCCCACTGCCCACCTTACAAATATATTTTGAAAAACACAAACAACTTTTTATGGTTTCAACTTTGCATTCCTTATCATACGTGTCATCATAATTTAATCCATTTCGGTTAGATTGGTATGTGATATTTTGATGAATGTGACATTTATTTGTTGATTTCAACTCTTGAGGACATTTTTATGATCTTTGTTTTTTTTTTTAACCAGCGGATATTATAAAGGTGACAAATTTATGTTTAAAACGATTTAATTTTTATTTGTTTATGATAAAATAAAAGAAAATTAATGCAAATGTTCTTATTGAATTATTTAAGACAATGGAACTGGCTTGCTATATAAGATCGTTGTATTAATATACAGAGTGTGTTTGAGATTAGTTTTCGATACATTTATTGATAATCTATAATATGACTTTCGAAGAAAACATTTGAATGTTCATAAATATTTATAAATGTACTGTTAAAATGTTTTTCTATTTTTGCCAATTCCCTCATAAATTTTTACCCTCATTTCGGTCAAATAAATCCTTAACCTTCAACTGGCATATTTTCTAAGACTGTTTTATATTTTATTTATTAAAAATTCAAATTATCATTCAACCTGAAAACCGACATTCTTTCCCAGTCTGCAGTATATAACATTTCTTAATGTATTAGTTTGCATTAATAGAGAAAGCCAAAGCAACAGCAGCAGTAGTAGCAGCAGAAGAGGAAAAATGCTTTTTAATTAATAAATAACTGATATCAACGAAGGAGTGGCATTTGCCAGCAAACTTAAAGAACTGTCCTTCTTCATGATGGAAAATAAAGTTCTTTATTTAATGTAAAATTGTAACTTAGCAACAGGTTGATTTTTCAGTTTCAGACAGGGACTGATAATGATAAAATTCATGAGAATATAGTATAAGTTGTTTATATGCATTAGCAACATGTGCCTATACTCCTGAGATAAAGTTCATATATGAATATGCATAGACTAGGCTATGGACTCTTATATTGATGATGACAGAAAACTCAACCAGTCATTATACCTGTTACCTGTACATGCATAGATTATAACGTATTCTGCGTGGTAGGCCTTAACCACGTCATCTCAGTTTATAGTTATTACACTTCGATGATTATTTCTTTTAGATAAATACCGCTCCCATGGCCTAGTCACAAGTCACTACTGCTGATGCAGCTCTGTGTATTATTTCTTAATTATGAAGTACAGAAAAAAAAATGAATATGGAAATTATGATAAAATAAAACAAAGAAGAAATTGAAAAAAATAACTAAAAATGGAGTCACAAAACAACAGCAGCAGCTTGAGAAATAATTTAATTGAAAAAAGAAAATTTAAGACAAACTCACATTGGAATTTTGTTGTCATGGCGCGGCCGGAGCGGCGTTGTTGGTTGTCTTTGCCGTCATCACCATATGTCAACTAGGAAAGTTATAGAGAGGATTACACGTATCAATATTGATGCATAAATTATTAGGTATCTTAAGTTTTGAGAAGGAAAAACAAAAATGTCTATAGTGGTCAAGAAAACAGTGATGATACGAGTAATGAATTATTGTTATGGAAAAACATAAATTATCATTATTGACTATGTTATTAAGATATGACAATGACATTCATTTTATATTTTGTTTATAATTTATTTGAAAATTCAAGAAGCTCTTTTTGGATCTTATCACAATTCAATCACTAAAGTGGTTAGATACGATAGTCGAAATGGACTTAACTGAGAAAAATGTATTGTTCATTTTAACCTATGGCAATTTAATTAAAAAATTGTTTATGATAGAAAAATATCACTACTTTTTTCCACCATTTTTGTGTTCATTCACCCTTTCACTATAAATAGATTCTTAACTTCCCATTTGAAATCATTGTAATTGGATCGTTTAAGTGAATTTAGTGTGAGATTTTTTTCTTACACGTTTTTTGCGAAATAATTTTATGGTTGATCTCAAATATATTGCGATTTTTTAATGTCAACTTATATTAAATTTAATTTAAAATATAAGAATACTATACAGACTTGATACGAATTCATATATATACAATTCGACTAAAAGTTTATTTTACAAAAAATTATAAATATCAGCTTAAAAAAAACTTTTTCTCCAGAAATTAAAAAAAAACACTATTTTCAGAATTGTTTTGTATTCAGATGAAGGACATTGAAAATTGGTAAAAGTTGTAGAAAAAATTCAATTGAAATTTTTTTTCAAAAATAAAAAAACACTTTAAAAAGTATTGATTAAAATTACAAATATTTCAATCTAAATATATCTTGTGAATAATTAAAGATAGTTAACTATTTTTAAAATTGGGTCATATTTGAATTAAAAATTACTACCGACATTTGTTAAAAATTATTTTCGACTCCATTATTTTGAGATAGAACTGTACCCGTAGAGTGATTGTTAGTAAGTAGGACTGATATGCCAAAGGTCTTGGGTTCAATCCATGCCTGTACAATCAAAAGTGTTTTTCACGGGTGCTGCCTATTGCCAGTAATTGACAAATCCTCCATGAGTTATTCTTGTCATAAAAAGTGTTTTCTCAAATAAGGCGTTCGGATTCGGCTTAAAATTGTAGGTCCCGTCCATCTCTGACAACATTACTCGCACACAGGAATGGTTGAAAGTTGTAAGTCACTATACCCTAGTTCTCCACCTAATTTATTTTTAATTTTACAACTACGAATTTCAATTTTATAAAAACTTGCCCAAGCAACAATTTTTGGTAAAAAATCGGCTTACAAACCGATTTATAACCCGAGGTTATTTACCGAAAAGTAATGAAATCGGTAAAAATCACGGCTGGGAAACGTTCCAGAACCATTACCATTACCCGAAATGGTCGGTAACTTTTGAACTTGGGTTTTTTCTTGGTAACAAAAAACCGATTTTAAAGAGTTAAATAATTACTTCTTCTAAACCTGGGTTTTTGTGTGGTAACAAAAAACCAGCTTTAAACGGTAAAATAATAACTTCTCATTGCAGATTTAATGTAACCGATAAGAAGCGGTTAATATCTTACGTTCCGTTAACGTTATTTTGAAGCGTTATGGTGACGTATTTTTTTACCAGTTATTACAGGTAGTAAGGCAACCTTCAAATCGGTTGTTTTAATACCTAGTTTCAACGTTGTAATTAGGTTACTTAAAAACCATTATTTTTCGTCGGTTAGAATTTGGTTACCAAAAAAACCAGTATAATTCCGAAACAAGTTATTTTATAACTTTCCTGAAAATAAAATTTCTTTAAAATAAAAAGAGGTTACAAAATTACTTTTTACATGTTTTTTATTCATCTTTAAACTTAACATTTATCTACTTTAGGAACTTAAAACTAATGCATACTTTAATATATATATATTAATATAACTTAAGATTAATAAACAAAATTTAATCGGTTGCTGCACCGTCGCTGAAAAAAAATACACAAATTTATTAAAAAAAAAAAAATAAAAGCAATATTATATTTTTTAGTTTATTATAGCTACATAAAAATATAAATATAACTATATAAAAAGAAATGTAGGTAAAATTAACTTACATTTTTCCTAGCCTGAAACGGTCCTGTTTCAAGTGCGTTTTTATGTATGCGGATCCCTCCGCATCGCTAAAGTTAGGGAACCTCTTACTGACCGCCTCCACCATCACTCCAAAAATTTGCTTAAGCACATCGGACCGTTTTTTGGTGGCCGTCCCGAACCACGAGTATTCGAGAAGCAAAGTGTCTCCAAACATGCACCTGGACATTGTGCGAACAGTTTTATTCGCGCTTACTCCTCCAAATGTGCTGAGTTTCCGAATCTATTCAAAAGAAAAACAGAACGAAACGAAAATTTTAGTTATAATTTAACACATAGAGAAAAATAATATTAGTAAAAATTCATTAGTAAGAATACATTAGTAAAAATACATTAGTAAGAGACATTATAAAAAATGCATTAGTAAAAATACAAAAGAATTTACGCATACCAAGGCTCGATTAAAAACTGGATCAGCCCCAATTTTTTCTTCCAGCTCAATTATATGGGCGTGATCTTTGATGGGCAACAAGCTGTCAGGAATTTCAGCTGTATCCGTCCTTGCAACTCCAAGGCACAATTTCTTGATAAAAAGGTTCCAGCTAACCTCCGTCTTAGCCATTAACTTTTTGAGGAGTTGCATATTTTCGAAGGAATCCACTTTTTATGCCCCCAGCTCAGCAACATTTCGAGGGACTGGACTTGCCCTTTGTTTAGCCCGCACATTTTGAATTGTTTGTAAGGCAATTTGCTGTTGAGAAGTGTTGGAATCTGAAATTTTCAATAAGAAATATTTTACAACTTATTTTTAAATTGAAACATTTAACAAAAAGAATAACATTTTGTATGGAATGATAAGAGTTATATTCTTTTGGGCTATGACATCTGCTGCTGAGTACTTCTGGAAACTGCATAGTTTCGAATTGAGACAACAAGTATTTAAGCTTTTTAGGAAATTTTAGAAAATTTTAATTAAATTAATAAATCGAAAGTACTTACCGATATTATCAAAAATGATTTTGCGCGCTATTTACTGCCAGGCGTCCGATAGTTCGAGTCATTGTTTACGTCCAGGAAAAATGCTAGTAATATTTGTACTTGTTTTTTATGTGGAAGTAAAAAAGATGTGATTTGTTTACTTATTTTTTACTAGAGAGTTAAAAAGAAGAGATTTTTTTACCTATTCTTTATAAGAAAAGGTGAAATAGGGAAGAAAAATACCCGAAATAACGTTTCATGCAATAAAAATAATTAAATTTAATGTATTCCAAAATGACTTACCAAATATCCTTTTGGACACAATAATCCTGTTGACTCCAACTCCTTTGATGAACAATCCTTTTGTTTTCGATAAATTACTTTTTTATAATTTTCACAACTCACTTATTAGCACTTAGCAAACTTTATGACTTCACGCCACGCACAACAAAAACCAACTGACGAAAACTTAGTCTGATACTGATTGGAAAATAGTTTGTGTGGTTGAGTGAGTTTGGTTGTGGAGAGAATACAAATGAGTTAGACTATTACTGAGGCTCTAGAAAGGTAATATTTAGACTAAATATAGATAATATGGAGTAAAAAATAGTAATTTTTCAACTTTTACTAAAAAAAGGTTATATTTCAACTCAAAATTAAGCTTTTTTAAAACCAAATTTAAAATTCAAATAAAATTAGTAAAATATGAACCAATAAAACAAATTATTTAAAAACCAATTTGACTTAACTACCAATAAAATAAGTTTTTTTTATAACCAGTTTTACATTTTTAGTAAAACTGGTAAGATTATAGCCAATAAAATAATTACCAAATTCAAAAGTGTTTTTTTTTAACTTGAAAAATCAGTTATTTTAAAGCTGGTTTTGAACTTGATAGCTAGAACTGGTAATAAATTAACCAGAAAATTGAAAAAAAGTAAATAATTGGTAAATATAAACCTGATTTATGACCCAAGTTTCAAATAGGATTTTTTAAAGCCAATTTTAAACCTGGGTTATTAAAATACCTAAAAAAAAGGATGCAAAATTACCTGAAACTAACTTTGTGTTTATTTCAGGGTTTGTTTTTACCGAAAATTTCCCTCAGTTAAAATATAACCTATTTCAAACCATTTTAAAACCAAGGTTATTCCAGGTAAAATTAATAACCGCGGTAATTTTGCTACTGAGGTTACAAATTGTTGCTTGGGTGTGCTATAAAAGTATGCTAACATTTTTACAAAATTTTGTTGATTCTGAAAAAGATAATAACACAGAAGGATGCAGAAAGGACTCTCAACAAATTTAGAGCGTGGTTTACCCAAAATATCTCACGAATAAAGAACACTAGCGACTTACATTTTTTTTTGTATTATAAAGTGTGACGTCATACCAAACCAATATAATTTTGAAAAAAAAAAATCAATTAACAGCTTTTTTAAGAAATCAAAAGAAATTGTTGTCACCTCAAATATTTTATGATCAAAAAATGATTTTATCTAAAAAATAATTTTTTGACATCTGATAAAATTTTTAGAAAAATCCAATTGACACTTTTTTACAAAAAATAATAACCTTAAAAAAACAACTAAAACTTAGGAAAAAATTATTTTCCACTCAAATATTAAGGATATTGGCTTCAAACTAATTTCATCTTATAAAAAATATAGTTTTCAACATTCAAATATCTTTTCAAAAATGTAAGTTATTCACTTTAAACTAATTTTATCCTATACAAAATATTGTTTTCAATATTCAGTAAAATTTTTACAAAAATCCAATTCACAGTTTTTTTACAAAAAAAAACATAGTAACAAATTATTTTGAAATCAAATATTTTTTCAAAAATTAATAATATTGGCTGCAAACTAATTTCAACTTATAGGAAATATTATCCAACAGTCAATTTTTTTTCATAAAAAATAAAATCTACAAATTATAGTAACCTACGCAAAATTGGTAAAAATTGATGTTCGACTCCTAGTTTCTCGTGAAGAAATGAAGGTATTGACTGTAAGATAATTAAATTCTGTGAAAAATTTTCTTATAGGAAAATCCAATCTATATCTGTTTTTAGAAGAAATGAAAATATTCAAGAAATTATACTTAAAATGGATACAATAATTGGGTTTCGTTTCGACTAAAAATCTTGTTAACAAAAAAAGATTTTCAAATCAAACTACTTCATCATTCAATAATTATTTTTTTAGAAAAATTCAACTGACAACTTATTTAACAAAACACGAAAACCTACAAAAACAACAACAAATTGATAAGATATTGTTTCCGACTCAAAAATTAGGAAAACAAAGAAAGATAATGACTTAAAATTTTGTATTACAAACAAAATATTGTTATTAACATTTTGTTAAAATTTTAAACAAGACAAATCGACAGACGGGATGCGAAGTTATTTGTGTGGGTCGCATCATTGCCTTTTTTTTTTTAAATTCAAAACATAATTTTAATAGTAGAACGATTGTATTCAAAACTTTATTGAGACATTTTTTCTTAGATTCTCAGAAATATGAAAACGAAAGTGGGGTATATATGTGCCCAATTTTCAATTCCCAAAATTTTATTATTTTGTTCAAATATTTCTAAGTTCACTTTGCTTTTAAAATTTTATTAATGTACGGCTTCCTTGCATTATCCAAAAAAGGAGAGCAAAATACTAATTTATGTTAAATAAAATATTGCATGGAAAATTAAATCTGTTGACATTTTTGAAAAATATATACACTCCGCTTCAACTGAATACGCAGAAATATTTTTGAAAATACTTTGTACTTTTCTTCCAAATATTGATGGTTATTGTTCCATCTATTGATGCAAAGAAACAAATTCCAAAAAAATAATCCAAAATCAACCTCTAGTTTTTCTTTCGTCCACTTACAAAAGTTTGTATACTAGGAAAAATTAATATTTTGTTGAATCAACTAAATAATTACAAGAATTTAAATTATTAGTGGATTGGATTAAAATAAGTTTATATTGAGTTTGGTGGTTGGTACTTTTACCTTTGCTTTTAATAATATCGTAAATTAGTTCCGGCATGAATCACTCAGCCTTTTAATATAGTTCCACGAAATTTCGAGCCACGTTAACTTAAAACTGACGACTTATTTTATTAATATTGTATGTATACTAACCATCCCCAAGTATATTTAATAATGTCTAGACTGCAGCAGCCATTGAAGGGAGTGCACAATTGACTTCGCTGTCCAAGCTTTTATTTTTCTCACCTTTTGAATAATCGTGTTATGTTGATAAGAAAAGTTAATGAGTCAAAAAATGTAAGAATATTTATGAAAATTCCTTTCTAAGATTCCCTTACACCCATCTGCATTCATTTTTGATGTAACGATCTCAATGTCAACTGTTCAACAATAAATGACAGCTCTCCATATCTAAACACATTCTTCAAGGCTATGATGAAGCCTTAAAAACCTTTTTATTTTCTTAAATCGTGAAATAAAAAGTTAGAACCATCAGATCCATCATAATTAAATGGTTTTTCGTCTGACAAAAAAAAACTTGATACCATTCATTTTCCAGCTTATTTGAGTATTGAAAAACTCTAATCGCATAACTTCCGTTGTTTGTCAAGTAGCTCTGTTTTTCTTAAGTTTGATTCGTTTAAGATTCCTCGAATTTTTAATAACTTTGAAAATTGTTGAGCAACTTGCTTATACGCCAATTTTTTGTTTTATTTTTGCAGAAATTCCGAATCATTTTATGCACATCTTAAAACTAGTCGTTTTCAAGCTGCTGTATTTGAGGTTTTTTACCTTTCTTCATGTTTTTTTCTGCAAGAATCTTTATTTTTTAAGTAAGAATAAACGCCATTCAAATTGTGGTCAATTGTATTATCTGCTGCACGTGTGGTTAGGCCTTGGTGTGGTGTCTAAACAAATCGATCTTAGGTTTTAAAATACTACAATGGCATGTAGATCTACCCATTGGTCTTAGAATTTTCTATCAGAAATTTAATTTCACAACATTAAAGGTGTTGATTCAAACTGTCTAGCACTTGAATATGCCATTAACAAAGATGAAATTGTGGTTGTACCTGTTCAGTTGACTCAAAAAAAACTTCTACTATGCATATGAAACACTTTACAAACAAAACTCGAAGTTTTATTGGGAACATTTTAGGGAATCCCTGTTCTTAAATTCTCAAAGGAGTAGGGAGCATTAACAAATTACACGAAAACCTGCATGATTTGGAAAAAATGCACAAAGTATTTTCAAAAATGTTTGTGCGTATTCAGTTGAAGCGAAGTGTATGTACATTGTACATACGTCTCCTTTCCGTTTTAGTTTTTTTGTAATTTTTTGATAATAATGAAGCAATTTTTTTCGATTTGTATACATATAATAAATATTATTTAAAATATTTTTCAAATAGCGAACTTGTTAAGAAGAGAGTGAAAATTGTCAGATAATTTCAAATAACGAACGATATACGCATAGTCCAAAAGGCAATATTACGATAACTCAGGCGACAAGATATTTCAACAGATTTCTTAAGAACAGTTAAAAACAAGCATTTTTATATGGGAGCGGGGGGGTGGATCTATCTCAACCTGTTTAGGTGGGAGGGGCAATTTAAAAACATTATTATTTAAAATGGAAAAAATAGTAAAACAAATAACGGTAATACTTAAAATTAAGTTTTTTACATTTTTTTAAAGCCAACATTCTGTTCTATTAGCTTGTTTTTAAATCAAGTTAAAACTGTGTGTAGTTTTTTGGCTTTAAAAAAATGTATAAAACTTAGTTGTAAGTATTAACAATATTTTTTAATTATTTTTTTTCATTTAACGTACATATTTTTTAAACTGCCCCTACCGCCTAAACGGGGGAGATAGACCCCCCTCTCCTATAGTAAAATAATGCTTGTTTTTAACTGTTCTATACAAATCCTTCATTAAACTTTGTCGCCTGAGTTATCGTACTCTCCCCGTCCAAAAAGTCTCCGTACGGCAGCCTAATTTTTGTGTTTTTTTGAAAAAAAAAGTAGTAGGAATAAATGTAAAACCAAAGTGGTAACATTGAAAAAAAGTTAGTTTCCACCTTCACCTTTTTACCAAATTTAAAAAAAATTGTGATCTTGTTATAATAAATATTTTACCTATCTCAGAATTAACAAAAAGAAAGCTGCTGCACGGAGACTTTTTGGATTATGTGTATACATAATATAAATAAAACTAATATTTACTTGAAATTAGAACGTATTTTCCAAGAGATATTCTATATTTCAATTCAATCGGTTTATAATTGTCGGAGTTATAAATGCGGCAAACTTAAGAAAATGCAATATTGATATTTGAATTTTGAGTATGTGTACCATAAAATCATAAAACTTTCATTCGAAAACCAAGTACTTTAAGGTTTTTCTCGTCCTTATATTTTGGGACATCAAAACTGAATTTTCAACAATTCGAGGCCGGCTTGACCTTAAAGCAGTTCAATAGTTTTTTAATCATAAGATTCAGTTTAATATAAGATACGCTTTAAATTATAAAACTTCCTTAACTTCAAGATCAAATGCATATAGTCCAGCCGTGTAATTAATTTAACTAAAACTAAAAATGGCACCCATATTCAAAGTGTCAATGAATTTTATATTTTGTTTACTATTCTCAATTGAAAGGCTCCTTAACATATGTATGTATAGCTTGGATCTTACTGATTATTGTGTTTATTCATACAGCTTAACATATATTAATATTATTTAATCATAATAAATAAAAACAAAATAATAAAAATTTAAAAAAACATCTTCACGTGGAATTAAATTTCTGTTTTTGTCAGTCTACTCTGGTGTTATTTTTACTTAACGAAATAATTGTATCCCGGAAAGAGTGGGATTAAAATCATCCCATCACTGACTTTATCCCTCATTACGATCAGACTCCAAAAACAGCCCTGCTTATCATTATGATCTGCCAGGGAAACCAAATCCATTTGATATTTTAAGTGAAATAAATTGTTAAAGTAAAACGACGACGTCTGATCTGATGATCTTCGTGATGTTGCTCTGGTTGTACGTATTACATTTATAAGGAAAATTATAAATATGCATTTAGTTCAACTCGCATTCAGTTTGTAAGATCAACGAATCGTGTATATTTTTAGCCCGCGTATTTGCTAAAATCATTTTTTATTTTTTAAATTAATTTTTAGATCAGAAAACATGTCTGGTTGGGCTGGTGGTCGGTCGGTAAGTTCGGTCGGTTGGCCAATTCGCATCTCTGTGGTTTTCCTTCTTTGCATCAATTTAATTTGATTCAGGGAGAGAGCAGACATTCATACATATTTCAAAGAATAAATTTCAGATTGTATCAGATAAGTTATGTGACAGCGCAGAGCTCTTTTAAAAATAAATATACAAAAAAGAAAAAATGTAAAAGATAAACTTTAAATATTCGCATCTTTTGTATATTTATCTGAACTTAAAGGACCCAGAGCTGATGTAGAGGAGAAAAGTAACGAAAAGTAATAATCAAATGAATTGATTGGTTAATTTACATAAAATGACTTTCAAAATGTGAGTTTGAATTCGAATCGAATGTGTGACGCACTGCGCACGCTAAATTTGCAAGAGTGGGTATATACATATAAATGAATAAGTCGATTATTTTTTTTTTGCATGCATGAATTTAATGAATTTATTAGCAATTTTGTGTTTAATAATATTCTTATACTAATTTATATTAAAAGTATTTCGTTCGGGTTGAAATTGAGCTTTGCTTGAAAGCGCGAATTCAATTATATTCAAATGGGTAATTAAGGTTTTACCCCATGTTGAGCCCTATTTAATAAGTATTAAGGATTTTCATGCGATTCGTTTATTTAAATTAATATTTTTAATTCAAGGCTTAAATATTGTGCATTTAATTGCAGGTGTCAGTCTATAACACCAAAATTGATGACCATTTTAGGTATTAACGAATTTTATATTTTAGAGCAAGAATAATTGAGAATTAAAATGGATGTAATGTAATATTATGTTGAGCTACTTAATTTATTTTATTATAAGTGTCAAGAGCCATAACTATGGCACACTTGGGCGTATGCGTACTTTTCTTGCTTTATACAAAAAATTAATTATGTGACCTACATTTTGCTTCAAAAAAAAATAATTATTGGTGACTTCCAATAAAAAATTTAATTGATTTACGATCCTAACTGATCCTAAAACTTCAACAACGTCTTAAATGCTAAAACTCCAGCAACAATAAATATCAGTGGTTTTAATTCAAAGCCAAACAAAACTTAAATAATATGTTTTATTAATTAAGCATACAATTTATGTTAAAATTTCCTATAGAAATTTAAGAGGGCTTTTGTATAAAAAAGCTTATTGCAAGTACTTTTACGCCTTTGTATTAATATTTAAAAAAAAAAGTGGAAAAAAAAACAAATCAAAAACAAAAACTAAAAATTTTGGATGGTATATTCAGAATTAAGGAAGGTATTAACGTCAAACCTATTATACATACCCTTGAAGAAAATATAAACAAAATCCAATCGACATTTTTCTTTGAAAAAAAAAAAAACATTTTAAAACTATAAAAAAGAGGCGACCCACACTGATAACTTCCCATCCCGTCTGTCGATTTGTCTTGCTTAAAAGGTTTTTTTTAGGTTTTCGTGTTTTGTTAAAACAGATGTCAGTTGAATTGCTCTGTAGTACCCGTGGCATGATGGTTAGTGCGTTGGACTGTCATGCCAGAGGTCTTGGGTTCGATCCCTGCCTATTTCATCTAAAGTTTTTTTCACGGGTACTGCCTCTTGCGAGGAATTGACAAATTCTCCAAGAGTAATTCTTGTCATGAAAAGTGCTTTCTCAAATTGGCCGTTCGGATTCGGCTTAAAACTGTAGGTCCCCTCCATCCCTGAAAACAGTACTCGCACACAGGAATGGTTGAGAGATGTAAGTCACTAGGCCCTAGTTCTCAACGGACTGTTGCGCCACCCGATTTTTTTATTTATTTTAGTTGAATTGCTCTAAAAAAATTAAAAACTACGAACAATATTTTACATACGATGAAATAGTTTGATTTCAAAATCTATTTTCGTAAACAAGTTTTTACCAATTTTAGAAGAATTTCTTAAAAGTTTTTAAGAAATCAACATCCATTTGGACCAATTTTGTGTATACTATTTTGTGTAGACTTTAATTTTTTATGAAAAAACTGACTGTTGGATTTTTATTAAAAATTTACTGAATGTCGAAAACAATATTATATGTGAGATAAAAATAGTTTGAAGCCAATATTTTAAATTTTTGAAAAGATATTTGACTCGAAAGTAATTTTTTTAAAAGTTTTAGTATTGTTTTTTTGTAGGTTTTATTTTTTGTAGAAAAACCGTTAGTTCAATTTTTCTCAAAATTTTGTTGATAACAATAGTTCTTATAAAATAAAATAAGTTTGAAGACATGATCTCAAATTTTTGAAAAGATATTTGAGTCGAAACATTTTTTTATTTTTTTTTTTTTTTTAAACTGTCAATTCGATTTTTCTCAAAATTTTACCAGATGTCAAAAACATTATTCTTCGTTGCACAAAATTATTTTGGAGATAAAATCGTTTTTTGTTCGTAAAATTTTCGAGGTGACAAATATTTTTTTGTCAGTTTTTTTTTGATTTATAAAAAAAACGTTACCTAATTGGCTTTTTTTCCAAAAATTTATTTTCTTGGTATCACGTTACATTATATAATAAAACATTTAATCGAACTTTAGCGTTATTGGTTCGTGAGATATTTAGGGTTAACCAAAATGCTTACCTTTTTTTTTAAATTGCTATGGTAAGAACACCACCAACTTAACTTTTTTGAGAGTCCTTTCTGCATCTTTCTGCATTATCATCTGTATAACAAATTTTATTTGAAGTCGATATCACTACCTACTGGTTCTTGAGCTATGGAAGACGAAAAAAAACTTCCCGAACGTACACACGCACGCACAGAAATCTCTTTAAAAATATTTTATTTCTACTCTAGAGTCCTTGAAACGTCGAGAAATTTCAAAATTTTCAATTCGACAAATCGGACCGACTACAATGAGTTTCTATGGGAAGTTAATACTACTAAAACTATAATACACACCTTGAGAACAAGTAATGTTATCAGCTTAAAATGTATTTTACAGAAAATATTGTTTTGAACTATTTCTAAAATTGACAGTTTTCTTACAAGAAAAAATTAACTTCAGTGTATTGATACTATAACTTCGAAGTCCTTTAGGTGCGAATTTAGCTCATTGCTAAGAAATGCTAAGAAATCATGATTATAAAGGGCACCAATGTGTCGTATCACAGTCTCTGTTTCATGTTAATATCGTATGTGTCTGATTTTCCAAACATATACAATCCTACTGTAGCTATACAAAAATTTAAGGTTTTGAATTTTCGGTCATAGCTAACTGTTTTTAAATTTCTAAAAATATCAAAATTTGCTGTATACTACTCAGAGCTCTATTTGAAATAATAATAATAAAACTTTACGTCATAATATAAAATCAGTCAATTTTTGAAAAAAATTAACTACATAAGATTTCGCAATTAATAATCAAAATACATAAATCAATGAAAAAGGATTATAAATGAAAAAAAAAGTATTTTTTTAACAAGTAGAAATTAACTTCATGATTTTTAAACTAATAAGATAAAAGATAATAAAACCTATTGAAACATTAAAAACATTGAAACATAACCAATAACATTTGTACATACATACATATACATATGTATAATCTTTTGATATCTATTTGAGAATAAACTTTTTTTGTTTTGAAAATTTGTTGCCATACCTAATTCTGGGGTCAAGGCATATACGATTTGAATCAGATCAAATGCTTAAGAACAAAACAAAATGGGCTTAATTAATATTCAAATTTAATGTTGAGGTTAAAATTTAAGTGCAATTGGCTTACACGCTATAGACTTTTATTAATCACCGATACATAAATAAATTAGGTGGCGCAACAGTCCGTAGAGAACCAGGGTCTAGTGACTTACAACTCTCAACCATTCCTGTGTGCGAGTACTGTTGTACAGTTTAATGCCGAATCCGAACGGCTAATTTGAGAAAGCACTTTTTCATGACAAGCATTACTCTTGGAGAATTTGTCAATTCCTCGCAAGAGGCAGTACCCGTTTTTTTTTTAAATTAAGGTGGCACAGGCAGGGATCGAACCCAAGACCTCTCGCATGACAGTCCAACGCACTAACCATCATGCCACGGGTACTACTATCACCGATACATGCTATGACCTTAATTTTAAAATCGACTCTTAACAAGAAACCATTTGTAGTTTGAAATCAAACAAATTTGACTCGTGATCCATTAAACTTTTAAAATCCACTCAACATTTTATTATTGGTAGGAACAAATAAATCTTTTTCCCTGTATATAATAATTCTTTTATTCGATCAATTTACTATACTTATTTTATGTTTTACGGATCTTACAATCTAAGATGGACTATGCGGGCTTCGAACCACGATGGGACAAAACCGTCTATCGAAGCTTTTTCTCCTGAGCATTGAAAGCGATTTACTCCGAGGACTGGATTTCAACGAAATCATCAACGATTTTTCGGCGAAAAAAAGCTCGAAAGGTTCCGTTCGTTAACCCTAAAATTTAATTTCACATAATTCTTTTTTCCGTTTATATTTACAAGTGTTTGTTCAAAACTAAAGGAATCTACTTGGCTTCACAATAAATTATTTATTGAAAAACTCTAGTGAAAAAAAATAGTTTACTTTATTTTGAAAATAATTTGGGCGAGCGAGGGGCCTCCACGCCTTTATTGCCCCGAAGCCTCTGGACCTCTAAATCCGGAACTGGTTACTATATTGATGAACATTTGTCTCAAAACGCTATAGAAATATAGACATACAGTGCTGTGGAAAACATTTTCAACCAAGGGACTACATAGTTTTCATACACAAACTTTAGAAAACACAACTTCTTATAACCCAAAAAAAGTAATGATGAGAAAAAAATTTGCAAAATATTCATTCTATTTGTGTTACCATCAATATGTTTTGTGTTCTTTAATTAACTGTATGCCTTTGCATAACTTTAATGAAAGCACACATCATCCAGGATAAATAAAAGGCACAAGTGAGTCGCACGTTCTTGCTCCTGTAGAGCCTGTTAAAAAGTAGTAAATACATATATTTTAGGATTCACGAATGAACCTGTAAATAAGCTGGCTTTAAAAAATTTAATTTAATTAGTCAAAGACACGTTGATGTATTAATTTTATCGAAAATCGTTTAAGTTGTATTATTTAAAACCTAAATGTCTTCATAAGTTAATTTAAGAAAAAAAAAAACAAAGGTTTAATAAGGGTTAAGCTTCTAGAGCAATACAAAAACATATTTTTTGTATTGAAAGTAGCCAACGAATTTTAGGAAAAATTAATCAACCGTTTTTGAGAAAAATCGATTTTTTGATTATTGGCCAACAAAATTTGTATGGACTACTGTTATTTTTGGTCTTAAAAAAAGAATTAAGAAAACGCCTAACGTGAATCTTCTTAAAACCTTAATTTCTAAGTCTGAACTCAATTGACCCAATGGATTGGGCTGTAGGGGCGTGGACAGACAGACACACGTCGAGGGACCCACTTTTTTCGTTTTCTCTACTATCGCAATGGCATGTTTGATTAAAATCTCGAGTTCAACTTTTTTTAATTTTTTACGAATGCAAAACTTGCCATATTCAGTTAATATTTGTCACAAGTAAAAATTATTTAATCCATAAATATTCTAAAATAACCGGTAACAAGCACTAATGTGATGTTAAATCAAGAATTTTAGAAAAGTAGAAGCACAGAAAGAAATGTCTGTTAAATATTCCGTCCAAAACCTAAGTATGTCTGATTTTCAAAACGTTAAGAAGTGCATAGCCCTGTTTTTCTTATTTTGATTTAATATCTAAACATTTGTTTTATAACATCTTATTTAAGCGTCTATTGTTTTATCGCACTTTAGATTAACAGTTCAATTAATGATTGAGTAAATAAACGAGTTAAAACATTTAAATAATTTTAAATTGCACTAAAAATGTATCTGTTATTGTTTTAACAAAATTTCATACAAAACGGTAAAACATATATAATAACAAACTTTGTTCTTATTTAGTAATTTAATCAAAAAAAGCCAAATCTTATAAGTACCTCATAACATCCTCCCTCCATTGGACATCAACACACATGAATTAATCTATTAGGTAACAATTTACCGAAAACATTAAGATATTCATGAACTCAATTATTATAATAGCCGAGACCTCCAACATCATCATCATCCCCTCGATGCCAATGACACTGTCTGGAGAAAATAAATTAACATTCATCTCATTCAATCAAGCATAAGACATATGGGTGCCCCATATCACTTCACTACTCGAATATGTGCGTTTCTTTATTTAACAGTTATTCAAAATAATTGAATCGAAAAATTGGATCAGTTTCAAAAAAAAACTTTACACAAGATACAATATATTTCTACAGGCACCTATCCTATAGCCAACTCAAACATGTGTACACAATATTGAAATCGTAATCGTCCAAGAAAATTGGGACCGAGACGAAATATTTCTTTTTTCTAATAGTTTTTTTTTTGTCGGATTTTGTCAAATTTAAAATTCAAATACGTATTCACACATCACATCGGGTTTGGATTTGACTCTTTGGCTTTGGCTTTGGATGAAATTCATTTTGAATATAAAGAAAAATTGTTCAACATTCTCGTGTTCTATATGGGAACTCAGGGTACCTAAGGTATTGAAAGTTTTTGTTTCTTGCATGAAAACAATTTTTCATTCTATCTTACAAAGGAATATCTCGTATTGTCAATAAATTGGAGTAGACGATACGAACACAAAATCAAAATCAAGAAGAAAAGAACAAAAAAAGCGTCAAAAGTGTGTTTAATCAAGTTATTTGAGGTATGTGTCACGTAACCAATTTTTCAGTCCTCCCACAACAATTTTATTCCCTCTCCCTTTTTTGGGTGACATGTTGCTGAACGTAGTGTATATTATTATTTCTTTTTTCTTTTCTTTTGCGTGTGTGACTTATTGATTTATATTTATTAAGTTTTCTTTCTTCTGGATTCTTTTCGTTACCTTTCTGTTTTGTAGTTTTAGTTTTCATCAAAAATTTCAGTTTTAGAATATCACAAAATATTGCTATTAATATTATATTTGACTTTTAAACATATGTTCATTAGATATAAAATTTATCAGCATCTTTTTTTTGGGGTATTTAAATACATGTTCAACTTTAAATAATACTTAGTTTTTTTTCTTTAATCAATTCAGTTGGCTGAGAAGTGAATGTTTTCGATTCTTCATGGTCTAAATTTGCAAAGAGAACAAAAGAAAAGAGAACCAGAAGCAGTTACTTATAGTGCTCTTCACACACCCTAGCAAAATTTCATTCAATCTCTTTTGGTTGTCATTGTGTGGGTGAAGAGATGCAATTGAAGAATAAGAGACTTTGTGAGGTAATATTTTGAAACTGATTGCAAAAAGCACAACAGGTGGTGCTACAACTGTCAGTCTTAATGTTTAGTCGGGAATTTCTCAAACTACTCACAGAATAGTATGATTCAAAAAAAATCTGAACTACTCAACCGATTTTGATGAAACCTTACTACGTGTGATTAAAAATAGATTACAAGAGACTGGAATGCGACCCCATTCGCGTCTGTAAGTTTATATTTTGTGTTAGTTAAATAAAGATTTAAGTCAATTTCTTTCATTGTTCTTAAGGCACTCGTGTTGAAAAAAATTTTCCATCAGTTATTAGTTACTTTTGTAGATTTTGTGTTTCGTAAAGAAAAGGGGTTGATAATGATAAAATTAGTTTAATTTCAATATCTGTTGTTTTTCCCTAGATATTTTTGTAGAAATCCAATCTTTACCAACAAATTTCTTCTTATGAAAGAAATTACGGTTTGGATTTTACTAAAGGTTTTATTGAGGTTAAAAATAAAGGAAAATATTTTGTATAAAATCAAATAATTTTGAAGTCAAAATTATCCGCATATTCAAGGCTCACGAGATATTGGAGTCATAATTATTCATTGCGTGTTGGATAAGATTTTCTTAAAAACTTTAGGTACTTAATGTCAAAAACGTGTTTTCGGAGGTAATGATCATTTGTTGTTTGCGAAATTTTTGAAGTTGATAATATTTGTTCACTTTTTTGTTTATTCATAAAGAAAACCTTTTTTGCATCTTTTGATGTTATTATTTAAAAAAAAAATATTGGATGTCTTTATCTCTGATGGTTCTTTAGATATGGGCAATGAAAAAAAGTATTTGGAGCGTACGAGCACATACACAACTCTTTAAAAACTTTTGATTTAGATTTTATGGGCCTTAAAACTTCGAGCAACGTTTTTGAAACTGCAATATATTGAGTTCGACAAAAAAAAATGATGCACATAAGAAATAAATAAAAATTCTGAAATTAGTTTCCAATTCAAACTAATTTCCGTTGAACAAAAATACAACTATACAAAAATTGAAGTAAGTTCATTGTCATTAAATTAGGATCTCAAAACTACGCCAAATAATTTCTTTTGGAAAAACCACTACACATTTCTGATTCAAATTGGAAAACGTATAATTGTTGTTTTTTCAAGCAAAAGGATTGCAAGGGGCAGCAAGCTTCACCATAAGTACCTCATGATTACACAATAACGGGAGTTAGTTTTAGGACCAATTTCGTAACATTTACGCAAGTTTTGTTGTACAGGGTGGTTCACCTGAATAGGAAGGTTTTAGACGTACGCTTATATTATTAAAATTTTATCATAACGAATACATGCTTTTTTAAGTTAAAAAAAAAATCGAGCATATATAGGTATGCCGTCCATTTTGTTCGTATTGCGAAGAAAGTAGGTCCAAGGAATTTAAATGGAGTCGCCGAAGCAAGTGTTCCACATGATAAAAAAAATCACAAACCATCAAGTCAGGTGATCTGGGATGCCAACACGTATCTCTAAAACCTTTTAAATGAGACGGCTAAGAACCACCTCGCGTGCGACTTTCAATGTGGAAATAGCAGTATTAGAAGGTGATCTATCTTGTTGGAACCAGACATTTACCTTCACCATATTGTCACTGTAATCACCGCACTATTGACAGTCGCAGTGTTTCCTTGTTCCTCAAGGAACTTGTTAATTGTGGCTGTGTAACGGTCGTTAATGGAGACTCTGATTATTTATAACAGATAACTATTCCCGTTGTTCGAAAAATAGTGACCCCATCTCATACTCATATTCGGATCGGGAACCACACCGTGACGGATGATGTAAAAATAAATTCTGAATACACGCTGTACTTTTATTTCCGATTCGTCGTTTTTGAGAAATGCTTCGTACGTAAACGACAATCCACTGGTCTATTGTGGAAACTAAAAGACATCATCTGATGGATCCTATGATACGTTTCTAACTTCCTTATATTTAGTCAAACGTTGAGAAAAATTCATCTATTTTTAGTTCTATTCCTGTGACCCACCCTATACAATATGTTTAAAAAAATTAATACATTTCTATATATTTAATAACTACTTTTAAATTTAATTATGATGGCAACTATTGCTGTGAAAATATTTTTTTCTTTTTTGTTATAAAGTATTAAAAATTCAAACACTTGTTTTTATAAATTATAAATCTTGAAACTCAAAATTTTCGATAAAAGAAGGCATCAAAATTTAAAGAAAACAAAAAATACAAACACTCCTAAATTGTAGATTTATATTATGAGAATCATGAACTATTTGATATTTCAAAATTTTTAATAAATTTATATATGGAACGTTAAAAATTATATAAGACGTTACCATGGAAATTAAACCTTTAAATTCAAGGTGTAACATTTTCTACAACCTGAAATTAAAAACTTAATACTAAGTAACGTATATAATGTTATAAATGTGATCCATACAATATAAATAATATAGGTTTTACTACATTACAAATTGACCTTTAAATTTATTTACAATCAACGTAGGAAAGTGAAGCAACATACTAAAATAACAACTCTCACTTCAGTCTTCAAAATTCACATGGAAAGTGTATCTTACGTCCAAAATTAATTTCAAGGCCAAAAACACATTTGAAGAAATCCCATAGCGACTGTAACTAATGACGTCACGTTGCTGAACAAACCTCCTTTCTGGCTCATGTCTACTTTTTACCATATCTTATACGGAAGAGCATAAGAAAATTACTCAAAAAAAGAAAAAACTGCCAACAATCTGTCAATTTTATGTCCGACCTTGAAAGGCCGTAAACATTTTTAATGACTCTTACTTTTTTCTTCTTCTGGTATAAATTTTATGGTGTCTCGATTTCTTAGGGTCTCATTTTTATTTGTTCTTTTTTTTTGTTCAGAAAAATAAAACTAATAAAACACTTTCAGATGCCACAAATAGTTCGTTTTCGTTTGTACCATAGAACCTTAGCAAGGCAAAAAGGGTAATGTCCTCAATTCTAATATGGTGTTTTGTGTTTTTTAAGGAAAAGTGAATTCGTTTTTATTGTGATCGTTTAAGTCGTTTTATTGCTATAAAGGTATAAAGGACGCGTTAACGTTGTTGGCATTGAGACTTCACTTGCTTTCTCACTCGCTCATAACTCCAGGAAATCGGCATAAGTGAGTACGAGTATAGGGGCACATAATATATCCTTTGAATTAGTCTTTACAACTTCTGGTTATCTGGTGCGTAATGATGAAGTGAATGTAGGTAGATATATGCCTACAGGCTTTTGAGCTTGCTTTTGTTGCAATTGAAATTTGTCATTGAGATTTCAGTTTCTTTAAAAAAAAAAATGTTAAAACACTTATTTATGTTTTTATGCTGTATGTGGTTTTAAAATAATACTATGCTATTCAGTTTTTATGAATTTATGATTCTTTTTACTTTTCAACCCTTTAAGAGTGTAGGTTGGTACCTTTAAGTGAAATGAATTTCAGTTTTACTGATATAGGCAATTTAACAGGCAGTGAAGGACAGGAAAATTACTCAAGGTAATTAGCTTGTAAATGTAAGGTACCTATATGACTTTATATGGCTTGTAAAACTATTAAATAATTCCTTAAAGAGGCCACCGACACGAAATGCTATATATTGGCGTGAAAGGACAGTACATTTTTGAAGGATAAGTTTCAAAGAAAAAGTTTATGTAGGTATCTGGAAACAATAAATAATACTAACAGCCTGAAAAAACTAATAGGGGTTTTATCAAATTTTTTAAAATAAACCTACTTAGTCAAAAAATTTAAAAATGTTTTTGTTGTGATTTCTTATAGCTGTATAAAAAGTGTTCTATTTATAGAAGATAGGTTTTTTCTAACTTTTTTATCTTAAAATGATTAAATTTTATATCCAAGGCCTATTTTGTCAAAGATAAAGAAATTAATACTGTACAAAGTTTTGTGTTAAAAATTTGCTGAATCTTTGGATGATCCGTTTTGAATTTAATTTAAACTTTCTCACCAAAAATAGCATGTGATATTAATAAAAAATGCAAATGTCTTAAATTATTTTTAAAATTTTTAATGTTTCCATCAATTTTATTTTAAAACTGAAAAATATAAACCTACATTAAATTTCAAAAACAAAAGTATTTCAAAAATGTGGTTGTAACTTCTATACGAAAATATTAACAAAATGGAATATAATTTATGGTATTTATTTTTTAAATATATAATTCTAAAGCTGCAAGCTCCGCTATTCGCTTCAAAGCTTCGTTGAAGCGGACTAACAACAACATTGGCCACTCCGTAATTCTTATGTATTTAGAATCAATTCCAAAGCACACAAACTACACCATCTCCCAACTGTAATTTGGCAGAAACTTCCAGATTTCTATATACCTTCCAGATCTTTCTGGGAGGGTAGGGCATTCCTGGAAGACGAGTCGGAGTCAGATAAAAGAAGTCTTGTCCTGCCTTAAAGAAAACGTGATATCAACATCTGATATCCGTATTTTCTCAGATAGCCAGGCCGCTATCAAATCTCTGAACTCTGTCTCTACAAACCCTATAACAGTCCATAACTGTCGACCATCTTTAATGGAGATGGCACAATAGTTTAATAAACACCTTTGCTGGGTGCCGGCCACCTAGAGACATTCCAGGAAATTTTAAGGCAGAACTCGTCTGAAATGGTACAGTACAACTCATTCTACCACGTTTGGCTAATGCATACCAATCGCTACATGTAAACTATGGCTAATACTAAGACGCTTTGAAGAAGGCAAACATCAGAAGGAATAACATCACCACGTGACAGGTCACAAAAATCATCTGGCCTACACTAGATTTAAAGCGATCAAGGTGCTGGCTATCTCTAAGCCAGCGGTTCCCAATCTTTTTTAGTCGCGGAGCACTTTTTGCGTGAGAAATTTCAAGCGGAGCACTTTGTTGCGCATATGCCATTTTTCGCAGTTAAATGTAGCAAATTAAATAACTTTTTTTACAAATTTCGTTTATTTTATTGAATTCAGGAAACAGTTTCTACAACGAAAAACTCAAGAACAGTGGTAACTTAACTTAATAACATTTTTTTCAATGCGAGGGCATGGCGGTGTAGAACGCAATGGCTATTGGTGCATCTTTTAACAATTTGACCTTGTCATTTACAATACAAAATTGTCAATCAAATTAAAAATGTCTGCACCAGTTGTAGAAGTTGGGAACGGCTTGCAGAAGAGCAGATCTTCTTGAAAGGACTGTAGATATTGATAGCGCACTAATAATACTAAAATAGCCAACCCTGCAACAGCCGTTGATTCATCCATTTGCAGCTCAAATTTTGTGACTTTTATTCGTAAAAGTAAAGTAGCTTTCACATTCTCCGCTTAATCTCCGATTCGTCTTGATATTGTGTTATTTGACAAAGGAACGGTGTCAACTAATTTTGTGGCCTTTTCACCCAACAAACATTCAACAATGTCTTTAACACATGGCTTTATTAAGTTTTTAGCAATTGTATGGGCTTCACCAGTTTGCGCTATTCGGAAACTTACCAAGTAGACGCCATCCCATTTTCGTTCTCTGTCTTTATGTGATAAGTAATAATGGCTTGAGATTTAGTAAGTTCAGCATACTTTCTTTTAAACAAATCAATCGGTTTACTTTTTCAATCTGGATGAATCCCTGCAAAGTGACGTTTCATTTTTGCTGGAAACATTGCACTGTTCGGCGACACTTTGCCTCAAATTACGCATTGAGGTTTTTTGTCATTTGTCTCAGCAAATCCAAAATTCAAATATGATTTGTGGTACTTCTTTTTATGAACTGATTTTTTTTCTGTAGCATTGATCACCGTGGAACTAGTACTAGGCAAGCTATCAAACTCAAAACCTTCAGAAATCTCTAACGCCGCTGTCTCTATTGCATCATTTTCCTTGGCACTAAAATAAGTATACGGAAAACCGAAGTTAAACAAACAAAATAAAATCATTGAAATCATTTTGTGCGGTTAAATGCTTAAAAAGCAGAAGTTATTAACCGGGGATTACTATTTTACGCAAATTATGATTTTGTTTAGACATACCCGTCAGTTGGTGGCTCTTCGGCAGCTTCACTTGCTTTTTTCAAAAATCCGGACTTAAGCCAGCGATCCACTCGAAAATTGTATGTATAAAAACATAATAAATTAAAGCTTAAGCCCTAAAAGCAACTGGAAATTAACTTCACCGTACTACGTTTAAAATTTTGCATGAATTGAACAAAAACTGTTTCTATTTCAATCGTCACTCTCACTAGTCTTTTTTTAAATATGAATTTTAAAATCTGCTGCTGCGATAAAAATTACAAGATCAAAATTAAATAGTTACTAGTCCGTCTTGGAATTTTTATATTTTTTTCAAATATTTCCGCGGAGCACTTGGAAATTCTTCGCGGAGCACCAAATGCTCCGCGGAGCATACTTTGGGAAACCCGGCTCTAAGCAGATAGCATATAAGATCGATAATCAGTGCCATAACCGGGAACAGTCTAATAGGAAATGACTTTTACAGAAGATGTATGGATGAGGAAAAGAAGGACACAGTTTGTCACCTCCTTTGTACATGCCCTGCTCTAGCTCAAAAATGCAAGAATTACCTAAGAAAATTCTTCTATGACGATCAAAAACGATCTCAATCATATTAACATAAACAGCCTCTCTGGTTTCGTAAGGGACTAAAACTTGATTTGATTGAGCTTAGAAGAAAGATTCATGTGGTATCGAAAACTGGCCTAAGTGTTTCAATTGGCTTCCCCATAAAACAAAAGTCATGGGATCATCAAAATGGGTTCCGTCAGCAATATTGATCTACCTATGCTTATATATCCCTAAAAGTCTACTTTTGAGCCGAGGTTAATTGAAATTGCGACAAAACATTTCTTTCAGATTTCCTATATAGTGACAATTCGGATTTTTGTATGAGTTAATTTTAAATTAGCAGCTTTTAAAAAACTATCTTGAATTTTTTCATAAGGGCCACACAAACTCAAATTTTAAAATACCTACATCAACAGCTTCCAGGCATTTTTTTTTTTAATTTATACCTATTCCGTAGTTTTATTCATGATTCATGTTTTATTTAAGACGGCGCACGGTTTAAAGTATACCTTCTGTTTTGTTCCGCCATTGTGTCGGCCATGTTTGAATTTCTTTTCTGGAGTACTGATTGGAAGCCATCATGTTGCCTTTGTTTGATGGGATATAAAAAGAAAAAGAAAGAAACAAAAAATGTGACATTTGTTATAGAAACGCACCGCTCGACTATTTTTTGTAGGGTCATGTGACTTGAGACGATTGACGTCTTGGAAAAGAATATTCAGGGTGTTATTCCTGACATATTGCCCAATTGTTGCAAAAGTTGTCCCATCGACCCGTTCGTAACTCTAAGAGGTCCGAATTTTTGTTTTGTTGTCAAAAGCAAAGTTAGAGGACTTTGACTTATTCTGTTTTATCTAAAATACCCTTGTATAGTTGTCATAAACTTTATTGAAGTTCTCTTACTATAATAAGAACCTTAAAAAGACCCCATGCATATCGGTCAAAGAAGTAAACTCATACCCTTTCACACCCGTTTACATTTTTTGAATCACTGGGACATTTAGTAACTTTATAATAAATCTTTGGCACAACCACGCGGCAAGATGGTTAATGCATTGGACTGTCATGCCAGGCGTCTTTGGTTCAATCCCTGACTGTGCCATCTTTCACGTTTTATTCACGGGTTTTTCACGGGTACTGCCTCTTGCGAGGAATTGACAAATCATCCAAATCATTCTTGTCATGAAAAATTCTTTCTCAAATTAGCTTAAAACACTGTAAATCCCCTTCATCCCTGACAACAATACTCGCACACAGGAATAGTTCAGAGTTGTAAGTCATTAGGCCCTAGTTCTCAAAGGACTGGTGTGCCACCTAATTGATTTATTTATAATAATTCTTGATGCATGCACTCACATATTATTTTGACAAAAATCTCTTAAATACTTTAAAAATAATAAGTATTGTGGTAAATTAAGAAACTAAATGAGTATCAATAAATTAAGTATTTAGTACTTTTCAAATTTGTGTGTAACGAGATCAAACTCTACATTGTACAATTATATTGAAGTTTTCAATAACACAAATTGTGTTAAGCTCCTTTTCGATTCTCTCAAAACGAAGTTTAAACAGATAAATATGTATTTTCTTTACATTGTTTGCATTTGAACAAAGTCACATCGTTACGAACTTTAAAATAATGTAAATTAAGACCGCAATATGTTTGCATAAATATTGTATCAAACCAGTAACCAGTTGCTGATTAACTTTTTTAATGTTCGGAAATAATTAATTTCAAAAGTAGGCACCCTTAGAATAGCCTTCCAGTAACCCGTAATACCTATGGAATTAAAGTTATACTCGAGTTTGTTTCACTTACTCGTAATAACATCTTCCAACTCCAATTATTATCATTAAAATATTTAATTGAGATTGTTTTTTCTTTTTTATTTTTAAGTTCTCATCATCAAACGCAACCTCATATGCTTAGAATAATTAAAGACTTATTTCTTATGTTTATTTATTCCCGTAACAGCTGCACCCCAGAGGTTATTAATTACATCCTTTGGCTCCTTCCTGCTGTCCTTATACCATACCATCATGTTAATTCTCAGCGATGTTCTTGACGCACATCGTATATACAAATGAAACGTCCTTTCAGGACAAGGAACACCTTAATTTCTTTGTTATGTTCACTAATTAAGAACTTCAAAATGGCTGATAACTTTATAATTAAGAAGATGTGCTGTGATGTGCACTTGCAAAAATTGTGTAGAATATACCTATCTATAGCTATAACCTCATAGTCTGGATGTTGGTTCGTTCGATTAGGTTTTTATGCTAATTAGCTATGGAAGAACAACACAGTAGTAGCATCATCATCTTGTGGATGCCCCATCACCGCATGGAACACAGTTCAAAGTAGAATTGCTATATAACCGTCATCACACTCCACTTAACCAGCCATCACCTAGACAGACTTTAAGACAAACAAGACAGACAGATCAAAAAACTTAGTTTCTCTTGACTATAAGTATACGGATATAGTATGTGGATCCCCGCCGCCGCCGACAACGACAATGACATTGCCTTAAAAAGAACCGGCTAATTAATTATACCGCTTGGTATGTAACCCATCCAAAGTGGGTAATTATTTAGCTGCTGTATTCCATCCATGCACGAGTACATGTTGCTTTAGATGAAAAAAAGAAGAAGACACAAAAATAAATAACGAGAAACACAAATGTTCAAAAATTTTACTCCAAGCTTAAGCTTAATCGAGAAAGTATTCTATACTCATTATAGGGGTTATGTTTTAGCTTGGTGGGTTTAAATTCTAGACAGTAGTGTGAAAAAGTTTTCCTCTCTTTAAAACAAATCCGAGATAATGTTCTATTGGTAAATATAAAACAAATGGCAACTACTGTTGAATCTTTTTGTAAAATGGTTTTTGAAAAAATTGCATAAGTCTGCCAATATAAAGCAGACTTTAATTCAAGCCCCATTTATATAGAAAGTCTTGATTCCTTACTGTCATTAAAACTAGATATTTTTAACTTACAGAAAGTTTTGATTTCCTTTGCATTCACATTAAAAAAATTCCTGTTGAATGAGGTCCCACAGGGCTGCACCTTTTCAACTTTATTAGTAATTTAGTCTAACTGAAGCTTAAACATATCTTAGATTGACAGGTCAAAAGGGTTCAAGGAAGATAAACTAATTATCAGATTACAAATTAGGGTTTCTTTGAGAATCTATTTCCGTTATTCCGAGATTATAACAGTCAAAACGTGTGTGGTTTTTCGAGGGAGGGAATTTGTATTATTGGATCCTTTTTTGTAAGGTAATGTTGGATGATTTTTTACTGGATACTGTAATACTTTCTAGAACAATATTCTTTTATATAAGGTTGAAAGTTTCTTAACCGAAAGTGAAGTAATATCAAAAATTCCTTTTTTCCAGCACCCTACTGTTTAAACTCTACACCCAATATATTTCGTCTGTTTTTTCGCTACGCTGATCACACCAATTATAAAGTCATCACCCGTACCTCGCACTAACAAAACGGCACCAACTTGGCTTCGTCATTATTATGCAAGTCACAACTTCAAGTGCTTCTTTTGTTTATTTTTCAGCTGATTTTCGCCTGAATATATGCAAAGCTTATATGTATGACGTTTTGCATGTCAAACATAATGACTTTTGTTCGTTGTCATTATTTCATCTGGGAGTTTCCATTTTTCTAAATGTTTTTGAAATAGCTATATAGCACAAAACATATCCATGAACCATGATGGAAGCTAGAAAAATGATGGTTACCGAGATTGAAAGGCTTTAGGGATTATAAAATCTTTGTATTTGAGGGAAGAAGAAATATTTCCCTTGTTCTTTTTTTTTGTTCTTGTTAATTTGAAACAGTTTTTCTATTCCTGGACTTTATAATTTCTTGAGATTCAAACAGGGAAAAACGAGGGAAGAAAGGTAGAGGTTTTGAATGGGTGATGGCGGAGTATACCGAATATTTTTAAAGGAGGAATAGGTAAGTAGGTATGATGGTGGTATACAAGGATGTTAGATTGGATAGGGGTGGGGTTCTTTATTTTAATCTTTTTGAATATGGCAAAGAATTACTATTCATCTTAAGACCTTGTGCAAATTTTAGCGCAAGCTCAAAATTGTACAGATAATATGGATGGAGAGAAGTTTTGTTTTTTTTTCGTGTACCTATAAGAATTTATAATTCATGGATGGAATATTTTGTGTTTTAAAATTTAATAGCGTGAAAAATTAACATACGTATAGGATGTTTTTAGCAAATTGAGGATATCAAGTATTTACTTAAAAAAAAACACATTTCTAAGAAACACGAAATAGATATAAGTTAGAAAAGTTGGAATTATATCTGGAACTGCTATGAAGATGTTTTTGGTATAGAAGACTTATAGGTAAGGTAAGGAATACAATTATGAGTTTTACCCCTGAGAAAGGAGGTTAGGAGTTACAAATAATTATTATTAAGAAATACCTTGGTATAATCCAAAGCATTTTCAAAATTTGAATTTTGCTAAATACTGTTTGCCATAGAATATTTAGCTATTATTCAACACATATCATCCAATGGGAGCAGTCATTTTTTCAGTATATTTTTCCAAATCATCAAATTTGAAAGGATCAATCAACACGAGTTCTTTAAAGAAAAATTCTTTCCGAAAAAATTGATGATGCCACACACTTTTTTTTAAGTTTATAGAAAGTCTAGTAGGCGTTTAATGATAGCTTCCATCAATTTCATATTTGCTTAGGTTTTCTAAAATAATTTTTCTTTATAAATACAAGTTTTATTTCTACATTGAATTTAACTTTTATTTAAATATTTTTGTTTATTTTTCAGATTCTGCAGTGAAAATTGGATTATTTCACAAGTAAGTTAAGCATTTCTTAATTAATTTGATATTTATTATTAGTTTAACTTATAAGGATTCCTTATTCGAAAATATTGATTAAAATCAATATATAATTTAAAATTCTAAAACAATGGTTCTGCGGTAGATGCTTAAAAATGTTATTACTTGTTTTATCTTTTATGAATTTTAATTGATTCGCGTGTTCATCTTAAATATAAAACTTACCTAAAGAGAAAATAATTTATACAAGATTTGAATATTTTTTAAAAATAATTACCCAAACATAAATTAATATCTGGAGAGATATGATAATTATTGTTTTTTTGTTGGTTTTTAATGTTGCTATTAATTAATTTATTTTCATAGTTTTGAATAAACATAAGATATTATTAGTACCTATCAAAAATTAGTTTTGTGAAATCATTCAAAAAAAGGCTAGGCTAATAAGCCCGCGGGTATAATTTGATCATGAGAATTTCTCATAAGGAGAAATATAGTTGATTTTTTACCACCCAGCTTTTTATTGCACAAAGATTAAATAAATAAATTCTGATTCTGAATAGATTTTAATTTTAAGGGCAGATCTTTTTCAAAAAATAAAAGTAAAAAGCAAAGAATTATTTTTAATATTTCTATTTCATTCAACAACTATCGAAAATTTACAAACTAAATATGGCTCAACAATATTGAAATAAAAACTAAGTTATGGAGTAGAAATTAATTTCAAAAAAGAATAGAAAAGCGAATTTTGCTTTCGATTATATATTTAACCAGCTGACTCGGCCACCCGTTGCTGTGGCTGAATGATTTATGAAGGATTTAGAAGAAAAAATTTAACACTAAATAACTAATTAACGTCATATTTGTATATAACATTTTATTTACCTAATAAATGCAAATGGTGTACAATATTTTTGATATTTCGGTAATTTGTTAATAGAAAAATAAACTTGATGGTCTTGCTACTAGTGAACAGGTCACTTATGATTGCACATGGCAAAAACATGGATTTAATAAAATAAATTAGGTGGCACTACAGTCCGTAGAGAACTAGGGCCTAGTGTCATGTCAGGGATGAAGGCGAAGGGGACAAACAGTTTATATGCCTAATCCGAACGACTAATATTTAAGAAAGCACTTTTCATGACAAGAATTACTCTTGAAGGATTTGTCAATTCCTCATAATAGGCAGTACCTGTGAAAAATACTAGGTGACACGGGCAGTGATTGAACCAAAGATCTCGAGCATGACAGTCCTACCCACTAACCATCACACCACGGGTACTACATGGAAACAGGGATTGGCTTTGAGATTTATTTAGAGTCATCGCATAACCTTAAAAAATGGGAAACTGTAGTCTTTTGAATGGTATGAAAGAACCTGATAGTATCATCGAAATACGTAGTAATAAAACGAATTTTCCTATGAAAATATTTAGTTGCTTCAAGAACGTTTCCAGTGATTATTTTCATCACTAAAATTGTAACGTTACAAAGTTTAGGAGGGTTCAAATACGCAGTAGAATTCTGTTGGAAAACTGATTAAAGGAGCCATCTGACATAACTTACAATTAATACCAAAATTCGACATATAAGTAATCATTTTAACTAATAAATTTCGAATTGCGATCATTAATTGAAACAAAAACCGTTTTATCTTTTAAGTTGGACCATATTACATATAAACGCCAGATTTCGGAAAATAGTCTGTTGACTTGGCTAAGAGTTCAATGCAAACAAACATCAGGACACTTGATTTTTATATATTAAGATATTCATATAAACTTCATATGCACTATACGTTTTATGTATTAATTTCTAATTAAGCACTTAAAATTCAATTAAGTATCATTTTAAATTTGCAATAAAAGTCGTGTTTTTAGTTTCTGAATACTATTACTAATTTCCCATATTGTTATTGGTCCGATTTGTCGGTTTTAAAATGTTGTCATTTCTAGAAGTTTCAAGATCCCTTGAACTTTAATCAAAGGTTTTCAGAGTCGATTCCAAATAAATTTGTTTGTTTAGATATTATTTCAAGATGAGCTGAAACACGTTTTAATAAATCGCTTTTTTTGTATCATTTAAAAAAAGTGACAACTTTGGCTGGCCCAAAAGATTTCACAAACTAATAATGATAGCAACTTCAATTAAATTTGATATTATGCATTGTGACGTGATAAGAAATCGGAATGAAATTGGAAAAAACTGAAAAATATTTTGCGAATAAAAAACGAACCTTCGAGACAATTTATGATTTAAAAAACAATGTTTTTGACATCTGGTATAATTTTTAGAAAAATCCAACTAACAATTTTTCTACAAAAAAATTAATGCCTACAAGAAATACCAGACAAAATTGGTATGAACTTATTTTTGATTGAAATATCTCGAGAATAAGTTAAGGTACTGACTACTTGTAAAAAGACGCTACTACCAATTGGTTTCGACTAAAATATCTCAGAAAAAAAAACAGGTTTTCAAATCAAACTCATTTTATCACATGCAAAATATTGTTTTTAACTTTTAGTTAATTTTCTTAGAAAAATCTAATTGAGAGCATTTTATTACAGAACTATTTTATAAAAGCAACTTAGAACTGATACAAAAATTATTTTCGACTTATAATAAATATGGGAACAAAGAAAAAAAATGACCTTAAACTTTTCTTCCTATAAAAAATGTTGATTTCGTAAAAATTAAAATTGTCGATAAACGGACACGAATAAGAAGTTATCAGTATGGGTCACATCCCAGCCTCTTTTTTATTTTCTACTTCAATTTCGATTTCCTATAAACACCGTTATTTTGTTCTTATACTACATTATATTTATTTTGTATTATTTTGCATTTTTAGAAATATTTTTATAATTAGAGAAACGTTTTAAATAAGTGTATTGTTATTCTTATTAGTTTAAGTTTGGAAAAAAACACGTTTATTTGTTTTTCTTATGATAATGATCAGAATCAGAAAATAATAATAAACATTAAAAAAAAGTATGCAATTTTAACTATTATTGCAGTACAAGTTTAAAGAAGACAATGTATAAAATCTAAGTAGATTTATACGTTTTTAATTATATATGTTACTGAATGCTCAGAAATAACAACATTTTTGTTTATTAACAACAAACCTTTGTTCACAGCTTCAAGAATTACTTCCAAATTCTTAAACAGATCATCAAGATTAAGATCTTGGACACATTTATAAAGACAGCCACATACAAGTTTTTTGAGATATAAAACAACATATTTCACACATTACGTAACTTAAAATACTTATAATCCTTATCACAAACTAAATACATATAATATTCTTTAAAAAAATATATAAAATCAAAAAACAACTCAGAAAAACATTTAAAATAATTTATATCTTTCTCGTTGTAGTCAGCACCAAATAATTCCCCTAAAATCTATAAAATATTAAATGTTCTCCAATCTCTTGACCTTGTCCCCATAAGAAATCATAAAAATGTTTCTATATTCCTCTAAAGCTATTCAAGAAAAAATTTAACTCGCAGTCGTTCACCTTTTAACCCAGAAATAGATTAATTGGCTTCCTGCTAGTTAAATGCTCGTACTCGAGATTATAGAGAAATAAAAATTCATACAATTTTTTTTTTCTTTTCAATATTATGATGAACTTTATTACTTTATACCGTTTAGCCATTGTTATAAGATAATTTTTGTGCTTGTTATTTTGTTTACACCACACTTATCGTTTAGCTGAGAATTTTTACACCTTAAACATCAAGTATTAGCTATAATTTATGTTATTTATCATGATCATGACTTTCTTGACGCTATATATACTACTACCGACCTTATACCGCGACCCAGACACACGATTTTATGACACCATCAATGACGCGGCTACCACCGCTACGACCACCCCATATATACCTTGGTAGGTTGGTGTATTGTGTATACAACTTGATGCTATACATAAAATAATCTATATCTATATAGCCCGCTGTATAAGTTAGCTTCCAGCAGCGTTTCCGTTCAGAAAGTGTATAGTGTGAAAATTTACGTAACCGTTTTTACTGTTTAGCTGCTCGTATAAAATTTCGAGACGACCTTGCCAAACAAAACAAATATTCCAACAACAACAACGAAAATGTATACATAGCACCATCAGAAAGCCAGAGCATATATGGCTCATAAAAACATAGGTCCCGCACAGTCTCACATACAAAAATACGAACATTAAAGCAATAAAATTCTACTACTTTTTCATTCATAAAACCGAATAAGAATAAAAAAACAAACAAAAAGCGAACGAAAAGGAAAACATCAGATCAGAACCATCTCAAGCCCGGTACCTTCACAAAAAGTGGAAGCACCAGTGGAATGGAGTTTTTACGACCCCCGTTTGCAACTAAACGGTGTAATAATAATGTTTTACTACGTCCAAGCCATCAACCGCCATTCAAAAGAGTAAAAGGCAAGCGACACGAATGACACTCTCTACCGCTGTTTGCTGATGATGATAGACTCGGTCTGACCATCATCTTCAGGACGACTTGAGTTGAGGGGAGGTGTATTGAACAGTGTTCTTCACTAAAAGGGGAAGGTTTTTGTTTTATTACACCTAACTTGAAAATATAAAAGCTAATAATGGCTTTATTTACTTGTAGCATGTTTTGTAACTCATATTTATTTATTTTTTAAATTGCACTTCAACTCCAATAAGGTCTTCATCTTGACTTATAACAGTCACAGATGATATAACTCTTTGGAATTATATACCTATGCAGCCTACACTGCTGGTTCAGCTTATTGTCAGCACTTTTCTAGGCGTTTCTTAAGTGTCCGAAATAAACAAGTCACTAAAATTATACATGAAACGCCATTAAACAAAGGTTATATCGCTAGGCATATTGTCTTGTTAGGTTATAATAGTACAGTTGTTAAAGCTATATACTGTTGAAGGCTGACGACGACGCGACGACGACGTAACGCACGACGCGCGACGAAAGCAATGATGATGATGAATTTTGATTGCTTTAAAATTTGATAATAAAAGTGGGGTAATAAAAACAAAAATTATAATACAACAAGCAACTAAGCAAAAGTTTGCTTAGAAACATGGCACACTTAACAAAAGACCGGTATCTATTGGGGGTTGTCAAAATAAAATGTTGAGACACCCTTAGAGCGTACGTGTTCATTATTTGTTTGACTAATTTCACTATAGTGACCGGAAGTACTATAAAGCTACAAAATATACTCGCATTATCTCAAAGACTTCAATAGAGAAAGAAAGAGAAAGCTAATTGGGTACGTGAACCTTACTGCATGTTGGTAAGCTATATGGCATCATTGGTGCATGCGGTGTTTTGTTTATTGGTTTTTAATAGGTTATAAAATTTTGTATTTATTTTTTTTTATTTTGATTGTTCACTTTTATAACCTAATAACAATTAAATTAATCGCTGATCTATTAAATAAAAATCACATAAACTTTGTTCTTTTTTTCACACGCTTCTCCAGACATACTGGCAGACATACATCAGACGGATTACCTTAAATTTTTATTATGTTATTATTCAGCTTAAAAGAGAGCGGAGGGTGTAAATATCTGTTTTTTTTTTGTATTTAATGATTATCAGGAAGAGGTATTTCTATGTCAATACAGGAATAAAATAATTATTACCTACTTCAAATGAAATTCCTTTTATACTTTAATTGAGATAAATTGGCATTATGTGTTCTTTTTGAATCTTTTTCTTCAATTACATTTTATATTATATATAGTGACGTGATACCAAGTTGTTATAAATTCATAAACAAATTTAACGGTTTTTATAAATTAAAGAAACTGAAAAAAAAAAATATTTGTCACCTAGAATATTTTGCGAACAAAAAAAAAACGTCCGACTTTTTAAAGGAGAATGATGTCTTAAAATTTAGTTTGAAATGTTCTAAAAATCTAACGCAAAACGACTGGTTTTGACAAAAATAGATCTTCTTGGAACCTTTAATTCTTGTGTGTATCTTAAAAATTAGGGTATTGCATACCCAAGACAAGTTTATGGACTAGTCGGTAGTAGGGCGTTCCTTTTCTCAGCTCAACCCTAGTTTTTATTAACAAACTTTCAGATTTGTTTCGTAATCATATATTTTAACATAATTGTATGTCACGTAGGTTAGGTTATAGTGGCTGTCCAAGATGGAAACGGACACACTTAGGTCAGTTTAATGGCTCATTGTGAATGTCAGGTAGGTCAACGGCGACAAATTTAGCTTTGATTACTCATGACATAATATCAAATATGGAAAAGATGAGCCAAACTGATATTTTTTGTACAGACTTTGCGAAAGCATTCGATAGAATAAATTATAAAGTATTACTCCAAGTATTATCTTGCTTAGGTATTCACTCTTCTTTATTGAAGGGCTAAAATCATATTTATCATGTAGAATCCAAAAAATTAAATTTAATCGCTCGGTCTCATATAACATGGCTGTTTTATCAGGGGTTCCACAAGGAAGCCATTTAGGGCCATTACTTTTTGTTGTTGTTTGTAAATGACATTCCTAATATTTCCAATGATTCAAGTGGCCTCCTTTATCGTAAAATAAGCTATGAATCTGATTGTTTTCTTCTTTTGGAAGATTTAGCAAGATTGGATGACGGATGGTGAAAACGGTCAAGTCTTGTCGGGCTTCAGGAATTACAACACAATTTTGTTTGATTATAGTATCAATCACTTTAAGTTAAAAGAGTGAGAAAAAGAAAGACCTAGGAGTTATCTTAGATACCAACTTGTCATTTTTAACCTCACTATAACTATAGGTATGGTAAACAAAGCCATTCAATTGCTTGGATTAATCAAAAGATACACTAGAGAATTCTCAGATCCCTATACCATAAAATCATTATACAATAATTATTTAGTAAGGTTGATTCTGAAGTATTTCAGCATAGTCTGGAATCCTTATTATAATAATTCAAAAGAATGTCACTAGGTATGCCTTCTTCAAGTTAAAATGGAGGATTCCAAAGGCGGGCTTATAGTATTCGGTATTTACTGTTTGGAATAAAATACCTTCAAGATCGTAGAGTATACTTTTCAGTGATGTTTATAAGAGACATCCTAAATTATCATATTAATTATCTACCGCTACTATCATTATTATCTGGAGCAAATGCTGCATCCAGAACAATACTTTGTCGATTTTTAATATATGAACATTTTCATCATAGCAATTATGGTCGCAATGAACCTATTTTCCGATGCATCAGGGAGGCAAATTTAATTTCTAACAGGGTTAATTTTGTTTCCAATTGTTCAAGAGACATTTTTAAATCATTTGTATTGAATAATATTTGCACAATATTGTTAAAAATTGTAATTATATATGCTTATTCAATGTAAGACAATAAAATATTTTATTTTTATACTGAAGATGTATTATAAACATTCATATATAGTTCCCATCAACAATACATTGATGTACTTTTTATCGTAGTTTAAGAGATTAAATATAATCTAATTGATGTAATAAACTTAACTTTAAAACTTTAGTAAAAATAATAAAATAGCGTATGAAAGAAAAAAATTACTTGAAAAACCGAAATTTTAAAAGCAACAACTATTCGGGGCCTATAAAAATAATAAATAAATTGGGTGGCACAACAGTCCGTTGAGAACTAGGGCCTAGTGACTTACAACTCTCAACTATTTCTGTGTGCGAGTACTTTTGTCAGGAATGGAGGGGACCTACAGTTTTAAGCCGAATCCGAACGGCCAATTTGAGAAAGCACTTTTCATGACAAGAATTACTCTTGGAGAATATGTCAATTCCTCGCAAGGGGCACTACCCGTCAAACAAACTTTAGATGGCATAGGCAGGGATCGAACCCAAGACCTCTGGCATGACAGTCCAACGCCCTAACCATCATGCCACGGGTACGGGCCTATAAGCATTTAAAATCATGCACTATAAAAAAGATACGATTTATTACATTAAACTCAATTTGAAGCCATCATTCTCAGCTTATAACGTCAAATGATGCATTTGGCAATTATTAATCTGTCAATAAAAGAAAATCTAATAAGACTCAAAGAGTAAACTAAATTTAATTGTTTTTAAGTACAACTTTTCTCTTTAAAATGCAATTAATGACTATTGTATGTTCTTTGTTAAGGTATTATGGACAGTTGACTCTTTAAACGGATTTAAATAAAGACTTCTAAAAAATCAACTGACCGTATAACGAATATGAAAGTCACAATTCTTTTGAATTATAAGCAAATATTTGGAACAAAAAAGTCTATTATTTAACAAAATGGTGACATATTATAGTCAAAACTTAGGTGAAAAGTAATGACCAAGGATTCATGCAAATAAACTAATTAGGTCAAAAGAACAATAATAAAAATGGAACTAATTTGCGAAAATAAAATACAGTTCAAAAACTTTTGGAATTTATCAAAAAGAAGCACTTTGACGGATAAAGCTTTACATAAAAGATCTTCAAAATTATCGGTTTACGCATGCAGAATGTTAATTAATAAATATAGGTACATAAGCATGCATTAAATCACAAAATTAATTCTACAAAAAAAAAAGACTTGCTCAAAAATCAATCTCGAAAATATGTAGATGCGAGTATATTTTATCTCAACCCGCTTGACCCAGTATACTTACATATTATAATAATGAATTCAGCATTGAAATAAATTTGCGCACCAATTGAGTTCATCAAGAGTCTTTTGCCAATTTTTGTTTCAATCTTCTTATACTACACAAGTGTATATATAGATAGAACAAAAACAGCTTTTGCTGTAATAATTATTTCAATGAATATATTGCGACACTCCAGATAAAATACTTCTTTTGGAAGATCGAAAGAAAAGATATTTATTAAGTAATTTATGATTCGCTTTTTTCTTTGGCTTTTAATACAATTTTGTTTGTTGTGTTTTTAAAAAATGCGCGCACGAAATATCTACCTACTCTTATTATTTGAAGACTTTTTTTACCTATATTAGAATGTATTTACAATGCAGCTCATTGGATTTTATACAGAAAATAATTTTAAAATATGAAGATAGTATTCCAAATGAGGCAGAATGCCAATCTGCATTCTACAGTACCTATAATTTATACACAGTTTTTCAATTCTGTACCAAAAAGTATAATAAAGTTCATCATAAAGTTGTTAAATACTTTACAAAAAAATTGTAAATTGTAAAGAAATATTAAGTTTTTGCTAATAACTAATGCAAGCAATAAATATTTTTTTATTTAAAAAAAAGTTTTAGAAAGTTTGAAAATCAAAAAAAGAACCATTTTTGTAAATGAATCTAACTAAACGAATCGCACTGTATCTACGTGAAAACGAAACAAAAATTGGAATCACAAACTTATGCCAAGGCTATAAATCCATTATCATTTCTCAGCCTTTTTTATGTATCTACTCTCTTGCCTTTCGATGAATATGCCGGCTGCTGAAGGCTGAAGGCTGATAGCTAAAGCCGATGATGGTGATGCGGATTCACCCTCTTGCGATAAATTTATTAAACAATTTATTCCTGGTTCTCGGACAAAAATCTGCATAATGGAAAACTTTTTTCTCTTTTGTATAAAAATGTAAATAAAGACAGACATGGATTTGCTTTTAAACTTTTCATTCCTTTTTATTTAGTAAAATGTATTTTCGTTCTTGTATTCCAACATTCAATTCATCGTTGGCGTTTGGTTTGCCTTCGTTTGTTGCCTTTTTTGGTCTTGAAATGGAAATGGAAATTTATATCTACTTTTCTACACCTATCTTTCTATCTATCTATCTATCTGGTTTTTCTCTTTTTTATATTTTAACAATACCAACCATTTTTAATGTTAAATTATTATCATTGAAACACACAAACAAAAATAATAAAGAAAAATATAAATGGAAGTTTGTGGATATCCTGTGCAATGAATCATTTGTAATGGTTGAAATATTTTGTTTACCTATTCGTGTAATTTTCTACCTCTGTACTCTGTAAGTCTCGTATATATAGGAAAAGATATAAGAGTAAAACTATGTGTTGCTTATTTGGTTAGTGATGTTAATGTACTTACTTCGACAGCTTATTTAATGACTGTCTTACATCAAATATTCATGACTTTGAGCCATTGAGATAGATGAATGATTATACAACATTAGAACTTCAGAAAAATAAATCAGTGTTTTGTTTTTGTGGATAAATTTTAACGATCCAATCAATCATGGATGGATAATATGTTGATATTCTGTACAAACTTTTAAATGATATACATCTACTGACACGTGCTTATTGTTTATTATTGAAAGAAGGATGTGTGAATTGTAGGTGGATATGTTGATTAATGTAAATCTTTTTCAAGATGTTATGGCAAGTATCTTGAGAAAGGTTTAAATACTTATTTCAACGATCAAAAATTCATAACGTCGTACATGCAAATAAATGATATTTTATGCGTATTGGTAGCGTATGAGTCGTTTATTGAAACATGCTTTAGCTACACACAAGCGTATAACGTATCTAAAACAAGGACCTTCTTGTGCCAGATAATGGCTTACTGGATTTTGCTGAGTTATTTTTAATATAAATTGCATGCTTGCTTTATTCGTCTTAAAAATGTCAGAACAGCCTTCTAGATTCAAAAAGAAAAAATACAGATAGTTTTTACCATAAATTTGTCTTCAGAAATATTATGTTTGATTGTATGAGTACTTCATTGGGTCTAAATATTTTATGAGTCATAATACTTAATTTAAAATATTGTATTCCAAAATTCTGTAATTCGAAATTCTGCAAACAGATTGAAAAAGAAAAATTTGACAGGGTTCGAAATTCTGTATGGGGCATATTACAAAGTTCTGTATGCTTAAAGCGGGTACAATTTAAAAATTCTGTATTCCGAAGTTCTGAGTTGTCCAAGTTCTATATTACAAAATTCTATAACTAGGTTGAAAAAGAAACTTCGTAAAACATTTCTACATTATTAAAACTAATTTTTCTTTTTCAATGAATTTACAATATTTTGAAGTATCCACAGCTGAGCCTTATGAGATAATTAATATTAAAATTAATTCTTCTTTTTCAATTCATTTACAATATTTTAAAGTATCCACAGCACAGCCTTTTTTTGATACATACTACAAAAACAATAATTATTGTTATTATTTTTTGGATTACTGTTTTGTACATGATTTTTTGTATGAAGTCTTGAGTGTCTAATATTGAACATATTTCTTTTTTTTATTTTAACCTTAAATGCATATAAACATTTTTTTTAATAAAGTTAAAGATCGGATCTTTGCAAACACAGACGTTTCAAGAACACAATATTTTGAGATAAAGTATGTTGAATTGTTGATATACAATATTCAAAAAATAAAATTTTAAAGACACACTATTATGACAAAAAAGCAGTCTAACGTATCTTACAAAATTTTGATCATACAATATTTTGAAGTATGGAACCACAAAAAATCCTTCTGAAAACAAAAACAAGTTTATTTTCATTTTGTTTTTTTATTTTCGTTAATGTTTCTTATTAATAATTTTTACACTAACATATATGGCTTTAAAATCAGGTGCTTCTGTTTTATTGTTTGTTTTAAATTTTAATAAATAATACATAATCGAACTCTAGTGTTTTTAAGAGAGCTCTGCAAACATGTTTTTTTCTAAATACTGTCTGTGTGGCACGAAGCACCGCCGTCCTCTTCAATTTTTGTGAACAAAAATTCGTTCAACAGGCTCGATAACGATCGCCATTGACTGTAACGGCTTCTCCTTGCTCATTTTCGAAGAAAAATGGCCCAATTATGCCTCTGAACCAAAATCCGCACCAAATAGTGACTCGGCAGTGTATCGGCTTTTCAATGTATGCGTGCAAGTTTTTTGTGCCCCAAAAGCGACAAATTTACTTGTTTACATACCCACCAAGATCAAAATGAGCTTCATCTAAAAGGATGATTTTTTTTTGTCAAAATCGGCATCTTCTCTAAATGTTGTTACCAGCGTTGTTCAAGCGTATACACAACCATATTCGTTCAGCGGAAGGATAAAACTATTGTCAAATCAGACATGAGCTAAGTGTTGCCATTTACGAAATAAGCACTAGTTGAAAAAAAAACTTTAGATGGCGGACCTTATACAGTGTTTTGATTTAAAGAATTTTGAGCTACAATTTATTGACCTTGACCGTTTTATAACTTTTTAGTCAAATAAGAGTTCCGCAAGATCTTATTTGTTGTTTCAGTTTAGCTGTGTTAAATGAAAGCTATGATATTTAGATTAAGAAATCAATATGACTTTTTAGTTAATTTTGTAAAAAGTTTCGACTTATGTATTTTGCTTTCAGTGTCGTCGAAATAGCTTCTAAAAAAGGACCATACATTCAAATCTATCAAACTATTTCAGTTTGAGTTTCAGAAATTTTAATTTTTTATACCTTTATAAGTAAGGAAATTTATTTTTTAACATACTACAGTTAAACAAAACTAATTTGGTGTCCAAAAAGTATAAAATGTCTGTCATTGAATCTCATGGGTGGTGAATATTCAACTAAAGTTGTACGCCCCCAATGAAAGAACCCCCATCATCATGACGCAATGTTTCGGTAAAAAAAAACCACCTACTCTCTAACTACAGTTATTGATTTGGAAGTTATTAACAAATTTTTCAACAATGTATGATCAACTAAAAAATATATTTTTAAAGTATTTTGCAATGTTTCCAGGAATTTGAAGTCTTGTAAATTTTTATTAAGAAACACAAATTATATTATTACAATAAAGTTATTTTAAAAAAATTGTCGATAGAGTTTAACTAGTTGTACCCAATAATTTTTTATTACTTCATAAAAAAAGTCTGGATATAATATTTGACTTGAAACGAGTCATCAAAAATTTAAAGTTTTAATAACCTTACGTAACCTTGTAATGTTTATATTAATAAATTACTCGTGTCACGACACGACTATATTTTTAGTTATTCCAATAGAAGTTCTCATACTTCTATGAATGCTATGTAGCACAGAAGTTTTAAAAAACATTTTTACTATATTATGAATGTATAACAACTGTCTTCTAAAAAATTGAAGTTCAAAGTGATGTTCACATTTGATGATATTTTGAATGAACGAAAATAAAAGATGACAATACATATCTACAACGCTTATTTTCCTAAATTTTAATATGGACAACAACATCGCTTCCATTGTTGATTTGCCAATCTACACTAAAGTTATTCAAAATACTTAAAACATTTTAATTCAAAAAACTATAGTAATTAAAAATACCTATTAAGTTTATCATTCATTTTTTACAAAAGTTACTTATGAAGCACTTAACTAAAAAGATATTAAAAAGGCGGAATAAGTTAGAATAACTTAAATTAATGATGTTAGTTATCTATTGTTTTAAATATTGCTAATTTCTTTGATAAGAAGAAATATTTATTTTTTTAAAGAAGATTAGTTTATATGGAATGATTACTAAGTTTGCCACCAGATCAAATTTTGTCGTTAAATTTAAAAAGATTTTAAATTATAAATAACTCTCAAATAGTAAAAAGTAGTCCCTGATGTAAAAAGGAATTAGCATGTGTATTTGACTTTAAACTTAAATAATTTTAAATCATGAGATTTACAATAAAAGTTCTCATTAATAAAACAAAATCAAACTGTGAAACTTTTGTTGCACTGTGGCAACACTGATCATCAATTAAGTATAAAACTAAACACATTTTAACAAAACGTTTCCTACTACATATAAACCAAAAGTTCTAGTTCAAAAGATTACTTTATTAAAAGGTTTTGCTTTTTTTCTTAAAATAGTGCATTCTTTTTGTTTTCTCCAATCATTTTCATTTGCAAATTTTCTTACTATAAATACTAAAAAAGTCAAAACTAATTTAGATAATTTTTTGAACCAGCTTTTAAAACTAATATGTTTATTTACATTTTTAAAATATGCCCTTAAGTCATTAATAGAACTATTATTAATTGAAATCTTTTTAACTTTAAGTAGGTATTTAAAAGTATTTGCATAATTAGGCAGGGAAGGTATGTTCTAACAAACAGATATAAAAAATCTACATTTATATGAAGTCAATAACAATATCTATTATGAACCAAAATTTACAAAATGTTACAAAATGAGCCGACTTTTTCCCGTACAGCAAAAATGCCTAGAAAATAAAAAAATACAATGATTTCAAGAAAAAGAAAAAAAAATGGAAACCACAAGTATCTATTCAAATAAGGTTAACAAGTAGATTTATCTAAATTGTTTTATTTTAAACGAAATGGATTGAAACAATTAAGATAAAGAGAATTGTCGGTAGGAACTCTTCCTCAATACAACTGTTTCTGCATACATCCACAAAGAGACACCTATAGATACTTTATACTTACTTCTATTTACATCACCTACTAAACAGAAGCTTATTTTTATAAATAGGTAGCTATACAAATTTGTGTGTGGCTTAACTTTTTCTATTACTTAGAAGTCTATCTTTATTTTACACAAAACAACTCCCTCTCTCTAATAGGTCCACCAAAAGTCTATGAACTCAAAATATAACGTGCAAATGTCTGCCACCAGAGTCGTTAATTTTAGCAATTGCCTTAAATCATTTGACATTTAAGCTAAACTGTCATAGTATTGAGTCACACACCACGAGAAATAAAAGAAAACAAACCAAAATAAAAAGAATCTATATCGCGCACATACACACCACACCCAGACCGGTTCACGTGAGTTATGGTCATAAAATGTATTGATTTTTTTTTTAGTAGATGTATCTAGAAACTGTTGTAGGTTCTAGATTTTGATACGTGTAGGTCGGTATATAGTCGGTATTCCACTTAAGTTTTTTGTAAGTGTCGAGTTAAACCTCTGAAGTATAGGGAGTGGAGGACGATTAGGAATTCATTTAGCAATTTGTAAAAATCTACAAGAAACCTTGAAGTAGTATAATTTTCCTCAAAAAAACAAAAAAGAGTTAAAAAATGACCTTCAGTATTTTCTCATTAAAACAAAAAATCACTCTTCACAACGACTTCCCATATTTTCAAGGATTTTGTGTGTCTTTTTAGCAGCAATTAGCTTGAGAAATAAATCGTTCTTACCTTGAATTTTTGTGTCCCTGCTGATTGTCGCGTTGAACCAGAAAATAAAGCAACAAAAACAAACAAAAAATAAAACAAGAATCGCAATCAAACTTTTTAAACTATTCGAAACACCCGATTTATCTACCTACATCAAGGGACCTACCGAATTCTATTTTAGTCATTCCATTCTACATTCATCAGCCAAACATCCATTTGCCTTTGCCATTGCTTTTGCGTTTGCCACCATTCGCTTCACATTGTCCGTTTACACAATACCGCAGCCATATGCAACTTCAAATTCAGACACCGTTTCATTGTTGAATTCCGGTTTCGCTTCAACTACCACGCCTATTTTTTAATGGCGTCTGGGCAGAAAAAAAAATGATGGCTGCTCGCTGATAGCCTATTTTGTTGTTGTGTTGACTGTTGTGCGCACAAGCGACAAGCACCCATCATAACAGCCAATCGGAAAAGAGTTGTGTGAGAATGTGTTAGTTTGCCTAAAGTCCCTTCCAAGTAGTTGTGTTCGAGAAATGTGGCTTTGTCATAACAATGAATGTGTTGGTGATGAGGGAAATTTATATTGATTTTGAGTAAGGTTCTTGTATTAGATAGAGAGATTGTCTCGCAGCCATCTAGGTTGAAAATGTTGAACTATGAAGTTTGTAATGCTACCCACAGATGGCTATAGTATTTATGTTGGTTTTTCAATGTAAATTATTATTGTTTTGCAGAATTTCAGCATAAATTCACTGCATTGTTCCCTGTTGAGGTTATTGGTTGGATAAGGTAGTAAGGAAGGGAACGAAAAAAGTTCGTTGTTTGAAATTTTAATCAATAATCACAAGGATATTGTTAAGTTGTGCTTTTGATGGTAGAGCTTTTCATGGGCGTAGTTCGTAAGCTCTGCTTTGCAGAATAATTCTGTATACCTTTATCTATAGGTTTAAAAATTTCTATAAGTAAGTATGTATATAATTTTGCACCATTTTGGTGGGTTTTAAATTTAACTGGAATTGGTAGGAAGAAAGATAATGTATAGAACTTAATTTTTCAATAAATTAAAGTCTTACATTTTTGGCTTGGTTTGATAAGAAGATAAGCGTAAATTATTGTATTTATTTTAAGAAGATTTCGCTTATGAGTTATTTTTTGAGACCATAAGGAAATTTGTATGTCTTATAATTATTGCCTGCGGTAGTCATCAATTACTTAAATCTTTTAGTTAGAATTGTACGTAATGGCTGCTTCATATAAAATGGACATTTAACATAAATTAAATTAAATAAACTTTAATATATGTATTTCTTTCAAGTAGATAAGAATATACCTAAATTGATTTTTCCCATAAAATCATATGAGTAGACATTGGAACATAATTGTGCAAGCGTTGAAATTGTCTATTATACTTTATTTACATACATAATAGGTACATATCTAATTACATTGCGTGTTAAGGAGAATTGTGAAGAAAGATTAATATTCTTGTGACTGTTAAAATTAAATCATTCCATATAATTAATTACATTAAAACTCAGCTTGTTTTTAATTCAAGCAGCATGAAATGGCAAAAATATAATACAACAGTGTATTGCATAAGTTAGGTTAATCGATAAATATCTATATATACATATATAGACACTTTAAGAGCGGAAAGTTTTTATCATCAAAGTAGGTAGGTATGTGTTTAAACTTTAAGACTAAATTTGTTTAAAATATTTTGTTTGTAAGCTAATGAGCATGAGTATAGATATGGTATTTATAAAAGCTTTTAAAGTAATAATTATTACTTCAAATACTGGTTTAAGCATAATGATTATGAACTTATACGAAAATGTACTGTATAGCTTCCTATAACATCCTAATTTGTATTTGATAGCCTTAATAATATTTTTTTTATTTTAATGATGCATAGGAATTAAAAAAAAAAATATATTAAGTTTGTTTTGCATAAATATAAGTAAAACAAAAATTAAATGTATACTATTTTATATGTCGAGGCATTTATCCAAAAACAACATTTATTCAAATATTTGACATTTCTTAGCATTTCTTTTAAATTAACTAAACAAACTAATCAAAAGATCATTTAAATAAAACATTTGTATTAACTTTGAAGCGGATATGTAAGGTATATTCACCCGCCAAGTAAACAAATGAAATATGTACATTTTTTAAATACATAAGATTTCATTTAAAAATTGAACTTGTTTTTTATATTTTGAATACCGCCCGTCACCGCCGCCGGTAAAACACCGGGTAGGTAAATATGTTCAGGAGTTTTTATTGTTGATTAAAAAATATAAAAATTCCACTAAGGTAGATAATACATTAAATAAAAGTTTGAAAATAGCAGAATTAGCATAAATTCTATGATAAGGAAATAAGAACAAAGGGGTTAATATGAAGCTATCTCCAGTATCGCTAGAAAGTTTATTGAACGGAAGAAGAAACAATACACTTGCTTTGTTGATTTTAAAGCTGCTTTTGACAAAGTCAACAGACAGGCTTTAATTTATAAAATGTCCTGCATAGGTGTATCTCGCAAGTTTTTATCAATGTACGAAAATCTAGTTTTCGCATCAAATGCAAGGGTATGGGAAGGTTATGATTTCTCGAATAGTTTCGAAACAACAGCCGGTGTGCCGCAAGGTTGTATTTTGAGCCCTTTACTGTTTTCTCTCTTCATTGATGATATTTGTGATCATCTTCCTGGTGGAGTCTCTTTTGGTAACAGCATTGTCAAAGTTTTATTATATGCCGACGATTTGGTTATGTTTGCCGACAATCCAGTTTCGCTACAGATGCAAATTAACCGACTTTGCTTATTTTGTGAGACTTGGGGTCTGCAAATAAATGTGCAAAAAACAAAAATTATGATTTTTGAAGGAAGGCAAACAAGAAGACGCTCTGATGAAAAGTGGTCGCTCAATAACACCGTTATCGAAATAGTCCAGGAATTTAAATACTTGGGTGTTCTTCTTACCCTCAATTTAGTTTTCGCTAAACATGCTAAAATAAAAAATAAAGAAGCCAAGTTGGCACTAATTTGATGTGGCCTAAGTTCTTCTCCAACTCAAACATTGATCTGGTATCTAAATATAAAGTCTTTAATGCAACAATAAATTCATGTTTGTGATATGGTGCACAAGGTTTTGGTTTTTTGAACCTATGTAGATGCTTTCGAGAGCCTGCAAAGGCACTTCTTTAAGCGCTTGTTTCGTTTGCCTAACTAAACTCCAAATTACGCCATTTACGTAGAGTCAGGCATCACCCCTATTTATATAAAAAATTTAAATTTAAAGATTTTATTGTTCAGGTGATGAAAAGAAGTGAACTGTGCCTTCACAAAATAATTTTGAAAAAGTTGCTTCAATCGAATGCATCTCCGTTTAAAGACTGGAACCAACTCGCAATAGCAACAGAATCTTCCCTCAACCTTGCGGAAACCAATGTTGACGACTGGCAAGCGCATTTCGCAGGTGTTATTGCTAAGTTTGACCAAAAGTTGTATGTAGAAAATCTTTTTAGTGCAACTTCTTCACCATCTAGAAACGTTTATAAAAACTTAAATCATCAATTGAATTCAGACATGAACTACTTCAGAAATGATTACTCAGTTGCTCAGATAAGTATTATTTTTAAAGCCAGAGTCGAAATCTTAAACTTAAACTTTATAGATACCACACCGAAGTGATTTGCCGAAGCTATGTGATCTGTGCAACAGAACAGAAATCGAAGATATCTACCACTTTTTAGCTATTTGCCCAATTTTACAAGAAATTCGTAGATTACACTTTTGGGAAAGTATTTTAACAATGCAGGAATTTTACGAAATCCTAAATGGAGCACTAGGTTGTCGTATTCAAATTTTGTCGACAAGCTCTTAACTACCGGAACAGTTTCACTTATTAAATTAATTTTTAGCCTATCTCATTTTATGTTACAAATCATACAAAATGGTCTTTTTTGTGTTTCAAATCACGTAAAAATTGTCAAAACTTTACTTTGAGTAAAGCCTACTATTCAAAAAATTGTATTATTTTTATAAATTGCAATTTTGTGTTTCAAATCACGTAAAAATTGTTCGAATTATTCTAATATTTTTATTTAAATAATTTTACATTTTCTTTTTAATTTATATATTTTTTTATCACCTATGAAATGTCAATTCAGGCAGACGGCAGTCAATGCCATGTTCTTATTCTTAGGAAATTATATTGTTAAATCTTATGAGGAAAAAAAAACAAATAAAGAATTTATCTATCTATCTATCTAATAACTAAAAGGATTTATGCAGAACAATTTGTGAAGTCATCGCTTAGTGTTTATATAATTTTGTTAATAACTATTAACAAAATATACTTTTTATTTAATCGAGAAATTATTCAATTTCGAATTAAAATAATTTTTATTTGAGCTGATGGTTTGCAGATAAAACTGACTTCTTCAAAAAAATTCATGGAAATATATAAAAAAAATTCTGTATGTATTTTCGAAAAAAGATTCAACTTACTTATTAGAATTTTAAGAAATTAAAAATAATTCTAAATAAGTTTTTTTTTGTTTTAAGAATAAAATATTTGAATAACTTTTGATAGAGTGAATTTGAAATTTTTTCCTTGAACCATGACAATGAGCGCTATAATAAAAAATTACTTTCGAAGTAGTAACTTTTGCTTCTACTGCAAAAAAATATATCAACTAAAATTGCTTATTAATATATTAAATGGCATTAAAAAGATTGTTTACAAACTTAAATTATTCCGCTTATATTGAGTATAAAAATCTTCCTGGTAAAAAAAAGTATCTTATTCTTACAAAAATTAATGCTGTTAAGTTTGAAATGGACTGGAAAGGTTTAATTTCCACTTAATACAGATTTTAAAAACTGGTTTTCTGATTAGGCAATTATACAGTAATTATGACCATGAAAATTAAGTTAAGGTTCTTAAATTTTTTATTAGGTAATACTTTTATTAGTTACTTCAACTCTAATATACATTTTTTTAGAAAGAGTGGCTAGTTTTTTTTTTCTACTTCTACTTAGCTAGTATTTTGAAAAGCTTAATTTTTGTCTCCATTGTAAGGTCATCCTTTTTATTCGAGGACATTCTTTTGTTCAAAATATTACAATTCCTGAAGATACATATTACAATTAGGAAGTTTTTGTAATCGGTGTGATTTGTCAAATTGAAAATTTTGACTTTCCTCGCCGTTTCAAGGTCCCTAGATTTTTAAAGAGATGTCAATGCGTGCGTGTGTAACGTACTTTCGTACATCCGTACGTTAGGGAAGCTTTTTTCGTAGTCCATATCTAAGGAACCAGTGGAGATTTCGACTTCAAAAAAGTTTTGTTTTACAGGTAATAATGCAGAAAGGACTTCAGTGCATTGGACTGTCATGCCAGAGGTCTTGGGTTCGATTCCTGCCTTTGCCAACTAATTTTTTTTTCACAGGTAGTGCCTCTTGCGATTAATTGACAAATTCTCCAAGAGTAATTCTTGTCATGAAAAGTGCTTTCTCAAATTAGCCGTTCGGATTTGGATTAAAACTGTAGGTCCCCTCCATCCCTGACAACAGTACTCGCACACAGGAATGGTTAAGAGTTGTAAGTCACTAAGCCCTAGTTCTCAGTTTTTAATTTAAAATGTTGGTTAACTCAAAATATCTCACGAACCAATAACGCAAGTGACTTGAATTAATTTATATATTATATGTTGTGACGTGATATCAAACAGTTATCTTTTTGGAAAACAAATCAATAAACGGTTTTTTTATAAATCAAAAAAACTGAAAAAAAATAATTGTCAGCTCTAATATTTTACGAAAAGAAAATGATTTTATCCCCAAAAGAATTGTATACAACGAAGAATAACGTTTTTGACATCTTTTAAAATTTCGAGAAAAATTGAATTGACAGTTTTTTGTTAAAAGAAATAAAAACCTTAAAAAAAAATACAAAAGTTAGTAAAAATTGATTTTCGACTTTAATGTCTTTTTAAAAATCAGGGATATTGGCTTCAAACAGATTTCATCTTATATAAACAATTGTTTTAAACATTTAGTTAAATTTGTATAAAAATCTAACAGTCAGTTTTTTTCATAAAAATTTAAATCTACAAAAAGTAGTACGTAAAATTCGTACAAATTGATATTCGATTCTCAACAATAACAATAAATGAAGGCATTGACTTCAAATTGTTTTTATTCTGTGCTGTTGTTAACTTAAGATATTATTCTTAGAAAATCCCAATTTGTATTTGTTTATATAAGACATATATAAGTTTTCAAGAAATGTTACTAAAATTGGTAAAAATTGGTTTTCGAATAAAGATTTTGAAATCAAAGTATTTCATCATTTATGTAAATCTTTAGTTAATATTTTAGAAAAAATTTAACTAACACCTTAAAAAAAACAACTTCAAAACCAACAAAAAACTGATAAGAAATGGATTTCTAATATTTTTTTTAAAGTTTTAAGCAAGATAAATCGACAGACGGGATGGGAAGTTATCAGCGTGGGTCGCATCCCAACCTCTTTTTTCATTTTAAATCCTAGGTTTTGAAAAACAAAACTTTAAATAGTATTCTCTTCTTTTTATTTTTATTATTTTTGGGAGGATATTGAATGTAATCGTTGCAAGTACATAAGTCTTAATAGATATAGGAACTTGATAAAAATTCAATATACAAGGACTGCACCATAGTAATGCACAATGTTTCTCATTGTTTTGTAGTTCGAGCTCAATAAGTTTTACAAATATGACGAAATAAAACAAAATATTTTGTTTTTTTTTACAGGCATGTTTTTTTTTTTTTTCAAAATAAGTTTAGCGGAAAAATTATAGTATATCAATTTCTTAAAACAAAATTGCCCAAACTAACTCCTTTTAATTCATCTTAAGTCTTCCAAAATGAAAGAATGATGTCTGTATTTTAACTGCAGTACCTACGGAAATTTAAAATGTTTCTAATTTTATTTTTTTCCATACATCCATTTACTGCCCAAAAATGTAGCTATCTTTTCTAGAAGTTTGATCATTCTTTTAAACGAATAGTAAACCAAACAATAAAATCTCTGTTAAGGTAGTGACAACGGGTATTTTCTGCCAACTTAACATTTTCTAAATAAAATAAAAGACTTCTCAAAAGGAAAAGTAAAAGTGACAGCAGCTGGACTACAAATTTACAAAGATTTAAAATTGATAATAATAACTCTTTACCTGTCAACATCATAAAACCACCAAGATCTGTAGTCAAAATAAAACAACAGGGTTTCCTTTCTTTTAAAAAAGGGAAAACTCAAAAAACACATCATAAAACAATACATGTGTTTCCTTTTACTACTTTCTCTTTTTTGAAAAATACCTACAATTTTAAAGGGTTATACATGATTTGTTTATACCTGAAATGTTTGCACGTTTTTTTAACTTGTACGCTTTTTAGGTAGACAAGACGCTCATACATATAATCATAAACGTATTCATCTCCTATATCTTTAACCAGTATAAGATGCAAAAGTTGGCTTAAGGAACATAATTTAATGGAATTTGTGCAATTAAAACAAAAAGACTTACGCATACTCGAGAAAGGACTTCTTGAATTTTTGTCAAAAAAATATAAAAATAATAAAAGAAAACGTTATTGTTTATTGGGTGGAAAGTTTAAGATGTAAAATTTAAAATTAATGTTAAATTATGTGCTAATAAATAATAAAAAGCTCGCTTTTACACCTATAAAAATGTTTAATAAAAAAATGTCACTATATATACGATACGTATACTTACACCCACGATAAATTAATAACGTTTTAATTGTTGTTTTACACACATCTGCATATACATTGTACATTCACGTAAAATGAATTTGTCATGATAAAATACATTTTGTATTTTAAGCGGGTATGGTGTGTATATATTTGGCTACCGAGAAAATGGATTTAATTCGTTTTTAATTGTACCTAACAAGAAAGCTGAAAAAAAACAACAAATATTCCATTTTATTTAATGAGTAACAGTAAATTATTAAATAATGGCACGTTAAGGTCGTTATTGTGTAAAATGAGTTCAGGGAGTTCATATTCAAATGAATGACTTTAAGGAATTATATTTTCTTGGCTAATATGGTGGTGTAATGTTAAATTTAATCGATGTTATTTTTATAATTTATTTGAATACTTAGTTTTACAATTTTGACCACACTTATTATGATAATGTGGTTCTTGGACAAAAGAAAAACTAAAATATCTTCGATTTTCAATTCTATTGTCTTGTTTACTTGTTATGTTTTTAAATCTTGAATGTGACTTTTTCTTAAAAGAATTTCGGCTTTAAAAACGGGTTTCACTTAGTTTATAATTAGTACACTTGTTTAGAAATTATTAAAAGTTTTATTGAAATGCAGGAATCATATGTTAAAATAAATGATCGCCAATGATATCCAACTATAAAAAGTGAAAATACTTATTGAAAGATACTCAATTTTTATGTGAAAGTAACTTTTTCTGACGAAATCAGTATTATTAGTTCATGCTGTCAATCATTTTAAAGGTAAAAATATGTCTTTTAATACAAAATTATTGTTAATATTATGTGTTGATAAATATTTTTACCGCATGGAGTTTCATATTATAGAATAGAGTATAGCTAATAATTTGAATAGGTGATATACAAAACAGTGAAATTAGCCATGAAATTTAACAAAGCCAATAATAGCTTTAAAGGAAGTCCAACAGTTAGAAAACATTTAAAAAAGTTTTTCAAAGACCATTAAAATTTCTTTAAGAAATGTTTTCACTTATGATTTAAATATAACAGGTTTTTATATTACAAAATGAAGAAGGAAAAAGGACAAAAGCTTTTTATACAATTTTATAGAAATATTAAAAAGCTGAAATGTAAACAGAAACATTATTTCACCAACCATAGAAGAATTATTACTTCATAAAGATAGTTACATTGAAAATCACAGACATTTTTAATTTTCATTCATAATTTGTCACATTTTATTTTTAAATATTTAGTTTTGAATAAGGTATTCAAAGATAAAAATGAAACTGGACGATTTGTGCATCAATTTGTGATTCAATTCTTGAAAATTACAATAAGAATTATAATTATTAGTTTTAATGTTTTTAAATTATGAAGCTCTGTTTGTATAACAACGTGTTTTTAATTTTGAATAGAATATTATTCTGTTCAGAACAAAATTGTGTTAGTATCGATACCACTGATAAAGATAATTTGTATGATCTTCTCATATCTCAATTACATGACAAATCAGTTTTTGATATTAACGTTTAGAAATGAAAGACTAAATAATTTTAAGACTAAACAGGTATGCGTTGGGGGACTAAACTCTAAACACAACATATGTGTAACATATAAACATAATGGTATTATATATTAAGTGGATCAACGAAATTTTGTAAGAACGACAAAGTTCATAAAAAGAAAATCAGAAGTCATGAAAATCTAAATTAATTTAATTGTAAATTTAAAATAACAAAATTTAAAGATTAAAAAATGTAAGTTATGTTGAAATATCATCTGTTTTACAGATTTCAAAAATGTCATGACCATTCCTGGGAAATTATTTTGTTTTAATTTTCGTAGGAATTCCCTTGACTCCCCATATATTTTTATTTATTAACTTCCTATAGGAAGTTATTGTAATGGGTCCGATTTGTCAAATTGAAAATTTTGACATTTCTTGACGTTTCAAGGTCCCTAGAGTCGAAATAAAAGATTTTTAGAAAGATGTCTGTGGGTGCGTGTGTACGTACGTTCGTGACGTTTTTTTCATCCTCCATAGTTCAAGAACGAGAAGAGATATCGACTTCAAATAAATTTTGTTATACAGATAATAATGCAAAAAGATGCAGAAAGGGCTCTCAAAAAAATTGCGTGGGTGTTTTTTTTACCATAGCAGTTTAAACAAAAGGTGAACATTTTGGTTAAACCTAAATATCTCATGAACCAATGACGCTAGAGACTTGAATTAAATTTTATATTTTATATTGTAACGTGATACAAAACAATTATATTTTTTGAAAAAAATCCAATTAACGGTTTTTTTATAAATCAAAAAAAACTGAAAAAAAAAATTTGTCACCTCGAAAATTTTACGACTAAAATATGATTTAATCTCCAAAACAATTTTGTGCTACGAAGAATAATGTTTTTGACATCTGATAAAATTTTGAGAAAATCCAATTGACAGTTTTTTTTATAAAAAATAAAATCGTAAAAAAAACATTACTCAAAGTTGGTAAAAATTGAATTTCGACTCAAATATCTTTTCAAAAACTTGAGATTTAGGCTTCAAACTTTTTTATCTTATAAGAAATATTGTTTTCAACATTCTGAAAAATGTTGAGAAAAATCGAATCGACGTTTTTAAAAAAAAAAAAAAACGTAAAAAAAATAAATAAAAGTTGGTAAAAATTGATTTTCGACTCAAATATCTTTTCAAAACTTGGAGATATTGGCTTTAAACTACTTTAATCTTTCAAAAAATATTGTTTTCAACATTCAGTAAAATTTGGAAAAAATTGAATTTACAGCTTTTGTACGAAAAATTAAAAACTTAAAAAAAAATTTAGCAAAAGTTGGTAAACATTGATTTTCGACTCGAATATCTTTTCAAAAATTTGAGATAATGGCTTCTAACTAATTTTAACTTATAAGTTAAAGATCAAATTGACAGTTTTTTTTACAAAAAATAAAAACCTAAAAAAAAGCAATACTAAAACAAATATAGCTTTTCAAAAATTAAATATATTGGCTTCAAACTTATTTTATTTCACAGAAAATATTGTTTTTGATATTCATATATCATTCGATATAAAAATCCAACAGTTCGTTTTTTCATAAAAAAATAAAATCTACAAAAAATAGTACCTACGCAAATTTGTTAAAAATTGATACATATGGACAAACTTTTAAGCAAGACAGATCGACAGACGGGATGGGAAGTTATCAGTGTGGGTCGCATCCCAGCCTCTTTTTTATTTTTTATAAATGAAAATACAATTTGTATTTTACTGTTTTAAACTTTGTTGCTAAAAATACTACTTTTAACTGAGAACTGGGCCAAGAATCGGAGATCCAGCCCTATTCCAATCGCTCAGCGAAAATTCATTAACTTTTGACCAATTAACTTTCCAGTTTGGTTCTATTACTTAAAATTACACCTTTAGATTTGTTGGTAATTTAACGGTATTCAAAAAAAAGCAGTATTCTGCCAAAACAAAGAAAATCTTTGATTTCACACGATTTAGAACTAGGAAAAACTTTAGTAATGCTTTAAATTATTTTTATAAGATTTTTTCTGAGAGAAAGAGAAAATATTCAGGTTTTTCACCTTATCCTATAACCTTAAATAAAAGATCGCCAGTTTGATACTCTTTTGCCTTCAAATTCCTGAAACTCGTCTTCAATTCCTTCTTATTTTATTTTGACGCACATTAATAGTGTGACGCTTTTTTAAAATGTTTTTTCTTTCAAAATTGATTTAAAAAACTTTTAAGATCTTAAAAAATTAAAGAATTCTACTTTTTTAAGTAAATTTGCTTTGGATGCCCTAGAACTGAGATTTAAACACGAATTTTAAGAATATAAATGACCCAAACATAGCAAAAGTGACACTTTCGTTAAACTAATGGCTAATTGAAAACAATGAACGTTACATATCTATTAATTTAATACGAAAGCTTTGAATCTCTCAACAACTGAAGTGAAAAGAGATTCTGCAACGTGTATAGTTTGTGAGTGGAGCATTAGAGTTTCTTCCCAACTTATTTTTTTACCTTTATTTGTTTTATTTAATTTTTAAAGAAATTTTTTTAATTTTTAATGCACCTATTTCCTTAAATTCAAGAACCAAACATTTTTCTCTCTACAATTTTTAAGTTTTGTTGACTCCTTTAGGATCAAAATATTTTCAAAAGGTTCACGCAAAACAGTAAATTTGTATAATTTGTCTTTTAACACCAGCTCTGATAACAATAGTATTGATAGACTCCCGAAAATTGAGTCCGAACAAAAAATGTCAAAAAATAGCCAGACAGATTCTGTTTTATTTTCTTACGAAAGAAGATCGCATTTTTTGGTGAAATTTCTATAACTGTCCGGGTTTCTGCCTGCACCGATATTTTTTTAGCCTTCTTCGCATTAATAGAAATGCAAACAATAAAGAATATGTTATTTTTGTAGAAAAGCTACGTTTCAATACAATTTCTAACATTTCTGCGTGAAAAATACCAAAAAACCATTGTAATCTATCTCTTAAATATGACATATTTAGAATTCTGTTTGAATCTTGGAATGCATTCATGTGCAGGGAGTCGTCTGAATTAAATAGTTAGACGATTTCTTGCTGGGCAACAGTTTTCTAAAATAATCTACAAAACTATAAAGTTGTCTCTTTACCCCTTGAAATATGTAAATGTAAGGTTAAGATACAGATTATGTTATTTCAATACTGTGAGCCTCTTTTATAGAAAATTAAGAAACATTTTTAAGCGGTGCTCAAAAACTCATCTTTTTTGTTGATTGAAAGTCTGGATCCGCCCTTGTAAGTTATTTATTCTTTATGGTCTTAAAGTGAACAGCTGTAGATCTATTTATCATATCAATCACCATTCTTTAATCTACACTAGGTAGACCACACAAGTTAGAGCAAAAATTGAAATAATTTTTTGAAAATGAATTCATTGACAGAGAAATTCTATCAATAACTCAGATCATATTGAATAACTTGTGGTCTTCTAACAAACCACTTACAACATGCTTGGCCCTTAAATACAAAATCCAATATATATTTATGAACAAAATTCGGGCTGAAATATTATTAGAGTATTGATAAGATACGATTTAAAATTTACTATAGTGCCCTAAGTCATCAATCATCTCTTGTAAATTGTAGTTGATAACGAAACTTAAACAAACATATTTATATTTATAATATTCGATTTAAACAGACTCAACACCAATCCAATGGTACACTGTTATATATTTGTGAAGGACACAAAATGAAATACTAAAAAAGTATCTACAGAAATAACAATCTCAGAGCCAACGAACCTTCACTGACTGATACATGCTAGTGTTATTGTTAAAACAACGCACTTAAAATTCATATCGCATTGCTCGGGCAATTTATATAATGTGGTGACATTTTTATAGGAAATGGCGGCTAGAAACTAACAAAAAAAAAAGATACATATTTTGTATGTAGCTAGACAGAGTGTAAGATACTTATATAAATAGCATATCGAACAATTTCGGCCATGATAGGTTTAATTATAGACAAGATAGAGAGGCACCGAAATTGTGTATTTTTATTTTTTCCTCAGATATAAATACAACAACTTCAAGCTATGTTCGGAATACTTTCAATTTTTCTCTTCAACAATGTTTCACATACCATACAAACTGAAATTGTACCCCTCATGACTATTGTAATTTTCTTTAGGTGTCTGCCTTAATCCTTATCAATTCGGAACATTTCTGTAAAGAAAAACGTCACGGATAGGCTATACCTATCTATAAGATACTTTTTTGTGTGTGCACTGCACCGCAAAGTGATTAATATGGACAATATGTTGCATTCTATATTGTATTTTGAGAATTTCGTTTGTTTTTGATGATTTCTTTTTTAAATCAATAAATTATTGCATTTATCTTGTTTCTGAGTTCAAAACACGTCAAACTTGAGTAATTTATTCAGTTTTTGTTTTGTTTTAATACAAAAATTTTGTTTCTTTTTGGTATTTCAACTTTGAAAACTTGAAGTGAAGACAGATATATAGCATTATATGTGTATTTTTAAAGTGTATCTACATTTATAAATAATTTTCTATAATGATCCAACGAGATAAAACTGACCTCTTCAAAAACATAAGTCAAAGTAAAGAGAAATATATTTTTGTTTGATGCAAAATTAAAGAACATCGTCTATGAGATAAGTCTTTTATAAATATTATACCCTTTTTTTTATTTAAAAAGAATAAGATACAATTTGTTTGAGTTTGTGAAGGAAATCATTTCCATTGAATTTTCGAACCTATAATTTAGCGAGAACTTGTTAATTGGAATTCGTCAAAACTTAATTATGAGAACAATCTTAAACAAATAAATAATTCGTATACTAAATTTTCTTAAATTCAAGGTTTCCTTTAAATAAGTACGTTACCTTAAAGATGGATAAGAGCTATACATTAATAGGTTTTGGGACACTATCAGACTAAAAGGAGTTAACTTCTCCTGTGCGAAATGAATTGGACACTATTATTAATAATTTCAGTGGAAATTTGGAATCAGTAAATAATGAACAAAATCTCCAATTAATAAAAACTAATGACAAATTCAGCGTTGAATACAAATTAGGATTTAGTTTGTTTCATCTATAAGTCAGAATTTTAAAATTTTAAATAAATTATAAAAAAAACATAAACGGCCGATTTCTGGACGAAGTTCTAAAATAAAATAAAAACTCGATCAAGTAATTTTCGGTTTATCTTTGGAAAGCCTTTTTAAAAATATTAGCAACTCAAGCATTTCTTCACATCTAATCATGTCTGTAGATAGTTTAAAACCAATTTGGAGATTTAGGAATTTTGGATCTCGGTTGAATAGAACTGAGTTCTTAAGTGTTTTTTGCTATTTTTGTAGCACCCCGTAGCTGGTTCTGTTTAAAAATCTGACATTTTACAAACAAAACTAAAAGCATTTGTCACTTTTTGTTGGATTAAGGATTTGGCTTTGATATTTTCACTTTTTTCGAAACAAAAATTTTGTTTTCGTATTTTATTGGATTTCGTTTAAGATTTGGTATATTTAAAATTATTCTTATGATGCATGCAATTTAAATGATAGAAAGTACCTATTATATTGACATTTTCAAGAAATTGTGTGTTCAGTAGATTCAGAAAAGATTATTGTCGAAACGAAAAATTCAACAATAATGCTAAAAGTTTTGTAATAATTTAAATAGATCTTATGTTTATTTGTGCATATTCAGTAATAGTGGCCATTATAAATGTTAACACTTTTGATGCAATAATGTCCATTCCACCTTTTGATGTAATATACGATGTTAAATGGTTTTAAATGCTTATGTTAATTTTACACTTTATGAAACTGTCAGCGTCTACAACATTTTAAACTATGGAGCTCTTAATTAGGACTACTTGTCAAACCATCCAAGTTTATGCATTTTCTAAAAATATTTAATTATTGCACATAAAATTTCCTTGTGGTCTGATATTAATCCAAAACCGAAATGAATATAAAAATTAGGTCATTGGAAGATATATAAACATTGCTAATTCGAGTTCTAATATTCCCATATTTGAGATCTAAATCTGACGCTTGAGAACTTGGCGAAGAAATGAGTTACTCAATCGAGTTTTTATTTATCAATAAACCAGGTTTTAGAGACAAGAACTTTGACACAAAATTGGCCGTAAAAGTTATAAATTTGACATACCTATTTGAGAAATATTTTACTGGAACCAACTTTCTTTTAAAAAAGTCTGGCCCTTTTTGGATTCTCCATTATATCGATCTTTACTTAAATACCATCAGTAAGATCTATAAAAGAACAAATACCTTTTGAAATAATCAAGGCAAAAATGGAAGACAATAATATCAGGAATATGATGTCAAAACTGCTAGATTGTCTAATGTTTTAAAGATATCATAGTTTAGGTTGGTACATAGTTTAAAAGTTGATCGTATTAAATGTTTAAATTCTAATATTTCCCAAGCATTGGTCAGTGCAGCAGTTTTTACATCACATTCTTGACATTATTGCCTTCTGTTTTTGAAAAGATATTCTTGAATATGAAAAAAAAAATCGAAGTTTGTCCAGCCTGTCCCTAAAAAAGGCGAATCCTCCTCACCATCTAACTATCGCCCAATTGCACTTACGTCCCTTCTTTTCAAGGTCATGGAAACGCTGATCAATTTTCAGCTTAAGAAATATCTTGAAGAACGGAAGCTTCTTAATGACCGGCAGTATGGCTTTTTGTTGCAATAGATCCACTGGTGATCTTATGGTTTATCTCACCGAACAATGGAACAAACCTTTACATCGTTTTGGAGAAAGTAAGATTATTGCACTTGATATTTCAAAGGCATTTGATAGAGTTTGGCATCAAGCTCACTTATCAAAAATGCGTGCATTCGGTATTTATGAGTCCCTTCTTCGTTGGGTTAGAAATAACTTTTCGGACCGTTCAATTCAAGTAGTATTGGACGGGTTCAAATCTGATATCCACAAAATAAACGCTGGTGTGCCCCAGGGCTCCGTTTTGTCTCCGACACTTTTCCTTATTTTTATAAATGATCTTTTGTCTGAAACTTCAAACCCACTTAATTGTTTCGCTGATGACAGTACCCTCAGCTTCTCATATTCGTTTTTAGATTCTCATCCTTGTTCTTCGGATGTGGACTACCAACGGCAGCGTATGATAAGCTCATTAAATTCTGATCTTGACAGCATTATCCAATGGGGAATCAAAAACCATGTAGAATTTAATGATTTGAAAACTCAATGCTGTCTACTGTCACAAAATCATAACCTTCCCCCAATGCCACTATCCATGAGTGGTACTTGCATCGAGGAGACTGAACAGCTATCAGTCCTAGGTATGTGCATTACAAACCATTTGTTGTGGAGTGATCACATATTTGACATCGCCAAAAATGATGCTAAGTGTTTAGGTTTTCTCCGAAGATGCAAGAAGTTTTTTACCCTTTTTGATCTGGCTATAATCTATAAAGCCTATATTCGTCCGAAACTCGAGTACAATTCCCATATCTGGGCAGGTGCTCCTATAACCTACTTGAGTCTCCTAGACACAATTCAAAAGAGATCTTTAAAAATTATAGGTGACCGTTGTCTAACTGAAATTTTTATATCTCTTGAGCACCGCCGTAAGGTTCCATGCCTGTCATTATTTTATCGCTATTTTCATAAACAATACCCTAATGAAATAGGCAGTTGCATTCCTCCCCTCAAACAATTCAACCGTAATACCCGTTCTTCTAGGAATTCTCATCAGTTTACCCTTGATCCCAATTTCGGACGTACTGTAAAGTACAGATATTCTTTCTTCAGTCGCACTACACGAATGTGGAATGCTTTACCAGACTCTATGTTTCCCACTCATTACAATGTGCAGACATTCAAAACCAATGTGCATCGGTATCTCCTTTCTAATCCTATCCTCCCTTCCTTATTTGCTTGCACTGTGATTAATCATCATAAAGGTATTCATATCCCCTTGAGTGCGCGTATAATATAAAAAAAAAAAACAGTCAATGACAACATAGTTTTAAAACAAGAAGAAATTACAAATATCAAACCAAAATTTATTTGAAATTTTTCACATTTATTTTCTGACATAAATGGAGCAAACCAATTTCTGAATCGTAGGTACTTACATTATAATGAATCTAGAAAGAAAATAATGCATATTTATATACTTACAAATTATACATAAATAACCTGCTGCAACTAATAACAAAATATTACATTTTCTATACCAAATGCATTTAATAGCAATTTAAATCCATTACTATAATCTTTACAAGCATCAATGTGAATTTAATGACTTCCGCGCTTTGAACTTTCCGAAATATTTATTTAAATCACTCATAAATTAAAATGTCTAAGAGCAAAATGCAACTTTCAATTTCTCAACTGCAACATTTGCACAAATAAATAGTAAAGTGATTTTTCATATAAGCTATACTAGTTATCTAATAGTTGAAAACCGTGGAGATAAGATTGAATTTTTAATCTTAGCTTTTAAGATAAAATCTATGTATGTAGTATATATTGCATATTTTAAGTACAGCTTTTAGTTTTTATTGTATAAGTGCTTGTAAAATAATTTTCTTAGTAATTTTTTGATGTAATAATATGATAAGATTTTTTAAATCACAAAACTAACTTAGTTTAATTCTGCTTTGTCGGCTAGTTGAATTTAATATATTTAATAAAAGTATGTTGCATTTCAAAGACCAATAACCTCTAACGCTCACTAAATTAGGCGAGTTAGTTAAAAATGTTATTATTAAACTGATAAATATGCACTTAGTTGGGTTGCAAAGTCTCTAACATTTCAGCCGGAATCTCACGAATAAATTCTTCAATGTTGGCTTTCAGTGCGTCAACCGAAGAGGTCTTGTTACTTTAGACATAAAACTACGCATAGCCCCAAACAAAAATAGTCAAGAGGTGTTAAATTGCACGATCTATAGGCGGCCAATAGATCGGTTCCAATCCTGGAATAAACTCTTCACCGAACTCGACCCTTTATTGGTCCATTGTCACACGTGTTGTAATGGCTTGTGGCACCGTTTTGTTGAAACTATGAATTCATAAAAGTTTGTTACCATTAATTAATACGTCAGCCCATAATTCTCACTAAACAGTGACTTTGTCTGGATGCAATGTTTCTGGCTGCTATTCACTCCAAATACTACAGTTTTCCTTTTTCACGTATCCATTCAACCAGAAATGATGTTCTTAGCTGACCATAATTTTGCTTTAAAACAGTGGGTCTTCGTTCAAACTTTCAAGAGCCTACTCACCAAAAATTCGGCGTTCGGCTTCAATTCTTGCACCACCTTGCCGACACAGCTATGATATTTTCTTCAGTTCGCATTCTCAGTAAGTATGTTGGTAGTTTAATGTGGAAAAATGTGAATGTGGTGTAAAATTTGGTCACAAAAACCCGAATGACCAACAAATGGAACAAGCGCGCTATGATCTTTTTTAACAGGGCACGAATTTTTATAATAAAATTGAATAATTCGCAAGACTTGGTTGTTCGTTTGTAAAGCAATTCATTTTTAAAATATAGACCAAACTGAAAATGTTTGACTTTGACACAAAATACAAAACGTGCCTCAGCTGTCAAAACCCTTTAAATTCCAAATGATGGTTTTTTAAAAGATATAGGAAAGTTTTTCAAAAAAAAAACACATACAATTCAGAAAAATGCATGAAATCTTTATTTGAATCGATAGTACGGTCCATATATTTTAATGTGTGAAGATTATTTCATGCAAATGTTGACCTTGACTTCGCCTCAAATGGTCCATCCGCTTAGTCTAATTTTGGCATACTCTTTCCAACATTTCGGCCGGTATCTCACGAATAAATGTTGTCTTCCAATGCGTCAATTGAAACAAGCTTCTCTGTATTGACATGAGCTTTAACATAGCCCCACAAAAAATAGTCTAAAGGAATTAAATCACACGATCTAGGTGGCCAGTTGACCGGTCCCGAACGTGAAATAAAATGTTCACCGAACTCGCCTCTCAATATGTCCATTGTTGCGCGTGCTGGTGTGGCAAGTGGCACCGTCTTGTTGAAACCACATGTCATGCAAGTCAAGCTCTTGCATTTTTAGCAAAAAAAAGTTGGATATCATCTCACGGTAGCGCTCACCATTCACAATTACGTTACGATTTGCATCATCTTTAAAGAAGTACGGTCCAATGATGCCACCAGCCCATAAACCGCACCAAACTGTGACTTTTTCTGGATGCATTGGTAGCTCTTGCAATGCTTCATCGCTGATATTCACTCCAAAATCGACAATTCTGCTTATTTACGTACCCATTGCGCCAAAAATGAACTTCGTCGATGAACACAAGAAGCGCGCGATGAACTTTCTTAACAGAGCACGCATTTTGATAATAAAATTCAATAATTTGCAAGCGTTATTCGTTTGTAAGACGATTCATGGTTAAATTATAGACCATAATGAAAATTTTTGACAGTAAAACAAAACACAAAACGTGCGTCAACTGTTTGAACCAGTATTGCCAAAAAGATAATAGCTAAAAAATCACCCTTTATAATTGCAAATCTAAATTTTTGCATTACAACTCGTAAACACGAGATATATTTGGGAGTTAAAATCCATAAACGATAGAACAAGAATTTTTTCTGACTTTTGACCCACTCGGGTGAGTTATAAGTTCAAAATGCATTTATGATGGACTTTTGAGATACTTAAATGAGTCAAAACCCTATTATGGCATACGAAATTTTGAAAATGCGCCCGATTAGCGTGATTGATCCTAAATATGTAAATCTTGTATTTCAACATTTTGAGGTACTTTTTTAATTAAATACCTACATGCTATCATTTTTTTATTCCATTAATATTGCAATAATTTTTAATCGGATCAACATAATGTATTATAATTTTCATTAAAACAAGCTAAATGTTTGTTCCTACTTTAACCCAACAAAAAGGAATACAAGAGTAATAAATTTTAATTAAATATTTATTTTGAAATACATTCAGTTTTGTTAATATATATATCTATGCATGTATCTAAGACTTTTGTATGAAAAACAACAAAAAGCACAACATATATTTAATAATATTATAGCTAGACATTAAAAATAAAAGAAAACAAACAAATTACAAATTGAATGACAAACAAACACGCTATCACATACCATATACACTTAGGTATATGCGTATATAATAAACATGTGTATAAAGATTTAATGCCAATTAATTATTCCACCAGAAAATCACACACAAAAAGATATACAAACAAAGGCCATCAAACCGCATTTCATGGATGGTTACCCTCGGCTAAGCGCCAATATTTTAATTAAAACGCTTGGAAAACTGCCCGCAAGTGTTTTAAAATGTTATTTCGCACATGCTTAAGAATGCATTTTGTTTGTACTAAATTAAAACCTATGTAGTTTAACGACCATACACCAGATATATCACCAATCACCAAGTCCAATCTAAACTCCTCCGCTTCAGTTTTAGGCTCCGGGACGAGACAGTGAAGATTTAATGTACTGCGCAACGCATTGGACGTTTATAATATATATAAATGTATCTATACGAGTATGCGGGACTGATTTTCCATATGAATTGAGATTTTATTGATTTTTCTCTTTATACGAACATAAGTAGAAATGGTGTCGTTGATGCGATGTTCGACTTTCATTTTATTGTATCGACGAGTTATTTTTATTTTTATTTTTAATATGCGGTTGTTTTAGTCGTTGTTTGAAATGCAATTTCATCTCATTACGGAACCAAAACACAATGGCCTCTTCATAGCAGCGTCAGCGTCATAGTTCTAGTTGTCTAGATGGGCTGGGATTTGCTGTGAGAATTCGATTTTCTTTTGATTTTTGATTTTAAATTTTCCTTTTGTTTGGATTGAAATAACAAAATGTTGGAAAGAATAATTTTTTCGAGTAGGAAACCGATATACAAAATGTGAGTATAGCGGATTTGGGGCAGTATATTGATTTTTCCCTGTTTTCTTATAGGTAGAAGCTAAATTAAAGAGCCTTGTTTTCTTTTTTCAAAAAGATGTAAGTCTTACGCAATTATTTTTTTGTTTTTTGATGTTTGTATGCGTTGGAAGATGAAATCACATTAATGAACTCGTTTATTTTCCGAAACGTCGTCGTCGTCGTCGTAGGTATGACGTCTTTTGCTGATGATAATCAAAACCGAACTTTTCTACCTATATACTATACATCCTATATTTGAAAAGTTGTCGAAAACGAAGACAAAACTTTGACGATTAGATGCTAAGGTGAGATATATACCTTTATGTGCATAAAGTACATGTTCCTATATCTATTACAAATCTCCTTACTATATGTACGTTGTATATAGTATAACTTTTGAAATAAAGAAGAAAAAGTTTTCTTATTTTCATCACCATGATTTTGTTTCTATAGATACATAGATATAATGTAGCTGCTATACTAGATACTATAATATTGTAATTTATTTCACAATTTAATATTCAGAATCTCAACTTTCAACTACCTCACTTAGATAATTGAGAAGTTCTCGTTCAGTGGTTTTTGTTTTGAATGCAATGAAACAAATAACTTTTGGAGACAAAAATCTTATTATTTTTCTTAGCTTTTTTGTTCTTACTTTTTGAATACAAAAATGTATGTATAGATATGTATTTTTGAAATGAATTCTTTTCTGTGACTTTTAAAATCTATATGTATATCTGTTTTTGCAAAGCCAAAAATCGTCCCTGAACTGAAACATTTTTATATTTTCCAAAGATAAAATAATGAAAAGTTCTCTTTGTTTGACAATGCGACCGACGCGACAGGAAAAATGCAAAGATCGCATACATATTTATACATAGATAAGAAATATATGTACATCCATAATGATATAATAAAGGAGGGAGAATGGAAATTTTGCAAATGATATGCTTAGAAGGGATTTTCGTTGAAGTGTTGTTTTTTTTTTTGTTTGTCAAATGTATACCCAAATGCAAAAGAATCCTGGCGGCAGCATCGACGACGACGATGACGACTTTAGTGACGTTGGCTGTGGCACTGATGATTATGGAGGATTTCTCTCGAGTATAGCATGCTCTATGATTTTCTGATTATAGTATATTACAGTCCATTTACGTTTTGTAAATTTCTCAAATTATATTCAGCACAAACAAATTATAATATTTAGGTATACGTAGGTATAATGTAATGTTTATACCTACCTACATAACTACATATATTCAAATAAATGTATTTATGAAAATTCTAATTTTGAAAATATATTGCGTGGAAAGATGCTATTTTAAAAAAATAAGTAAGGTAGGTAGTTATATTCGTATATACATATTCAGAGATATGGTTGGGGAAGTAAGCTTTAAGGTCCTTATTTCCTTAAAGGACTATAATATTGACATAAAAACATAAGAAAAGTTTAGATTTTTCACAAATAATGTCAATTCGAAATTGTAAATTTAGTTGCTTCAGAGAAGTTTGAAATTGAAGTTAAATTAAAAAATCTGACTTTTTACTTGATACCAAAATATATACAATTAGAAACTATGTACCTACATTGGGAAGTTATATAATATGTTTTATATTGTGTGTGCTTGAAATGAATATCTACCCTTTAAATGAATAAACAAAGTGTGAGCAATTAGAGAAGAGGATGTGTTTATAAAGGAGATACCCATCAACATTGGTGTTGAATGCCTGCTAATTGCAATATATGAGAAATATTAATCCAGGTAAAGTATTCCACATTCGTACAGTGTGGCTGAAAAAGAATCTCTGTACTTGACAGTACATCTGAAATTAAGCTCGAGAGTAAACTGATAAGGATTCCAAGAAGTACGGGTATTACAGCTGAATTGTTTGAGGGAAGAAGTTTAATTGGTTATTACGCTAGATTGTTGCCTATTAATAAGCGGTAAACTTATGACAGACATGAATCACTGGCGGTCGTGTTCGAAAATTGCAACTGTTTCAGTTAAAAAACTCATCTATAATTTGTACAGCTATCTATTAAATTGTGTCCAAGAGGCACAAGTGGAGAAACCTTTTTTCAAAAGCAATATCTCAAGAACCTGAAGAGATATCGACTTCATAAGTATGATTTTTGTTATACAAGTAAAAACATGGAGAGATACAGAAAGGACCTCGAAAAAACCATTAATAGCGAAAAATTTGGTTGGCTACAAATACCTATCTCACGAACCAATTATGCTATTCGCTCTAATTTAATGTTTTACTATACATTGTGATGTCATTCCAAATTGGTATAGGGTTAGGTAAGGTTAAAGTGGTTTACCGTGATGGAGTAGCAAACACCATACCTACCACATGAATTTTGAGGCTTTCCTCTAAGTATCAATGAAACCATCGTGAGAGACTGATTATGTAAATATGATTGAAGAATTTGAAGAGGTAATTCTAGCGTTTTTGAGCTAGAGCAGGGTATGTACAGAGGGATGAAGAACTGCTTCCTCCTCTTCATCATCCATACCAGCTTCTACAAAAGTCATTTGAGCTAGCCTTTCCTATTAGACAGTACCCGGTTTTGACACTGATTATCGAGCTTATATGCGATTCGCTTAGAGATAGCAAGCGCCTTGATCGCTTTAAATCTAGTGTAGTATTTGCCTTCTTCATAGCGTTTTGCATTTGCAATAGTTACCATGTAGCGATTGGTATTCCAGCATTAGCCAAACGTGGTAAAATGGGTTTTACTGTAGAGTACACACCTCCACTAAGCCCTTCAGTTGTTTTTGATCTATCTGTGTAAAAGTTGATTGACTCGTCTTCCAGGAATGCCCTATCCTCCCAGAAAGATCTGGAAAGTATAGAAATTTTGATATATCTGTTGAATTGCAGTAGGGGATGGTCTAGTCTGTGTGCTTTGGAATTGATTTTAAATACTTAAGAATTACGGAGTGGCCAATGTTGTTGTTAACCCACCTACGATGAAGCTTTCAGGAGAATAGCAGAGTTTGCAACTATTTGTTTGCTAAGTATATCAAGAAGTGTAAGGTAGAGTATGGTATCCAGTGCCGCAGATGGGGTCTTACGAAGTGATCCGAGGCTACAGTAGCTACAGTAATTTAATTTTGTCTTAAATAAGACCCAGATACTTATCCCCGTCTAAGGCTATCATTTACCACCAGGATATAGGGGAAAGGGGATAGAACACCGCCTGTACTAAAGAATCTTCTAGCAGAAGAATTGCCAAGTTTTGAATTAATTTGTCTGCTAGTCAGCATTAAATGGATTAACTTTCCAATCGAACCCTCAGATGTGTCCACCTAGTTAAAAGCAGCTTTGTTGTCAAGGAAAGCAACCATAGAAAACTCTCTATGAGGGAGGTAGTATTTGGTGGTTCGTACTAATGTGTGTAACGCGCGCCGTTTCCAGCTTTCTTTATAGTAGACATGTTGAGACAGAGACAGAAGTCTTGTATCAATACTTTCCCCTAAATAGATATCAATCAATATTTCTAAGGTCTTAGAAACGAATGATGATAGACTTATAGACCGAAGATCTTTCTTACCAAATTGGTAAGAAGTAAACAAATTAAAGTATAATTTTTTTTTTAAATATAAGAAAAACTAGTAAAGAAATGTTCACCTCGAGAATTGAATGAAAAATAACGTTTTAGGTATCTGATCTAATTTTTAGAAAAATTAAATTTACCCAAATTTTTTTTTTGCAAAAATTAAAGAAACTTACCAAAAATGCTCCAAGAAATTATTAAAAATTGATTTTCAACTTGATTATTTTAATGTCAAATAAAGATATTAACATCAAACTAATAGAAAAATTTGTTGTTAGACAACTATAATTGACAATTGTTTTAATAAAAAATATAAGATATACATACCTTCCACTGAATAATTGGTAAAACAGATTTTCGGTTCTAAAATCTTAAGAAAATAAAATAAAATAATTTCCATAAAATTTATTTCATCATATACAAAAAAAAATGTTGTTAAAACTTGGAATAATTTTAAGAAAATCTGTTTGACAGTTTTTTTTTTTTAAATAAAAAAGTTCCTCGAAAAAAAGAATTAATGTGTCTCAACTTTCAACACTTTCAACTACGGCAGAAATGGTAAAGTAGAATTTACAAATAATCGTATTCTACTTACATTACATTGCTCTTCCTTACAGTCACAAAATTGTATATACATATTACCTTAGGTGATTAGCAGTAAATTAAACAGAAATAAATACTTTATTCATTCCAAATAAAACGTACATTAACGTATCTAATGTTTTAAGCAAATAAAAGGTTTTAGAAAAAATTAACTAAGCTCGATTAAAATTATCTTTTTTATTCTTTAACTATAACATAAATTATTTAGATATTGTAATTTGTCGTGCTAAATTTAACAAACAAAAAATGTCTGACTATCAAATAAAGCTACAGGCATGATTTAAAATATAGATTGAGACTCAACAGCTATTTTATAAAACATTTATAGCTCTTTGATGTTCCCCAACCGAACATCATCTTAAATAGAAATAAAAATAAATTACTATCTTTGAAAATCGTTATTTACGATTTTTATCAACTTTTTTCATTATTACATTTCACGGTCCCTTTCTCACCAAACCTATTTTAAGTTTTCCCATATCCAAAATATATGTGCGTATAAATTTGAATATTGGGAAGAAAATTATAAAAACAAAATTCTATATTTACCTAAACCAGAATAATTCATTAAAGTCTCGCCTTTCTCAATTAACATTCGAAATATAACATAAAATCTTAAGAAATGAATTTTTGTACTTAATTACACGACATGTTGCCTTATAGGCCTACAACACAGCCTTCTTTTGTATAGTATGATGTATATCGTTTATGTTAAATAAAACACCATAAACCAATTCAAAACATTTACATTTCACAGCAAAACGTGTTTAATTTTATAGAACATTAACCTACATTCTATATACATATGTATATAGAGATACGATATACCCCATCGCAGCCATCACAATCAACAGGAGTTCCCAAATAGCACTTTAGCCTTACGAGTATATCATTCATAGCTCATAACTCATACATCCAATTACATTCGATTGACATTTACGGCCACGGACACATTTTCATCGAGATATTATAGACTTTATACCTTCACCAACACCCAGAGACAAATGCTTTCATTTTATTAAAACGAATAAATTGTTCATCATGCTTCGTTCTTCACAACTTCGAAGGTTCTCGACAGCGCGGTTTTAATATAAAATAATACTTTCCATAGCTAGCTGCTCTTGCTTTGGAAGTTGCTGTGACATATTTCGAATACCTTCATACGCCGTACAATCCTTTATCGCACCCCTATTACCAAGGTATTATCCTTATACTTGTGGTGTTCTAATTGCAGATCCTTTTTGCTCCCTTTTTTCAAGTATACATACAACATTGGTATGTCAAGAGCAAAGCGTTTTAATTACTTTAATAAAGGTTGAAGTTGATGTCCCAATCGAACAAGATATTGTTTCTCTATGCTTCCACCTCCCTCCGCCCGTTATTGGTCTTATCTCTCTGGACTTTTAGTCGATTGTCTTTTACCATATCGCATATCGTCTGTAAGAAACTTTGTAATTCCAAGGGCTTATTTTGCTTTTAGATTTACCCAAAATAAGTCCATCGAGATAAACAAATTGTTTCATTATCATTCGGTAAGAAATGACAAGACAAAGGAGAGCTTGGGAATCATTCGGGAAAAATTTGTTGCTTCAATGCCCCCCCAATGAAATATATGATTCCATCAGGTAGCCATAGCTCTATAGGTCTATAGGCTATACTTATAGCCCCTGTGCTGACGCTGAAATTTGATCATTTAAGAATTCATGATATTGTTCCATAATCCAATGGAGGAGAAAAAAACACTTGTAGTCTAATACCATGGTACATTTAAGGATACATGCATAACCTTCCTGTAGTATGAGTATGATGATGGGTAAAAATATAAGTATTTTATTTTTTCCTCTCCTTTTCCTGATGTCTTTTGCAAGAGGAAATCCAATTCAGCACCTTCTGCAGGACTACAACAACTGTTGTGCCCATCTTTAATAAATGGAAATATATATACAGGAGTTGGTATGTGTGTTTAGGTATTAAGGTCTCAGTTATTTCTCATAAATAACCATCTTCATGGGTCAGAAGTTGAGCCAGGAAGAAAAATGGAGGTAGTTAAAGGGAGTTTTTTTTTTAGGATTTCCCATACAATCCACCCTTTGCTAAATAAGTTTGTATTGCAAAAGGTATGAGAATACAGTAAGTGACGTGAAATTAGGTTACATGAGGTTTTTATTGTAAGTATTTTAAAAGTATGTTTAAGTATTTTAATTTAGGTTAAATTTAATTTTAGAATTATTCTTGCCATAGCAATGAGTTAGAGTTAGAGTAAGAAAGAGGACTTAGTAAAACAATAGTACCAACTTAGTGTATCCAAGCAGTAATGAAGTAGCCATTAATATAACACACAACTAGAATTTGGAAAGACAATAAGATGATTTTTTAAGTAATTTTTATTGCCATATTAGAGGCACATACATAACTGTGTAGTTTACGTATTCTTCTGGATTACTCCTTTTCATTTTTATAAGGCCAAACTTTTTAACTTATTTGAAAAAATTCCAGTGTGGTCCAATGTCCAATATAAACGTTGTGTTTAATCGAATCAAAAAACATTATGCATTTTATTAATTTAAATAAATTTTTTTTCTCTTGGGAGTTCGTTGATCACAAAAAAATTTGGCAAGAATACAAAAAATCAACCTCAAGTCAACTTAAGGCGAAAACTCTCAAAAGATGTTGCGAAATATTTTAAAGATCAAAACCTTATGTTAAGAATTGTCTTAAATTATAATTTAATGTTTGAAGATTATTTCATGCAAATGTTGACCTTGACTGCGCCTCAAATGGCCCATCCGCTTAGTCCAATTTTGGCATACTCTTTCCAACATTTCAGCCGGTATCTCACGAATAAATGCTTCAATGTTGTCTTCCAATGCGTCAATTGAAGCGGGCTTGTCTGTATTGTCTGTATAGACATGAGCTTTAACATAGCCCCATAGCAATGCTTCTAGCTGATATTCACTCCAAAATCGACAATTCTGCTTAGGTATCTCAAAAAACAATAATGCTAGCGTCTTGAATTAAATTTTATATTGTATAATGTGAGGTGATAAGAAATTAATAAAATTTTGATAAAAATTCAAATAACTTTATTTATAAATCAAAAAAACTGAACAAAAATAATTGTCACCTCGAATATAATATTTTTTTACAAAAAATAAAAACCTGAAAAAAACATTACTAAAACTTGGTAAAAATTGAATTTCGACTCAAATATCTCTTTAAAAATTAAAAATTTTGACTTCAAACTAATTTCATCTTATAGAAAATATTGTTTTTGACATTGAGTTTAATTTGTATTAAAATCCAACAATCAGTTTTTTGATAAAATTTTAAATCTACACAAAATTGGTAAAAATTGGTGTTTGTTTCTCGATATCTCGTGAATAAATGAAGATATATATTGACTTCAAAATCTTATTATTCAGTGCTAAATTGTTTTGTTAGTGCCCCAGAAAAATCAATATTGTATTTTTTATATAAGAAATAAAAACTTTCAAAAACTGTCACTAAAATTAGTAAAAATTGTTTTTGGACTAAAGATTAGGTTAACAACAACATAACTTGAAATCAAACTTATCTTTCATTTATGCAAAATGTTGTTGGTAGTTTAAAGAATATGTTGTAGAAAAAATCAATTGACAACTATTTTTACAAAATACAACCAACAAAAACAACAAAAAACTGAAGAGAAATGGTTTTCGACTCAATTATAAGGACAACAAAGAATGATATTGACTTAAAATTTTGTATATCACACAAAATATTGTTATAAACATTTTGTTAAAGTTTTAAGCAAGATAAATCGAAAGACAGGATAGGAATTTATCAGTGTGGGTCGCATTCCAACCTTTTATTTCTATTAGAAATAGGAACTAAAATGTAATAAACAATTAAATATAAAAAGCTAGCAGTTATTCCATGTAAAAAGATAAAATCTATTTCAAATTAATTGCTGGAAAAATTTGAAAAAATTTAAAGAAATAAAATGTAGCTTTGTTTTTTGAATTTTAAATTAAGAAGAATTTTCAAGTAGGAGGTTTATTTTGAAAAGTTTGCTTTGGGTTAGCTGGCACTTTTGAAGCTCTGATCTTTTGACATTGGAATAGATAAAATTCATTAAAAAGGAATACAAATTAATTAATTCTCATAGGTGACGCCAATTTTCACCACGGAGTCTAGGTAAATAAGCAGAGTTATCGCATTTGCTGCTCAAAAAGCCAACATTGACTGCCAAAAAGCCTTATTATGCCACTGTTTAGTTTGATTGGTAATAACTTATTTAGTATTGAGACTGGTGCAACAGTAATGGTGCATGGATTGAGCTTTCGAGCCATAATTAATGATTTTGTATGGCCAGAATTGAAAGATATCGATGTGGATGATTTTTTCCCATTCTCAATAATAAACCTTCCTCTGTGTACTAAAATAAATATCAATTGATTTATTTAAAAAAAATAATATTAAGTAATACAAAAAACTATTATTTCAAATCATTGATCTATTTTTACAAGCACATACATAGCATGTGAAAATTAAGCATTTTTAAGAGACATACATTAGCAAACTGCAAATGAAAGCAACAATGGGGCATATTCAAAGATTTTTGCTAAACTAAACAGAGTTTAGGCTATTTATAAATAAATTTAAACCTAAGTTTAGGGCTTAACCTGTGGTTTAACTATAAACATAGGAAATGCTGTGTTTAAGTAATTATTATCACAGCCAAATGTCTTATTTGATTTTTGTTTGTGAATTTAAAAGCTGAAAAAGTAAATGATATCAAATAAATTTTACGTAAACTTGCTGTACAGAAGAATGTCGATTGATACCGCAATTGAAGAAGATATGGATATCTTAGAGGAGTTTGAGTTATTTGGTGATCTGCAAAATATACCACCAAGAAAAAGAAAAATATACAAACCACGGTGCAATCCATTTGAATTAAGCGACAAGGATTTCTACGAAAGATATCGTTTGGTTTAAGAAACAGTCACATTTATTATAAATTTACTTAATATTGGAGAACTACCACGTAAAAGAGGATTACCCGTTTTTGACAGTCTCCAGGTTTTAACAGCATTAAGATTTTTCGCTAGAAATGTCCACCAGAGCGATATAGGTAAGAAAAAACCTTCTTATGGCTGCAACTTTCATCCGATGCCACTGATCCTTCAATTTTTGTAATGTTCTATTATAGCCAGCGGCCCTCATATTGATGTCGATATCGGACTAAGATGCTTTCTTTTTCGTTATCATCTTAATTTCATTTCTTTTATCGTCAACAATGTATTTTTTGCTTTAACCTGTCATTTGAAGTATAATTGTAGTAGAATACAACCTTAAAACACAGCAGAGAAATTGATAATGAATAAGAGCTGTGTTTATTCAATCAACAAGCCTTAAACTATAGATCAAGAAATCACGACTTTAGTAATTCTCTATGAAATATGAATACGCCCCAATATGTTTTAAATTAAAATGTTTACTTAAGTCCCAATAACAAAATTATCTATGAAATATAAAATATAAATTGATTAAATCGTTAAGGCTGGTAACGAGACGAGACTACTATCGGTTTCATCTCGTGGAACAGAGGCGAGATGATACTACTTTCGAGATACCGAGGAGGGACTGTTTATTTTGTACGGAAATTTTGCCGAGACTCTCGTCGGTATTTTCGGGTTTTATATTCTTCTTCTAAATAGAAGTAAAAAAGCAGAAATGTGCTGTATTAATTCTTCTTCGATTCGTGAAATGAAAGCATAAACTGTCAAACGAAAAAAAAAGTTCTTCCTGCCCCATTCACGTAGCTACGAATCATAGACATTACATTTAGGCGAGACGAGATTAGATGAGACGACTTCATACAAAAGAAATAACGAGAAAAAAGCGAGAGTATAAATGTAACGAGACTCATGATATATGAGACCGACACCGAAACAAGACTAAAATGTTTCTATTTTGACGAGACCGAGACCGAGACGAGACTAGCAAAAGTCTTTTAGGGTCTCGTCTCCTGATTACTCTTATTGCTTGGTGATGATATTCAATTAAAGCTAATTTATAGCCTATTGTTGTTCCTAAATTATCATAGTCAAATACCAATAAGTATAGGTATAAGTTAATTTTCATGATAATATAGTCTTTCGTAACACAGCAATTTAATTACTAATTGCGGGTCTCTTTAAAAAGTTCGCCGACTGTAGGTTCATTTGCATGGGTAGTGTATACTAACTTTCATACAAGAATTTTCTTTCAAATAAACATTTTAGTTAGCTACATAAATATATTTTGGTAATAAGCATATACTGTCTGTGTAAATATATCTTCAAACATTGCATACATTATTATGTTCGTATCTATGGTCTATAAGTTGATGCCTTCTTCATTTGTACCGACAGTGCTCCTTTTTTGTTGTGTTGTTGGTATTCAAAAGGTAAACTTTAAATCCCACGTATCTAAAAACAGAAACCATACACTTGCGTCCTTATATTGCATATTTTATACATTATATCTATACCCTACATATGTATATTGTATATTTACCTCATCATCGTCGGCCGTCGCCCGTCGCCCGTCGCTCGTCGGTCGTTCTATTCCTGGTGGGCTGCCTCCCTAACCTCCCCTGGTTGTCATTTGTCGTCACAAGTATCGTTGTCTTAATGGTATTTCTTTTTGCTTCTTGGGTTCTTTCCTCCTTTTTTTAAGGTCCAATATTTGTATTTGCTTCGGATGAAATTCATTCGGTGGCACGTTTGCCAAACGAGCCTATGCGTGCCTGGAATACATTTGTCCTCTATACCATATCCAACAGACCCCCCAAAATCATACCTCTTCCCTCAAAGAACGGGCAAAACTACACCCGAACCAGAGTCAGCAGCCAGAGGAAGAAAAATAAAAATGAAAATATGTATTAGAAATATTTATAGAAATGGCAAAGGAGCTAAAGTTTGCTAAATATGTAGGAAGGTATCGTATTTCGTTTTTCGTATACCCAACCGATAGATAGATATAATAAAGTTTTGGGTGAAATAATATATACCTATAGATACTTTCGTATCCATAGATATACCTCTGCCTTCACCTATAATGTTTTTATATGCTGATGGGGTATTTTTTGTTTCACAAAGGGATGGAACCTGATACACCTCGCCTAACTAAAATAAAATAAAAAAAACAAGAAAAAGAAACAAATTTCAAAGCTATGGGGTTTTACAACACAACTCACGGTATGTTAAGTATAATTTTTTGATACTTGACATGCTTCCGAGTTGTTATGATAAATACAAAAATGGATCATTTTATTTTGTTTGTTCAGCACTCTCTATAGTAGTATAGTCTTGTCCTTTGTTCGAGAAGGCATTTTGGGCATATTGGCAATTGACATAATTAAACAAAAGAAAGAAAAAACTACATAATTATGTAATTCTAATTTCGGACGTCGATATACAGTTAAATGGTGGGGCTTCCTCTAATGCGCGCCAATATGGGAAGTTATATTAATTCTCAATTGTTTTTTAAGTGGATATGCGGATAAGAAAATATTTTTTTTTTTTTTTCGAAGTGGTTTTTCTTCGATACAAAGGAAAATATTACAACCAATAAGAAAGTAAAAGGGCAGAATGGGGGAAACTGTTTGAACTAATTGTTAATAAGTAGTTTCCGTTTAGAAGGAAAGTAATTGAAAATAAAATGTTTCTGTACGAGCAATTGATAGTTTTAATGAACAAAATTAATTGAATTCAGAAATGCATTTTAACAAGGAGATAGCGTATAAGTATATTGTTAAAGATGAGATTGATTTTCTTCTTTCAATTTTAAATTATGCTTCCATAACATAATCACACAAGAAAAATTGTAGACATGAATATAAATTAAAACAAGTAAAAAATATGGAAGACTTAAGGGAAGTTATTTCAAGTAGATATCTCTTCTTATTCCAAGTAAACTGTAATACGACATTTTTAACTAGTTTATATTCATCTCGATATGTAATGTTATTTAGGAAGTATTTAAAACTTATGTAAGCTTACCCGAAATTAATAAAATACAAATCAGTCAATCCTTCAGTAAGAATATTCTCAACTTAAATAGTTGCCTTCAGACTTAAATATAAGAAAACAAATAAAAAAGAAGCTGGAATGCAACCCTCGCTGATAACTTCCCATTCTTGCCCGTCTGTCGACATTTCTAAGAGTTTTTTTTTTTTTTAATATAACAACATTTTGTGTAACATTAACAAGTTTGAAGTCAATATCTTTCTTTTTACTCACGATATACTTGAGTTAAAACCCAGTTTTTAGTCGTTTTTGGTTGTTTTTGGTCGGCCTCCATTTTGTAATAAAAAAAGTTGTCCATTGGAATTTTCTTAAAAATGTAAAATATTAACACATACCTAGTAAAATAAGTTCCATTTTGCGATTTCAAAAGTATAGGGCTGGAATTTGATACATGTAAAACTAAGTTGTTAAACCAATTTTTTTCAATAAAAAGTCTGACATTTACGCAAATGGATCGCTTAACTATCGCACAACTCATAACAATTGTTAAAACCTACTATAAAAATGGTGATTCTGCCACAAATACATATCGTGCTTTAAGAGGAGATATTGGTTTACATAATCGTTCAACTACGCAAGCAATTGGAAAAATTGTAAATAAATTTGAAGAAACTGGATTGGTTATAGATATTTTAAGGCCTGTGCATCATTGTTTCGCTCGTACCACTGAAAATATCGGTGGTGTAAGTGAAAGTGTTGCCGAAGACCCAAATGTGTCAATTTATCGTCGTTCTTAGGAATTAGGACTGTCTTACAGCACATTATGGCGTATTTTCAATTTGGATCTGCACCTACATCCATATAAAGTCCAGCTCACACAATAACTGAAGCCATCAGGTGACCATTCAAAACGTCGTAGATACGTAGAATAGGCGCTTGAACAACAGGCGGTGGACGGCAATTTTTCGAAAAAAAAAATTCTCCAGCAACGAAGCACTGTTTGGTGGGTTTTTTGGCCCGGAGGTGTGATTGGACCCTTCTTCTTCGAAAACGATGATGTAACGACTGTCACCGTCAATTCGGAGCATTATGGTCATATTATGACCGACTTTTTTTTGCCTGCTATTGAAGAATACGACTTTTAAAATAAGTGGTTTCAAAAAGACGGTGCCATATGCCGCTCAGAGAATATGGCTTTGTTTTAAGAGACATTCCCTGGCCGCGTAATTTCTCATCGTGGCGATATCAACTGGCCACCAAGATCATGTGATTTGACACCGCTGGACTTTTTGTGTGGGGCTACGCAAAAGACCGTGCTTATGCAGATAAACCTTTAACTCTTGGACACTTTAAAACCAACATCTCTTTGCTCGTGGAGTCTACGTAAACAATATAAATTGAATTGGAGCTGGTCACAACGTTTCAGTCAAATGTAATCGTTACAGGGCCATATTAATCTGCTTTTTTTTCCCATTCAAATTAAAGACAAAGATTTGGACGACCTCTTACTTACGGAAGATGCTGACTAGGCCACAGTGTTCATGCCACAAGCGATCTTTTTCAATTCAAATTACCAAATCGTCTTATCAGCAATCTTGGCGATGCTAATTGTACGGCTCGGAGCCGCGGTTTGACCACTTTGGACTTTTTTTTGTGGGGAACCGTTAAGAACCAGTTTTGTAAATATACAATCACTTAAGGTCAGTTCGTGAGCTGCAGATCGAAACGATTAACAATGTCTTATAAAATTGAAGTGGCAGAATGTGCTACCGCGAAGCCATCCAAAGAATTAAAAACCCTGAGATTCGATTAGCAATTTATACCTATAAAATTTAGAAAATATTGTTCATTTATTTTGTATAGAAATACAATTAAATACATTAAAATGTTACTTTTTGGTAAAACAAGAATTACTTTACCTTAATCTGGACTTGATGCAGGCGTAATTTATCTACTTGTTATTGTCGAAATATTGAAAAAAAAGAAGTTAAATAAATCACTGCAAAAGTTAACAGAAATACAAAATTAATTTTAAAACAATATTTATGTACCTAGTGTAGAAATATTATAATAAAAATGTCAACTAAAAACACTTTGCGGCAATCCTTTAGATTATTTTATTACTTTGCACTAAGAATAAATTCGTTATAATGTTCTTTTGTACAAATTTATTAATACATGAAAACATTGAATTGTTCTGGTTCAATGAAAGATTTAATTATTTAAATTATTTAACCTGTCACTAAATGTGACATCACAAAAAGTCTTGGTTAAGAAATTGTATCTTGTATAACTTAAATATCTCATCTGTTTCGGGTTTTTGTAAATAAACAATTTCTCTAATGACGCGACACGTAACCGTTGGTGGTATTTCCAAAATATACCAAAACAATTTATATCTTTAAAAAAATAAACAAAAAAAACTACTTTTACGAACAAGAAACATTTTTACATGCACCATTGGGGTTAAACCCAAAGTGAAAGTTTCTTATATCCTTTCATCCAGGATACGTTTTCAAAAAAAAAAATAAGAAAGGAAAATACCTACCTAAGAGCTGCTGTGTATATTTCCTTTTAACATTAGTGCGTTGTTAACCCTTCTATAATGAAAAAGGAAAGTCCCTCCATTTTCATATTTCCTTTCTATTTTTAAATTTGCCAAATGGGACAGAAACCAACAACAAAAACAACAACCAAATTCCTAAAGGACTGGATTCGCATCAGGTGAAGGTGAGTATGAGTTCGAGTTTCTATTTCCTGGAACAAAGAATTCATGCTTTATGTTCTAAGGTAAAACAGAAAAAAAAACTAAAGGGTAAGAAATATACGTATATAAAGGAATAATTTTCACGGTGGTTTCTTAAAATTGGCCTTTTTTTTTACAACCTAGGTGCCTACCTATAATAATACCTATACTCAATTTTCTGATGAAGGCAGTATTGGTACTCGCACTAAGTCACTTTGCTTTCTAAAACAACTGAGGTCCACCAAAAATAAAATAAAGAAAACGATATTCGAAGAGAACATGATGATTTTCTAGCTAAAAAATGTTTTCTGTATTTCTTACAAAAGGGTTGCAGTCGTAAAAAAAGGCTCTACGCGTATAACAAAATTGAGGCGTTCTTCGCCAAAGGACCTTTTGCTAGAGCATACATATATATGCTCATATCTTCCTACAAACATTTCATCGGCAATAAACTATAAAAAAAATGTTTGTAAGAGTGAAAGATGAGAACCGCATTGTCATCAAATTTGAACCCTTTCATTGGCAACGTTTTTATACAACTCGCTAATAAAATATATTTCACTTTGAGAGAAACACATCAATAAAATTCATATCAAGGAGGCAAGTTATCATATTTGTAAGAAGAACGCGTATTTCATGTTGAATTAAAAGGTGACATTTAAATATGGCGTTCCATATGATAAAAACAAAAATAAGTAAAACGCAAAATGGGGAGTGTATATTCAAGGACAAGGAGTTTAAATGTAAACAAAAATAAGTAAGTCAAAAGTGTTGCGTTTTGTCTTTCTGATGCGATGTCGCATTGTGTTGTGACCCCCTTATGCGACGTAAAAGTAACAAAACGTCACACTTGTGTGTATAGTTACATTATTTGAATCTGTTACAGGGCCAATTTGATCACATTTATAGTCAGTTTTAATTCGCAGTATATCATCCTTTTAATATGATTAATGCATTGTGTACTACATTTTTTTCACTTTTTGTATTGCGTATGTCACGTTTAGATTGTTTAATATACAAAATATAAGTAAATCAAAAGAATAACACAATATAAAGGCGTGGTTATTTGTATATGCAACCATTTTATTAAAGTTTTATTTTTCAAAATATTTTGCATCGTTATAGAAGAAAGAAAAGTAAGGTAATAAAATGGAAACACCTATTTTAATTTTAAATTAAATCAATTGGTTTTATTGGGTCATGTAAAATGGAAGAAATTAGGTGTCAAGGCAAAGCATTGTTAAAAATATCAAAAATATTGAACTCGTTACGTGTCAACCATTGGATTCAGTATTTTATCATTTTGCGGTTACAAATAAAGTAAACGTAAATAAAACACATATGTATAAAATATTTTTTCATGATATTTCGGTCTTTCGCGTAGCCCCACAAAAAAAGTCCAGCGGTATCAAATCACATGATCTTGGTGGCCATTTGATATCGCCACGACGAGAAATTACGCGACAATTAAATGTTTTTTGCAGTAAAGCCATATTTGCACGAGTTGTGTGGCATGTGGCACCGTCTTGTTGAAACCAAGTGGTATTCCTTAAAAAACAGGAAAAAAAAGTCGGTTATTATATGAGCATGACGCTCCGAGTTTACGGTGATAGTCGTTCCATTATCGTTTTCGAAGAAAAAGGGTTCAATCACCCCTCCGGGGTAAAGAGCGCACCAAATAGTGCTTCGTCACTGAAGAAATTTTTTTTCGAAAAATCGCCGTCCATCCCCTGTAGTTCAAGCACCCATTCGACGTATCTACGACGATGTGAATGTTCTGCTGGTTTCAGTTGGCCAAATGCAAAATAAGCCATAATGTGCCGTAAGACAGTTTTAATTCCTGAGAATGACGAGGAATCGACACATTCGCATCTTCGACAACACTTTTACTTACAGCAGCTATATTTTTAGTGGTACGAGCAAATTGGTGATGCACAGGCCTCACAATATCTTTAACCAATCTAGTCTCTTCAAATTTCTTCACAATTTTGCCAATTGCTTGCGTAGTTGGACGATTGTGTAAACCATAATCTCCTCTTAAAGCACAATATGTGGCTGGGGCAGAATCACCATTTTTGTAGTAGGTTTTAACAATTTGTATGAGTTGTGCAATTTCAGGCTTTCAACTGCAACAAAAAAATTGATTTAACAACTTAGTTTGACAGCTGTCAAATTCCAGCCCTATACTTTTGAAAATGAAAATCGATAATCCTGTATTTATCAACATTTTTTAAACGTTAAGATTTTTATTAAGTTAATGAGTTTCTTTTGTGTCAAAATAAACTATGATCTTAAAAAAAAAAAATACTAGTAGCCCACTGTCAATAATATATGACACCAAACGTATCTTTTGTTTATACTCCAATCGCAAGTAAGCAATACAAATTTTCTCTAAGCCTTAATAGTATTTAGACTTTAAATAATGAAGTAAAACCTGCAGCCAAAAATGTCTATGATATATATAATTACTAATGTATAAACTCTCTTTTTGAATCTTCTGCTGTATTAAGAACACAAATTAAATTCCAAAGCGAAGCAAATACCACCCGTACTCTATAAAATATTCAGTGCTAAAGTGAACCACGACGATGGTATTCATAACAACAGTAAGAAATTAATTATAATCAACAAAATAACAATTAAGAAACCATCTGTTTAAATTTTGTTTTGAAATTTCTTATTACACAAAATGTGTACACAACTACCTATTTCTCTAATTGAGTTAAATATTAATGAAGGGATTAGCAGAAGGTTAATTCAAAATGAGTTTCCCCCCTCCCCCCTACCATTCTTCAGGAACTATATCCAAATAGTTTATTCCTATAATTCTACCCATATACTCTTATAAAACAGTTTGTTTTGTATATCTTAATGCAAGATATATACTTTACTATACACATAGCATCACTTAACTTAACATGATGTTCTTTAAACGAAGTTTCACAAAAAACAAGGAGCCCGAAAGAAGCAATTCAATTTCGAAAATAATTAATTTATATAATATACACCTATGTATATACTCGTTGATGCCAAAACAACTTGGGCTGCTAAAATTTGTGCCATGCCAGTTCTCATTCTAAGGTATAGCAAAGACTGTGGTCTCGTGCCACACTTGTTTTATACTATACATATACCTTTCCTACTATCGGTATATAACTAAATATTGCTATTTCCTTTCCCTTCTGCACTACGTTTCATAATTAAAGTTAAAACGTGTTCATCCCTCGTGGATAATTAACAATATCCTTTCACTCCCCTTCTCTCCTCTTACCAGCACTCATTATATTGACCACGTACTACACTTAGCATTTATTTTATAGCTTTATATTCTATACCAGTCATCCTTTTCGCATCTTCCACCCGTGAGACAGGACAGGACGGAGGAACGCCATATTGGAAGCCAAATATGCACACAATAATCGTTGAAGAAAAAATAAAATTTATGTTAAAGTGCACATTAAAAGTAAATGCAATGCAAAGAAATTAACGGTAATTGGTATATTGATAAACATTTATTTCGGTATTTATTGGACCATTATTTGGCTTCAACCATATACAATCTTTTATATGGACAGCGGTATACTGCTGGTATATTAAGCATTTTAAGAGTTTTACCATTTTTCGTCTTATTTTTGGTCAATCTTCATTTTTTAATAAAACAAAAAGAAAACAACAAAAAATAAACAGAAAAAGCGAAAGAAAAAAAGTAATTTGCATAAAACTTCATTCGAGAGGCTTAAATTTCAGAATACTTTTGTACAACCTCCAACGAGCAGTTACTTTGGGGGCAGCTGTAGAAAAATCAAACAGACTATAAAAAATAAGATTTATTAAGACAAAATAATACTGATTGAAGAGCTGCATGCTGCATACGATACCCAAGCTTATATCTTATTATACTTATACTCGTTCTCAATTCAACTTTTTACTTTAAATTATAAAGAAAGACACACAAAAATAACTTGGCAGATCTTAAAGAAAATACATTTTGTAAGCCTTATCTACCTATATATTTATATGGGGCGGTACAAATGGTGAAGCTTTACATAAACTACTTACTTGTTGCTTGCCTTTTTGTGTAAGTATTCTAAATAATGAAGTTCTGCTCTTGACTTCTTAAATCAATTAGTTTCATATTATAAAATCCAAAGATTCATTACAAGATTCAATATTTTAACCCTATAAACAACTAGAAAGATTATTTTAAATTATTACGTTACCTTTTAATCGTACCGTGAAAAAGAACCGGTGTTTATAAGTGAGTCTCAGAGCTTATTTTGTATAGCTAAGATGTATATGTACGTAAACGATACGTAGGTTAGAGAACTGAAATACATTTTATAACAAATTTATGAGATGTTAAACATTTCAACTGGTCTGATTTTTTAATATAAACCTTTAATATATTAAAGACAGATATAATGGGAACTAGTATGGTATTGATGTCATTTAGTATAATTAATGAATTAATTATTTTTATACAAAGTATCATATGGCTGAAGGTTGGTGAAAAGAAGTTTTCCATTGTTTGTTTTATAGAAAGTTTGGTGTTAGATTGATTTGTGAAAGCAAGGAGAGCTATTGAAAATCTTTATCTAATGTTGTTTGTATTTTTAAAAAAATGTCATTGGCCTGTAGAAGACTTATATTTTGAGTTTTCAGAGTTTTTCCTGTTTTTTTTTTTTAATATTATTGGGCCACCTAAAAATTTAATTTAGACCTTGTTATAATTATAAAAGAGAGGAAGATTGGAGTTGAAATAAAAACAAACTATTTATACAGAGCAGCGCTTTGTTATAAGAGGAAACATGGAGAAGGCTTAAAAATAAATAAAGAATATGATAATAACATAGATTAATAAAAGTAATTTGAGCTTGTATAGTCAAAACACATCTCTTTTTAACATAAAAGAACATGTTTGTTAAGAGCTGCACGGATTTTTATCAGGAAGATCTAATTCAACAAATCTCATGTTTTTTTTTTCAAAAATCACCGATGCTTTTGAATGTGGTTATCAACTTGATATTATCTACACAGATTTTATCTTTTGACATAATATACCATAAGATTCTTATAGCTCAACTTAACGTTTTTGGAATTCATGGGTTGTTTTTAAAATGCATAATAAGCTTTCTTACTGATCAATAGCATTATAAATGTTTCATATGGATTTTCTCTTGAAAGTCACTTAGGTCTGCTTTTCTTAAAAACATTCGTCAGTAATTCTTTATATTTAATGTATGCTGATTACATACAAATTAATATATCATTTAGATACGGTAATGATAAGCGAAAACTACAAAATGATCTAAATGTTTAACCAATTTGGTGTGAAGGAATATACGAAAATTTAAATTTTGTATAGCACACCGGACTTTAAAATACAAACGATTTATAAAAAATATAAGCTTTTGAATTAGATTCTTTATAGCAAATCTGAGTTTTGTGATTGTAGCAATTTTGTATCCTAAGATGCACGTAAACTAGATTATTGCCAGATTCAATAAGTTTTATAAACATTTAGCATTCAAATTAGTTTACATGTCTTAAGTTCTTCCAATTCTAGAATATTGTTCAATTGTATGGTGCAATTCTTCTTAGAAATGGATAACACGTATTAAAAGAGTTTAAAAAGTCGTTACAAGTTTGCAACTAAACAACTGAAGTTGAGAATTTATTCTGCCTTATATATCCATTTAGGTGTGCCTTTTATTTTTTATTTTAGGTGCTACTAGATATTTTGCAAAATAGTTTTTTCAATGTGTATTGTTTGTTTATGGTGTATTTTTGTATCATATTTAGCGTATACATGTCCTTAACTATTTTAAGATACATTATATAGTTACTCATTATATGCTAAAAAAGAGTGGATATAGATTTCTATATTTTATATACAAACATTTAATTATTAGTTCAAAGAGTCGTATTTGAGAAAAAGCATCTGCTGGAGCATAAAAAGCTCTGAACTTCTATGAAAATCTAAGTTTTATACATAGGTATTATCAAGAAGAGAAATGCTCTGAGAAACTAAGTTTCAAGCCAAACATCTTGAACCCAACCAGTGTAAGATCAGAAAATTCAGGCTATTGGCATATTTTGAAGAAAAAGCTTTATATGATTACGATGACTGCGAGTTGTTATGGAGACAGTGGGTCTATTAGTCAGAGGTATGGCTAAGTATGTTCAAAGGTTTTAAATTTGAAGATTTATTTAAATACTTTAAAAAAATACTAAAAACAATAAATTGGTTTCTATTTCATTGTTAAGAAGCAAATATTTTATTAAAATGGAAACAAATATCAGCCAAATGGCTACCACATATTCTTTATATCAGATTGTTCAATACCAATTGGCACATTTATACGGCTCTATGTTCTCAATACATTTATGAACTCCATCTTTAAGAACTTGAATTGGTTATGGAGCATTAAAAAAAACCATATAATTCACTTAAATCTAAAGAAAAAAGTCTTAAGATCATCTCCTCGAAAAACTCTTCTTTCAAAATGAATATTGTTTCACTGCTTATATGGGTCGTTACACATAGTTTTTTTTTTAAATAAACCTTTTCCATATCAATATCTTTGGAATTCGATCACACAAGAGAGGCATTCCATTTAACTTAATAGTTGTACCAGCCTCATTTTCAGACACATAAGTTCTTTCTTATTCCACTACCACCATCCCTAGCCCGAGAACCTTAGCAAACAAAGAAACGTTGAAGATGATGAGGCTTTTCAACAATCATTCTTGAATTTTCTTAACCCCAAATGCAACTGTTCTGCTTATTAATGTATCGTTTTTGTCGAAAATGGGTTTCATCACTCTAAAAGATTTTCTAATGAAAATCCGGATCATTGTGATGCATTTCATGAATAGTACATAAGATACTACATTGATGATGATCGGCCAGCTTAAGTTCTCGTGTTGGCTGAATTTAAAATGCTTAAAAAACTTTTTAAGTTCTTATGCAAAATACGATGATTTGTCGCGAATGCCGATAGGCATTTTCTTTGAGTGACGCATACGCTTTCAAAAACTCAAACAAAATTGACGATCCAACAGTGACTTTAAATTTTGTACATTCAGTTTTAACGGTTTCAGTGTAATGGCGTAGTTTTAACCAGTCAACTGTCAAAAGCTGACAGCTGCACAAATTATTGAAAACCCTTTTTATTATTACATATTATATCGATATTTTGTTCAGGCTTCGGAACACTTCCGTACGGAGAGCTTACATACATTTCGAGGTTTTGGTATACATACCTGCATAGGCTACTCAATACGCTGTCTTTGCCATAGACTTAGAACAGAACATATTGACACTGCCAGAAAAGTTAAAATCAGCGACTTGGATTGCTGATGTTTTTTAAGAGGAATGGGAATTAAAAACAAAAATATGCCTTAAATGAATATGAAGTCAAAGAACTTGTCAATAAAAACTGAAGTTCAGTAAAGTATAGGTAAATTTAAGATTAAGTATCTTATTTCCGAAAAAATAAAGTCTTTTCTCAAAAAAAATTGTTTTTAATTTCGTTTTTTTCAGAAAATATACAAACCATTCAAGAAGAATAAGTTTAGCATTATAATTTAATTTTTTAACTTTCGTTTCTCCATTAGCTAAACCAAATTTTAAAATAAATACGTGGATGCAATGTACCACGTATCAGAAAACTTAAGATTAAAGAAATGTGTTTCTAATACCCAAGTTTTTTTAATTTCAGTAATGTGAAGAAGATAAATCTGTTATTCGTTATTTTTCCTATAAGCTTATTTCTAATAACCATAGAAACTGTCTTATACAAACACTTTGATGTGAAATAAGTTAAAGATTCTGCATTTCTTATACTGAGAAATAACCATGAACTGTTTTGCTTAATATAACTTTTTCTTTGTTTTTTTTTTCAGGTGAACCGTTAATCATCGACTCTTCAAAGGTAAGATTTAATTGAAAACAGGTAGAAAAATACGGCTTGAAATAATTTATATTTGTCGGAGTGGTGAATAGTTTTATTTGCAATACATTTTTTCCACGATATGCATATGGCTGCCTTTGCCTCCTGGAGTTTTGCTTTCACTTGTTTTTTTTATACACAGGTTACTCGATATTATCATCCCCAAATACTATGAACAAGTATAACATTTAATTATAATTAAATAAATCAAGCTTTAAGTAAATTAAATTAATTTGTATAAACCTACTATATTTGTTTAATACTAATTGTTAGTTAAAACAATTAAAATTTGTCAACCGGAAAATTGCCTACATTGTTGTGTGTATAATATATGCACACTATATTTTACTACCCCATAAAAGACTACATATTTCTTTCATGTATTCATTTCCCCCTTTGAAAGACCGTTTTTTAATTACTTTTGGGTATAAGTTCTATACATTGTATGCTTGGCATAATACTAGATTATGTATGAGTATCTACAGTAGTTGATAGTTTATCCTTCAAAATCACCATCAAGTAGAGTGCAACAGTTTGAATTTAATTATATATTTCCCATCAAAGAGTAGATCCCAATGGAAAATCTCTTCCAACCCACAATTCTAATTGTAAAACATTAAATTAACCAAACAAAAAAATACAAAACTGAAACACAACATAAAATATTTAATATTCATAAAACTCAATTGAAGAAGGTATATGAGTATGAGTATGCTCTAGGCTTCCCTATGGGTGCAGTATTGCCATAAATCCGACGTCACTTATGAAATGTGACATTTTTACGAGCTTCATTGAAATAATACAAACCACAAAAGTCTCAAGATACGAGTATCTACAAAGCAAAAAAAAAAAGATACTTGTACATTATGCATTATTTTTTCGTTGTTGTTGATATATTATGCTGCATGAATATGTACATAATTTTTAAAGGATATGTCATATTTGAAATAAGAAACCATATATTCTACGCTTCAGAACTTTTTGTTTATGACTTGGCATTTCCATCAGAGCGTTCATCGTCATCGTCGTCCATCACATGACATAATTCAATCTTGGATATGCTTCATACTTGACTTGGAGACAACAAAGAATTATGATTTTATATTTATGTCGTCTTAACACTTGAAATATGGACAATATTGACAGACCCAGACGCACATTGATCAGGAAAACCGAACAAGTGCTCTTGGATTTGTTGCAATTACGTATTCAAGCGGTCAAAAGAGGACCCTAATTTATTTCACACATTCCAGGCAGCCATTCTTATTTCAAGTCAGCCAGCACAGAGTTTGGTGATAATAGTTCCTCCTTTTTGTTTTCAAAATCCGTGCAATCACTGACCAGTCAGAAAAATGCTTATTTATTATAAGAAAACAACTCAGAAATAAAAAAAAAAAAAATTATTTATTGATCACGAACTCTTGGCAACTCACACTTCAAAGTGTCAATTTATCGCTTGTTTATGAGTATCTTATTCTCTTCGAATAAATTTAAACAAGAGTAGGTACCTGTATCCACACCCACGTTTCCCCAAAAGCTCATTGGTGATGTCTCTCGAAGATTTAAGCCATATTTTTAGCAGATCTGTTTGGAATACTTAAAGTATACTTTAATTTATCAAGGCTCCTTCGTTTTTTTTGAATAAGTTCATGACGGCAAAGAAAAACAATTTATAAGATATATGACTAATACACCTGTGCTGAAGTTTCCGCATTTGTTTTTCAAAATACAAAAAAAAAGTATAATCGAAAAATAAATTGTTACAAGAATAAATTTTCAGTCAAATGTATAAAAATTCTTTAAAAACGTGGGTTGGTTATTTTTCAATAAGATATTTATAATCTTTTGACAAGATTCATAAAGTTTTATATTTTAATGTGACATTAAAAAGTGTATAAAATCCATTTTTAATGAAGCTTATAATTTTTTTAATTTGTTTCATATTTTTGACTGCGAATTCCTCAAAAGTTCACACATTCGGAAGCACATCATTAGAATGTTATTAAAATGAGTTTTATTAATAATACTTTTATATTGTTTACATAAGTAATTGACGTATTAAAATTAATTTGTCATGGTTTTTTTTTTCTTGAGATATTTGAAATTTAACAGTGTTTTATAGTTAAAAGTTCTTGTTTTAATTATATGAGATTGGGTGAATTTTTAATGAAATTCTGTCAATTTAGTTTTAAAAGAAGAAAAATTTAAAAACTTTTTTAAGCAGTAAAAATACATTGGTCCTTATTAAATTGTGTCCCAGAAACTATGGATAGTTGCAAATATTTTGATACGTTTTAAATTTTGTATTTTATGAAACATACATCCGACAAAACGCATTTAAAAAAATGGTTTAATAGGTTTAGATAAAGAACTCATTTCATTAAAATTTTCATAAATTGCTCAAAAAAATATTGATATTTATCTATGTATATAAAAATGAATTGCTGTTCGTTAGTCTCACTAAAACTCGAGAACGGCTGAACGGATTTATCTTATCTTAGTCTTGAAATGTTCGTGGAGGTCTAGGGAATGTTTAAAAGGCGAGAAAAAATCGAAAATCGGGAAAACCCTAAAAACAGCCCTTTTCTATCTCCCATACAAATGTTTTCTAGAGTCAATTTGAACTTCATTGCTATTCAATAAAGTTCATATTAAATTATAATCACTCACTGTTGTCTAAGCAATTTAGGTGTGTTCCTGACGTCAAAGAGTCAATTTGGAATTTATTACCGCTGCATAAAGTTCAAATTCAATCATATCTATGAAAATAGTCTTGCGATTGTTTTTGGTGAATGTTCGTGGTCCGACATCGTTCAAACAACTGAGAACAGTTAATGGACAGCTGTGTGCGACTTACCGTGAGGCATGCCAACTATTACATTTACTTAAGAACGATTCGCACTGGGATGATACGCTCAAGGATTCCGTAATATCTTCATCGCCGCATCAAATTCGTACATTGTTTGCGATTATCATATCGACATGTTTCCCCTCGAATCCAAAAGATTTGTGGGTTAAGTATAGAGATGACATGTCTGAGGATGTTTTGCATCGTGTGCGCCGCCGTGAAACTTTGAATCCTACACTACAAATGACTGAAGAAATTTACAATGAGACATTGATCATGATAGAAAATATGTGTTTATTGATAGCGAATAAAGTATTGTCGTGTTTGGGAATGACATCACCCAATCATCATATGCACGATGCATTAAACCACGAGTTGCAAAGGGAACAACAATACGACATTAAAGCATTGGCCGAAACAGTTCGTACAAATGTTCCACAATATCAACAACAAAGAATTGCTTACGACAATTTGTTAGAAGCTGTGAACAGTGGATCTGGTGGAATTTATTTCATTGATGCTCTCGGAGGAACCGGAAAAACGTTCTTAATTTCATTGCTTTTGGCGAGGATCATCTGGCTTCATCTGGAATAGCTGCGACTCCGCTAGAAGGCGGACGATCTGCGCATTCTGCCTTGAAATTACCATTAAACATGCAAATCACCGAAACACTAATTTGCAACATTGCCAAAAATAGCGCAATGGCCAAGATCCTACAGGTATGCAAATTAATTGTTTGGGATGAATGCACAAGGGCCCATAAGAGGTCACTGGAGGCGCTGGGCAGAACATTGAAAGATCTTCGTGACAGCCAAAATATTTTTGGTGGGGCCATGATTCTGTTGTCAGGTGATTTTCGTCAGACTCTTCCAGTTATTCCCCGATCAACTGTTGCTGATGAACTAAATGCATGCCTAAAATCATCGAATTTGTGGCAGTACGTAAAGACACTCCAATTAACAACTAACATGCGAGTATTTTTGCAACATGATGAAACTGCAAATGTGTTTGCGAAGCAGTTGTTAGATATTGGAAATAATAAAGTTGCAATGGACCCCTCGACCGGATTCATCACATTACCAACATATTTCTGTCACATCACAGATTCAAAAGAGGAGCTTATTCAGCGTGTTTTCCCAGATATAGCGCAAAAGTTCAATAACCATAATTGGCTGGGTGAACGAGCAATATTGGCAGCGAAAAATAACGATGTCGAGGATCTCAATGTGACCATTCAGAATTTTCTTCCAGGACAGTTGGTTTCCTTCAAATCAGTCGACACCGTTATGAACCAGGATGACGTAGTCAACTATCCCACGGAGTTTTTAAATTCACTGGAATTGCCTGGATTACTACCTCACAATTTGCAGTTAAAAGTAGGATCAGTTGTCATCATGCTGCGTAACATTAATCAACCTCGACTATGCAATGGACAAGACTGGCTGTAAAAAAGCTGATGAATAACGTAATTAAGGCAACAATCATAAAAGGAAAATACAAAGGAGAGGATGTCTTGATTCCGCGAATACCGATGATTCCAACGGATTTACCATTCGATTTAAAACGCTTAGAATTTCCAGTACGTCTGGCCTTTGCGATGACAATAAATAAATCGCAAAGACAGTCTTTAGAAGTTTGCGGGATCAACTTGGAGATAATAAAATGCTTTTTTATTCAATACGTTCTGTTTGTTTTGAAATTAATTTATACAAAAGTTTAGGTCTTTTATTTAATGATTGAGGCAGTACGAAGTCTGCCGGGTCAGCTAGTTGAATATATATATGTAATGCATTTATGAAAAAAAAAAAGTTTTATAAAATTTGTCAATCGTCAACAAAATCTTTTCTATACTTTATGGTTCAATGCAATATTGGGTGAGGATTTTACAGTTTTCTCCATTTAGGACACATGTCGACTCTGCTTCATTTAATATTGCTTTTTCAAAGTCTACAAATATCACTTTTTTTAAAATGGGACACACAGAAAAAAAGTGATAGGATGTTTCTTGTACTTGCAGGTTACACAAGGAGCAAAATGTTCTCCGCTTGTTAAAGTAAGGTCTAGGTAAAGTTCAAATTGAGTAGCTCTCCTCTAACAAGGAAAATATTTGAAATTTCCAACAAGCTCAATTCATCGGTTAAATAATTAAATTCGTTCAAATTATACTAAAGTTTTGGGTATAAGGATTGACGCGATGACCCTTTGACTTCCGTTATTAGATCTGATCGTATTCGAGTATCTATTAATTCTAGAATGTTATTTAATTTTTCACTAAGAGATCTATTAAAAAAATCTAAAGATTCCAGAGATATCCCACACGCAACAAGAATATATCCTCCCATTTTTTAAACCAGCTGATATATTTTTGTATGCTGTATTTTGCAAGAATCTTTGGTAGACGGTTGTCATTATATGAAAGGACTTTCATGACATACTGGAAGTGCATTCTTAAAGTAAAGAGATATACAGGTGGCAGTCCGGTTTCAAGAAGAATCATATAATTGGGAGTTGTCTGTGGTAAGTAGAAAGTTTTTTTAAGGAAAAACCGTTGCAATTTTTCCACCAGATCATACTGTTGATATTCCCATACTTGAGAGCCATAAGTCATTATTGACCTTAGAGCAGCTTCGAATACTTTGAATTTAACGCTATGTCCAACTTTTCTGTTTTCAAAGAGGGATTTCCAAGTTGAATTTATAGCAGCCATTATTATTTGGGTTTAGGTTGGATGTGACTATCATGCCAAGGTAGTTATATTCATCAACAACTTCTAAGTTTTCTCCATTTAAGACCCATCTCTCATTCCTACAATGCCTACCTCTACTTGGTTTGAAAATCATTATACCTTAGACTTTTCCGTATTTATTTATTACCAAATTCCACCTGTCACAGTATATACTTAATTTGTTTATCATAAGCTGTATGCTTTCCGGTGTGTCAGCAAAAAATAATAAGTCGTCGGCATATAACAAACATTTTATTGTTAGTCCTGCAACTCGAATCCCGTTTGGCAAGGCATCCACTATATTATCATTTATGTATAATGCAAATAGCAAAGGAGACAATAAGCATTCTTGCCGAACCCCACTTACCTAAAGTTTGGAACCATCCTGGCATTTTCTCGCCACCCCAAACTGCCGACAAAGTATTTTCATACAGATTCTTCAAAACATTTAGGACTTTCGATTAGCATACTTAATTTATAAAAAGTGATCTCCGATCTATACTATCAAAAGCCGCTTTAAAATCAATAAATATAGGATAATATTTTTTTCGGTTTTCAAGATAACAATCAACTATGTTATTAACAGTAAAAAGGTGATCAATCGTTGAATAACCTGCACGAAAACCTGCTTGGAACACGTTGAGTAATTTGTTTCCCTCTACCCAAACCTCAAGCCTATGTACTATTTTAACCATTTTATACGTTGGCCTTTCAATGCGTTTGAAAAGAGTGGTTGTCACCATTAACACAGAGTTTAACGTTCAAACACATCCTAATGCACTAAGTTTTATTTTACTATACAAGTTAGAATTCTAACAAAAACAGTGAAATCTAAAATTCTTTTATTTTTATAGTATATCTCTTATTTCTTTTACTCGCATAAAGAAAGTATAATTAATCAGAAAATTCAAAACAAATTTACGTCACACTAAGATTCAAAATTCAATGGGATGGCTATAATTTAGCCACACACCATGTTAAAATCAATTTAAATCAATTAATAATTACTTTGAAATGAATTTCAACACAATTTCAATTCAAAAAATCAAGTTTAACTGTTTGTTCTTGAATTTAAACTTACATATTAAATTTTACCTAAAATATTTATGCAAATAATTTTTAAATATAAAATGGTGACAAAAATCACCTGTTTTAAGTAAATATACTTAACATTCAAATTAGGTACAAGTCGAAAATGGTAAATCATTCGGCCCAGTGTTTAAATAACAATTTTTATTTCTTTAAAATTGTGAAATCTCCAGTTTCTGAGCAGGTTTTTTTTTTTAAAAGAAATGCATGTCATGTTAGAATGTTTAAATATTTTATTTTTGTTTTAAATTTAATTAAAATTATTTGACAGTAATGTTTATTTTTATCTTAATATGAAGGGATTATTTCTTTAAATGCTTGTTTTATAACGAGTTAATTTTTTTGTTAGGTATAACTTGTTTGGAATAGTTCGGTCACCTTTTATAAATTTTTGTGATTTTAATTTCAATAGATGTAGAGGTATATTTTCTACAAAATAATATTACATTTGAATCTACATATAATGATAATATATCACTTACGAGGAAAATTGTAAAAAACATTTAAAAAGAAACCAAATTTATTGTTTTGCACTTATTTTGTTTCTTATGTTTTTGAAGACATAGAATTACTAAAATTAAAAAATAAATAAGTTGGCGCAACAGTCCGTTGGGAACCAGGGCCTAGTAACTCTCAACCATTCCCTTGAGCAAGTAATGTTATCAGGGATGGAGGGGACCTACAGTTTTAAGCCGATTCCGAACGACTAATTTGAGAAAGCACTTTTCATGACAAGAATTACGCCTGGAGGTTTTGTCAATTCCTCGCAAAAGGCATCAGTACCCTTGAAAAAGACTTTAGATGGCACAGGAAGGGTTTGAACCCAAGACCTCTGACATGGTAGTCCTACGCTCTAACCATCATGCCACGGGTACTACATTTAAATTACCAAAAATTACTTCCAAAATTATACACATTAAAGAAAGGTTAAAGTTGAGTATTTTTTTTTGGTTTTGGTTAAGTTAACATTGTTTTTGAAAAATTTAAAAATACATTTCTTTTGTCTGACTTTTACGAAAGCCTTTAAATTTGTCTAGGGGTAGTTTGTTTACTGAGGGCAAAATTAAATCTAGGATCAATGTAAAGTTGGTACTCTTTAGGTATCTATCAACTTAGCATAATTCGCCAGAACTTTATAAATAAATACTTACATTTTTCTAACTATTCATAAAATTAGAATTTCAAATTAATAGGTAATTCCTATCACACTTATGTATTTGTCTTACAACTAATTCAACAAGCTTTTGTTATATTTCAATTTATGGATAGCTTATCCCACCCATTAAGAAAACATACAAAAAAGAAGCATAAAAATTACTTAAATATTCATTATAAATTTCAAAAAAAAAAAAAGAATATTTAATCCCACCTATACAATACCCTCTGTGAATTATAATTATTAAATATAGCTTTATCTACCCATATGTGTCCTATACCTAAGATTACCATAACCATAATTTATTAGCAATATTTTTCATCAAGGGAATAGGAAGATTACTTATCTATTCATAGAATACAAAAGAAAAACATCGGTTTACGTGATTCCCTCCCTACTATAAAAAGCACACGTTATTATAGAATCTTCTTCATGCTTATACACAATATAATCTTCGTCAAGGGTTCTGAACTTCCTCCAAAAACCGGAGTTGTTGGTAGATATCGTGTATGTAATTTATTTTACCTATATAAGACATACAACATGACGACACTAAAAAACGCATTTTTACGCAGTTCTTCCCTTAATTTGTTATTCTTACCAAAATCTAAGTAAAATACATATAAAGTTTCCTATACAATAATTCACGTCCTAAAAATCTTCTTTCAAAAAATCGTTTTAATCGCCAAAATACGGTGACTTTCATTCTTCAATCTTCGATTTTTTTTTTAATTCCGAACGTTTATCATTTTGAATTTATTTGTATGTCTCGAAGTTGTAAGGAGCGTGCAGCATCCAAAAATAGAGAAATTTAAGTATCCTAATTTTATCATTTTTGATTATACATTAAACTAATTTGTCTGTCTATAGGTTATTCCTTTTTTCCTCCTCCTCATATAGGTAATTTTTGTTTCTGTTTGAAATTCCTTGAATGCCGCCGCCGCCGCCGCCGCCGTTGTACCTATTCTACTTAGATCCCATCGCGCGTGTATCTTCTGCCTCTTGATTATATCTACAACTTCCAGAAAGTATCTATACCCACTGAACAGCCATCGCACACCAAAATTATATATATTTTCTTTTTCTTTCCATTCTTCTTTTGCCTTTGCACGAAAAACTAAATTGTTGTCATGAATTTCACCCAAAATGGGATAAAAATTCCAAAAACCAAAACATAATAAACGAACAACAGGAATGAGAAGCCACCGCACCGCCATTCCACTCAGCAGAACAAACGAATACCAGAAACGAATATACGTCAAGATGAAGGAGAAGAAAACAAAATCAGCCAGATACCTACTTCCATGTTCCATCCATACTCCCATGGGATAAAAAGAGAAAGATAAACGAAACCAATTCAGCAGAGATAGAAACAGAGATACTTTCTGGTCGTAGTCGCCTCGTCGCTTCGGTCGTCAACAGCAGGCAACAACACCATCGCAATGGTATTGCAGCTTATGAGCTCGAGGAGGACGAAAGACGGAGGGGAAAGAACCAACATGGCCGAATTGCCAGTGAGCTGAGTTGTCATGGTTACCAGACATATTTTATCCATGAATCTGCAACATCACGCCCCTCCCAAGCACAAGCTCAAGCACTCATTTTTACACACAGTGTGTATTTTGTTTGTACGTTCGTAACGTTACGTTGTTGTACCTATACCTACGTATAAACTACCCCAAAAAATAAATGGATATCCAATTTTTAGCAACAGCCCGGGATCCGGAAAGAAGATTGGGAATGAGAACAAAATGGAAATGTGAGGGAAAGATACTTTTGGACTGTAAAATTGGCCTTGTTGGTGGATTGGGAATGGTTTTGAGAATTGAGGTAGAGAGTGGAATGAAAGGTCGTTGGTACAGGTTCCATAGGTGGGTAGGTATTTCTACCGTTACGTTAGTAATCAGCCATGATGATATCTTTTCGTGTATCATCATCAGTCGTGACCCCATATGCATAAAATATTCAACCAAAAATGAGAGAATGATGAAAGAAAAAGAACAAACCTACCTTTTTCTTACCAGAATTTTACTTATTTTTCGATATAGATACATATACCTTTAGGTACCTACTGGATACGGATGGATACGATACAAACTTGTTTGGTCATCAGTTGATCTGGAAAATAACATAATTCATTATAAATGAATGAGGGTGAGGTTTTGAAAAAATATCTAGAAAGTAGAAAGGTAGATAGGTATATAAATGGATGTATCTATAGTAAAAGTTTGGAAAACATATTTTGCTTCTTTTTCCCCACACTTTGATAATATCTATAGAAGAAGGGATGAGATGAGTGACGTTAAAGACCAGAACCAATTACCCATTATCGTCGTCTTCGATACGAACTTGTTTTTTTTTTTTTTAAATAAAGTTGATACCTTTAGCCATAATGTTATTTGAATTTAAAGACTAAAAATACAGCAAAACCAAAACAAGAAATTACTTCTATCTACAATAATAATCAGCAATAAATTGTTATTCTTTTACCTACTGTGTGCGCTTGTGTATCTATGTATGTATCTTCTTATGTGCCTATAGGTAAAAGGTACATAAAGATACATTGATCCATTTTGATGACGTTTTCGAATTGAAACTGGGGTCGCGAACTAATAAATTAAAAGACGATGACGACCATCGTTGACGGGTTTTGTGATCAAATGGAAAGGGGGAAAACAATTATTGTTTTTGTCTGGGTATTCTTTTTCAGATGGTGACGATTGATTGCGTTGAAGCCCTTTATAGTTTTTATTACTTTTGTTTTACAAAATTAGTTACCTACTATATAGATAACTATCATCAGAGAATTTTATACACTTAGTGAAAAAAGTTTATTTAAGAAACTTAAAGAACAAAAGTTAGTCATGATTTGCGAAATATGTAAGTAATTATGTTTGAAAAAAAATTGCACAATTGTTCTTTAATAAAAATAATAGGTACAAGATGTATTAATGTTACTTATAACTAGGTACCAAAATATAAATCTTAATGTATCGTAAGGGTCGGTAATAAGATAAATTTTGACTTAAAGAACTTCAGTAAAAATTGAAGATTATGCTATTTTCTGCCGAGTTATTAAAAAGGTTGAACCAATTAAGTATTATCTTTTGTAAGTGCTTTATTTATATTTATTTAAAAATTTGACAAATTCTTGTCTCCATTTTATTTTTTAAAACAAACTGTGGTTTGAATTAGTTTAAAATTAATAAAATTTGTGTATGATAAAATTTGCGTAAGATAAAATTTATTTTAATTCGATAGCATTATTGGTTCGTGAGATACATAATTGTGCTCAACGAAATTTGTATTATTTTAAATAACTTTAATATTATTTTGTACATCGTTCTCTTATCAATTTCAATTTGAAAAATCGGACCATTTACTATAACTTTTAATCCATACTTAATATTATAAATGCGAAAGTAACTCTGTCTGTCTGTCTGTTACTCAATCAAGCCTAAACTAATGAACCAATTTGCATGAAATTTGGTGTATAGATATTTTGATACCCGAGAAAGGACATAGGCTACTTTTTACCCCGGGAAAATGACGCATTCCCATGGGAAAATTCAGGTGAGGCGATCGCTTTTACGCCTAAACTACTGAACAGATTTAAATGAAATTTGGTAAGGTGCAGGAGATAGTTTGAGACTTTAGAAAGGACATGAGTTACTTTTGACCTCGGGAAAACAACGCATTCCCATTGGGAAAAATTACTTCCCGGGGAATCTGATCGCTTTCACTCCTAATTTACCAAAGATTTGAATAATATTTGGATAAAATTGGTATTACGGGAAAACAACGCATTCCCAACCCTTATGAAATAAGTTGTCGAACATGTTAAACTTATCAAGCAGTGTTTGCAATAACAAAAAAAAGTTCAGGGGCAAACGCTGAAAGTTGCAGGTGTAAATTTGGAAAAAAAACTGTTTTTCCCATGGACAATTATATGTAGCGTTCTCACGAGTCTCAAACCCACAAAATCCTTACGTTCTGGCCAAAGAAGGAAAAACAAAAAGCGTCGTATATAAAAATGTATTACAGTAACCTTTCTTCTTCTTAAAATGTATTAACCTAACCTAACCTAACCTATGACAATCACACTTAGTATGACCTCATCCCATCTCGGCACAATTCAAATATACGTACAAAAAAGTTCAGCTCAGGTTTTTTCATACTACTGTCAAAAAAAAAACTATCTGATGCGGACGAAGTCGCGGGTAAAAGCTAGTATTTTTATATAAATAAAAGTTTTGATAACTAAGTTGTATCGCTTGGTAATGAGTACCAATTTACAAAGTTTATAACTAGGTGATTGAATTTGTATTTTTAATAAAAATCAAGAATATTTGTGATAATCAACGAGAAGAACTCTAAAGAAGAACTCCACTTTGCTCGGTTATTGGTATAAAAATAAAAAATAGTTACATTTTGCTACAGAAATAAAAATATTATTATAACTTCTGCGTATAGTCTGTATAGTCTTTATGATGCCTAAGAACTTAAGCAGACCCCAAAAATTTCAAGTTTTTCTCAAAAAACTACAAGAGTTTTAATTTTTTTTTATTTTCTGACTTAAAAATATAAACATACATTTGATTATGTAGATACTAAAAAAGTACGTTAATTTTATCTTTATTTTACTTTCGATAGTTAAGTTTTTTTCAAAATGTCATGAAACTAATAGCCTAAGCCATTGAAGTAATTTTCTTCAAATTCGGTACATAGGTATTAGGTTTTAGTTAGCTTAAAGTAGGGGAAAAAAACTAATGCTGTGTGATTTTGAGATGATAGTAGATAGGTATAGTAACCTGAATTTGCTATAATACAAATATTTTGTCAAAGTTATAATTATATTTAAATAGGAAAAAATATCCATTGTAGGTACCCAGTAAAACCTTTTTTTTTTTATTTGAGATTTTGCGTTGACGATCTCAATCTTAACTTGTATTATTTTTGTGTGTTTTAAAAAACCGGTCTTTAAATATCTGAATAGATAAAATTATTAAGCCATTTAAAAATATTTCAAAATATATGTATATAGTCAATATTACTTCTAACCATAGTTTACCAAGGTATAGAAAATTATGCCACTGGTGTATTTATATATTATTTTTATGCTTTGAAATAGTTACTCAAACAAAAAGTCAGTAACTTACAATAAAATGAAGGCAAGAAAACTTTTAATAGTCTTTGTATGTGACTAATAATTAATAATAATAATTTATTTTCTTGGCATATGAAATTATATTTGACTCTTTATTAGTATAAAACAGTTTGTTCTTTAAAATGTATACGTGCACAGAATGTATTTCCATGTCAGGATTTGTCTGCATTTTCGTTATTAGTTCCTTGGATCTTTATAAAAAAAATATGTTAAAAAAATTACTTCAGAACAATTTTTTTACAATAAAATATAAATTTAAAACCATTAATTTTCCCAATAAGTAAGTTGTTAATTGCATTCAAACCTATTGGGTTATTTTATGAACAAAAAATAATTACACATCTTAAACCCTGGTATTACTGTTAAAAATTCTTATAAAAGGTGATACAATTTTAAGGGTCGCAAATAAATTAGGAAATGAGTGTCATTTCTTCTTATTTTGATAATATTGGTATGGTTCAGTTATTTATGAAACAAAATATCAGACAAATTGACGCTGCGATCTTGGTGTCACTCCTGCATCGACGAGCTGAGGCATAATTGAGGTTCTATGCCGTTAATGTGCCAAATTGTTTTATTTTTTAGCTCTTGAATTGTTGCTGGCTTATCGACATACACCTTTTATTTCAAATAACTCCAAAGAAAGACGTCCAACGGTGTCAAATCACATAATTTAGGCTCCAAATTGACATTTGCTCACGTGATATAAACCGGCTTTTGAATTTGTCGCACAAAAGAGAAATTGTTTCTTTAGATGTGTGGCAAGTGGCACCGTCCAGTTGAAACCAAATATCGTCCACGTCCATATCTTCCAATTCGGCCCATAAAAAGTGCGTTATATCATTTCACTATAGCTAACATTATTCACAGTAACTGCCTGACCGGCCTCATTTTGAAAAAATACGTCCCGATGATGCCGTCAGCCCATCAACCGCACCAAAAAGTCACTCTTTGTGGGTGCATTGATTTTTCGACGATAACTCTTGGATTATTTTTCGCCCGAACGCGGCAATTCTGCCTATTGACAAATCCACTGAAGTGAAAATGGGCCTCATCATTGAAGATGATTTTATTTTGATTTGAAGGCCGATTTTCATAATAAGCCTGAATAACTTTATCGCGAATGTGTATCTTTCCATGGTTTGAATTTAATTAATCTGAAATTGAGAAATGTCAACCGAAATGCAAGAAAAAAACTTGACGTTTAGTTGTGGTTCACATTATTAACATCAGCCCTTAAAATTTAACAACCCTCTCTATATGTGGATATCTGTATTTTTTATAGTGCTCCTAGCTTGATGGTAAGTGCGAAAAGCCGAGAATGTATTTATTCACGGTCATTGACTCTTGATAATATTAACAAGTCCTTTAAAATTAATTTCTGTAATAAGAAACTAATTCCCGAATAAACCGTTTGGATTTTAAGTCAATAGATGGTCTCCTGTTGTATAGCTCAAATACATGGTTGAAAGTTGTAAATTGATAGGTATGTATATAGTGTATAGTGCCACCAAATTATATTTTTAATATTTGTTTGCTTACGATGTGTCTTAAGATTTGATTACTTCTAAAATGAAATCTAAATTATACTAATTTTAGCTCTTAAAAAAGTCTTTTATAGGTATTTATTTGGATTCAAGCCAATATGTCCATCTAAAATCATTTAAACTCCACTAGAAACAAAAACCTCGCAAAAACTAACCTTCAAGACTGCTTTATTATGTAACACTTCAAAATTATAAAACAATATCTGAAGTCAAAAGTGCTTACCTCTTATAATACTAAACTAAAAAAAATTCAATAAAATCATTTCAATAAATAGATATCTGGTCTCGTCGTAAACTGTCTATATAATATTAACAAGCATTAAAAATGAATATAGAAAACAAACAACAAAATACGAGTACCTACTCTTACCTAAACAACCTTCAATAAAAATATCCAATTGGCAATTGGATACAATTCCCAATTGTATCTCAAATTTGACACCAGTTACATTCGTATAGTCTCTCTACTTCATACTAGATGGCGCTTCAACAACAATATAGCATTACGATTTTTCTTATCCTTACAAAACCCATAGTAAAGTGTAAACAATCGATAGTGAAACGAACCATCACACGCACCGCACACACAATTTGTGAAGTTTCTATGAAAAAATAAAATACCTACTTCCAAAACGCCTTCAAAGATTTTTCGACATTATTTCCATTATTCAACCATCATACATAAGAAAATATATATAAACAAAAATATTTCTCTTGATACCAATTCTGGATTCTTGATTACAATTTGCATTTCATTTATTTTTTTTTTGGTTTCTTATACTTGGCCATAGCCAAGCGAAGCCAAACGAAGCCAAGCTAAGCGTCAAAGCCACTTGATGCTTACATATTTATTCTGAAAAGGCCATAAGAAGAAGAATGGGCTTGACTTTGTGCGTAGATATGGTTATGGCTTCATGAAAATTTAATGCGGTCAGATGCAAAAGAGGGATTTTCGAAATGATTCTTTTTTGATTGTTTTGAGAGGCGGCTGTGGCTGCTGCTCCCAGAAGTTCCCATGTGCAATTCAAAACCATATTCTGCTTTATCTGAATGAATAAAAAGAAAAAAAAAACAAAAACAATTTGAATTGGCGAACAAATCTTTAATATTGCATTATTTAAATTAACCCAACAACAATTCCAACGTTATAGCATTTTACGTATTACTTCAGCGTGTTGATATTAATACGCGATACCACCAGGGAGGTATAGCTCTTGGGTATAGACCGTAGACGTATTGAAGAAACCAAAAGCAATTTAATAAGAAGTGATTAATAGAGTGGAGTTCTGCTTTGCATTCAAATTTCTGGCGCCAAGTTGTTTCAGTAATGAATTATTATCAAGTTAAACGGAAGTAGCATACCTAGCTATATAAAGTTGAGGTTGGGTGCAACACTTTATTGATGATGGTTTATATACGTAGCGTTTGATGTATCTATTAGTTTTTATGTTTGTTTATTGATATTGAAAACATTTTTATTCGCATAGAGGATTTTTTTGCCATGTTAACTATTTTATTGTTTTTTATTCAAGACATTTTCAGTTGTTTATGACTGTCTTTATTTTATGTAGGAGGTGGACATTATTTGTGTAATGTTTTGACATTTTTTGTTTATCAATTTTTATAATCAATATTGGTTTCTTCGTTTATAGTTACATTATAGTTATAGGTAGATATACATAAATAGATGTGTTTTGTATTTCGATGACTGGTTAAGAGATAAAATTGCATTTTAAGTTATAAATAAATGTCGAGTTAAATATAGAATATAGATATGGCCAAAAGTTGTACATTTGACATTTATATTTGAAATGATTTGTTTTTAATAAACTCACTTTAAATCACGTAAAACATGAAAACGAAGTAATTTTGTATAAAGGCTACCTGCTGTGTATGAATTCGTATGTAATAAAATGAACGAGAAATGACTGTCGGATCAGCATGTATGCTATTTTTAGTCAAATAATTAATAAAATAGTTAACACAGTTGGTGTCGAAATATTATTAATTTTATGTTTTGGCTTATTTATAAATATTTTATTACGTATTTAAAATGAAGATTCCAAAGTAAACATTACATACATAGGTTTCTTTTAAGCTCTAAAAAATATACATTTTTAACAATTTTGGTTATATATTGAGTGATGGTTAAAGGAGTGTACAAGAAGAAAGGCCTAGAAATATATTAAATCTACACCTGCAAAAGTATTCATGATAGGCGTTTAGTTTTTCCAGCTACAAGCATATGCAGAAATAAATCAGTTTATTAAAATATTAAATTATATTTGATGGAAAAAGAACCAGTGTCTTGTAACTTAATCTACACTAAAATATTATAAAGAGGAAAGATTTTTATTTTTGTATGTAACGAATAAACTCCACTATAAACTGGACTGATTTTAATAATTTTTTTTTTTTATTAGAAAGCTACATTATCACTGAGTAACATAGGCTATATTTAGTACTAGATTACTAAAGAAATCTTTATAAATTCCTATTAAAACCAACCGAAGGTGCAAAAAAATTCGCCATAAAATGTATTTCACCGCATACGCTGCGAAGAGTATTAATGATAGGACAAAAAAAATGTTTTCTAATTTAGTGAGTCGTTTTAATTAGCATGCTTATAACTTAAATATCTGTACCTATTTATGTCTACCCGTGCGAAGCCGGTACGGGCCGCAAGTTATAAATAAAATGAATACCTAGATTCCTTTAATATGCGTGAAAAAAATAAAGTCTTTTGTAACATAATTTCTTAAATTATTTGAACACTATATATTGTTTGCTTATCTTGCTTTTACTTTCGATTTTAAAATTAATTGTTATAAAAGGATTTTTAGCAAAGTTTTTAAATACATTTTTTTTTTATACTCAACTGTTTTAAATTTTGATGTTGTAAATTAAAGTATTCTGCAGTTATACGATTATTTTTTGAAGATCTTAGTGACTTTTTAGAAGCATGCCAATTTGATTAAAAAAGTTAGACAGTGGTTGGAATACTTTACAAAGAAATATTTAAAATGTTATTATATACCAGGGGATTTTACAAAACTTCTTGTTCGTAGGTGAGTTTTCTATACTTTTTTAAAATAGTTCGGTGACTATGTATGTTATTATTATTATTGTACTGAATTTTGTTTTTACAAAGTTCATTTTTATAAAAACCTATGTACTATTGAGAACAGACATAAATTCTGATGGGAAACACGATTATTCAAATCATATGCTTACGAATTAAATTGAATGTATTTATAACAATCAGCTCGATTAAATTCTGTTCAGATAAAAATATAAAGTGGAAATAAACTTTAAGGCAATAATTTAAAAGATCAATAGTCAAATTAAATAAAATAACATAAAATAAATGTAGTACCCGTAGAATGATAGTTAGTGCGTAGGAATGTCATGCCAGAGGTCTTGGGTTCAGCCTCTGCCTGCGTCACCTAAAGTTTTTTTTTTCACGGGTACTGCATCTTGCAAGGAATTGGCCTATCATCCTAGAGTAATTCTTGACATGAAAACTGCTTTCTCAAATTAGCCTTTCGGAATTAGCTTAGGTCCCCTCCATCCGTAACAACATTACTTGCACACAGTAATGGTTAAGAGTTGTAAGTCAAGGTTCTCTACGGATTGTTGGGATACCTAATTTATTTTATTTTTTAAATGTTTTGTAATTAATTAAATGAAATATAATTCTATTTTATTTAAGATTTGGAAATTAAAGATTGAAGTTGGTTATAATTTGCCGTATTTAAGACAAAAAGTTAGACTTCAAAATTCTAATATTTAGTGCTTGGGAGCTAGGGTTGATTTTGTGTGACGTGATGTTAAGTGCATCAGAATGTTCAAGAAATGGCTTAAGTTAAGTTTTAGTGCATATAGACTTTTAAATGCTTATGTTGTTAAAGGTATGTATCTTAAGCAGTAGTCAGAGGTATTAGGTTTGATCCCTGCCTGTGTCATCTAAAGCGAGGAGCTGACAAATCCTCCATTAGTAATTCTTGTCATGAATATAGTGCTTTCTCAAATTATTCTTTCGGATTCGGTTTAAAACTGTGGGTCTCCTCTATCCCTGACAACATTGCTCACACACAGAAATTATTGAGAGTTGTAAGTCCCTAGGCCCTAATAGTTTTTAACGGACTGTTGCGCCACCTAATTTATATATTTATGTACCTTAAGCATTATAATGTATTCTATAAAAATGTAATATATATAACCAATTATTAAATTTTTGCTTCTACGTGTAAGTATTCAAAATATGCTTTCCATCAATATGCTACTGTAAAATAATCTAATTTTTTACACTTGTGGGTTCTTGAAGGTTTTCTTTGTATTTTTTTTTAATAAGCCCTCAATTTTTCATTAAGTCATGTATTAAATTATAGGAGAACTAATCTTAACTAATTTGTCGTCTTCTTCGCAAAGGAAACACTAAGAGAAATACTGCTTAAAAATGATTTGTCATGTATTGGGATTGAAAATTTCACTAAAATGCTGTCCCTTTCAACAGTCTGCATCATTGAAACTACAGTAGGTATCTACATAACAGTACGTTGCAATAGTAAGTGGTATTATGCTATATATGCTTACATTTTGCAAAAATATTTAAACTATCATTATTAACAAGTTTAAGCAAGGAAATTCGGGTAGCATATTTTTAGTTTGAATATAGACCTAAGTCTAAATGTATGGGGAGTTAACTCGAGATTAAAAAAGTTAGATACTTGTTATGCATGATCTTTTCAGTCTGTCAGCTCTTTTTCCATATGCTTTTTCTACTGTTATTAAAGGTTATTAAAGGTTAACATTGGATTAAGTAATCTATTTCTTGTGTGCAGACATTTAAAATTATGTTTCCTTTTTTCTTCTAATTTCTTCTCGGTATGAATACATAAAATATATTTTGAAATTACGTAGACACAAGTATGTACCTACTCTCATACTTTATTTACATGTAATAATTGGTCATCAAAAAATCCTTTATTTATTTTTATATCTTTTATATTTTTGTTTCATTGCTTTAAAAGGCTCCACTGATGTTAATGTTCATTCATGTATTCACAAATAATGGTTATAAGATCCACGTGCCATTCAAAACTAGGTCAATCTACACCGGATAAGTACTCTCACATAATGCTCTAAACAGCTTTAAGGAATCCCATTAAAATTTTTCTTTTTTTTTTGGCTGCTCAATCAAATAAAACAAAATGATTTCATTCAAACAGCCACTTGGTTAGAATTTGTATACAACGATTTCAATTTTTTATTACTTCTCCCATAAAAAAAAGTCACATAAACAGTTAATATATTTTATTATTGATGGTGATAAAAAATCAAAACATTGAAGGACATTTTTGTTTGTATTTCACTAAAAAAAATTATATTTTTATTTAAATTTTATAAGAAAAAACATAATAAAGTTCATATTCATGTACATAAAGTTAGTATAAATTTTTTACACGTGTGTTCTCATTTTTATTATAATTAATTCAGATACAAACTGGTGTTTTTCAATATACAAAAATGTTGTGTCTCTTGAGAGTGTTAATTTATTCATTTTAATTCATAATCACAATGTATGTAGATATTATTTAAGTTTAACTGATTTTATTTTATTAAAGCCGTCATCAGTTCAGTTCAGTTGGAATATACAATCATTTTACAGTGTGTGTGATAAAATAAAGAACTTTTTTTTTAACTATTTGTTTGTTTAAAAAATGTTCGATGTGTTGTTTGAATATATATCCCACGATGAATGTGTCACCTCGTGTTACGTATACTGAAGGTATACCGGATAGGATACACTCAGGATACATTCAGTATACGTGTACGAAGTTCCACTCAACCAGCAACCAGCAACAGTGTTACCAACATAACAGTGATTTATCTATAGTATATAAAAAGTGTGTGTTTTATTTTGATTTATTTATGTGTATCCACGACTGAATTGACCGGCAAATTAAATATAAAAACAAAATACAATACGAATCAAAGTGATGAGATGAGATACAAATAAATTCCACAGAGAACAAAAAAAAAAATAAAACAGCTGTGTTGTTCAATCTGTCTGACTACTGCTACTGTTCACCAACTACTGCCAATGGAATCGTATCTGCTGCTGCTTCTCTCGCCATCATCAAAAACGGAATCGATTTTATAATAGAAAGGACATGCTCTGCATTCGCAATTTCCTTTTCCATCCAGCTCCAGCATCAAACTCATCTTGTCTCTCGCAGTCGTTTGTTTGTTGTTTGTTGGCTCTCGCCATATTCCGCATATCGTGTATTAGGCGAAATAATACACGACGCTCGTCGAAGAAACGGAGGGGATGGCTTTGATGTGATGATGCTGCATACAAGGACCTTGGTCGTTTTTTTTTTTTGTTCTTGGATGTATCCTTACCTATACCTATACCTAACTACCCACTCGTTGGCAGTGCGGTGGTGGTGTATATATATATATAGTTCGCTCAACCAGCAACAAGCCACCCTTGACGGTTCGCTTGTTTCAAGATACAAATGCTGGGTAAGTATACAAATTGTTCACGTAGATAACAATACCTTAGTGGTAATCTCTTCCTGATGTTCTGTCTGCCTGTGTGTCGACGTCGTATAGTTAAATCACCCCCTCAACCATCACCACCTTCATTCCACCCAATATGTTAGTTTGGTTCGGGAAATAACCACTTGTTTCAAATAAACACACTCCTCAGGTGAACAATATATACTCTCGTACCTATACCCACCTCCTTCAACAAAAAAAAGATACAAAGATACAAGTGTATCTTTCGATTAACAAATCTATTCAAAAATTTATCTTTGCAAGATTCTCACCGGTAAGTGAGAAGAAACAAACACAAACAACAAAAAACAAAAAAACAAAATGAAAATGAAAATGAGAAAAAGAAACTGCTTCGTAGGTAGGTAGCTATCCTGAAATGAAAAAGAAAATAAATGAACCCATCAAGGACATTCTCTGGAACAAAAAAAAGAAAGAAAGAAAGAAACACACAAAATGTATAATATGGGACACAAAAAAGGCTATTATAATAAAATTCAAAATTTATAGATACTACTTGTGCATAGATTGGAACTATATCTTTAACTAGGGGATGGGGGGAGGGAGTGAGTGAGGGGATGAATGGGGATGTGGGTGTGGGTGTTGGTTTTGGGTGGGCAGAAATGTTTCGTGTGATATGGGACTGGCTTTTCCCTACATGGCTTTTCATATATGCGGTCCTGTGATGTTTAGCATTGGGATTGGAGGGTATATGATTATTAAATGAACGCAATATGGTGCTCATATTTTGTATAGCCCCCAGAAAACAACCAAAACCCCACCACTCCAAACAATCCCCACACCATCCCACCCCACCCTACCGCATCTCTACAATGGAAATGGAATTTAGGGTGCCATTTTGCACCAATAAGGGATGCCACAAGAGAGATTTCAAAAAACCATTTTCTCGAATGCGGTTAGCATTCAGCAAAAGATCGACATTCATTCCAAGTGTTTAAGTTATGTGACAATTTACACTAGATGCCAAACCGTACACTCTATGGCATGCGGCTAAGACACATAGCACTGCTTGCTTGCTAGCTTGCTTGCCAAGCTTCGCTCGTGATGTTCCCATAACGAAAATCGAGTTAACCATGACTGCTGTACGTGACTTTATTAAATTTTCAATGAAAATAGTGCTGCTCTTCTTCGATTTGATGATTTTTTTTCTTTTTTTTTTTGTATAATTTTATATGAAAATGGAAAAGTTACTTTGATGCTTTTAGTTGGAAAATCTTAAAAACCATTTAGCTAACCAGAATCTTGAATTTATATATGAAAAGGATGATGATGATGATGGGTGGAAAAGTTTTGTTCAGCAATGTCTCGCGAGACACAAGTGTTCTTGTCTGTTGTTGTGGACCTCTGTCACTTTATTTTTGCAAAGCAAATGGTTGACTCTGTTATCTTTTTCTTTTTTTTATTCTGTGGGGTTATATGAAAGATACGACACGCCCCGGACTAATCTTTGTACCATTTAACATGCAAATTAGATATGCTATGCAACCAAAATTGGATGAAAATTGTGTAAAACTTTGTCCACAAAATGACAATAGTTTTCCATTTTTGTTTTGTTTTCTTATGTTTTTGTTGTTGTTGTTATGTTTTATTTTTATATTCACTATTATAACCAGATGCAAGTTAATATATCGACATCATAGTGTATTCGTCCCAGCACAAAAAGTAAAGATACAATTGAAAGCATTTGTTACAATACAAATTTTCGTAACTTTTTCCACCCTATCCCCCTGCTGAAACAGCTATAACCAAACCACCCTCCTCTCTTGTTTGGTTTTGGATAAGAAAATAATCGAAAAAGTTGAAATGAGATAAAGTAGAAAACAAGAAAATGAGAAGAACAAAAAGGCATAAACTTGAAAAGATATGTCTATGATCGGTATAGGTAGGTATGAATGTAGGCATAGGGTATGACAGACCGGGGTCGGGTGTAAGGTGTAGGAGGTGTTTTAACAACAGGCAAAGTGTGGGCAACAAGATAGGTTAAATTCTACTCTATACGGATGGCGCTCTCTTAAAGCACACTTTTGATTTTGTTTTGTATACATTATAGATGATGATGGCACATGGAACGGCAACAATATTCTACAAGAATGAGATACAAAAGAAAAATAGATATAAATCCCTCTCTTGTCATAGAGACACTCATCATCATCTACATCATAGACAATGAATGAGAAAAGCCAAAAAAAAAACAAAATGTTTGTTTTTTCTTTCTTCTTGCTTTTTTGATTCAGTGAATGTTGTTTCTTTTATTTTTGTATAATATCAAAACGCACATATGTCACCCTCAAACTCATACACAACTATACCAACTTATATTTGATACGAATTTCATGCTGTCATTGACATTGGCATTGGAAGTGGAACGACGACTAAGACGACGATGAAACACATAAAATAGAGCGTCAAGGCAACATCAATAAATTATGTCAGTCACCGAGTCAAATATATGACAAGAAAAAAAAAATCAGTTGATTGCAATTTATATTATAACGTTTGTGTGTCTATGTCTGGGGATTTCTCGTCTAACTGTAGTTTTGTATGGGTTTCATTTTATAGCTGACATCATATTTATTAAAATTAATTAACAAAAATTTGAAATATGTGAAATATGACAAAGATATAGCTTGTGGATTGTAAGTGGAACCTAAGTGTTTTTTGATATCTTTTAGCGATTTTTGAAATAAAATATTTGAAATTTTTATGGAATTTCATTGATATCAATGGAATATTTTTAAAAATAATGAAAAATTAAAAGAAATCTATGAAATCACTACAAAAATTGTCTTTTAAATTCTAACTCAATCACCTCGTGTTTATATTTATCTTGTTTCTTGTTTTGTATATCTTCTTTGGGATGATGATTTATACTCAGTGCCGTTTGGTCTTGTATGGGTGTGGTGGATACATTGTTTTGTTATTCATCATCTCCCACTCACATTTTTACTCGAATTCATTCACTCACGACATCAGCACAACACGTCAAAATTCGTCGTAGTCTCGTCAATCAGTCATCAACAGCGCCTTCATCAACTATGACTATGAGTGTGTTTTTCTTCTTTTTTTTTTTGTATATAAGTAAATTGCGTGATTTTTCTCTCTCTTGATTCTTTCCCCATTCTTTCGTGATGTTTTTTTTACAATTTGTTTATTTTCTATTTTTGGAATGCTGAAAATTTGAGAAGAAAAACATAGACAAACAAAAAACAAAAAATTATGGACAAAAATATGCAAAATTAATTAATACAAAATTCACTTTGATGTTTAAATTCACTATTTCACCATAATTATTGTCACTGTCTTTTAAACCAATACAAAATTTATTTACAAACAAAAAACTTAGATATTTTAACACTTTTTGAGAAGATAGGTAAAGTGATGATGTTTTCAATTCAACGTTTTAAGATGCTTTGACACAAACCATGCCGCTAAAGTGTTCTTGTCCAAAAAATGTTTTCTAACCTTAGAAAAAAGACACATACCTTACCAATATATTGAATTAATTTTTCTTTTTTCTTTTGTATATATATAAAGTAAAGTATCTATTTATCTATCTATACAAAATTGATACAATTTTCTATGAACTATAACTTGGATTTTATTTTAACTTGGATATTTTTTAACACTGTAAGCTATGAGAGTACTTCTTGTATTGAATTGATTGTATAGCGTCTTCACTCACAATACACTCTGTGTGTGGCGTTTGATATGATTAACAAAAAAATTATCGGCGTGTTTCACAGAGGCTTCTGATGTCTGGTGCGGCGACATAAGGTAATGCTATGAATAACGAATATAATTTTGTTCATTTTTATTCTCACATGGATACGAATACACTGTGTATATGAATACACACGGACGGGTAAAAGTTTCTAATTCCCCAATACAAACTCAAAAATATTATATTGTTGGACGGACGTGTGTTGTGTGTAAAAATGAATGAGGGAAATGTTAGAGAAAATATCCCACACAAAATTTGTTCCCATATTTTGGATATATCTGCTTAGGTTAAGGTAGATTTAGGTTTTTGTGTGGATTTTGTTGTTTTTGTAAGGAATTTCCCTTTTTGGTAGGAAGGAATATAGGAATAGGATGGATGGTATTTTGCGTGGGAGCTTTTTTCCCGGTCCTTTGCAGAAATATTGATAAAGGTAGGTTTGGTATTGCAGATGTTTGTTGAAGAGCTTTTTTTTGTATGCCACACTACACAACTTTCTGGCACACGCACTTTTTTTAACTGAAGCTATATATTCCAACTTTTGTCTTTGATTTTTCTATTTTGTTACAGAAAGAAAAAACAAAAACAAGCACTTTTCACAATGAAATTTAAAATCAAACAATATATGTCTGCAAAATGAGCAATGGCAACTATAACAATACCAACTGTACAGAAGATTCGCCTTTTTCTTGTCCGCTTACAACCTTTTACTGAAATGCAATTCTATTCACCCCTAATAAGGAACTAACAATTCTAGCGAGAATTACTAACGTTACCTATTTCTTCTTCGTTTCCTATTTCTATATCCTTGCGGAAGGACTACGACGACCTATCATACCTTCCTACCTACAAAAGAACAAAAGGAAAAATCACACATTGTCATGATTTTCAAAATGCAATACGCCAGATGCATTACCTACCAACCAATATTATGTCGGGTAAGGGTGTGTAAAGGGTGACATGAAATCATATCACAGCATTGTGAGAAAAATCCAAACTCCAACAAAAACACAAACGAAAGATAATACCAAAAGAAAATCCACAAAACGAAGCAAAAAAGAAAATACAAAAAAAGCAACAACAAAATTAAGCTAAACACCTTCGCAGATACACAGATTCAAAGGCGTAGATACTTTTGCCTATTGCACTACCCTCGGGCGTGGCTTTTGCCAATTCCCTTTCATTGAACAGAAAGAGAAGGAATGAAGAAGGTGAAAAGAGATGATGAGTGAAAAGCCGGTTTTGCAAATTTTCTTTCATTCTTGTTATTCATCTTCCATACCAGCCATGATTGTTGAGACAGCTAGTTGGTGGCGTTATATATCCATACAAATGTTAGAAAGAGCTAATGGTATGATTTGATTTTGGTGGCCATTTTGGTGTGAGTGAGATGACAGCAGCATTCATAGAGAGAGTAAGAATTTTGTTATACCTACGAAATTCTTATCGATGGCATTTTAAAGTTTTCAGAAATGAATAAAATTTTTTGTTAAAGTATCTAAAGCGGAATATCTACTAGCTAGCTAGCTATATTGTTGCAAATGATAATTTCCTTATTCTATTCTGCTGCTGTTGTTGCGTTTTGTTTCTTAATTTTCAGCTAAATTTTTTTTTGTTTATTTTGTTTTGTTACTTTTTTTTTATACATGGATGTGTTTATAATAAGTTTTTGGTGATTTTTGTTAGTTTTTTCGAATTAAAAGGAAAATCGTGTGGAAACTTTTCTATCTCCAGTTGGTTATCCTTTTTGTCTGTGTGTTTTTATTTTCGTTTTTTTAGGACATAAAACTAATTAAAGCTTTGAAAAACGTTCACACGTGTGTATACCTACAGATATTCCTTTCAAGTATAACTTGGTTTTTTGGTATATATGTACCTACACAAAAACTCTAATTATACACTCGCAAAAGCTAGTTATATTTTAAGTGTGTATATAGCCTTAGGTAGGTATTCCTACTTATTTTTATCAAGGCTTCTGTGCAAAAAATACAAAGATATAAACTTATAATTTGAAGGGGATAAGGATATTTTGTATAGGTATTATTGTGTGTGAGTAGGTTCTCCGGGTTATGTTCATTGTTTGAATGCGGGATATGGCTTTTTATTGCTTTTCGTGAAATTAAATTATGAAACATGGAAAGTTTGCAATTAGAACTGGTTTGAAATTCTTGTACAGCTTCCTACCTACCTACATCTAACCCTCCAATGTAGGTATATAAATTTGTTTAGAATGGTTAAAGCGTTTGAAAGTTAGTGAAAGGTATACCTATACGTACCTACATACATAGGTAGTTAGTTTAATTGTTTTTCTTTTTTAAATATTATACGAAATTCAAAGTTAAAAAATGGTTATTACTTTGAGAAAGCTTAAGGCACTCCTAGTGGTGTATAATAACCTGGAAATACTTGAAGCTGCTTGTTGAAATGTAGATGTGTGAGTGTCTAGAATAAAATCAATATTCCTGGATTTATTTCAGTTAAATCTTAGATTTGTCAAAAAATATAAGCCTTTAATGTTGTCCTTTTTTGAACTTCATCATTTATTCAAAGTAAGTTAAGGATTTCTTATAGTTCGAAATACAAACAATTTTGAATGCAATAAGGATATCTAATTGTATTTTCCATTTAAAGGTGTTGATAAAATTTTTAAATACATAGTAAAATGATTATTATAGTCACGAAAATAATTGCAAAAAAATAAAAGCATTTCAGTACCAAATTGATGTACTTTTTATTAAAAAAATTCAGTTGTTACAAAATAAATATGAACAAATTAAGTAACTAATAGAATTCTTGTTAGGAAAACATTGAGGTTAATAATGATTCTCTTTGTTTTATAAAATTGAAGATTGTGCGTTCAGCTCTTTGCATTACAGCCGACGGTGTTTTTCCCCGCGGTATCTTTCAGATAAATGAACTGAAATCTATTTCATTAAACGTTTCTACATTTTGAAAATTGGAATAAAATGCACTAGAAAACAAGTGAAAACGATGAAAATATTTAATAAATCTTTTAATAAAACTTCATTATTTCCTGTTTTTTAAAGTTTCATTTGTCTGGATATTGAAAAATGAAATAAATTATATTTCATTCATTTGGCAGTGTTATTTTTAGATTATACCTATAAATTTGTTTTGATGAGTTAATAACTATCCATTAAAGTTATACACCATTGTTTGGATTTTCCTCAGGTGAACTTTATAAACAAAAGCATATACTTTAGAAAAATTCAATCTACGCTAAGTTTCACCTGATAAACATTTTATTAGGAAGGTATTTAATGTAAATGTACTCTAATAAAAGTTGTACATAAGAAAATAACAAACAAATAATCCAAATTTGTGTATGCTTTTTTGGTTCAACAATAATAAAATTAAATATTGTCAATTTTATACAGAAATATAGTTTCTTTTAAATTATAAGTTTCAAATTTCGCTTTACCTTTCCTGATGAACATACATTTTTATTTTTAATTGTCCCCAAAGGACATGTTCATTTGCCTTGCAGAATCAGAAGAATTATACCAACATTATTATATTTTTTAAACAAATCTTTGAAATGTATGTATTATAAATTTAAACGATCATATATAGCTAAGTTTTATTTGGGGCTTAAAGTATTTCAATTAAAAGGTACATCCCGAATCAGAAAAGTAATTTTATTTATATCATTTTTAGATGTTTAAAAAGATTTTTTTAAATAAAAAAAACATTGATTTGAATATAATGATACTGCAATATTACATCAATCTGAAAAATTATGCATAACAAGGCATAAGAACAAGTTCATACTTCGAAAATTGGCAAATAGACGTTAAACTAATCTTATAAAACCCATAAATACCAAACAGAAACAGCCAATCCAGTAGGCACAATTTTGCCTTTAACTTAAAGCCAAGAATTAAATTGTACATCTTTTTAAGCTATCATTTAAACTAATAATTTACAAGGAAATGTTTGCATGTCTATAGAACAATAAATCTAAATAACACTTTTTTTGTATATGTCTTATGAGAAGAAATAGCAACAAAAATCTTAAAAACACACAATTTCGAATTTAATTGTCAAAAAATATCGGATAACCTTGAAAGACGTGTTTTGTCAATTCTTATGTCTGTACATTTTTTTTTTATATTGTGCGCGCACTCAAGGGGATATGAATACCCTTATAATGATTATACACAGTGCGAGCAATTAGGAAGGGAGAATAGGATTGGAAAGGAGATACCGATGCACATTGGTTTTGAATGCCTGAACATTGCAATGAGTGGGAAATATTGAGTCTGGTAAAGCATTTCCACATTCGTGTAGTGCGACTAAAAAAAGAATCTCTGTACTTTACTGTACGTCTGAAATTGGGCCCAAGGGTAAACTAATGGGCATTCCTAAAAGAACGGGTATTACGGTTAAACTGTTTGAGGGGAGGAATGCAACTGGCTATTTCACTAGAACATTGTTCATGAAAATAGCGATAAAATAATGACAGACATGGAACCTTACGGCCGGCGGTGCTCAAGAGATACAAAAGTTTCAGTTAAACAACGGTCACCTATCAATTTTAGAGCTCTTTTTTTAATTCTGCCCAAGAGGCTAAAGTGTGTTATTGGAGCACCTGCTCAGATATGGGAATTGTACTCGAGTTTCGGACGAATATAAGCTTTATAGATTATAACCAGATCAGAAGGGGTAAAAAACTTCTTGCAATACGGAGAAAACCTAAACACTTAGGAGCATTTTTGGCGATATCTGTGAATATGTGATCACTCCACATCAAGTGGTTTGTAATGCACATACCATTAATTAATATTATTTTATCGTCAAGCTTTAAAGATCTTGTAACTTACAGTTATTAAAGTGTTTAAGAAGTAAGTGATATAAAAACCTCTTTAGTATCATATACAATTTAAAAACAATATCAAAATTGATTTTAATGAGACAAATTTACCTTTCTATTGTTCCAAACAAAAAGTAGTTTTTAATTTATTCTCCAAATATTTCCAATACCGTGAAAATATTCTTTAATTTTGTGATTGCAAAACCTATAATTCTTGAATTAAAATTATAACTGTAGCAATACATATTACACTAAAAATCATGCTTATATTCATGTTCAAATTGAGTCTGCTATACGATCTTCCGACAGCATTAACATTTTTAATTTTCGTGTGAATCTACAACAGCTTATTTATGCATTTTAATGTTTCACTAAATGCACGGTTTCTTATATATACCTACTTCTTCATGTCCAATTGGTAATTTAAAAACGTGCTTGTTGAACAACTTTATACATAAAATTATTCATAATATTGTATACAACTTCACAGTCAATTAAGAGAGCTCAAAAATTATTAAAAATAAAACATATACATATAATTGGTTAAAAAATATTATTAATTCACAGGAATAGTTTTGTTTTTTTTTGAAAGAAAAATAAATTCCTTAAAACCATCATAATCTTTTGGATTTTCAACTTAGTTATTGAGTGTGATAATTTAATACAACTACATAACCAACTACAGTCCCTTAACTATGACTTCAATAATGAACTTATTCATCAATTTATCATCATAATTTCTAATTGTTATTTTTGAGATTTAAATTTCAAAATGAAATCCACTTTGATTCCAAACTATAAACCTTATGAATGACTTAATAATTTATTTTTGGCTATTGAGAAATTATTTTTTTTTCCAAGACCTTATTCTCATAATATTATGTACTTTCAATATTTCAACGATCAATACAAAAAAATACAAGTACCTAGTTCAATCATTGAAGTAATAAAAACCAATTATTTATTCAGAAGGTTGGACCAAAATTTAATTAGTTTTTGTTTATAAAAATATTGATTGAGTCATTTGCTATAATTAAGCTAACAATTAATCGATGTGTGATAAACTTCGTAAGCAAAGAAATGTTTGTTGATAATTTTTTGTTTTTTCAGCATATATTAAACAATAAGTACATAATAATATAATTTTATTAACTCATATTATGAGATATCTATAAGATACTTTCAAAATACATGCACCATTTTAGAAGCAACCATTCTATTTTTAAAACCATTCTAAGCACACAAAACATTCTTCAAATAATTTATTTTTTTTTTTTGTTTTTTGTGTTTTGTTCAAAAACATCACCAAAGGTCAAATATAAATGTTATTTTTAGAATATACAAAATTTTGTTTTTGATATTGTTATTTAAACATCTCATTTCTTATTGCTCACATTATCGTATAACAATTATTTAAAAATGCATTTACTCAAGATATTATATTTATTGGTTATTACAAATTTCAATTTAACCAGTTTATATTGTACCAACTTTTGTATCTTAATTTCACAATATCCATATTAAATATAAAAACATATATGTATCTTATTTGATTTATAAAAATTACACGCAATCAATTCTATAAATTACAACTTTAATGTGAATTTAATTAAAATAAAATAAACATTATGAAAATAAACTAATTTACATATTATTTTTTGTTTGTTTAAATTTTAATGATGTGAATAAAATATTATATTTTATTTGAGTTTGATTTTTAGAACACCTATATATATATATCTACAATGTATTTAAAGTTATTATAATCTTGTAGATATCTAAAGCAACTTATTTAATGAAGACGGAAATTATTCTGATGCTGGAAAAACACACACATTTTTATTTTTCTCATTTTGAGGATACAATTAAAATAGATCCATAAATTCACATTAATTTATACTAGGGGAGGAATGGCTATAAATGGGAAAAGGAACGACATTTTTTTACATTCACTATAATTTATATAAGTATCTAGATATAATATTATGCAAAATTAAAACAATAGAAATGAGTGTATTGATCTAATTTTAAGTTATTTGTATTGGCTCGTAAAAAGTATTATGTTCTTATTTTAAATATATAAAAACTTGCGTTAATTTATTTTAAATATTGTGCATATTTTAAAGGAGTCACTTGTAGGTAATAACTATGCAAAGATATAAATTTTAGATAATTAGACTTGACATTTTAGTGATGAAAATATATCTTGGTAGTGGGATAGAAATTCCGTTATGGCCATTTTCTTATCGTAAGTTAATTGGTTTTATTTTCGATGTTATAGGAAAAAAAAGAAAACTTTTAAATTCTTAATTGTATTTATAAGCAACGGATTTTATTAAACCTGTTTGTAAATATTTCTGATTCTGCATTATCTTTGGTATTATGTATCTTTTAATTGGTAAAAATATCCAAGTTGTTTAAGAGTACCAACGGGAATTGAATATTTTGTATATGTTTTAAGTCTGTGCTACAATGAGGTTGCAATTTTTTTTTGAAATAGACTTTTGAACTTGTATATGAAGTTAAGAGGCTTTTCTCATTTTTTCATTTCAAATCCTAAAAGTGGTATGAACGAAAAAGATAAGAATTTCAGGGTCCCTTTCAAAGTGCCAATATTTTTTAAAAATAAATATGAGTTCATGAGTTCTTTTATTGCATATGACATTATTTTAAGATAAAAGACCGTGAACGCCAAAAATAAAAATTACAATATTTCTGATCAATTTTAAAAAAAATTTCAACATTGTATTTTTGCCAATTTCTGACAAGAACGATCAGATATTATGAGTTTACTGTGATTTTCAAACACTGGCAATAAATATAATTATAGTCCAGAAAATATAATATACGAGGTGTGTTCAAAAATTACACGGAATTTTTAAATTTCGCGGGTCTGGAGAGTCTGAAGGTCAAATTTTTTTGTATTGTGTTGGTATATATGCCCCTAAAGTATGATGCAATTTTCAGCTATATTCACTGTTCACTTTGTCTGTGGTAGTTGCTAAGGTTCGACGTGTTTTTATGAGCTCGGCGATTTTTGCTGAAACTGCTGAATTTTGACCAAAAAAACAATCGCATAAACATCGCTCAGGAGCTGTTAAATGACGTCAACGACGATAAAAGTTTGCTTGAAAGGGTCATAACTGGTGATAAAACATTTGTGTATGGTTATGATGTCGAAACCAAAGAATCGTCCACCTGGAAGCATCCAACGTCACCAAGAGCGAAAAAAGCACGTCAAGTTCGATCAAATGTGAAGGTTTGCCAAGAGTTCTTACCACAAGATCGTACGGTTAATATGGAGTATTACCTTGAAGTTATGCGACGTTTGCGTGAAGCAATCCGAAAAAAACTCGCAGATTTATGGAAAAACAATTCATGGCTTTTGCACCACGATAACGCACCTGCTCACTCATCGTTGCTTGTTCGTAATTTTTTGGCCAAAAACAATACCGTAGTCATGACCCAACCTCCATATTCACCAGAAATGGCTCCGTGCGACTTTTTCCTGTTTCCAAAGTTGAAGAGACCCATGAAAAGAATTGAAGAAATAAAGTCCGAATCGCTGAAAATGCTCAAGGACATATCAAAAAGTGAATATCAAGAGTGCTTCGAAGATTGGAAAAAACGCTGGCATAAGTGTATTATATCTGGAGGGGACTGCTTTGAAGGGGACCACATTGATGTAAACGAATAAATCAATATTTTTTTGAAAAAAACAAAATTCCGGGTACTTTTTGAACACACCTCGTATACATCAGCTGGTGCTTTAAATACGGTAGCTCTGGTTTTTTGGGAGTTGCCTATTATATGCTTCTTATTAATAATTCAAGTTTCTGATATCAAAACCCCTACGCAACATGTTCAAAAATCAGAAAAATCGAGAAATCTTTGCGCTTTTTATTTTTATTGATGATTTTAAGCTTTTGGCGGAGTTTTTTTTTCATACAGTTATATATATTCTACTATACTTTAAACAATTTAAATTTTTCATTATAAAATGATTTTGTATATAATAAAGAAAGAAACATTAAAATGTATTATACTCAAAAGCGATTAGGACCGTTTTTCTTATGACCGATGGCAGTGTTGCAGAGGAGAGATATTGGTAGCATTTCAATGCGTATTTTTACAATTTTATGAAGTGACATAGCAGAGGTTTTAGGTATGACTTTATTTATGTACATTGCATCGTACTATAAACACTTTTTTAAGAATAACTCATTATGTAAATCACAATAAGCTTGCTTATTATATTTCTTAACGATTTTTAATTGTGACCTATTTACAGCTTTGAATTATTTGTGAAAAAAAATTGTGTGCAACAAATTTCAAATTAAATATAAACATTTTTAATTAAAAATACAAACATTAATTTTTTGTTTCCCATTTTTAATACTTTAAGCCACTTTTAGAAAAATGTTTGGAATATTTATTTGTTTTATTATTTTGTATTTTTAATTCATTTATGAGCTGAATTACTTAATACAAATTGGGTGGTGCAACAGTCCGTTAAGAACTAGGGCCTAGTGACTTATAACTTTGAACCATTCCTGTGTGGGAGTAATGTTGTCAGGAATGGAGGGGACCCACAGTTTTATTCCGATTCCGAAGGGTTGATTTGAGAGAAGTATTGCTCTTGGAAAATTTGTCAATTCCTCGCAAGAGGTACTACCTCTGGCATGACAGTCCTAATCACGCCACGGGTACATACTGATGAACTACTTATGATATCATTTAAAAATATTGCATGGAAATTGTAAGGGTTCGAATTTTCTGTTCTGTTTCACTAGAGAGAATTTTGTACATAATGTATAGTACCTACATAATTTTTATAATTTTTTTGAATGCACGAGATGTTTTATAAATTAACACTTAATACTTAAAGAAGATTGTTATGCAACTTGTACATCAAGTAAATTATAAACATTTTAGAATAAGTAGATACATAACATGTATCAAATGAACTCTGCAAAATAATTCAAAATATATCAAAAAGGTAAAATAATTGTATTAACTCCAAAAGAAGAAATTCCCTTATCAAAATTGTAAAATATTATAAAACGGACCTGAACATACAAAATTAAAAGTCTTTGTAACATGAAATTAAAAAAATAGTTTATTTTTGAGAATAACTTGATATTTTCGAGATCCCACGAAAGTTTTAAAGTATGATAAAATAATATGCTAAATCACTTCAAAAGTGAAAATAATTTATTTCTGTAGCATCAAAGTGATATTTATTAAAAGTTCAGGGATTTTAGAAAAATTCAATGCTTAGGTATCACTTATTTTATATTGTTAAAAATAGCTTTTAACGAAACTTAAAATTCACGACGATCGCACCCGTTTTCATCTAAAATGAAATACTAATATTATCCGCGATAAAACATTGTCCACCATTCTTAAATGTAACTAAAACCATGGCCAGTACAACTCTTTTGAATTAAATAACTATTTAGCTATTATATTGTCAAAGTTTGATCCTTTCATGTTTCATAAGAAAGAAACCCTGTTATGTATAAGATATATTTACATAAATTAACGACTTTTTTCTGACGCCAAGCATCTTAAAAGGATTTAATTTTTCTTTTAAATAAATCTAAGTTGGGTGACATTCTTGAAAGTTAATAGGCCGACATAGTGTTTTTTATCTGATCGGAAAGCTTGAAATTAAGTGTTATATTCATTACATTTTTTTTAGTTTTTTGAAAGAAAAACAAAAAGAAATATTCAAAAAATATCACATAACTTCTGAATATATAATCATCATGAATACATCCATTCAAGACACAAGGAGCTACCCGACTTGAAATAATTCTCACAATGATAAATTCAAAAAAGAAAAGTGTTTAATCACTCTTTTTATCTTAAAATATACTAAACAAATAATTTCAAAGTCATTTTTCCGTTTTCTTTCTATTTTTTTCTATAATATTTGAATATGTATATTATTTTGATATACTGTTTCCCATTAGAATATACAACAACAAAAAAAAAATTAAAATATTTCTTCAACAATTTTGAATATAAAAACACTAAAGCGATCGCCCTCTCAAAAGATGCGGCGCACTAAGAAAATAATATCAAAATCATAAAATTAATGATTCAAATGTATTTCTTATCGTTCATTCCACATGGTGCATGAATATTATATTTTCTTTTGCTTTTTTAAACTCATAGAAACCTAACCTAAAATATAAAATAATATACGCATAGGTAGTAAGAATAGGTAGGTGGGTATATACTATATACAAAGGTAAATATATGTGGATACCTGCGTCTAAATCACTTGCTGTTGAAGGCCAATACGAATACCAATAGGGTGTGTAACTGTGAACTTTGATTCCATATTGGATTCTTTAGCAGGAAAAATGGAAAATTCAAAGAAATATAAGGAAACACATTTTCAGAGTTTCAAGAAGGAAAAAAGAAAAACTGAAAAAGATATAGGTACCCAAAAGCAAATGGAATGAGACACGACAAGCGACGACGATGAGGAATGAAAAAAAAAAGAAAAGAAGAAAAATGGAAAAAATCTAATTTACATAAACCAAATCGATAAGGTAAATGGTATTATGCTCCTTTTTGTATTGTATAATGTATATACGTGCGTGTATTGGAAAATGGTTTTGATTTCATTACGTATTCAGCAATAGTAGCAAAAATCACCATCAATATACATATATATATATATGGAGAAGAAGGAGGGGAAGGACGAGGACTAAGGACGATATTTGTAAATTTGGTATCTTCCTATAGGAACCATCATCACATCAAAAGGGCAATTCAAACTAAGTACCTAGAGTATGGGTCCTTAAGGAAAAATAAATATCTTTCTGCATATACCTTATACTTATACCAACAGCTAAAGCCTATTGGCCTTAAATGCCTATTGTAGATATGTTAAGTTCTTGTTAATCGTGCACCTTGTGAAAATTCTCATTTATTTTCAAATTGTATGTGAAAGCATTTGAAAAATTTAGATAGGCAGATTTGAATAAGTTTCCAACAAAAGTTAAAATAAATTCGATAGACTTCTATTTCCTTAGACTCTAGATTTAAGATAAAACCCATTTTTGTATATATATAAAATATGTATAGAAATTTAAAATGATTGCAGATATATTTTTATTTTATTAATATGCAGACTAAGCGTTGTATTTAAAAAAGTGCGAGAATTATTATTACAAAAGTAATACACTGAATCTCAATCTCAGAGTCTTTTCATAGGGGGTTATAAATTCATTTAAGTGTTTAATTTTTCAATTGAATAATTTTATCACGCGAAAAAATGTGCTGTCATTATTTTAATGGGTTAAACGCTTTTGCATGCACAAGTAGGAATTAGGTGTACTCACATGTACTATACAGGGTATAATGATATGGGGTTGGAGTACGAAAATTAATATTTTCATTCAAGTAGGAAAACATAGACAAAATTCCTATGTTAATAGATTTAAATAAAACCTACAAATATTTTTGTCCTTCTTAGAAAACCTTGTAGTTTGTTGGGAATAGATAAATCTTTTTTATTGCAATGTGGTTATTTTTACTTCGTTCTTTATTCATTTCTCTTACTTTAATACACGTTTTTTAAAAGGTGACTACAAAATTTTGATTGTTTTTGAAAGATATATTTTTGACTTTCATGTTTAACAAAGTGTCAATTTAGAAAAAAACGGGATCAAAAGAAGTACTTGTCATTAAAGTTATGATGATCCATTATAAGACCTGTTTTATCACTTATTCAGACTTATTCAGACTACAGTCAACATTTTGTTTAAAACAATAAATGTGTTATTTTAACTTTTCCTGCACATGGAATAGATTTGTATATATATTTTTCATGATTTTAATTTTTGAGTTATACACCTATATACAATTAGTAAGTCGAGTAAAATTAGAATTTTACTTCGACATGAGAAATAGTAAACTGAAAAATGAAAAATGGTCTATAATTTCCTATTGGCGTTCTTAAAAATCTTGTGTCTACATCTAAAAATTGAATATTTAATCCGATGAGCTGCATATTACATGTCCTTGGATAGTTCAAAATGTTAATATAAATAGAAGTTTAAGGAATGATGTTAATAGTAACAATGATGTTTAGGGCCTATTTTTCTTTAAAAAGTGATTAACATTGGCGAAAAATTGTAAACCATGTATTAAGTAAGTGGTTTTTGAGAGGTACAAACTCCAAGGATTTAATTTGTCTGCCAAAATCTCCAAACCACCAATTTTCAGTTTCATTTTTGTTTTTGAATGACACTTGGTGCAACTTTATCTATAATAGATCAAATAATATGTCCAAGTAGTGAATCATCCAAATAAACCACTCAATTGGGAATATTCGATATAGGAGATGTTTGACATTAGGGTTTCTTCTTTTGTGATTTTAGCACTGAAAATGTCGGTTTGGAAATTTTGGTTTTTAATCTCATTAACCCTAATAGAGGGACAATAATAGAAAAACAATCATCTTCCGGGAGAAACTCGAAGTATAGGGGAAAGGTTGATTTAAATTTTATCGGTAACATAAAAAGTGACACATTGTAAAACACTTATTACATTATATATCTAGGCATATATGGAAGTTACAATTCCCAATATGTATCAGTTATTAATATTTTTTTGATAAAGTTCGCAAAACATTTATTTATAAACCTTTTTCGAACCGAACCTTATTCCGGAAATTCGTTTCCAGCTCTATCTCCAACAGCAATTTCAATATTACAACAGTAACCCCTTACAAAAGAGAAACTTCAAGTCGACGATCGTTTAAATCGACTATCGTAGAAAGAGTCTTCTCTATTAATTCAAATGCAGTAGGTCTTGAATAAATACATCCCTCATTTCTTAAACTTTTTATGCCAGTGCTTCTACTATATATCTACACTAATATTATAAAGAGGAAAGATTTTTATTTTTGTATGTAACTCAAAAAGTACTGGACCGATTTTAATAATTCTTTTTTCATTAGAAAGCTACATTATCACTGAGTAACAAATCTTTAGAAATTCCTATTAAAACCAACCGAAGGTGTAAAAAAATTAGCCATAAAATGTCTTTCACCGCATACGCTGCGAAGAGTATTAATGATAGGACAAAAAAATGTTTTCTAATTTAGTAATTCATGGTCGTTTTAATTAGCATGCTTATAACTTAAATATCTGTACCTATTTATGTCTACCCGTGCGAAGCCGGGACGGGCCGCTAGTAACTTATGTATTTGATTCAATTGTTTCGACAAGTGAGTTTCCAACCTTATTGAAAAAGGCACAAATTATACCATAGTTGTACAGGTGTGATGATTTTAGGCCGATATCTATTCCATTTTTCTCGCAAAAGTTTTTGAAAAAGTCATCGAAGCTCGAATACTTAAACATTTCTTAAACTTTCAAGCAGTCCGACTTCCGTAGGAAAAATAGTTGTCCATCGGTCTTCAATATATAACATTTTTAGTTCTTTTGTACTGTGAAAAACTCTTACACTTGTTTTACTTTTCTTCTAGTTCAGTCCGATTAATAAACTCTTACTTAACCAACACACTACAAGCTGTTGACCTCAATTAAGCTATTTCCGAATTTTTATTAAATAGTAGTGAAGTACCACATGGACCTATTCTCGGTCCTCTGCCATGTAAAACACTGCACTATTCGTTTGTAAAAAAGAGGCTGGGATGCGATCCACACTGATAACTTCCCATCCCTTCTGTCAATTTGTTTTGCTTAAAAGTTTGTCTATATGTATCAATTTTTACCAAATTTGCGTACTATTTTTTATAGATTTTATTTTTTTATGAAAAAATGTTTATAAAAAAAATTACTGAATATCGAAAACCATATTTTCTGTGAAATAAATCCAATATTTTTAATTTTTGAAAAACTTTTTGAGTCGAAAGTAAATTTTTACCAAGTTTTAGTATTGTTTTTTTTTAGTTTTTTATTTTTTGTAAAAAAAACTGTCTGTTCGATTTTTCTCAAAATTTTATCGAATGTTGAAAACAATATTTCTTATAAGTAAAAATAAGTTAAAAGCCAATATCTCAAATTTTTGAAAAGATATTTGAGTCGAAAATCAATTTTTACAAACTTTTGTTAATTTTTTTTTTCGGTTTTTAATTTTTTTTAAAAAAAACAGTCAATTCGATTTTTTTAAAAAATTTACTGAATGTTGGAAACAATATTTCTTATAGGATAAAACAAGTTTGAAGCCTTAATCTCAAGTTTTTGAAAAGATGTTTGAGTCGAAATTCAATTTTTCCCAACTTTGAGTAATGTTTTTTTGTAAGTTTTTATTTTTTATAAATAAAACAGTCAATTAGATTTTTCTCAAAATTTCATCATATGTCAAAAACATTATTCTTCGTTGCACACAATTATTTTGGAGATGAAATCATATTTTGGTCGTAAAATTTTCGAAGTTAAAAATTTTTTTTTTTCAGTTTTTTTTAAAAAAATCGTTAATTGGATTTTTTTCCAAAAATATACTTGTTTTGTATTACGTTAAAATACGTTCATGAGATATTTAGGGTTAACCAACATTTTCACCTTTTTTTTAAACTGCTATGGTAAAAAAAAACACCCAATCAATTTTCTTGAGAGCCCTTTCTGCATCTTTCTGTATAATAAAATTTATTTGAAGTTGATATCTCTTCTGGTTCTTGGAGCTATGGAAGACGAAAAAAAACGTCGCGAACGTATAGACGTACGGACGTACGTACACATGCACGCACAGACATCTTTCTAAAAATCTTTTATTTCGACTCTAGGGACTTTGAAACGTCGGGAAATGTCAAAATTTTCAATTTGACAAATCGGACCCATTACAATAATTTCCTATGGGAAGTTAAAAATGTATTTTTAGTTGGTTAAAATATTTAGATTGTTTTAAAAATTAAATTAAACTTTTTATTGATCTTAATATAAAAAAAATTGTTCTTTTTGAATTTGAGTAGCAAATTGCTACCAATATTTGCGCTTCATATAAGAACAAAATGAAGAAACTATGTCCCAAAAATTCTATAGGCATAGTAAGTTTTAGGAAAACTGACTTATTCGTGTATAGGCTTAATTAGAAAAGATGAACAGACTTAATTTTTCACATATTTCAATTGTAAGAGTTGTAAAAAATGTATCTAACATAAAGTTCAAATGATCAAAGAATGATTAAAATTAATGAAAAAATATTTATTTCTTTATCTTTTTCCTTTTTTTGATTTTATTTTAATAAAAACTCCATATTATTAAGGTTATCATTGCCATATACTAAGTGTTGTTAATGAGATACAGTTAATGTTCTTTAAATAATGTGTTATTTCCCTATTTCGATAATAAGTTATATTTATTTAGCATACAAATTTAATTTTGGTTTGTATTATGTATATTAAATTATAAACAAATTTTAAATTAAATATCTACCCGCTCATTTTGTTTTTTTAATTAAATTTATTTGATTTAATTATGGAATGAAATAAATTAAACGATTTAATTTTTAATTTTTTTTTTTGAGGCCTTAATTTTTGTATTAGGTATAGATTTTAACATATTAATATTTAAATTGGAGAATGTAAGGAGCTATAATGTGACAATTTGTTATAGTCTGAAAATCAACATTAACATAGGTTAAATGGTGTCATTATTCAAATTTAACACCCTTATCTAAAATAAATGTAAGAATCAGCGTTTTGGCAAATAATTTAAATAAATTATTACCTTTATTTTAGACCACTTGGCGAACGTATGAAGTTTCCACAAAGCAGTTATAAAAGATTATAATATTGTGGGATTTACCTGTACTAGATTAAAAATTGAAGTAGTTAATACGATCACCAGTATTAAAAAAAAAGGATTGAAAGTCACTTTGGATATGGTAGTGGTAGCTTGAAAAAATTTACAGGGTTTTAAAGGGCTAAAATTTCCGCAGTTGATACATAGAGTCTTTAAATTTGACAGTTCTACCTTTAAATTTATCAGATAGGGAAGATTGTTTTCTTCCACTTGGTAGTGTTTTAAGTGGTTTTATCTCTGGTACATAAGTAAGAACTTCGCATTTTTCCAATATGTGGTCAGGAGATTTGTCATGGTTGTTATAATACCTAAAACAGGCTGCCCAATTAATTTAGAAAGTTTTCATTTGTAGAAACTATTTTTTTCAGTCAAACATTAAAGTTTGAATTTTTTTCCCGATTCCATTTTCAGTCATTTTTGTTTGAGTACATTCCAAGTTTTAATATTTTGTTTTGCCTCGGTTTGATTTCGTTTTTTAATAAAGTTTTCTTCTATTGCAAAATATGGATCGGGCATATCATTGGAGTTGTGCCCCTTCATATCTAAAATTGTCATGAAGTGTATTAGTATTTGTATTTGCAATTTCTTAATTTATACTCACTACTTCTTAATTCAGTTAGTTTTGTTCACAATTCGGTATACGAAGAAAAAGTGATGGGCCGAGTTTGAATTTATTTCGTTCGTGGATTCGAAAGTTCCGCGCATCTGCTTTGTCTATGAACACAACACGGCCAGGGCGTAGTCAATCTTCAAGGACTCCCGAAAACATTGAAGTGGTTGTAGAGAGTTTACGTGAAGATCTACGATTTTCGATACGGAAAAGGGCAGCCTGGGACTTCCAAAGGCGATTATTCATGAAATTTTTAAAAAAGGACTTTAATGTTCTATCAGTTCAAAACTCAAATCATTCAAGAACTCAAAGAAAATGATTTTGTTTAACGCAAACATTTTTGTGAGACGATGTTGGAGCGTTTTTGTAATGTAAATCCCAATTATTTGAAGTTAATAAGCAAAACTGCCGTTACTGGGCTTAAAGAACCCGTAACGCTCGACTAAAACACAAAAAGCCATTACTGCATTGCCCCAGGGTAACTGTTTGGTGCGCCTTATCAACGCATGGGATGATTGAACTATTTTTTTTTTCGAGAATGGTCGGGGCCAGGCGACAAATGTCAATATTGACAATTATCGACGCATTATAACGGACCTGCAAACTCATCCATCGTTTTCATCGCACACGTGGTTCCATTCCAACAGGATGTTGCTACCACACACATGACTAGAGATTCGATGAATTTGCTTCGGGAAGCTTTCCCTCAAAAACATATCAGTCGCTTTGAGGAAATCCCGTGGCCACCGAGGTCCCACGACTTAACCAAAATTGATTTTATTGTAATATGTCCAAAAAATTCTAGGGGCTACCTCAAAAAGAGAGTTTTACAACGTAAAACGAGGTTACGTTTTGAACAGTGCGTGAAACTCGACGGTAGACATTTATCTGACATAATGTTCAAGAATTGAAATTAGTATTATTTGAAAAATAAATCTGTCACCAGATACCCTGTATAAAGGCTGAATAAAGAGGGGTTAATGCATTTGGAATGACATGAAACATTGAGATGGTGCTGCAGTGATGTAAAAGTTTCTGTTATAACTCCATCGGCTCATATTCAAGGCTATTTTTTAATTTTTGTTCAAATGATTTTAACTTGTCATAAGTGTACCTAAATATACCTGCGCAAATTATGTGAGTTATATATTCAAGTTTTCGACAAACTATAATGTCAACATCAAGACTCATTGTGTGCCTATGGATAACATTTTGAGTTCTCTGACTAAAATGTATTCAAATAAAAATTTAAAAAACATTGGATATAAATTGAGTACAGTTAAAAATACATTTAATATGGAATCCTGCAGTAAACACTGTAATAAAAGCCAACTTGTGTTGAAAATACGAGCCCTAACACCTTTCAGCATTAAATTTACATGTAATGTGTGCATTACAAAATTAACCCAATTTATAATGATATAAAATGGGTGAAGCTCTTGACAAAAATTCAGTTATTTTCACTTAATTTTAAACATCTTGAAAATAAAACAAAATAAGAAACCCCTTATCTCAATTTCGCAATAAAAGGCTCGATTTGCAGCAATATTAACTCCATCAATAGCTACATAATTACATGTAGGTATATCCTTTTTGGGTTTTGGATTCATATCTTTTTTTGTAAAACCTGTATTTGTTTTCCATTCTTTGAAATACTTATTATGTACCTAAGCCAAATTCCACAATAAACCACATCCTTTAAGAGGCAACATCCTATCACATGACTCAAGAGATAAATTTTCGAATTTACGTCTTTAATTCTGAATTATAATCGATCCACTGCTGGCCACCGCTGACCGGAGACAGGAGGCTCGAGGTCGGAGCGAAGAGCGAACCATCTCAGCCAACCATTATTCGTATATATAAGGTTACAGAGTGATGCTGTCTTTGAATATAGCTTTGAGTAGCATGTTTGGTGCCCGTCCTTTGATGAAACAAAAAAACAACAACAACAACAACCAACCCCTAATTTATAATTTTTATAACTTTACGGTCATTTTGGCGAAAAGGGCAAAACGATAACATTTTTGTTTTCTCTTCTTCTTCTTTCTTGTTTTTATAGTATTATTATTATAAAAATATAAATTTTGTTCTTGCTTTTCTCTTAGGTAAATGTACATAAGAAGAACAATTCAATCTTTTCTTTTTTGTCTCGGCTTTATTTCTTTTTTCACCATCAAAAGCATGAAGCAGAAGAAAAGACAACAACAACAACAAAAACAACAAGGAACAGAAAAAGTATAACATCAGTCCATAAATTAGATATAAGGCAAACTGGAGGCTGTAAAGCACTAGAGAGTATACAAGATTAAAGGAGCGTTCGGGGCAATGGGTCTTTGGGGCTGGATGATGGAGACTTGAAATCTGTGTGGTTATGGTGGTCAAGTGGGCCGATTTTTACGAGTTGAGTTTCATTGTCTGATGCTAGCGTCTGAGGCATTATACAGTTCAAATCTGTAAAATAACAAAATGGAAAAATGTGAAAGATTTTAAAGTGACTATATATTATTCGCCCCCGTTTGCCATCACATCTTTTCACATCTTTTAGGTTTTTGGGTGTGCAGTGGGGTCTATGAAATACACAATGTTGTGCTAGCCATCTGTTTTAGAGACAAATAAATTGAAGTTTTCGCTATATTATATGCATCAAGAGACCTAACTTGTGGTATAAATGGTTTCTTTATTTCAATGGTATTAAATTGTGTTTTTGTCTAGAAATAGCTGCAAGAGCTGCACTTGAAAATATTTTATTATGTATGGTTTATGAGTTCAATAGCTTTTTTGTCACCGCATCGAGATTGTTTTTAGACTGTCTTGATTATGTGATGAATCCAACGATATGATAATGGTAGAAACAGAAACATTTTTAAAGTTTAGTGGAAAATAATTGGAGATCTGTGCAATCGATGAAATGGAATTTTTGAATGTTAAAGCAATTAGATGAATTGATGATTCCTTCTTCAACATTTTAAAAGAGATCGGTTGATATAAAAACATATAAAAGAAATTAGGTGGCCCAACAGTTCTTTGAGAACTGGGGCCTAGTGACTTACAACTTTCAACATCATTACCTTTTCATACAATTTTACTTGACCACTTCACACATTTGAGGCTGTATGTCCTCGATAACTATACAGTGATTCAGTTTAAAGGTCTTGAATAGACTAGACATTGTCAGGAACCTTATCTGTCCCATGGCTTATAAAATAAAGTCTTAAAGGTCACTAACCTGAAAAAAGGAGACCCTCTAAACTGCATCAATTATAGAGGAATCAGTCTACTTATCATCGCCTACAAAATCTTCCCTGCCGTAATATGTGAACGTCTAAAGCCCATCGTCAACAACCTCTAAGGTCCTCATCAGTGTGGTTTTAAAAAGTCCACAGTCGATCAAACATTCACATTACGGCAGATCCTGGAAAAAATCCAAGAACATCAAATCGACACCCACCATCTTTTCATCGATTTCAAGGCCGCATATAACAGTATCTACAGGGACAAGCTGTATAAAGCCATGTCTAGTTTTGGCATCCCTGCCAAACTCGTCCGTTTGTGCAGGATGACCATGGAGAATTCACGCTGCTCCATAAAGGTTGGAAACAACTTAACAGAACCTTTCGATGTTAAAAAAGGTTTTAGACAAGGTGATGCGCTGTCATGTGATTTTTTTAACATCGTACTTGAAAGAATAGTGCAAAGCTCACACGTCAACACTAGAGGCACTATCTTTCAAAAGTCTGTTCAATTACTAGCATATGCTGATGACATTGACATAATCGGAAGAACGCAGCGTGATGTCAATGGGGCTTTTGTGAGTATTGAGGCAGAGGCGGCAAAAATGGGTTTAACGGTTAATGAGGGCAAAACAAAGTACATGCTGTCGTGAAGAAAGGGGACCTACAACACCAACGTCTTGGTCAAAACATCACCATCGACAGACGTAACTTTGAGATAGTCAAGGACTTCGTCTACCTAGGCTCCGCTGTAAACGCAGAAAACAACACCAGCGCTGAGATCAAACGAAGAATAACTCTTGCTAACCGCTGTTTCTTTGGGCTAAGAAAGAAATTGAGTGGTAAAATCCTCTCTCGAAAGACCAAAGTGTCGCTATATAAGACCCTTATCATCCCCGTCCTGCTATACGGTGCAGAAGCATGGACTATGACAAAAGCGGATGAAAGCACCTTGAGTCGTTTCGAGAGAAAGATTCTTCGTGTGATCTACGGTCCCGTATGCATCGAAGGGGAGTGGAGGAGAAGATGGAACGACGAGCTGTACGGGCTGTACAGCGACGTAGACTTGGCCAGAAGTGTAAAAGTCCAACGACTAAGATGGCTGGGTCACGTAGAGCGCATGGAAACCAATGCTCCGGCCCGGAAAGTCTTCGAATCCACACCCACACGACAGCGCAGTAGAGGAAGACCGCGAATCAGGTGGCACGCACAAGTGGAAGGTGACCTCACCCAACTCAGAGCGCGAAATTGGAGACATCTAGCTAGGGACCGAGCTAGATAGAGAAGTTTGTTGGGTGAGGCCCTAGTTCACACAGGACTGTAGCGGTAGCGCCATCTTAAGTAAGTAAGTAAAGGTCACTTACATATGTGATCATCTCTTTGAGAACTAATACGGTCAGAAAACTTTTATTTTTGTTCCGCCATTCCGCCAGAAGCTTTGTATTTGTCATCACTACTGTATATAGCGGCAATATTTTCAATTCTTCATAGCACTTACTTTTTGCAACACCTCAAATGTTGCCACTAGTTTCAATATTCCCAGCAGAGATATGTTTCACAACAATCCAAAGGTGCTTTAGTCTTGTGAGCTGTAACCAACATGTATCAAGAATTTTTGTACTGAATTTTTAAATTAGTTTCAATTCACGTCACCCCATATGACCAACCACAATGCCAAATTTTTGGTGAATGGGTTTCTTGAGAAGTTGGCCAAAGATCCACTTTTTATCGTAAAATATTGTTCGGTGACAAATATCATTTCTAGTTGAATGGATACCTACGTAAACAAGCAAAACTGCCGTATTTGAGATGAAGAGCAGCAAAAAGCTTTGCAAGGGCAACTTATTCATTCAGAAAAAGTCACTGTTTGGTGCGAATAATGGGTTTGCTTAATCATTGGACAGCATTTCTTCAAAGATGGTGCGAATCATTACTGTGCATGCTGTGAGTGCTATTGTGCGATAATAACAAACTTTTGTTTTTCGCAAAATGGGCGAACTTGGCTTCCATGACATGTTCGGTACCACATGCCAATACGCGTATCAATGGCTTATTTGAAAGCGAACTTGCTGAACATTTTATTGCACGTTTGAGTCTCGTCAATCGACTGCCTATAGATGGTGCGATTTAATGCCTCTAGACTATGTTCTGTAGGGCTATGTTCAGGCTCATGTTCAAAGCGACAAGCTTATTTTGTTTATAGCACTGGAAGCCAGCATTGATGTTTTTAGTCTTGAAATACCGGCTGAAATGTTGTATTTTGACGATGCGAATGCACCATTTGAAGCACAGACAACACTTGCACGAAATAATCTTCAAACATGAAACTATACCGACCGTATACTTTAACCTTTTAATTATTTAAATAAATATTTAAATCATTTTTATATGTGTATTTTTTTAATTAAAAATTGTGTTTAAAAACCACTCTTCACGTCGGTAGGAAACCTTAGGGAGAAATCATACGTTTAAGCAAATAAGATTGCTTAACATTTCTCTTAACATCATTATTGAAAAAGATATACCAAAAGGATGACATCTTCAGGGTTCTGAAGGTACATATATCAATTTGCTAATATAGCTTATTAAAAGCCTATCTCTTTCTGTACTCTTTCTATTCTCAAACATATGTATAAACATTTCCCAAAGGCAAGCATTTTTGCAAAATAGTAATCTTGTATTGTTTAAGCACCATTCCTCTCTAAAAAAAAGCTTATTTTAAAAAAGATTTCCATAAAAAAAACATTTCTTTAAGAAACATAAGCTATGTTTCTTGTTTGCTATGTTTGGTGAGAAAAACATACATTTATTTTTGTATTAACAGCCTATTTAAAATAAATCAAGGTTCAAACTATATCAAGGCAGCATAACTACTGAGAATTATCACAAAAGCATTGAGTAACAAAACTTATAATACGTATCTACATATACTACATATACTACACCCTTATGTAGTACAAACACTAAAATTTAATAATTAAGAATATAATATTTAAATATTAATAATTTATGCTCATAATAAATGTATCTATAAAAATATCTTTCACATAAAATGTTTCTTAGTTGAAACTGCTAACACAGATAATTCATTTTTTGAAATTTAATTATAGTTTAGTAATCAGTAATTTGTCCCTTATATTATCTTTATTCAAGAGCTTAAGAGTATTTCAATATACAAATATAATGTATACCTTTAAATAAAATAAAATATAGGAAATTATCACTTTTTATAATCATATAAAAGATACTCAAGAGGTTGATGTCAGACAATAAATTATACACGAACATTTGAACAACTTAATTGATAAGACAACAAAAACTACATTTAAAATATTCATAAATTATTAAGTTATGTGTACATACCTCTGTTTTATACCTATTATATTCCTCAATTCATGAGTTTTAATTCAACCATTTAATATTTATGTTTTAATTAAGCTTAACGACACATTTCCTTTTTAAATAATTTTTGTTGATGTTTTGCCTGCTTTTCTTATCATTTAAAACCAATAATCAGCTCATTATAAATTTATATAGGCGGGTCTAACATAATTTCAATAGGAATTGGTAATTCTATGTGTACTGAATTAAAATTAAAAGTTTTTTTTTTGTTTGCTGTTAATTAAGCGGCAAATACGAGAAATTATGTTTTCAATTTTCCACAATGATTTAATTAATACCTATATGAAGACTAGTGTCGTATTCTTAATGAGTTTCTAGTTCCTACAATTAGGTATATTTTTTCATTATAGTAAATAGAAGCTGTCAAAAATTCATATTGATGGCGGTTAACACTGATATATATGGTTTCACAATATATGGATATGCTCTTAATATTAGAGAAATTGCCGCCTTTGCTACATAAGCTGCACTATAATCTTTTCATGAAATCTTCCATGATCTAATTGTTCGCGTGGCTTCAAATTAAAAAGCCTTAAGGAGCTTATTCAAAAGATCTTGGTGACCAATATTTGTTACCTTTTCGAGAAATAACATGCAAGAATAATTTCCTTGCAACAATTCGAATCTTTTTTTCTTGTGCGAAGAAGCTCTCACGATCTAGGATCTAGTAGTCAAAAAACTTCACACTTGCATTTCTTTAAATTTTGTTAGAAGTGGGAAAATTTTGGTTCGAATTTTTGTTCTTCATTTCAAAAAGTTAAATTTTTCTCAATGAATTTAATTTTTCTGTCAAAGTCAAAAAATTAGAACTTCAAAAGTGCCTACTGTTCAAATAGCGGAATATTTAAAATGAAACGACTTATTGAAAAATCCTATAGTATCAATTACAATTCATTCAAAAATAAATTTTGAATTGAATTTCAAGAATAAATCATAAACTTTAAAAATAAAATTTTATATAAAAACATAAATTCAAAAAACATGAAAATACATAAAAGAAACCTACGATTAAGAAGTCATTAAGAAGCTTCCGTTCCTCAAGATGTTTCTTAAGCTGATAATTAATCAGTTAGTGCTATATCGGTCGATAACTTACGGGAGATGAAGATTCGCCTTTTTTTGGGATTGGCTGAACAAATTCAGTTTCCCAACTACTCGGAACGAGCCCAAAAGAATTCTTACTGCTTTTGGGACATTGGAGTATTTTTCGCAGTAATTTTTGGTCAAGTCACTGTTTGGTGCGAGTTATGGGTTGGCTTAATCATTGGGCCACATTTCTTCAAAGATGGTGCGAATAGTTACTGTGCATGCTGTGAGTGCTATTGTGCGATAATAACAAACTTTTGTTTTTCGCAAAATGGGCGAACTTGAAGTAATTTTTGGTCATGTAAACATTTGTTCATTCGAATATGGGCGTTGCAGGCCTTCATAGTGACCAATTGAACATCCTGAAGAAATTATTGAGACCAAAAGACTTCTTACTGCTTTTGGGACATTGGAGTATTTTTCGCAGTAATTTTTGGTCATGTAAACATTTGTTCATTCGAATATGGGCGTTGCAGGCCTTCATAGTTACCAATTGAAGATCGTGAAGAAATTATTGAGAGCGTCCCAGTTGCTTTTCTCGTACTCCCAAACGGTTCTCTTTGGAGCTCATTCTTTAACTGGATTTGTTTGACACTAGAAATAAGCAGATACATTTAACCGATCTGCCTAAAGGCGTCAATACACTGATTGTGTATTTATCAGGATCAAAAGTGAGAAACAAGTCAAGTGTATTTTCTGCTCGGCCGTTAACGTCTGATATGCGAGTAGGCTCATTGACAAGCTGAGTAAGGTGGTTAAACTCAGTAAAAATCTCGAATGGAGAAGATACGAAGAATTGTGAACATTTAAATCGCCCGTAATAACGATTTCAGTGTGAGGATACAGGGAGACAATTCTTTGGATGGAGTCAGACAGAGCATCAAAGTCATGAGAAGTCGAAACTCTGTCCAGGTTTGGCCTCCGATAAAAAAAACAATAGTGAATGATGTGTTTATTCACGGAAAGTTTTTGCTGGTAAAAGTTGGAATGTAACATCATTCCTAATATATGTATATGGCGAGACCATGGTGTGAGAAGAATAATGGCACCAAGCAATACCCATGAATACAAAATTCAGCACTATCGGAATCTTCACCAATGCCAAAACAGCTAGTCTGTTAGAAACAGTGTGGATTTACACAGGCCTATGCCTGTGCATCACCGTTTCACTCGTACCACTGAAAACATCGCTGTTGTAAGTGAAAGTGTTGCCGAAGACCCAAAGACAAGAATGTGTCGATTTCTCGCCGTTCTCAGTAATAATAACTGCCTTACGGCACATTATGGGGCGTTTTGTAATTGGATTTACACCTACATCTATATAAAATCCAGTTCACACAACAAACTGAGCTCATTCGGTGGGTATGTTAATAAACAAATTTATCGTATTTGGGGATAAAATTTAAGGGAGGCCATTACAAAATATCGCTGTTTGGTGCGCTCTTTGGTCGGCAGTGATTGATTCTTACTTCATCGAAAACGAATATGGAACGACTGTCACCGTCAATGCGGAGCGTTATGGTCATATGATTACCGACTTTTGTTTGCCTGCGCTGTTGAAGAATACGACTTAGAGAATATGTGGTTTCAACAAGACGGTGCCACATCTTACACAAATCTAGCAAATATGACTTTATTGCAAGAGACATTTCCTGGCCGCATAATTTCTCGTCGCGTAGTGGCGATATCAACTGGCTACCAAGATAATGCGATTTGACACCGATGGACTTTTTTTTGTGAGGCTACGTGAAAGACCGTGTTTATGCAGATAAACCTTTTACTATTGAGCACTTAAAAACCAACATTCGTCAAGTTATGGCTGAGTTACCGCCCAATATGTGTCAAAAAGTGGTCGAAAATTAATTAAATTATTAAAGTGGTCATTTAAATGATGTAGTATTTTACAAACAATGTCAACATTCAAACTCTATAATAAACTGAAATATCCTGAAACTAAATATTTTGTATGAGTTTTACTGACGTTTACTTTTGAAACCGCCAAATGGGTAACCCTGTTTAATTGTGTCAAGGACTTTAATTGTTTCAGAAAATGCAATAGATGATTATGAGCACAATGTTCTTCTTTTTTTCTTTGTAATATTTAAAAATTCTCAGAAAACAGTGTTCGTATCTATATACCATACCATAATCTTTTTCAAATCATAAATTATTCAGTAAGTGATTTCATGATTTATATTATCAAAGTAATTTAAATAATAGTCAAAATTCTCTTAAACATCTAATTTAACTGTCCAATAAACAATCAAAACTTATTCATATTGATCCTCATAACTCACACTGTTTGAATAACATTTTATTTGACAGTTTCCATATCAACTTAAAAAAAATGTTCCTTTTTTAAAAATTTTGCTTAATATCTTATTGTAGAAGAATTATATAGAATTAAAATGCATTGCGTTCCATCAGACTATCATCATTGGTTTCCGTTTAGGTTGCATTTACAATCTTATATTAATGTTTTTGTTTTCTTTTCTGTCTTTGTATATCTGTCTGTCTAGATGGCTGACGAATAATATCTACTTTGAGAGACACAAAAATAATAAATTTATATTCAATGTTTGATAGCCATTTGTATTCCCCTAACATCAGAATGCTATACACTTCACACTTCACATGCATCTTTTATATAAAATATTTTTACATATAGTTGGCTATATATGTACGACCAACCATCAGAACAACGAGCGTCTATTTAAGAAGCATTAGGGTAAGGTTCTACGTATATTCGAGATTGTAGGTCTGAGTATATTCCAAGTATTGCATAGTCAACATTCACTCCTCCTGATGGGTTCTTTTGGCTGCGAGGTATACTATAATAGTAGATACAGGAACTGTCATCGATTTCCTTATATCACAGATTTACGATCATTTATCACAGTAATTTTATTAAAATGTTACCTTTATGTAAGATATCTAAAGGGTGTTTCTTTTTAAGATTAATTCTTTCAAGTTTTAAATTATGACGATAAAATAAAGGAAATTTTAGAATATTGATGTCCTTTTTATTCAGAATAAAGTTTTAAAAAAAGAATCTAATTGGATATTTTTCTATTAAGATGGTATAGAATCTTAACAGCGGGTTCTTAGGACATCTTTTTTTTAGTGTAATTCTACTCCGATTTTCTGAGTTTCAGTGAAATAACTTTCCAAAACATGTTTTTCATCAATTCAAGAAATTTAACCTTCCAAAAACTTGCCAATCTTTGATTTCCCAAGTTTTGCAAGAAAAGCTATCCACTCTTAATGTCACGTATCACAATTTGACAGTAGTGTCTAAGGAAAAAACACCCTTTTTTTCTAGGTATTGTCCTCCTTCTACTTTCTTTCTTATATTTTTCTTGTGTCTTGTAGATAAGTTTCCATAAAGGTAAAGTACTCTGTAAACTTTTCTGCTAGGACACAAGTGACAAAGTAAATATATACCAGTGATGGTCTATAGCCAGCCCCAGCCAGCAGCGGCGACGACGGAGGAAAGGCGTGGTATGATAACAATATGGCAATGAATTAATTTGACGGCTAAAGTACTTTTTCGCACGCAAGTACATTATATTCGTATGTATATAGTATCTGCAACACGCTTTTTCATAATGGCCTCGAATAAATTCCTGTGTATACTTTTTGTTTTACTATTTTATTCTTATTTGGAATCAATTTATTTATTCGACCCAGACAGGCATGGGAGAGGTTGAAGGGAAAGAGTTGGCGAGAGCACTTGTTTTTCAGTATAAGTACAAAGAAGGTAGTATAGGTATTTACCATAGTTTCTTCTATTAATATTAAATTGTATTCTGAAGAAACCTATAGTTGCAATAGTAATAAAAAGTATAAACGGAAGGTTTTATGCGTACCTACCTGTCCCAGTGAGTGCGTTTAAGAGATAAAGAGCTATTTTTATATACTAACAATTTATGTTTTATGTACTAGTACTTGTATATTTGTAAAACGATTAATCAAAATAAAATAAAATATAAGATCTACTAGCAAATACAATTTGCTCATTAAAAACTGAGTATGTATATGTTGGTTGTTTCTATATTTGTCTGTGAAAAGAAATTAGAGACTCATATCAATCGAAAAACTTAGGGAGAAAAAAGAAGATTCAGTTAAAGTTCTTATTAAAGTATATATTGTAAATATGATAAATAATCTGGAATGCGACCCACACTGATAACTCCTATTCGTATCCGTTTGTCAATATTTCTAAAAGATTTAAAAAATATTAATAACGACAATTTGTGTAAGATGAAAAAAGTATTAAGTCAATATCTTTCTTTAAGACTCTTAAATCGAAAATCGAAAAATTTTAGTTGTTTCTGTAGGTTTTCATTTTTTTAAAGAAAAGTTGTCAATTGGTTTTTTGTAAAAAAAATAACCTTAATAATGTTTTGCATATAATAAAACAAGTTTAATTTCAATATCTATTTTTGTTTCTGAGATATTTTAGTCGAAAACCAATTTTTAGTAGTATTTTTTGAAGGTTTTTATTTCTTATAAAACAAAAGACAATTAAATTATGTTATAGACCAAGAGCTGAGGGCTAATATTTGGCGAGAAAAAAAACCAGTTTATATTAAAGTTGTAGGTAGTCTTAGTAAAAGAAATAACAGAAACACGTATGCCAGCACGTAGTGGCCGCGTTTCTGAGAAAAACTGCATCAAAAGTACAACTTTTCTATTGCATCTTGGCGCTTACAGCTCGCTGATTTTAAATATGGCTTCGACAAACGTGTGTTCGCATTTGTCCTACAGGGGTCGCCGAAAACGTGTATTTCTTTTTGTCGTTTTTTGAATTTTTGGGAAACCACTTGAAATTGGTCTCACCCGGAAAGCCTCGACTCACTGATTGCGAATATTGACATGGAAGACGTCTACGTGGCCGCATTTTCCCGGCAGACACGTCGCCAAAAATAAGTTTATTTCAGCGCTTTTGGACTTTTGGAAAACTAATTGAGATTGGTCGCATTCGAAAGCCCTGAGTTCGAATATGTACATGGCAGGCGTGTAGGTGGCTGCATTCTCCAGACAAACGCGATTTTTTAAGCAAATCTTTGGATAACAGATATAGCCCAGTAAAATATATCGCAAACGAAAGATCTTCAATACCAGCGTATAACTATACTTTCAAAAAACCAACTGAACAGCTGGGGATTGCGATAAATGGCGAATTTTTCCATTTTAATTTTTAGTAATGGGATTTTGAGGGAAACCACTTCTGTTATAATATGTTAACAGAAAGATATTAACTGCAATAAAATTAAAAAAAAAAATCCCACGAGAAGTTGAAGTGGTGCACAACTTTTGACAACTACGATTTAATTAAAAAGTGTAGTTGTTGTTTTTAACTTCCCATAGGAAGTTATTGGAATCGGTCCGATTTGGAAAATTGAAAATTTTGACATTTTTCGACGTTTCAAGGTCCTTAATAGAGTCTAAATAAAAGATTTTTAGAGAGATGTCTGTGCGTGCGTGTGTACGTAGAGTTCGTACGTCCGAACGTTTGTACGTTCGGAAGCTAGCGACTTGAATATTGTAAGAAAACAATCGAATTAACGTTTTTTTATAAGTAAAAAATAATTGTCATCTTGAATATTTTACGAGCAAAAGATGGTTCACCCTCCAAAACAATTTTATGCAACGAAAAATAACGGTTTTGACATCTGGTAAAATTTTGAAAAAAATCGAATTGACAGTTTTTTTTACAAAAGATAAAGACCTAAAAAAAACATTACTAGAAGTTGGTTGATTGATTTTCGACTCAAATATCTTTTCAATAATTTGAGATTATGACTTCAAACTAATCTTTTCTTATAAGATACATTATTTTCAACATTCGGTAAGGTTTTGAGAAAAATCGACCTCACAGTTTTTTTTTAACAAAAATAAAAACCTAAAAAAAACATTACTAAAACTTGGTAAAAATTTATTTTCGACTCAAATATCTTTTTAAAATCTAAAAATATTGGCTTAAAACTAATTTAATATAACAGAAAATATTGTTTTTAACATTCGGTTAATTTTTTATAAAAATCCAACAGTCAGTTTTTTCATAAAAAAAAATAATATCTACAAAAAATATTACTCAAAAGCTACTAAAATTGATAATAATTGGTTTTCGAATAAAAACTCGTTAACCAAAATAGGGTTTGAAATAAAACTATTTCATCATATGCGAAATATTGTTGGTTATTTTAAAATTTTTTAGAATAATTTAACTGACAACTTTTTCAACAAAACACGAAACCTACAAACCTTTTAAGCAAGACAAATCGGCAGACGGGATCAGAAGTTATTAGTGTGGGTCGCATCTCAGCCTTTTTTTTTAAATGGTTTTTGAAGACAACCTGTTGTAATGTACATTAATTTAAAGATTTTTAATTCCAACAAATTAAATCTTAACTAGCAGAAACTTTAACCAATCCAAACCATAGAATATCGCGATAAAAGTCGCGAATGCGAATATGTATATGTAATTATGTAATTAATATATAGGCAATCTCTTGAGATTTATGTCAATACAAACATTTTGGCTTCCGAAAATAACATTCCAAATTTCAGACGTCGAAGTTTATCTCATTTCAAATGTTTGTTTAATTTTCAAACGCAATTTCGAAGGTTTTAACAATCTTCATAGTAACACCACTACGTGCACTACTCTCAACTTTAATATCGACTAGTTTCCTTCCCCGTCAAAAATAAGCTCTGAGTATTTAGACTATTAGTAGAATAAAATAATTTTAAAGTCGATACCTTGATTTATTCTGGAGATTTTCGAGATGAACATCAGTTTGTACCAATTTTATGTAGTATTTTTTCGAAGATTTATATGTTTTATAAAAAAAAATATGTCATTTCCATTTTTCTAAAAATTTTAGGTTTAACATATTTTGATTTATAAATTGCTATAGTTAAATAAAAAACTTTTCTATTGTTTTAATCAATAACATTTTAATAAATCTAGTCTTTTTTTTTATTTCAGATTATGTTTCTAAATGTGGATAATGTGAGTACCTTTGTATATTAACAAACCTTAAATTATCTTATAGTATTAAATAAATAGAAACAAATAATATTAAATATATTATATATACTTAACAAAGTGTAATTCATTGAAACTAATTGGGGGTGATGTTTTGTTTTTAAGGGTATACTATACAAAAAATTACGTACGTTAGTATTAAACTTAACAAACAATCAATTAATATTTTTTCCAAACAAAAAATTTTTAAACGTAGGTATAGCTTCTATTTTCAATAAATTTCATAAGGTCTCGAAAAAATTAATTTTAAAATACAACAATTATTATATTAAATACCTAATATAATTTTTATTATCTCACTCATCTTTTTCCCTGACGTCATTTTTCGTTTTTATTATATGCTCTCGTATTTAAGATAATTTCGTTGGTATATAAATAAATCTTTTTTGAGATTAATGAGTATAATAAAAAAAATTCCGTAGACACTATATTTGCAATATAAATCAGATTGTGTGTGTTGTCATTTTTAAACCACGCATTTATTTATAGAAACACGAAAGTATGAAGAAAATAGTTTTTATTTTTATTTTTTTTTTTAAACAAATACTAAATCTGACTTAATATAATAAGGTGATTTAAAATAATAATTAAGAGTCATAATGTCAGGAAAATTGACCCATTATAATAAAATTTGTTTAAATGACTTTTTTTCCGGGTTACTAATTTTTTAAACTGAAATAGTTTCCATTTCAAAATCTTTTTAAAAGATTTAATAAATAAAATATGTAGGTATAAGTTTGTTCGTTGTTGATCTAAATTTTGTGTCACTCTTAATATCATTTATTGTTTTATAGTTTTTGTATGTGCAACTTTTAAAATTTTAAATATGCACATTAGGATACAATATCTCTTAAGAACAGTACAACCTTTTTTCATAAAATCTTAATTTTTATAAACTTAATTTATATTTACAATTTACGTTAGAGAAAATATTCACTAAGAAAAATGAAATAAATGAAAAAGGGGAAAGGTGCAATGGGAGAAAGAAAATAAGTGAAGACAATAAAATATACAAAAACAAAAACGAAGACAATCGAAAAATTTGTTTCAGAAAGAAAACACATTAAATAACCTTCAGCTTATACAATAAAAACATGAAATCCAATGTCATACATGTCATAAAAAATTCACAATACTCAGACGGATAGGATTATATTTTCTTCATAACCTTCTAAAAAATGAAAACAAGTAAAAAAAGGATTTCTGAATGTCACCACCAACAGTACTTGATTTCATGGCATCATTTCCTAACTAAGTATATTCCTATGTGATCGACAGGTACAATCATAAATCCTTTCACAAGGTACATAATTACCTAAATATCTGTCCAGCTCTCAAGGACACGAACATCATACAAAATACACTTTACTTCAGTGAAAAAAGCGAAAAGAATATCCCGTCGTCATCTTGGTATCGTTAAGAAATGCCTCGGTTTATCTTAAAAAACAGCTGTGCCACTTAAAAGTCTAATATCTAGGGGAATGGAAGTCCCTAGAAGAATGACGTGAAAGTGTCGTGCAGAAATTAAAATATCATTGGAATGATATCTAGAGAATTATACATATACTGCTCAACAGTTTCAATACATTTAAATGTAAAGCATGGTCTGAGAGATATTCCATTCATTACTCCAGCAAACTCTCTGAAAGTTTCTTGCAGACGCAAAATAAATACTTAGATCTGTTTTTCAAAAATATAGACTTGAAAGATAAGGCTTATCAACTATTTTGCTCTAAATTACCAAATATCTTAAATTTGAAGGATTTAAGATAAAATCAATAACTCGACACCACTGTAAAATTCTGTCAGATCTTCATTGATCTCCCAGTCATAATTCTCCACAATACCCAATGGAAAACTCAAGAGTGTTATACCTATAAGCATTTCGGTAAATCGATTATGCTCCATGGTTAAAAATATTGGTCTTAGAACTCAGCCTTGTGGAACACCTAAGTTTTAAGAAAGATAATCTGACATAAAATATTCACAAAGACTGCAGAGGAAATGCAAGTAAGAGCCAATAATTTCTTTACACGATACCGAAAAGTTGAACTACACAAAGATTGATATACAGAGAACATTCTGTTAAATTGCATCAAAAGTTCTTTAGAAAATCAATTCAGACTAGAAAAATTATTATAATATCATCAACGCCATGCATGATGTATTCTATACCACATTTTTTAGTTGGTAAGGTATATGTTTTTGGGTACTGGAATAATTTTATCCCGTTTTCAGGTTATGTGTAAATATCCAGTTTTGAGAACTAATTTGAATATTCAAGACATAAAGTTAATAATTATAAAAATTTTACTTATGTATTATCCTTACATTAAGTTGCTTTAAATTTAACGGATAGTATATTCTTTTAGACCTTTACTCATCTACACTGGAAAAGCTAAAGTATATTTGCTCATGAAAGAATACCATAATAAAACCAAAATGGTGGATTCACTTGAACTTCATGTTTTCTGCGTTCAGCTATCAGTTATCATTCTAACACATGCGTAGAGTAACTTCCGAATCCATTTTTATTTTCTGACACTTTTTTTCCTTGCACTCAAAATATTCAACCGTAATACCCGTACTTCTAGGAATGCTCATCAGTTTACTCTTGAGCCCATTTTCTTAAGTATAAGTATTTTTTATTTCGCCAAACTTCACGAATGTGGAACGATTTACAGGGCTCAATATTTCAAAATCATTATAATGTGCAGACATTGAAAACCAACGTGTATCGGTTTCTCTTTTCTATTCCTATCCTTTCCTACTTGCTCGAACTGTGTTTAATCGTTATAAGGGTATTCATAACACCTTGATTGTGGGCACAATATGAAAAAAGGGGCTGGGATGGGACCCAGACTGATAACTTTCAATTCTGTCTGTCGATTTGTCTTACTTACAACTTTAATAAAATATTAATAACTATAATTTGTGTAAGATACACAATTTTAAGTCAATATCTTTCATTGTTTTCCTAAAACGTGAGTAGAAAAATATTTCTTATCTGTTTTTTTTTTGTTGTTTTTGTAGTTTTTCGTGTTTTGTTAAAAAAGTTATCAGTTGAAGTTTTATAAAAAATTAACCAAAAGTTAACAACAATATTTTGCATCGGATGAAAGAGTTTGATTTCAAAATCTATATTTGTTAATGACATTTTTATTTTTAGTCGAAAACCAATTTTCGAAGTTTTTATTTCTTAAGTACAAAAATACAGATTGGTTTTTTTTTTAAGAAAATTTAACACAGAATAAAATCATTTTAAAATTAATGCCTTCATTTATTCACGAGATATCGAGAGTCGAACATCAATTTTTATCAATTGTGTGAAATATTTTTTGTAGATTTTATTATTGAGTCGAAAATCAACTTTTACCAACTTTTAGGAATGTTTTGTATCACGTCACAATTCATAATATTAAATTTAATTTAAGTCGCTAACGTAATTTGTTCGTGAGATATTTTGTTATAACCAAAATGTCCACTATTTTTTTAAATTGATATTATAAAAAACCACCCACTCAATTTTCTTGAGAGTCCATACGCACACATCGATATCTCTCGTAAAATCTTTTATTTAGACTCTAGGGACCTTGAAACTTCAACTTCGAGAAATGTCAAAATTTTCAATTTGACAAATCGGTCTGATTGCAATAACTTCCTATGAAAAGTTAAAAATGAAATCTAAGACCAATTGACTGTTTTCAATATCTTATCTGAATGGATTGAAATTAATAACGTTAAATAACTAAATCAAACTATTTTAACAACAACAAAAAATAACTTAAAATAATAAAAACAATAATAATAATAATAAAATCAATAATAATAATAATAATAATAATAATAATAATAATATTAATAATAATAATAATAATAATAATAATAATAATAATAATAATAATAATAATAATAATAATAATAATTATAATAATAATAATATTAATAATAATAATAATAATAATAATAATAATAATAATAATAATAATAATAATAATAATTATAATAATAATAATAATAATAATATTAATAATAATAATAATAATAATAATAATAATAATAATAATAATAATAATAATAATAATAATAATAATAATAATAATAATAATAATAATAATAATAATAATAATAATAATAATAATAATAATAATAATAATAATAATAATAATAATAATAATAATAATAATAATAATAATAATAATAATAATAATAATAATAATAATAATAATAATAATAATAATAATAATAATAATAATAATAATAATAATAATAATAATAATAATAATAATAATAATAATAATAATAATAATAATAATAATAATAATAATAATAATAATAATAATAATAATAATAATAATAATAATAATAATAATAATAATAATAATAATAATAATAATAATAATAATAATAATAATAATAATAATAATAATAATAATGGTTATTATAATAATAATAATAATCTTTTGAGAGATCCACACAAGACCCCTTGGTTGTTGATGACGGGAAAAACCTTCCTCATTACAAAAGGAAACAACACCTTGGACCCAGCGAACTACCGGCCAATTACATGCCTGTCAACGACATACAAGCTTTTGACGAAGATTCTCACCAACCGCGTTTACGATTATTGCGCCAAATACAACATCATGACGCGAGATCAGAAGGGATGCACTCGTAATTCAATGGGATGCAAGGAACAACTGACAATCGACTCCGTCTAAGTTCAACAAGCAGTACAGGGCAAACGCAATCTTAGTATGGGATACATCGATTACAAAAAAGCATTCGAGATTTCCACACTCATTCTTACTGAAAATCCAGGAGCTATATAAAATCGACCCAAGGATCATACACTTTATATGGAGGTATCAATGGAAAAGTGAAACGTAAAATTAGACATTGAACAGAATACTATAGTCAGGCTATACCCATCAAATGCGGAATTTTCCAAGGAGACGCATTTAGCTCCTCTGGTTCTGCCTTAATATGAACCCACTTAGTAGAATGCTTAAAATTCTCAACTTTGGCTTTAAACTAAAAGCGGAAAATATACAAACTCTTGTCGACCACCAATTCTACGTAGTGGACTTAAAACTTTATACCAGCAGTAAAAAAAAAAAAAACACCGGATGATACAAGTAATAAATCGATTTAGTGACGACATAGGAATGGAATTTAGTATCGAAAAATGCAAACTGGTCCATATTAAAAAGGAAAGGTACAAAATGACACCGATACCACCTAGATCAAGATAATCATCATTGCCAATCTGAACCAAGACGAAAGCTACAATTATATTGGTTTCTTACAACGGAAAGAAATTCAAGAACCGCAAATTAGGAAAATACGACGAAACAAATGTGAACAGAGACTAGTTAAAGTTCTCAAGCCTCATTTAAACGCCGCCGGTAATAAGCGGCTATTCCAGGATTAGCATATTCTTTTGGCATCGTCAATTGGTCAAACACAAATCTTGACGAAATATCAACCTCAGTACGAACCACCTTGACTAAATACCTGTGTCACCATCCACGAAGTACAGTAGAAAGGGTTACCCTACCTCATTAAGACGGTGGAACAGGGCACTGGACGTACCCAATCTCCATTTCTCTCAGATCAACAACTTAAGAGACTACTTTAGAAGCCAAATCGAAACATCGGATTTTATTTGAACAGTATGCCTTCCGGACAAGAACTACACCCCACTCAACTTAAAATCAATCAAGTTTCAAAAGCCACCGAACGTTCTCTCTTGCGAAGAAGGCATGGAAGAATAAAACTCTACACGGGTTACATCCATTTCAAATGCACCAAGACAAGATCGACAAGACCAGTTCAAATTATTATGATCGCTATTATGATCGCTATCCAAGATAAGATATCATAGCAACTAAAAACTACCGCAAATACATATTGAAGGAAAATCTAGAAAGTGATGCATGCTGCCGCTGCCAGAACAACGCAGAAACTTTTGACCAAAAATTATAGGTGCATGCTCGAACTTAGCATCACATGATTATACGGCGAGACATAATCAGGTAGCGAAGATCATACACCAAGGTTTAGCAATAAACATCAACCTTGTGGCGGAAAAACTTCCATACTATAAGTACGACCCTCACCCTGTGCTCGAAAACAGAAGTTCGAAGCTAAATTGGGACAGGTCGATAATTACATATCGCACCATACGAGCTAATAAGCCGGACATTTTCCTGTTCGACAAAGTAGGGAAGAGACTCACGCTGTTTGATATCGCTGTCCCCCTTAACAACAACAGCCAGTCGACGTATAGCACGAAAATCGAAAACTATACCGACCTGGCCGACGAACTCAAAGCTATGTACCATGTGGACTGGGTATAGATTTCGCGCCAATCATCATATCCGCCACAGGACTAATACCAAAGAACATCATAACCCAACTGAAGAAATACAACCTCAAAGACACCCTGGGGATTATCCATAAATCCGTAATCCTCAACACATGCAACATTGTAAGACGCTTCCTACAACAGACAAACTCCAACTAAAAGGGCTAGAACATAGTCCACGCCCCAACAAAGCTCAACCCCTTTTTAAACAGCCGGGATTGACACTTCCACCAGCCTCAAAGGCTGAGAAATCGACATAACAATAATAATAATAATAGTAATACTGATAATAACAATAATTACACTAAAAATAATCAATATTTTAAAAGAAACCCCGTATATTAAATAAAAATAATTTTTTCGAATTATTAAATAATCACAAATTACCTCAACATAAATCAAAATAAAATAAATACATTTTTTTTTGGAATTTATCATAACTCATAACTTATTTTAAATTCATGAGAAATCGTATATAATCTTATGTTAAATCAATAAAAACAATAATTTATTATTAAAAACAAAAAGACTTGGTAATGTGTCGATTCAATTTATAATTAGAAAAAGAAAACATTTATGAAAAAATGTAAACAACATTTCTAAATTTAAATTATCTCAGATAATAATATCAATATAAGAGTTAATGTATGCATGAAAAAATGATATACAAGAGAAATCGTAGGGTCAGATTTTTCTTTATACAAATGATAATATTAAAATAAAGTTATCTCCAATGTGTCTAATCTCTTTTTTGGTCATGGTGTAGCTGAATAAGTTAATTAAAAAGAACATAAATCATCTATTGTTTAAAAGCAAAAGTCTTTAATAAATATTAACAATCGATTTATCGTGCTTAAAAGATAAAAATAAATTTAGGACTTAGTGTTTCCAATAATTAAGAATGGTGGTATTTATGTTTGCTATTTACTTATTTTTTTTATTAAAAACTTACAAGAAATATCGATTTGAGTTTTGATTGTTGATGTTGTAGTTACTCTGAAAAAAAAGTTACAAACATTCAGAAAATTTAGTTGAAAGTCCTTAAAATAAACAAAAAACATAAAAAACATTAAGAAAATAAAAGGATGAAATCCAATGCCATACATGTCATAAAACACATCACAATACTCATTTTTCTCGTATAACCTTCTTAAAATTGAAAAGAACGAAAAAAGGATTTCTGAATGTAACCATCATCAACAGCACTTGATTTTATGGCATCATCGTCTAACTGAGTATTGTTTATCTCATCGGCAGGTACAATGATAAATCCTTTCACATCAAGTTATATAATTGCCTAAATATCTCTCCGACTCTCAAGGACACGACAATCATTAAAAATACACTTTACTTCAACTTAGTTAGCCAATTTTTAAAAATTAATGTTTTAATTGCAATGTGTGTCCGAAATGTGAGGAAACAAGTAAAAATAAAAAAACTATTCATCAAACAATAAAAAAAGGATTTTAATGCGTCAAAGTGTGTTCCTGTGCCGATTTTGGTCGCAAGGTGTCCTTGATTTAAGGTGCAGTGCGTGTGCAGAACGTACGTTACGTATATTAATGCCGAAATACTGAAAATTTAACGTTCAATGTTCTCGGTTGTTCCATTATTATTGCTTTTTTATTGTCGTTCCATGGCTATGTGATAGTGTTAATTGCTTTACGGTTACTCAACTACCTTACTAAAAAAGATCCAAGTTAAAATTGAAGAAGAAAATCAAGCGTTTACCAATACAAAATACTTGAAACGCAGCCATTATAATATCGATGGTGTTGGTGGCGGCGGCGGCGAACGGTCGGTGGCGCGACGTGGAATTTTATACCAGAAGTATAGCAGGTTTTTTTATGCATCTTAAACTCGGTGACTTTTCTAAGTCATTTTTGTGAGTTTTATAATACTTAAACTTAAAGGGAGGTGAAAGTAGATCTCTTGACTGAAGTTGAAGACTGTGGACAAATAATGTTCTGTCAACACCTCTAGACACATAGGTACACTCTCTCTCTCTCTATTGAAGCAGAACCTAAACTTACTTTACCTAACGTCTAGCTACCTCTTATACTCTATATTGACGGAACGAAATCATTCATAATTCATTTAATCGTGTGTCGTAAAGGTTTTTTTATTAACAATAAAATAACACTTAAATTATCGTAAAAAAAATAATTACGGTTGGTGTTCTACAATACAACACACAGGCTAAGATGGTAAGATATGATTGACTGATGGTTGTTTGACTTTGGCCTAAGTGCAGATTTGTTGTACGTTTATATCAACCAACAACTCAACATCCATCAGCTTTATATAAAGAGTGAAATGGTAATGTTATTTTTATTTTTATCATTTATAAGATCTTGTATATTTAAAATTTTATGTAACTGTATAAATATCTACGTAGAGGTACTAAAATATATTATTTGTATTTAGCACGTACACTTTTGACATTACGCCTTTGGGTTACTGATGGTATAATATTTTGTACTTATATAAGTTATTAAAATTTGGGGAACGCGTTAACTTTTATTAACTAGAGGATTATTCATATAAAATTCCAACACCCAGTAGGTATGCAGATTATGACAATAGAAACAATTTATTTATATCTACGCATTCCTATAGAACAAAAAAATAATGAATTAAAATTCATATCTGATATGGGAAACCCCATCGGGCTTATGAATTTTTTTTTTGCTACAATAGCGCCTCTGATTTGACATCAACGCTATTTTAGGAATTTATAATGTTACAAAAATCAAGTCGTTAAAAATTGATCACCACTGATAAGAGATAATTAGAATATTTAAGTGATTTTTTTTTTTATTTTTGCTAAAATCAACTATAGTAAAAATTTCAGCTGTATCAAAATTTATATGGTTTTGAATAGGGAGTATGTGCTCGTTTAGCACACTGCAGAGTTCAAACTATCTAAAGATTAATCGATTTTTATTAACTTTCCGATTTGAAATTGATTGTTATCGGCCTGATTTGGTTAATTAAAAATGTTAATATATTTCTCACTGATTTCTAGAATCTGATTTGAGCATGCGTACATTAAAGTACGTTCAAGATACGTTTTTTCGAACTGAATACAAATATTTATAAATAAAATAAAAAATAAATAAATTAGGTGGCGCAACAGTCCAAATACAAATATTTACAGGTAATAAAATCGAAACTCGCATTTTTTGCCGTGAAATAAGGCCAAGTGAAATAAGATCAGCTTTTCTTTCTGCAGGTGGTCCAATTGAACTTTGGCAAAATGAAATAAATGCAAATTATTTTGAGAAATAAGACCATCTTATTTTTACGGTGAGGTATGTATGTATGTATGAATGAGGTGCCCCCTGCTTGGGCACACTATAGAATTTGGGCTAGGTGCGAAGTTGAACGTATGCAAAATTTCACGTGCGGTGCCATGAAATAAAGCCAAATTTGAAGAATTAGGCTTATTTCACTTTTTTAAGTGTAATAGAGTGAAATTCCAACAGTTGGTCTTATTGGACTTTAACAAAGTGAAATAAGAGTAAATTGATTTTAATCCTATAGCGTGCCCAAGCAGGGCGGTTCCATACCTCAATTTTTATACTCACCGTACAAATAAAATGGTCTTATTTCACTTAGTCGAAGTCCAATAAATTTTAAGATTTGAAATACATTTGGCAAAAAACAACACATTTCTTGTAATTATACAAATTAATACAAACTTCTCAACGAAGTTATTGACATCTTGGTTAAGTATTTTTGTATTTTTTTAAGTTGTTGAAAAAAAAATCTGCAGTTTACTTGTACTTAAATAAAAAATATCTTTTTTTGAGAATCGGGTTGAAAACATCTATTACCAAATTTTGGTATATTATTTATTTTAAGTTTTCTTTATTTCATTTTTTCAAAAGAAGTAAGACTTAATACTTTGTTTGAAATGTTCGCATCAATATTAATACAAATATTGTGTATAAATTAACATGACTTTCAAATTCAGTATCAAATAATATCATTATTTTTGGAGTCAGAAAATACTTTTTTGTAAAAATTGTTACAACAAAAATGTTGTATATCGTAGTATACAATTATTTTAAAAGTAATATAATTTTTGATTTCAAATACATATTTCAAAAATATTTTTCGTTTTCAGATTCCTAGTCTTATTTTTCATTTCGATGAATTGTCTTTTACATATTTTATTATTAAATTCTACAAACACACCACTTTTGGGAAAGGAATTTACTTACTTACTTACTTAAGGTGGCGCTACAGTCCGGGCGGACCTGGGCCTCAACCAACATGCGTCTCCAGCCAGCTCGGTCCCTAGCTAGCTGTCTCCAGTTTCGCACGCCAAGTTGGTTGAGGTCTTTACCCACCTGAGTCGCTGTCTTCCTCTACTGCGCCGTCCCTCGGGATTGGATTCGAAGACTTTCCGGGCTGGAGCGTTGATGTCCATTCGCTCTACATGACCCATTCCATTCTCCATCTATGCATACGGGACCAAAAATAACCCGAAGAATTTTTTTCTCGAAGCATCCTAAGACGTTCTCATCTTTCTTTGACAGGGTCCAGGCCTCAGCGCCATAAATGAGAACCGGGATGATGAGTGTTTTATAGATGGTAATTTTAGATGCTCGAGAGAGGACTTTACTTCTAAATTGCCTTCTAAGTCCAAAGAAGCAGCGATTTGCAAGAGTTATTCTTCGTTTGATTTTTGCACTGGTGTCGTTGTCTGTGTTTATAGCGGTGCCTAGGTAGTCAAAGTCCTTAACTACCTCGAAGTTATAGCTGTCCATGGTGACGTTTTGTCCAAGACGTCGTTGTTCAATGTCCTTTTTTGATGACAGCATATACTTGGTCTTGCCCTCATTGGCCACTAAACCCATCTTCTTCGCTTCCGTCGCAATGCTCAAAAACGCTCCACTGACATCACGCTTTGATCTTCCAATTATGTCAATATCATCTGCGTATCCAAGTAGTTGGATGGACCTTTGGAAGATTGTGCCTCTAGTGTTGACGGTTGAGTTTTGCACAATTCTTTCCAGAACGATGTTGAAGAAGTCGCATGACAGTCCATCGCCTTGTCTAAAACCTTTTTTGACATCAAATGCATCGGGGAGATCTTTTCCGACCTTGATGGAGCAGCGTGCATTCTCCATCGTCATTCTGCACAAACGGATAAGTTTGACAGGGATGCCAAAACTAGACATTGCTCTGTAGAGCTCTTCCCTATGGATGCTGTCATACGCGGCTTTAAAATCGATAAAGAGATGGTGGGTATCGATTTGAAGCTCCTGGGTTTTTTCCAAGATCTGCCGTAGTGTAAATATTTGGGCAATAGTGGACTTTCCTGGTCTGAAGCCACACTGATAAGGACCTATAAGGTTGTTGACGAACGGCTTCAGACGTTCACATAATACGGCAGAGAGGATCTTATATGCAATGTTAAGGACACTGATCCCTCTGTAGTTGGCGCAATTTAAAGGGTCTCCTTTTTTATGTATCGGGCAAACTATGCTAAGATTCCACTCATCGGGCATGCTTTCTTCGGACCATATTTTGCAGATGAGTTGGTGCATGCTCCCTACCAAGTCATCGCCTGCTGCTTTAAATAGTTCGGCAGCGATGCCGTCAGCTCCAACAGCTTTGTTTGACTTCAGTTTAGATATAGCTATCTTCACTTCGTCTAGGTTGGGTAGGCGGAATTGTTGTTGTTGAAAGGAATTTAGGTAGTACAATAATAGCATTCTTTATAACTTAAAAATACCCTTTTATGTGATATTTTTATAGATTCTTTTCTCATCTCGAAAACTAAGTTTTATGAATTTTTTTTCAACATTTTGCACCTACCCAAATTCTAATACCCTTAGATACGATCAGTCTTAGGGTCCGGCCACGCAATGAGCGACAAGCGACTGAGCGACCGAGCGACGAGTCGCTGAGCGACCAATCTGAGCGATGGGTGGCCATTTACTAAACGACACGTCGCTGAGCGATTAGTTGGAAAAAATAGATCTGTAATAAGATTTGTCGAATTAAAAATTTTGACATTTCTCGACGTTTCAAGGTCCCTAGAGTCTAAATAAAAGATTTTAAGAGAGATGTCTGTGTGTGTACGTACGTTTGTACGTCCGTACGTTCGCGACGTTTTTTTCGTCGTACATAGCTCAAGAAATAGTAGAGATATCGACTTCAAATAAATTTTGTTATACAGATAATAATGCAGAAAGGGCTCTCAAGAAAATTGCGTGGGTTGTTTTCTTACCATAGCAATTTTAAAAAAAAGGTGAAATTTTTGGTTAACCCTTGAAATCAATTTTGTATTATTTATTGTAACGTGATACCAAACAAATACATTTTTGGAAAAGATTTCAATTAACGGTTTTTTTTTTAAATAAAAAAAAAACTGAAAAAAATGTGTCACCTCGAAAATTTTACGAACAAAAAATGATTTTATCTCCAAAACAATTTTGTATAACAAAGAATAACGTTTTCAACATCTGGTAAAATTTTGAGAAAAATCGAACAGCTTTTGGACAGCTGAAATTAAACTTTCAGTGTTTATTGTACACATCTTTTTTCTACGTCGCTCAGCGATCGATTGAAAAATTAAAATAGATTTGATTACAGAGCGACGTCGCTCTGTCGCTTAATAAATCGCTCAGTCGCTTAGGGTTTATGTGGCCGCCTAAATACGATCTCATGTGTTCTAATTTGTTTGCGTCGCTCAGCGACTCGTCGCTCGGTCGCTCAGTAGCCCGTCGCTCATTGCGTGGCCGGACCCTTAGGTAGATTTTGTGGTTTTAAGTTAAAATACAAACGCTGGTGCCGGTTCCGCTTTATCTACAACTTGAAATTTTTTTTTTCATTTATAACGATATCCTATTTACTATTTCTTAAATAAGATCGTTTCTATAGGCACATCATTGTTCTTTGTAAGTAGTTTTACGTTGTTGCGTTTTAATTTCAGCTTTTTAAATCCAGTAAGTTTCTTTGCTTTTATAAAATGGTCGTCAAAAAATAATTTTAACATCTATAACTATTTTTCACTTCCCGACGTTGCACTTACCTATACTATTTAAATCATTATAGTTATTAAAATACGATTTTTATAAGTAAAACCTTTACCTCACAAATTCCTAAAATTCTACAACTTTTTGATATTCCTAGGTATTTTCGGAAATATTTTATAGAATATGTATTTCGATGTCTTGTTTTAATTTCTACTTTTAAACAACACAAGTCAAAAAAATGTTTCTGGGTTTATTTAAAAAATTTCTATTTGTATAGAAAAATGTTCAAAACTTCAATAAATTTTGCTTTTCTTGTGTTGATAGCAGTAATATCGTTTAAAAGCACTGTAGAGCGAGGACCCTTATTTACAGAAAAAAACTTTCAAGAAAATGGAAAAGAAGTTCTTCAGGTTGTGTTACAAAATTTTTCGAATTTGTGCAAAAAGAAAAAAAAAGTGCTGTATTTAAACAATAAAATAATCCTTTTTAACCAAAAGGTATTAAACGTTTTAGAGGATAGCAATGAGTGAAAAATATGTAATTATATAGTAAAATCAATCCAATCTATTCAGAAAAAGCTTAAATAGTATCTATAAATTCAGCTTCGCAAGGATTTCCTTGGATAAGAGTGAGGTTGATAACTCCAAGTAAAATTTTCAGGAAGTTTATCTGTTCCTTACTTGTTAAAAGTTTTTTTAAACTTCTTCTTCAAATGTATTCAACTTTTTTCTTAACTTTCCCAGTATTGAGATGACTATGACTATCCAAATAGAAATTAACTCACGGTTAATATTGACTTTTTTCTTAAGGGAACATTTTTTTGATAAAGAAAAAAAAAATCAAACTATTTAACAAAGCAAATATTTGTCTTCAAATGAGTTTTAATAAATCTATCAAAATTGCATAGTCATATCTTAGGCTCAAAACTACTGTTGACCTGTGTTAACTTGTGGTTATATGAATGTCCCAAACTACAAGAATTTAAATAATTCGTTTTTTTTCTAACCAAAATATTGCCGCTTCATTAAAAAATAATACTTTTCCAATTCAATTCAATGGTTTTTCTCTAATTCACAACCACCCTATATTGAGATAATGGAAAGAAAACTGTCCGTTTAATAATAGAATAAAATTATTCATAGCATCAGGCATGTTCTGTTCAGTTCATATTCCTATAAAAATACAATAATGTAATATAAAATCTGGGTGTGGGTAAAGCACAAAAGCACACTTCTATGATATTGATCGCCGATGTCAAATCGCAAATACACTTTTCCGTGACATGGATGACACTTGCTATCTGGGCAATAAACTTTCCAAGCTTATCACTTTTAAGTTCTCATTAAAAGTAAATTTTATTGCTATAAAAAGCGAATGAATCGTATATATATAGCTGCTTGCCTTCCTTTATAACTATACAACACTATATAATGTTGGTAATAAAACGCAACGTCGCGACTTCAGACTTCAGAATCTCTTATACCTAAGTTGTTTAAGAGTTAAGGTTGGTAAACAAATAAGAATTTTTGTCAAACTTAATTTAAAGTTAAGAGTTAAAGACGTGCACACAAAATTATTCAATTCATGAATATTCCTACAAAGAACTAAATAATATACTCATTTCATACTATACATGACTCTGCGCAATTCAAAGAAAATCCAAAAACATGTTCCTCCAATTAAGACCCAATAAAAGGATTTAAAACAATAAAATCCTTTGAAAAGTCGATATGTAGATCCGGATTTTTATCATGCGAAACCGTAAATTATATAGAAGTAAAATTGTATGAGCGCAAATAGTCATGGACGAGAGTATATACATTTCTACTTTTGGGTATGTAAAATTGTTGCTGGAAAATCAGAGAAAACAAACCGGGACAACTGGATTATTGGCTTTCGTACGGGCTGAAAAATCTATTTTTGGAACGTAATTCTCGGGCGTTTGGTCATTCTAAAGGCATTTCCGGAACAAAACAAGCGACACTCATCTGGATTCGTTGTATCTTGCATATGGCCGCCATTCAATAAAAACGAAATAACACAATGAGCTACGCTACCAGAAGTGGATGTAGGTATACCTTTAAGTACGACAAAAAGGGTTAGAATAAAATCCTTTTTTTCATTTTTATCAATAGACACAAATTTTACTTTTGTTTAGATTGTCCAACCATATTTTTATGACAAAAGGACAGAAAAAAAGGCAAAAATTGAAATCGCAAACACAATACAATGCCGCCTTCAGGTTCTCTATTTAGGTATACTCCATAGCTTGGTTTTGAATTGTGAAGATTGAAAAATCTCGCGCAACAGCAACGATAATATGGCGACGCACGAAGATTGTGTTAGAGACCCATTGTCAACCCGTCTGTTTTTTTTGTTTTGTTTTTATGACCACACGAGAGGAAAGTCCTTATCTAGTTCTTGGTGCTTGGTATAGCCTCAGTATTCTATTCTTTTCCTCTATTTTTTAACATGAATTTATGGCGGTATAGAGACTGTGGGTTTAGATGGAAAAACAAAATTATTCACGCACACAGTTTAAATATTGCATGGCAAGCAACATAGATGCGAAGCTCAACAAAAGGGTTCATTGGTTTATTTTTGTTATTTTCTCGGGAAGGATTGTGTCGTGTTGAGAATTTTTAGCGAACTCTGTTACTTTTGTATACCTATGTATATACAAAGAATGTTTTATATGTATGTACCTTTTTCAAAAAGGCAATCATATAAAAAATTGATATATGAGCTGAGCAAGTCGACTATACTGACCTTGGGCGAATTGATGGCTATTGCATAAAGGCGATATGGTAAGTTATATGTAGGTAAGTCAGTCTTCTTTATATATGGACTGTATGGCAGCTGCAATTTTTTGTCTTCTCAAAATGTCATTGTATGGGTTTTTTTGTTGTTATAAGACCGGTGTTTTGAAATTCAATACCTTAATGGATATAAGTTAGATTTTGTAAAGGGTAACACCTTGAAGGGAAAAAAAATACAACGCAAAAAGCTTATCAATTATCCAGCTTAGTGTCTATACTTTAGGGAATTATTCCTTATCTAAAAGCGAGTTTTATGGACATTTTGTTTAAACGTTGATGGCGAATATTACAGGAATTGACTTTTATGACAGATACCTTATGTTTTATCATAAATGCGGCTGTTTTATAAAATTAAAGTTTATAAGTTTTTATATATGTAAGTAAAACTTTTATCTTTTCCAAATTTGGTTTATTTAAAACTTTAAAAATGCTTGAATAACGTATTTACTGGCTATTGATAGTGTCTTACTAAACTAAGCCAATATCGATATTTAAAGAGTCGATATTAAGTCTACCTTTTATCGAAAAAAAAAACGTTACTCAAGTATCTGCCTCAAATGGATTCACAATAGCTCATTTTGTCACTTCAGATTTCCAAGTTCTACAATTTTAAAAGGGTTAAGTCGCATCTTCAAAGTGGCAAATTCGCAAAGTTATCACATCCTAATTTCCGAATTTAGTACAAAAGGTCGATTGTGGCATGGCGGGCCATTCTGTATGAACTAAAGGCCGCCCACCCAAATCCATGTCTTAATTTTGGTAAAATAATGTTTTTGAGTCGTGACTAAAATAAAGTTCAAAGACTCTCAACTTCTAAAAGTCGATAATCCACACTTAACTGAGAATTATAGGATGTTTTCCGAAAATGAATCAATTTTTTAATTGCTGAGACGGTTGAACATTATGTAATCTGTAAATAATCACAAATGTGTGTGCAGAATTCTTCTGGAACTTATTTTATTAAAAAAAAACACACTGTTTGGGCAGCAAGTTTTCAATGTTTTCCAAAGTTGTCCAAGCTTAAAATAACTCATTTCGTTCCGCTGACTTTTTTTGTCAAGATTTCTAGCAGGTGTTCAAAACTTTACAAAATGCTGGTTGTTAAAAATGTTGTATAAGTGTAAATTATGAATTATTTTTTTTTTGTTATATTATTTATTTATTTAATCTACAAGCAATACGCTGTAGTATTCTCTATAATGTGAATCCTTGGCCTGGTTAGTGAAGTTCTCCCAATATTTTGTGTCGAGTTTCGATAGAAGATAGTTAAACTGTCGTTTTAAACGTGTTATATCTTGCAAATCAAAATCAAACGCTTCACTCACAGAATCCGACAAGCTTATCCACGTTTGTACGAAATTCAGCTTATTTGAAACTAAATGCCTCAAAACTTTGTTTACTAGCCTTGAAGCATCCATTTGTAGTATTTTTACAACATAATCAAAATGGGTCCTAAGTGTGTCGATAAACATCGGTGGAATTCCAGTTTCAATATGTAGCATGTAGTTCGGCGTTGTTGAAGGAAGAGCAAAAATTCGTTTTAAAAAGAACCAGAGTAGTTTTTCGACATCCTCATACTCCTTATGGCCCCACACTTGCGCGCAGTACATCATAATAGACTTTGATACAGCTTGAAATAATTTATATTTGTCGGAGTGGTGAATAGTTTTATTTCCAATACATTTTTTCCACGATATGCATATGGCTGCCTTTGCCTCCTGGAGTTTTGCTTTCACTTGTTTTTTTATACACAGGTTACTCGATATTATCATCCCCAAATACTTGATTTCTTTCACGACACTGACTTCTTCTCCTTTGTATTTCCACTCCTCGTTACTAGCATATCTCCCCCTACCTTTTTCTGAAAATCATAATTTTTGATTTGCTGAGATTGACTGCTAGGTTCCAAGTATTACAGTATTCTTCCAATCTAGAGATCATTTCTTGGAGTTGAACAGGAGACTCGGATAATATGACGATGTCATCCGCATACAGTAAAACTGGAATGCTCTCCTCAGCAAATTTCACGCTTGTTCCGAGGGACTCGACAATATCATCTATAAAAAGTGTGAATAAAAGGGTACTCAACGAACATCCTTGCTTTAGACCCATTGAAGACCTGAATTCGTCAGATAGGGTTTCACCGTCCCACACGGAAATAGCATCTTTTCCATACAACGCCTTCAAAATAAAAATAATTTTGGAAGAGATACCATAATTGGCAAGTTTCAGAAACAAAGCTTCTCTGTCGATGCTGGTCGAAGGCTGCTCTAAAGTCCACGAAGAAGGCATAGAGTTTTTTCCCACGATGAAGGTAAGTTTCAGCAATATTTAAAAGAACAAAAATTTGGTCCGTTGTAAAGTAGCCAGAACGAAATCCTGCTTGAAATTCACTAAGCTTTGAATTATCATGTACCCAGGTGGTCAGTCTTCGGAATATCATACTGGCGAATAATTTTATGGACGCGTTTAAAAACGATATTCCACGGTAGTTTTCTGCAATGGATGGGTCTCCTTTTTTAAAAAGCGGAAAAATGATTGAGGACAGGAAATTCGCTGGAATAGAACAAGTCCTAAAAATTCCATTGTAACACCTTAAAAGCTCAGATATAAAACTGGGAGCGGCATACTTATATACGTATACTTCCGTATACAATAAGCATTTACAGTACTTAAAGATAATAAACATAATAAAAAGGAGCGGATCCAGGTGGCCATCTTGGTATGCACACTGAGTATGTGTCTCCAATTTCAACTTGTAGTGTTCTACAAGATAGATATGCCAATAATCAACGCAGAAAGTTAGAATTAAAACCAAAAATTTCAAGTTTTTTCAGAAGTGTTTGGTGGTTCACAGAAACAAAGGCTTAACTTAAGTCACTGTATACTGCGTCCTCTTGAAATTTTTGTTCCAAAGCATTGTTGACTTACGAAGTGAAATTGGTAACAGATGATCGACCGGAGACAAAGTCATTCTGTACTTCAGTTAAATATTCACTTGCAAGAAAATCAAGCTTAGTTTTTTACAATACTTTCAAACAATTTGAGAATTACAGAGAGCTGACAAATATTTTGTATGTACTTCATTTTGAGAACCTGATTTATAAATTCGTACCAAGTAAGAAAGTTTCCATTGTTCAATAAAAATACCTTCTTGGAGAGATTTGTGAATATGCTAAGTAAAGGAGTACTGATCACAACAATTTTTTAACACTACCAAAGGAATGCCGCCTGGACCGGAACTATAATAAGACTGAAGTGATTTCAATGCGGAATTAACTTCAGCACTACTTAATTACAAAGAGCCAATACAAATCCTAAATTTTATTGAGGTAAAGAGAATTAAGAGTAGTACCCGTTACGTGATGGTTAGTGCATATAGGACTGTCACGCTAGAATCCTTGGGCTTAATCTCTGTCTGTACCACCTAACTTTTTTTTCACGCAAGGAACTGACAAGGTCTCGAAGAGTAATTCTCTTCATGAAAATTGCTTCATTGTTGTAAGTCACAAGGCTTTAGTTCTCTATATGGTTGGTTTCGCCACCTAATTTATTTCTTTAGTATTTAAAAACAGTGTTTTGAGACACACTATTTTTGGTCATACATAATGAGAATATTTTAAACTAGGCCTTAGAAACATATAGCATTATGATCATACATTAATGATACAGAAATAAATACAGTGTTTTGGCCTTTCTAGTTTATATACCTATAATTTGAATGAAAATTAAAAAAACTATGTGAGAATCAAGCTCTTAATAACCACCGTAAAAACTTAAATTAAAACACTTGTAGGTATTATAGGTAGGTAGGTTATTATAGCTCGAACCAAAAAGCTAGTTGCATCAAAAATGAAAGAAATTTTAGTTTTTTAATCAATCCATCAATTGAATATGAATATGAATATGAATGCCGATTGTGTTAAACTGAACTTTAAATTTCATTTATTTTATAATTTATAATTTATAGCTTAGATCTATATAACCAGAATACAATATTTTTGTGCCTGGATAACAAAAACAACCTTCATTTGGTTTTTGAATTTGATTTTCTAAACTTTGTTGGAAAAAGCTGTTTTATTAAAAATTAACATTTTTTATCAACAGATCTGCGACTTCTTCGTTTAAAATTTCTCTAGATTTCGTTCCAAAATCTTTGTTTTACATAATTTTCCTACTATTTATACTTATCTCAAAAATCAAAATTAATAAATTACATAATTTTAAACAACACCGAACTAATTAACATAATAAAAAATAACAAACAAAAATAATATCGAAGATCAAACACAAATCATGACACAGTATATAGTGTAGGCGTTAAGGTTCACAAACTTTTACAAAACTTTCCATCAACAGCTTTAATTTTAAATTCCATTATATCGGTAATTTAAACAAAAACAAAACTTCATACACTTAAAAAACACAAAAAACTTTTAAAATTAATTGATTTATTTCAATAAATGTAACAGAGAACCATATTCTTGAGAAACCATTATTTTACAATCAATTCGCCATAAAACTCATTATGGCTTCCCTTCAATAAAAATCATTTTATTAATATCACACCTTGTCACATTTCAAGTTTCAGGTAGAAAAATAAAATGAAACTAAACTAAGGAAAGAAAGAGATAGCCTGGCTATAGTCTATGGTATATTGGATTAACGCTTTACTCGAATGAAAGGTGTGCATCACCGCAAAATGGTCAATGGATCTTCTATACCTATTCCTAGCTATGTACACTTTGTGTCGGCCATCATCCATGTCGGTGATTCGATCTGGATGATTGTCAAAGAGCAAAAAGGGGGCAACAACAACTATAAAACTCAGAAGACGTATTCCAGTAAAATATAATAATAACAATAATTGGATTATGCCTTCCTTTACCTACCTAGAAAGATGTGAACCTGAACTCAACTGAGCTGAGAATGATTTTTTTTTGGAAGTCCATTTTTCCCACCCTTCTTGTTGAAGAGTCCTACCTACAGCTACAGCTCAACCATTGCTGCCGTGGCGTTCGTCGTTGGAATGCTGTAGGTATTTGCGTTCTTATTGCGGCATCATCCCTTGAACAAAACATCATCTTAATGGCATCCACACCCCATTTGAATGCAGAGCAACACACAGGCTTGTATATCAAATCCAGTTATAGCTATTATTGCCTCATTGTATCTGTCTGCAGCAATATCCTTAGTATTATAATGAATGACAAACATGGACTAAAAATTCTGCATTTTCTATAAGGGATGAATATATGGTATAGTAGCAGCGTTGGACGACGACCGACGCGACAGTACGGTGGCGGCTCGGAGGCGCGGTGCGGCGCTTGCATTTATTTTGATTATTTGAATGACCAGAAAATGCATTTGGTTGATAATAAAAATAATACAAATTTCTCGAGCGAGAGAGAGAAACATTTTAAGCGAAACAAGTTTTGAATCAACAAGCGATTGGCAGAGCTGATAGCATTTAAAATGGAAATAAAAGCACTTAATTCGCAGATAAATATGCCATTCAATGTTCGGTCTTAATCGGACATAAATTTAGTTGAGGACCAAACACCTTTTAGGAGGCGGTGCGCGGTGCGGTTCGGTTATGGTGGAACGAGTATAGGTATTATAGTGATTCTGTTGAGTTATAAGAGTTATAAGCTATATCGTATTATAACTATATACTTACGGGTGACAAGTATTTTTGTTTTTTTTTTTTTCGAACAAGTTTTCATCACATTTTTCTGTTCGAAGCTCATTTGATGGCCACGAACGGATCTTATGTTGAATTGATTATGCGGCACATTTTTTTTATTTTGCAACGAATGAATTTATAACTGATGTTGATTGTAAATTTATTACCATGGAAAACGAATTTAATTGGACATCTAGACGGGTTTTGTTAGATTAGGTTTATTATTTCTTTGTCTATGGCAAATGAAATTGATATTTGTTTCCACAAGGAAACCAGATCATCTACATACATATATATTTTATAACAAATATACAGGAGTGAAATAGTCAAGAGAGAGGCCTGCAGTACTTATAAGAACGCCCTTTGGTACTTTTGTAAATGTGTAATATATTTTTTTAAAAGCAAGATATATCTGAAAATTTTCAACGGTGTAAGGAAATTTTGAAACAAAATCTGAAAATGCGCTTTTCTAGATTACACACGTTATTTTACGAAGCACAGGGTTATCCATTTTGCGGTTTCTAAAGTAAATACATATAAAACACATATAAAATATTTGCTTTTCATATACAATAAGCATTCATAGTACTTAAAGATTAACAATATCACTAACGAACATTATAAAAAAGAGTGGACCCAGGTGGCTACCTTGGGGGACACCTGATGTACACTGAATTTTCTTTGAGTATGTGTCTCAATTTTAATTTGTTGTGATCTACAAGATAAATATGACAACAACCAACGAAGAAAGTTAGAATTAAAACCAACAATCTCAAGTTTTTTCAGAAGTGTTCGGTTGTTGGTTCTCAGAATCAAAGGCTTTACTTAAGTTAGTGTGTATTGCGTCCACTTGAAATTTTCGTTCCAAAGCATTAGTGACTTACGAAGTGAAATAAGTCAAATTGGTTACAGATGATCGACCGGAGACAAAGCCAGGCTGTACTTCAGTTAAATATTCACTTGTAAGAAAATCAAGCTTAGTTTTCACAATACTTTCAACCAGGCACGTAGCCAGGGGGGGGCTAGAGGGGCTCAAGCCCCCCCCGAAATGATTTTTAAAAATAATATTTGAACAAAAGTTTGTATATTCTCTTATTAGTTCCTCACTACTTATGTATATTGTTCTGAAATCATGTTGCTTTAATAAATGTTTATCCCACAAATATTATAAACCCGTCGAAAACGACGGTGCATTATCTATCATACGCCACATCAGAAAAGCAGATAGTGGGGCTCTATCCTTAACTCGGCCTACAAAAAAGGATGGAAATTTAAGAGCACTTCTGCGTTTTAGAATTGAGTCTGGGGATACGAATTTAAAACACCACATCGTAACCAGTTCAAAAAATGCAACCTATATAAGCCCAGATATCCAAAACGAAATCTTGGATATATGCTCTGATAGTGTCACCAGAAAAATATCTAACCGGGTTATAAGATCGAGTTGTTTTAGCATTCTGGCTGATGAAACAATGGATGTTTCTGGCACTGAGCAACTTTCAATATGTGTCCGATATGTTGACTGCTGTACAGAGCCCACGAAAAGTATGCTTCGGGAAGATTTTGTAGGTTTTATTCCTGTTGATGACCAAACTTCTGAAAACCTGACTAAAACCATATTGCAGCGATGTCAGGAACTACATCTAGATATGAACAAGTGTGTTGGCCAAGGTTATGACGGAGCGGCAAATATGTCAGGCCACTTAAGTGGAGTACAGAGTAGGATAAGGCAACAGTATCCAAATGCCAGATATGTTCACTGTGCAAGTCATCGCTTGAATCTGGCTCTGTCTAATGCCATGTCAACACCCTCGATTCGCAATTGTCTTGGTGTAGTAAGCGAAATAGCTAATTTCTTCCGAAACCATTCAAATGCAAATAAGACTTTCCAAATCGCCATCCAAAAATACGCATCAGAAAGCAGAAAAAAACGACTTTTGCGCCTTTGTGAAACAAGGTTTATTGAAAGGCATGACAGCATTCTTTCATTTGTAGAGCTCTTCAAATGTATTGCTATTAGTCTTGAAGAAATATCCACCAAGACGTGGGCAATGTCTTCAAAAGCATCAACTCTGTTAGCAGCAATTCAAAGAACTGATTTTCTGGTAAGGCTCATGGTATGCGAAAAACTTTTTAGTTTAACGCTACCCTCATCAATTTTCCTTCAAAATGAATCTTTAAATTTCGTATCTGCAATAAATCACACGAGAAACTGCCAGAGACTTTTTCAGAGACGCTTTTTAATCCGCATCACAACTTGCCAGGGATTTATTTGAAGTCAGCATAACAATTCCAAGGCTTTCTTTGAAACAAACAACGCGCTCTAATCCAGAAACATCATGTCCAGAAGACTATTTTAGAGTTTCTATACTTATTCCCCGTCTAGATTCTCTTATACAAGATCTTACTGACAGATTTATGGTCAACGAGGATGTTTTACTATCATTTCAAGCTCTGCTTCCAGGTTTTGCTGCCGCTAATCGAGTAAATGAAATGGAAAATCTAACACTCTACTTCGATAACGCAATATCCTTGTCAGCTGTTAAAGCGGAGTACATACTCTGGTGCGAAAAAATTTCATCGATGGATCCCTCTTCCGATGTTCTGAAACTGCTAGATATATGTGACAAGACCTACTTCAGGAGCATAAGCTACTTGCTTACAATTTTGGCCACACTACCAGTTACAACAGCTAGCGTTGAAAGAACCTTTTCAACGATGAAAAGGATCAAAACAGTATCCCGAAGCGTTATGGGCCATCCAAGACTAAGCGCACTTGCAATGCTGTCTGTTCACTCAGGTATTGATGTGGATCCAGATGAAGTGATCAACATTATGTCTAAAAAAAAGACAAGGCGTTTATTGCTGTAAAAATCCAAACTATTTATTTAATTAAATAAAAAAAAAATACAAACAAAAATAAAACATTTACATTATGTAGTTTTTTTTAAATTTTTGTATATAGAATTACTTCTTCGAAATTGAACAAGCCCCCCCCGAACCGAAATCCTGGCTACGGGCCTGCTTTCAACGATTTGAGCTGAAAATACCCCTTTAAATTTGTACTTCATTTTGAGAACCTGATTTATAAATTGGTAAAAATACCTTCTTGGAGAGATTTGTGAATATGCTAAGTAAAGGAGTACAGATGGAATCACAACAATTTTGTAACACTACTAAAATTACACACGTTATTTTACAAAGCACAGGGTTATCCATTTTGCGGTTTCTAAAGTAAATACATATAAAACACATATAAAATGTTTGTTTTTAATGATGTTTGTTTTTCATTATAAAGTTTGAACGTTGACTTTACATCATTTTAATGACCACCACGCGAATTGTTGCAAGCATCGATTGTTTTGAGGTAATTTTCGACAGATTTTCGACAGATTTTGGGCGGTATCTCAGCCATAACTTGACGAAGGTTGGGTTTTAAGGGCGCAAGAGTTAAAGGTTTATCTACATAAGTTTTTCTTATCCATATTCGCTCGAGTTGTGTGGCATGTGGCACCATGTTGTTGAAACCACATATCCTTCAAGTCGTTTCCATTGTCGTTTTTGAAGAAGAAAGGTCCAATCACACCTCCGGATAAAAGACCGCACCAAATAGTGACTTTTTGTGGATGGAATGGCCTCTCTTCAATTACTTGAGGATTCTTAGAACTCCAAATACGACAATTTTGTTTATTATCATATCCACCCAGTGAGAAATGTGCTTCGTCGCTGAAGAAAATGTTATTCGAAAAATCGCCATCCACTGTCTGTTTGTTCAAGCACCCATTTGACGTATCTACGACGTTGTGAATGGTCAACTGGCTTCAGTTGTTGTGTGAGCTGGTCTTTATATGGATGTAAGTGTAGATCAAAATGTAAAATACGACAGTCCTAATTAATGAGAACGTTGAGGAATCGACAAGTTCGGGTCTTGGGCAATACTTTCACTTACAGCAGCGATATTTTCAGTGGTACGAGCGAAACGATTATGCACATGCACTGCACAGGCCTTATAATATCTGTAACCAATCTAGTCTCTTAAAATTTCTTCACAATTTTGCCAATTGCTTGCGTAGTTGGACGATTGTCTAAACCATAATCTCCTCTTAAAGCACGATATGTGGCTATGGCAGAATCAATATTTTTTTTACTAGGTTTTAACAATTTTAATGCTTTGTGCCATAGTTAAGCGAACCAACTGATTTACATTGAAAATATTGGTTTAACAACTTAGTTTGACTGATGTCGAATTCCAGCCCTATACTTTTGAAACCGAAAATTGGATAACCCGTTATATTTCCGTGCATTTAAGTCCTTAATTTTTAAGGGATTTTTCAATGCTAGGTCTCATTTTGAATAGCCCACAATTTGGGAAGCTATTATCCTTTGACATTGACGAGTGCAAAGTACACCATTGCTTAAATTGGAGTAACGCCCTCTTCAACAACGCATTGAAATTTTTAGAGTTCAGTACAAATATGGTAAAAATTTTGTAGTCATACGTGTGCGTCGTAGTCACTTATTCATGCCCAGGTTTGACAATTCCTCCTCGATCCTTCGAATAAAACATTCAAAAAAGATATAAATGCTTAGTTTATAAACAGAATTGTCGTTTTTGGGGCTGGGAAAATGCAAAAATGATTGTTGAAACGTTTTTTTATCTTCAACGTGTTTGGTGTTTTTTTTTACTTGCCGGTGTTATTGGACCTTATTTATTAGAAAATGAACAGTTGCTTTAAATGAATTGGCCAGAATTTTCTATTTGCAAACCAATCAAAGAGATGATCAAAGTACTGAACAACAAGATATTGTAATTTAACGTTTTAAGACTTTTTTCTTTAAGCCACGTGAAGTGTAAGGTCTCTGCCAATACTAAAAAATTGATTTAAGACCTTAAGGAAGGAATTTTTGGAAGTTATCAAGAAGGACATATACAGCTGCAAATATAAAAATTGGTCATGGTCATTAAAATAAACATCCATTGATTTCTCTTAAAAAATACTCACTTTCTTTAAATAAAACCTCATGTTGGAAAATTGTGCAACTAAACTTCAGCGGATGTTTTCTTCGAGTAATAGAAAAAACTTAACTTTTCCTGCAAAATGACTATATTAATATTTTCAAAATTAAATAAAAAAATATCTATTTGATATATTGTTTTATTTGAAATATTAAACCACAGACTAATAATGCCGATTTCAATTTTTGCACATTATGTCATCGAAATGTCTTTTGTCGAGTTGCACGCACTGTTCAAAACGTGCAGTAAACTTCAATTGCGCTGATTTCTCGACGAATGTTTTCTTTTAGGTTCAATAGAGAATGGGGAGATTGTTGCTGTAAACTCTCTCTTTGAGGTAAGCCCCATAAAAAAAATCGATTTGGGTTAAGTCGGGGGACCTCGGTGGCCACGGGATGTCCCCAAAGCGACTGATAAGTTTTTGGGGGAAAACTTCGTGAAGCAAATTTATCGTATCTCTAACCGCGTGTGGTGTGAAACCACGTGCGCGATGAAAACGCTGGATAAGCTTGCAAGTTCAGCAAAAAGAAATCCATTGTTATACGTCAGTAATTGGCACCACTGACATTTGATGCCTGGGCCCGAGCATTCTCGAAGAAAAATAGTCCAATTGATAAGACGCACCAAATAGTTACCCTGGGCAATGCAATGGCTTTTGGTGTTTCAGTCGAGAGTTACGGGTTTTTGGAGACCAGTAATGACAGTTTTGTTTATTAACGTGTTCGTTTAAATGAAAATGAGCCTCGTCGTTCCAATTGTGATCCACAGTAGAAAAACACTCTAAAATCTTCAGACACATTTTTTTTGGGTGAAACTTCTATTGAGTTCTTGAACGATTTGAATTTTGAATGGATGGAACTTTAAATCCTTTTTTAAAATTTCATGAATAATCGCTCTTGGAAGTCAGAGTGAGTCTGCCCTTTTCCGTATCGAAAGTCGTATATTTTTACGAAAACTCTCTTCAACCACTTCCGGAGTCTTTGAAGATCACTTGGGCCCTGGCCGTGGAGTGCTTAGCTCATAGTCGAAGAAGGTGCGCATTTAAGTTTTATCTAGTTACAAACTAGGTCTAATAAATTTAAATAAGATGTTTAAACACCTACATAAATAAGATTTATGATATAACAATATTGTCAAATTAAAAGTTTTGGTTCTTTTGCACCAAACCAAACCCAAACATTAAATTATTTAGAATGTCATCTCTCAAAAATTTCTTATTTTTGAACCCTCTTTTTTCAAACAATAGGTATTTAAAATATTGAGCAACTTTAAGTAAACTTTAAATTGGGTAACTCTATGTCTTGTCATAAATTCTTTTGGTTGCATTTCTAAATTAACGATATCATCTGCTGCTAAATACTTTTTAACAACATTAAAAAGGCTAAACAAAATCAACCATCTGAAATGACTATTATGCATTCAGTCTCTGTCGTTCCCGTCTTTGTGAATTAAAAACTTTTGCAATCTCGTTAAGCTTTTCCTTAGCTCAAAGTTTTGTATATACCTATGTATCTACGTATTTATTGTTCTATACCCCAATCTACTTAACTACCATAGCAACAAAAGGATTTCCTCTTGCAACCAGCAGTTTCCTTGGTGAAGATAACGCTTTTTCAGAATATAGCAACAAAGAAATTCCTTGATAGTATACGTCTATAGAATGCGAATAGGGTAGGGAAAGGATATACAAAAACTCATACAGAAATCCTATTGTGTGGTATAAATGACAAAACAACCACATTTCCACTACCTCCCCCTCCTTCTTCTCCTCTTCAACATCACTTCGCAGTCCTTGTCCGCAAAGAACAAAACTATCCTCTTCAATCTATTTGCTCTTAGCCAGCTATATATGTAGATCCAGCTAAACTGAGTGAATGTAAAATGGCTAAATACCAAGTCCTCCTCAACCTGCAAGACCCAGCATCAAGAGATATGGAAAACTCTGGTGAAGCTGCTGCCTAAGGAGGTGTTCGTTTTACACAAAACCGAGGCGAGGCTTTCAACTTGCCAGACATCTTTATGATCCGACATGGTGGTACCCTTGCTTCCTTTTTTCATATTCTTAAGTACACAGCATCTCCTGTTCCGTTGCGTCTCTTTCACGTTCCACAAAATAATATAACGCTTGGACCCCCCAAGCCCCAACTACCGTTTAACTTTGGAACAGAGCATACCGATGCTGATGTGCAAAGTGCCAAGGCTATGTGGATGTGCTCATCTCTGCAACTAAAACACTTAAATAATGGGGCACATTCCAGGACAGAAGACGGGTGAGTAGGTGGGCGAGCCAGAGCTGGGTGGTAACGATGAGTGCTGGCTGCGCTGATGCTGATGTTGGATGCTGCTGCTACTTGGGTATGCCGAGTGAGCGCAAAACAGGACCTAGGGAAACCCTTGCTAAAATAATTGATTCTGGTTCATTAAAATGCGCAATATACCGAAATAAATGTTCTATCTATATGTAGAGTATGATATTTTTCCCCTCTTTTGTTTGGTTGGGTTTTATCCTATGCCATCACTATCACATCCTGTCTAACTTGGGCGGTATATACGGTATCTATCTACAGCTTTGTATATTATTATTGTTGTCTAGGGTATGGCATTAGATTCGCCCGACCAACTTATACCACCTTCTGGCTCAGCACTAAAGGGTATTTTGAGAATTCAGGAAAGCAATTTAACGTTGATTCGTTCCTTCGCTTGTTTCTCTTGACAAAACAATACGAGAATTCAAATGTTTTGTGGTGTGATATTTTTTGGGCAGCCATCGCCTCTATCTGGTCATATCAAAAAATTTCACAAACGATATTAGGTTATAGCAGCAGATATGGTCGTCAGTTGGTGGTGAAAAAAAGAATCTAACAAGATAATAATAAACAAGTACAATTGATGTGCAAAGTATACATTGACACGCACCCTTGAAAGCACACTCGGCAAATAAAATTAATTTTATTAAAAAGGTAACTTGATAATATTGAGGCCGAAAAGATATGAGAAGAGTTTTTGTATTAAAATGCGCTCTTTATAGGTACATTGTACATTGACGACAGTCTGTAAAATACTTTCACATTTCCATAGCGAGTTGGCAGAATGCTGTTTAGAAATAAATGACTCTGTAAGTATTAAAAGTTGTGTATGATTTGAAAGGAATTTTCTTAATGATGGATGAAATAATAAGAACTTCCTTTGCCTTTGGTATGATGAGGTATTTAAATCATTAGTTTTTCTTGTATGGGCAAAATTTTAATTAAAAATTTAACTCTTCTGTGTCGTTGTATCTGATTTTTTTTTCTTAAATTGAATTTTAATTTAAAATTGAATTGAATTAAAAGACACTAAGAAATTATATAAAACAGAGTTTTAATAACGTTATTAAAGACGGTGATTCATTACAATTAATATTCTAAATGGTAATATTTGTTTCGCTCATAATTATTAAGTTCCATGTTATTTTTAACAAGGCTTATAAATAAGTTTTATTGCTTTTTCATCGTGATTTGGTTATAAGATGATTAAACCAAATCAGGTTATATAATTGAAACAATCAGTGAAGAAAAATCAAATCTATACTAATCTATACTTGATTATTAATATTATAAAAGCGAAAGTAACTCTGTCTGTCTGTTCCTCAATCAAGCCTAAACTACTGAACCAATTTGCATGAAATTTGGTATGGAGATATTTTGATACCCGAGAAAGGACATATGCTACTTTTTACCCCGGGAAAATGACGTATTCCCGTGGCCGATCGCTTTCACGCCTAAACTACTGAACAGATTTAAATGAAATTTGGTAAGGAGATAGTTTGAGACTTAAGAAAGGACATGAGTTACTTTTGACCTCGGGAAAAGAACGCATTCCCATGGGAAAAATTACTTTCCGGGGAATCTGATCGCTTTCGCTCCTAAACTACCAAATATCGGAACATCTTCTAATAAGTTGAGATTGAAGGTTGGTGTTCCAGTCCTGTTAATGAGAAATTTTGACGTATCAAAGTTATGTAATGGTACACGACTACATATTACTCACCTAAGACGAAATATTATAAAAGCTATAATCATGACTGGATAGCAAAAGGAAAAAATGTTTTAACGCCCCGCATTAAGATAATTCCAACCGATTTGCCGTTTCAGTTTAAAAGAGTGCAGTTTCCTCTGAAAGCAGCATTTGCAATAACAATAAATAAAGCTCAGGGGCAAACGCTGAAAGTTGCAGGTGTAAATTTGGAAAAAAAACTGTTTTTCCCATGGACAATTATATGTAGAGTGCTCACGAGTTTCAAACCCACAAAATCTTTACGTTCTGGCCAAGGAAGGAAACACAAAAAACGTCTTATATAAAAATGTATTGCAGTAACCTATCTTCTTCTTAAAATGTATTAAACTAACCTAACCTAACCTAACCTAACCTAACCTATGACAATCACACTTAGTATGGCCTCATCCCATCTCGGCACAATTCAAACATACGTACAAAAAAGTACAGCTCAGGTTTTTTCATACTACTATCCAAAAAACCTATCTAATGCGGACGAAGTCGCGGGTAAAAGCTAGTATAATAGAAAGTAAGTATACGCCGTAGTTCACATACCGTTTATTTAATATGATGCATATTTAATGATAGTGCTACAAATATACAACCATTTTTCGTGTATTTTGGTTTCTCATTTAATTGTCCCGATCGCTGTCTTAAAAATAAATAAGTGGACGTAGAAATGATAAATCAAATGTTATGATTGATTTGACGTTTTTTCAGCTGTAATTAATGTTTACTTGAGGAGGAGGAAAGCAATAATATTATTGTACGGTATTTGTGATAATAATGTTTTTGTTGAATATAACATTGTGAAAAATTATCGTAAGAAATTCGTACATTTACCCCCCCCCCCCCCCTCATCCCCCCGCTCATCACCTAAGAGTCAGGACTTTTGGTATGTTAACAACCTAAGCCCCCTGAACAAGTTTCTGAAGGAATCGCTTAGTTACCCGCTCACGCACTCTACACCTCATTCCTTGACTGGACTAAAAGCAGTAAATTGATAGTTATGGGGGAAGATCTACTGATGCTGTCATTCGTAGATTATATGCCAACAACTTAGGTCCAATTTCCATCAACGGGCCGTGTGTCTTAAGCTCTTAGTTCAGTTGGATTGTACGAGTGCAAACCCAAGCAAAGATGCAAAATCCATGATGTTTTTGGCAGACCTTCCGGTTTTTTTAAAGTGTTGTTTGTTCACTATTTTAGGAAAATGTCTCCTTCTTTAAAATAAAACGTTAAAGATTATCTATTGCCCTTGTTTTTAACAATTTTATCCATCCATGCTTAAAAAAATAGAATAGATAAAATGTTCCCAATTTTATAGATGTGGCTTCAAAATTATGACCACTATCAATATTGCAAGAACTTTGAAGACTTTTATCGGAAAACTTCTTAGCTGGTAGAAGCATTTCAAATTGTAAGTAAATTAAATAATTCATGACTTTTTGCTTATAGATTGTATAGATTTACAATCCATTGTAATCTTCATGGTCTAGTTCATAGCCTTTTTTGCATACTTTTGCTGCTATCGAAACGAAACGAAGGCTGCAAAGACAAAAGTGGAAACATCATAGTGGAACCGAAGTCAATGATGAGGATATGGAAGGACCACTTCTACAGACTGTATAACGGCGACAACTCGGCTTGAATGCCGAGCTCTTCAAAGCAGCTGGAGATAATTTGGTTAGGAGCATGCAACAACTTATCTGTAAGATATTGTCCGAATAAAGCATGACCGATGAATGGAACCTTAGTATTAATTTCCCGATTCTCAAAAAAGGAGACCCTCTAAACTACACCAACTATAGAGGAATCAGTCTACTTAACATCGCTTACAAAATCTTCTTTGCCGTAATATGCGAACGTCTAAGGCCCATCGCAAACAACGTAAAGAACATCAAATCGACACCCACCATATTTTCATCAATTTCAAGTCCGCATATGACAGCATCTACAGGGACGAACTGTATAGAGCCATGTCTAGTTTTGGCATCCCTGCCAAACTCGTCCGTTTGTGCAGTATGACCAGGGAGAATTCGAGCTGCTCCATAAAGATTGGAAACAACTTAACAGAACCTTTCGATGTTAAAAAAGGCTTTAGGCAAGGTGATGCGCTGTCATGCGATTTCTTTAACATCATCCTTGGAAAAATAGTACAAAGCTCCCACGTCAACAATAGAGGCACTATCTTTTAAAAGTCTGTTCAATTACTAGCATACGCGTGATGATTAACGGTTAATGAGAGCAAACCAAAGTACATGCTGTGGTCAAGAAAGGACTTACAACACCGACCGACGTCTCGGTCAAAACGTGACCATCGACATTTGAGGTAGTTAAGGACTTCGTCTACCTAGGCTCCGCTATTAACGCAGAAAACAACACCAGCACAGAGATCAAACGAAGAATAACTCTTGCTAACCGCTGTTTCTTTTAGGCTAAGAAAGCAATAAGTGGCAAAGCCCTCTCTCGAGGGACCAAAGTGTCGCTATATGAGACCGTTATATCATCCCCGTCCTGCTATACGGTGCAGAATCATGGACTATGACAAAAGCTGATGAAAGCACCTTGGGTCGTTTCGAGAGAAAAGTTCTTCGTGTGATCTACGGTCCCAGTATGCATGGAAGGCGAGTGGAGGAGAAGATGGAACGACGAGCTGTACGGACTGAACAGCGACGTAGACTTAGCCAGAAGGGTAAAAGTACAACTACTAAGATGGCTGGGTCACATAGAGCGCATGGAAACCAATGCTCCGGCCTGGAAAGTCTTCGAATCCACACCCACATGACAGCGCAGTAGAGGAAGACCGCGAATCAGGTGGCGCGCACAAGTGGAAAGTCACCTCACCCAATTTGGAGCGTGAAACTGGAGACATCTAGCTAGGGACCGAGCTAGATGGAGAAGTTTGTTAGGTGAAGCCCTAGTTCACACAGGACTATAGCGCCACCCTAAGTAAGTAAGTATTGTTGGTTTTTTGTTCCTTATTTTGGGAAAATGTCTTCTTCTAGAAAATAAAACAATAAAGATTATCTATTGCCCTTGTTTTTAACCATTTTATCCACCCATGCTTGGAAGAGCAGAATAGATAAATTGTTCCCAATTTTACAAATGTGGCTTCAAAAGTATGACCATTATTAATTGCCAGAGCCTTTAAGACTTTATCGGAAAACTTCTTAGCTGGTAGAAGCATTTTAAATTGTATACTTATAAGTAAATTAAATAATTGGTGACTTTTTTCTTATAGATTTTATAGATCCAGCGCCTAATTTGTGTACACATTATAATCTTCAGTTTCTAGTTAAAACCTTTACGAAAGTAAACCGTGTGTAATATTTATATAGCTTTTTTTGAATACTTTTGCTATTATCCCTTTTATATTTCGATTACTTGCCTTAAAAAAATCCTGTTTTTATAACTTTCTCTGAGAACCGTATTATTAAATTTGTATTATAAGGATTATAGGGATGAAATGCCAAAAATAACTTAAAATTCAAAACATTCTAAAAACTATACTTATAACATAATTTTTTAACTGGAAAATTAGCAACAAGAATTACAAAAACTACATATTAGTTACATATACTTACATGAATGTGTTCTCAGCCATGTTCAATTTACATAATTAAAACATCCAACTTGAACAAGAAAAATACTTATTCACAAATAACTTAATCACTATCTTACGAACTTATGTACTTACAAATGTTCTTAAACATAAATAATATTATACAACTTAAACTATAAGTACTTCGAATGTATTGAAATCTTAAACAGCCTTGGTAGTTTCTATTTATCCTATAATGAAACTACAAAGTAATTTATGAATGTATTTTTAATTACCAGACCTAAGATATTAAAAAAATTAAAAAAAAAACGAACTTGCAAAAGCAAAATATGCGCCTTATTGCGCCAACCCGAAAGTACTCACTTTATACCCTAAAGCATAAACTCGTAGATACCCATTTTCAAGATAAAAAAGATCTCTTCAGATCTGACATGTTACGCCACACAATCGCTATTATAGTATACAGTCCGAGCACCACCAGACATCGCATAGTTTTCATATCTATTCTCCAATATCTGCAACCTATAACTCAACTGGAAACTTAATTGCTTCTCTGACCATTTAACGATCACATTAAATAGCGCCGAAACAAATAATTAAAGTGGAGTTTAAATATAGTTTAAGATTGATTTTCTTCACTGCCCCACCGACACACCCATTCCATAAGTTCAAGCTTCATGCTACATGACACATGACTTATACCCATGCTCCACAAGGCACATTGAATGAGGCACACATCATACTCGAGTTCCTATCCTCGTACTCTATAGCTGATGGAGCAGAAGAAAAATCTATTTCGCATACTCATGTTTACATTTTGAAAACAAAACAATATAACCCGCACAACTTCTTGAGATTGGGATAGTGTAGTACGTGCATGGCGTTTCGTAAGATGAGAACATCTCCAATTAGTTTACGATATATAGAAAAGACCAGGAAGAAGGCGACGCATGTGCTCGAACGTGCCACATTAGAAATTGCTTTGTTTGCTTGACGCTGAGTAGTTTCATCAACAAAAAATTTATTTGTGAGGAGAAAATTTTTGCTTAGACACACTTAACATCGAACTGTACATTGATTACACTGGGAGAAATAAGCTAGTTAATTAAATTTAATCTAGGGAATTGAATGATGGAAGCAATTTAAAAAAGGTCCGGGGATGCAACTCACACTGATAACTCCAAATTTGTTCCCTATCGATATTTCTTAAGGTTTACAAAATATTAATAACATTTTGTGTAAGAAAAAACCAAAAAGATTGAAGTCAAGTCCATTGGGCCATATTCATAGTTCTTTGATAAGTTCTGATGTTGTCTTTGCTAAACTAAACACCGGTTTACGTTATACATAGACAATTAAAACCCCTTTTTTAACAATTGTCTGGGTCGTGCCCTATCGATATTTCTTAAGGTTTTACAAAATATTAAAAACAACATTTTGTGTAAGATAAAACAAAAAAGATTGAAGTCAATGGGCCATATTCATAGTTCTTTGATAAGTTCTGATTTTGCTAAACTAAACACCGGTTTACGTTATTCATAGACAATTTAAACCCTAAAAATAAACACAACGGAACCTATGTTTGAGCTGTTTTTAAATCTATGAAACGTCAAAAATAAAAAAATAAAACTAATTGAGAAAATAATATTGCAGGACATTTTAATTGAAAACATAAAAACAAAAATTGAATTGTCAATAGACTTAAGCATTTATGTATCAAGATTTTATTTTGCTGGATGTTGGAATAATGGTGCCCAAATCAACCCCTTTGAAACGGATGACGACGATTTCTATGAAAGGTATCAATTCTATAACAAAAACTGCCAAGTTATTATTAACCTTCTAAATGTTGAAGATTGAACTTCAATGAGACGTTTGCTAACATCTGCTAATTTTCAAGTCTTAACAGAGCTAAGATTTTTGGCTCGGAATATTCACCAAAGTGACATAGGTAATGTGACTTTGGAGACTTTCATGGAATTTTTCAACCAACAGTCAGCATAATAGTTTAAGGATTTCAAAGAAATTGCCTCTCCCGGTTGGTTAGAATGAAATTGTACTAGAATGGTAGTAGATTATACCTTAAACCAGTTTCTAACTAAACAGAACTGCCAAATTCTATATGAATAGGAGTTGTGTCTTACCTGGCTGTTAAATTTAGACTCTACATAGTTCAATTATGCTTAGGTTTAAGATATGAACATAAATTTGCCCCAATATCTTCATTTATTCTCAAAATATTTGAATTGAAAATCAATTTAAAAAAAAAACTTTTAATTGTATTTTTTGTATTAAGTTTTTATTTTTTGTAAGAAAACTTTTACTTCGATTTTGTAAAAAATCTTACCAAATGTCAAAAACGTTGTTCTTGAGTTGCATTTCACTGGTAATTTATTTTTGCAAAATATTCGGGGTAGCAAATATTTTGTTCAGTTTTCTTTATTTGTTGTTGTTTTTTTCGAATTTATACCAATTTACAATTGAAAATTTAGAATGAAACAACAACAACTTGTGTGTGCTACCACCAAGTTCATAGGCTGGAGTTATAGCTATTTCACGGGGGCCAACCCGATCATCAGACTCCTTTAGTGGTGCTTAATCGCTTTTTGTTCAATTTAATTTTTGAAGAACTTTTGCCCGAGCTGGGCTTGAACAAGCGACCTAGCGTGTGAGGAGCTAGTGCACTACGCACTACGCCACCGCACCCACATGAAAGTTGTAAGCCAATTACAGGTTTTTTCGTTCTATCGAACTATACTGAACCGATTAGCATTTTTCTAAGTACACACAAGTAATTGTTGTTGTTTTTATTCAGGTTCTTTCTATTTAATTTAATTTAATATAACGTCACAATGTATAATACAAAATTTAATTGAATCCTTATCTGTCAACTTAATGTTTTACTTTTTTTGATTTAACATTGTAAAAAAACAGCCACTCCATATTTATTTGAAGTCGACCTGAGCTGATCAAAATTGGGAAACCAAAACAAATTTGTTTCTTTTTAAAAAGGGCTTAATTTAATTAATAATTATAATTCTTTTTTAATTTTCCAAAAACTCGGATAAAATTTAACATCCCGTTTTCTGTTTTTTGTTATTGAAAACTAATAAAAGCATTAAAATTTAAATCAAACATTTTACTTTATGTCATACAATTCTGTAATAAACTAGTTTCACATTTTTTTTTATTTCAAGTTTAAAAATTAACTTTTCAAAAAATATTCACTCAAACAATTAAATTTAAAAACTAAATTAAAGAATGAGTTTTTGTATTTTTAAAATGCTATAGCATGACCCTGTATGTGTTACCGTTATTATATTATTTTTACTTGCGACAAGTATTGAATTCGTAAAAAAATTCGAATTAGAGATTTTAATCAAACATGACATATCGATGGTTAGGTAAGGTTATAGTGGCTGTCCAAGATGGAAACGGACACACTTAGGCCAGTTTAATGGCCCATTGTGATACCACATGAATCTTGAGGCTTCCTCCTAAGCTCAATGGAACCAGTTTGAGTCCCTTACGAAACGTGAGAGGCTGATTATGCTGATGTGATTTAGATCGCTTAGATCGTTAAAGAAGAATTCTCCCAGGTAATTCTTACGTTTTCGTTTCTTCCTCTTCCTAGTCCATACAGCTTCTGCAAAAGTCATTTGAGAATACGCCTAATATCGATGGTAGAGACGTCGAAAAAAGTTAGAGCCCGTTCACACGATTCGGTATTTTCGCCGTATCGGATATTTTCTCGATTCGGTGTCTTTCGGTTGGTGTGTTCAGACGGTACGGTAATTTAACCGTACACCGTACTCAACCCTACACCGTATTCGGTGTAAAACACAAAAACGACTATATACTACCAATACATTATTCCACAGTAGCCCAGACGAAAAATTACGCACTTTCGGTCAAAATACCGAATCGTCTGAACGCACTGTATGTAAATACATTGCCACTATAAACCGAATCGGTTTTTTTGCCGTAGGACCGAAAACGATTTGCAGTGACAAAACCGAATGACAAAATCGACCGAATCGGTGATTTTACCGTATACGGTTAAATGCCGTATCGTCTGAATATACTCATTTAAATTATATTGCCACTGGCTTATACGGCAAAATCGCCGATACGGCAAAACCACCGATTCGGCATCGTGTGAACGGGCTCTTAGTCTCCCATTACGTCCATCTTTCTGTCTGTCCTCGCACTACATCCGAAACCATAGAGTTCAAACTTGTGAGATGGGATTTTAAGCCAATTCAAGTAAGGCGAATTTTGTTTAAGACTGAAAATAACAGTAGTCTTCATACAAATTTTTTAGTCAAAAATCGTAAATTCGCGTTTTCTCAAAAACGAACCGATAGATTTGTATTAAATTTTTCTTCACACATTTGTTTCTTAATTCTGCATCCTTTATTCAAAAAAAAAAAAATTGTGTATTGCTCCAGAAGGGTAGTTACCCCAATGGAACCGTTATTTTGTTTTTAAGTTTTCTCAATAACTAAATAGCCGATTTCAATATTTTTTCTGCACAAGATCTTATACTGTCTGAATAATATTTTATGATCAAAAATGTCTTTTTTTTTATTTTTAAAAATATATTAAAAATGTTTGTTTTCGAAATTTAATATCTCAAAAACGGGTTATCATTTTTTTACGAAAACCAATTTTCGTATTTTGTTAAAAAAGTTGTCAGTTGAATTATTCTTAAAAATTTAAAAATTACCAACAATATTTTGCATATAATGAAATAGTTTGATTTTAAAATCTGGTTTTGTTAAAGAGATTTTTAGTCGAAAACCAATTTTTACCAATTTAAGTAGCATTTCTTAAAAGTTTTTATTTCTTATATAAATAAATACAATTTGGATGATCGAAATTATTTTGAACTCAATATCTTCCATCGTTCATATCGAGAACCGAACATAAATTTTTATTTTAATAACCTCTAAATAACTGCATACCAAAAATATTTTTAAATTTAAACTGACAAATTTTATATATAAAAAATTAGTAGAAAAAAGAGCGCATTAACGATTTTCAAATAAAAATTTTGAAAAATTAATGTTTTTATGAGTAATAAAATGGCAATTACATTTTTGAAAACAAACTTTTTTTGCACCTTATACCGATCACCCTGTATACTAAAACTTTTAAATCAGTCAGTTGAAAATTGTCTAAATTAAGAGTCCTGTCAATTTAAAAAAAATGCAATATTTATATACAAGCCTTTAAAGTTGTAGCAATCATGATTAGATTTTCAATACATTCAATATTTAAATTTTAAAAGCAAGTAGGTACTAAAAGGTTTTTCTGGTCATACTCTTTGGGGACATAATTTTTGAGAAGACTATTTAAAATCAAAAAATAGATTTTACAGAAATTCCAGGGTGGCCTAAGGCCTTACCATTTCCAAAAAGATAAACTTAAAGTAGTAGAGTAAACGAGTGGTTAAATAGGCTTTTTCCAAATTACTTGAAAACTTTTTTTTAAAGTTGCAGGTACTTAAGTGCATTTATTTTATATAATCGATAGATTTAGAGACAAAATTATGTTAAAATATTATGAATACAGTACACAATAACTTATTTAAAACCATATTTTAGGAATAAATATGTTTGTTTGTTTTTAGTTCTGCATACTTTCGTATCTTTATATTTACTTAATGTAGTTCAGGTATTAATAGGCATCCTAAAAGTATTTTTAGCGAGGCTTTCAAAATACAATTTTAAATAGCCCTTAAATAGAGTTTCTAATATCCCCTTCCCTGCTGAAAAGATATTTGAGGCTATCTTAAATATTAAGCTATATTTTTTTTTAAGGAAAATCCGTGATTCGTGTTTCACACAAATCTAAAGGAATAATGGGTCAACATTTTATTCTAAAACGATTTTTAACAGAAAAAGGTAAAACGTTTTGAAAGTAGTTTTTGTTTTTTGAAATCTAAACAAGGCTGCAACATCAAGCTTTTGAAATACATTTATTGCAAAAATATAAAAATTATGTTGAGAACGGGTAAAATTAACCCAAAACATATATTTTTAAGAACCATGAAAGCATAAAGTTCAAGGTTTTCTTAAAACTTCATGTCAATGCATATGAAGGCTCAAACAAATGAGATTAAGGCTTGACACGAGACGAGACTTTTGCTAGTTTCGTCGCGGTTTCATCAAAATCGAAAAACTTTAGTCACGTCTTGGTTTTGTATAACTGAATCTCGTCTCGGTCTGAATCTCACTTTTGTCTTACCAATGTCTATTTTTGCGATTCAAGATTCGAATTCTTAGAAGTTTCTTTATACATCGAAATCATATCTATTCTTCAATGAAATCATATATTTAATGTCGTTTTTTTATTGTTTAAAGTTTTAATTAAAACAGCTCTAATCAGTGGCGGACTAAGGGGGGGTGGTGGGGGCGGTCCGCCCCGGGTGGCAGACTAATAGGGGGTGCCATCAGTAACAGAAAAATAACTTTGCACACTACTACTCATTCTGGTTCGATATTTTGGAAGAAGTTGATTCAGCACAGAAATACTTGCAAAAATCCGGGCTCACTCTAGAAAAAAGTGTAATAAAACTTAAGGCACTAGCGAGTTTTCTTCGTGAACACCGTGATGAATCCGTGAAAAAGGCCGTAATATACGCAAGACAACAATGCACCGAGCTAGAAATTTCAATTTATTGAAAGGCGGTGAAAAAGAAAAAAGAAGAAAATTATGCCAGGCGAAAAGGCTCAAGATGCTGGTTTGACGTTGGAAGAGGAAACACGAAGAGCCATGTTAGAATGTCAGGATACATTTTATACTGAACTTGTGCATCGATCTAAGGCCATGGAAGATATTGCGTCAGTTTTCTCAGCTCTTCAACCGAAAATATTGCTGTATGGAACGGAAGAAGAACTGCGGGCTGTGGTTCCAATGCTTACCTCGACATTTACAGAACTTACAGACAACAGTATCATATTGGAAATCCAGCGAATTCGGCGTCACATGGTAGCTTCAAAGATAAATTTAAAAGATGCAGAAATTTGGACAGCCTTTGAATTTTTAAGCTTCATTGTTAAGTGGGATTTTTCAGACTCTTTACCGAGTCTGTCATTGGCGATGAGAATTTATTTAACAATTTGCGTCTCAGTGGCATCGTGTGAACGAAGCTTTTCCAAATTAAAATTAATAAAGACTTAAATAAGAGCAACGATGAGCCAAAATAGGTTGACTAATTTGGCTATACTTTCAATCGAAACGGAGCACACAAAAAATATAGATTTTAATGATATAATCGAAACATTCAGTACAATAAAAGCTCGTAAGCACCTTTAAATAAAATCTTTGTTCGTGTTTTTTTCTTAAATTTTTCAAGGGGTGTAAGCTTGCTTTACCGCCCCGGGTGTCACTGTCTCTTAGTCCGCCACTGGCTCTAATCGATTTTAAAGCTTGAACTCGTTTGTATTAGTGTAATTTGGTTTCATTTTAGAAATCGAAGAATCATTAATACAACACAGTCTTTCTTCTATCTAGAAGAAGAATATAACACATTAAAATACCGACGATGGAGACGAGACTCTCTGCAAATTTCGATACAAAATATACAGCTTCGTCTCGGAAGCTTCAAAAGTAGCCTCGGTTCCACGAGATAAGCCCAAGACTAGTCTCATCTTGTTATCAACCCTTAATGAAACATATTTGAAGGGACCTATTTTTAAAAAAAACTAATGCAATAGAAGAATTTTGAGGTGATATTCAAATTCAGAACAATTTAATCCTTTAAAAGGGTATTATTTTGTTTGCGTGACAGAAAAAATCGAAATAAGCTTCTATCAATGAATTACGGAGTGTAAGTATGGATCTTAGCCGTACGGAAAAACCGTCGCGCGTCGTATTGAAATAATGTTATTAAGTCCGCAAGTGCGTCAAAATACTTGATTCAGATTGTTACATTAGACTTAGATTTGTTGTGTGTACCTTTTCTTATTGGACTTAAATAAAATCTTTATTTGCAGAACATTTGGTAAGCTAACTTAAACTGAACATGATATTTTTCTCCATGTAGTTGAAAACTGTGTTATTTACTGGAATATAAAATCAACACACTTCATGCGGTACATTTTGTATCTGAACATATATGTAGCTATAATGTAGATATCAGAAAAAGTTGCTTGGTATATTATATCGTGTGAATGTTTCTTGGATTACAAGTCAAACGATTTCCATGTGGGCATAAGGAACATCGTTCAGACGATTCTCATTCGACATCATGACTTATTTTTAAACATTAAAACAATTTTCTTAGATTTATAGATTCTTGCCACTTAAGCTTTTATTTTGTTTAATTTTTTTTTTTTTTTTTCAAATTCCTTTGCTTCGATTTTGTATTGTATATAATGTACATAGATGTATACATATGAAAATGAGAGAATCTGCCATTTCAAAAATTGCTTTTACAGCGTTTCCGTTTGGATTTGATTTTTGTTTTGTTTTGCCTCAAGATGTATTTTAATGAAATATTTTTTTTTTGAATTTGGACTTTCGACACAGAGCATCACTGGTTTTTAAATTTTATCAAGTTGATAATTTACGATCTGTTATGGGAGTGTTTGGCTGCCGTGGTTTGACCAATCAAAATAAACAATAAATGCTATTCAAAGCGGTTTGTTAACTTGTTGCATAGACGGAAATGACTTTTTGCAATGGTTTGGTTGAAAATTTAAATGAATTATTTTCATCTTAATTTTTTAGATAATGAAGAATACAAATATTTTTAAGGCAGAATTATGATTGGTCATGGGCATGATATGAATCAGCCTATTTAAATTATAAAAGTTTAGGTAAATGCAACATTAAAACAAATCAAACAATAAAAATGCACCTCAATTTATTTATACATTTATTTTATGTTATTTAATTTTTTAACATAGGTACGTTTACCTATTCTTTTGCTCTTAACTAATTTACTTAGTAGAAAAATGCATTTAATTAACTAATTTCCTTATTGAACCTTATGGTTGAATCACAAACACGCTTCGGCTTCGTCTGCGTTACGGTGGGCCTGCTTCGAGGTTGCTTTGAATGACATTTCTATTATTTCATCCCTCCAAAGAGCAAATATTTTGTTTGTTAACATTTTTTTAAAGCTGTTGAGCTGTCAGACAAAGCAAATGTTTAGATAATTGAACTAGAGCTTCCGTTTGGAGTCACATTACGTTACATTACGTTCTTTTCCTTACAATTGTCAAACGAAACGTGAGGTCGAAGCTCCATTGTGATAGCATGCATTGAATTCCTATGGCTGAACTCGTAAACGTCAGGCGAAGCCGAAGCTGAAGAGTGTTTGTGATTCAGCCATTACTTTCCTCTGATATTACTTTTGGTCCTAAAAGAGGATGAACGTTACACCTACAATAAACTAGTTCTTTTAAGTCAACTATTTCATACTAAATTGAGGCACTTTTCTTTTTATTTAAATGCTCAAAATAAACGATTTCGAAAGTAAAAATTTCATACAGTATAAGTTGTTAAAATGCATAATGTTATTGTAAACAGGGGCAGTTAAGTCTTTATAGCATGCCAACGAAGCTATAAGATCTCTTATACATAATTCAAACTAATTTAATGTTACTTTATCTACAATGTTTCTAATTGGATAATGGTGATTTTTATTATAATTTTAATAGTTTTTACAAGAGGCTTGACCCAGCCTCCACCCTTTATAAATTAAATGGCTGCTGCTATTCACGTGCTATATACAAATTTAAAAATTCCAAACCAGAAAAAATGTCATTTTTTAATTCCCTAAATTGGCCATTGACTTAAAAAAAAAAATACAAAAAAAAATCAGATGAAATTTTTTCAATTTAATTCTGTTGACACATCCCAAAGACACACACGTCACTCAATTGAGAATAACTTTTGTTTTTGTTCGTACACCCGCACCGTGTGCCTTAGGGTAAATCGCCATCATGGATGTTGTTGACTTTTGTTTCTGTTATATTCTAAAAAAAGATTTCTAAAAATACATAATGTTATTTGTGTACTCGAAAAACAAAAAAGAAAACAATAGGTAGATGCTTTTGTTATTAATTTATTTTTGTATATATATTATTTCCTTCGTGTGATAAAGGTACTTGGTATTTTTTTTATATTATTCTCTCTAATGAACTTCATCACTAAACGCTATTCTTCGGTTCGGTAAAAACTTCTATAAAATAAGCAATCTAAGAGCGCTTTTGGCGGTAAACGATTTGTTATAAATTGTCAAACTTACTAAACAGAAATTTGAACACAGTTTAAAATTATAAAGTGTCAAATTATAGGAAACGACCATAGAAACTTTTCTTGCAGCTGCAAAAACATCTTCTTGGATTAAAATGAATAAAAAAAAAACCTAGCTCGAATATGTTCTGTATCAAGAACAAAATTAAAACACGAACTGTTAACAATTCAGAAAGTATAAAGTTTATTTAGTAAGTAAGTGATGAATATAAAAGGAACTTCTTAACTGGAGGACGACTTAAGCTTGAGTGATGACTGTTAGCTCACATTTGATAAACTGAAAGGTATATGGACATTCGATGTCATTCGACTCAACAGTTAAATGACGTGATGCTCACGTTATGAGATATGTAAAGAAATTGAGTAAATACATAACACTCTCCACCACTCAAATTTAAGTAACCTCTTACAATGGACAATATAATAGTTTTACAAGATATTTAATATTTATAAGATTTTACAATTTTTGTGGCAGCCCGTTGAGCTTTTCTTACAGCTATTGGTTCATGGCTGATTTGATTTTTGTTTAAATTATTTTCATCGACCAATTCATTTTTAACTTCATTATTGTCGATTAAGTCTTCATTTACAGGTACTGTAGCATCAGCATGTGTACCAGCAGTTGATTTTGAGATTTCATAATTTATGACATCATGATTAATTTGAAAATTTGAGTTCGACTGTTTTTTTAACTGGTTTTGATGAACATAGCGAATTTTTGAATTTACCACAACAAGATACGTTAAATTGTTTATAACTTTTTTAACAACTGCTGGTATCCATTTGATAAAGTTCTTCAATTCACTTCTATATAATACCTTCTCCCCTACAGAAAATTTTTTAATTACATCATTTTTATTTTTAACTAAATGAAAATTTTCTTTATATTCCTTACAAAATTCTTTAGTTTTCTTTTTTTTTTATATTGACATTATTTTCATTAATTTTCGGATTTAAAATATCTAATGGTTTAAGAGGCTTAAACGAGAACATGAGCTCCGAAGGTGACTTGCCAGTTGTAGTGCACGGAGTATTATTGTAAACCATTAAAAAATTAAAAATCTTATCTTCCAAACTTGAGCTACTGTTTTTGTCTAACGCAAATTTTCCCAACGAAGACTTAGCCGTTTGAACGCCCCGTTCAGCCAAACCATTACTTTGGCTGTGATACGGTGGAGTCGGCTTATAATCGATCTTATTTTCTTGACAGTATATTCTAAAAAGAGATGCGTTAAACGGGGGACCATTGTCCGTGACCATACATTTTGGATAACCAAAAATAACAAAAATATCTTTAAGTTTTAAAAGTAACGAAGACAATGTGGTTGAATTCATGACTTTGACTACAAAAAACTTGCTATAAGCATCAACCATTATGAGACATGTTTTACCAAATAAATGAAAAAAATCGAGATGGATTCTGTCAAAAGGCTGAAACACCTTAGGCCACGAAGTGAGACACTTTTCTTTTGGGACATTTTCCGTCATCTTACATGCATTGCATGATCCAACATATATCTCTATATCTTTATCGACGCTAGGCCACCAAACGTACGATCTACTTAACATCTTCATACGGACGATGCCTACATGACCATTATGTAAGATTTCAAGAACAGAGTGTCGCAATTTTGTAGGAATGACTAACCGATGACTATAAAAAACACACTGGTCTTCTAAACAAAGTTGATCCCTTTTCAAAAACAACGGTCGAAGATCTTCTTTAATCACTCTAGGCCAACCACAACGAAGGAATTTTGAAACTGAATGTAGATTCGCATCTTTGAGGGTTTCTTCTTGAACCAAGGCAAAATCAAGAAATTTTTCTGAACCATAGTAGTTAATAGGAACATGTTCTATTTCCGACTCTACGTTTAAAGGATGACGTGAAAGAAAATCTACATGACACATACTAGAACCTCTCCTATATATCATTTTGTATTGGTATTGAGACAAAATTATTGCCCAACGTTGTAACCTAGCTGACGCCACCGCAGAATTATGTTTACTAGGACTAAAAATTTCCTTAATGGCCAAATTGTCAGTACACAAAACAAATGTGTGGCCGTAGATATACGTATGAAATTTTTTAATCGCGAAAATCACTGCGAGACCTTCTCTATGCAACTGAGAATAGTTGCGCTCGGATGCACTCAACGTGCATGATGCGAAAAACACTGGCTTTTCTACCCCTTGCACGACATGTGCTAAGATCGCTCCAACGCCAACTGGGCTGGCATCAGTTGAAACGACGATTTCTTTGTCAGGATCGTAAAGCTCTAAAAGACAATTATTAACTAAGGACTGTTTACATTTTTTGAATGCGTTCTCGCAATCGACCGACCATTCGAATTTCTTACCTTTACGCTTGAGACAATTTAAGGGATAACTATCCGTAGAAAAATTAGGAAGAAATTGATGATAAAAATTTAACAGCCCTAAAAAAGACTCTAACTGTTGAATGTTAGTTGGAGCAGGTGCTTCAAGAATGGCTTTCACCTTTTCTTGGTTCGGTCTTAACCCTTCTCCAGAAATGTTGTGCCCTAAAAAATTTACAGACGGTTCCAGGAATTTGCATTTTTGCAAATTAATGCGGACATTATGCAATGAAAGCCTGCGAAGAACTTCAAATAAGGTTTCCTTGCATTCATTAACTGATGACGCACCGATCAAAATGTCATCGACATAGCACTTTACTCTTTTTAAACCCAGCAAGATCCTGTCCATAATTGACTGGAAAATGCCTGGCGCACTACTTATGCCAAGTACAAGACGAGTGTATGCAAATAGACCTAAAAAGGTGTTGATGACTAATAATTCTCTAGAAGAGTCACTGACTTTTACTTGCAGGTATGCTCCTGTCAAATCAATCACACAGAAGTAAAAACACCCTGATAGCTCGGCAAAAATTTCCTGGATCTTTGGAAACGGATGGTGCATAGTGTATATGCATTTATTTAATGTGACTTTGCAGTCCACACAAATTCGAATTGCGCCATCCTTTTTTGGCACAATGACAATGGGACTAGCCCAACGACTGACCGAGACTTTCACTAAAATTCCTTCACTAATTAGATGATCTATTTCAGCTGCGACTTTGTCTCTAAGCTTAAAAGGGACACTATATGCTGAATGGAATATTGGTACTGCATCTTCTTTTAAGACTATATCTGCCTCAAAACCGATTATAGGCGACTTTAAATTTAAATTCACGACACTTGGAAATCTAGATTTTATCTCCGCGACAATATTTACATCATTTTTAACTTGACTTACTGTGAAAATATTCTTAAAATTATTTCTCCAATCTGGGAAAATTTGGTCTATCCAATCACGACCCATTAGACACAACCTTGGCTTATCACCTTTGACGACGACGACGGGCAAATAAAATTTTCGACCGGCAAGCTCAACTTCGGACTCCATGACTCCTAATTCCTCGATCTTACTACCTGTAACAGACACAAGATTAGAAAAATTTTTAATAAGACTAAAATTAGAAAAACTTAAATTATATATTTCTTCGTTCATTATAGACGTTGCAGCTCCAGTGTCAATTTCCATTAACACGTCTATTTTGTTGATTGAGACGACACATTGCTGAGGTTGACTGACGGCATTGACACTGTTGATGACTTTTATGCTCGTGGTCTCTCTAGCTCGACACATGGTAGAGATGTGACCTTTTTTATTGCAGGTAAAGCATTCCCAGTTGACTGCTGGACAATTTCGATGTGCAGGTCTTCCACATCGTGGACATTTGCTGCTTTGACTTTTCGACTTATGACGATTTGTACTGCGTGATGACTTGTGTGACGGAAAATTACCCGATGACGATGATTGTTTTGATAACGGTGGACTTTTGTTCTGATTTGGTTTTTCAGACCTGTAGACAGCATTTGTTGTGACAGGTGCTTGTACTGATGACGCAGCTTCCTCGGACGCCTCTATGGACAAGGCCTTATCGCAGTACTGCTCAAAACTTAGATTGTCATGCTCCAGAAGCGACTGCTGAATTTTTTCATGTTTGAGACCTACTATAAAACGATCGGACAATTGATCGTCTAGTATTTTCAACTTGTAAACTCCCAAATTAACATCTGGAGTTTGTTTATCCTTAGCTTCGGTGGTTTTTGCGGTGACTGGCAAATTATCCAAGAAATCACCAAAATGACACTCCTGAGCAGCAGCTTTGAGTCTAACCACGTACTCACTTATAGATTCACCATGTTTTTGGACAATATGATAAAATCTAAACCGTTCTGCTCTCTTGTTGGGCTTAGGCGCAAAATGACTGCGCAGCAGGGCAATATTTTCGGCGAATGTTTTTTCACTTGGATTAGCTGGATAAGTAAGCTTCGCTAACAGCTCGTATATACACTTTCCCATGATTTCAATAAAATAGGTATTTTTGTCGTTATCACTTATTGTATTTAAATTTTTCATAATCTTTGAAATTATCTCCGATTTCGTATGGCTCAACATAACCAATTAATTTTGACATTATGGCACACGTGTTAAAAAACTTTTTAATGATTTTATAATAAACAAAACGAGTTGATTTTATTCTATTATTTTTTTTCCTCGTCGCCAATTAATGTTCTGTATCAAGAACAAAATTAAAACACGAACTGTTAACAATTCAGAAAGTATAAAGTTTATTTAGTAAGTAAGTGATGAATATAAAAGGAACTTCTTAACTGGAGGACGACTTAAGCTTGAGTGACGACTGTTAGCTCACATTTGATAAACTGAAAAATATATGGACATTCGATGTCATTCGACTCAACAGTTAAATGACGTGATGCTCACGTTATGAGATATGTAAAGAAATTGAGTAAATACATAACAGAATAAATTTGATATTACCTTCAAAATAAATGTATACTTCAAAAAACTTCGTTTTTGACTTCCGATTCAATAAGTGAAATAATACCCGTAATTGTTCAAACTGTTTTTCTGAGAAATATCTTATTATTGAATTCTAAAGCCAGGCATTCACGACACAAACCGAATATAAAAATATCTGCGCCTATTCACTATAGCCGCCCTGGAGCCTGCAAAGATAAGGAGGGAAATACTATAGTGGAGACGTAGTTGATACTAAAATTTGGAAGGATCATTTTGACCAGCTGCTTGATGGCGATAGAGCCGTCGATCCCGGCAACGAGCAGCCCCGACAAATCCATTTGGTTGATGATCTGGAGTTCCACCCATCTGACCTAAATGATATAAGAGTTGCCATCACTAGACTGAAGTCGAACAAAGCTCCCGGTGATGACGATTTGCAGGCGGAGCTTTTCAAGCACGCGGGAGTTGATAACTAAAATCTGGTTGAACGAAAGCATGTCCGACGAGTGGAATTTAAGCTTTTTCTGTCCGATCCATAAGAAAATTGAACGTCTTCTCTGCGCCAACTACAGAGGCATCAGCCTCAGTAGACATCGTCTACAAGATCCTGTCTAGCGTATTATGTGAACGCCATTATCAGTGTGACTTCAGGCCTGGAAAATCTACCATCGACCAAATTTGGTATCCCTGGCAAACTAATACGAGTGGGATGACGTTGTTCTCGTTGTTGCATCAAAATTGGTAGCGACGAAGCCACCGAAACCTTCGAAACCACCAGAGGACTTCGTCAAGGCGATGCGCTGTCATGTAGCTGTTTCTATATTGTTCTTGAGAGAGTGGTTCGAAACCCCAATGGCAATATCTTTCAAAAATGCACACAATATCTTGGATATGCAGATGACTTCGACATTATGGGAAGAACAAAACGAGCAGTTACGGGTACTTTTTCCGGTATCGAGTCTGAAGCGAACAAAAAGGGTCTTGTGATTAACGAGGGCAAAACGAAGTAATTATGTACTGTCATCGAATAGAGTGGATTCCTATCGTAGACTCGGTCAGAACGTGACCATTTATAGGTATAACTTTTAGGTGGTAAATGAATGTATCTATCTGGGTACTGCTGTTAACTCCTGCAAATGACATCAGCGCTGAAATCAAACGTAGAATTACTCTTGCTAATCGCTGTTTCTTTGGCCTAAGTAACCACTTGATGAATAAGGCTCTATCGCGAGGTACCAAGTAGACACTGTACAAAACCTTAATCATCCTAGTCTAACTGTATGGTGCAGTAGCATGGACTCTTTCTTAAATGAAGGATGAAGGATCCCTTGACATCTTCGAAAGGAAGGTTCTACGACCTACGTACGATATATGGACCAGTTTGTGTCTACAGGCAAAATAATATCTGGCAGAGAAGATACAATTACGAACTATACTAGCTGTACAGCGACTTGCCACTGGTAGAAAAAATACGTGTTGAACGATTAAGATGGCTTTAGGGCATGTTAAGCGAATGAGCATCGAAGCCGCAGTCCGTAAGTGGAGGGCGCTGTAGCGCCAACTTATGTAAAGTAAAGTAAATTGGGTTTTGCGCAGTTAACTTTGTAAAAATCAGAACAATTTTTATCTTTGCTCAAGTCAATTTGCGCATTTATTTTGTGTCGTAAATAGCCGGCCTTAGTGTTTTTAATGACATCTCGACTTAATACAAATTATCAAGATTTAGTTTCTAAGGACAAAAGTGTGATTTGAAAAAGAGAGGCTTAAAAGATACACATACTAATCACCTCCCAGTTTTGCCCTTAAAAACTTGCACCTGACATTTTCTTGTGGAATAACCGAACTATTATTTAAAAAACTTCGAAAAGTATACAATCCACGAATTGAATCTAAAGTCGTTTTCTGTCGACACATTAAGATCAATTTAGCAAAACATTGTCAATTGGATTTTCATACAAACTATCAACTGCGAAACTGTGCCGTTCACGTTTGCATTGTACTTGAAACAGTCTATAAGCTTCAAAATAGAAAAAAATTAACAACAAAAATTGTATGTTATAGGTAAGTGTTAACATTAAAATAACATTGATAGAATTTTACGTTGTGCTAACCGGTGTTTCAATTGATTCGAATACTGTATCTTTGAAATGCGATTTAAAAACTCATTGACTTTCAGTCATTTTTTTTATCTTAAAAATCAGTGTGGTTAATTAACTTTTCATTAAAATGTCGGCATATTTTCAGTCAACATTTTAAAGACATCTACCTCTTAAAAATTTCTTGAATTGAAATAATTTTTTGTTAGAATGCTACATAATACATTTCATTATGCACAATATTATTTGAAAAACAAAATGATTTGTTTGGTATTAAAAACGTTTTACTATAGAAAGGATAATATGCCTGAAAAGATTTCTCTGAATCTCGATTCAAATGCTGCTTATTTAAAAAATACACTTCAACTAAGGAATTATTAATATCGACAACCAAAATCTCTAATTAACAAATATTTCGAAAAACATTATCTCCAAAATAAATCTCTAAAAATTGGAAATTTGACTCAAAGAAAACGGAACATTATTTCTAGGTATAAGTAACTAAACAATACATTTTCTAAGCTGAACAAGAACACATTTTAAAAACATACAAACATTATTTATAAACATACAAAAACATAATAAATAATAATGAATCCTTCTTTTTTTTAATACCTTTTAAAACTGTTTTTATATACTCCCTTCTGAAATTTGTCAGTAGCTAAAAACGTGAACCGATTTCTTAGCCAGAATTTAAAATAATTTGTAAAGGTCAATGTGTGACCTTCCACTAAAAGGTTAAGCCTTCTATGGCACGAATCAATTCCGTTTTTTTTATTCTGGGCATTTTTTTTTTAATGTGAACAGCACAAGACCAAAAACGAAGGAAAATATACGGGCCTAGATTGGTTTTGTGGAACCTTTATAGTATGTAATAACTAAATCAATTGAAATAGTCACGAATTTCGCATCATAGCATTTTACCAAACACGTAAGCCCCATACAATTCAAAGAAAGCCTAAATTCAACAACATGATTTTAAAAGAGAGTAACAATTTTATAATAGCGAATACAAAAACCCTAAATTTATTAAAACAATTAAAACATTTGGTTTTACTAGATTAAGGAATTCTAATGTTTGTCACCTCAAATGTCTTACAAACAAGAATTATATTAATACTAACATAATTCTATGCATGAAAGAATAACGTCTTTGACATCTGGTAAAATTTTTGGAAATGAAAAAGTTTTGACATCAAAATTATTTCATTCCATAAAAAAAACATTGTTTTTAACATAAAGTATAAATTTTTAGAAGCATTGACAGACTAGCACGAATGGTGTGAGAAAAACAAATTTAAGTCAATATCTTTCTTTGTTCTCCTAATACTTGAATCGAAAACCATTTCTTATTAGTATATTGTTGTTTTTGTAGGTTTTCGTGTTTTGTTAAAAAAAATTTCAGTCAATTTTTTTTTAAATGAACTAAGAATTATCATCAATATTTTGCATTTGGTGAAATAGAGTTTTGCGTACTGTAGAGTTTAATTTTTATGCAAGACAGACTGTCGGATTTTTATAAAAAATTTACTGAATGTCGATAACAATATTTTTTATAAGATTAAATGAGCTTGAAGCCAAATTTTTAATTTTTAACAAAATATTTGAGTCAAAAATCAATTTTAATCAAGTTTTAGTATTTAATGTTTTTTATGTTTTTAACTTCCCATAGGAAGTTATTGTAATGGGTCTGATTTGTCAAATTGAAAATTTTTACATTTATCGACGTTTCAAGGTCCCTAGAGTCGAAATAAAAGATTTTTAGAAAGATGTCTGTGCGTACGTGTGTACGTATACGTTCGTACGTTCGCGACGTATTTTTCGTCGTCCATAGCTCAAGAACCAGAAGAGATATCGACTTTAAATACAATTTGTTATACAGATAATAAGGCAGAAAGATGCAGAAAGGGCTCTCAGGAAAATTGCGTGTGTGGTTTTTACTTGCGACATATAGGAACTATATGGCAAGTTTTGCATTCGTGCAAAATTTTGTCTGTCTGTCCACGCTCCTACAGCCTAAACCATTGGGTCGATTGAGTTCAAACTTGGAAGTTAAGGTTTTGAGCAGATTCGCGTTAGGCGTTTTTTTCATTTTTTTTTAAGATCAAAACTAACAGTGGCCCCCATACAATTTTTTTGGTCAAAAAACGATAATTCGAATTTTCTCAAAAACAAACCAATAGATTTTTTTTTAATTTTCTCTAAAATTTTATTTTTTAACTTGGCTTCTTTTAATAAGAAAAACATATTTTTGTATTGCTCAGGAAAGGTACCGCTCATAGAACCGTTATTTTGTTTTTTAATTTTCTCAGCAACTTATGTACTGATTTCAATAATTTTTTTTGTGAATAAGCTCTTATATTGCTTTAACAATATTGGATTATCAAAAGTGCAATTTTTTTTTGTTTTGATTTTTAAAAAAATATTGAATTTTTTTTTTCAAAATTCTATATCTCAAAAACGGGTCAATATTTTTTTACGAAATTCAAATGTAGAGCGTATATTTACAATCACTAAACAACTGCATACCAAAAATATTTTTAGAACAAAATTGAAAAATTTTATATATAAAAAATTAATTTAAAAAAAAACCGATCTAACGATTTTCGAATTTTTTTTTGAAAAATCAAGGGCTTTTTTATTTATAAAATAGCATTTAAATTTTTGAAGACAACCTTATTTTTCAGGTAAAGTTTTGAATCTTAAATTTGTTTTTTTTTTTAAATTATTTTAACTGTATTGAATGTAACCCCCTCCCAAAAAAATTGAAAGATGGAGGTTTTTTCGACAAATCAAATGGCAATTATATCTTTGAAGACAAACTTATTTTACAGGTATATTTTTAAATCTTATATGCATAGATACTTTTTTAAACAGACTCTTTGAATACAGGAGCAAGTTCGTGCGACCCAGTCGTGCATTTTATTTACCATAGCAGTTTAAAAAAAAGGTGAAAATTTTGGCTAACCCTTAATATCTAACGAACCAAAAACGCTAGAGACTTGAATTAAATTTTATATAATATATTGTAACGTGATACCAAACAAGTATATTTTTGGAAAAAAAATCCAATTAACGGTTTTTTTATAAAAAAAAAAACTGAAAAAAAAAATTGTCACCTCGAAAATTTTACAAATACAAAATGATTTTATCACCAAACCAATTTTGTGCAAAGAAAAATAACGTTTTCAACATCTGGTAAAATTTTGAGAAAAATCGAACTGACCGTTTTTTTATAAAAAAACATTACTCAAAGTTGGTAAAAATTGAATTTCGACTCAAATATCTTTTCAAAGATTTGAGATTATGGCTTCCAACTTATTTTTACTTATAAGAAATATTGTTTTTTACATTCTCAAAAATGTTGAGAAAAATCGAATTGACAGTTTTTTTACAAAAAATAAAAACCTAAACAAAAAAAATTCATAAAACTTGGTAAAAATTGATTTTGGACTCAAATATCTTTTCAAAACTTTGCGATATTGGCTTTAACCTACTTTTATCTTTTAAAAAATATTGTTTTCAACATTTAGTAAAATTTTGAGAAAAATCGAATTGACAGTGTTTTTACAAAAAATAAAAACTTAAAACAAAATTTAACAAAAGTTGGTAAACAATTATTTTCGACTTAAATATCTTTTAAAAAAATTGAGATTATGGCTTCCAACTAATTTTAACTTATAAAAAATATTGTTTTCAACATTCGAAAAAATTTTGAGAAAAATCGAATTGACAGTTATTTTTTACAAAAAATAAAAACCTAAACAATTAAATTAATAAAAGTTGGAAAAAATTGATTTTCGGCTCAAATATCTTTTTAAAACTTTGAGATATTGGCTTTAAACTACTCTTATCTTTTAAAAAATATTTTTGTCAACATTCAGTAAAATTTTGGAAAAAAAAATCCAACAGTCCGTTTTTTCATAAAAAAATAAAATTCTACAAAAAATAGTACGCAAATTTGGTAAAAATTTATGTTCGGTTCTTGATATCTCTCAAATCAATTTCATTCATCCAATTTGTAAAAATTTAAGAAATGCTACTTAAATGGATAAAAATTTATTTTCGACTAAAAATCTATTTAATAAAACTAGATTTTCAAACTAAACTATTTCTTTGTATGAAAAATATTGTTGGTAATTTTAAAATTTTTAAGATTAATTCAACTAACAACTTTTTTAACCCAACACGAAAACCTACAAATTTTTAAGCAAGACAAATCGACAGACGGGATGGGAAGTTATCAGTGTGGGTCGCATCTCAGCCTCTTTTTAGATTTTAGATTTAGATTTGATTGGTTTTTATTTTGATAACGTTGATTAAAATTTGTTTATAAAGTTAACAAACGAAAAGCATGGCTTTACTGCCGTCTGCCTAGTTGAGGTCATTGAAGTTGTCACGGAATTCAAATACCTTGGAGTTCACTTAACGAAAAATTTGAGCATGGAAATTCATCTAAGAGAGAAACTAGTTAATTCTAAAGGTGCAATTAGTGCAACTTGGAAAATATGTTTTTCTAACAAAAGTATAGCACATAACAGCAAGTTCAAGATATTTGAAACGGTATCTGAGTCTGTTATGTTTTACGCGGCACAAACTTGGGGAACGAAACAAGCGAATTTTTAGACTGCCATCAAATACACCCAACTATGTTATTATGTTGGAATCAGGATTATCACCTATGTATGTTCATACGAACCCTAAAAATGCAAGTCGATTACATCTTGAGAGTTATGAAGATGAGCAATAATAGGCTTCCGAAGATAGCAGCGCTTCAAGTATGTAATATGAATCCAAACAAGTTGGTGTAATGATTGGATAAATTTGGCAAGAGAATGTGGAATGGAAATTAACCTTTTGTGTTATAATCAGGATGATTTAAAAGCTTCTTTATACCAGCTCATTTCTGCAGTGGACATAAAACAACGAGAGAAATACTTGAATGACGCCACAGCATCTATATACAGGCAGCTCTATACTGTCAACTAAATCACAAGTTTGAAGAGAGGAATTATTTTAGGGACGAAAATAGCATTGTCGAAATTTCAATGATGGTTAAATTTGAAAGGTGAAGTTATGCAGCTGAATTTTGTATACCTCATATAGATGACTTACCAATTATATGCTCATTGAGCAATTTAAAAGAAAGGGAGGATGTTTTACACTTTGTTGGAAGATGTCCAGTTCTTAAAGAAATAAGAAGGAATGCTTTTGGTAGCGAAATACTGACGCAAAATCAAGTTAGGTATACCCTTGCTTAACAATATGGAAGTTAAAAAATGATATCAATTCTGCAGGCTAGCTCTTCTCTATAGAAGTAGAATTATAAATGAAAGTTTTTAAATATATTGAGCTATGTTATCTTTTTTATGATTTGTCAACTAGGCAGATGGCAGTAAAACCATGCTTTTTGTTTGTAAACTTTATAAAAAAAATTTAATCAACGTTATCAAAATATAAACCAATCTAATCTAAAATCTAATCTTTATGTTTTTACTTTTTGTAAAACAAAATTAAAACTCAATTTTTCTAAAAATTTTATAAAATGTCAAAAACGTTATTCTTCATTGCATCAAATTTATTTGGAGATAAAATAATTTTTTGTTCGTAAAATATTCGAGGTGACAATTTTTTTCAGTTTTTTGATTTATAAAAAAACCGTTACCTAATTAATTTTTTTTTTCAAAATTTTATTTATCACGTCACAATATACCTATAATATAAAATTCAATTCAAGTCGCTAGCATTATTGGTTCGTGAGATATTTTGGGTCAACCAAAATGTTCACTTTTTTTTTAAATTGATGTGGTAAAAAAAACACTCACTCAATTTTCTTGAGGGTCCTTTCTGAATCTTTCTGCATTATTACCTGTTTAACAAAATTTATTTGAAGTCAATATCTCCACTTGTTCTTGACGACGAAAAAGCTTCTCGTTCGTACGGACGTACAAACGTACGTACATATACGCACACACAGAAATCTTAATAAAAATTTTGTATTTAGACTGTATTAACCTTGAAATTTCGAGAAATGTCAAAATTTTCAATTCGACTAATCGGACCGATTACAATCACTTCCTGTGGGAAGTTAATATTGAGAGGCACTTTCAAATATGACTAAATATACTTCTAAATAAATAAATAAATTGGGTGGCGCAACAGTCCGTGGAGAACTAGGGCCTAGTGACTTACAACTCTCAACCATTCCTGTGTGCGAGTAATGTTGTCAGGGATGGAAGGGACCTACAGTTTTCAGCCGAATCCGAACGGCAAATTTGAGAAAGCACTTTTCATGACAAGAATTACTCTTGGAGAAATTGTCAATTCCTCGCAAGAGGCAGTACCCGTGAAAAAAACTTTAGATGACATAGGCAGGGATCGAAACCCAAGACCTCTGGCATGTCAGTCCAACGCACTAACTATCATGCCACGGGTACTACATACATATACTACAAATATACTTCTGCTTCTGAAAAAATGTATCACTTCCTCTCAATAAGTAATAAATTACTTTAATTTGCACAGTGCAAATCTTTGCGCATGTAGCCTCTAGGTTATCCGTAACAGATAGGGCTTTGAACTTTACCGCTAATAAAAATAAGGAAATCTAATTTCTAGAAAAATAAAAATATTGCTTTATCATTTAAAATTATAAATCCTCCATAAAAGTATCGCGCTAGCCAAGTTAAAGTGAAGTTAAAGTGCCTCTCATTTTTGGGTACCACAAACTTCACATCAGAGCAACAAACCAACTAAAAGCAACTTTTGCGCATCTGGTCTTACATCTGACCAAATCCCATAACAATTATATAATAATTATACAATTAAGGTATAGAAAGACCAAAAGAAATAGGTAAAAATTGACAATTTTAGAAAAATCGGTATAAAAAAAAAGGTTACAAAGCAAATCAACCTCAAGCTAGACTATTTACGTAAACGACCCGCAGCAGTTTTGATTGTTTAAGGCAAATCTTTAGATTTTTTTATTACAAAAACTGTAAATCATAACGTTTCTGCAAGCACCTTCTTAATACTTAGGTACTACCCACATACATATTTATATGATAACATTTTTTCAAACAAATATTTTCTATTTATTATATTCGTCAGGTTTTAACGCGGTCATAAACTCCGCATATCACCCAAAATATTAATTCATATCAGTACCACATTCAAACAAAAATTATATTGTCATCGCATGCATTCCATTGTTAAGGCTTCAGACAACACAAATTATTATAAAACATCAACCTCTGATGAGATATCATCAATTCAAACAGAGAACACACCAAAAGCCGAAGCCGAATCCGAAGCCAAAACTCCTTTGATGTCCGTCATCAGCCGCATAGCGCATAACAATAAATTTAATCGTCTGATGTGTTGACGAATTCCATTTGATGGCCCGTGTAGATAGAAATAATGATGCCGAATGATGATTGTTCATGAGGTGACGAAGAACGGGAGATTTAAGTGCTGCTGGTTGGTATGGTAGATTTACAGAGCATCGGATAATTTTGCACTCAATGCAGGTAATCCTTTTTATGAGGAGATGAGTTGCCTTTGAAATTCGTATTTGATGCTGTTGTTTGTGCGCATGAACTGCACCCAGTTGCCATACACTGTGTTACCGACGAGGAACAGCATTCGACATGAGCATCTCACGTCATCCAATAGATGGCAGTCATTGTATTCTCACCTGTGCAGTGTCATACGTATTGCAGTTTTCTAGGAAATGAACCCAATAGTGCAATTCAAGGATAAGGAAGTCCTTGCGGGCGTGGGACTATGACCTGAGTCACCAACCGACTTGTTTTATAATTAGACAAAATCATGATGGAAGTCCTTTTCGTAGGTATATTAGAAATCCATAGATATCTACATCGGATGCAAACAGGAAGTTTTTCTGTATTCTTATTTGATTACCAGGAAACCACCTTCATACTTACTTTTCCTGTTCCAAGGATGAGGGTGGAATGTTTTAAGAGAAAAATTCGTATTAAAATATTTGCTACTATAATTTATTTTTGTAATGCTTTATTTTGTTTGCTCTAAGTATAATACTATTTAGATTTACGTGCTTATACTTCTTCTTACAACTTTGTACATTTTATAGGTGGCATCATCATTTTCGTTCAATGTTTGTCTCACTCCCTTTTCTTATATATATAAAAGTATAGCCTTGAAACTGCGAAAAAATTGTTACGCATGTTAGTTAAGTGCTGTCGAGCTATTGTGTGATGTGGAGGGTTAGGCGGAGGCATTTTTAGGTCCCTTAAAATAAAGCCTTAAACAATACATAAATACAGAATAAACTTACAACAACATAACATCGCTTAGCCTACGGGAAGAACCAAACCAAACAAAAAAAAACCAAGAACGGCAGCGGAAGATTGATGCGCGCGTATATTTATGAAAACCAGCAGAAAAAATTCCAATAATAAAAGATCGTATTAAGAAGATTCTCATGCGGTCGTAAAAATGTTTACGACCTTTTAATGGACTTTTTTTGTACGGCATGAGAGTATAGTAGAGGTATAGGAGGTATAGTGCGCTGATGGGAAACAACACAAAACCAAGCAAAACATTAGACAGGCCTTCAATATTAGAAGTAGCACTTTAGTGGTAATGCTGAAAGAATTTTTGTTTTTTAGGTATGCAAGAAGATGGGCAAATACTTTTTTTAATAGATTCAGATCTTCCCATTCTAAGTATTTATGTTTTTATACATTTATTTTGCTTTACGCATGATTTTTGTTTTTGATTTTAATTTGCAAAACACATAATGGTTGACCTTTTTTCATAAATTTCGTTTTGATTGGATACAATCGTGCAATGATACGATGCAAGTTTTTAAAGGAACGAATTTCGAAAATTATGTAAATTACTAAAAACTTGTTCTTTACTTAGTTTTGTCATATTTTTTTGAATTTATTTGGCAGATTAAATATGGCTTTACCATCTTAATGACTTTTAAAAATTGTCTTCTTAAAATCGTACGAGATTTGAGTGCAAAGAATAATAATATTATTTTACTGATTGGTATTTTTTTTGTCAATTTATTTTACCTGCCTCATTGGAATAAGAGATATTTTTTGCAAATTGGGAATTGGTTCTCTAATGAAATCTAATAAGACAATCAATCAATCGATTTGGATAAAATGAATTTGTATTGAATTAAGGACACACAAAATCTTTTTTGTTAGCTTGGGTATATTTGACACACTACAGGGTGGTCGGGATTTAGAAATGTACCTTTTTTATTTGAAAATATAAAATATGTAATTTATTTTTATCAAAATGCAATAAAAAACTAAGTCTTCTTTGTATTACGAGTGCAATCGACATACAAAATTGTTCAAAACTATCTACTCGAGTCGTAAATCATTTTTTGGCATAGTTCTTAGTAATATTTGTCTAAGTTTTTATTTTTGTAAAAAAAAAACTTTTTATTATTATTTTCTAAAAATTGTGCTAGATCTTAGAAACAGTCTTCTGAAGATGTAGAAAATTATTGTTTACCATTTTTTAACTTCCCATAGGAAGTTATTGTTATCGGTCCGATTTGTCAATGTTGACATTTCTCGACGTTTCAAGGTCCCTAGAGTCGAAATAAAAGATTTGTAGAGAGATGTCTGTGCGTGCGTGTGTACGTATACATACGTTCGTACGTTCGCGACGTTTTTTCGTCGTTCATAGCTCAAGAACCAGTAGAGATATCGACTTCAAATAAATTTTGTTATGCAGATAATAATGCAGAAAGGGCTCTCAAGAAAATCGAGTGGGTAGTTGGCACGAGTACGATAACTTTGGCGACAAGATATAATAACGGTGTTTGGTAGAGGGGCTTAATACAAGCATTTTTTACTATGGGAGGGCGGGTCTATCTCCCCCCGTTTAGGCGGTAGGGGTAATTTAAAAAAATTGCTATTTAAAATGAAAAAAATTAATTAAAAAATAACAGTAATACTTACAATTAAGTATCATACCTTTTTTTAAAGCCAGTTTTATTAGCCAGTTTTTAATTCAAGTCAAAACTATGCGTAGTTTTTGAAAAATTTAATTTTTAACTCAAAATTTGAGTAAAAAAAAGTTAAAAAAAAGGGTTTAAAGTGTAATTTTTCAATACTCCAAAAATATCTACCATTGTTTTTATTTCAAAATTTATTGCTCTTATTTGTTTTTGATCAAAAACTGAAAACTAGATGATTTTATGTCTTTTAGTTTTTGAGAAAATAGAAAATAACCACAACTACTATTTTAATTTAATTATTATTTTTTGCTTGAGTGGTCTTATTTTGATAGCAATAATGGTATTTGCGTATGCGTAATGCGTGTTTGGGTGTATACAACAGTAAGGTGTGCGCGAGTTTGGGTGTATGCAACAGTGGCATCTGTAAGGGGGGGCATGCTGCCCCCCTCCAACCCCACTGCTTGGGCACACTATAGGATTTGGGGTGTGTGCGAGGTGGAGTGGGTGCAAGGTGGGGAGGGTGAAAGGTGCGGTGGGTGCAAGATGGGGTGCATGCAAAGTTTCTTTTGCATTTAAATAAGCTGGATTTAAAAAAAATTAATTTATCCTTGGTATATCTTAATCCATATTCGATTATTACTATCAAAATAAGACAACGTTAATACTTAAGCAAGGAAAAAGTAATTTAATTCAAATATTTTGTTTTGGTAATTTTCAATTTTCTCAAGAACTAGAAGACATAAAGTCATCTAGTTTTCAGTTTTTGATCAAAAACAAATAAGAGCAATGAATTCTAAAAAAAAATAGTAGATAATCTAAAAGTTTTGAAAAATTACACTTTAAACCATATTTTTAACTTTTTTTTTGACCAAATTTTGAGTTTAAAACAATTTTTTTCAAAAACTATGCATAGTTTTGACTTGATTTAAAAACAAACTAATAGACAAAAGTGTTGGATTAAAAAAAAAGGTATAATACTTAACTGTAAGTATTACCGTTATTTTTTAATTATTTTTTTTCCATTTAATGTACATGTTTTTTTAAATTGCCCCTACCGCCTAAACGGGAGGAGATAGACCCCCCTCCCATAGTAAAAAATGCTTATTTTTAACTGTTCTATACAAATCCGTCATTAAACTTTGTCGCCAAAGTTATCGTACTCTCCCCGGGTAGTTTTTTTACTATAGCAATTTGAAAAATAGGTGAAAAAGTTGGTAAGCCCTAAATATCTCACGAACCAATATGGCTAAGGACTTGAATTATTTTGTTATTATTATAATGTAACGCGATACCAAACAAATATATTTTTGGACAAAAATTCCAATTAACGGTTTTTTTTTATAATTCAAAAAAACTGAAAAAAAAAATATTTGTCAACTCGAAAATTTTACGAACAAAAAATTATTTTATCTACAAAACAATTTTGTGCTACAAATAATAACATTTTCTACATCTTTTAGAATTTTGAGAAAAATTGAATAGACAGTTTTTTAACAAAAAATAAAAACCTAAGAAAAGCATTACTAAAAGCTCGTAAAATTTTATTTTCGACTAAAATATCTCTTTAAAAATTTGAGATATATAGGCTTCAAACTCATTTTATTTTATAAAAAATATTGTTTTCAACATTCGATAAAATTTTAGGAAAAATCGAATAAACAGTTTTTTTACAAAAAATAAAAACCAAAAAAAAGCATTTGGTACTAAAAGTTGGTAAATTTTTATTTTCGGCTCAAATATCTTTTCAACAATTGAAAATATTGGCTTCAAACTTATTTTATCTCACAGAAAATATTGTTTTCGACATTCAGTAAATTTGTATAAAAATCCAACAGTCAGTTTTTTCATTAAAAACAACTTGGAAGTTTTATTCCCAAGATATTTAATTACAATTTTTATGTTGAGTACGTTTTATTATTGTTTTTGATTGGGATGTTTGTTTTTCCCTTAATTGGTAATAGCCTTACAAAATTTCATAAACAAAATTTTGTATCTTGAAAGTCTTAACTCAATTCTTTTGTTTGTTTTCAAGCTACTTAAGTCAAGACTCATTTTCAACAGTTCTAAGATGTTTTTTGCAGGTCTTAACCTTTTGTAAAAATCATTGTCAATCAAAATTTCCTTAAAAATTATATGAATTTCAACAACAATATTTTGGAGGAATCAAATAATTTTGAAGTTAATACTTTAATTAGTTTTGAGATATTCGAGTCGAAAATGAATGTTTACAAATTTTCAGTAGCAGTTTTTGTAGGTTTTTTTTCTACTGTAGCTTCTATTTTTCTAAAAATTTTACCAAAAGTTAAAACATTCTTCATTACATAAAATTATGTTGGAAATTATATCATTTTTTGTTTGAAAAATATTCGGGTGACAAATATTTTTGTTTGCAGTATATTTGATTTATTAACAAAACCGTTAAATAATTTTTGTTTTAAATTTATAGTCGACTTGTATTACGTAATATTATATGATATAAAATTTAATTCAAGACGCTAGTGTTATTGGTTCAGGAGATATTTGCGATCAACAAACATGCCACTCAATTTTTAACTTAAAATTAGAGGTTTTGTAGTCGGCCCTATTTGTCGAATTGAAAATTTTGACCTTTTCCGACGTTTAAAGTTCCTTAGAATCTAAATAAAAGATTTTTAGAGATTTTCCTGTGCGTGCGTGTGTAACTGGAAATAAAAAATAATTGCCAACTCGAATATTTTACGAACATATAATGTTTTAATCTCCAAAAAAATTGAATACAACGAAGGAATTAAATTGACAGTTTTTTTTACAAACAATATAAGAACCCAAAAGAAACCATTACTAAAAAGTTGGGACAAATTGAATTTCTACTCAACTATCTTTTTAAAAATGAAGAAATATTGGCTTGAAACTAATTTCAGCTTATAGAAAATATAGTTTTTGACAGTCAGTAAAATTTGTATTAAAAATTTAAAATACAATGGTCAGTTTTTTCAAACAAAAGTACGTTAAATTAAAAATAAATAAATAAATTAGGTGGCGCAACAGTCCGTAGAGAACCAGGGCCTAGTGACTTACAACTCTCAACCATTCCTGTGTGCGAGTACTGTTGTCAGGGATGGAGGGGACCTACAGTTTAATGCCGAATCCGAACGTCTAATTTGAGAAAGCACTTTTTCATGACAAGCATTACTCTTGGAGAATTTGTCAATTCCTCGCAAGAGGCAGTACCCGTTTTTTTTAAATTAAGGTGGCACAGGCAGGGATCGAACCCAAGACCTCTCGCATGACAGTCCAACGCACTAACCATCATGCCACGGGTACTACAGTACGTTAAATTGGTAAAAAATAATATTCGATTCTCGATATCTCGTGTATAAATTAAAGTAGTGTCATCAAAAAGATTTCATTCTATGCTAAATTTGGCTGTAAACGTAAGATGTTGTTCTTAGATAAATCTAATCTGTATTTATTTATATAAGAAATAGAATTTTTCAAGAAATACTACTAAAATTGGTAAAAATTGGTTTTCGACTAAAAATCGAGTTAACAAAAATAGATTTTGGAACAATTGGGTCGCATAACAGCCTCTTTTTTTTTTAAGTCCTTGCTGCTATATGCTGGTTCTTGAGATATGGACGATGAAAAATGATAGCACGAACGGTAGTTCACATGCACTGCACACATATAGTCATCTCTCTAAAAATCCTATGGGAAGTTAATAAAATTAAAGTCAATACACTTACATATTTGTTCTCAAAATAATATTATCGCGAATCAATGTTTATCAATTTTTATCTTGGCAACAATTAAAGATATTACCATAAATTTAATTTGTCGTTAAAAAAATCTTTTCATAGTTTTTTTTTATAAAAAAATATAAATCTAGAAAGTTTTCGACTCGAGAATTAATAAAGTTTTTGACTCCTAAATTATGTCATCAAATGTTCAAGAAATGCTACTAAAAATTGGTTTTCAAATAAAATATCATAGAAAAACAAAAAGATATTGAAATCAACCTTTTTTCATCATATATTTAAGTTAATTTGTTCGAAAAATCCAATAAAATGTTGTTATTAATATTTTTAGATATTTTTAAAAATATCGATAGACGGGCACGAATTAAAATTTATCAGTGAGGGTCGTATCCCAGCCTCTTTTTAGGTTTAAAAAAAACTACTAACAGAAATGATATCAAACTCCTTTTTGCACTTTCTGATATTATTTTGGTTGATATCTCCACTGGTTCTTGTGGAACGAATATGCAAAAGTATGGAAAGTACGTATATAAACGGTTACACGGACATCTTTCTAAAACCTTGAATCTAGATTCTAGGGGTCTGGGAACGTTAATAAAGTTTAATGCGACAAATTGGATCAATTACAATAACTTTCAATGAGAAGTTAACTAAACTAATACTTTACAAAAAAATAGGAACTTAGAAAACAAAACCTATGTTTAATAAGTGTTTTTGTTTTTTGTTTATTGGAAAGTTTTCAAAACATTTAAATTTAAAACATTAGTCATTAAATTTGACTTCCGATGACTTTTTATATATTAAATGATAATTTTAACGAACCGTATATAATTATTAATTAAATAACTTGTTTTATTTGCCAGTCTGCGTATATTGTGTTGATATAAAATTAAAAATTTTAAAGATTCTTTTAAACAATAGAATTTTGAACCATATTAAATTTTTGAAGTTAAAAGATTGTTTATTTGATTTTTAATTGAAAACATGTCATAAATGTAATTTAAAGAATCATTAACCTGTAAAAAATGGGTAAATTATAGCTTCAGCAATATCTTTCACAAAAGTCAAAACAAAGTCCTCTAATAAATTCCATCATAAAAACAATATTAATTCTTTATGGGCGCTACTTACAATATAATATAATAATGTAGGTATAATAAATGTGGGGGTATATAATTACCCCGATAAGTATATTATATAAGTATGATACACATATCTATATACAAGTATGTATATTTTACAGTTTTATTTTATTTCTGTATTTTATTCATGACACACATTCTCTTGACTTTATTCAACCTTAATTTATTGTTGGCTATCGATTACTTCTTTATACCTACATAGGTATATGTATATCGATGGTGCTTACTTAGCAAATTCAAAAATGGGAACATTTAACAGGTTTATTTAAAATTTTATTACTAATAAAAACTTTAAGGTGTATAAAAATGTGATACTTAAATAATGTTTCCATATGCATTGCATTATATACCTTAACGAGAAGACATACAAATGAGTGTTGTGAAATGTTGACATAATGGTCAGTTGAGGAGGAAATGATATTAATGAACGTATTAAATATACCAAAAATACCACCCCTTATCAAAGTGATCGCATTTCTGGCTTTTTTTTATTCCAAAAAGAAAAAAGTGTCAAATTAATGTCAATTAAACTCAAATGAGATTACGATATACTATAAAACGGAAGTTTTAATGATAATTTTTATAAAAAGGATACATTTTGTGGAGTTTTCTGAATTTGTTTAATTTAAAAAAAATTGACTTGATATTGTATAGGAAGTGTTAAGAGGTATTGACATAATGCTAATATTATATTAATATTACATATGCACAAATATATATATATGAAATGTGATCTAAAATGACCGATTTTTATTTAAAATTTTTGAAGACAGTCATATGACGATTTCTGGGATTCTACGTTAATGAGTTGTAAAGTATAATTTACCCCGAAAATATATTTTAACAAGACAATACCTAAGCTTTGCAGACTCCCTTATAGGTACAGGTTTCGACTGCTTGGTAGATCCTGCTAAAGCTCTAAGGAGCTAACTGCATTATCTTAAGATAAGGGATATGTGAAAGGATTAATTGCAGGAAGCCAGAACTGAAACTATCCTTCTTTTACCTTTTTTGTGGAAAATTGTATTAAGCGTCGAAACTTATTTTTGGCTAGGACAGTCCCAGAAGTATCCGACCTAACAAAAAATAAAACACAACAAATTTGCGGAAAATACATATCTTTATTTCTCTACATAGTCTCTATTTAGCTCGATACACTTTTCCCATGTTTATACTGAGAACCTAGTCTCGAGCTCCACCTTTTCATTGCTGTCAAATTTTTTACTATCGAGCCATTTTTTCAAGATTTGAAACAGAAAATAATCCGAGGGTGCTAAATCTGGCGAAGAGGGTGGATGAGGAAGCAATTTTAATTTTTGGCCATTGCGATAACGGATATGTGAACTGGTGGATTGTCTTGATGAATCAAAACTTTCTTTTTCGCCAAATGCGGCCGTTTTGTCTCGATTTCTTCACTCAAATGCTGGAATTATTTCGCATAATACTAGCCGTTGATTGTTTTTTCTTTCTGAATATAGGTAATGAATGGAAATTATCCCACGCGCATTCCAAAAACTGACGCCATGTTTTTGCATGCAGATATAACTGTCTTCTTTGGAGTCGATTCTCCCCTTTCAGTCAATTGTATTGACTGTTCCCTTGTTTTAGGTGTGATGTGATGGACTCATGTTTCATCCATGGTTATAAATTGACAAAAACTCTGCTTTTCTTCTGTGAAACTTCGCCAAACACTCGATTGAAACACCCTCACTACGCTGTTTTTGCTCTCCATTGTGAGTAATCGCGGCACCCATCTTGCTCACAGCTTCCTCATGTCCAAATTGTCGGTCAATATGCCCACTATGTCTGCTAGCTCGCGCACTTTCAGTCGACGGTCACCCAATACCATTTTGTGGATTTTCTTCAACATTTCTGGCGTGATCACCTAATTTGGTCGACCACTGCGATGTTCGTATTGGCAGCTCGTACGATCCCGTTTAAACTCTGCCACCCAATATTTTATTGTTGTAAACGAAGGAGCAGACTCCTACAGAGTAGAATCTAGCTTCCCTTTTATATTAGTTGGGCTGAAGCCTTTTTAAAATGAAAGAATGTATCACATAACGATGATGGCTGCCAAACAAAATGCCAAACCTTGTCAAAGGCTTGATCTAGGCAAGCATTTTCTTAAGGTGATTTGTAGAGGGCGATTTTTTAGCTATTATCTTTTTGGCAACACTGGTTTAAACAGCTGACGCATGTTTCTTGTTTTGTTTCATTGTCAAACATCTTCAATTTGGTCTTTAATTTAACCATGAATCGTCTTACAAACGAACAACGCTTGCAAATTATTGAATTTTATTATCAAAATGCGCGCTCTGTTAAAAAAATTCATCGCACGCTTCTTGTGTTCAGCGACGAAGCAAGAGCTACCAATGCATCCAGAAAAAGTCACACTTTGGTGCGGTTTATGGGCTGGTGGCATCATTGGACCGTACTTCTTCAAAGATGATGCGAATCTTAACGTAACTGTGAATGGTGAGCGCTACCGTGAGACGATATCCAACTTTTTTTTCCTAAAATGCAAAAGCTTAACTTGCATGACATGTGGTTTCAACAAGACGGTGCCACATGCCACACAGTACGCACAACAATGGACTTACTGAGAGTCGAGTTCGGTGTATTTCACGTTCGGGGCCGGTCAATTGGCCGCCTAGATCGTGCGATTTAACGCCTTTAGACTATTTTTTGTGGGGCTATGTTAAAGCTCATGTCTATACAGACAAGCATTAGAAGACAACATTTAAGCATTTATTCGTGAGATACCGGCCGAAATGTTGGAAAGAGTATGCCAAAATTGGACTAAGCGGATGGACCATTTGAGGCGGGGTGAAGGTCAACATTTGCATGAAATAATCTTCAAACATTAAATTCTATGGACCGTACTATCGATTCAAATAAATATTTTATGAATTTTTCTGAATTGTATGTGTTTTTTTTAAACTTTCCTATTGCTTTTAAGAAATTACCCTTTATAAGCATAATATCTATTAGTCTCTAATATGGTACTTCTGTTGGTGGTTTACCGTGTTTAGGTATTACAATGTCTTTTGCTTTTTTCAAAGGTGTGGTACATGTCTTACTTTAATTCATGAATTTAGTTTAGTTTTTAATTTTGAAGAGTTTTGAGATAATTACTTTCAAAATAGGAAAAATGTTAAGATCTAACCCTGGAAATTTCTAAGTACAGACCTTATGCTTACATGTTCTTCTTACCAATGGAGGATCCAAGGGGGGGTCATAACCACTTCGATCCCACACACCCCCCACCCCACCCCGTAGGGGTTATGACCCCCCTAAGAGATTTTTTTTTATTTAATTTTCGTAGGAATTCTCTTGAATACAAAAATTATCGTATTACGTTAATAGATGAGACCCCCCTAATATTTTGAATTATATGCTTTAAATTTTGTTGATAAAAATACTACTTTGACTGAGGATTGCACCAAGAATCGGAAATCCAGTCCTATTCCAATCGCTCGCTCATCAACTTTTGACCAATTAACGATCCAGGGGGGTTATATGACCCATAAAGCTTATACAGTTTAATTGTATAAGTTAAGATTTCGTCACGATATTCACCAAAAATCTGTTTGTTGTCAAAAACATTTTCATAAGATCATAAGATCTTTTCTGAGAGAAAAGGCAAATATTAAGGTTGCCTTAAATTACTGAAACTCGTCTTTATATCCTTCTTATTTTTGTTTGATTAACATAAATAGTGTAAGGTTTTTTCTTAAAGTGTTTTTTTTTTTTGTTCAAAATTGATTTTCTATAAAATACAAAAACTTTTAAGATCTTAAAAAATTAAAGAAATCTACTTCTTGAAGTGAATTTGCTTTGGATGCTCTGAGATTTGAACACGAATTTCAAGAACATAAATGTCCCAAAGACGGCAAAAGTGACACTTTCGTTAAACTAATGGCTAATTGAAAAAACAATGAACGTTTTATAACTATTAATTTAATATAAAAGCTTGAATCTTTTGAGAACTGAAGTGAAAAGAGATTCTTCAACGTGTAATTTTTGAGTGCCACACTAAAGGTTTTTCTCAACTTAATTGTTTAACTTAATTTATTTTATTTAATTTTCAGAGAAATAATGTACTTTAATGCACTTATTTCCTTAATTTCAAGAACTAAACATTTTTCTCTCTACAATTTTTGAGTTTTTTTTTAACTCTTTTAAGATCAAAATATTTGTACAATGTTCGTGCAAAACAGTATTTTTTTCTAATTTGTCTTCTAGCATAAGCTCCTATCTACGAGTAAGCAGACTGATAACGATAGTTTCTAATAATAGCATCTCGAAAATAGTGTCCCAAAAAAATACGTCGAAAAAAGCCCGAAAATTCTTCATATCAGATTCTGATATTTTTCTGGAAAACTTTCTCATTTGCTAGGTTTTTGGATCTTTAAAGTATTTTTTGTTGGAAAAGCTAAATGCCTGAAATGCACCAAAAACCCTCTAAACTTATGTATTTTAGCTTTAAATATGGCATTTTTAGAAAACTGTTTAATTTCAAATACGTCATCGTTCTCATCAACTGTAAGGGATCTGTAGCTATATTTTTCACGAATTGTTCAAAAACATTCGCGAGTTGCTCAGCGAAGAGATCACCTTTTTTCTTATTGGGTTTTCGATCTATCTACCACCTTGAGGTCTTATTTGTGGGTTTTGCGTCTAGGGTCTTTCAAAACGCTTTGTTGCCTTCCATAAAGACTTTTCTGTGGAAGCTTTTGTCCCAAAATAAATAAAAATTACAAAATAATGCAATATACTACCGTTTGATCCTAAATAGAAAGAACAAGTGTCTTCTTTACCTACTATCCTTATAAATATGTATGTGTTTCTTTACAAGTTAACACTTGAGTAAGTTCAAAAATAGTTAATTTTGAAATAATATTATTCAAAAAATTCAAAAAAAAACCTTTCCAAATTTAAGCAATTCATTTAAATTTTAATGAGCTGCTAATTAGGGCCCTTTAGCACTCCTTATTATTCTTTCATTAATTTCTACCACCTTTAAACCATGGAAAACTTAATTGTTAGTTAAAAAAATAAAATATGTTGCACTTGTATAATTATAAAATAATTAAATATGTTAAACCATTCATACGAATGCAGTTTATACACGCTACAAGTAGTAGCAAGTGCAAGACCCAATTAGCTGGAATATTATAATATTTGATGAAATTATGTAGTGACATAATTTAACATTTTATTAATATTTTTTTTATTTTTCGACTGAAGAAACTAACTTTTTTTTTCTCAATTTCTTTTCAGACATAAACTCTTTTGGATAAAAACCCGCTGAGTTGGTAATTTTCCAATAAAAAATTTCATAAGTGAATTGATGCCAATTTATTTTTTTTCATTTTTTTTTTATTTTCTTTAACCTGAATTCCGCATGCAATTTCTTTTTATTTTTATTTTTGTTATTGTAGTGTGCCTTATTAGTGTAAATTGATGTGATAACATACGAATAATGAGAATTTTCATTATATCTCACCCAATAAAAAAAATTCTAATTAGATTACAAATTGGTCTAAATTTAGACGAAAATGTGTTGTTTTTTGTATATACCAAGCTATGTAGCTATATAAAAGTTTTAAAATAGGTAAAATTTAGAGCAGACTGTCGTTAAAAATGTATTAATGTCTCAGGTAAATGTTTTTAAATTTTATATATTATAAACTGAAAAAGGTGGCATGAGTAAAAACATTATTATTTATACCAACGTTAGTGTGAGAATTTGACTTTATATAGTCTAGGAGCTAGAGTTACAAAAATGTTCAGTCAAGAATGAGGGGTTCTTATGTAGGTACTATAACATTTTAAATGAACAAATATATTATCATCTCTTGGAAAATAAGAAAACAGTGCTTTCCTAAGACAACGTTTTTTTTTTAAGTTTCTTTCAAACGGAAAGATATTGAAGTTAATTACAATATAGCCTTCTAATGAAGAATTCGGTTGATAATTTCTTAAGAAGCTAATTACGAAACAAATATCGGAAACATTGGGGAATAAAATAGGATACATTTTAAGAAAAATAACCGTTAACCGTTTCGTATAAGAGATTAAAAATTACCATAATATTGAAGAGTTTTGATGGCTAAGCAACAGGGATACGATTTTGGCTTTTTTTTCAATAGTTAAACATATCCTTCCATCCCAATCGCAGGCCGATTGCCGAAGTTGTAAAAGACCATGTTGATAATTTTTTTGTGAGCTGGCACGGTCTACTAAGTTATTGTAAAATGTTCCATTGGGTATTTTTAGAGCTGCTTCCTTTTTTCTATAGCTAGCAATCGTGAGACTTTTGCTTTTTGCGTCCTGAGCTTGTAAGAACTATTAGGTATATATAACTGAGTCTTCAGTCTTGTAGTATTTTTTCTCATAAGGATTTTTTAGTATAGTTTCAGGCTTCTAAAAGTAGTGAGGTAAGATGAAATTTTCATCTTACCTCACTATTTTTAGAAGACACATTCTGAGTTATCCAGAACCTTTAGGCGTCATTATTATTATATTAGAATTGTTTTATATTTACTATAGTTTATTACTTAGACAGAAGGACACAAATATATTAATACCCATATTTTTTTCTTAATGTCACTAAAAGCTTAAAAATTGCTCGATTTGAAAGCAAAAAGTTCGATTAAAAATTTAGTAGGTACCTATAATATGCATGAAAAAAATACATTTTTTAATTAAGTAATATGATAATTTTAGAATTATATTTTGTAAACTTATACCCTCTGCAAATTTTAGTTCACATTAACTTTAGACTGATACCGTCTTTCGGCCAGGTTTACTCAATACACTCAAAATGATCCCTATATAGATAATTTCAGTTGTTTGGCCAAGTATTAAAGTTTACCCCACTGTGACACGGTTATTCAAGAACAATTTTAGGATCCCACTAATGTACGTTACAAGTACTTTACCGAACTTAATATAATAAGAACTTAATAAATAAGTTTACAAAATATAATTTAAATTATATTTTGTAAACTTATATTCTCTGCAAATTTTTAGTTCACATAAACCACCCTCGACTATATCCGCCTCGACACGGATTTTTGAAGAAAATGTCATCTCAGTTAATAAGACTGTTACCGTCTTTCGGCCAGGTTTACTTAATACACTCAAAATGATCCCTACATACACCATTTCAGTTTTTTGGCCAAATATTAAAGTTTACCCCACTGTGACAGGTTTATTCAGGTCCAATTTTAGGACAATTACGTTACAAGTACTTTACCGAACTTAAGTAGGTATGCACATATACATAGGTACACTGACATTTTTTCAAAATTTTGTATAAACTCATTAAAACCTCTTTTAGATTAATTTTAATTCATAATTTAGTATTTCACTCAAGAAATTACTTTTCTGACTTCTTTTTTTGTATAGTTTTTCCATTTCCAGGAAAGGCCTCGAAAAAATTGTTCGTAAAAAAAGTCAGAAATGCTGCATCTGTGGAAACAACATTTATCAAAACAAATTATAGAATACAAATATTATTATAACAACAATATTCTGGTCGTATGTAATGAACAATTTTTGATCCGCAATAATTTAATTTACAAACATTTAGATTGGACAGAATATGTACATACAATTTGGGTTTCTGGCCTACCTTTCATTTTCCTATCTTTTCTTTTGTTTCATTCCTATCCGGCACAATTTTAACTATTTCTGGCTTATTTTTTTCAAAATAAATTTAATATGTAACTTATTCTACTGAATTATAAAAATTGTACATTCCTTCCTTAATCAGATACTTCTGCATAAATATAATATTTACCTTCATAAAATTACTAATTGATGCTAACTCAGCAACACTACTTTCTTTCAGTTACAACAAAAATTCTCTCCAAAAACCCACACAATTTCTCCACTACTCTCTAAAGAACTTTTCTTCAATTCAAAAATTGTTTTCCACTCAAAACAACTTTCACTCAATCAACAAACTAGATGCATGTATACCCATTCCGTTTCTCAATCTTTCTTTTTCTATCTTTCACATCAAAAACAATCGTGCACTCAACCAATTTCACTCTCATCCGGCTAAACATTACAGAATAATGTTATGATCTCTTTCTTGTGCTATAATCGTTCCATTGAATGAGCGACTGAATGGGAAATAACACTTTTATTGCATGTTGAAACGAAACGAGCAGAGAAGTGCGCCTTTCCTCCATAATCCAAAATCCAAATTCCAAAGAATCAAACGAACACTCATCCACACATACGCACACACACATTCATCCACACATCAACACATCCAAACAACCGCATAAACAGCCTTTATAGAGTAGAAACAGTTATGGCCGTCATCGGCTTATCATATGAATGGTGTCTAGCGGGGCAGTTACCTCGTGGTGCTTTGTGTGTAGTGGTGGATAAGATTATTGCTTTCCTTGTCGTTCTTGTAGAGTTTTGCGGGGAGAACTGTTCTTACTCACGGTGAGTGAGAAATTCCTCCAGTGTGTACCTATGGTTATGATGGTGCCGTTTAATTTAATGGCTTCTCATGGTAACGCAAGCTGGGGCACTCAGTGTGCGTTCCGGCAATTGTTAATATGCAATTTGCTGTGTAATGTGGTTTCTTGTACACTTGTTTAAATGGCCTAGGTGGTGACCGAGTTGACATCTTTGCTGATGCTAGAGTCATATTATAAGATGATGATAACAAAAACAAAGAGGGCCACTGTCATACCTACTCCTACATGCATTTGAAAAAGTTTTTGTTTGAACTATATCTAAGAATCAAATAGGTATACTCTTAGGTATTAATGGTTCACTGCCAATGTATGTAGATATAATAGGTTTTTGATAGGATTCAATAGGAAGGTATATTATGTATGTTCTTTTGAAGATACATATCTGCAACAACGCTTTTAAATAATCAGGACTTATTATACCTTATTCGCTAAAGATATAAGTGCAGTGCGGTGCTTCCTATAAGTACAACCTGATGAAAAATACATTAACATTGCTATCTACCTTTCCATGTGTAGTATATAAATTTCTTTGGCATGCTGTGAGATAAATTGTAAGATATAAAAATATTACTTGCTGGCTTATGGCAGAAAAGTGAATCTCTTTTTTATTTTTCACCTGGTAGTCAGGTAGACAGGTAGTTTCCTACCTAAGTAAATAAATCTCTTATGTACGTTTCTTACATATAAGTTCCACCTGCTTAAGAGATTAAAGAATTTAAAAATTTTAAACATACTAAGCTAAGTTTAATGAATAATTATAAATATTAAAGATGTTCCAAGAAGCCATTGACGCATTTCGCGTTTTAGAATGAGGCTATTATTAAAAGCTATAAGTTATTTACTTAGTCACTGATTTTATTAAATTTACTAAAATTAAAAAATTTAATTTATCAATGATTTTAACCAGTAGCTTGAACTGGTTCCTACAGCTTTTTGGGTTATTACCGTATGGGCTATAAGAAATTATATTAATGAGAACTTAAGTATGACGTTATATGCAAAGTTACCAAACTGCTCTGATTTTTAATTTGTTTTTATTTAAAAACAAAATGTTTAAATGAGTATAAGTACAGCCTACATTGAAATTCACTGTTTAAAAAATGAAGATTTTTGTGTTAACGTCATTTCCTTAAGAAAAATATCCTTTTAATAATAATTATTTTGTATTTATTACACTTAAATGAGTCCCAAGGTTTAAGTATATCTTCCATCGGGAGCTTGTGGAAATACTGTTGTTTAGATTTCTGTATGAGCAATATTCTTTATGATACTGTTTGTTCATAATTCTGTTTGTTCATAATTCTGTATTTCAAAACATGTTAAATTTAGAATACTGTATATACCAAAATGTTTTATGAACAGTACACTGTATGTAATAATACTGTATCTCTAAATCCTTCATACTAAAATAAAAAAGTGTGTTTCGACAGTTCTGCTTCATAACTATCTGTACTAAAAATTTACAACAATATCTAAAAGAAAAAAAAAAAGTCAAAATAAAGATGATGCTCATGAAACAAGTCACTTACAACTTGAAAACTAACAACTTTTTTGGAACATACAAAATTCTAGTTAAGTCAAATTCTATATATCCTTAAATGTATTTGCGAAGTATGTTTAATGAAAAATTGTTATTATACCTTACGCAAAACTGTTTTCTTTTATCAACACGATTTATCTCTTACACACCATTTACAGGATTTTGAAATGAGGAATTTTGACTAGGTATGCAGAATTTTGGGAAACTGAATTTTAATATAAACCACTGTATTTCGACCGTAACACCTTCAAAAAATAATGTTGATACATTTACGTCGCAGGAATACCTCTATATTTTTTGTCTCAGCTTTTTTAACGTTATTTGAGCGGATAATAGTCAAGCGATACATATATCAAGTTGCATTCTTCCCTTATGGCAATTTAACAGTAATTATCATTTCTCTATAGAAATACTCAGCAGTACTATTTCTATTGAGTCAAACTTCGCTTGTACTGTCAAGTACAGATGTTCGCTTTTTGTCATACTAAGTGAATGTGGAATGCTTTAGCACACTTAAGTTTTACAATTTTGGAAAGTTTTTGTGAACTTCTTCTTTAAAACTTAATTTCGTAAATTAGATCTAACGACTGACTATTCTCCTGAAATGGAAAAAAATTAATAAAATGTTATGTAGATACCATTAAACAAAAAATGGAAATTGGCTAAGATTATCCCTACACCTAAAAACCCTAAATTACACTGAGTTTAGGCCGATATCTATACAGCATTTCCTGTCGAAAGTCTATTAACACATTTTACAAGAAAAAATCAATGAATAGGTCCTTAAATCATCTTATATCATAATGTGTTGCTAACCCAACTAAAATCTGGGTTTCGTGAAAAGCCCTTCTGTAATACAGATCTAATTTAAGTAATTAATGATACCTATACATATTAGCTTTGATAATGACGATGCATGTTTTTTGGTACTGCTCGACTTTTCAAAAGGTTTTGATATAGTCGATCATACCCTACAACAAAATCTAACAAACTGCGAAGCTCTTTTAATTTTTCCAATTAGTCAACAAAGATAATTTGTTAATATTTAAATCAGTGGCGTAGCTACCGCTGTATCAGCTGTATCCATGTAACAGGGCCCTCGAGATATAGGGGCCCCCAAAGATACAGAGCACAAGACGTGTGTAAAAAAATTCACTTAAACATTTAATAAAGCTTTATTACAAAAAAATGTTCCGATGATCATTTTTTACATGCGTCAAATATTTTTTTTTCCTATGTATCTTTTTCTTTTTTTTTCATGTCCTACGACTTTATTGTGTTGATGTCATTTTTTTCATCGCAGTTTGATATTATAAGTCCAGTTTCCAGTTTAGACGGTCTAGAAAAAGAAAGAAATCAAAGGATTTACTTAAAAAGTCCAAGGATTTAGCCAACGATTGGGGAGTGACGCCTGTCTTCAAAAATAAAAGGAGGAAAATAACGAAGCGCTTTTTTGATGAGTTGGTAGAAGATCATAGAATTTCTGATCCCGAAATATACTTCAAAGTCAATATTTACTATTCCTGCTTGGACATTTTGATTGGACAAACTCAGCAAAGATTTCAAAGCCTTTCATAGTCTTAGTAGTATATTTGAAGTGTTGTAACCGGATAAGCTTTTATCGTTCTCAAATGATGAGATAAATCAAGGATCAAAAAAAGTTAGTGGAAAAAAAATGGATACAGGGCCCCCAAAGGTCTAGCTACGCCACTGATTTAAATGAAACAAAATAGGCGGCTTACGTAAGAACTACGATGTCAAATTGTCTACCCGTTCGTAAAGGAGTTCCGCAAGGATCAATTTAAGGCCCACTTTTTTTCTTGATATACATACATAACTGAGATTCCTTATGTTGTTCAAAATGCAATGACACATATTTATGCTGATAATGTCCAGATTTACTAGAATCTTTAGAAAGAGTTTACACTAATATTTTTTAAAGCGTGGAGACTAATTTTTTGTCTTTTAAGGTTTTTCTTAATTTCTTAACTTTTTTACCCTTTATTTTTATGAATTAACTGTCATTATTTAAGAAATTCACAAATTTATAAGATTCATTCTTAATGTATAAGAAATTTAATTCATAAATAATAGTAAAAATAAAAAACTCTGTTACAGAATTTTTCCTTCTGCACGTCATACTCGTGTACAAAATTGTGTTTGCTTTCATATCTAAGTTGCTAAATTTTAAGTTTCCTTATGATTACAAAAATTTTAAAATTAAGAAAATTGTTTTCTGTAGGCATACAAATTATTAAGGGGTAAAAATTATTTCAGAATTCATTGGAGCAAAAAAAAAGTATTTAAAAAAACCTTTGTATTTATAGTTTGAAGAAATTTGTTTGTTTCATTTCGACTGTAGCCACACATAATTGTATGATCCACTGCCTTAACGTTCAGTTTCTACAAGTACCTCTAGTATAGGTTCTATTCCAAAAATAAAAATATTAATTTATTGTAGAACCCCAAACGATTTCTCTATCAAATAATTTTGGTGTAATTTTAAATGAGATGTAATAAAAAAAAAACAACCATTGATTTGAGTTAAACCAAAAAAAAATAGGTATTTAAAAAAATAAATAAAATTACCAGCAAGGTGATCACCTAAAAAAATATCTATTAGAAGAATTGATATTCGTCTTAGAGTTAATCTTAGTAGTAGCCTCAATCGAACTAGTCACCTCTCTGTGCACTCATAGGGGATAGTTCAACTATCAATATTAATTGTAAATGTATCATTAAGTTTTCAGAGATTTTTTTCAATTTTTGTGATGGAAAAAGGATATACGACAATTTCGTGGGTTGGGGTCGAAATACTGTATGGATCAAAATACTGTATCTCAAAATAATGTATTTCAAAATACTGTACATACAAAATACTGCATTAACAAAATGCTGTATCTCAAAATTCTGTGTTTCAAAATTCTGTATATCAAAATTCTGTATTTCTGTATTTTTGTACACTATCAAAACTATTTTTATTTTTTAGCCTTATTTACAGCATTTTGAAATACAGAATTTTGAAAACAGAATACTTTTTTTTTTGGAAAACATAATAATAATTCTTCATTAGCATAATGTTCTAATATACTTCCCTTGAACAACAACATATATAAATAAATAAATAAATTAGGTGGCGAAACAGTCCTTTGAGAACTAGGACCTAGTGACTTACAACTCTCAACCATTCCTGTGTGTGAGTAATGTTGTCAGGGATGGAGGAGTTTCAAGCCGATTCCGAACAGCTAATTTGAGAAATTACTTTTCATGACAAGAATTACTCTTGGAGAAATTGTCAATTCCTCGCAAGAGGCAGTACCCGTGAAAAAAAAACTTTAGATGGCACAGGCAGGGTTTGAACCCAACATATGTACCTATGATAATTCATAAGTCTTTGAAATTATAAAAACAAAAATCATATAAATGGTATCTTCTTCTTAATTTCTCTTTACCATTTTCTTCTTCTTAGTTAATTGTATCTCTCACATTTTTACAAGAATTGTTCCTATCATAATCAACAATTGCATAAACATTTGTACCAAACTAATTGGTCTGTCAAAACTTCCAGTATTATACAGTATTATGAGATATACAGTATTTTGACAATACAGCATTATGAGACACAGTGTTTTAAATTTACAGTATTTTGAAATACAGAATATTAACCATACAATATTATGATCATATACAGTATCGTACAGTATCATACAGAATTTTGATCATACAGTATTTTAAAATACAGCATTTCGACCCGCTCCCCAATTTCGAGCAAAACGAAATTTCGGTTAAATGCTCGAAATACCTTGGTGGAATACCTCTACGATGGTCTTATCATTGTAGTTTCTTCAAATTTTCTTAGGTATATTAAAATACAAACGTTTTCTAAAATATCCTCGAAGAAATAAACCTATCTTTTTCAAACAATATGACCAACTTCAAAAGTAGCATTTTACAAAAATGAAATAAGACCAATTTTCATAAGTTGGTCATATTGCAATTTGACAAAGTGAAATTAGGGTCAAATTATTTTGAGAAATAAGACCAATTTATTTTTATAGTGAGGTATGTAAGGGGGCATGCTGCCACCTGCAACCCCCTGCTAGGGAACACTATAGGATTTGGGGTATAGTTGCGAGGTTGAGTGTATGCAAAGTTTCTTTCTATTTATGGCAAACCATACTGTTGAAAGTGAAATAAAACCATTTTGGCTTTATTTTACTTTGTTTAAGTGTTTTAAGACTAACTGTTGGAAATTGGTTTTGTTACACTTTATCAAAGTGAAATGAAGAAAATTTTTGTAATTCGGCCATATTTCACTTGGCTTTATTTCACGGTACCGACAAATTGACATCGCCACGTGACGTAAAATTACATACCCGCCATTGCATTTCTTGCACAAAAGAGCCAATGTGTTCTAAATTGTCAAAGACTGTGACAAAGAAACGTCAAATAAAATTAGGCAAAAAACTTGACATTAAGTCATGACTCACAATCAATATTGTGCGCCATGGTTGGACCTCCCTTTATATGTCGAATGTTTTCTATAATAAAACAATTCATCTTTTTATGTCAAATCCTCCCAACCCTAATTCTCGCACTTTAAATGATTTAAAACCAAACACAAAATATACATTATTTTGAAAAATGGAATTTAGTTTGACCCAATTGTAAGATTTGCTTTTAAAAATTTTTTATTATTTGATTACGATTGTTATCTTGCGATTATTTTTATATCTATAAAACCACTGTGATAGCTTTTTGTATGTGAACAAACAAAAATCAGCTAAAATTATTTCCCTACTTCTCGCCGCTACAAACCGCCCGCCCTCCCTGCCACCGCAATCATTCAGTTTTATTCGCTTTTTGTTCTTCATTTATTATGTTTTTTGTTGTTGTTGTTATTGTTGTTTTGTTTAATGTTGGTAATTTTATTATTTGTTTTGATTGCTCGACATTGTATATATATAGAGAGTTAAGTGTTAGATTTTCTCTCTTTTGGTGGCGCTAAATGTATGTTTATGATTTTGGGACTTTTGATGACTCCTGAAGTTGTCATATACGTCAAACACTTGAATTTAAAAAATAAAGCATTTTTGTTTCCTTTTTTTAATTTTTTGTTTCTTATTATTATTGTTTTTTTTTTCATTTTTATTGTTTTATAACCTCTGAATAAAAACGATTCTATTTTGTGACGTAATTTTAATAGCCAACACCTTATAAAATAACAAACAAAACAAACAAATCTTGTAATTGGATCATCGCATCATTGTAAGAAGAGGTAGTAAAAATTATAAGGCGCTCACACAAGTTCACGCCATTATAAATCCCATTCATGAACTTAAAGTGTGAAATAGTATAGTGTTTTTATTTTTGTTACCTACATTATAATTCCATTAAGGCAATGATGGGTTTTATGACTCAGAAGCCATATAACATGAATTTATGATGAAATTCTCTTCTCTCAATAAAGATATTCCATTCAAAATTATAAGAATTATATACTTATACGAAATATCCAGGTATAGTTAGTTGTTTGTTATATGGGAAGGTTAATATATGTATAAGGAAACATTTTGTTTAATTAATCGTTTATGATCGTTAAATAAAAATTCAACAACAACAAAAAATTGATTCATTGAATTTTCAGTGGGAAGTTAGAATAAAACCACATAATTGAAAATGGCAATTAGTAAAGCTCGACAAACCACCAAAAGCCAATTATAGTGTTTTGTTGACTTTTTAGAAAATGATTTTCTTAGATGGTTTAACTTTGATAACACAATTTTGGAAACAACAACCTACACGGAATGTCCCCTCCCCACAGTAGTAAAATAAAATCCTTAATTGTTTACATGAATATTTATAAAAAAATTTGAATGATCATAAAATATAACATGTGTCTTTTGTCTATAGCATTTTGTTGGTTTTAGAATGCAGGGCCTAGAAATAAATGTTTAAGTAATAACTCTATAGGTATGTATAGCATAGTTGGGGTATCTTAAAACTATTAAAAATTCGCTCATTAAAAATACATAAAATAAAAAAAAACGAATAACAAAACTTTTGTTTAATGGTGACGCATTTAGCGTGCGGTTTTTTAATCTGGGTTATAAAAAGAAAAACAGAAAAAAAAAACAAAGAGAAAGTTATAGTTTATTGATATTGATATTTTATTTAATGGGTTTAAATTATTAAATAAATCATTGGATGTATTTTTTAAACAAACATTCCAATATAATATGCAAATTGATATTTTTAACAATCAATCTTTTTAAGTTGTTGCCGGTTTTTTTTTTTTTTATTTTTTGAAATAGAAAGGCGTGTTTTAGTGGGTTTATTCATCTGCATGTTAAAAAATAAACATCAAGTTAATTTAGTATACGTAAATTATAATGTTTATCAAGAAGTTAAAAACTTTTAAGGTTTTAAGTTTAACATGAAGTTATATAGCCCTGAGTTATGGGAAATGTTTTAAAAACTTGAAGTTGAGCAAAACATGCTATTGATATGTATTTTTGTAAGTTAAAATGCATCTTGAAAATGGGAGGTGTAATATTTTATTTTATACTGATATTTGGAGTATAGAACGTTATTTACAAAATTTTCTTGAAAAAATGTGGAATTTTTTAAAGAATTTTAATTTATTGATTTACTATCTTAACAGCGATGGTTCCCGTAACAATTGCGATCCGATCACTTATTTATGTACAAATATTATAAAATTCATTAAATAACTTTTTTTTATTTTAAGAAATTTTATTTCTTCAGAATTAAATTTTAAATATTCAAAGTTTAAGTTAGGATTTTTTATTATATTATGCGCGCAATCAAGGGGATATGAATACCCTTATAATGATTAAACACAATTCGAGAAATTAGGAAGGGAGGATATAGGATTAGAAAGGAGATACCGATGCACATTGCTTTTGAATGTCTGCACATTGCAATGAGTGGGAAATATTGAGTGTGGTAAAGCATTTCACATTCGTGTAGTGCGACTAAATAAAGAATCTCTGTACTTTACAGTATGTCCGAAATTGGGCTCATGGGCAAACTGATGAGCATTCCTAGAAGAACGGGTATTAAGGTTGAATTCTTTGTTTATGAAAGTAGCGATAAAATAATGGCAGACATGAAACCTTAAGACGGTGCTTAAGGGATACAAAAGTTTCAGTTAGGCAACGGTCATTTATCAGTTTTAGGGATCTCTTTTGAATACTGTCTAAGAAACATAAGAGAGTAATAGGAACACCTGCCCAGATATGGGAATTGTCCTCGAGTTTCGGACGAATATAGGCTTTACAGATTATAGCTAGATCAGAAGGGGTACAAAATTTCTTGCATTTTCGGAGAAAACCTAAACACTTAGCAGCATTTTTGGCGATGTCAAATACGTGATCACTCCACAACAAGTGGTTTGTAATGCACATATCTAACACTGAAAACTGTTCAGTCTCTTCGATGCAAGTACCACTCATGGATAGTGGCATTGGGGGAGGGTTACGCTTTTGCGACAGTAAACAACATTGAGTTTTCGAAGCATTCAATTCTACACGGTTTTTTATTCCTCATTGGACAATGCTGTCAATATCAGAATTTAATGAGCATATCATACGCTGCCGTTGGTAGTTCACATCCGAAGAACAAGTATGTGAATCTAAAAACGAATATGAGAAGCTGAGGGAACTGTCACCAGCGAAAAAATTAAGTGGGTTAGAAGTTTCAGACAAAAGATCATTTATAAAAATAAGGAAGAGCGTCGGAGACAAAACGGAGCCCTGGGGCACACCAGCGTTTATTTTGTGGATATCAGATTTGAACCCGTCCAATACTACTTGAATTGAACGGTCCGAAAGGTTATTTCTAACCCGAAGAAGAAGAGAAGATCAATACCAAAAGCACGCATTTTCGATAAGAGAGCTTGATGCCAAACTCTATCAAATGCCTTTGAAATATTAAGTGCAATAATCTTACTTTCACCAAAACGATGTAAACATTTTTTCCACTGATCGGTGAGAAAAACCATGAGATCACCAGTGGACCTATTGCTACGAAAGCCATACTGCCGGTCATTAAGAAGCTTTCCTCATGAGTAGTAAGTATGGTCGTTAAGAAAACTTTCAGACATATTGTGGAGTCTTACAATTGAAATAAACACAAATGGGCTAAAGTTCAATGTTTCATGATTGTAAAAATTATCATCAGACTCATTTTCTTCTTATAGTACTTTCTTTGAGTTCTGCACTTACACGTTGATTGAAAAAATGATTCCGCTTCAATTTCTAACTATCTTCTTTAATAACTGTCTTTAAAGTAGATAAAGTCACGTTAAACACATTTCACTGAAAAGTTGAATTTACAATATGCATTGATCGAAGAGTCCCTTGTTTTAAAGTCCTTTTAAATTAAGACTCCAATTGACCGTCTTTTTTAAAGCTTATTCTTCTCCAATAAGTTCCGGCAAAATGGCCGAGTTTTCCAAGATCATTAAATTATTAAGAGATAAGTTTCTGATCCACTTAATTAATTTTAAATACTCATTAAGCTATTAAGCTGATTTTTATTTATTTAAGTCGTAACATCTTACGTAGGAAACAACAATATCGAACTTTTTACTTAAAAAATTAAATACTTCTTCTTTAAGCCTCGGTACCAATCTACAGAGTGCTTGACATCTATCTTTTCTTTAAACCATTTAAAATTTAGCTATATTTTGTTAATTATTAATGTAAAATTATTATTCATAAAAAAGGAAGTGGAGTACCACAGGGCTGTGTTGTGTGTACTAGTTTTTTAAATTTATTTCTATTTGATTTTTTGGGATTGAGATTCAGAATATACGGAATTTATTACATTTAGAACGTAACATTGATAGTAACAATATTAGTGATTTTAAGCTGTTTGATGGCTCTTTTTCGAACAATTCCCCAAAACAATGGGTACACTTAAACATGGGCTCCCATCAATTTAGGTAATGTTACTGACTATTCGTGTGTAAGAGTGTCCTATGAAACATTATTTACGTGAGAGCTTTTTCAAACATTATTAAAGTTTCTTCTTGTTTAGAACATCGTTTAACCAAGACAGATTTAAATCAAGACTGTAAAATAGATGCGTTATCAATTCAATATTATTAGTCCTCAAAATTTAAATGTTAAAACAAATATAAAACAAATTATATTAGATTTGGTTTATCTTGAAACATCCCTACAGTCGATTCCTGATTAGTCTCAGTCTTTTAAAGTAGTTTCAAATTATTAAGGGAATATACAACAAACAAGGGCCCGCTTTCCCACAATATATCTTAATTTACATAGGTACTAAAATTGTTAATAAGTTTTTATAGGTTTCTAGCCTTAAAGGCCTTTCAATTTTTAAAACGAAATTAAATTCTGTGTTTGAAATATCACTAAAGGAGATTTAAGGACAAATTTTTTTTTAAATCTGTGCCAATTAAAAGGTGAAATGAGGTAAATATATTTCTTTTTGAGTAAAAAAGAACAAAAACACACAGAAATCTTGAATTGTGAGTTTAAGGTAGGTATATATGTATGTAGTTACAAATAGATTTATATCGCCTAAAAGTCATAAGATCAATGCATGTTACCTGACGAATTGTTGTCGCTTTAATAGAGGTTTGGACTATTTTCTGATTTGTGCCAAAATACAAAAAGTAAATCATTCAGTAGAGTGACCTCGGAGACAATACATTATAAAGTTAATAACAATAAACCAATGGTACAATGAGGCGTATACTCAATTTGTTTTCAAATTAATTTTACATTTTTTTGTATAGGTTATATATTTTTATTTATTTCTTATGAAATGAAATATTACTTATATAAATTTCATGTCAAAGATTGATAAAAAACTCTTTATTATAATTTTGTTAAAATAATCATTTTTTCTAAACCCCTCTTTTATTTTTTTGTTAAAATAATCATTTTTTCTAAACCCCTTTATAAACATCGATTTACCTTTACTAAGTCACACACATTTCTATAGTTTGTGTGTAATTTTATTTTAAAGAAGAATTTTTACCTAATATCCGAACAACAAAACAAAATTTAGTAAAATAATTAATCTTAGCCACATTTTTTCTTAATTGAAAATGATGATTTGTACATTTATAAAGTTTTTTAAATTTGTATTTAATATTTTTCAAAGTGTACACAAATTGTATGCAATAATATTTTTTAAAAGAGCATCAAATGAATTAAAAAACAAAAAGAGCAATATTAAAACAGCAGGTACCTATAAATGTGTTTTACCAGTTCCAACTTAAAACAAGAATTTGTTACAGTAAACAATTTGTACAATTTAAAACTATATCTAAGCAAGATTATGTTGAATTAAAAAATCTTATCTATTTATCTCATAAAAAATCTATCCATCACTTTTGAATAGAATGAATATCTATCTATAAAAAAATTGTAGGTACCTACAAAATCAATATAACTAAGTTATTGAACAAAATATTCAGCATTGTAAAATTAATCAATTGAAAATCTTTCCTTAAACCCAAATGTTTTTAAACTGCTTAATTTATGTTAAACCTAAGTCTACCTCATAACGGAAGCAATTATTTATTGTAAAATCACAATTATAAAATTCAAAAGAAAAATCACAATTATTATGCCTTAAATAAAACTTATTATAATTATATTCAAAAATAAAATTGGCATGAATACCTTAATGTTCAAAAACCTAATAATTTTTCTCTCTTATAATTTAAATTGACAACTTTAGGTAGGTAGATAGGTATAGCTATGTAATACTACATAACATGAACTTGAATCAAAGAAAGAATAAAAAAAACATTTCTACATTAGTAGGTATAACTAACACTTCATTAAAATTGTAATTAAATTCATTCAAAATATAAACTTAAACCTCTATACCTACCTACTCATAATAATACGAGCGAGTACCTACTATCTGTTCCTACTCCTTCACTGAATATAATATGATATCTCTTATACTGCCTGTTAAGGTATTAGATACAATCGTATACACTATTTCAGTTATTGTTATCATCGCACAAAAATAAATATAACCAATTTCATTTTATATGAACACATTACAGCTATGATTATAGATACTTAAACAAAGTGCGGCTGCGGCATAAAAAATGCATCTATCCACTCGAATATAAAAGCTTTAACAATATCTCAGTCTCAGCCCACCTCTATATAGAATATAAGCTCATATCAAATTGGTACCTTATACACCTAATGTAATAAACAAAGACAACACTATAATTTAAATCTCAGAAAAAAGCTTTATATACTCGTACACCACATCAGCTGTCCTACTTCATCCAGGTGTAAAAATGTATTTCATAGCGATGCAAACTCTCCAAATCCAAATAAGAGATGAAAATAATACATAAAACTCAAACAAAAGCTCCTCTCCAACCAAAGAAAAAGCACATGGTACCAACATAACGTGCTGTTTTTTATACGATAGATTGAAAACTGAAATCTGAAAAAAAGAACATTTTAAAAAATCCATTGCATGTCAATTTCAATTGGATTGGAATTCTTCTTATACGAACATTCCTATGACGAAAAGAAAAAAGAAGAAAATTTTCCTCTTCGATTCCAATTCCACTCAGAATCCAGTTCTTCTTCGATCACACACACACACTGGCATGCAAATTTTCCTTTCACCCATACATCGAGAGTTGATATATTGAAAAAATCACACATCAATCGCCAGAGGGAGCGGCAAAGGGCAACGGCAGCAGCACCCAACACTCATCCAATTCCAACCAAGAGCAAGCAGGCCAACAAGCACTCAAACCCTCTGCATCTCTATAGCTCATGCTCATGGTATCAAATCGTATCGTTCCCGAGATACAACACAAATTTTGGGGTTGTTCTGTGTGTGGAGACCTCAGAGTATCTTAGTATGTGTGTGTGGCCTCGTATATAGACACAATCAGCAAAAACCCAACAGGAAAACCAAAGAAAACAAAATAAAATCCAAAGAAGAAAAATAAAACACAACCCAATGCTTTCCTCCGAACCGACCGAACCGAACGAACACTTCTCAAACTCAAATTCAACAAAAATATCAAAGCAAACCAACAATGTGTATGTAAGTATCTGTATCTTTTCTTTATATGTATTAGATACAAAATATAGCAGCGTGAAGCGAAATCGCGTAACCATATCATCATAGCTTTTGTATTGTGCCATAAACGAACTACTTCTCATAACGCAAACAGCTTCGGACTTATACGATCGAAAAATTACCTATTACAAAAATTTTTATACTCTTTTCTCTAAATAATAATAAAAAAAAAAGAAAAACAAAAATTGTTTTTATTATATTTATAGTACCGCCAAAACGGTTGTTTCTTTGCTGTTTGAACATCATCACTACCTATCTACTATATTCTTGTACAACATACTCTCTCTCTTTTATTTTAATACTTATTTTATATTGTTCGTTTTATTCGGCGCATTAGTAGAGATACTTTTACACTATTTGTGTTGTTGGATTCATCTATTATTGTGTCATTATCGTCATATTTTGTCGTCGTTGTATCTCGTATAGTCTCGTCTTGGTTATTTGTATACACGGATCTTCGTCATCATCTTCCTCAGAATCGGCTCTGAGGTTATCTCATCATCGCCATCGTCTTCGTTTTCGTCTTCTTCCTTGTCAACATCAACATCTCTTGCACAGTTCTCCACACACCCAAATCAGCCAGCCGTCTGTGGAAAAAGTATCTTTTTTTAAACAAACGCATCCCGCATCGCATCGCATCAATCGCACGCTCGCACGCTTGTACGTTCGCACAATTCACAACGCAACGCAGTTCTCCAAAAAATTTAAAAAATCGCCAAAAAACAATTCACTCTCGAATGAACATAATAATTATGATATAAATTTCATTGTACGTTGTTTACATGGCGGGTTAATTGCTAAATCATTTTTATGTTTCAATAAAAGTTTCATAATAAAAAACAAAATAAAACAAAAAAGAAAAGAAAATCATCGAAAGAACGAAGAATACGCGACACACTCAACGCCGATTGTTTTGGGAAAAACTGTCAGATATAATTTTTGTATTTTTATCATTCTATGTGTGCGGTTGTGATGATCTCTCTCTTGTGGAATGAAAATTTAGTACACGGATAAATGTTTTTTCTGTTTGTTTCGTTTATTGTCTAATTGGCCATCAAAATGACCATAAAAATTAAAAAATCATAAAAATTTTGGGCAAAAGATACAAGTTTGGGAAATGATCTAATAGAAAGATATATCGTTCGTTACGCACCTTTGAGAGATACTTCCCGGTTGTGTTTTAATTTTGTTTGTTGGTTGTCAGAAATGTGTTATATCTTAACCTCCTGAGATACAAATCAAATAAATCTGTGAATCTTAAGTAATAAAAAGAAAAAAAGATACAATACCTATATATATTTGGAGAGCGAGTATCTCTGTGATGATTGAAAATAAGAAAAAGTGAACACAGTGTCCTCTGCCGCTGCCATTACCGCCGCCGCCGCTGCCGCAATAGATAAAGTATCTATAACCATAAAATTCGTGTACCTATATTTCCCTCATCAGAATTTTATTACCGCACTTAAAACAAACGTGAACAGAGAAAAAGTGTTTAATTTGTTGTTATTGTTTTAGTAATTTCGGACGTTTTCCTTTATACAATATACAGTACACGTGCTATATGGACACTGTTATTTTCATCAATAATAATTATAAATCTCTATCGGTTCGTAAGAAATTGAAAAACAGCATCATTCTACAAAACACAGTACTTCAAACGGAATTCCCCACAAATATACCTAAACTGAATGAAAACTATTAAATTTTGAAATTGAATTTGCAAAAACAAAAATATAAGAAAAACTAGAAAACTTAAAACAAAGGTAAAAAAAATATAAATTACATATTCTACTACTATTAACGTTAAAATATACATACATATATATACTCTATCTACATATATATTCTCAGTAATTTACTAAACAAAATAATAATATTGTATACCTACCTAAATAAGAAAAAAACTATAGATACTTTTTTTTGTCTTTCAATTTTTTTCAATCTTTCGCGTTAGATACCTACTAATAGATATCCCACAATAGTTGTTGTTTAACACAATCCCTCTTAATTAATTATTCCTTCTCTCTATAAACATCAAGAACACATTTTTGTTCAAAATTAAATACATATACCTACTTACCTACCTAAAGAGTAAAAAAAGTAAAAAATAAAAAAGATTAAAATTTCCTTCGTAAACGAGAGCCTAACGTAAATATGTGCAATGTCAAAATTTGTTTTTGATAGTATGCTACCAAAGTATCCACAGTTTCAACCATTTATAAGTTCACATTTAACAAGTCAACAAAATTCATCATCAGCAGCCGCCGCCGCAGCAGCCGTCGCTTCAGCAACAGCAGTAGCCGTCGCCGCCGCAGCTCAACAAAATCATCATCAGCATCAGCAACAATTGCATCATCATCATCAGCAACAGCAGCAACAATTGCAACAGCAACAACAATCGGCCGTCGTCGCTGCAGCCCATCAACAACAACAGCAACAGCTCCAACAGCAACAGCAGCAACAATTAAGCTCTAATTCACCTGTTTCATCGTCCTCGCCAGCCACATTTGGACACTCACCAGGTTCGAGTAGTAATAATACTTCGAGTAGTTATTCGTTAAACGCCGCCGCCGCAGCAGCAGCAGCAGCCGCAGCCGCTGCATTTCAAAATCATAAGGTCATAACAAGTGCCGCAGCAGCAGCAAGTTCTAACGGTCTATCGCCTACGCCACATCATCATTTGAGTTCGACTGCCGAAGGGAGTCCTTTAAGGAGCAGCGCAGATTCAAATAATAGTCCAAATTCGTTTGCTATACCCACAACTAAGATGTATCCATACGTATCGAACCATCCCACATCGCACGGTGGCCTGACGGGAATGCCAGGTTTTTCCGGACTTGAAGACAAATCTTGCAGGTAATTGAGAACATTATACCTATAATTAGAAAGTTGCTTATTTTTAGTCTTTCTTTATTTTAAATTATAGTCCCAAAATGAGTCGATTTGTCAAATAATGCTTCTAGCAAGAAATTTAATAAGAAATGCTTTAAAGTCAATTTTTGACTTAAGTAAGAATACTGTGACTGTGACACTTTAGTAGATTTCGAATATAGTAACTAGATGAGCGAGTGCCGTCGGGATGCACGAAAATGAGGAAAATCTTTTGACTGTAGTTCTGGAATAAAAATAAGATGTTCACAAACTTTTAAACAAAATGGGTATTTTATATACATATTGGAAAATACATTTTCCTAACTTAAGCTCATTTTCTGAAACAAAACTTATAGATACTTAGTTTAGACAATTCATGCTAAGGAAAATCTAGAAAACATTGCCCTGTATGTGCTACTCTTAAATATTTTTTGTATATCAGCATGTGGATTTTTGTACTTTAAAATGTGTAGTTAGTCAGAGAAAGCCTTTAATTTTGAACTGATATCGACTTGTTATAGCTTGAGCGATAGATTTTGTCGAATTTCATGCTGAAATTCTTAGCCGAAGAATCATCACTCGAACTTCTATTGAACCTCATTTATCATTGTGATTATAATTGATATATTAATAATAGTCATGTAGGAACATCACGCCACCGTCGCGTCGCTTAAAATTAAGATTGTTAGAAATTTTCAAAAACAGAGACAAATTCAACAATAATCTTATATGTTTTAAAAAGATGTTAATTAAATATTGGTTTGATATTTATTTTTTTAAAATAGCGTGCATAGAGGCTCAGTAAAATTAACGTCAATAAGGTATTAATAAAGGTTATTTAATATAAGCTAAACGCTTTTAGAGATTGCTTAGAGCCTAAATAATAATATAATATAAAATAAATAATTATATAATTTATTATACTAGCTGCCCGTCCCGGCTTCGCACGGGTAGACATAGGTACAGATATTTAAGTTATAAGCATGCTAATTAAAACGACCATGAATCACTAAATTAGAAAATATTTTGTTGTCCTATCATTAATACTCTTTGCAGCGTATGCGATGAAAGATATTTTATGGCTAATTTTTGTACACCTTCGGTTGGTTTTAATAAGAATTTCTAAAGATTTCTATACTAATCTAGTACTAAATATAGCCTATGTTACTCAGTGATAATGAAGCTTTCTAATGAAAAAAGAATTATTAAAATCGGTCCTGTACTTTTAGAGTTTATTCGTTACATACAAAAATACAACAATTTCCTCTTTAGAATTTATATATAATATATATAATATATAATATATAATAATATAATTCAAAAGAAATATTCAGAATTATATAGAGCACATGAAAATAAATGAGAAATAATCCAGAAAAAGCCATGTTACGTTATAGATCGATCAAAATATCACATTGCACCACGTGTTGTTGAAAAAGAAATTTCGAATTCCAACGTGGCGCCATCTATGAAAAGTTCACGATAGATGGTCCGACAGTTTTCTGTAAAAAATCTGATTTAAGGCGCCATCTGTTCGAGACTTATGAAACTTACGATTAATAACAAACATCAACATTGACAATCAGTTTATTGTTAATTATAAATTATTAAGACCATTAATCGAAATATAAACTATCATATCTCAAGTTAGACCAAATTACACATAAAATGTCAACTTTCATCGAAATCGGTTGACTTGGTGAAGAGTTCACTGGGAACATTTATATGACACTGGATTTTTATATATTAAGATAAATATAAACAAAATAATTTATCTTTAATAAATTAAAAATTATATTTTCCTGTAGAGTCTTAATAAACGTTACACTGTTAGTTACACTGCGTAACTTTTCAACCGTTAGAAGATGTTTCAGCAGATTATAACAATAGCAAATTGATTCAAAAAAATTTTTTTGAAATGTTATATTGCAATTGAGGTCTTGAATAATCAACTTTTTAACTTACTATAGTAGGGAGGTACATTAGAATTGAGAAATAGAATTCTGTCAGAGTGCTTCTTTACTCCTTCTGAGCACATTCGGGTCATAAATATGATATAATTTAATGTTCGTGATTTTGTACTTCTATTTTCCAAAGACTACAGAATGGAGAAAATATTATTTAAAAACAATGGAAAGAAGATACTCTTTCTTATATAGACCTCCCAAAAGCATTACTACTTTGTCAGTTTTCATAAGAATTTTACTTCTGTCTCATCATATACCTACGGTAGTAAGAATGTCCATTCGATGTCACTAACATCTCACAACACCATTAACAGAATATTAAGTTTCGGAAATAATATCTCCTTCGTAAAAATTTTGTTTGCCAAATTCAATTCTTTTCATTTATAATTCTCATGATTCAAACCCCAAAAACAATATCAAAACATAATGTATTATTATTAATTGAATCTATATTACTAAAATTTATAAAATTCTATAGTTTTATAGTACACTAGAATAATTTTACTTAAGAAAAATTAAGCTAAAAGATATAAGTCAAGAAGCGTGCACCAGATTTAAAAGATAGTCTACATAAGAAAGTTAGCAGGTATTTCAGACTCTAAGCAACAAAATTAATGTCTGAGCTATTGTCCTATGCATTTTTTATCAATCAACAGAAATCAAATCTAATTATTAATTATTATTTTTACACAAATAGTTAACTGGTTAATTTTCCAATAGCCCAGATATCTGTCTTTTTGAATTTTTCAACAGCTTTACACAAGTTAAGAAATATGTTTGTGTAAACTAGACATTCGAAACTTTAGGGGACTAAGATGAAGTTTGAAAACATAAAATTGAAAAATACAAAACATACTAATTTTGTTGAAATACTCCAAAAATGTATCAAGCAAACTCAATATACTCCCAAAAAATTACGTACACATTCATCGCTGTAGACTTGGTATCAAGATCTTTCTAAAATTTCTGTAAAAATTTTTGCAACCTCTAAGCTGCAGTTATTGTTCTATTGTTTTTCGTTTGTTTTATACTTTTTGACCATTTTGTTACGTGTGTCTGTAATTTTGAGATTAAGATTATATTTTTATTGAATAGATGATGAAAAAAATGTAAAAACTTATAGAAAGAATTGTGAAAATGAGAGACTCATCTAGTTAAAAAAAAAGGCTCAATAGATCTTTAGGTCAAAGTAAACTTACTTCAAACTTAATCCATTAATTCAACTCGTTTTTGATTATTTTAAAAAGTTATTTCATTATGATTATAGTTTGTAGAAGCTTTTAGGGTTTAATTTTAATCAATTTTCACCAAAACTTTATTCAAGAATTAAAATGTACACACATTTATAATGTACCAAAAGTATCGCCTGATATAAAAATCCTTTTCTTAATGATTTTGGTGATTAATCGACAATGCTTGTAAAAACAGCAGTAATAACTTATTGCCGTTGAAAGAATATGACAAATATTGGATTCCAATTTAGATTAAGTCATACCGTAGCTGTAATTGAGAGTAAATTGATCAGCAGCAAATTTGAAAAGAAATTAATAAGCTTCACTATCTATTGGGGTTTTCAGCAAGATGTTTTATTTTTAATTTACCGCTAATAGGCAGTTGTCACTTTGAAGCTGAAAATTTTTGAAAAACAAGAAATATACCACTTCTCACTAAAACTGTCAAAATTTTGTAGTCAAAACCACTTAAAATTTTAATTTTCGTTTTTTTTTTAGTATGTAGGTATTAAAATTATTCAAACCAAAAGTTTGTAATTCTAGAGTCATTTCTTTTTTAATTTTTTGGAATTAAAACAAAAAACTAAGATTAAAAATCAATTTACGTCACTAACTCCAAAACGCTGGACTTCCATACTTATAATAGACACACTATGATTATATTTGATCGTTCCTTGCAAAAATTATACTCCAAAAAATGATAAGTTCAATTTTTTGAAAAAAAGACAATATTAAATTTGTACGTTTTTTCCCACAGTGCTGTAAAATTGATAATTAAATTCATTTTTAAAACAAAAATTAAACACCTTCTTACGATTCAATACAAAAAATTAATCAAACCTCTTGAAAAAGAAGGAAAAACTTCCATTAATTCTTAATCAAGTTTTTATTAATGTTTTGAAAAAAGAAAACATTAAGATATATAAAAATAATATTCATCAAAGTAATATTAAATTTCGTTGAAATTTGATTCATAAATTGATCATTATAGCAATATATTTCTTCAACAGTTAATTATAATCTCTCAATTAGTAATTTTAAATGAATACATTTAAAAGGCAATTTTAAATACATTTTTTTTCTAATATTTTGAGCCCTTTTTGTGATAAGAAAACGATAAAATGCAAATTTTCTAAAATAAAAAATCATTTAATTTTTTTTTAATGCACATCATTAGTACCAATCAGGGAGATATTTTGTTTCTACTATATATAAGTTACATAATATTATTATTCTTATAATAATATTCAATCATCAAACTTTTCTTAATTGATTGATTAAAAAAACATAAACAATGCCTCTTGGCTAAATATTTTTGGAAAACATTGAAGTTTTATTTTAAAGTTAAAATAGTTATTAAGTTATTTGAAGACCTTTTTAATTATCAATAAATATATATATAAATGTATAAAAGCTTTTGACGAAAGATAACGTCTATGATAAGCTTAATGTTTGTTTGTTTGTTTCAATGCAAACTTAATATAGAAACATTAGAAGGGAATCACAATTCAAAACTTATCACTGACTCCATAAGCTTTTTACCTAAGGAAGTCAGCTAGCAGGAAGTAAAAAGATACGTTTTTATTTGAATTAATTAATATCGAATATCGTATACCTAAACAAAAAATATACGATTAAGCATAATTTTGAACCTACTGAAAAATATTCGATAACAACGTTAAATATCCAAAGCGACATTTATTTGATATCATACAAAATTAAAAAAGAAGCTGGGATGTGACCCTCACTGATAACTTCCCAATTTTGCTTATTTGTCGATATTTATAAGATTTTTTCAAAATATTAATAGCAATATTTGGTGGAAGATTTAAAAAGTCCGAAGCCAAAATATTTCCCTGGTTCCCGAGACACTTGAGTCGAGAGCCACTTTTGATTAGTTTTGAGTTTTGTTGAAAATTGATTTTTTCTGAGAAGCTAAAAGTCCTGGTAGCTAGCACTATATCTATTTAATTATTGTTAATATAATTCATTTATGTTTTCAATAAAGTTTTAATAATAATAATAATAATTTTTTCTGAGAAACTCAACTTTCCAAGATATTTTTGTGGAAGTGGATTTTTCTGAGAAAATTACTTTATGTTAAAAAGAATATTTTGCATAGAACAATATTCGAGTCGATAATCAGTTTTTTACCAATTTTATTTGGCATTTTTTGTATTTCTTATAAAAAGCTGTCAATTTGATTTAAAAAACAATATTTTTAAGTCTGTTAAATTAGTTTAATCTTATATTTTTAATTACTGAGAAGATTTTATAGTCAAAATCCAATTTTTACCAACTATTAGTAGTATTTTTTTAGGTTTATATTTTTTGTAAGAAAACTGTTACTTTGTTTTCTTCTAAAAAGAAATTCTACCACATGTCAAAAACGTTATTCTTTAATGCAAACAATTATTAACTTCCCATAGGAAGTTAGGTATTGTAATGGGTCCGATTTGTCGAATTGAAAATTTTGACATTTCTCGACGTTTCAAGGTCCCTAGAGTCGAAATAAAAGATTTTTAGAAAGATGTCTGTGCGTGCGTGTATAGGTACGTACGTTCGTACGTCCGTAAGTTCGCGACGTTTTTTTCGTCGTCCATAGCTCAAGAACCAGAATACTTACCAGAACCAGAATAGATACTTCTAATAAATTTTTTTATTCTCAAGAAAATTGCGTGGGTGGTTTTTTTACCATAGCAGTTTAAAAAAAGGTGAAAATTTTGGTTAAACCTCAATATCTCATGAACCAATGACGCTAGAGACTTGAATTAAATTGTATATTATATATTGTAACGTTATACAAAACAATTATATTTTTGGAAAAAAATCCAATTAACGGTTTTTTTATAAATCAAAAAAACTGAAAAAAAAATTTGTCACCTTGAAAACTTTACGACTAAAATATGATTTCATCTCCAAAACAATTTTGTGCAACGAAGAATAATGTTTTTGACATATGATAAAATTTTGAGAAAAAATCTAAACCTTACTCAAAGTTGGTAAAAATTGAATTTCAACTCAAATTTCTTTTCAAAACTTTGAGATATTGGCTTTAAACTACTTATATTTTTCAAAAACTATTGTTGTCAATATTCAGTAAAATTTTGAAAAAAATCGAATTGTCAGTTTTTGTACAAAAAATTAAAAACCTAAAAAAAATATAACAAAAGTTGGTAAAAATTGATTTTCGACTCAAATATCTTTCCAAAAATTTGAAAAATTGGCTTATAACTAGTTTATACTTATAAAAAATATTGTTTTCAAAATTCTATAAAATTTTGAGAAAAGTCGAATTGACAGTTTTTTTTAACAAAAAATAAAAACCTAAAAAAAAAAAACAATACTAAAACTTAGTACAAATTTACAAAATTTACAAATTTCGACTCAAATAGCTTTTCAAAAATTACAAATATTGGCTTCAAACTTATTTTATTTCACAGAAAATATTGTTTTCGATATTCAGTAATTTTTTTTATAAAAATCTAACAGTCAGTTTTTTTCATAAAAAAATAGTACGCAAATTTAGTGAAAATTGATACATATAGACAAACAAAGTGACAGACGGGATGGGAAGTTATCAGTGTGGGTTGCATCCCAGCCTCTTTTTTTGGCATTAATATCATATCTTGTTCACAAAATATTCTAGGTGACAAATGTTGTAGTTCAGTTTTTTTTGAATTATTAAACTGACTGTTAGTTGAATTTTTTACCAATTTTTTTCACGTCACAGTGTAAAATTTAAAATTGTATTGAAACTGCTGCGGTTAATGATTCGAGCGATAATTCTTTTTAACCAAAGTTGTCAGTTAAAAGTGACCAATTGTTTTCCAAAAGTCGTTTCTGCATCTTTTGATGCTATTATTTGACGAACGCACAGATGAACACAAAGTCGTTTCTCTACAAACTTTTGATTTAGATTCTAGGGACACTTTTTTCATACGTCGAATACAATGTATTCGTGTTGTTAAAATAATAAGAATTACAATTTAACTCAAAACTCGGATATTCAAAGATCGGTCATTATTGTACATTTCCGAGAACTCAGTACGTTTTCTACACCTTTTTCTTAACAGAATCTCCTAAGTTAATCACTATTTCCGACATCAAATTTACCATTTCAGAATGAGCACAAGGTCATTTCCACTATCATGATGACCTAAAAATTGTGTTAAAACGCATAACACCCTCAATAATTTTCTGTGGCCAAACCTCTCTTACTTATATGTACTTATTACTGATTTTTCACTTATACTCAGTCGTGGTGGTCGATGGTCAGTGGTTTCTATTTTACCTAAGTACTTATTATGCCTTTTATAACATAAACAAAACCATTCAGTATAACATAGGAGACGAGTACTCGCCTGGAGTCTTACGATAGCAGGCTAATTTTTCTTTTGTTATTACACATTATAATTGTATGTATATTGTTTTCACTAATTTGCATATAATTTGTGTTTATTATGTTGTTCACTTTGCATATTCATTGTATATTTTTTTTTTTGTTTCTGCTATTGTTAGCTATATACCATTAAGGCCCAGCAGGTCATCCGCCTGCCATATAATAATAAAACTGACCAAAAGTGTCATTTGTTTCTATGGTCACACAAACAGAAAATAATTTGTTAGCTAAACAAATTTATTTTTATTACCATTGCTAATGTTTATAGTTATTTGACCACATTGTTCCGCTTTAACAATAATATTGGTAGGTATAAGGTACCTATTTATACATGTATATCTCATTTGTATATTATGAACGACCAATAGATACTTTAAGTGATTAGCTTTCGATATAATGTACGTCCACAACGTGAGTTGTCGTCGTCGTCGTAGTAGTGCATTCATTGACAAAATGACTTTTTTGAGATTTGCATTTAATTTTTCTCAGAAATATTTGATTTATTGACCAATTGTATATTTTATCTTAATCTTTATCTTCAATCAACAGGTACACAGATAGTATGATGAATAGCTATCAATCAATGAGCGTACCTGCGAGTGCATCAAGTTTTGCACAATTTTATCATCAGGCAGCCGCATCGGCAGTATCAGCAGCATCTGCTGGTGCAATTGGTGTCGATTCATTGGGCAATGCATGTACACAACCATCATCGGGTGTGGTGCCGTCAGCCGGTGCTGGACAAAGTATTGCCGATCTACCGAGGTATCCGTGGATGACATTGACGGGTGAGTTGATTTTAATATTTTAAAATATTTCATGTTTTTTTAGTGTTTTTATTTTGTGTGTGTTGGAAAATTAATTTTTTGTGATGAAACTTGAAAAATTATTAAAAATATGTATTTTGAGGTTTAATTAAAATGATAGGAATGATACCAATCGATATTTTCCCAAGGATGTAATTGTATTGGAGAACAACAATCTTTATAAGAATATGAGTATATTTGATCAATGCAGTATTACCTACTCTATAAGTAACTTGAAAGCACGTTTAAGATTTTGAAATACAGAATCCCGCTTTATATAGGTAATGGTATTCGCCCAGTGTTAGAAATTCAGTGTTAGAGATTCAGATAGACATAGGTCCCCTCCTATATATGTATTTAATTATTTTGCTTTCAATCTATTTGTGTATTTTTACCATATTGAAAGGTTTTCACTGATAATACAACCAACGTTGTTCAAATGGTTGCATCTCCTAAATTTTCCAAAACCTTCCATAGCTTCGGTTCCCCACAAAAAATAACCTGAAGAGGTCAGTTAGCAGCTCCGAAAAGGGTATTTGACATCATCCATACAAATGTTAAAACGATTTAACTGCTTTGTGGCATGATGCGTCATCCTGCATCAACCAGAGGTTGGAACAGTCAATAATTTCAATATCAATAAAATAAAGTCGGTTTGAACAGGGTTATCCATTTTGCGGTTTCAAAAGTAAACTTAAATAAAACACATATAAAATATTTTGTTTCATGATATTTCTTTTTTATTAAAAAGTTTCAACGTTGACACTATGTGTAAAACGGCGCAGAGTCATAGGGCCCAGGGACATAACGCCCAACTTTTTTTTTTAGGGCTTATGTCTCACTTCGGTGGGACATAAAACCGAAATCTAATTTGGGCCCTAAGTCCCACCCAAGTAAGACCGAAGCCTAAAATGAAAATGTTGGGGCTAATGTCCCACTTAATAAGAATCACCAAATGACAAAATTTGGAGCACTTCAATACCACAAGACTTTGTTTTGTGGAGTTTAAATCCTGAGAACCCGCGAAGCGGGCAACCCACAGGTGCTTTTATTCAAAAAAGCTGTTGATATTGGCGCCTGCCTGGCGACTTTACATACCCTAAGCGGAGCAACGGAGTTGCGTGAGAGGGTGTGAACCCGAAAAAGGGAGTTAAAATCCTGAGAATCCGCGAAGCGGGCCACCCACAGGTGCTTTTATTGAAAGAAGTTGTTGATATTTTTGTATTATCACCGTATCAGAAAATTATTGTTCATTGTATTGAAATACAAAAACTTTTTATTCTTTTTTGGCTCTACAAAAATTTGGGGACAATGTCCCATTTTTAACAAAAAAATTTGGGATGTAAGTCATATTTGAGTAGGACTTAAGGCCCAAATTCAATTTCGGTTTTATGTCCCACCGAAGTGAGACATAAGGCCCAAAAAAAAGTTGGGCGTTATGTCCCTGGGCCCTATGTCTCTGCGTCGTATAAAACACTACATCATTAAAATGACCATCACTCGAATTGTTGCAAGCATCGATTCTTTTGAGGTAATTTTTAACCACTTTTTGTCACATATTGCGGTATCTCAGCCATAACTTGACGAATGTTGGTTTTTAAGTGCTCAAGAGTTAAAAGTTTATCTGCCTAAACACGGTCTTTCGCGTAGCATGTAATCGCTTCTCTTCAATTACTTCAGGATTCTCAGAACCCCAAATATGACACTTTTCTTTATTAACATTCCCATCGAGTGAAAAAAGTGCTTCGTCGCTGAAGAAAATTTTCTCCGAAAAATCGCCGTCCACCGCCTGTTCTTCAAGCACCCATTCGACGTATCTACGACGTTATGAATGGTCAGCTGGCTTCAGTTGCTATGTGACCTAGACTTTATATGGATGCAGGTGTAGATCCAAATGCAAAATACGATTTGCCATAAGACAGTCCTAATTCCTGAGAACGACGAGGAATCGACACATTCGGGTCTTAGGCAACACTTTCACTTACAGCAGCGATGTCACGAGCGAAACAATGATGTACAGGCCTTACAATATCTGCAACCAATCTAGTTTCTCCTAATTTCTTCATAATTTTGCCAATTGCTTGTGTAGTTGGACGATTATGTAAACCATAACCTCCACTTAAAGCACGATATGTGGCTGTGGCAGAATCACCATTTGTGTAGTAAGTTTCAACAATTTGTCTGCGTTGTCTGATACTCAAGCGATCCATTTTTGTAAATGTCAGACTTTCAACTGACAAACAAAAATTGGTTTAAAAACTTAGTTTGACATATGTTGAATTCCGCAGCCCTCTACTTTTGAAACCCCAACATGGATAACCTGTTATATCGCTGAGGAGTGCTATAAAGCTGTAAAACATTCAATCTTAAATCGCACATAAGAAAAATGTAGATTTCTTCACTAAATCCAGTTGAAGGTAAATTTCTTCAAACTGATTCAAGGGACATTAAAGTCTTAAGCTAAACTGAAATCTGATCCTCAACTTTAGTAGCTTAACTTTTAAAGGTTAAGAAACTTTAGATTAATTAAAAGTTAAATTAAAAGATCCACAAACACATGCCTAATGATTAATTGGCTTTTAATTTTTTACAAACATTTTAGTTCTTTTATTGCCCTTTTTGCAATTAAAAAAGTTTATATAATGACTTAATGAGATTACGTTCATTTAACATCACATTTAAAATTCGTTTCTGTTAAAATTCTATGATATTTTTAATGGCGCATGATAAGAAAGAGAGAGAGATAGATTATTTATAAGTTTATAAATACCATCATCAGCTAATCTGATGGATACGCCATTAGTGATCATCTCATCTCTAATCACATAATCAATTGTGTTTCCATAATAACCGTATATTCACATCTCATCAATAACAACAACAAAAATCCATCAATATATCTAAATACACTTATATAGATACCTATTATAATGTGTTGACGATAAAATTAGTATTAATTTAAACACTTTCTCGAGACTTAACTTGCGAAACCTCCTTTTTTAAACACAAACAACAACAACAAAAACAACAAAAAACTATTAAAAAAATTCAAAAATGGTCAATTAAATATACAAAATTTTAAACGTCAATAGAGCAAGAAGCGGTGCGATAGTAAAAGCAAATTAATTAAAATCATTATCTATCGTCCGTTTTTTTTTTTTTTTATTTTCCTGATGGAAGATAACACAAAAATCTAAAATTCATTCAAAATGAAATATAAATTTAATGAGCCCATTTATGTTAGATTTTATTACTTTTTTTTCGGGATCTTCTATAAACCTCTAACCTACTATCTCCCATAATATGAGAGTGTACATAATCTTTTGTTCATCATTTTTGTATCTTTCACTTCGTATATACAATATCTATGATGGAATATAGATTCATCATGTCGGAGATATACCGTAATACCCATAACAACTACCGTATGTGACCTTGAGACAATTAAGATTATGCCTCTGAAGTCTTCTTCCTCGTTAAATTAGCCTGCCGATATACATAACTTCAGTCAAGACTCACCGAACATATAACAAACAAAAACGAAAGAAAAGAGGCTAGGCGCAGTAAAAAAGATTAATGATCGCCATTAAAATCAATTAAATAAACAATTTCTTGTGTTGTATGTTATTTTTTTGGTAACTTTATTATTACATTTTTACGATAATTTGATTGATTCATTGTTTGCCATCCGCATTGATCCGTCAAATCAAAATGGTGGACAGTGGAACGTGTGTGGAAAATATTCGTTTTTGTTTCTTAATCAGTTTGAGGTTTAAACTGATGTTGAACTTGAATCTTTTTTGTTTCTCATTGTTTTCCTTTTAATAAAATTAATATTTTCATTTTCATAAGTAAATAAGAAATTGATAATAATTGTTATTTATTTTGACAATCAATGAATATTTAAAGAGTAATAAATAATCATTATTAACAAAAAATAAACAATATTAATAAAAGTTCGGAGAAGAATCATCTCCCTCGAGCTATTTGACACATTTTGAGTTTCCTTGTTTGTCAAACCCAACAACAACAAAAAGTAAACACTTTATGATAGGAGTGGTCATGGGTGAATGGACAGAGGCGAGCCAGATACCAGCATGAATGGTTATATTTTAATATACATGTTTTTTTGTGTCTCGTTGTTCAGTTCTGTTCTGTTCAGATACTTTTGTATCTTGCCATAGTTTAATTTATTGTATAAGCTTGGTTCACCATGCTGTTTCCTTAGTCACAAAAATAAGATGAGCTAGAGTTAATAATTCGCTGTTCTGTTTATAATATGGAACCGTGAGTGTGGTATATATAGGAAAGCCAAGTTCTATGAGTTATGATGGTGATTTATGTCAAAATTTCGTGCTGCGTGGATATTTACAACACAGGAGAAACTTAAATATGACAAAGACCAAAAAATGAGTATTTTAAAAAAGATTAATAATTTATACAGTGGATTTCTTGTAAGTTGTGTAGGTAGAGGTTGGTATATTTGAGATACCGGTTGGATTTATTAATTTATTTTAGGTTTTTCTTACTTTAAAAAAATCTCATTTTTGACAGTTTGAGGAAACAGCTATAATTTACTACTATTTTTGTATTCTGTTTGGTATAATTTCATAATTAAGCATATCTATGTCATTAGTAAGAGGATTAATAATTAATACACACAAAATTATTAAAAACTCGTTTGTATCTATAAGATTTGAATTTAATTTGGAATAAGCCCTTTTTTGGAAGTATAAATTAACCTAAATCAGGGCTTTTATGAATATTAATTTGGATTTAAGGTATTCAATTTTAAGATGAAGTTTTAGATTCATGTTTTTTTTTTTATTAATTTGGGAATATGATCTTAGCGATATTTCCAAGAAAAATTGTTAAATTAATGTAATTTTTTTTCTTAAGGCTTCGTTTTAATTATATAATAAGTTATTAAGTTTGCATAGGAACAAGCAAGTTGCTTTAATTAGTAACTTTGGTACCTATAGTTAAACTTAAAGATGCTATGGTTTGAGATGTTGAAAAAACAAGAAAATTGATTGAAAAGTGAACGAGTGGAATTGTTTGTTATGGTTTCCTTACCTCTTGTTTTAATAGAGTGAGCACATACTAAAGAGGTTCTTAATACCTTTTTATTCTATAGACACAGTACATTAGAGTTTTTTTTTAAAGAGGTTTGGTCACACATTGATCCTCACATTAATACATGCCAACAGCTCACGGCAAGTTTAAAGATAATAATCCATCTTTCTGCAAACTATCCCATTCTTTGTGCTTTATTTCTGTCGTATTTTTCTCCTTTTGATTTCTGATTTTGAACCATTTTGTAGTTTTACATTCAAAACACTGCTGTTCTCCTCAGAAACTACAGGAACATAGCTTATGGCATTATTCAATTTGCCTCAAGAGAAGAAATACAAATTTTCAAAATATAAATAATAATATATTAGTTTATGTTTCCAACCAGGAATGGTTGAGAGTTGTAAGTCACTAGGCCCTAGTTCTCAACGGACTGTTGCGCCACCCAATTTATTTATTTACTAGCGGCCCGTCCTGGCTTCTTCGCACGGGTAGACATAAATAGGTACAGATATTTAAGTTATAGGCATGCTAATTAAAACGACCATGAATCACTAAATTAGAAAACATTTTTTTGTCCTATCATTAATACTCTACGCAGCGTATGCGATGAAAGACATTTTATGGCTAATTTTTGTACACCTTCGGTTGGTTTTAATAGGAATTCCTAAAGATTTCTATAGTAATCTAGTACTAAATATATAACCTATGTTACTCAGTGATAATGTAGCTTTCTAATGAAAAAAGAATTATTAAAATCGGTCCAGCACTTTTTGAGTTTATTCGTTACATACAAAAATACAAATCTTTCCTCTTTATAATATTAGTGTAGATTTATTTTTATGTTTCGCTACAATTCAGAATAGTTTATAGGAGCACTATGGCTTATACTTTTTGGTATTTTGTCATTTTCTTAGCTATTGGAAGCCTGAAAATCTTACCGAACTTCTCATCCTGAATACATTTCTGATTGTTGCATTAATAGAGCCATTCAATCAATCTTTGTCTTCTAGAATTTTCTTAGAAGAGTGGAAAACTTCGATAATAACTCCTGTACATAAATTTGGGAAAAAAGATGAGATTCAAAATTAAAGGTACATTTCTAAACTTTATTATTCCAAAGATGTAAGATTGTCTTGTCAAAGATATATTTATCAATCATATAAATGGTCTTGTGTGTGATTTCCAACACGGGTTTTGGAAGGGCAGATCAAACTGTCTGAAACTTGGTTGAATTTACAAAATTGTGTATACACTCTTAAGAAGATAATAAACAAATTCATACAGAATACACTGATATTGCAAAGGCTTTTAATAGGTCCAACATAAAAATTCTCTTAAGAAAATTTGTGTTCTATGGCATTGGTGGGCCATTGTTGAAGTGGTTTGGTTCATATTTTTATTTGCTCGTAAGCAATTTCTAATTATTGGTGACCTCTGGTGATCCTGAACGAAGCCATCTGGGTCCTCCTATCTTTCTTATGTATATAAATGATGTGCCTAAAATGCTTAAATTCTGCAAATGTCTCTTATTCGAAGATTAAATCAAGTTTGTTGCTGTCATTTCTAGTGTCAATGATTGCCTGCTCTTATAAAATGACCTAGATGAATTTTGTAGGCGATGTAATCTAAAATTAAATATAGATAAATGTTTGTCAATATTCTAAAATATTATATTTTTTGAATAATGTTGTACTTTAAGTACAATCGTGGGATTTTCAAAAAGAAATTCCGTATATTTTAAAGATCCTTATACTCCTAAATCCCTTTACTGTATAGTATTGTTAGGCCTTTGATGGAATATGCTTGTGTTGTATGGAACTCAACAACTCAATGTGAATGTAAGAAAATTTTTTGTTAGTGTTAACACAATTCATCATTCGTAACAGTTATGTACAGTGTAATGTGTGTTTGTGACAGTCTTTGTATAGTTTTGTAGAGTTCAGAAACTTGCTTGCTCTTATTCATTTAGGTATAGTTGAAGACCTTTAAGACTAAGGCCATTCTCTTTGGGGTTGCACATAAAACGTGTTTTGGTTCAAGAGAGCCTATAAGTCTTTTATGTAGAATTTTTAATTAGGCTTATTATAACCTAGATATATGTAAGTTAACAGTTTTATTGACTTTTCCAATAAGAGGTTTCATTTTTAACTAATTTTTCATTTTCATTTCAATGTAAAGAAATAGGTTAACAAAATATAACTGTATCAGCCAAATATCCACTAGGCTTATTTTTCATAAAATTCATAACAAATTCTATTTTTAAGGTCTTTAATCTATTGTGAAGCATTGACAAAAAATCGAAATCTCTTGTATTACCTGTTAGATCTCAGTGGATAATTGTGATCATCTTTTCGAGAGCAAAATACGGTCAAACTTTGAATTGTAACCACAAAATGCTCAATAATTTTGTATTGAATTTTAACAAATTCATTGCGTTATTGAAACGTCCATCTTTCCATTTTTAGTAATGGCAAAGTTTTTACTTGTCAAATTTCAAAAGATGGCAGCTTCAAAATTGAACAGCTGCTCAAATAGCATAGTATTCAAAATGAAACCTCTTATATTATATGTATTTCAAAATAAATGCTCTTTAAAAAATTTTCGAAAAATATTCGATCTTGAAGTACCTACTTGAACTTCATTAATATACTTTTAGGATACTTTTGATGACACATCAGATATGAGTATACCATTTATTTTTCAGCTTCCAAATTTTCAACCAGTGCAGTGTAAATGTAAAGAATTTGTTTAAAAATAAAAAAGATTTTATGAATTGATAATAATGATGAATGTCATTTTGGGCAGCCATGTTTTTTCAAAGTAAAATGCCTTAGAAAATGTATCAAGGGGTACCTTTTGTACCTTTTTCAATTGTCCAATGTGTGTGGCACCTGACCATAGGTAAAAAAAAATACCTGTTTTAAGTTTGTATAAGCAAGTGAGTGGAAAATCAGAATATACAACAAAATTACGTACCTACCTGGAATTTTCGATATAATCTTCGATGTCCAATCAGAATTGTTCATCATTGTCCATTTATTCTGAGAAATAAAAACAACATTCCTTCTCAATAAATTAGTTTTGAAAGTTTTTCTATCAACAATTTTTGAAAATTAATTTTTTAAATATGCGTTGATTTCAATTTCGTATTTGATGTTTTAGTTTTTTTAAAACTGCTGAGTTAAAAACCCTTTTATGTAAAAAAATATAGTTTGTATACGTTTCTTTTACAACGAATGTCTTATAAAATTCTAAAACACTTTAATATATGTATATTGATTATAAATTCGCATTTGCAATTTATATTTTCTTACTACGCAGATTGTTATTAACATTTTTTTCCAAACTGTTGTTGTATTCTGAATACCATTTCGAAATTAAGTATAAACATGTTATTTTGTTTTCGTTTCGTTCTAAATTGGGATATGCTCTAGTAATACTTCAAAAAATATATAGGTATTGAAACGGGATAAGGTACTCATTCTAAGTTTTAATTACATTTCTCTTTCGAAACTAAGTCAAAATATGAAAAGAAATCAAATAAAATATTTTATTTATCACTTAGCACATTCGAGTCTTAGGTTTCATTCAAATAAGGAAGCATAAGCATGGTGATATTTGAACTACGTATATTTTCAAAGTCAATTTAAATTAAAACAAAATTGTCATAAAATATAAAAACAACACAAATTTATTAATAAAACCTTAAATATAACTCAAACTTGGCCGCTAATTTATTTAAACAAGGCTATATAAATTCTTATGAACCAGAAATAAATTTTTGCAAAATCATTAGTCACCATCAACAACCAAAGAAGAAAAATCTATATAATATATAGAAGGTATATACATATGTACATAGTTATAAAGACAGACAGCAGAGAGCAGCATTTTAATATCATTGATGCACTTCAAAATGCGCATGTCCTTGCATCATATATCTAAAGATACAAAGATACATACCTTCAAACATTTGTTTCAATTTATATGTATGTATGGGGAGACAGTTCCATTTATGCATCAAGTGAAAGATTTTCTTTTAACCTTCTTTTTTTATTCACGAGACTATAATATATTCTGGTATAGATACCTATACCATACCATCTATACAAAAAAAGTATCTATCTATCTTATCTACAGTTTTTAATTAAAATATTGTACCAGCAAACTTTTTGAAAACATACATATCTCAGTATAGGTCTTATATAAAGATAACATACAAACAAAAACTGTAGTCTATGCGCAGTGTCCAGTGCATTTTGTGTGTAAAATGTACATATTAAAAATATATGTATATAGCTTATACAAAAAAGAAGATACATTACAAAAAAAATATGGATAAATTAATAAAGTTTAAAACAACAAACACACGCTTTGTGTTTGCATAGTATAGATATTCTTCAATTTTATTAAATAATAAAAAATAAAAAATAAACTATACAAATTGAAGAATATAGTAAAACATGCAACGCTGATGCTGATGACATACTTTAAATGCGCTCAAATGCCCAATAAAATATTTTAATTTATTTGCACTCGAATGCACATCAGCGCCAACATAAAAATAGATAGATGAACAGTATTTTCTTCAATTCAAACATTTCAAGTGTTTTTTTTCGGTTTTTGTTTTTAAATCCTAGTGGGAGAGTATAATGTGCTCTGGGGTTTGGATATTAATTCTAAAATGTGTTTTTATTTTGTAAATGATCTGCAGTTTGAATTCAAAACTCTAGACAATGTATTTCTCTGTTTAATTAGGTCTTTGATTAATTTTTTGTTTTCAAACAAATTGAATTGTTAAGAAATTCTACAAATTTTATTTACAATTTTATTACGGTTTAAAACAAAAATATGTACTCAATATAAAAGTCACAAATCTTTGAGTGATTTTCATAACTTTACTAACTTACTTACTTAAGGTAGGTACTTAAGTTAGTCCAGGGCGGACCTAAAGGCATTTGATAGAGTTTGGCCCCAAGCTCTCTTATCGAAAATACGTGCTTTTGGTATTGACGAATCTCTTCTCCCTCAGCTTTTCATATTCGTTTCTAGATTCCCATTCTTGTCCTTCAAATCATGAGCTGCACTTGCATCCAGGAAAGTAATCAATTTTCAGCACTTGGTATGTGTATCACAGATCACCTCTTGTGGAATGATCACATATTCGATATCGCCAAAAATGCTACTATGTGCTCAGGATTTCTCCGACGCACAGTGCAAGAAATTTGTCACAATTTCTGATCTGACTGTAATGTACAAAGCCTCCATTCGTCCAAAACATGGATATAACTCACATTTTTGGGCAGGTGCCCCTAAAACAAGTTTAATTCTCTTAGATAGGATCCAAAAAAGAGCTTTGAAAATGATAGGCTATAGAAGTATAACCGAAATATTTACATCAATTGAACACTGCCGCAAGGTTACATGACGTTCGTTGTTTTACAGATATTTTTACAAACAATGTTCTGTCGAATTATCCAGTTGCATAACCCCCCCCCCCTACACAATTCAGACGTAATACTCACACTTCCAGGAATGTTCATCATACCTTTGAGCTCAATTTGGAGAATGTGGAATGCTTTACCGAACTCTGTTTTTCCCTCCCATTTTAATATCAGTCATTTTAAGACCAATAAGCACCGATATCTCCCCTTAAATCCTTCCCTACTTTCCTAAAACTCGCACTGTGTTTAAGGGTATTTAATAACCCCTTGAGTGCCCATACATTATAACAACAAAAAAAACCTGGGCATCACCCAACATGCGTCTCCAGCCCGCTCGGTCCCTAGCTAGCTGTCTCCAGTTTCACACGCTAAGTTGGTTGAGGTTCTCTCCCACCTGCGTACGCCACCTGAGTCGTGGTCTTCCTCTATTGCGCCATCCCTCGGGATTGGATTGGAAGACGTTCCGGGCTGAAGCGTTGATGTCCATTCGCTCTTCATGACCTAGCAATCTAAGTCGTTGAATTTGTATTCTTTTAACCAGGTTATTTCGCTCTCCATCTATGCAGATGGGACAAAAAATAACCCGAAGAATTTTTCTCTCGAAGAATCTTAAGACGCTCTCATCTTGCTTTGACAGGGTCCAGGCTTCGGAGCCATAAATGAGAACCGGGATGATGAGGTCGAGAGAGGACTTTACTACTTAATTGCCTTCTAAGTCCAAAGAAGCAGCGATTTGCAAAAGTTGTTCTTCGTTTGATTTCAGCGCTGGTGTTGTCAAAGTTATAGACGTTGTCTTGGTCTTGCCCTCATTGACTACTGAATCCATCTTCTCTGCTACGATCGCAATTCGAACGCACCACTGACATCAAGCTTTGATCTCCCAATTATGTCAATAACATCGGCGTATCCGAAATCCGAGTAATTGAATGGACCTTTGGAAGATTGTTCTTCTATTGTTAAAGGTTGAGTTTGGCACAATTCTTTCTAGAACGAAGTTGAAGCTGTTGCATGTCTAAGACTGCTTTTGACATCAAATGCATCGGTAAGATCTTTTCTGTCCTTGATAGAGCAGCGTGTATTCTCCATCTTCATTCTACACAAACGGATACGTTTGACAGAAATCCCAAAACATTGCTCATTTTCATAACTATTTATTTTATATTGCAAAATATATCTTGAACTCAGAGAATAGCTAATAAATATCTGAGAACAGATTTATAAACAAAATCTGGCTTATATGCATTCAAAGCTTTAATGTAACTCTCATCTCGTGAATGACGCTCTAGTAACTCGTAGATGGCGTTCTAGAAACTATTTATTTAAAGTCTCTTAGACAGTGGTTTGAGAAGAATGTTTAAAATCATTAGTGAAAACTACGATGCTTTGAATTATGCTCTAGTAAAATAGCTAATTGCATTCCTTCCCTTTAACAATAAGCTTTCGAGTTCATTTTTGGACTATTTCATATCTTGAGACTTGTTATTAAGCCGTACAACGTGAACGTGAAATTCTTAACAGCGCGTTCTCACTTAACTATATTCCTAAGTTTTAGTCATTTAGGAGAAATAAAATACAAACAGTAACAGGTTTATATTTTAAGATTATGTTAGTTGGTAATTAATTTTGTGTGGGCCAAAATATGGTTTAATTCTTGAAAATTACTAAACCGTAAAAACTAAGAACTACTTCAAGACTCTTTTAGTATCTCATTTGAAGATTGTAATATAATTAAGTACATTTATTGACTGAATTTGCTATATTCCAATATTTACCTCAAAATCTATCTAACTGTATGCATGAAAAACGACATAATCCTTTTGTTTAGAATTATGTGTTGTTATGTACCAAAAACTTTTTTTCAAAATAATAAAACTTTACTTCACTCCTTCTTACCTCCTTAGAGAACTATTTGTTCCAGTCCAAAACAGGGGTTTTTATAAAGTGTTCAGATCATAGAAATGAAATTCTCATAAGAGTGGAATTTTTGTCCACTTATAATTTTTAAAATACAAATTTTTAAATCACACGGAAAAACTCATGCATCAAAAATCCCCAAATCCACTCGTCTATACTAAAATTCCAATATTATAGAGACATTTTGGTTGAAATGAGATCTCATTTTAAAACGTACATACATAAATATTTATTTTGAAATTCGTACATTTAAAATACAGCAACTATCTTCTTATGTAATTAAATAAACAAGTTCCTTCAAATTTTATGGTAATAAAATTGTCATAGAAACATAAATCAAAATAGAAGGTTAAGACAGTTAGATATGCAAAAAAAAAAAAAAAAAAAATTGCATTAATATTAATAGATTTTATATCTTGTTCAATCACTTATTGTATTGTATAATATATATTTTATGTTTCAATTAATTCTTTTATAATTTTTTTAACGATGCCATAAAGCAATAAAATAACAATACCAAATCGTCTTATAAAGTGTATATAAATTCAAACAAAAGAGCAATTTTATTCTTTTATGGATGTTTGAATTAAATATTTATACCTAGCTATAAAAACTCTACCCGCACTATAAAAAGTATTGATCATCGCAGATCAGAGATCTTTTAATGGTATTTTACCATTAGTTTAACCAGAAGAATAAGTCTTTCCTAACTGTAGTATTTGTATACAACTTTAGAAAATAGTTTTTGAAAGCAAAATTTATTTACATTGATTCACTTTTTTTTTAATATAAATTACCACTTGATTGGCCAATGATCAATCCATGGATGTATCTAAAAACACCGGGCGGCCGGCCGGCGGCGGCGGCGGCGGCGCGGCGGTGTGATTTTATTTCTTCTTTTTTTTTTCAAAAGAATCTTTTTGTAAATATTGCTCTGGTGTGGTGTGATTGATGTGATTCTGATTTGTTATTGATTCTGTAAGTTAGCACGTAATTTATGAGTTCAAAAAATAAGCAGAAAAGTGAAAAAATATCTAAGAAGTTGTTACAAGATGTTAAACAGATTTTAGTTTAATGTTTGCTTAATAAAATATAGGAAGTCATAATCCCTTTGAAAATTTGCAGAGTTTCCGCCATTTTGATTATCATAGCATGGTTAACATAGGTGCCTTATAGAAATATTTTTTTGAATTAATAAATTTTTTAAGTTTTCAATGATTTTAAGGAAAATTATGATAATTATAAATTTATTCTTTAAATAAACGAAACAAAATTTCTACATACATTTATACTTTTGAGAATAGTATATTTTTGAGAATCATCTCAGTTCCATTTAAAAACTTGGTTTGACAGATGTCGAATTCCAGGCCTATACTTTTGAAACCGCAAAATGGGTAACCCGTTACATTTTATAAGTTTTTGATGATTTTAATGAAAATTATAATAATTAAATTAATACTTTTAATAAATGATACAAAATTTCTTCATGTAGGTATACTTTTGAAAATAGTTTATTTTTTAGAAGAATTTCAATTTAATTTCAAACACTTTCACATTTTTGTTACTTTTAATTGTGATCTTAGAAAATTGGAACCTGAAACAAAATTAAAGTCTTAAATTTCTTAGAAAAAAAAAAATTAATTAATGTTTTATATGCAAGCGACTTTTCGGGGAGACGGACATAATCCCGAAAATCAAAATCCCCAAAACCCACAATCCCGAAAACCCAAAATCCCGAATACCCAAAATCCCGAAAACCCAAAATACCGAAAACCCAAAATCCCAAAACCCCACAATCCCGAAAACCCAAAATCCAGAAATTTGTAGGTTGTCTTTGCAATTCCCGATCTTATATAAAAAACAGTTTGATTTGATGCTATTATGCTTTTGCAAAGCATTTGGAAATCGAAATGCCGAAAAATTATATAAAATGAAAAATTTGCGCAAATTGTGGGTTTTCGGGATTGTGGGTTTTCGGGATTTTGAGTTTTCGGGATCTTGGGTTTTCGGGATTTTGGGTTTTCGGGATTTTGGGGTTTCGGGATTTTGACCCCAACCCGACTTTTCGTATTTCCTTAAAATTAACGTTAGGGTAGCTATGAGACAGCTTTAAGTTACTTCAAGTTAAGTACAAAATTATATTAAACGTTTGGGGCAACCAAATCTTATTTTAAGAAATTTGTACTAAATTCTAAAAAAGATATTAAAAAATTAACTCAACACCAAAGTATCTTAAAGTTCAAGACATTAAACGAAATTTAATTTCAAAATGTTGTCCAAGATTTTCTTCAAAATTCAAAAAATGTTGATGAAATTGCCATTAATTGTGTTGAACTCAGTATTCCAAAACATTTATAATTTTGAAAACTAAAAAAAAATAAATACAAAAAATATTATTTAAACGTTAAAGTAAATTTTGAGTTTTTAAGGCCCATGGAAGTTTTAAATATTATCAACCATGAAATAATCTACACAGTTGGATATTTCAAAACTAAATTTTCAGTATAACGTTTTTAAAAAAGAGATACGCCTGAATGATTGAAAGTTAAAATTATTATGCACTTATTCATAGTTAGCTCTCCTTTGAAAATTTTCATGTGTGTGTTAAAAATATTAGTCTTATTGAATTTAAGTTAATAATGCGTGTAATTTTATTTTGAATGTCATTTTTTGTTTTCAATTTTAAACAAACCCCATGTGTATTTATTTTTCTTATTTTCCAGATTGGATGGGTAGCCCTTTCGAACGTGTCGTCTGTGGAGATTTTAATGGTAAGTGAAACCTTTTAACCTTCTATTTTCATTCTAAAATATGACCATCAGTGATGATAATATAAAATCTGTTATAAGTTTCTTCTATTCTTAAAATAAATATGTTTTTTATGTTAAAGAAGTCCTTGAAACCGATGATTTTTTTTAATTCCTTTAAAACAACCCTCTCTAAATTTATATTTAGCTACTCTTTTTTTTAAAAAAACATCAAAAATATATCGCGTCTTTCTATTTTAAATTATTACATAGTGTCCTTGAATTTATTTCTCTACTGACAAACTCTTATACTTTAAGGTTTTCAATATATACAAGAGATATTGTGAAAGTTTCAATCTTTTAGAAATGAAATTCTTGGTCGAATCGATATACCTGCGTTCGCTTAAAAAATGAAACACAACACAAGAAAAAGTTGTTTATGAGCCATGGTGACATTTTTGTTTTTTCTTGAACCCCTCTCCTTTAAATGAATAGTTTACATATAAATTCTTTTGATAGAGGGAAAACAAAAAAAATAGAAATCCGTTGATACTTTTCTTTTCAAGTAAAATATGAAATCTTTCGATTTAGGTAGACGCAAAGTGATGCCCAATCCTTTTGAAAAATGCATGTTTTTTTGTTTTTATATTAAGAAATAACCTACCTGCGTTTATGCCTTTTTACACGTTATTTAATACAGTAAGAAAGTATTTCCTTTTCTATTTTTCGAGGATATTTCTTTTTTCAATATTTAGTTGAGAGAAATATATTAGTTGAATAAAAAACCAGTTGTGTAATTGACACCTTTGAGGGAATAGTCTTTTTAGTCTTTCTGCCTAAGAATAACGACATTATTCAGTGATATAAAATTGATAAGAACTAAAATACATAATGTAAGTTGTTATTAAATAAATATAAGGCTTTATGTACAATGAAATAAAATGCTTGTCTTTAAAAGTATAGTGAAGGATATTCCAATAAAAGATTCAATTTTGATATTTAGAAACGAGTGTTTTTAAAAGGAATTAATTAACGTTTATTTCATTGTAAGGAACAAGGTAGCGGTAATGCCTTTAGCAATCAAAAACCATAAAAGCCAATTGAGCGCCAAGTTTACGAATTTCATCTTTAAGGTCTTAAATCGATTGTGAAGCATCTTAGAAAGTCTTAGTACTTTCGGACTGTTGCTCCGCCTAATTTATTTTTATATCAATATCCCATGATTCTGGCCATGCAAAACTTATTAAATATAGGGCTTTTGCACAATCCATTAAGATGAAAAATCACACCACGATGGAGAGGCTTTAAAACAATTATTCTTGGGGTTTTCGAGACCATTATGGGACAATTCCGTTTATAAACATTACCTTCGAGGTGAAAATGAGCGTTATCATCAAAGATGATTTTTTGATGAAAATCTGAAGCTTTTAAATAAACATGAAGAACGCAATCAACGAACACAATCCCCTCAACCTTAGTCTTTATACAAAATACGGTGTAAAGTCGTTTGTAGAATGCCTAATTCCAAAGATCACCATCTTTGTAGTAAAATTTAATAATTTGAATGCATTGCTTAAGCGTGTATCATTGCATTTTTAGTAATCCCGTAAATTGTGAAATTTCAATAAATTGCAGCTTTAAAAATTATATCTCCTCAGTTAATTAAAATTGAGGGAAATGTAATTTTTTGTTTTTGTTTTACAATTTTAGTGTTTTCAACTCAACGAATTTATTTTAGACACCTTTTTAAAAATGATTGATCAAAATAATTACAAAATTAATAGAACAGCCAAAAAAGTTCCAAGACTGCTTTTTATAAAGAAAAATAATTGAAAGATTATTCAACCTGATATTTTATTTAAATATAAATAAAGGTAGCGGAAAGATTTGAAAAAAATATAACCGCGTTGCATTAGTATTTTCATTTAAGGTCCAAATCAGCCATAAAATAAAATACACGAGTGTATCGCACGAACCTGCTCATGTATCCAAAGAGCCTGTTTTAAAATATTTCCTGTATTTTAAAATTTAAAAATGTACCTGCTGAAAAAGTTAGTTTTTAAAAATTTAAATTCCATTTGATTTCTCAAAAAAATCTTAATTTTTCAATTTTTTTATTTGAAAATCGTTAAAGCGGTTTTTTTAAATTATTGAGTTATTGATTATACAGTTATTGAGTTTGAGTTTAAAAATATTTTTAGTATGCAATTGTTAAAAGCATATTAATATACGTTTTACATTTCAATTTCGTAAAAAAATAACGATCTTTTTTCGAGTCTTAGAATTTCGAAAAAAAATGTTTTACATTTTTTCAAAAATCAAATATTAAAACAATTGCCCATGTTCTGCATTTCACTTATTGTGAATACCTACACTTTGCGAAAGTGAATTTGGGTGTTCCACAATTATCGTGAATTGGATTTTCGAGCATGCAAATGGATGTTCTGTATTTCGCTTTGTTCCATTTTTTGAACGCATTCAAATCACATTTTTCTGCTAGGAATCAGAGGGTTCTAACAAGTTTTTGAATTGAAGGAATCGATAAAGGTATTATAAAAGGTTCTATTTCCCTTAGAACCTATAAAAAAGCGTCTTTGCTTAATCTAAAATTACTTTATTTATCAGAACAATTCTACATAATTTTCACACACTTATGTTAATTGTGTCAATATATTTGATTTGTCTCACAGAATTTTCTTCTTATTTTTTCTCTTGAATTCTGCTTCCTTTTTTCACTTAAAAATGACAATAACATTGCATCCATCTTCAAAACAGCAACAATTTTACTCCAGAAACAAAATAAAAATGGATGATCCTTCAGTTCTGACAGTTCGAAGCAATTTCGAAGTTTTCGAAATCGATCGAATTGAAGAACATGCAATTTCATTTCAAGTGAAATTGAAAAGTGATTTCAATTCACTTTCGATCGAAATTCGGAACATGGGCGAATAGCATTTTTGAACATCAAACATTATTAAGATCGGTTGATGAATTTTTAAGAAAACTTAACAAACAAAATAACGGTTCTATGGTTATTATGGCTCTGTCATGTTTTATTGAAATCTCGAGTTCGAATTTTTTTACGAATGCAAAACTTACCATACATTTCCTATATGTCGCAAGTAAAAACTGAAACAAAATTCAATGTATGCCGATCTTTAGTATAGTTTTAATTTTATCTGAAAAAATTACTTGAACTTTTAAGCATATTGATAGTTAGTTCATTACTTTTCTAGCTCAATTCACAGCTGACAGGCCGCATGAAAATGGTCTTATGCTTTGTTCTTTTTTGTTCCGTCATCGTGTAGTCTTAATTCGTATAAACTTCAAACCTTCAAAGAGCTAATATGGTTACCTAATACAAATTATAACTAAAACATTTTTAAAACTCCAAAACAAAATTCTCATACATATGTATGTACGAGTATGTTCACATTTTCAAAATCTTTATACACATTTAATTTTTAAATGACGTAAATGAAGTGTTTATAACGTTCCCTTTGTAATAAAGAACACTACATCTTGTTTGTTTTTAATTTTTATTGAAGTTTTATTTATAGTGTGCTTTTATCCTAAAAATACATTTGGTGATATATGCCCATAAAAGTAACGTATTCCATCAAATCGAAAAATCTTCATTTAAACAAAAGAATATATATATACATTCACTTTAAACAATATATCTCCACAAAAATGTTGTAATTCTCCTTGTGGATCAATATTGATTAAAAATAATTGATATTTAACATCATGGACAATGTAATATGTATATCTTTATAAAGAGGCTTAGTTTCAAATTGCTGTGTACCATAGTATTTGTGTCATGAGACAGTATATCCAAATTATATAAGCACACTTTGTGGTATTAAAAAGATATTTATGACCAAAAGAAGGATTTTAATTTCCGATGTGTCATTGTTGTTGTTATTTTCTTACGCTCTGAATATTACACTTTGATTGACCCTTTTATTGTATATCTGTATATGAAACATTTGCAATCAACAAAGTTAAAGTTAAACATAACCCACCCAAAGGATATACCTTCTATAAATATAACAAAGCTTTCACTCTTACACTCTCCAATAACACACACAATGAACGTAATGAAAATTCGATGAAGTGTTTTTTGTGTATAAGGGTTGTTGTACCTTTATACAAAACGACCGCCATATAGATAAATGGCCAAGATATACCATCGTTGCATCACGGTTAATCCCCACCATTAACATAAACATGAAGGGTTCAAATGGCCAAGTAAATAATTTACCATCCCTTAATTTACAAAAAAAAAAAATTACGAAGAAAGAATTCGAAGGTTTTCTCTTTTCATATATCGGATTAGAAAAATAAGCAGGGAGAAAAATATCAACAACCCTTTTTAAGAAAATCCACCCCAAAAAAAAAGGATTAAATCAGAAAGTATAAAAATAAATTCTATAGCGTATAAACATAACTTTGATTGGATTATTGTCGCTTAAAAGTAGGTATGAGTATATCCATCGAGCATAAAACGTTTCTTCAATGATGTGGTGTGAGCGTTGTAATGTGGTTAAACATTAAATGATTTACTTACCTCGAAATATAGTTTTTTAGATTTTTGTTGTTGTTGCTTTTTTTTTTAAATTCATGCATATCGCATGTCTGTGGCTGTTTTATTTTTAATTCTTCATTAATTCATCATTATATGACTACACGTAAAACTGCACATACAAACATTAAACCTTTTTTAGAGTTAAAAAAGTAATAAATTGGTACTCATTGCATATTTGTACCTACCTCAGCTAAGAAACTATAATGTGTGATGCATGTGATAAAAAGCTGAAGTCGTTTGCTACTGTAATTTTGCATGATTAAATTTAAAATCACATGCAATTAATGCGCAATTTAATATACAAAACATTAAATAAGCACTTTAAAAGTCGGTAAATTTTAAAAAAGATGCACATGCAATCTTTTATTGAGAGGTTTGAATATACCTACCTACATACTTATGAAGTGGTCATTGAACTTCAGACATATATAAATGCTCTGTAATGCGGAATTGAGACTTCGTGGTACAGTTAAAAATGTTTGTAAATGCAATGCGTGATAACCTATTGAACTAATATTAAATTTATGAGAGATGATGACAGCTTATTTGTAGGTACAATTTTAATATAAGTATATATTCAATTTTTTTTGTTATCATTTATTTTTGAAATATAAAGCTACTTTTTGACAATATTTAATTTTGCTATACACATAACTTCGAATTAAATTTACGTATTGAGTTTACAGTGGCAACAAAAAAAGAAAATAATTTAATTTAAAAAACATTTAATATCTAAAGTTTTTCAATTTCAATTTTATTTCAAAGTAAATATTTCTTTCAAAAAATCTAGATTTTTTTTTTAGAAAAAACAAATGAAAAAAGACTACATTTCTCACTTATAGCTTCCAACTTATCCTTTTGAACTAATATCTGGTGTTTCAAAATGTTATTTGTCACGATATTCAATTTATACAGGGTTATCTATTTTGCGGTTTTAAAAGTATATACTTACTTAAGTAAAATACATATAAAATATTTTGGTTTATGATACTTCTTTTTTATTATAAAGTTTGAACGTTGACATTGTGTGTGAAACACTACATCATTTAAATGACCACCAAGCGAATTGTTCCAAGCATCGATTCTTTTCGACCACTTTTTGACACATATTGGGCGGTATCTCAGCCATAACTTGACGAACATTGGTTTTCAAGAATTAAAGGTTTATCTGCTTAAACTCGGTCTTTCGCGTAGCCCCACAAAAAAAAGTCCAGCAGTTTAAAAGCGCATTGACTTGGTGGCCAGGTGATACCGCCACGACGCGACGTCTTGTAGAAATACAAATGTATTCTCCAAATCGTGTTCTTCAATAGTAGGCAAAAAAAGTCGGTTATCATATGACCATAACGCTCCGAATTGACGGTGACAGTCGTTCCATCATCGTTTCATCGTCGTTTTCGAAGATAAGCAAGGTCCAAGGACTTTACATGGATGTAAATGTAGATCTAAATGCAAAATACTCCATAATGTGCCGTAAGACAGCCCTAGTTCTTAAAAACGACGAGGAATCGACACATTCGGGTCTTCGTGGCTTCAGCAACACTTTCACTTACGGCAGCGATATTTTCAGTAATACGAACAAAACGATGATACACACTACACAGGCCTTACGCCTTACAATATCTGTAACCAATCCAGTCTCTTCAAATTTCTTCAAAATATTGCCAATTGCTTGCGTAGTTGGACGATTATGTAAACCATAATCTCCTCTTAAAGCACGACATGTGGCTGTGGCAGAATCACCATTTTTGTTGTAGGTTTTAAAAATTTGTATACTCTGTGCGATAGTTAAGTGATCGATTGAAACGACGATATTCTTTTCATTCTCAACTCGCAAATCAGACCCTTCACGATAGATTCTTTGAACAGTTCTTGTCGATCAAACTTTATAGAAGAATCATAATATTTTAAGGAATAATTCTAGCTATTTTTAAAAAAAATTTACTTTTATAGAAGGGAAGTAATGAATTTCACAAAATAACTGAAAAACCTATAGAGCTCTAAGTTCTTAGTTAGTATAATCTAGGAGTTACAGCGAAGGAAGAGGTAAGTCGATTATACGAAGATGAAGGCCGTCAGATAAGCAGATAGAAAGATGTAGCTAAAAGGAATTGCGGGACCCACTAATTTTCACACTTTAATCATTATTAAATATCAAGTGCGATTAAAATTTTGAGATCAAGCATTGTATGTGCTCAAAACTTGCCCCAATACGTACCTTTGTCCCAAGGAAAACAAAAGTTATCTGTTTCACACACCAATCTTTTACCCCATTCGAAAATTAATAAAACGAGTGCCTGGCATAAAATCTTTAACAGACATAAACTTAAATCCAATGTCCTGTAGTATAGCATCTGTAAAACGAGTTGCTTTCTTAAACCACTGACTGTATATACAATCAATTCCAAGCATCAAAACCTCAACGACACACTCTTAAAACATAATATTCAGATTTCAAAATATCACTTCAGACACGTTCGTTTGGGTTTCGGGTGTAATTTGAGGGTTAAATTCTCGCGGGTTTTCTATTTCCCCCGCACAAGCAATAACAAACATGTCACAAAGTACACGTATTCTTATATACAGCACGATTATAAGTAACCCCTTCCTATTTCGTCTACATATGGGATATAAAAAAGTATAGCTAGCCGACAAAAAAAAAGGTCAATATGATATAAACTGTAGTTGACTGTATAGTCTGTGGCCCGCATTCTACGTGAGAATGAATGTAAAGATTTTTGCATTAGTACACATACAAATACAGACTTTTAAATTGTCGCAAAAGAAAATAATTATCACAAAAATATGTAGTTCAACAATTAGACTACAGATGGCAAGTCAAATGTATTATTATATATACAATACATAATAATGATCATTACAAGCATCATTATTTCGCACACTGAACGAGTCGTCGTCGTTGTCCCGACTTGATTTTTCATATATGTACGAGGTCCCAATATCAAAACAAGATGTTTTACGAATTTCCAACTCAACCGTACTTACGTAATTAAGGAGCCCTAAGCATTAAGAAATCTGCTGTAAGTTAAAGAAACATCACCTTTAAGTTTTCCAGAAGAAGATAAAGACGAAATATCTAATTGTTATCAATTTTAATAAGATGCTTAATGTTAACTGAGCTTAGCGAAGAAAACTTTTGAAACGCTTGAATGCCTTCGCAATTTGTTATTGGTAACAGTAACACTTGCACATATATAAATGTGTATCAATTAACCCTTAAGTTTAACTTTGAACTACTATATCAAGTATAGAGATTATTTTTCAACCGCACATCAAGAATGTAGAATGCTTTACCCAACTCAATTTTTCTTCTAATTTTGTTATTCTAAACCTTAATACCAATGAGCAACAGTACATCTTCTCAATTCTATCCTTAGTTTCTTAACTATGTAATATATTCCATTTATAACAACAACAACATTAAATTTACATTCATAAGCTTCTCATAACTAAAGCAAATTGAAATAAGGCCAAATTTCTAGAATAGGCCTTAGTTTACTTTTGTAAGGTGTAATACAGCCAATTTCCAAAATTTCGTCTTATTACACTTAAACAAAGTGAAATAAAGCCAAATTGGTTTTATTTCACTTTCAACAATACACTTAACCTCGCACTCACCGTAAAAATAAATTAGTCTTATTTTTCAAAATAATTTGGCCTTATTTCACTTTGCCAAAGTGCAATATGACCAACTGTTTGGTGCCGTGAAATAAGGTCAAGTGAAATAAAACCAACTTTTAAAACTTGGCTTTACTGCACTTTACAATTTTTATCAATCGGTCATATTGAACTCTGACAAAGTGAAATAATGCCAAACTATTTTGAGAAATAAGACCAACTTATTTTTACGGCGAGCTAAAACTGTTAGAAATTGGCTTTATTACACTCTACAAAAGTGAAATAATGCCAATTCTTGAAATTTGGACTTATTTCACTTGGTTTTATTTCACGGCACCGACCAATTGCTGAAAATTGGCCTTATTTTACTTTTGTAAAGTGCAATGAGGGCAATTTTTGAAAGTTGGTCTTATTTCACTTAGCCAAAAATTATACCTCTTGGGAAAATGTGTGTAACCTCATTGTTTTAAGGCCATAAGTCCGGCCCTGAACATTGAATCACTCCGGCAATAGTGTCTACAGCTAGCAACATCAACTTCAGCATCCATGCTAATTGTATATAATTTTTTTTATCTGCCAAGTCTGATGCATAACACACAAATAGTCATAACCAAGAGTACCTAACCTATAGATAGACAATCAATCTCATATTGAAAAATTAAAAGCATTTTTATTTGTTTAGCAACCAGTTGCTGATATTGATATTATTAGACTTATACGCCCGATAGAGAAATCTGCAATAACAATAGCACATTACAGCTCAGCAGAGTACTCTTCAGATACCGCATACTAGCTTACATCAGAAACAAAACAATAACAACAAACAATAATGCAAAATTTAAAAAAAACTACAACAACAAATCAACAAATAATGTTGTTTTAAGACAACAAAAGCAACGTAATCGTAAATAGATCATAAAACGATCGTAAAAACAAATTTTACGACTCATGCGGTCACACGAAAAATGATCTCATTTATATTTTATAGCCGTTACGAGCATGTGTTTAGATGGATGTGTGTTGATTGTATAGTTGTAGATGTAAGATATGGAGGAAAATTATACTGTTTAGCGAGTATAGCCCACCTAAAAAACTATTAGAAAACGGAAAACGGCAACGGAACGAAGCCTATTGTCTTTTTAGTTTATTTTCTTTTTTCCCAAAAGAGGGGCGAGTTATGATGATGGGTGTACATTGTTGTATACAATTGTCTTGAAAAAAAAAGACACCCTGCATTTTTCCTTCTGTTTTGTTTTGTTTCCCGCTATTGTTTAGAAATAAGCTTTTAACTTATTTCTTTTTTATTGATTTAAGTGCGATAAGTAGGTGTTTTGTTGTTTTTTGTCTGTCTTTTTATTTTTAAATTTTAATTTTATGAAGGAATGTTAAAAGGGAGTGTACATTGGGTTGGAATATGCGAAAGGGTTTCAAGAAATCTAATTTGTAACTCTTTTTGATTTATTAGGTAATTTAAATTGTAAAAACAGTGTCTACCTGATGTAAACATTTTACTTTGAGGTTAATGAAATAATGACATTTTTATTATAGATACTAATTATTTCTAGTAACAAGTTCTGAGAAGAAATAAAGTTTTTTCAACTAAAAATTTTTCTCGTTGAATATTTCATCTTTTGTAGCTTTATAGCGATTTCTGATGTGAGATGATTATGGTTAAGACTAAGTTAAAACACAACATATTACTTAAAAATAAGTTTTATTATAATTTTGCAAAGTAAAAATCTTCGTCTTTTAAATATACTGCCAACCTATAGAATTCTACACATTTTGGAATCGATTTTCGCTTTTTGCAGCTGGTGGAAGTGTTGTACCCCGAAACTTTTAATGCCTTTGAATAAGTACGTAATTCACCATTACAAATTCATAAAATTAAATCGAAGATTAGAAACTAGCGTTGGAATTTCCCGATATCAAATAATGAAGTACTAAAAATCCATAAACAAAATGCTCCATTTGAATTTCCATTCCATTCCGAATACTTCCGTCCAGGAGCTTACAAGTGTGATCTTTTAAAAACTTTTAAATAGGATATCTAAAAAAGTGTTGAAAACAACTGTTATAATTTAATTTGGAAAACACAATGCGCTCTGGAAAGACTTTGACAACTACAGAAAAAGCAAAAATTAGATTCTTTCAAGGATTTAGGACTCTCAGACCTTAGGCTTAATAGAAGCAAGGAAATTATAAGAAATCATAATGCTGATCCATAAAAATATGGGAAGAATCAAAAAGGGTACAAGGCAAAAACGAGAACATCATGATAAAAGCGGTTAATTCTACGGCTTGTCTCAAATTCCACTCTACCAGTGACTAAATTAAGGGCCAAAAGCTGAGTATCAGTCAGAATAACAACGCTTTAAAGGATAATTTAAAAAAGTGTTAATATCCTGACGAGAAAACTAAAAAATAAACACAAGGATCATCAGATGAATTTTGGAAGAGAGCTGTTACTTGGAGCAGTGAATCGAAACGCGTTGTCTTTTCGGGTTTAACCTTGACGCGCCGTTGGTTTTAACTTTTATTTCCGAGATCTGAGAAAAGAATGAGCTTATTTTAGAAAGACATAGCCGTAGATATGGTGTAATGGTGTGGGGAGCTATTGCACATTCGACTTTAAGTGAACGGGAACAACTATAAATGTTTGCTGGAACGGTTATTCCAAAAATTAAAAGCACTTTTTGAACCTCTGCCTTGGATTTTCCAAAAAAAAAACCATTGCCCCCATTCACACTTCGAGGTTTGTTAGAAGTTGAATTCAATCATAAGACGTGGAAATTCGCGACGCAGAGACATAGGGCCCAGGGACATAACGCCCAACTTTTTTTTTGGGGCTTATGTCTCACTTCGGTGGGACATAAAACCGAAATTGAATTTTGGCTCTAAGTCTCACCCAAGTAAGACTGAAGCCCCAAATAAAAATGTTGGGGCTAATGTCCCACTTAATAAGAATCACCAAATGACAAAACTTGGAGCACTTCAATACCACAAGACACAAAAGCTGTTGATATTGGCGCCTGCCTGGCGACTTTACATACCCTAAGCGGAGCAACGGAGTTGCGTGAGCGGGTGTGAACCCGAAAAAGGGAGTTAAAATCCTGAAAACCCGCGAAGCTTTTATTGAAAGAAGTTGTTGATATTTTTGTATTATCACCGTATCAAAAAATTGGTGTTCATTGTATTGAAATACAAAAACTTTTTATTCTTTTTTATGGCTCTACAAAAATTTGGGGACAATGTCCCATTTTTAACAAACAAATTTGGGACTTAGGTCATATTTGAGTAGGACTTAAGGTCCAAATTCAATTTCGGTTTTATGTCCCACCAAAGTGAGACATAAGCCCCAAAAAAAAAGTTGGGCGTTATGTCCCTGGGCCCTATGTCTCTGCGTCGAAATTCGCCACGCACTTTAACATAATTGAAAACGTTTGGCTATGACTTTTTCATAAAGCTAATGAAGTTGTTAGTATACCCGTGGCATGATGATGGGTACTACTTCATAATTAGTTAAGGCCCCCCGCAGACTGCAGACTTTTTATCGGTTGATAGTTTGTTCGGCTTCTTAATCAGTATGGAGAGGAATGCATATGCGTACACTACAGCGATTCAGTAGCGGTCGATAAAAAAGTTTGATGGGCTACCCGATTACATTCAAACTAATCTGTCGGCCAACTATTGGCCGACTGTTTGATCAGTATTGGCGCATACACGCCTGCGCATACATGACGATTGTTTAGTCGGCCGATAGTTCAGTTCGCTCTGTGATTTGGCGTCGTGTGCGTGTATTTTGAATATGGCGTCGCCCAAATCACAATTGCTGATTGTAGAAAGTTCCGTCGAAAAGTTGAGAATAGTCGGCCGGCTGTTGGATAGTCTGCGCCCTGTTCACCAACCAAACTGTTTAGTTGGCTCGGTGTGCGCACTTTCAGCCCAACCCGAGTAAACTATCGTCCGATTAAAAGTCTGCAGTCTGCGGGGGCCCTTAACTAATTATGAAGTAAGTCTTCAAATTCGTTTTTCATTCTTTTTGGTGACGTACCACCATACCACCCATCAAATGAGTGAATCTTTGAACTCTTTTAAGCAAGCATGTCACTTAAATCAAGATAACCTAATGTAATTAAATTTTACACGCACATTATATTTAACAACAAAAACAAAAACACCTTGTTTATTCATATCTAGACATTCATATTGCAGGAAGTCGCCAAACTACTAAAACACGTACCTACATTAAATACTTATGTATCTTCATATACATAAAAGTTTGTAGGTTCATCTTTTGCAATAAAAATAACTAAGGAAATGTTAACAAATTCACTTTGCAGTCACATTAAATTGTAATCACGATATGACGTTTTCTTTTTTTTAAACTGCAAGTATTATTGCTACTATGATGATACCTTATAGTCAAACGAATATATAAGTTTAGGTAGGTACAATTATTATAAGGCCACACCTTGTGCACGGCTGCTGGCGGCGTTAAAAGAAAAGTTACGACACCAGTGCTCCTTATGATGGTTGAAAACTATCTAGAATTGTGATAAGGTTAGAGTAATATTAGTAATGTCTTATATGAAGTTTAAAATAAAAACAATATTTCTTTCAAGAATAAAACACAACCTTATTTTTAAACCAGGTTTAAGAAATTCATCAAAACGATCGTAGCCTGATGGATTCCCACAAGATGGCGTCAGAAAGGTACACAATTTGTTGGAAATTTTCGACTATCATTTTTTATTTCAATGTGTGCGCAACCGCCCCCTCTCTAACCATTAATAGGTATATGTAACCCTTTTTATGGGTGGTTATTGTTTTTATAGTTCAAACGATTTCTATACCACGTAATAAATACAATAACAATATTCATGTAATTTGATATGGAAAATGGTCAGAAAAACGAATTTGAAGGAGTTATTTAACCTTAAGAATCCTACGCACCCCTTTATTCATCATGAGCAACCACCACTGTTCATCTTACCTTATACGAGTGGTGGATATAGTGAAAATGTCTAAATTCGAAATAAAATCGATTATATATTGGTTTTTGGAATAGAGAAAATTGTATGATATCGGAGTATAGATAGACATTCTAACTCCCTAGGGTGATTTTCTTGTACATTTACTAGTATGCCTATGTTTCTCTTGCAAAAAAATCATATAATATGTTCAATAAAATCAGCGTCTGGTCATATATCTATACCTACATATGGATAGATACAAACCTATCTATGAAGTACAAATTTTGTTTGTACATGTAAAAAGTGAAAGCGGAAAAGATGTGTGATGTACGACATTATAGTCGAATGATGCCAACCCTCGCAAAAGACGAGAAGAAACATTTTCTTCTTCATATATGATGTTTCTTTATTTTGTTAGTGTAATTCATTTTTATCCCCCCGGTATAGTTCCCTGTGGATATCTTAAGCGATATACGAATAGAAATGGCTCAAGAAATGTGATATAAATTTATGTTTTGACATTTTTATGTGAAGAATTTTGACATTTTAACATTAGATGGCATATTGAAATGAGTTCAATGAAGAATTTTAGGTGTGTACCGAGATTATCTATATATGTATGTATATACATCTATGAGTGTAGATGAAAAGAAGTCTTTGGCACTTGAAGATAATAAAATATAAAATTAAATTACCTCTTTGTATATTATCAGATATGCAAAATTGAATGTTTGAAAGAAGAAAATAAAGGAACAAATTGTTATATTCAATTTTATACTATATGCAACACGAAGATGTTCGACAAAATTGTGCCAAAAAACTTACAAATTTTCAATTAAAAAAAGAAAATAGAAATGTCAAATTTTATATCGAATTTCAAAATATACGTAAATATGTATATTCGATATCTGTTCAGATGAAATTGAGAATTTAGCAAAACTTAACATATTTTTTTTTACAAAAAATTGTATTTTTATGCCATTATGTTTGACATTATATCTGAAACACAACATAATTTAAATGGCCAACAAGCGAATTGTTGCGAGCATCGATTCTTTTAAGGTAATTTTCGACCACTTTTTGACACATATTGGGTGGTATCTCAACCATAACTTGACGAATGTTGGGTTTTAAGTCCAGCGGTGTCAAATCGTATGATCTTGGTGGCCAGTTGATATCGCCACAACGAGAAATTACGGAGCCAAGAAATGTATCTTGCAATAAGTCCATATTCTCTCAAGTTGTGTTGCATGTGGCACCGTCTTTTTGGGACCACATATTCTCCAAGTCGTATTCTTCAATAACAGGCAAAAAAAGAAGTCGGTTATGTTATGACCATAACACTCCGAATTGATGTTGACAGTCGTTCTATTCGTTTTCGAAGAATTAAAGTCCAATAACACCTCCAGACCAAAGAGCGCACCAAACAGTGACTTTTTGTGGATGTAATGGCCTCTCTTCAATAACTTGAGAATTCTCAAAACACTAAATACGACAGTGTTGTTTTTTGACATAGCCACCGAGTAAGAGAAGTACTTCGTCGATGAAGAAAATTTTGTTCCAAAAATCGCTGTCCACCGCCTGTTGTTCAAGCAACCATTCGATGTACATATCTACGATGTTGTAAATTGTCAGCTGGCTTCAGTTGTTGTGTGACCTGGACTTTATATGGATGCAAAATACGCCATAATGTGCCGTAAGACGCAGTCCTAGTTCCTCAGAACGACGAGGAATCGACACATTCGGGTTTTCGGCAACACTTTCACTTCCAGTAGCGATATTTTCAGTGGTACGAGTAATCTCTTCAAATTTCTTCACAATTTTGACAATTACTTGCCTAGTTGGACGATTATGTAAACCATAATCTCCTCTTCAAGCACAATATGTGGCTGTGGCAGAACCACCATTTTTGTAAAAGGTTTTAACAATTTGTATGCGTCGTAAATGTCAGACTTTCAACTGAAAAAAAAATTGGTTTAATAACTTAGTTTCACAGATGTCAAATTCCAGCCCTATACTTTTGAAATCGCAAAATGGATAAACCGTTATAATTTGCCTTCTTAACGTAAGCGACAATTTTGGATCAATTTGATGCATTTAAAGGACTCAAGAAGCGAAGTTCGGCCCTAAGCTTTTGTGTTAACTGAACCTTAAAAAATCTTACTCTTATACATTTTCGAAAAATACGATGTAATATCGTTTGTGGATTGCCTGAGTTTAAAGATCGTGAGGAATTGATATATCTGAGTTTTCGACAATACTTCAGTACAGGCTAAAATAGCAATATCCTCAGTTTTTCTTAAGCAGTGCACCTGATCCGATTTTTATAAAATTCTTATTTATATCCTAAGTGCGTGGAAAAGTATCTTAAGTCAACATAATAATGTTACACCTTTTCACAATTATAAAATTAATTTAAAATCATATATTTTTGTCTTTGCTTATAGTTATAACATTTGTTGATTCGGAAAAATATATGTAAACGTAAGATATTTTACCTTGGGTAATTATTCCACATGAGATAAAATGCTTCCACTATAAAAGAAAATGGAGTGATGTAGAAAAGTGTGGATAAGACAAAACTTTTGTTCTTTGAAATTTTGTATTGATTATTGAAAAAGGGAATCATCTTTGGTCGGCTATAAAGATGCTTTACTTGGTCAGTTGGGAATTTAAAAAAATTTATCGGTGAGAAAATGTACTTATTTTTTTATCATTGCAAAATATTTTATACAAAAAGAATCAAGTAGTTTTGATATTTATCAACATTTTTGCTGACATTATAATTTAAAAAATTCCTCAAATCGTCTCTACAAAAATGTATCTTACTCAAGGAAGATTAAAATTCAAATCGTTTAAACGTTCGTTTGTTAAAATCGAAAACTTATTTTGCCTCCCATTTTTAAATAGACAAAATATCAAGCACCTGCTAAAAATTCCCAATATTTCAAATTGATTAATATTATAACATATTTCTTCAACCATACATATTTCTCAATGAAATTTTGAAAATAATTTCAAATTACCTGCCAATCACATGATACGTAGGTAGGTATATAAAAAAGTAACAAAAACAAAAATATATAATCTAAAAACAAATTGGATTCTTTTACAATTGTTTTGCTCCATAAAATTGGCGCCGTTCCAGACATCTGCCTCCTTCTTCGAGAAACTATTTATTAGGTATACACGTAGAAGTAAAACTTTATCTCTCAATGCAGCATCAGAAGAATCAAAAGCTAATACCATAACCTCACTCCTCTCTTTTATTTTTTTCTTCTTAAAAATCCATATAGATACTACCCATTATGGTATTCTATATGAAGTTATGTATGTGTAGTATAGAAAACCTTCACACGAAAAAGGACGAACATTGTGCTACTTTGTGTCCAATCTTACATGGTCCAGTTGTTTTTCCTTCTCTTATATATATTTTTGAACATAACCCGAACCGGACCATTGATTCTTTCGTTTTCGATTCGATTGTTCTATTTCAATTTCAATACGCATTTTTCAGTTCGAAAATAAAAAAAAAAAAAAACAGAAACTACAAAGAAGGAAAGAAAAGGGGGACTCCTTCCTTCTATAGCTCAAGCTGCTATTGTCCTTCTAGAAAATTTTGTTTTTTTATGAGCATAACTCGGTTCTATTATTCTATTCGTCCCATTTTGGAGGGAAAAACATTTTCAAAAGAAAATAAAAACGTAACTTTTAACACATTTTCTTTTTTCATAACTTGAATCCTTGATCGATTTTATGTAAGTCCAAAGTTTGGAAAGATTGCAATTATTTTAATATCCTTGTGACACCATAGACCGCATTCAATTAGGCGCTAAATTTATGTTGTGCCCTCTATTGTCCTTTTTGTATATACCTATGTATAACTTTTGTCATCAGCAAAGCGGTTGGCCGGCGGTGGTGGCAGTGGCGGTGGCGTAGAAAAGCAACTAATCTCTTAGATTACAAATGAAAGTTATATCCTTCCTCGCTGCTGTTTCTGACAAACAAACAAACAAAAAGGCTACGCTGCTGGTTTGGTATAGTACCTCTGCTGCCTTTCCCTTTATCAGAAGTTCTGTGCTAAATTTATTGCACTTTCGCTCCATGTTACTTGTGGGCTGCCATTTCTGTCCTATGACATACCTACATACAAACAAGGCGCACAGAGAAGGTCCTTCTTTGCGTTGTAAATATAATGTGTATACCTACTTGTTAAACTTTCTTTTATTCGTTTGTAATTTGATTTTTTGTTTCAACTTGTGAAGACTTCCTATTCACTCTACCACCTTAACTTAGTGGCAGCAGTAGCAGCAGCAGCAGCGATTGTCAAGCTCCAAAAGGCACATAAACCACCCACAAGATTAAAAGCCCAATATAGACAATGGAAATTGAGGGTGAACTGAACTGTATTTTGAAACACAAAAGTAGTAGCAGCTGTGAACCACCCCATTCGACAGTCGACTCGATCTCACCCCCTCACTTGCGTCGCTTCGTCGAGCTGGCAGATCCTTTAATCTACTTTGCTATGGGAGGCAAATGTTTTTCTCTAGGATTTTTTGTTTTTTGCTTTTGTTTTAGTCTAATGGACAAAACGAGAAAGATAAAGCTTGAGGTAGACAACAGAGAGAGCGGGGATTCTAAGGGTTGCGTTGGTTGGTTTGGTAGCTGCTGCCGCTTACAATTTATGTTTATTAAATTTATTTAAATTTAATCAGACCCCTTATCAAGGTAATATATTGCATTTGGCATGGTTCTGTATGAAATTTGTACCTATACCTACCTACCTACCTAACTAACCCTCGCTTTTGTTTTTTGTCGATACGATGGAAATTATTTAGGGTGGGGTGGGGTGAGGTGGTGTGAGATTGAGTGGAGTTGAGTAAAGTGATGGAGAGAGGGAGTATCTGTTTATGCTATAATCGCCATGAAATGAAACAAGGGTGGTATGCTGCCAACTGCCATTAAATGCAGGAAGAAATGCTAATTGCCCATGATCCTTCTCGCGCACGCCCTTATTTTTTTTTTCATCTTCTTCTTTTTGGTTTTTGTTACAGTGTTTGTATATCTATCTATCTTTGAAATCGTGTTTTTGTTTTATTTAAATTTTGCATAGCTCCTTACATAAAGCCCTTGATGGTATTTTGACTTTCATTCTTTGAACTATAGAAATATAACTTTAAGGTTGGCTTCTTTTTTTATTTTTTGTTATTCCCTATACTTCAGAAGGTATCAATATATATGTTTGTAAAAAGTAACTCCCTCATCGCACAGACACCAACCAGAGAACCATTTATTTTCTCTATAGTAAATATCTATACAAAAAGATAGATAGATAGATAGATATAACGAGGATAATATCTCTTGGGAGAAATTCATTCTAATCAAAGATAAAGGATACGAATTTTTCGATTCAATGAATTGTTGTTAAATAATTCTCGCGTGCAAAATGTTACTCTTGGGTGTAATTTTGTAAATGCTATTTCTTTGTTTTTTTTCTTTCGATCTATACTTACTAAGAATATAGGTATAGAAGATCAAGATATAGAGCTATATGTAGGTATTGAGTTAGATATGTAAATTTTTGTATATTTTCTAGAAGTTAAAGGTGTGATGAAAAAGAAAGCTATATACATTCTTGATTTCTTGTAACATTTTGTGATTGCTGTGTTGTCTGGTTTTTTTTTCGAAGGGATTTTCTATATGTAAGACAAGGCTCTGATGGGATAAAGGTTTATTGTAATTCATTTCCTTTTATTCTTGTTTCGTTTTGGTTCAGGGAGTACTTTTTTTGTTTTTGCACAGATGGATTTTGTTCGACGGATATGGATGAAGGTGATGTTTTGCTTTTCTAATCACATTTTTAATTTGGCCTTTTTGTGCTTTTTGTGTACTTAGCATATTTACATTATCTCAAAATAAGAAATCGGTAAACTTTCTTATTAAATGTTTCTGTTTTTAGTTTGTATTATTTAGCATTCCATTTGATGAACATCTTCTACTGTAAGGGAAACATAAAATACATAATTTGTAGACTTTCGATCAAGAATTTGCTATGAAGACCTCAATGCTTCTAGCATGAGATTATTGAGTAGAATTCGTAAACCCGAGATAAAAAATAGGTCTTGTGAATAAAAAAATGCGTAAAGCTGAACTGTAATTTTAAGGAAATAGCTTCGTTTTAATTTAAAAAAAATACAGCCAATAAAACATTTTTTTTTTTCAAAATAGCAAAACCTATATTTTGTTTGTTTTGTTTTGGTAGGTTAGGTTATGTTAAAGTGGCTGTCCAAATGGAAACGGACACACTTCGGCCAGTTTAATGGCCCATTGTGATACCACATGAATATTTAGCCTTCCTCCTAAGCTCAATGGAACCAGTTTGAGTCCCTTACGAAACGTGAGAGGCTGATTATGCTGATATGATTAAGATCGTTCAGATCGTTAAAGAAGAATTCTCCTGGGTAATTCTTGCGTTTTCGAGCCAGAGCAGAGCATGTACAGAGAAGATGAAGAATTGCTTCCTCCTCTTCCTCGTCCATACAGCTTCTGCAAAAGTCATTTGAGAATGCGCCTAGTCGCGTGGCGTGCTTTTCTATTATAGACAGTGTCCGGTTATGACACCTATTACCGAGCTTATATGCGATCTGCTTAGAGATAGTAAGCACCTTGAACGTTTTAAATCTAGTGTTGGCCAGATGTTTTTTGTGACCTGACACGTCTTGGTGATGTTGTTCCACCTGATGCCTGCCCTCCTCACATCGTCTTGCATTAGCAACAGTTTACAAATAGCGGTTGGTATGCCAGTATGTGCCAAACGTGGTAGGATGGGCTGCACTGTACCGTTCCTGGCGAGTTCATCTGCCTTACAGGTTACCTGGAATGTTTCTATGGCCCGGCACCCAGCAAAGGTGAATATTCAACTGTTGTGCCATCTCCATTAGAGATGATCGACAGTTATGGACTGTTATAGAGTTTGTAGAGACAGAGTCCAGAGAGTTGATTGTAGCCTGACTATCTGAGAAGATACGGATATCAGATGTTGATATCACGTTTTCTTTAAGCCAGGACAAGACTTCTTTTATCGCCAAAAGTTCCGCCTGGAACACGCTAAAATTATGATTGGGAAGGCGGAATGAGAGACTTAATTTCAGTCGTTCGGAGTACACACCTCCACCAACCCTTCTTATTTTATCTAACTCTAACTAAATTTGTCAAAATTTTTTTTTTTTGATAAAAATGCAGTGTTTTGTAATTAGAAGTTTTGTTTTGATATTAAAAAAAAAAACATATTTTTGAAGAATTCAATTGATTTCAAAATTCATTCTGAAAAAACATTAATCAGCACCATTTCATTCTTATAGAAATTCTTCATATGACTACACATGCTGCTGTCCTCAAAAACTTCACAAGTTCTACCTTTGAAATCTTGAACCTTTTGCATGGCTCAAATAGAAGAAGTTTAAAGCTATAAAATCATAGGATTTCGGTTGTTCGAGATTTAACAGGGTTAGGTAACTTTGCTTGTGCTGCTTTTAGAGCACGTAATTTTGGCCATGAAAAATCATCAAATATAGCTCGTTAGTTCAAGCCATTCATTGTTACCTCATTTATTAATAATTAAGGTGTGCGTGTAGCACACTCCTACCGCCAGTCCAAAAACAGCAGCAAACAGTGATACGATGATGTAGAGGCTTTTCAAAAATAACTCTTTGATTATCTGCTTATTAACGTAGCCTCCAAATATAAATGGGCCTTAATACTTAAGATGATGTTTTAATGAATGCCCTGACCATTCTAAAAACGCAATTTAAGAACCCAGTCAGTGATGAACACATGTGCGCGGGTGGCGCTGCTGGTGATTGAACTGAACTTCAAAAGTCTTAACACTCAAGTATTATGTAAAATATGGTGTAATGTCAATTCTGGAATGCCTCATTCCAAATATCGGAGACAAATTGACAAACCTGTGTTTTAATAAACACTAAGACCCTGAGACTAAGAACTAAGAAGACGAACCAACATTTGTACTATTTTTGTATTAAACTATAACAATTTCTGTACACTATTGAAAAGTATAAGGTCCACCAAAAAACACATTTTTTTTAAAAACAGGGCGAAAAACATCGTGGGTAGCTTCGGCTGTGTGGCAAGTAGCGCCGCGCCGGCCGTCCTGTTGAAACCATATATTGCCAATATCTTCCTCTTCAATTTTTGTGAACAAAAATTCGTTCAACATGGCCCGATAACGATCGCCATTGACTGTAACGGCCACTTCTTGCTCATTTTCGAAGAAAAATGGCCCAATTATGCCTCTGGACCAAAACCCGCGCACCAAACAGTGACTCGTTTTGGGTGTATCGGCTTTTCAATGTATGTGTGTGGGTTTTCTATGCCCCAAATGTGACAATTTTGCTTGTTTACATATCCGCCTAGATCAAAATGAGCTTCATCTGAAAAGATGATTTTTTTTAAATCAAAATCGGCATATCGTAATGTCGCAATATTTCCCAGCGTTGTTCAAGCGTATACACTAATTATCTGTCAAATCAGACATGAGCTTAGTGTTACCATTCACGAAATAAGCACTAGTTGAAAAAAAAGATAGATGGCGGACCCTATATATCGTTTCATTATAATGGCGATGTCAAGTGATAAAATTTGACAGCTTTATTGAAACCAAGTTTTCTGTTAATGTTAATTTGATACTTGTTTCTATTTGCACTTGTTACTTTAAGTTTCGAATCAAGTTTGTTTTTGAGCAAAGCTCAGTTTTTATGTTTTTTCATTTCGTTAGTCTGAAAAATAAACTCAAAGATAATTGTTCAATTTTATAAACGCAAAATCTTTTTATTCGGAAATTTGATTAGTTTGATATTGATTTCAGATAATTCAAAAGGTTATGGGCCCAGTCCCCAATATAAATTAGTTGGTTTCTGAATTGAATTTAGTTTATTTAAAATTGAACATTTTATTTAGTTTGAGAACATGGATTTTTCGAAACATATAAAACCTTTGGCTGGTGAAGCAGATTGGCCAATATGGAAACGGAAGATAAGGGATGAAGATGACAACTCAGCTCAAGAGGCGCTAGTTGTTAAATATGATTCAAGAAAACAAGAAAACTTACCAAGACCAAGAACATCAAGAAATAAAAGAGACGATATTTGTAATTTTTGCAAGAAAAAAGGACATTGGGTGCGAGATTGTAGGCGATGGATATCTGAAGGAAGACCAACCAAAGATAAGATGTTTAACAGAAGTACACACAATTTTGCTGACACCAACACATCTCTCATGTCCATACGTAACGATGTTTTTGCTACTGATTTCAAGACGACGGATTGGTGGGTTGATAACGGTGCAACAAGGCATGTTACCAACTGTTCAGACTGGTACGTTGATTTTGAAAATTTCGACAGTCCACACAAAATTCAAGCCGCTGGAAAGGAAATGCTTAGTGCTATTGGGAAAGGGACCATCCGAGCTATTTCATCTCACAATAACAAAGAAGTGACATTAACTGATGTTTGGTATGTACCTTCTATTTCTCGTAATTTACTTTCCATATTAGCTGCTCAAGACAGAAATCAGAGAAGTGTTTTCAAGTCGACCACTAAGGAGTGTTGGCTTGATATCGATGGAGAGATTGTTTTATATGGAAACCGTCAAGTGAATGGTTCTCTTTATAAGGCAGCAATCAAACCAATAGTATCGAAAAAGAATTTGCAGTTGAACGTAGCCGTTGGAGAAGACTCAACACTTCAACTTTACCATGAGCGATGGGGCCATCAAGACAAAAGACACGTCAAACAAATGATTGAGAAAGAATTTGGAATTAAAGTCAAGCTCGACGAAAAGATTTGTGAGCCTTGTATCTACGGTAAAGCTCATAGACTTCCATTCGGAACAAGAAGAAAAGCGACAACACCTGGTGAGCTGATGTCTACAGACGTTTGTGGACCTTTCAGTGACTCATTTGGGAAGAAGAAATACCTTGTCATTTTTAAGGATAGTTTTACGAAGTTCCGATACGGATTTGCAATAGCACACAAATCAGAAGTTAAAGATGTTCTGAAGGAAGTGATTGCAAATGCCAAGATGTTAGGTCATTCCATCAAGGAACTACTGAGTGACAATGGTGGTGAGTTCATCAACTCTGAATTTAAGCAAATCCTACGATCAAATGGTATCACACAGAGACTTACAGCACCATATACGCCAGAGCAAAACGGTAGTTGTGAACGTGAAAACCGAACTATAGTTGAAATGGCAAGAACCTTTAAGTATTCGAACAGTGAAACTAATTTTCCAGACGCAATTTGGGCGGAGCTGACGAACACTGCTATTTATATCCTGAACAGGACAGGAAAGTCTTCAGTCGATGGTAAAAGCCCGTACGAATTGTGGATGGGGAAGAAGCCGAGGATAAAGCATTTGAGAATAATTGGATCCAAATGTTACACCCACATTCCCATTCAGAAGAGACAGAAAATGGACAAGAAAGCAGTCAAAGGATTTCTTGTGGGATATGACGGTGATGAAAGATTCCGAATCTTTATTCAAGATCAGAACAAGTTAGTTCTTTCAAGAGATGTGCAATTTCAGGAAAACCCGATTATATGTGAAAATGCAGTTAAACTTCCCTTTCGAGATATCGTTCCAACAAGTTCGGAACAGGAAGAACGTCAAGAAAATCTTGCAGATCCCGAAAACGTTGAAGAAATAAGAGATGAAGAAAGAACTATTAATTTAGAGAGTAGCATATATTCGGATGAGTACGAAACAGGGAGAGAAAGTAGTTCCAGCTCCAGCTCACATAGTGAAATAGAAGATCACAATAAAACAGCAAAATACGAAGATGGATTTCTAAGAGATCGAAATACTATCAAGAAACCGCAGAAGTTTGAAGACTTTGTAATGGCAGCATGTGATTTTGTAGACTCTTCAACAGTTCCAGAAACTTTTCGAGAAGCCATCAACAGTAAAGAAAAATTTGAATGGAAGAAAGCTATGGAAAGAGAAATCCAGTCATTAAAAGAAAACCAAACATGGCAATTGACTTCGTTACCAAGAGGTGCTAAAGCAATACATTGTAAGTGGGTTTATTGTTTGAAGAAGCATGCAGATGGGACCATTGATCGATATAAGGCAAGGCTTGTAGCAAAAGGATTTACTCAACGAGAAGGTGTTGATTACAGTCAAACTTTTAGCCCTGTAGCAAAGTTGGGAACCATAAGATCAGTTCTTAGCATTGCTGCAAGTGAACAGATGCACCTCATGCAGTTTGATGTATCAACAGCCTTCTTGTATGGTGACTTAGAAGACACCATATATATGAAACAACCGGAGGGATTCGAAGATGGTACAGATCAAGTATGTGAACTTAAGAAGAGTTTATACGGCCTTAAGCAATCATCAAGATGCTGGAACATACGTTTTGGAAGTTTCATATCCAAACTAGGATTTCAGGCAAGTGATGCTGATCCTTGTTTGTATATGAGGGAGAGAAATGAAAAGAAAATAATACTTGCTCTCTACGTAGATGATGGACTTATTGCATCTACTGATCAACAAGAGTTGAAGATTTTCATTGAAGAACTGAAAACCGAGTTTAAAATTACTTCAAAGAATGCATCGTACTTTCTTGGACTCGAAATAAAGCAAACAGAAAATGGATTAAAAATAGACCAAAAAGCGCACGCAAGAAAAATTTTGGAACGTTTCCAGTTCAGTCAGTGTAGAGCAATTTCAACTCCAATGGTGAAGAATTCAGAAACTTCGCAATCAGGGAAAGAAGAACCCAGTAAATTTCCATACAGGCAAGCAGTTGGTGCTCTGATGTATCTTATGATAGGCACAAGACCTGATTTGGCTTACAGCGTTGGATTCCTTTCAAGATCCTTAGAAAATCCCACAAGAGAGGATATAACAAGAGTTAAAAGAGTTTTTCGTTACATATCTGGAACTTTGGACTTAGGCATTGAATATCGAAAAGATTTTAAGAAAGGAATTCTAGAATGCTTTAGTGATGCAGATTTTGGTGGATGCAAAAGTACTGGAAGATCAACTTCTGGAGTTGTAATCAATTATGCAGGTGGAGCTATTTCCTGGCTTAGTCAAAGACAAGCAATGGTTGCAACATCCACAACAGAAGCCGAAATCGTAGCAGCGAACGAAGCAACAAAGGAAATAATTTGGCTGTGCAGATTATTCAATGGAATAATAGACTTGAGAGAAATTCCAATTCTTCAGGTAGATAACTCTGCGGCAGTAAGACTTGCTCAAAACCCAGAGTTTCATCGTAGAACAAAGCATATTGCAACGAAACATTTCTTCATCCGAGAAAAAGTAAATGAAGGGCAAATCGAAATCAAGCAAATATCTACCGAGAATCAAGTAGCAGATATAATGACTAAACCAATTCCTTTGCCAAGACTAAAACTATTATGTAATCAAATGGGACTTTTTAGAGAATGTTAAGTATCAATTAACAAGGGAAAGTATTGAAACCAAGTTTTCTGTTAATGTTAATTTGATACTTGTTTCTATTTGCACTTGTTACTTTAAGTTTCGAATCAAGTTTGTTTTTGAGCAAAGCTCAGTTTTTATGTTTTTTCATTTCGTTAGTCTGAAAAATAAACTCAAAGATAATTGTTCAATTTTATAAACGCAAAATCTTTTTATTCGGAAATTTGATTAGTTTGATATTGATTTCAGATAATTCAAAAAGCTTTTGCACGTATTTTCCGCATACAAGGTACAAGATAAGCAAATATCTGAAAGATATTTCTTATTTGTGCGATATCAGAAAAATTCTTGCATATTTTTTATTCTCTAATTTCGCATCGTTTTTGAATTCAAGTGGAAGGATGAGAAGAACAAAACTATAACAATTTCCGTGCGCTCTTGAAAAGTATATCGTTATTATGGTGATGTCAAGTAATAAAAGATGACATCCTCAAAAGTCACAGCTGCTCAAAAAGCAGGCTATTCAAAATGAAACCTCCTAATAGAAAAGCCTTTTTTTTCAAAGTGAAAGATTGAGCAGTGAGCACTTTAGCTGAAGAATTTGTCTAAACTTAATAACATGCATATGTGTGATTTCTATCATAGTTTTATAAATTTTCCTTAAGTATCTAAAAATTATTTTAAAAAAATACATTTTCCAAAAATACTTACATACATAGGTATCGTGATGAACCCAACTATGTCATACAAAAAAGTACCCACACAGAACCTTAAAAATATATTCCATGTATGTATCGTATATGAACTTCTAAAAGACATTAATCTCGTTTTGAATGTTCCCATTATATATCTAAAGATATTCACTTTGAATTGTCTTTTATTCTTTGTTATCTTTGTCATCTAATCACCAAATTTACAATACATTTTCTCTTCCCACACAAAAATTAATAAAAACAAAAAAAAAAACAAAACCAAAAATGAAACAACCCAACAAATGTGGCACCGCATAAATCTAACACACAAAATTTATTCCGAATAATAAATTGAATTTATTTTAATTGGCTAAACGAAAAAACTTTCAACATTAAATATATCTATGAATTTTTGTTTTGTATCTTATATCTTGTGTGGATAATCTCTCGTGCTGCGGGTATAGTGCTGAAAAACTTTGACAAAAAAGCACGATTTTGCGTTTGACTTTTGTTTTGTTTTTGTTCGTATTTTGTCTTAAGATGGTTAAACAAAATGATTTTTTGTTTTGTATACATAATTTTTCTTTGCTTTAACTTTAAATTAACGATTACAAATGACAGTTTAAGCTGAGAGAGAGACAAACAAGAAAACAAAAATCTGCCTTCGTCGTCGTTACCGTCAGTCGTCTATGGTGGTGGTTCTGGATTTTTGTTATATGTGCAAACTTAATTATGAATTCTAAAAGTGTATGCAAGTATAGAAGTAGAGGGACGGGACGGAACATAGCGCGCAAAAGTCTCTTCCAATAATGAAACATCAACAGAATATTAAAAAAAAAAAAAACAAGAACATCATACAAACAAAAACTTAACTTTTCTACACGATATGCAAGAAACGGATGTGTTTTGTAGTCAGAACATCATCGTTCTCACTATCCAACTAGGATCTTATAAAATGGGTGCTTATTCAGGGTCGGATTCGGTACAAATTTGGCAGTGAGAGCGTTTTTAAAATCTAATTTCGACTGTCAATGCTTTTGTCTTCCTAGCAGGAACTTACTCTTGTAAAGGGTTTTTCAATTGCCGCGGTTAGATTTTTTTTTTGTTTTGGTGACATCTGTCAAATATTTTGTTTATTATGTAGTCGTTTATGCCAAAACATCATGGCAAGTTGAACAGCACGTTCAAATGATAAACCTTTATTATCAAAATGAGTGTTCGTTAACGCAAACGTTTCGCGCATTGCGCCCATTTTAGGATATTCGTGGTGGCATTTTACAGTCGGCTCTTTAACGTTTGGTGGCCAAATTTGAGACGACCGGTTCAGTAAACAATCAGCTAACACCAGTACGTTCAAGGAACGCAAGATTGGCCGAGAACATCGCCGCGGTCCGTGTACAGCAGAATCCGAAGCAGTCTATTCCTCGCTGTGCACAAGAACTCAGTCTTTCGAAGACTTCAACTTGGCGAATTTTGCTTCGGGACTCGGGCCTACACCCGTACAAGATCCATGACCATATACAACGCCGTTTGTTCGCTGACTGGGCTTCGAATCGTTTGGAAGAGGACCCCAGTTTTAACCGAAAAATCATCCTTAGTGACTAGGCGCATTTTTGGATGAATGACTGTGTCAAGCAAAATTGCCGTATATGGAACGACACAAACATAACGATGATAACTAATTTCTTATGGCCAAATTAAATTATATGGACCTAGACTACATGTGGTTCCAGTAGGACGGCGCTACGTGCCACACAGCAAAAGCCACGACATCTACGAACAACATCTACCCGGCCTTATTGAAAAACCCTTTATAAGATTTTTCACTAAGCCCCTACTGTTTTCGATAAAAATATGGTCTTAATTCCTTTTGAAAAACTCAATAAAATTAATAAAAAAATATTGTTTTATGGTTTTAAATTGTACCCAGATTGCTTGGAGGCTACTCGCTTTAAGTGCTTTGAGTACTTTATGGTGCCATCTTGCATGTACCAGAGGTCATTCAAATCTATTCCTCCTTTTTTGTAGTAAGGAAGAAGTCTTTAAAAATGGCCTTGGGGGCTGCTTTTTTGACTCATTCCCATAGGCCTGGATCAAATAGCACAATCTCGTCCTCGTGTCAACAAAGGTGCGAAACGTGACTAACAGAATACTAATTTTAATTCAATTATGTATCGCTTTAAAGTAGTTGAACGCTATCGGTCGTGGTGTCTTTTAAAACGGACTGAATATTTCGCAGGCAATTTAACAAAATAAAATAAAATAAATTAGGTGGCGCAGCAGTCCGTAGAGAACCAGGGCCTAGTGACTTACAACTCTCAACCATTCCTGTGTGCGAGTACTGTTGTCAGGGATGGAGGGGTCCTACAGTTTTAAGCCGAATCCGAACGGCTAATTTGAGAAAGCACTTTTCATGACAAGAATTACTCTTGGAAGTTTTGTCAAATCCTCGCAAGAGGCAGTACCCGTGAAAAAAGTTAGGTGGCACAGGCAGGAATGAAACCCAAGACCTCTTGCATGACCAACGCACTAACTATCATGCTATGGGTACTACAATTTAACAAAATGGCCACTGTTAAACTTCAAAAGTCCTTATTGGCAGAATTTTTAATAATAGCTTGTATAGCATATCAGCATGGGCCTTAAAGTCTTATTTCCAAAATTCAGTTAAAAATCCAACCCTGTTACTTAGGTTTATAGATAAAACTAAGCTTGTATGGTATGGTCTAGGTGCATTTGCTTGCTCATATATCCTCTTCTCATGCATGTACTTATTTATATATAAACACATATCCGTAAGGTTCTATATCTCTGACAGATATATTTTGTGAATTCCTTGCACAAAAACATAATATTTTCCATCAGAGGTGTGTGCACGTATTTTTCACATACAAGGTACAAGACAAGCAAATATCTGAAAGATAGTTCTTTTTGTGTGTTTTCTCATTTGTGTGATATCAGCAAAAATCCTTGCATATTTTTTTTCATTCTCTAACATCTCTCATCGTTTTTGAACTCAAGTGGAAGGACAACAAAGCGCAAAATATACAAAACCAACCTAAATTTTCCTGAATAAAACTTCAAGCATAAGGATTCACCAAAAATGCACGAAATTTCACTAAAAATTCCTATACGTACTCGTATATAAGTTCTTTTATGTATGTGTAGTTGTTGGTACTGTGTTCGTCTGTATATGAATTTAGTTTTTGTGTGTCTTTGTCATAAAGGATTCTCTAAGAATAGTGAAGTATTTTGCTATCCTCATATATATACACTACACTAAGAACAATTCAAGTAAAATGGTTCATACGCTTTCGTCTAATGGATTTAATGGTGTTTTATGGTGGCATTTGTTCTTTTCGTTAAGCCCTTTTAATAGAAAGGGGTTTCACATATGAGGTCTGATGGGACGACACGAGGAAGGGAATGTATGCGAAAATTGACTTTTGTCTGGATTTCAAAAACAGTCACAACCATTTTTACATACCTACATACAAATGTAGTGTTAAGAAGAAATTTCTTTGGAAATTATATAAATATGTCAGTCTTAATGGTTTTTCTTATTGCCCGATATAGATATTTCATGCAGACTAATTTCACATAATTAATTTGAAGGCATTTGTTCTATATAAATTTGATTGGATTACAAAAAAAAAAGAAAAAAAGATAGACAATAGTTTTCAACTTAAATTAAGTAATTAAACTTAGAAAATCCCTTTTCTTTAAGAATTAATTTCTGTCATAACGAGTTATTTTTGTTTATAATTTTTAACTTTCTCTAAATATTCATTTTTTTTTGTTTTTCTCTTATTATTTTAATTATTTATTATAATTAATTTTGTATAACGAACCTAACTGCAGATTTTTGTTTGTTTGTTTGTTTCTCATTTTACCAATTAAAGGTTCGTCAATTAGATTATCAGAGATTCAGGCATTGCAAGAAAAATACGAAAAGGAGGACATTGAGCGACATGCTTTTATGGGCTACAATCATGACCACATATTTTATTCATCAGGTTTGTCCATAATATCCAATAAGAAAAAATAAATTATTTTTCTTATTTATTTTTCTTTAAAACCCAACAAAAAAACATTGGAATTATTATGTTCCCACCCCCCTCTCTTCCCCCCAAAATATTTTTGTGTTTAATTTGGTTTCTCTTATATTTGCGGCAAATACCTAATGCATTTTTGAAATATGTATTATCAAAATTTTATGAAAAACAAAAGATGAAACCATTTTATCAAAAGCATGATACTTATTTTCCTTTCTTATTGTCATTTATAATACTTTTAAGAAAACTTATTATATTCGTATCTATCACTTTACCTAATAATTGTTTTTCTATTGTGACAAGATATTGAAATGTTTATAAAGTTTCGAAGAAATTTTCGTCGTTGGAATCTCCTTATCTAAAAACGCTTTGTTTTAAACTTTGATACGCCAGTCCTAGTTTGAATTTGTTTAAATTGAAAATTTCTACTTTCTATAAAATTTTTGCAATAGTTTTGAAAAAATGCACACAAATATATCCTTAATCCTCCATTCCTGACATTATACTCGCTCACAGGAATGGTTGAGAGTTGTTCTTCAAGAACTGAAGTGTCACCTAATTAATTTATTTTGTTTTATGATCTAAGAAGAAGAAATATTAAAGATCCTCACAGCTTCAATTAATTTTAAAATATATTTTTAATATTAAATTTAAGTTTTAAAAAATATAAAAATAGTATGATGGATTATTTAGAAAATAACCAATACTCAATTTTTTTTAAATGTATATGCAAAAAACGTACTTAAAGCTGTGTACCCAACATTTATTGATATTGCATAAAAATCAAACGTTAGGAAATTATAACGTGTTAAACGAAAATTCGAATCTTTTGAAATAGGATTAGGAATGCAAGTAATCCGTTGCTTATATCATAAAAGAATAAGTGCATTTGTTAAAAAAATGTAAAAATTCTGGGTAAATTTTTCTCAAAATAATTAAATTATATGTAATAATTTATTTATTTTAAATCCCTTTAATAAAACTCAGAACATCTGAACACGCTTGAACAGTGACATTTCGTCAATAATAAAAACCTGAATCTTGCGAAAAAACCTAATAATTTAGAATGTTAGAAATACATGGATAGGTATAGCAAATTACTTAAGATTAAAGTACCAATTTTTTAAATTTTTACTCAGGATAACCCCTGGGACGTTTTGTAAAGTTTTACCCTATTAAAATTGTAAAAAATAGTAAAATGTTAAAATAATCATTTGAACTAATTTACTTACCAAAATAGCTTTAACTCGTTTAAATTATTGCACCAAAGCCTTTAAACATTAAACAACCTACCTTAAATAATTATGAAAATTGATTTTGCCTCCATTTTTGTAGTCAAAATTTATAATTTAACAAAAGGTTAATTATTTGTTCTATTAGATCATATGTTTTAAATGGAAATTAATATCATTTGTCACTCCCTAAAACGACATCAACAATATTATTATCAAATGTGTTTATTTATTTAAAATGTAAATTATATAGTCAACAAATTTTTAAACATAAATCTCACTCTTAATAACTTCATTTACTTGCATAGTTTATTTAAAAAAAAATTAAGTTATAAAGATGAATAAACACAGTGGATAAAAAGAATTTTGGCAATTATAGTTTTAACAGTTTCATTAGATTTTAGGTTAGGTTAGGTTATAGTGGCTGTCCAAGATGGAAACAGACACACTTAGGCCAGTTTAATGGCCCATTGTGATACCACATGAATCTTGAGGCTTCCTCCTAAGCTCAATGGAACCAGTTTGAGTCCCTTACGAAACGTTAGATCTTACAAATTTAAAAAAAAAAACAAATTAAATGTATTTTTTAGATACCTATCAGTAGTAAACAATTCGATTCAAATTAATTTAATGTTTAATTGGAACAAAATAATTGGGAAACACAAAAAATACAGTCAAAAAAATTATTATCAGCAATTTATATCCTAAGATGAACTAAGCGCATTTTATTGAAAATTAGTAATTTGTGTGCATTCCGATCATCGTTCCATAGAGTTTGTGTGGTTTCACTCGATATTTGGTCCCACTCTTCCATTATAATCCTTTTCCTTGAAGCATTATAGAGCTACCACTCATGAGTTTTGAAGGCAGTGTGCTTAAGATTGCCTTGTTGAAGCAAAAATGAATGCCTAAGACAAAGCTTTTCAAAACTGTCATTTACATTAGTACGGAGTATGTCAATGTACAAGTTGGCCCCATATAACCTCTATAAAAGTTAAATTGCCTAAACCATACACCCCCAAATCTAAAAGCTCCCTACACAATGTTTGACAGTAGACATAACATTGTTACTGTTCAGCTCCTTATTAGGTTTTAGCCACACATATATTGCCTTCCATCGCTCCCAAAAATGTCATATTTCGACTCATCAGAAAAAAAAAACGATTTCCAAAACTCTCTTGGTTTGTTTAAATGCGTTTTAGCAAATTCCAAGATTTTTTTTCTATTCACTTCTGAAATTAATGGCTTTTTTGCGGCTCTTCCGTAATTCTTTGAATCGTGCAAAGCATTACGAAGAGTTTGCTCACTAAGATGTTTACCAATAATATTAACCATTTCTTTGCCCTAGTTTAGAACACTTTTTTTTTGTGTTTTTCACACTTCTTTCAGAATTTCGTGTTTTTCCCTATTAGAAAAAATACAAGGTCAGCCTGTTCGAATTGTTTGATAACACTTCGAACGGTGAATAAACTTATTTTGAGCTCTTTACCAATTTCATTATACGTTAAGCCATTTGGCGCATAATAAAAGCTGTGTTTTTAGCTTATTCACTTAACTCTTTGAAATTTTACAATATTTCAGTTTAGTTTTCATTTTTAACAGCATTAGAATTTGCGGGTGCAGTTTTGTTAAGTTCTTAAAATATATTTAAGTTTTGTATAAAAAACCTTTAACAAAAGTGTTGGCAAACCCGGCAACGCTGACACCCCCACAAATCAAGACATAAATTTGGTACCACTTTCATAAAAACAAAACGTCAAAAGAACTCACGAGGTACAGAGAAGAGGTTAAGAACATTTTGAACCAACCCAACCTTAAAAACGAAAATTTTAGTTTTTCCAATTTAAATATCCATTAATTAGTATTTTTTTACTCAAATAAAATCTATAAATTGAATTCTAAAGTTTTAGTATTATTTAAAAGGAAATTACTCCGTTAACAAAAAGCATACAATTTTGAAAAATTGCAATTGCCAATACTTTTTTGATCCACTGCATATTAACAATAGTTTTGAGCATTTTGTGTTTTATTAATTTATATTTTTATTCATTTTTTTGAAAATAACGTAATTATAAAATTATTTTGAACAAAAATACATAATATAATATTTTGTTCACCTTTTTATAAAGGAAAGATTAGAAAATGTTCATTTGTTTTATAAAAGCTATTAAATTTACACAAACAATAACCACTAAAAATTAGCGTTCTCAAGAAATTTTTGTAGAGGAAAAATAGCTTAACTTATAAGCTTAGCTGTTTTATTTTTTGTTCGTAATTCTTAAAGGTATAATGACTAAACTAAGAAATCAGATCAAAAGTTGGCCGACATTCAAACTTCATAATTTAACACAACAAGCAACTTTAGTTAGCTTAAGGCCAGAACACAATATTTCCCTAAAACAGATATAAAAAAGGCTATAAATAGAATTTTAAAGTGATAATTGTGCCCTACCGACCAAATAGTTAGTTTTATGAGTAAAATTGTTTAACACAAAAAATAATATGTATGCTTATGAAGAGTAAAGTTTTCTTCATTTTACTTTCGTTTATTTTAGATTTAACGATATCGGAGTTTTGAATGACTCAAAAGAATCATTTGTAATTTTGGGCGTTTTTTAAAAACTTTAAAACCTTGCAACCGAAAGATATTCTTAACTTCTCGAAAATGTTGAAGGGACCTTAATCATTATATTCCTCTACTTCCATCCATTCTAACTCTATCCGGGGTTTCACAATGTATTCACAGAGATCTGCGAAAAGTTCTTTTCTACCTTTGCTGATGTATCACCCTGTTAAACCTAAAACTCAAAAACCTCTCCTAAAATATGATTAGAACAGACTTTAGTCATGGCTTAACCACAGCTCAATCATGATTTTAATTGGTCTAGTACATATGTATACTTGAATTTTCCAATAATTTTCCTCAGAGAAGTGATCAAGTCAATACTGCCCATAATCTCGTAAAGGCCCTATCTACAAAATTTCCTATTTTGAGTTTTTTGCATATTTAGAGTTAGGGCATTTTCTCCGATTTTTCTACATTCATTTCTTAACCTTAAATCTTAAATAAGCCAGAAAAACACAATTTCTAGAAGCCCTAACTACAAATCATGTGCATCAAAATTTATAAAAAGCCCTTACTACCACATAGGGCATTTTATAATACCTACACTGCATAGAGAAAGCATATTCATGTTCTTTTTTAAAAAGCCCTATGTGGCAGTTAGGGCTTTTTATAAATTTTGATGCAAGAATTTTTGTAGTTAGGGCTTTTTTCTGGCTGCAAATTTTTATGTAAAAGGTGGTAACATCGTAATAATTTTAATAATGCCTTTAAATTTGTGTGTCATAACTCGCATAACTAAAATGTTTGAAATAAATTAATTGAATTTGAATTCTTATTTCATGTTTTATTAAGGATTTTAAAGTATAACGTAAATTGTTGTGCATAGGGCCTTTTTTTTTCGTCAAAAGCTAAAAAGCCCTATCTACCTTGTTTTCTAAATGCATACAAATTTTGAGTTTAAAACTATTGCAAAAAATAAAGCAATAAAAAAGCTTAACAAAAAATATTTGTTGGTATTTTTCACTTTTTACCTTCAGGTCGCGGTTAACACTAAATGTGTTTTCATCATTATCTCGAAATAGTGAAAATGTTAGTTAGGGCCTTTACGAGGTTATTGGCAGAATAGTCTATGGCGCAAAATTTTAAACAACCTATTGTTAAGGGTTTAACAATTGACTGTTAAAATATGCTTAGTATTTAGCATATTTTACTAAAAGAGTCCAAAATTTTAAACCACTCTTTTCGTTAAAATTGATGTTAAAATCAATTTAATTTAGGTAAATCATCACTTAAGCTTAGTAAATAGCTATGAATGACTTTAACATTTTACTAAATTGTTTAAAATGTTGGGCCTTTCGAAGCTTTTACTATTTTAAAAATATTGCTCAGTAAGGAATTTATTGGTAATGCTCTATTTTTAGTATCCCTAAACTGTTAAAACTAATTTTCTTTTGTTAAATGTTAAAAAATTCAAACTATGTGATTGAAAGTTTAAACTTTATTATGCTAGTTTTATTTTTTTGAAAAAACATTAAAGACAAACGACATTATAAATGTTATATATTTTTTAAGAAATAAAAACAAATTGTGTTATTTCAAAAATCAACTTTTTATTTTATTCAAATTTATACAATTCTCTATAACGGATATATCACTGTTGATGCTATAATAAAATCGCTTACTTCTTTATTGTTATACTTTTGTATACTTCGTTCCACTTTGTTTCAATAAATTTATAAAGATACTTAATTAATTTTTGAATAAATGAATTCATCGATTTTGGTAAAATATCATCAATCCAATACAATTTTATTCATCTAGTTAAAAACTGATTAATTCACAATTAAAAAATTTCAACAAAAATAAACATCTTCTTGGCCGTATTATAAATCGCATATAATAACACTAGAAATGTATCTATCTATTAAAATAAAACTTTCATTTAGATTGCATAGAAAATTATCATAAATGTTTATTTAAATATTTCTAAAATCTGTTATAACTAACCCAAGGTAACCTTTCTTTTAAAAGAAAAAGAAAACTATCATCGAACTTTTAATAAACAAATTAAAAAAGTAATTTTCTCTCTTAAAAAAAAATTATTTATAAATTTCCGTTCTGAAAACATGAAATATTACCTATTAGAAGAAAGAAAAAAACATGAAATACAAATATCTTCATTTACCTTCAACTAATTAGCTAAAGATATTAAGATACTCGATGAGAACGAAAAAATTTATAAAAACGATCTTTAAAATTTCCCCTCTACCTACCTTACACTGTTTTTTGTATTTTTGTTTTGTTTAAAATTTTATCATTCATATAGAAAATGTTTGTAGGCAGGTTTAGGTGCGGGTACATTATAAATATGAAATCGAGCGAACCAAGAATCTATCTATGTATATCTATCTTTTTGTCTGTCTGTCTGGTCTGGAATGAAAAAAAAAAATAAAAATTGAATTATTATTTATGGCAACATGACTTAACGTTAATAAACGCATTATTAAAATTTAGAATTGTTTTTATGGATTTTATAGCATCATCATCATAATTTTTATTATTCAATAAACTTTATTGTTATTATTTTTATTACAATTAATTGTTATTCGCGCGAGGCTATTGTACATATGGTTTGTATAGTGTATGTATATGCTTAAAGCGGGTGTTAGGTTCTTCAATTTTTTTTTATCTAAATGATGGCTGTCTTGAAAAGATTGAATAAGTATGTAGTAGGTAGGTATTATTATTATTATTATAATTTAGACGTGTGGCGAAGTGACAGACGACAGCACTGCTACAGAATAATATAATTACTTAATTATGCAATAATTTTTATTCACTGACTAACAAATGAAAAATTTTATTTCTAACTGGCGAGTGTGAAGTCTCTTGTTAGCTTGGCCCAATTAAACACCCAAAATGACACATATTCGTTTTTCTTTTTAAACATTTTATAGCTTTAATACGAGAGGATTAACTACTTTTATTTCGGATTTAAGTAGGCCATATAATAAAACTATACCACCGGCGGCGATGGAGCTGCTGCCACTTGCTATCAGATAGTTTTTTTTGTTGTTTTATAACTATCTGTAGGTAGGTTTTTGATGGTTTATTTGGAGTCTTTTTTTTTAGAGGACGATACCATAATTTCGTCAAGTGGCGTGACATGGCTTTACAACCAAGACCAAACATATCTACAGCTTATACTGAGGTTTTATAGGCATATCTATGGCACGAGAGCAGAGCAGAGCGCATACAATTCGGGAGTAATTATCCGGTGGTTAAATTTACTTTAACTATCGTGTTAAATAGTTAAAAAAAAAGGCTATAAAAACAGCCAAGTTGAAGAAGATTCTCTCATCTAGATACATTTTTATGGTCATAAAGTTGATTTATGTCTTTTCATTTTTCCCTTTTCGTTCTTCTTTCTTTTTCTATTTTATACAATCATGGCTGGTCTCTTTTTCTTTTTTTTTTAATGGAAGTTTTGTTCCTTCAATTATGGCAATTCAAGTTAGATAGTTATGGGTAGGAAGGTGTAGGAATAGAAAGGTTCAACAAGGGGAGAAGCTAACTTAGGTAGAAGGATGTGCATCATAGGTAAAAAAAAGAAAACGTCCTATGTATTGAGGAGGAGCCTGCGCACGAACCCAAAACAGTTTCAAACTTCTTTTACCTTTTTGTTGAAATCTATCAGAAAAAAACAAAAACTCAGGAAAAAACAAGTGGTCTGGCCACCAAGAAATCCCTACACACCATAGAACAACCGGTCTGAGTTGAAACAGGAAAGAAAAGTATGAGAGGTAAAAAGAGCATCTCATCAAATGCATGCGATGGAATGCGTTGCCATGCATAGGTTTCCCCTTTTTTCATATTATTAATCTCCACCAGCCCAGAAGACAGAGTAAACATGTAAATGAGTTAATTTCTCTTTCTGTGTGTGTGTAGCAATTTGTATGACTGTGTGTGTAAAACAAGAATGGTTGCCATGGTGATGAAGACGAAGCCATATTTGATTTTCTAATTTCTTCTCCTCTCTGTCTCTTCCGTTGACTGACTGATTGTATGTTGTGATGTTTTGTTATTAGTAAGAGCGAGATGGACTTACGGGTATTTTTTTTGTTTGCGGGGAGAATGAACTTCTATGGCGCTTAGTATACCCTACGATAAAATAACAGTGTGTGGTGAATGTGAATTTCTGAAGTAAAAATCGATAGATGGTTGCGTTGCGGCTAGCGGATAAATTGAATGGATGAATGTCTCTTGCTTATAGAGCGACCTCATCGAATGTTTTTGTATTTTATTTTTTTTAATGGGAATTAATTTTCTTTTATGGTGATTTTTGATTTTAATCTGCGATTCATCGAATTTAAGCGTCTTAGTTTTGAATGCAAAATGCTAAATTAATATGATATTTATATATTTTTTATTTTTATTCGGGTTATTGTTTTATTGAGATATCTGAAAGATTTAAATTCATTTATTATTATGTGGTATAATTTTTGTTGTATCTTCTGGTTAGTAAATACATAAATATATATGAGTTTTAGATAGATAAATATATTTTAAATAAGAATTGTGAATAGATAAAGTTCCATTATTTTTTTTTTCCTCATAATTTAACATAATGAGAGCAAGTTCAACAACATTTTTATTATGGCAAATGATTTTGAGAAGATAAATATTAGATTAAATATTAACAAATTATAGGTAGGTATCTACATATGGTCTGGTCGTAGGTTAAGATATGCACATGGGTAGATATATTTTTAATTTTTATACATCACGAAAGCTGAAATATTTTAGCTCGAATATAAGAATAAATATTTCAATTATTATACCTATATACATCAGTTTTTAAAATTTATCGATCTATCTTAAAAATCATATAATTAGTAGGGTTTGAATATTACAACAACAACAACTTGATTTTATATTTTCCTCCTTTGAAATTTGATGTAAGTCAGTATTTGTTTATTGACTAAAAATAAGGTGATCAATAGTAAGACATTGTCAATAAAATTCCATATTGAAGCACACATACCTCTAGGTTTTTTCTAAAATAAACGAAGGTTAGACGATGTTAGATGAAATGATTCATCAATGATAATTGTTTTGGCAATAACTCTTTCTATTTTTGCCCATAGATGTTATATAGTTTTGTTTAAACTTTTAAATAAATGTCCAGACAAAATAGATTAGTCCTTTGAAATAAAAATTGTCAAGAATACCTACAACATATTTAGAAGATTCATCTTGATTTTCTACACTTTTTTTTAAATCGCAAGTTTTTCATGTGTTTTTAAGATTAGAACAGTTTTGTTTTACTAAGTTTTTGATAAGTTTTAATCAAGTGAAAAAAAACATGTTCCAAAACTATTGTTCGAAAAAAACGAGTATCAAAATGTACAAAAACGTGTAACATTACACAATAGAGAACCGTACTTATAAATTCAGTAACAGGTTTTAAAAAGAGGCTGGGATGCGACCCACACTAATAACACCCCATCCCGTCTGTCAATTTATCTTGCTAAAAACCTTAACAAAAAAAGAGGCTGGGGTGCGACCCACACTCATAACTTTCCATTCCGTGTCGATTTGTCTTGCTTAAAAGTTTGTAGGTTTTCTTGTTAGGTTAAAAAAGTTATTGGTTGAATTATTCTTAAAAAAATTAAAATTACCAACAATATTTTTCATATAAAGAAATTGTTTAGTTTGAAAATGTAGTTTTATTAAATAGATTTTTAGTCGAAAACAAATTTTTACCAATTTAAGTAGCATTTCTTAAATTTTTACAAATTGGATGAATGAAATTAATTTGGGAGATATCAAGAACCGACCATCAATTTTCACCAAATTTGCGTACTATTTTTTGTAGATTTTATTTTTTTATGAAAAAAACAGACTGTTGCATTTTTATAAAAAAAACTACTGAATATCGAAAACAATATTTTCTGTGAAATAAAAAGAGTTTGAAGACAACATTTTTAATTTTTGAAAAGCTATTTGAGTCGTAAGTAAATTTTTACCAAGTTTTAATATTGTTTTTTTGTTAGGTTTTTATTTTTTGTAAAAAACCTGTCCATTAGATTTTTCTCAAAATTTTACTGAATGTTGACAACAATATTTTTTAAAAGATAAAAGTCGTTTAAAGAAAGTATCTTAAAGTTTTGAAAAGATATGAGTCGAAAATCAATTTTTACCAACTTTTGTTAAATTTTCTTTTAAGTTTTTATTTTTTGTAAAAAACTGACAATTAAATTTTTCTCAAAATGTTACTGAATGTTGACAACAATATTTTTTAAAAGATAATATTAATTTAAAGCCAATATCTCAAAGCTTTAAAAAGATATTTGAGTCGAAAATCAATTTTAACCCACTTTGAGTAATGTTTTTTTTAGGTTTTTATTTTTTATAAAAAAACTGTCAATTCCATTTTTCTCAAAATCTTACCAGATGTTGAAAACAATATTTTTCTTTGCACAAAATTGTTTTGGTGATAAAATCATTTTGAATTCGTAAAATTTTCGAGGTGACAAATATTTTTTTTCCAGTTTTTTTTTGATTTATAAAAAAACCGTTAATTGGATTTTTTTTCCGAAAATATAATTGTTTTGTATCACGTTACAATATATAATATAAAATTTAATTCAAGTCTCTTGCGTCATTGGTTCATGATATTAAGGTTCCTATATGGACGACGAAAAAAACGTCGCGAACGTACGGACGTATACGGACGTGCGGACGTACGATACTACGTACACACGCACGCACAGACATCTTTCTAAAAATCTTTTACTTCAACTTCATGGACCTTGAAACGTCGAGAAATGTCAAAATTTTCAATTCGACAAGTCGGACCCATTAAAATAACTTCCTATGTGAAGTTGGAAAAAACATTATTCACTATTTCAAAAATATTATTCATAATGAAAATATTTTTTTTTATGTTTCTAAAATTTTTCTTATTTAAAACTAATAATGTCAACTGTCAAAATTCTTTTTTTAAGTTAACAATTTTTCTACACAAACGGTGGACAGTTAAAATCTTTAATTAAATTTGTGCTTTTGCTTTATTTATCCTTAATAATTGACTCATCAACTCAATTCAATTTTAACTTTTCATAACCATGAATCAAAAATACACAAGCATATAGAATTTAAAAAAAAAAACTTAAGAATACCGACTTATTTCCCAAGATTCTTTAGTAAATAGTAAGTTTTAAAAGAGCACTGACCAGATCTAGAAAGTCCATTACCACACCCCCTTTTCCACGCCACCGGAAGTATAGTTCAACATTTTTAATGGAAGGTATGGTATTTTCTTAGGAGGGACCTATTAATTTTTATTTTCTGTAACATAAAAGCTAGCTTTTGACTCAAAAACTCTTTGAAAATCGACCAGAATCTACAAAAATTGCCGAAAAACGTATTTATAATTTTTTGGACCATTTTAAAAAAAGTAATTACTTCCAATTTTAGGTGTCTGTACATTGTACAGAATTTTATACTAATTGCAGACTTTATCCTCTCGAGTGTAATTAGGTTCAAAACATTTAAGGGTTCAAAAAGGGTTTCGCTAAGTTATAATCGAGTATAGATACATTATCCACACATAAACCGATTCTACGAGATAAAAGAAACTAGAAAATGTTTCGGCAATCGATTTGCGTATGGATTATGAAATTTTAACCTAATGAGCAAAATGATCTTACGGATGGATGGCTCCCACACTATCCTAAAACGTATTGAATGCAATCGTAAATGTTTGGGTTCTGTTAAATAGTACATTAAAGTATTAAAAAATACAATGAGCGCATTTTCGAATATAACTTAGTTCAAAAAACTTTCTCTTATTAGTATCTTAACTCAACTAGAAACTTTCTTTCTTTTGTTCCTCAGTTAACAAAAAGGAGAGCACTCACTATATCTATATCTGTGTATTTCAAAGACAAAGATTCAAAATTTCATGCAAAATCAAACAAAAAAAAAATTATATAAAGAAAACAAAAAACATCCTACAGCCTTTCGTATCCTTTCTTTTTTTCTGATTTTCCTTTTTTTTTGTTTGCCAAAAACATATCAAAAAAAAGAGAAAACGCGATAGAAAGTTATTACACGAAAGGGTAACATAATATCTACACAGAAAAACCTTACCTAGTTGTCTTCTGTTCCAAACAACATGCAACTGTTCTAAAAGGACATTCACCGCATTCACCCCAGGAGGTAGCCAAAAGCAAGAAATTCCTATACCTATATTCATTTGTATATAGTTAGACAATAAAGGACTAAAAACTCAGTGTCACGAAAAGTATAAAATAATTTTGCACACACAGCTCTTTTTACTAGAAAACTATGAAGCGAAGCGTCACTTCGGCGGCGGGCGGCCAGTGCTGTGGCGTAGAAATTCATATTTTCCGGTTGGTATGTCTGGCATCCAGTCAGTCAGTCAGTTGTTCACCTTTAAGTATGGGTTTTTTTCTTGTTTTCCTTAAAAAAAAAGTCTACTCTCAAAAAAGAAAAAGGGTAATTTTTACTACCGGTGTTTCTAATGAGACGTCTGTCATAAATCTTAGTTTTACCTTTGCTCATTGTTTTCAACATTTTTTTCACAAAAAATTCAAAAAATGAACTGAGCGCTGAAAAAATTTCTAAAAATTCATACTGTTTATGTTTTGAAATCAAAGATGTTTGTTTATGACGGTCTGAGACGAGATAAAAAAAAGGAAGAAAGACAAAATTGCACGCTCACTTTTTATGGTTTAATTGCACCTAGCTTAGGTGAAATTGCAAAAATAAAGGTTTTTCCTAAAACAACCATAAAAATATAGCAAAACAATAGATCTTAGAAGAATAACGCATCTATATCGAGTGGTCTTGGTTGTTTTGGTATTTTTAACATGACAGAAAATGAGAGATGAAGTATAACATAAAACCTTAAAGATTCAGTCAGTCATCAACTGCAGGGATAAGGTTCTGGTTTTAGTAGGTAGGTAATATAAAAAAAGACCATGGCATTAATTAACATATAAAACTAAGTGAAATCAAGTTGACAAGTAATATCCTCTTTAACAATTAGACTTCTGAATTGAAATATTTTCACAACTTATATGCATGTATATATGCTGTGCATATAAAACTAAATGTTTTGACCTCTTTTTACTTAATGAGTCAAACATGATCCTGACCATCTTAAATTACTTTTAATCTTTCTCTCTTTTATACTGCATTCAAAATTAACATAATTCTCTGGTTGCAAATTAATACAACAACAACAACTGATTTGTTTTCTTAAAGGTCCAAATGGCTGTCCGAGACGTCGAGGTCGACAAACCTACACACGATTCCAAACCCTGGAATTGGAAAAGGAATTCCATTTTAATCATTACTTAACGCGAAGGCGACGGATCGAAATTGCGCATGCACTCTGCCTAACTGAGCGTCAGATAAAAATTTGGTTCCAAAATCGGCGAATGAAATTAAAGAAGGAACTTCGAGCCGTAAAAGAGATCAACGAGCAAGTGAGTTATATACCTATACATGAGTATATTTTTTGAATTTCAATAAATTTTATTTTTTTTTTAATTCATTTATTTATTTACTTCCAAATCAGTTGAAATTTATTGTATTTGTTTAAACAAAAAAAAAAAAAACATAAACTTTCGTAATTTCTTTATTTCTCTCGCGATGAAATGAAAATTTATGCGATGATGATGGTTTTTATAATATATTTTCAAACATCACAGTGAGATAAAGAAAAGATTAACCGCATTGTTTTTGTTTTGTTTTAAAAACAACACAAATTAAAAACAAAATAAAGATCTTAATTGTGCAATTTTTATATGGAGTAGGTAGTAGTAGGTAGGTAGGTAGCACACTCGTATGTTATTTGAATGCGTCACCAAAAGTATTGGATGGAATTTCTGTTTCTTCCTCAGAAATTCACTGACTGACTAACTGAGTCGTCTCAAGACTTAAAGTTGAACATTGACTGTTTTTGTTAATTAAAACGTTACTAATTATATTTTATACTAGATACACTTGTCTGACGAGTATCTTTATATCTATTTTATATATGTATAGATGGATTTTATATACTTTTTGCCATAGGCATATCGATTCGCTAATGAATTCGAATACTAATAGATACGCAATCAACTGCTGTGCGATTGGTTTCTTCAACAATTTTAGTGGCCAAGATGATAATTGTGACTCTGATGGTTATAGGTTTTGCTTCCGATACATTGATTATTTTTTGATATGAAATAATTTGACTAAATCGATTTGAAAGTTTTATCCGATTGCATGAAAATTTACTGGTTCAAGGTGGTGCAAAATTTTGAATTTTCCAGCTGTAATATTTGTTTCCTCCAAGAGTAACCAATCCATTTTGGACGTTCTGTTAAGTACAAAAAATTCTTTCTTTGGCCGAACTTCACGAATGAGGAATGTATGGTTTTATACCTGTCATTATTTAGCAAATATTTTTTTGAGCAATATTAGCTGGTTGCATGCTTCCTCTTCAAGAATTCAAACCGTTAACAATAACTTCCAATTTTCGACGCATTTCATAGTAACTTACCAAAAACACAGACTTATTTATAATTGACAGCAATTATGATAGAAGTTGCTTGAACAATATAGCTGCTATCAACTGTCAAAGTTTGGAAGTTGCTTTTAGAAAATCTTCTATTTTATCATAGAGGGTTATCCATTTTGCGGTTTCAAAAGTAAAAGTACATAAATAAAACTCATACATAAAAGATTTTTGTTCATGATATTTCTTTTTTATTATAAAGTTTGAACATTGACATTATGTGTGAAATACTAAAGGGTTTTTCAATTGGCGCGTGTAGATTTTGGCGCCCCGTGGCGGCCATTTTGTTTTGGTGGCATCTGTCAAATCTTTTGTTTATTATTCAGTTGTTTATGCCAAATCATCATGGCAAGTTACACGATTAAACAGCATTTTCAAATGATAAAACTTTATTATCAAAAAGAATGTTTGTTCACCAAAACGTTGCGCGCATTGCGCCCATTTTAAGGTAGACGTGGTGGCCATTCACACGACTCTTCAACGTTTGGTGGCCAAATTTGAGAAGACCGGTTCAGTAAACAATCCGTCAACAACGGTACGTTCAGGGAACGCAAGATAGGCCGAGAACATCGCCACGGTCCGTGAAAGTGTACAACAGAACCCGAGGTAGTCTATTCATCGCCGTGCACAAGAACTCGGTCTTTCGCAGACTTCAACTTGGCGAGTTTTGAGTCGAGACCTGGGTCTACACCCGTACAAGATTTCATTTCATCATTTAAATGACCACCACGGTAATTGTTGCACTCATCGATTCTTTTGAGGTACTTTTCAACCACTTTTTGACACATTTTGGGCACTATCTCAGCCCATAACTTGACAATTGTTGGTTTTTAAATGCTTAAGATGTAAAAGTTTATCTGCATAAACACGGTCTTTCGCGTAGCCTCACAAAAAAAAAGTCCAGGGGTTTCAAATCGCATGATTTTGGTGGCCAGTTGATATCGCCACAACGAGAAATTACGCGATCAGGAAATGTCTTTTGCAATAAAGCCTTATTCGCTCGAGTTGTGTGTCATGTGGCACCGTCTTTGTTGAAACCATTATTCTACAAGTTGTATTATTCAATAGCAGGTGAAAAAAATCGGTTATCATATGACCATAACGCTCCAAATTGACGGTGACAGTCGTTCCATCGTCGATTTCGAAGAAGTAAGGTCCAATCACACCTTCAGACCAAAGAGCGCACCAAACAGTGACTTTTTGTGGATGTACAGAGCCCCAAATACGAAAATTTTGTTTATTAACATACCCGCCGAGCGAGAAATGTTCTTCGTCCTTGAAGAAAATTTTGTTCAAAAAATCGCCGTTCACCGCCTCGCCTGTTGTTCAAGCACCCATTCGACGTATCTACGACGTTGTGACGTTGCAGCTGGACTTTATATGGATGTAGGAGTAGATCCAAACGCAAAATGTGCCATAAGATAGTCCTAGAGAACTACGAGGAATCGACACATTCGGGTCTTCGGCAACACTTTAACTTACAGCAATAATGTTTTCAGTGGTACGAGCGAAACGATGATTTACAAGCCTTAAAATATCTGTAACCAATCCAGTCTCTTTAAATTTCTTCACAATTTTGATAATTGCTTGCGTAGTTGAACGATTATGTCAACCATAATCTTCTCTTAAAGCATTGGTGCCAGAATCACCATTTTTGTATAAGGTTTTAACAATTTGTATGCGTTGTGCGATAGTAAAGCGATCCATTTTCGTAAATGTCAGACTTTCAACTGAAAAACTAAAATTGGTTTAACAACTTAGTTTGACAGATGTCGAATTACAGTCCTATACTTTTGAAACCGCAAATTGGATAATCCGTTAAAGTTACTTAGTTATATTTATTTATATTTTAAAATTCAAAAAAGATTTAAACAATTAAGAAAATAACTATTTAAATATAAAAACGTATACAAAATTAAACTAAACATCTTTCTCTTTTCCTCTCCTTCTAGGCTCGACGTGATCGTGAAGAACAAGAGAAAATGAAAGCTCAAAATGAAATGAAATCCGCCCAACACAATGCCAATAAACAACAAGATCATCAACAACATTCAATTGTGTCACATAATTCTTCTGGCCATCTACATCATCCTGTAGGCTTAAATGATTCCAAATTAGGTCTTGGAATGGGTGTTGGAGTTGGGGGTGTTGGTAGTAATTTAGGAATGATGAGTGCGCTCGATAAAAGTAATCATGATCTGTTAAAAGCAGTTAGTAAAGTAAACACATAAATAAGTTATAATAAATATAATATATAAAAAAATATAACCCTTCCTATAATCCCTTAAATAAAATAATTTAAAAAATGAAAATACAAAAAAAAACTTAAAATATTATTAAATATAAATCCACCTACATTTTAAATTTAAATTAATGAAAAAAAAAAATTAAACGTTATTGAAAATGCAAAATATTAATATAAAATTTGCAAACTGAAAAGAAAAAATAAAGTTTACAAGAAACGACTGCAATAGATCTACGTAAGAACAGACTATAAAAATGATTATATACATAAATTAAATTGCAGTATATTATGTAATGTAAAGAATTAAAAAAACAAGAACTTAAATTAATATATGTTAGGTAAAATCAAAAAATAAAAACAAAAATGGTAAAATTAGTTTTTGATATAATATATAAACAAAATCTTAGTTGTATTTAATATTGTTTTGTTCACTTACGTAGAAACCTTAAATTAAAATTTAAAAAAAAAACACAAAATTACACAATTATTCTGTTTCTTTAAGAAAATTTACTTAATTATATAATATTATTATTTTTTAACTTCGAAAGAAGAAAATTGGCGATATTAAAATTAATATTTTTTTTTTCTATATTATATATTAATTAAAATAATATAATTAATAAAAATAAATAATAAATGTAAATATTTTTAAATAATAATAATTGATTGCCATAATATGATTGTGTTATTAATTTTATGTTTAATGACTTTTTACCCAGACTAAGTCAGTTCGTGAAATATACATAAAAATAGGTATATAAAAGAACACATAGTATCTCTTATGTATAAATGTATTATTTAACAAACTAAAAGCAACAAACAAAAATATTTAAAAATAAAAACGAAAAATTAAATATTTTAATCTGGTGTGTTGCATACCTTCTTATACCTTAACTAAAACAACGTACAGTGAGTTAAATTGCCAGTGAATGTTACAAAATTAGTTAAACTGATGAAACAACAGACATAAAAATATACAATTGCTTTGACATTGTAAGAAAAAATAATTTTAAAAAATACAAAAACAACCAATATTGCAATACAAAATACATAATGTAAAAAATGTCTTAAACATAAAAATAAAATTAAAAAAACAAAAAGAACGTAACTACAAAATAAAGGCTTTCTAAGAGCCAAATCAACCCATATACGTATTAGATAATAAGGCCAAAATATTATTGTAGATATAAAAAACAAAATATATATTATATATTTTACTGAGTGAATATATAAAGAAAAAAAAGGACTACAACAAAAACCTAAACAAAATACGTAGAATATGAAACAATACACATTTAATATACACCATGTTACTATTATCTCCAACTTAAAAGTAAATTTAAAAAAAAAAACGAACATTCTTAAAATAATTGAAAAATAAAAATAAAATCGATAAATATATTTATAAAACACACACACACAAACAAAAAGAACAAACAAAATTTCTACACGATATTAATTTTCTTTTTTTATTTACAAAACAAAAAAAATAATTTAATTTTTTTTCTTTGGGTGCATTGTTTTATTTGTAAAATAATGTGCTACACAAAAAAGGTGATATTTTTTTTTAAATATGTATTATTCAATTTCTGTTTATGATTTATTATGTTTTTAACATAAATTTTGTTATATGAAAATAGTTTTCAACAATTTGGTTATGTACCTATACTAGAAACTGTATTGAAAATAAAAAAGAGATAGAAGTTTTTTGAAATTATTTTATCATTCTGTTTTTTAATTAGTTTTTTTCCTTACCTTAAAAAAGTTTAAAATTATATTATTTGCCATCCTCATTTTTGTTGTAACAAAATTTATAGAAAAATTTTACTGTTTAAAAAATGTTGATTTTTAATAGTTTTTTTTTAATCCTTTTTTATTCACGTTTTGATTGTTTTTAAAATTCTTTTTTTTTTTATTATTTACAAAAAGAAAAAAACTGTAAAACAATTTTAATCATAATTTAATATTAAATCTATAAAATACTTATAACATTATTATTATTATTATTATTGACAGATGGAATACTATAATAACTGTAGTTTAAAATAAATTGAAGGACGAAGATGAAAAAAAAAATGAAACATAATCGAAATAAAAATATTTATAATTTTCTTATTTCAAAAATAAAATGCAAATTTGAGACTTAAAAATACTTAAACAAAATTTGTTTTTCATTATTAGATTCTACCTTTTTTGTTTGATTTATATTGATTTAGTTTGTTTAATTTTTAAAAAAGGTTTTTGTTTTTAATAATTGGTTTCTGGTTTTTGAAAAGTGGAGGATTCGTTTTGTTTTGCATGTATATTGTACTTTTACATACTTGATGTCGTTGTATGAGTCGATTTCCAAGCGACTAATTTCCCGAGGGTTGAACTTATTTTGTTTCATAAATCGATGCAACTGTTACGAAGAGATATAAACCCTTTATTCTTTAGACTATGTATTTTCTTTGCCTTCTTATTTTAAAACTAAATTTGAACATTCAGTAATATTTTAAAAAGCTTAAATATATAAGAATGAATAAGAATTCTTATCAGTTCTCTTAAATAAGACAGGAAACAGTGTTAGGAGGTAAACTAAGTTCAATTGCTTGACTTGGTAGGTGGGTTCGATGTTTATTGTCGTTTTTTGTTGTTATAGTATCAAAAAGGAGTAGCAGGTATTACACCATTTTTTAAATTAATTTCACCGTTTAACTTTTTAATAACTTTAGCGTGAAATTTTAGTTTATGATGTATGTAAGTAAAATGTTAAAGCAATTTTTAGCAATTTACTTAGCTTAAAAGATGATGTACTTAATTTTAAACAATTTTCACATCTTACTATCTTTTAACAATTTGCTAAAGTTAAAATCACGGAATGGCTTCTTTAACTTTTAGCAATTTGCTAAATCCATATGAAATCTGTACAATTATTTTTATAGGAGCAAATTTTTCAGTCAACAGTTAGGAATTCGAATTAATAGGTCCGTTTAAGCGTATTTGCTTTGTTTATTTTCACGAACTGTCACTTTTTAAACATGTTTAGATGCTCGATTTTTAATAAATGACAATTAGCAATTTACTAGTTTTTTTTTTTTTTTGTGGCGCAATAGTCCGTTGAGACTTAGGGCCTAGTGACTTACAACTCTAAACCATTCCTGTGTGCGAGTACTGTAGTCAGGGATGGAGGGGACCTACAGTTTTAAGTCGAATCCGAACAGCTAATTTGAGAAAGCACTTTTCATGACAAGAATTAGTCTTGGAGAATTTGTCAATTCCTCGCAAGAGGCAGTATACCCGTGAAAAAAACTTTAGATGGCATAGGCATGGATCGAACCCAAGACCTTTAGCATGACAGGCCAACGCACTAACCAACCTAAACTTGCTAAATACATTTGGCTTTTGCGTTTTTAATATTTCAAATTAATAGGTTCAACATTTAGTATTATTTCCTACATGTTTCTTCAAGGTCAATGTTTCCGCAGGTTCAGATGCACCATTTTTGAAGCAAAGGAATTGGTATTTTCTATAGCTTACGAAGAAAAAAATATGACAGTTTTGAAGAAGTTGTAGTTATGTATTTGCTAAATATTAAGAAAATTGCTAACATGTGAATAAAATTTTATAAAATGTTTTGCGCAAATGTTTTTAATACGATTTTTTAACTTTGGAAAATTTATTTCTGTTCAGTTTTTATCCAACTTAAATAAAATTTTCCCAATCTTTATTTTTATGAAATTTTCAAAGGCCATTCATTTAAATATACCTGCTATTGGGTAAACATAGAAAACGCAAATACAACTTCAGCTCCTTGATGGAGGATTTCAAGGATCTTATATGTGTCACTCTTTGGTAATCTACACTTTAGTCAGCTTACACCTTTTATTTAATACAGAATGCTACCTTTGTATGGGTCTGTACGTACGGGGATATTTCAGATTAAGCTTTTTTTTAATGAATTTTTAATAAAATTATGTTTTGTTAAGTCAATTTTGGATTTCGTTCAGTAAAATAAATAATATTATGATTTCAAAGGAATGTGAGCTAAAGTACAAGGGGCCTGATTATAAGGTTCGCGGCGGATCGTTTTCAATTCGTTCTTTCGAATTCGACTCGCGGCGAAGCGAAAATAGTTCTTCCTATATTCCAGTGATTTGACACTTTTGGTTTAACTTTTTCTTCCTATATTCCAGTGATTTGACACTTTTGGTTTGACAGCTTTCCACAAATTTTATTTTGTTTTGTTTTTATTGAATTTGTGAAATTTTTAATAAACAATATTAAATTTAAAAAATTGATTTTTTTATTGCGGATTTAGGATAAATTATAAGAAAATTAAAATAAAGCTAACTCACATTTTTATATAATTGTAATCAAGACAGAATCCACGAAATCGAACAGTGAATAATAGTAAACACTCTTTCGCCTGTGAATCCGCCAAAAAAAAAGCTGTCGGATTTCTGCTCGCCAACAAACATTATGACATTTCAAATTCGCCTTCGAACTCGTTAATTGGTCGAATTCAAAACGAAGAAGGCGAAAGCGAAAACAATAATTGAAAAATGGCAAACTCGCTAGCAAAATGATTCGCCGCGAATTCCATAATCAGGCCCTACTAGTGTGAAGGTCTTGGGTTCAATTCCTCCCTGCGCCTCCTAAACTTTTTTTTTTACAAATCCTGTCTCCACCTAGGAATGCAAAAATCCTTCAAAAGTAATTCTTGCCATGAAAAGCGATTTATGAAAATAGTCGTTTGGATTCAGAATACAAACTGTAGGTCCCCACCACCCCTAACACAGGAATTGTTGAGTGTTGTAAGTCACTAGGCCTTGGTTCTCTATAAGATTTTGCTCCACCTACACAATTTATTTTTTTACTAAGAAAAGTGGGCTCATGTTTCATCTACTGAAAGGCATTTAAAAATTATGCATAAATGAAAACAAATAGTATTCGCAATTTTATTCAGGAGCCATTTTTAAATATCGATACTCGATAGTAGTGAGTGATTTCCAACTATCTAAGGCTCTCCCAGATCTTAATATTCACTTGGAATGTAGAAAGATAATTTAAGAAACACTTTTTCAGGACAAGAATTGATAATTTTGAATTATGTGTTAAGTAAAAGATGCTAGGAAAACAATACTTATATTTTAATATAATTTAATTTATATATTCTAACAAGATACATAATCTCAGAACCTGGGTTATTTTCTGTGTATAGAAAAAACAACAAAAATCGTCACGGGACAAGTTCAACTGAATGAAAATTTTAAAATCTTGCCAAAAATTTTTCTCAAAAGCGTACTTACATTTTCATAAATAAAACATTACAGAAAATTATAATATCAATTGAAAAAAGTTAAGTTTCTTGGCACTATTTACATATAATTTCTTTTTTTTTGTATTTGTGTTGTGTTACGGACTCATTGGTACAATTTGAGAAATTATTCTTATACTTAAATATAGCAACTTTGCATTGAATTTTTTAAACAGGATTGTATGGTTTTCTCAGAGGGATAACGCCATACTCAAACTTGAAATGAGATTTTCCAGATACTATTTATTTAAATTTCTTATATTTCACTTTTGTTACATCCAATGTCAATCATCATTATGAAGGAGCAATAAGTTAATTTTTTCAAAAATTTTCTAATTGTCCCAAAATTTTGCAATTGAAATGGGATTGTTAAGAGTTCTTAGGGAATTCCGATATCATTTAAAAGAAGGTTGAGATACTTATTGATTGACTATCAAAGAATTGAGACGTTTAATTTGATTTAATAAGACGCGCTAGGGCAAATTTTATGTCAATTATCAATTATTAACAAAGAAAACAGTCGTAGGAGTTATCAGCGTTTTTTCCTGAATATGTTTAGTTTATTTCTAAGTTAAAGTAAGCACTGTCGTCACATTTCTGACTTCTAATATTAGTAATTGATCTTCGGTGCAAAACTCGCAGAATTGTATTCTTAAATATTTCAGTATTTTGTATTTTAGAAATTGATTTCTAATTAATTATGCCATTTTCATAAGGAAATTATATTACTTCGTTTATATCTGGAAAATAATTAAACATTTCGATTTTTTGCTGATATTCAATATGACTTAATATTATTTTTGTCTTCTCCTTTTTAATTAGTTTCTTAATCGCTGTAAGATAATATTTTATATTTAAATACATTTTAAGTAAGTATTTTTCCTGATGTCTCAGCAGCCACAAGGGGGAATCCTTACGTCCTTGTTGTAACACCATCCTTCTATTGCGGGGACTATCTCAGCAAAATCGGCAGATTATATGAATTTATTTCAATGATATTAATAACGGTTCTCCACATAGGACATATTGTTTCTCAGTTACTTTTCTACTTTATTCAGCTGGAACATAATCTCTACCCAGATGAAATCGAAATTAGAGTTTCTGAAATGAAATACCAAAGGTTTTTATTTTGTATTGAAGCTATTGTTTTCTCAAAAAGTAAAATTTGACGCTGACTCCATTTTTAATTTAATCTAACTTGCTCTTGAATATAATAATATTTACAAATCTATATGCAGTTCCTACTCCACAAAAGTAAAATAATTAATAAACAAATATTTAACTAAAGTTCTCCTCAACCAACCAAATCTAATATATACGTAATTACGCATACAGTAAAAATACAAAAATAAAATTCTTTATAAAAGTAAACTTTCCATATAAAATAACAATTTAAATAATTAATTCATTGACTTTATATCAAAGTCAAAAGAATTAAAAAAAAAATGTTTTGTTTAAATTTTAAAAATCATTAAAATTATGGTTTTGATGTAATTCTGTGATAAGATCTGCAAACTAATTTATTTAAAGAAAAAAAATTATATAAAGTAGTTAAACATAAAATATTTGGAACTATATCGACAAAAAAAAATAAAAAAAAAAAACACAAATCCCATCCATATTTCAAGTTCGAAATTAAAAATAGAAAATTAACAAAATGCACATACATAAACATTATTTACATCAACTTAAATCTTAAACAAAATAAAAAATACTAAACTACGAAATTAAACTTTGAGTCTATCAAATAAAAATAAAAATTCTGCGCATTCAAACTGAAAATACGTAACTCATTATTAAATAATATCTACATTTTTAAAAAACAAAAAAAAAAAACATTTAATTTTAAGACAACTACTTGTAGAAAAACAAAATGTATATTATTCGAATGTTTATAAGAAAGTATGTATTTCATATTAGCAGTATTTTATGACAGGAGACGAATTATTTTCAAAAACAAACAGAAAAACAGTGTTGTTCATCTAAGTAAGAAGCGAACGAAAAACAACAATTAAATCTTGTAATCATTGTTTAATAAAATAAAACATAAATTAACCTAAATAAGGCTTATTAGTATTAAAAAGTATTTATTACTTATTAAATTTAGTATGAGCTATATAAATAAATACCTAATTAATTGATTGATTAATTACTAATACAAGAAACTTGATTTTTATTTAATGATTTGTGAAAAGGAATTATACTCCAAGTTTAGATAGCTTTTTCTTCCCCCAAAAAATATTTTGAGTAGTTAAATAGTTTATCAGTTCTTATAGAATTATGTTTGAACCTAGTTTATGTGAGTAATAGAATTACCTACTTAATAGCTCACTAATTGAGTTTTAGAAAAATTTGTTATGCTTTTTGAAAGCTCATTACATATGATTCAGAAGACCTTGGTTAAAAGATTGAAATCTTTTGCACATGATAAAGAACTTCGAATTGATTTGTTTCCGTTCCGTTTAAGAGTCTCCAAAAACCATAGCAATATAAAGGTGCGTGTCCATTTGAGAGTAAACGTGCTGAGAGTCGCTCTCAAGCTGCTCTCGAGAGCGATCTCGCAAATGGACATAGTCTGGACTCTGGAGAGTAGCTCGCGGAGAGTTGACTAATTACTCTCGACATTCGATTTTTTTGAAAGTCACTCGCAAGTGGACACATGTGCTTACCACTATCCGAGATAAGCTCGCGGAATACCAACACAGTTCGTATTTTGCGAGTAGCTGTCGAGAGTAAACATGGCAAAGCAGTGGACATTGGAGGAAATCAATCAACTTTTTGAAAAATATGAGTCAGTTGAATTATTGTGGAGAACTACGGATAAATCATTTCGCGATAGAAATAAAAAAAGCGTAATATTAACCGAATTTGCGAAACAGTTCTCGTGTTCTGAAACTGTATTTTGTTAATATAAATTTGAGTTGAAAATAAATGTTTAACTTATTGTAATCGGTCGGATTTGTCGAATTGAAAATTGTGACATTTCTCGGCGTTTTAAGGTCCCTAGAGTCGAAATAAAAGATTTTTATAGAGATGTCTGTGCGTGCGTTTGTACGTACGTTTGTACGTCTGTACGTCCGTACGTTCGGGACGTTTTTTCGTCGTCCATAGCTTAAGAACCAGGAGAGATATCGACATTTACATAAATTTTGTTATACAGATAATAATGCAGAAAGATGCAGAAAGGGCTCTCAAGAAAATTGAGTGGGTGGTTTTTTTACCATAGCAATTTGAAAACCCTAATATCTCACGAACCAATAATGCTTGAGACTTGAATTTAATTACATATTTGATATTGTCACGTGATACCAAACAAATAGATTTTTGGAAAAAATTCCAAATAAACGTTCTTTTTATAAATCAAAAAAACTGAACAAAAAAATATTTGACACCTCGAAAATTTTACGAACAGGAAATGATTTTATCTCCAAAAGAATTTTGTGCAACAAAAATTACGTTTTCAACATCTGGTTAAACTTTGAGAAAAATCGAGAAAAATGAGGCAAAGTTCGTAAAATTTGATTTTCGAATCAAATATCTTTTTAAAAATTTGAGATTATGGCTTTGAACTAATTTTAACTTATAAGAAATACTGTTTGCAACATTCGGAAAAATTTTGAGCAAAACCGAATTTACAGACTTTTTTAACACAACACGAAAACCTACAAACTTTTAAGGAAGACAAATCGACAAACAAAAAAACGGCAAAAATTCTTTTTTTTTTAGAACAGTGCCGATAATTAAAGCAGCTGCAACCCTTCGCTTGTAAGAATACATGGCCAACTAATAATATACTATCAGAAGAAATCTATCAAGTGGACACGATTATGGGAGTACTCTCAGCAAGAAAACTCTCAATATTCTAGCAGAGAGCTCGCGATAGCAAGATTTCTAAAATTTGGCTCTCAAATGGACAGTCTCCCGAGAGTTGATCTCGAGAGTTAACTAGCAGAAGTACTCTCAAATGGACACGCACCTTAACAATCATATGTATTAAAATATTAAAAATTAATTTAAATATTGCAAGCCCAAAAAAGCAATTCAAGATATAAATCGTTCGAAAATAAGTTGTCCAAAATTTAACGTGGGACAATACTTTAAAATGAAGATTTAAAAATTATGGATGCTTAATTTATTTATTTTAAAATTACATCGTTGTAAGTATGAGACCTCTGCATTGTGCAAAATTTTGTTTGTTGATGTCATAATTACATACTTCAAAAGGTTACTGATTTTCATCGATTATTTTGATAAAATTTAAAAAGTTAAATGTTCGATTAATTAGAATTTTTTTATTTGATAGCTACAACTTTAGTTTTAAAAATCAGTTGAATGATTAACGGCAAATTTCTTGACGAAGTTCTGAAATAAAATAAAAACTCGATGTAGTATTTCTCGGTTTATCTATATGGAACTTCATTTCAAACATATTTAGAACTCGAGCATTTCTTCACATCTGATCATATCTGTAAAACTCGGTTTCAATTTATTTTTGAATTTTTGGAATCTTAAATCGCGGTTGAATAAAGCGCACAAAAAGTAAAACATTCCACAACATTTTACGTTATGAAGCTCCTATTTATGATTTTTTCGCAAACCGTCCATATTTATGCATTTTCTAAAAATATTTTAATATTGTATATACAAATCTATGTGGATTGTGGAAATTCAGTCCAAAACCGGAATGAATCTACAAATTAAGACTTTCGCAGAAGAAAAACATTGCTAAACCGTGTTCTAATATCCTAGACCCCCAAATTTGAGGGACTAATAAATCAAAGTTCTATCTCAAACTGAGATCTAAATCGTAGTTCTAAAACATGAGAACTTGATGAACAAATGAGTTCTAATTTATCAATAAACCGAGTTTTAGAGACCAGAACTTCGTCAAGAAATCGGCCGTATGAATCCAAAAAAAAAGAGGCTGGGATGCGACCCACACTGATAACTTCCCATTCCGTCTGTTGATTTGTCTTGCTTAAAAGTTTGTCTATATGTATCAATTTTTACCAAATTTGTGTACTATTTTTTGTAGATTTTATTGAATATTGAAAATAATATTTTCTGTGAAATAAAATAAGTTTGAAGCCAATAATTTTAATTTTTGAAAAGCTATTTGAGTCGAAAGTAAATTTTTACCAAGTTTTAGTATTATTTTTTGTTTTTGTTTTTTATTATTTGTAAAAAAACAGTCAATTCGATTTTTCTCAAAATTTGTCCTAATGTTGAAAAAATTATTTCTTGTAAGTTAAAATTAGTTGGAAGCCATAATCTCAAATTTTTGAAAAGATATTTAAGTCGAAAATCAATTTTTACCAACTTTTGTTAAATTTTTTTTTTAAGGTTTTTAATTTTTTGTAATAAAACTGTCAATTTGATTTTTTTTTTAAATTTTTCATGAATGTTGACAACAATATTTTTTGAAAGATAAAAGTAGTTTAAAGCCAATATCTCAAAGTTTTGAAAAGATATTTGTGTCGAAAATCAATTTTTATCAAGTTTTATTAATTTTTTTTTTGTTTTTATTTTTTGTAAAAAAACTGTTAATTCGATTTTTCTCAAAATTTTTCAGAATGTTTAAAATAATATTTCTTATAAGAAAAAATAAGTTTGAAGCCATAATCTCAAGTTTTTAAAAAGACATTTGAGTCGAAATTCAATTTTGAGTAATGTTTTTTTAGGTTTTAATTTTTTATAAATAAAACTGTCCATTAGATTTTTCTCAAAATTTTATCAGATGATAAAAACATCATTCTTCGTTGCACAAAATTGTTTTTGAGATGAAATCATATTTAAGTCGTAAAATTTTCTGGGTGACAAATTCTTGTTTTCAGTTTTTTTGATTTATAAAAAAAACATTTATTGGATTTTTTTCCAAAAATATACTTGTTTTGTATCACGTTACAATATATAATATAAAATTTAACTCAAGTCTCTAGCGTCATTAGTTCGTGATTTACTTAGGTTTAACCAAAATGTTCACCTTTTTTTTAAAATGCTATGGTAAAAAAAACCACCCACTCAATTTTCTTATTGCCTTATTATCTGTATAACAAAATTTATTTGAAGTCGATACCTCTTCTGGTTCCTGAGCTATGGACGACGAAAAAAACGTCGCGAACGTACGGACGTACGGACGTACACACGCACTTACAGACATCTTTCTACAAATCTTTTATTTCGACTCTATAGGGACCTTGAAACGTCGAGAAATGTCAAAATTTTCAATTCGACAAATCGGACCCATTACAATAACTTCTTATAGGAAGTTAAAAATAAAGATATTGTAAATACTTTTTTTTAATCTTTTAACATTTAGAGTGCTATTTAATTCTTTTTCGTTAAAAAGAACTGAAGTTCAGATACTAGGCAATTAAGGCTTTATCACATTTATTCTGTAGTTTAGTTTTTTAATGCATTCGTCGCTGTTGCCGAAAAAGTGTATTACTTGTTTAAGTAAAAAATATGTTTTCGAAAATCAAAGATGATTATGGCAGCCATTTTTGTAAGTTTAAATTATGTTCAGAATAAAACATCCTTTTTGACATCTTTGAAAAATAGAAAAGCGAATTGTAAAACGTAAGTATTAAATATCATATTACAGTTTTGAGGTCATTTTAAAAATGTTACCGAAATTGGCGAAAGCAAAAAATCAGAGGAAAATATTATTTAAGATAATCCGAAACTTCCTCAACAGTTATAAGGGTATCTCTATTCAAACAATCAATTCACCATTGGAGAGCTGCACATTTTTTAGTGGCTGTATCGTTTGAAGTCACACAGACACAAGTTATGGTCCATAAAAACTAAGACATTCTTTTAATACAAAGTGTTGGTTCTATAAGATGAACCAATATTGTATCTAAGCTAATGATTCTTTTAATTTTTTGTTAATTTTATTTTAAAGCTAATTTCAAGGACAATAAAGAGGACCTTCATAATTCTTAAGACTTTATCTAAAATACTGATGAGTATCATATTTAAGAGAAGGTCACATTATTACCTTATACATAATTGCTATTTATTTGTCCATATAAGTCAAATAAAGAGCTTAAATAAATTAGGTGGCGCAACAGTACGTTTATGGCTTAGTGACTTACAACTCTCAATCATTCCTGTGTGCGAGTAATGTTGTCAGAAATGGAGGGGACCTACAGATTTGTAAGCCGAATCCGAACGGCTTAATAGAGAAAACTCTTTTTATGACAAGAATTGCTCTTGAAGAAATTGTCAATTCTTCGCAAGAGGCAAAACCCGTGAAAAAATGACAAGCCATTCCAATACGGGTACTATTCTATATACTAAAATTTGTCACCTCACATATTAAACAAAAAGTGAAAATTGAAAGGAGTGAAAAGTGAAAAGAGTCAAGTTTTTGGACACTTGGTTAAATTTATTAGAAAAATCCAATAGTAAGTAAATTTCTAAAGAAATCCAACTGCAAGTTCCTTTTACAAAAATAAACCTACAGAAAATACTGAAAATTGGTAAGAATCAATTTTCGTATCCAATGTCTTTATTATCTCTCTACAAAGCAGCTTATACTTCAATTATTGATTTGATAGTTTTCAAAGTACATTTTCAAATAACATTTTTTTTATATAACAAATCAGAAGTTATCAGTGAGGGTCGCATCATAGACTACATTTTTTCTTTTGCAATTTGAAATTTCTTGAAATAGCGTGCTATCTCACGTTAATTTCTTTTTGTGTTATACTCGTTTTAATGAACACTATGTCTTAAGCATTCTATTTTTAAGTATTGCCACCATTTTTGTACAGAATTGAGTAAAATTTATTTTGATTGAGTAGTTTTGAACCAAAATGATACACGAATTAAAATTTAATCAAAAAATGACCACCTTGAAATTTTGTCCTCCAAAAAAATAGAACTAAGATCTCAAACACTGTTTTTAAAATTTATTCTTTAACGATATTATCTTTTCACCTACAAGTGAGAACTCTTTATACAACATTTTAAGTTCAATTTTATTATTGTCTACATTTACTGTCCATACCAAAAATCTGATCTTATCTAATCTGTGAACCAATTATTGCACAAGTTGAGGATTTTGTAGATGAGTTATTGTTTCTTGAACTATTCAAAAATAAAAACGAATGTTTGTTTTACCGAATGTTTGACATTGGTCATTGGTTTTAAGATGTGTTTTAAAAGTTAATTTATTTATTTTATTTACCTTTTTTTACTTTAAATTGTAAGTTATTGTAATCGGTCTGATTTTTCAAGTTGACATTTCTCGACTTTTTAAGGTGTTTTAAATCCTTTTTTGCTGTTCTCCATATCTCAGGAACTATAACAGAAATATCGACCTCAGAAATATTGAATTGTAATAAATTTTTTCTTGACAGATAAAAACATCAAGTTGCTTAAAAGAAACTTTCAAAAAAATCCGTAAAGTGATTTTTTACAATAGCAATTAACAAAATAGTGAAATATTTGGTTTGAAAAATTAAATATTAAAATACATTGCTCAAAATCCTTCATAATTTTGTTTTGATGTTATGTTTAAGAACATTTTTCAATAACAATTTTGAATTTAAATTTAAAAATTACTATTTTTTCATCAACATGTGTTTCAGCTTTTTATCTTCTAAAGAAATTTAAGTGAATTTTTAAAAATTATTCAAATGTAGAAGACTTTAAATAATTTTGATTTATTTTACTATAAAAACTTGATTGCGTTAAAATCACTTGTACATTCCTCCTAAATGAGGACTTTCGATTATTTTGATTAAATATACACAATGTATGGTCATAATTTATAATAATTATATATAAGTATCTATACACCTCCCTGTACTCTTTCTCATATTAGATAACAAATCACAAAAATATTAATTAAATCTCACAACCCAAATGCTTCCATATAGGCTATATAGTACTTCTAACGTCCTTAATCTATGTTTAAGTCAACCATCGATTTTCCACCCAAACTTCCATTTATCAAGTGACAAATGCCACTCTGGGCAATTGAGAAACACCTTACTCTATATACACGAACATCAACATAAATATACACATACATAGCTATAATGGCAATGTAGATCCTAATTTTATACATAATAACAGTTATGTAATATATCAGCAAATATTTGAAAGGGGGTAGCTAGCAGAAAGTTGTACCTAGATAAGAAGGAAAGAAATCTACCCTTGCTTCAAAGTTAGTAAAAATGTAGAAGAGTAACAACACAACAAAAATAACAACAGCAAAACAAAATATCGGCAGGGAGCATTGCCGTCGTTGGTATAATGGACATTATGCAGACAGACAGGGGTAGAAAAAAAAACAAAAAAAAAACGTTATGTACCCCCAACGAGCGAACGTCTTATCCCTATGGTAGAATGCTGTGTACCTGGTGTTTGGGAAGTGAATAAATTAGTCTCATGGGTGTAATTTTATTAAATCAACTAAAATTTGCAACGTTCGCTCCTTGGATTTCTGTACTTCTTTTTTTCTGTTTTTATTTTTCTTTCTTTTCATGTTTGGGGGTGGGCGCAAAGAGGGAGTGAGATTATACATTCAACGTTCATTTTAGCGTTTGCAAAACAGCATCCCTTTGCGAAAAAAAAAACATCAGTGACTGCGTGAAAAAGTTCACAATGCAAGAATATACTCGTATGTATGTACGGTACGTACCTAAGGTGTGAGCCATCAGGAGGGTTGAAATAGTTAAATTTGGATTTAACAGAACAGAATATAAATTAAAGTTAAATAATGGAAGAATGTCAAGTGATGGTGTAGGTAGGTATAGGTATGGATGGGGTAGGTAGGGAGATACCTATAATAACTTTGTCGCGCTAAAAGTTAATTTTTTATTAAAAAGGAAAAAAAAGACAGACATTGAGGGTAAGGGAAATTAAATTAGCCCTTAAAATTTATAGAAAAAAGTCCCATAAGAAATCGAAAACAATATTTTATTTGTGTAGGTAGGTACATATATATAATTTAATTTTTTTTTAAGGATAATAATGAAATTACAATGACAACACAGGCAAAAAGGTCGTATATGGTTTTCCTATAGACAGAATTTATCAAGAGGTAAGCAGAAACCAACCAGATTTTAGCCCTAATGATATGGGTCTTCTAAAAAATTATTTTTCCAACTTACAAATATCACTTTTGAATGGCACTGAATTTGGAATATTAAAAGAAAAACATTGCGGTATAATTGTTTTAACCTCAATTTTTGTTCAAAGACAATCTGTTTTATTAAGAAGTACAATGCTCTCATCCAGAGACAACATTAATCGTCAACGGAAAAGCAAAGTGACATAAATCAAAATTTTATTTTAATTTAAAAATCGGCTAGAAATGATTTGCTTTATAAACATTTTGTAAGGTATTGAATACTGATTCTAAAATCAATTATTTTTTACTGCAAGAAATGTAAGCATTTTTAGGCTTGCTGTGAATCTAGCACTTAAGATACCCCCTTATAATGATTCGAAACAGCGCGAGGAACTAGGAAAGGGGGGTAGGATTAGAAAGGAGAAACAGATGCATATTGGTTTTGAATGTCTGCACTTTGTAATGAGTGGGTAATATTGAGCCTGGTAAAGAATTCCACATTCGTGTAGTGCGGCTAAAGAAAGAATCCCTGCACTAAGCAGTACGTCCAAAATTGGGCTCAAGGGTAAACTGATGTGCATTCCTACCATTACGGGTATTATGGTTGAATTGTTTAAGGGGAGGAATGCAACTGGCTATTTCACTAGAACATTGTTTATAAAAATAACGATAAGAAAATGATAGACATGAGACCTTGCGGCGGTGTTCAAGAAAAGTAAAACTCTCGGTAAGAGAACGATCTCCTGACATTTAAAGAGCTCTCTTCTCAATTCTATCCAGAAGACTGAAGTACGTTATTGGGGAACCAGCCCAAATATGAGTTTTGGACAAATAAAATCTTTGTAAATTATAGCCAGATCAGAAGGAATAAAAAACTTCTTGCATCGTCTGATAAAACCTAAACACTTAGCAACATTTTTGACGATGTTGAATATGTGATCACTCCACAACAAGTGCTTTGTGATGCACATACCTAGAACTGAAAGCCGTTCAGTCTCTTTGATGAAAGTACCATCCATGGATCGAAGGAATGTGGGAGGGTTACGCTTTTAAGACAGTAGACAGCATTGAGTTTTCTAAGCATTAAATTCTACACGATTTTTTATTCCCTATTGAGCAATGCTGTCAAGATCAGAATTTAATTAGTTGCCGTTAGTAGCCACTTTTATTATATAGCTACGATTTAGTAGACGTTCAAGCTTTATCACTGACAAATCGAAAAATTCATTTCATCGAGGTGACTTTTAGCATTATCTCTCAATAACCGCTCCCTTTCTTAAAATTTGTTGGATGGCTGAGTCTGAACGATGTCATGAATCATGTTGGATTAAAGGGGCATTGTGGTTTTTGGCTTATTAACGTAAACCCGTGACTTCAGCAAAGTCGAAAAAACTAATGAATTCAAAGCACACGATCTTTGTGTCACAGTTCAAATTATCTTTACATGAAATGACAATGTCTTTGAATCTCTCGTAAAGAACTAGAATGTGGAGTAAGCTGGTCTGCCGCGATTTCATGGTCTTAAAAAAACTAAAGGCCCAAATAAGTTGATAAACGTGTAGATTAATATCACTCTCCGTAGATGATCTGGCTAACGTATTTTTTAAAGAAATATGAGAATATGGACCGAAGGCGATGTAATCCACACCAAACGTATACTTTTTCTGGATATATTGTAAGCTCTTGGATCTTTTGTTGCCAAGGATCTTACAAACAAAGTTATGTTCAGTCTAAAACTGCTCTATAGCCGTTCCAGCAAACACAAATTGTTTAATTTCTTACTTAAGGTGGCGTTAAAGTCCGGGAAAGACCTGTGCCTCTTCAGCTGGCTCGATCCCTAGCTAGCTGTCTCCAGTTTCGTACGCCAAATTGGTTGAGGTCTTCCTCTACTGCGAGGTCCCTCGAGATTGGATTCGAAATCCTTCTGGGCTGGAGCACTGATGTCTATTCACTCTATATGACCCAGCCATGTAAGTAGTTATAATTGTATTCTTTTAACCAGGTCAGTACAGCCCGTAAAGTTCATTGTTGTATCTTTTCCTCCACTCTCCATATTCATGAAGACGGGACCACAAATCCCCGAAAAATTTTCCTCTCGAAGCATCCTAATACGTTCTCATCTTTATTTGACAAGGTACAACTCTCAACGCCATAGATGGTGACTTTAGATGCAGTTGTTGTCTATAGACCTTTATTTTAAGTCAGTTGAGTTTTGTACTCGTTTTGATCCAAATAAATCACTACGGGAAATTCACCAATGTGTAAGCACAACGAGATCAACTTCCATGGATTTTTCTACACTCTCTTCGACAGCGGCTACATCATACAAGGCTGCATAAAATAGATTGGGAAGAACGATTGAGCATTGTGTATTTAAAATTGAAAAGTGCCCTGATCAACGCTACCCGAATAGGATGCCCGTTTTTATAAAAGAGATTTTTCCAATAACATGTCTCATTTTGAAGAGTTTGCTATTTGGGCAATTGTTACTTTTGGTAATCTTCAATAACGCATTAAAAACAAAGTATCCCGATTTTCCAAGAAAAGTGTAATTTCTAGAAGAACTGATACCAATTGACCACGAATATCTTGCGATTTAACACCTTGTGTCTCTTTTTTGGGGCCACGTATGTGGCCAATATTTATGCCAATTCCACAAAAGATAGAATTCGTGAAGTTATTGAGGACATATAGCAACAAATATGCATATTGCTCATAAAATATTTCATTAAAAGGATATTTTACTGACACCGTAACCATTTCGGTCATTTGAGAGACATCGTTTTTCATTGTTAATCGAACCATTTTTACTTGCGACATATAGGAATATGGCAAGTTTTGCATTCGTGCAAAATTTTGTCTGTCTGTCCACGCTCCTACAGTCTAAACCATTGGGTCGATTGAGTTCAAACTTGGAAGTTAAGGTTTTGAGCAGATTCGCGTTAGGCGTTTTTTTCATTTTTTTTTTAAGATCAAAACTAACAGTGGCCCCCATACAATTTTTTTGGTCAAAAAACGAAAATTCAAATTTTCTCAAAAACAAACCGATAGATTTTTTTTTAATTTTCTCTAAAATTTTATGTTTTAACTTGGCTTCTTTTAATAAGAAAAACATATTTTTGTATTGCTCAGGAAAGGTACCGCTCATAGAACCGTTATTTTGTTTTTTAATTTTCTCAGCAACTTATGTACTGATTTCAATAATTTTTTTTGTGAATAAGCTCTTATATTGCTTTAATAATATTTGATTATCAAAAGTGCAATTTTTTTTTGTTTGGATTTTAAAAAAAATATTGAATTTTTTTTTTCAAAATTCTATATCTCAAAAACGGGTTAATATTTTTTTACGAAATTCAAATGTAGAGCGTATATTTACAATCACTAAACAACTGCATCCAAAAAATATTTTTAGAACAAAATTGAAAAATTTTATATATAAAAAATTAATTTAAAAAAAAACCGCTCTAACGATTTTCGAAAAAAAATTTTGAAAAATCAAGGGCTTTTTTATTTATAAAATGGCATTTAAATTTTTGAAGACAAACTTATTTTTCAGGTAAAATTTTGAATCTTAAATTAGTTTTTTTTAAATTATTTTAACTGTATTGAATGTAACCCCCTCCCAAAAAAATTGAAAAATGGAGGTTTTTTCGACAAATCAAATGGCATTTATATCTTTGAAGACAAACTTATTTTAAAGGTATATTTTTAAATCTTATATACATAGATACTTTTTTAAACAGACTCTTTGAATACAGGAGCAAGTTCGTGCGACCCAGTCGTGCATTTTATTTAAAAATGAAATAAACTTTAAATTAATTTTTTTGAAAATAATTTTTTTTTTGTAAAATCATAACTTCGCAAAACCTAAAACATTTCAAGCTGAACTATAGGCCCTGTCAATATGTTGGTACTGCCTTGAAGGGCACTAAAAATATCTTTGGATTTTACTTATGTATATTGATATTATTTTTTCCAAATATAAAAATATAGAAAAATCTTCGATTGAAACATAACAATTAAATCAATATGATGAACTACATATATATAATCGGTATGTATAGTTCATCGAGGTATAACAGCTCAATATCATAAGATCACGTTCAAATTTCATTAAATATATCGTCGAATAGTTTAATTAAATTTCATTAATGCACAGGATGTAAGCATCGCATCGCACATTGTAGTCGAGAAAAAACAATGAAATCCAAATGGATTATCTTTATTGAAAAGGCTTGCTAAAGTTATCCTCGGGTAGCTCTTTTCATTGCTTCTATGGTGATATTCTTTATTGAGCACTACTTCAGCTTTCTTGGCACGTACTTAGGATTCATTCGGATATCTAAACACACATATACAGACACATTTATGCTCCCAAACTCCATATATAAGCAACACATACTTAACTGAATATATATATGGGATCTCCTTTTTTTGTTGTTGATTCTTATTAGAAAAGTTTACATATAGCAAACGGTGCTAGAGTAGCAGGAAGAGACGCGTTATAGCATCTTTTACCAATAATATTTATCTTTTATTTACGTTACATCATAATGGATATCCTTTTTCCCAAAAGCACAGACTACAGGCAAGACACGAAGCCTTCAAAGCGTTTCAAGCACAATAAGTTCAGTATACCTACATAATATATGTATGTATGTATTGGTGGTTCCCAGTTGCTGTTGCTCTGTTGTATAGTTGTAGAGTGAGAGAACAGGGGGGGAAACAGTGTATCGGGAATGATAAAAAGGATGTCGTGTTGAAGATCAACGTGCCTATACAAAAGTTTTGCCAAAGTATTTTTAATATAAGAACGAATGACAAAATGCTATTGCCTCATTTATGATGATAAATGCGTCAAAAAGGACAACCTGCATACAGAGAGATATCGAGGATTCAAGAATCCTGCTATAGGAAAGGTTGTATGTAGATAGACACAGAAGTTATATGTTATATAAGGGTGAATTGAAAGCTGTGCACAGGTTGTCCATATTATTATTTATATTTTCATATTATGCTCGAGATATAATAACATTATTCCGCTGAGATCTATTTTGCTACAAATGCATGCACACTGTTTGCATTTTTAAAGTACGAAGTGGGTTGGACGAGAAAGAAGTTTCCTGTCCCTGCCTTTACATTAATATGTGTTAAACCATAAGGGGCTGACATCTGGTGTTGTTATTATCTAAACATGGAACTGGCGAAAGAAATGAAATTACTTTTACCGATTTGTTAAGGATGATAATATATAAGAAAATCTTATGCAAAATTTATAAATTATATTTCAATAATGAAGGGATCGTTTGAAGAAACTAAAGAAATGCTGTTGATAAACAAAACGCATTTAGAAAACGGACTTAGAATATTAAAAATAGGTTTATAATATTTATCTTTCGAATTTTCAAAGTTTTTTTTTTAGTTCAACACATTTTTGTCGGTTCAAGGAAAATGTGATTTTTGTAAAATAATATTAAGGGATTTAATTGAGAAACTTAAAGTAATTCCTTTTGATGATCCGAAATTAAACAATGAAATATAGAATTCTATTATATAGAAAGGCATTAACTTTTTCCTAATTTTTCACTGACGGACCAACATGTTCAAATCACCAAATGCTAAATACCTCCCCTAAAAAGTCATTTGCGTAAAGCATTGAACTTATAAATTGTAAGATTAATTTAACCATACTAAGAACGAGTCAATATGACTATTTAGTAGTCAATTTTCAGACGATAACCGCGATAGTCAATAGAACAATTTTCGGTTGCCAATTTTGGGATCCGAAATTTTTTTAAAATTTGGTATAGTCAATATTACAACCGTAGTAGCCAATATGATAACTTTGGTTAAAGGAAATTGAAACTACGGTTGTTGTTTTAACTAATGTGGTATAGTCAATACGACAAATGCGGTAGTCAATATGAAAACTGTAGTAGTCAATATGACAACTGCGGTAGTCAATATGTCAACTTTGGTTCAAAGAAATTGAAACTACGGTTGTCGTTTGGACTAATGTGGTAGTCAATACGAAAACTGCGGTAGTCAATACGGCAACTGCGGTAGTCAATACGACAACTGCGGTAGTCAATATGAAATTGCAGTAGTCAATATGACAACTGCGGTAGTCAATATGTCAACTTTGGTTCAAAGAAATTGAAACTACGGTTGTCGTTTGGACTAATGTGGTAGTCAATACGAAAACTGCTGTAGTCAATACGAGAACTGCGGTAGTCAATACGACAACTGCTGTAGTCAATATGAAAACTGCAGTAGTCAATATGACAACTGCGGTAGTCAATATGTCAACTTTGGTTGAAAGAAATTGAAACTACGGTTGTCGTTTGGACTAATGTGGTAGTCAATACGAAAACTGCGGTAGTCAATATGAGAACTGCGGTAGTCAATACGACAACTGCTGTAGTCAATATGAAAACTGCAGTAGTCAATATGACAACCACAGTAGTCAATACGAAAACTGCGGTAGTCAATATGAGAACTGCGGTAGTCAATACGACAACTGCTGTAGTCAATATGAAAACTGCAGTAGTCAATATGACAACCACAGTAGTCAATATGACAACTACTGTAGAAGTAGTCAATTTTTTAAAATAAGGTTGTCATATTGACATGTTTTGGTAGCCAATGCGACAATTTTTCTGTGTAGGTATATGTATTTCATTTACCTAATTTAAAACAAAAACGTTAAATATATAATTTATGTTAACTTCCTCATTTTAAAAAGTAAAGTCTACCACAAAACAATTTTGTCACCATACTTCACTGACTTTTTGAGGAAAAAAGAGTCTTGGTAATTTGTATCTTCTTCATAGCATCCAATACAAAGTTATCTTTAAGCAATGGAAAAAAATTAAAAGGAAACATAATTATTTGCGATTAAAATTCAAATGCTTATTTCCTTGACACTTAAATTGGACAAATAGGCTATTTACAAGAGTCATTTTTCTTTCAAAACAAGAAGAATAAGCAAAAATATATGGAAATTAATCTTGCCAACTTTTGGTAATATTGTCATTTCGATTTTTGTAAATTTCTGCCAGATGTCAACAGCGTTATTCTTTGGTGTATACAACCATTTTGGAAATAATAACATTTTTTGTTCACAAAATATTCGAAGACCAAAATATTTGTTTCCAGTTTTTCTGAATTATAGAAAAGCACTTAGTTGTTTTTTGAATTAATGTCAATTTGGTATCCCGTCAGAATTTATACTAGCGTTATTGGTTGCAGAGATATGTGAAGTCAACCAAAGTTTTCTGTTTTTTAATTGCTATGTACATAATTACTGATTTAATTAGACGTGTGGTATTCATTCTACCAATACTTTTTTCGGAGTTTGTCTTATTGAAAGCTGACATTTGATTTATGCTCAGTGTCTTATCATTTCATTTTATAAAGATTAATTCCTTAACAACATTTGCAAATTGTGCAAATTTACTACCGTATCGGTGTCGTTGGCTTTTGGCATGGCCTCCAAGATCGTTCGATTTAACACCGCTGGACAACTTTGTGTGGGGTAATGTGATGTCGCTTGTCCGTGCATATAAACCCGAGACGTTTATGTAATTACTTGTAACAATAATTTGTTTGAATTCAATATCTACTCCTTTGCCAGATATTGAGATATGGCTGACGAAAATTAATATCCACGTACTAGGAAAAAACAGACATAATTTTTTCCAAAAACCTTTGATTTATGTTTTACAGACTTTGAAACGACGATAAATTTTAAAATTTGTAATTTGACAAATTAGGCCGATTACAATAACTTCCTATTAGAAGTTAAAAATTTGAGTTACAATATTCTTTTTCATATTATTCGCCAACAATGATATTATTTGGTAATATGGCCATGGGCACAAAAAGTTACTTATTCGATGTTCTATAATACAGTTCATGGAAATATTGGAATTTGAGTGGCACGTAACAGATTTGGCTACATTCATATGCTAATTTTTCCGAATTATGAGCAATAGTTACACCAAAATGACAATTCTCTTTTCGTATCCAATTTTTCTCCAAAATGTATCGATACCATACATATTAAATTATACATTTTTATGAACTTTCCTTGCAGACCTAAGCACAGATGTTTGCAAGCGAATGCTTGTGTAGATCTAGTCAAAGGCAGCCTTGAGTTATACGAAGCAAATGAAAAACTTTTTTTTGGTATCAAAAAAAGATTTAGGTACAAAAGAAAAGTTCAAATATGACCCGTTTTGAGAATCCTGTTCGAAAAAGGGTCTGAAATGTACTTAGAATTAACTGAATTGACTGATTTGGATCGTTTCCTATAGACGGCTGATTGGGAACCATAATTTCTACACTTTAGATGACATTACATGCATATCATCATGTTTCTAAGGAAGAAACAAATAGATTATTTCGTGTGCCAGCCATAATTTTCCTCACCAGAAACATAATCAGTTTGTTCTTCAAAATATATTCATTTGTCTTCAGTCTCGTTTGAAATGGCGTCATTTGAAAAAAATCATTCTTTTTAAGAAAATTGCCATACAATGGAAAATCACTAACCTCCTTAATTTTTTGGACATGGTCCTTCCTTTTTTTTTTAGTTTTTTCAAAGGCACAATTTCTTGTTTTTGAAAACCCTTTATTAACAAAAAAAATTACTGAAATTGCTAAAAATATCATGAAGAAAGGAATAAGATATGGCCCCGCTACAAGTCCCAAATGCTGTGATAGCATGAGTCATTAATTTGAACAAAGATAGTCCCTCAGGATTTAACTTCGATATTATAATACCTACCAATAATAATGAAAATTATAAATAAAGCTATGATTAACATAAACTTATTCTGAAAAATATGACCCACCAAGTTTTCCATACAAAATCGCGCAATTGAAGTTCGAAGTGAATAAAAGTAGGTTTTTAAAAAAAGATTATTTAAACTTTATTGTTGTCGATTAACACAAAGTGGTGGTTATAATCCAAATTAACTTTTTTATGTTAAATTGTGAAGTCAAAATTATGTCAACGAAGCTACGATCGATCGTATTTGTTAGCAAAATATTGTTTCATGGAATCTTATTAGGACCAGACCATTGACAAATAAACTCGTTTATATGTTGTCATCACTTTTCTTTTATTATTGCTAGATAAGGATGTTTGAACTTCCGTTTGGGTTGCTGAACTTGAAATAACTCGCATAATCTTAATTTTTGTTTTTGGAGACGATAACAATGTTTTACTTTTCACTTTAAGTAGACCGCGTTGCATTTTTTCCAAAATCTTAATTTGCTGATTCAGTTGAAAAACTATTTTGTTGTTAATTTTAGATTATAGTTTATTTAAAAAAATTAGACTAACCTGGAAAAAACTTTTGCGAAATTCTGATCTTATGTTAATCATGACATTTGTTTCTCCCAAAAACTTTTAAAAACTTACCTAAAGAGTAAGTCTATATTTACACAATTTTCCAAAACAGGTATGAAACGCATTAGAACTGGCATATTTATCCAACGTTGATGATTTTATGTTGTATCGATCCTATTTGCAATATTTAAAAAAATCCCTATAAATTAGAGAGAGTCTTTTAATACCTGAATACAATGGCGGATCCAGGGGGGGGGGGGTCGTAGGGGTCATATATACAAAACAAAATTTGTATTTTACTTTTTTAAACTTTGTTGCTAAAAGTACTACTTTTAACTGAAGACTAGACCAAGAACATAATATGAATCGGATATTCAGCCCTATTCCAAAAACACAACACAAATTCATCAACTTTTGACCAATGGACGATCCAGGGGGGGGGGTCCTGTGAGCCATAAAGCTTATACAGTCAAGCTGTATAAGTAAAGATTAAATCTAAAGATTTGTCAGTAATTTAACGAAATTCACCAAAAAGCGGTTTGCTGTCAAAAACAACTCAAATTTTTGTATTCACTCAATTTAGAATTTGAAAAAAACTTTAGTCATGCTTTATTTTTATTTTCATAAAATTTGTTTCTAAGATAAAGAGCAAATATTCAGGTTCTTAAGAAGAAGCCTTGAATAAGAAATCGTCAATTTAAAAATATGTGTTTTTTTTTAATTTTCTCTAAATTTTGTGTTCTTAATTAGGCTTCTTTTTACAAGAAAAACATATTTTGGTATTGCTCCCAGAAGGGTACCCCTCATAAAACCTTCATTTTGTTAAAATGTTCTCAAAAACTAATGGACCGATTTCAATAATCTTCTTTTTCTGTGCAAGCTCTTGTCGATAATCAAATGATCAAATTGATGATGATTTTTGATGATCAAAAATGTCATTTTTTTTTTATTTTTAAAAAAATATTAATTTTGTTTACAAAACTCGATAGCGAAATTTAAATGCAAAATGTATATCTACATATAAGCACTTTATTTAGTGCTTACCAAAAAGTATTTTTGAGACAAAATTTAAAATGATTTTCGAAAAAAAATAAGTTACATTTTTATAAATCTTAAAATATAGGAAATATTTTTAAACAGACTTTTTGGAAGATATTAGCAAGTTTTAGCGACCCAGTCGTGCATTTTATTTCTTTCAAAATTAATTTTCTGTTGAATACAAAAGATCTTAAAAATTAAATAAATCTACTTTTGAATCGAATTTGCTTTGGATGCTCTAGAACTGAGATTTAAACACGAATTTCAATAATATAAATGTTCCAAAAACAGCAAAAGTTACACTTTTGTAAAACTAATGGCTAATTGAAAAACATAATAAACGTTTCATATTTATTGATATAAAAGCTTTGAATCTCTTGAGATTTGAAGTGAAAAGAGATTCTGAATCGTGGTAATCTGTGAGTACCCCATAAAACGTTTCTTCCCAACTTATTTGTTTACCTTAATTTGTTTTAATTTAATTTTTTAGAGAAATTATGTACTTAAATGCACCTATGTTCATATGTATATCTTAAATTCAAGAACCAAGCATTTTTCTCTCTACAATTTTTAAGTTTTGTTGACTTCTTTAAGGTCAAAATACGATTAAGCAGACTGATATAGCGATAGTAATAATAGACTCCCGAAAATTGAGTCCGAAAAAATTACGTCAAAAAAAGCCCGACAGTTTTTTATATCAGATCGTCTCTCTTGAATTTTTGTAGCGTTCTTTGCATTAATAGAAATGGAAACAATAAAAGATTTTATTTTTCGAAAAAAGCTACGTTTCAAAACAATTTCTTACATTTCTGCGTGAAATGCACCAAAAACCCTCTAAACTATTGTGTTTTAGCTCTTCAATATGGCATATTTAGAAAACTGTTGGAATCTTGGAATGCTTTCATATGTAGGGAGTCATCCAAATTAAATAGTTAGATTATATCCTGGTGGACAACAGTGTTCTAAAATAATTTGATAACTAAAGTTGCCACTTTAGCATTTGAAATATGTAAATGTTAAAAGGTTCAGATACACATTATGTTATTTAAATTTTGTTAGCCTTCTTTACAAAACATTAAAGGACATTTTTAAGCGGTGAGTAAAAACTCATCTAAGTGTGTGACCCCCCCTCCCCCTCATTCAAAGTCTGGATCCGCCATTGCCTCAATACATGTTTTTATTATCAAATACTGAACGTAACACTTTAAAATAATTTAAATACAAAAATATATATTTTATTGATTTTCTCATATTACCTACACCTTTGAGTAATAGGTATGGGCTTTCTTGAAGCAATCCTCAATATAATCAATATTTTGTACATTATACAATTAAATTAATGTCAAAATTGAAAACATCACATATGGCACTCCCATTACTAATATATTGTTTATAGGCAGGAAAATACCGACCTATACCTGTGCCCTTCAAATTAAAAAAAAAAGTGAACAACCATTAATTTTAAAGAGCGTCATGAGTTTGAAGTTGAAAGAAAAAAGATAAATGCCATTTTGCCATTTTTCCTTATATGCAAGATATCGCATCAACAGAACATAATAAGCATCATCATATTCCTGTGTTGATATGACATTAAACAATAAGGAAGCCACTCAAACAGATGTCATATAAACGTCTGTTCTCTTATTGTTGACTTTCTTTTTTTCCCTTCTTTTTTTATCCTGCAAAATATCCTTATGGCGATTAAAAAACAAAATTAATATTTTTTTTTAAATTTTAAATAGAATCCAGAAGCCCTTTTGCACATAACAAAGCATCATAACGAAACAAACATGTAGGTATATGTATATACATAAAATTCGTACCTAAACATTCCGCCTTTCACTTTTTTACCTTCACAAAATAACCCCGGCCACCGGAACATATTGAAATAGCTCGTAAAAATAAAATGAGAAAGGATGACACTTTTTTGATAGCTATGTGACTACGAATCCGATTGACGATGACGACGACATTCCTTCCATATTCGTTTTGGTGAAATGAAAAAATAGCCAAATCGTTTATTTCTCTATCTTTCCTTCCCTGTTCCCTGCTCCCTCGGTTCGGCTCGAATTCAAAAATAACAATTTCTAAATTACATTTATTACTGTAAACATCTATAAAACTGTCATCTGGCCATCGACTTTGGGTCCATAACTGTCTCGGTTTGATTTGAAATTATTAAAAAAAAAAGAAATGTAAAATTAAACAGATCTCAGAAACATGGAAGCACACAGTTATGTTATGTTGTCTTGTGTTTATTGTCAGAGAGAGGATACATATATACCAGCGTATATTTATATACATTTTCGAGTAACCAAGCCCCGCTTTTGTTTTGGTTTTGCTAATAATAAAAATAAATAAAAACATAACCTCTCAACAGGAACAAAAATCTTCAATTTAAAAGTTAATCCTAGTTGCGTTCGCGTTCATGGCACTCAGCCAAGTTTAATCGAATTTGGCCATCGGCAGGATGCGGAGACACACTGCACAAACAACAATTTAAGTTACATCGTCCGAGAAGCAATTACATTGCATAAGTTATGGTTTAAAAATACCGTTGCAAATATGGCGCTGGCGATGTCAAAAAGCACTGAACGATTTCAATGTGCGGCTGTGTCTTAATTTTTGTGGCATGATGGGGTAGTCAAGGGCTTGTTGTTATTGTTATTGTGTCGGGTCTTTTGGAACATGGCTGTTTTAGAATAGTAGTAGCCTCACTACAAGGCCCCAAATCACAAAATTCCTTTTGCAATGGTCAGGAAATTGTTAAAAATTGGGTGGTGCAACAGCCCGTTGAGAACTAGGGCCTAGTGACTTACAACTCTGAACCATTTTAGTGTGCGAGTACTGTTGTCAGGGATGGAGGGGACCTACAGTTTTTTTTTAAGCCGAATCCGAACGACTAATTTGAAAAAGTACTTTTCATGATATAAGAATTACTCTTGGAGAATTTGTCAATTCCTCGCAAGAGGCCGTACCCGTGCAAAAAAATTTAGATGGCATAGGCAGGGATCGAACACAAGACCTCTGGCATGACAGTCCAACGCACTAACCATCATGCCAGGGGACTACGGTCAGGAAATTGTTGGGACTTCAAAATGTTCAGATGCCTTGTGAAAGCGTGTATCGTTACTTTTTTAGTAATGGCGTAGTTTAAGCTTTTGAATTGTAATTGACGACAACACTTTTAGGTCTTCATTTTCGTTTTCAGACTCAAAACCCTCCTTTTCGGATGTGGAACTGCAACGACAAAATATGATAAAACTTATTAAATTCCAACCTACACAACATTGTACAATGGGGAATAAGAAACCGTGTGGAATTTAATGCTTCGAAAACCCAATGCTGTCTTGTATCATTAAGGCGAGATATACCTACCTTCCTTGCCATTATCTATAAGTGACACTTGCATCAACGAAACTAAAAACCTCGATACCCTAGGAGTGTGCATCAGCAACCACCTTTTGTGGAGCGATCACATACGCGATGTCGCCAAAAATTCCGCAAGATGTCTAGGATTTTTGAGACTTTGTAAGACATTTTTCCCTCAGTTTTCTCTGACTACAATCTACAAAACTTATAAACGTCCAAAACTTGAATATAACTCCCATCTCTGGGCTGATGCTCCAGTATATTATTTAAAGCTCTTGGACAGTATTCAAAGAAGATTTTTCAAAATGATTTGTGACATTAACATCATCAACTCGATTACGTCACTGGAACATTTTTGTAAAGTTTATTACCGTTATTTTAACGGACTATGCTCTAGTGAAATAGCGCTTCTAGTAATGCCCTTCAGTTTGGTGTTTTTATTTGCTATGATAATTTATCAAAAATATAGGGAGCGGCGAGTTATACATAGTTCTATCAAAACATAATTACCTAGTTGAAATTTGGTCGAACTGTTTTAAGGATAGATTTGCAATGAATCGGACTGGTGCCGTCGCGGTGAAACGGACATCCGATTCAATGCGTCAGTAGCTGTACGATTCATTACTCCTGCATGAAGTTTGTTATTATTTATTTATTCCTAGCCATTAGATGCCGCCAAAAAAGAGGATTCGTCCAGAAAAAGCCCCAATAGAGTCTACTGTGGAAGGAGTACTAAAAAAAGGACAGTCAATTCGTTCAGTTGCATCAGGGTCTTCAACTACGTTTACTCATCCAAATATTGGAAATAAAAGAATTTTTATCCATGAACAAGAGCAACAACTGGCAGATTACGAGTATTTGAAAAGATCTTCCAAGATGTGCTATGGACTAACTACAACCAAGGTGAAAGAGTTTGCTTATCAATTTGCAGCTGCATATCATGTAGCACCCGAAAAGTTGATTGAGCAAAAAAGGCCACAAAGGAGCGGTTTCGTGGGTACATGAAAAGAAATCCGTCATTATCAGTACGCAAACCTGAAAATACTTTTCTATCTGTGAGTAAGTTTTACGAAAGTCTTGCAATCATATTAAATAAAAAGAAAATTGACCCACATATGATATGGAACCTTGACGAAACTGGATGTTCAACAGTGACAGAGGGTGCAATCAAGTTGGACATCAGGTGACGTCGGCAGAGAGAGGACAGTTAGTCACAATGCTTGGATTCATTAATGCTTCTGGTGGCACCGTTCCTCCTGTATTTACATAAGTTTCCTAGAGTCCATTTCAAGGAATTTATGTTACAAGGTGGTCCAAAAGAGTCACTGGGTCTAGCCCTATGTCACTGAAGAAACCCCTTGTTTATTACTATGTGACAACCATTCTAGCCACATAACAATTAACATTGTCACGTTGGCTAGAGATAATCATATAACAATTTTAACGTTTCCACCTCACTGCAGCCATCGCCTCCAGCCGCTGGATGTTTCTGTTTATGGACCTTTTAAAGCTCGATATAAGGAGGCAATGAATGCATGGATGTTATCTAATCCCGGGAAAACAGTTTCCATTTTTGAGGTAGCTCAATTTGCAAACACCGCGTATATTCCTGCATTTTCTATGGAAAACTATATTTCGGGGTTTCAGAAAATTGGTGTATGTACGAGGTGTGTTCAAAAAGTACCCGGAACTTTTAAATTCCGCGTTTACTTTGTCTGTGGTAGTTGCTAAGGTTCGACGTGTTTTTATGAGCTCGGCGATTTTTGTTGAAACTGCTGAATTTTGACCAAAAAAAACAATCGCATGAACATCGCTCAAGAGCTCTTAAATGACATCAACGACGATCCAAGTTTGCTTGAAAGGGTCATAACTGGTTATGAAACATGGGTGTACGGTTATGATGTCGAAACCAAAGCACAATCGTCCACCTGAAAGCATCCAACGTCAAGAACGAAAAAAGCACCGCAAGTTCGATCAAATGTGAAGGTTTTGCTTACTGTTTTCTTCGATTATAATGGCATAGTGCATCAAGAGTTCTTACCACAAGGTCGTACGGTTAATAAGGAGTATTACCTTGAAGTTATGCGACGTTTGCGTGAAGCAATCCGAAAAGAACGCTCAGATTTATGGAAAAACAGTTCATGGCTTTTGCACCACGATAACGCACTTGCTCACTCGTCGTTGCTTGTTCGTAATTTTTTGGCCAAAAACAATACCGTAGTCATGCCCCAACCTCTATATTCACCAGATATGGCTCCGTGTGACTTTTTCCTGTTTCCAAAGTTGAAGAGACCCATGAAAGGACGGCGTTTTTCCTCGATTGAAGAAATAAAGGCAAAATCGCTGAGAATGCTCAAGGACATATCAAAAAGTGAATTTCAAGAGTCCTTCCAAGATTGGAAAAAATGCTGACATAAGTGTATTATATCTGGGGGGGACTACTTTGAAGGGTACCAAAACGAAAATTCCGGGTACTTTTTGAACACACCTCGTACATCCATTTAATAGAAATACGTTCACTGAAGATAATTTCTTGAAATACCTTGTCACTGACAGACCTATACCTGAGCTCCATAATGCTGAAGTATCAACTGATAATTCTCCTGGAATAATTGCAGAATTTCCGTTTACCAGCCATGACCCCACAACCTCTGCTGCCATCTCGTCTTGCTCCGCTCCACAAATAACAGGGTCAGAATCCCAAAGGCGTTGCCTAGATAAAAAACTCAGAGCCGATCCAGGAAGATGAAGAGCATGATTATAACCGACACGCCTAATTGAAATTCATTCAGCTAAAAAGGAAGTAAATAAAAAGATTATCAAGATGAAAACTTCTGAAAACATTAAAAAGCTCGTACAATAAACTTTAGAGTCGTCGGATACAGATTTTTCACTCCGAGAATCAGATGATTCTACTGAATCTACACATAATCTACCATCTACATCTGCATCTCGTGCTAAAGCCTAGTACATACTTCCTCGTGAAGTGAACGTTCGCCAGTGGAGAAAGTGAACTTTTGAAATTGCTCACTGGTACACACTTGTGAATACACGTTGTGAACATTTGTATTCTATTTCATATAAATGCATTTTAACTTTTTTTTTAAAACCACACGCAAAGCAGCCACAAACTTTAAATGAGGAATCAGTATCAGTATTCAGTACAAATTGAAAACTGTCCTTTTTTTTGTAACCAAATGTCAAAGCTTCACCAACAGTTCCCGTACATTTTGCACGTGAATTGCCCGTGAACGAAAACTCTCCACTTTGTTCTCCACTCAGCTTCACGAGCACGTTCACGGGTGAACCAAAAATCGAAATTTGTATGGGTTCACGAGATGGTTCACAAGTATGTACTAGGCTTAAGGGCGAACGCAAGACCCAAAATACCGCAAAAAAAAAAGAACTATTGTGTTGTTTGTAAGAAGGCTTATTTATGCAGCAATGTTGACTGGCTAATGTGTGCTATTTGTAAAAATAACATGAGGCTTGAAGGGTATGAAGAATTATTTTTGTAATAATTGCAACTAATGCATCGGTTACGGAAAGCTATATGTATTATCACCAAATTGAAATTAAGACTAAGAAGTTTAGAGTCTAATTATTTTATGATGTTTTTTTTTGTTTATTATTATTATTATTGTTATCTTATTATAGTTATTTTTATTACTTTGTTTTGTTTTTTGATCTCACTTTATGTTGTCCTAAAATGTTTGAATTATTTAAACAAAAGTTATTGCAAACATTGCATACCTAATCATATCGCTCATAGTAAGCCATTGGTTACTAGTCCGTTTCAAGACACCCATTGTCCTATTCAATGCTACCTGTGTTATGAAAAGGACATAAGTAACTTATAATAAAAAATAATATTTCTTATACAAAAATTAATTTTTAGAAAATATGAAGTATGAATTTATTATACCATATTATATCCGAAATCATTAGGACAGTTCACGAGTTTCTAACTACAGTATGTAATATTACTACAAAGAAAAACGTCCGTTTTATAAAAACCTGCATTGGTTACGAAATAAATTTCAGGCTAAATTTCCTCTGCAGCTGGCCCTGGCTCTTAAAATATTGAATGCAAAACAAAATATTTCGTAAGATATGAATGTTGCGAGGGGGTTGTTTTTAAATTTTGTTAATTGTCCTTTTTGAGCTTATATAAAAAATGCACAGACATGCATGCATGTTAATTTTGTTTTTTGTTTTGTTTTATAAGTAAGAATTGTGTTCTGGCTTAATGCCCATGGTTAAATTAATATGCCACATAATATAGCATATAAATATGTTGGTTGAACTTCTGTTTTTACATACATGTAACGTGCGTATGTATAGGTACATCTCAAACGGACGTGTAATATGTACCACATACTCGTAACTGCAAGGATCCGAATATATTAAGCTTTCCCACATCCTTTTTGAGTATGTACATTGTACATTGTTTAATGTAAAAAGGATATGGGGGATGATCTGAATGGACCAATGTTTTGTATGTGCCATGTTGCTTTGTGTGCATGAATGATGAAACAAATTAAATAGGAGTAGGTATTTGTTGGACCGTGAAATTGCACCTTTGCATGGAGTTTTAAATTATACGAAAACAAAAAACAAAAAACATCACAAAGACGAAAATCATTTATTTAAATTTTTTGAATTCACTTTTTTTTCCTAAGTTTAAAATATTGAGACAGGGTGAAAATTCAACATCCTGATTTAGAGGAAAATCAGAATACTCGTAAAGGACTGATTTCAAATTATGTTTTTGCTTTTTTTGTACCTAAGTAACAGTAAGTATAAAGTATAAAGGTTTTTTTATGAATGAGGCATACAAAACAAAAAGATAAAGACTCTCTCTCGCGAGACTTTAATTTATGGAGTCTGTAATCAGAAACACTTTATGGTGGTGTTTTTTATTATTAATCTTAGTTTTTTTTTCTTGTTTGATGTAACAAAGTCGGCCCTTAAATAAAATTTAAAATAAGCAGAACAAACTAAATAGGAAATTATGTTCTGTTTGAGGATATCTTGGCATTTAAATAATCTTGAGACATTTTAAAAACAATGCAATGAATTGCCTCATTATACTCTTTTTATGCACATATTCATAAACGAATACAAGTAACGGGATATCCATTTTGCGGTTTCAAAAGTATAGGGCTGGAATTCGACATCTGTCAAACTAATTTAAACCAATTTTTCTTTTTTATATCAAAGTCTGATATTTACGAAAATGGATCGCATAACTATCGCCCAACGTATTCAATTTGTTAAAACCTACTACAAAAATTGTGATTTTTCCACAGCCAAATATCGTGCTTTAAGAGTAGATTATAATTTACACAATGGTGCAACTACGCAATTAGAATATTTGTGAAGACATTTGAAGAAACTGGACTGGTTACAGATATTGTAAGACCTGTGCATCATTGTTTCGCTCGTACCACTGAAAATATCGCTTCTGTAAGTGAAAGTGTTGCTGAAGGCCCGAATGTGTTGATTCCTCGTCGTTCTCAGGAATAAGGACTGTCTTACGGCACATTATAGCGGATTTTGCATTTAGATCTACACCTAGTTCTAGTTCCAAATAAAGTCCAGCTCACACAACAACTGAATCCAGCTGACAATTCACAACCTCGGAGATACGTTGAATGGGTGCTTGAACAACAGGCGGTGGACGGTGATTTTTTGAACAAATAGTGGGTATGTTAATAAACAAAGTTGTCGTATTTTGGGTTCTGAGAATCCTCAAGTAATTGAAGAGAGGCCATTACATCCACAAAAAGTCACTGTTTGGTGCGCTCTTTGGTCCGGAGGTGTGATTGGACCTTAATTCTTCGAAAAGTACAATGGAACGACTGTCACCGTCAATTCGGAGCGTTATGGTCTTATGATAATCGACTTTATTTTACCTGCTATAAAAGAATACAACCTGAAGATAACTTAGTTTCAACAAAACGATGCCAAATGCCACACAACTCCAGCGAATATGGCTTTATTGCAAGAGACATTTCCTGGCGGCGTAGTTTCTCGTCATGACGATATCAACTGGCCACCAAGATCATTCGATTTGACACTTTTTTTTGTTGGGCTACGCGAAAGACGGTGTTTATGCAGATAAACCCTCAACTCTTGAGCAGTTAAAAACTAACATTCGTCAAGTTATGGCTGAGATTCCGATATATGTGTTTTATAAACGTTTACTTTTGAAACCGCAAAATGGATAACCCTGTATTTATTAGGATTATTGAATCGTTATAGTATACCTGTGGACTAATAGTGCGTAGGACTGTCCTTGTTAATAACGAAGATTGAGCTGCAGCTCATCTTCAACTCAATAAAAAACAACATGTCAAGTCGATAGGTCGATGGAATATCCGAAACAATTACGTCACTCAAACAACGCCGCAATGTTTGATGCCTTTCGTTGTTCTAGCGATATTTTTATAAACAATGTTCTGCCGAATCAGCCAGTTGCATTCCCCCCCCCCCTCAAACAATTCAGCCGTAATACTCGTACTTCAAGGAATATCAGTTTAACCTTGAGCTTAATTTCGGACGTACTGATGTTAAGTATAGAGATTCTTTGTTTAATCCTTTCGGGACGGGAGTGGTACGTTTACATATAAATATTCTTTGTTCTGTCCCACTCTCGTACTGAAAGGGTTAACCGCACATCGAGAATGTGGAATGCTTAACCCAGCTCTGTTTTTCCATATCATTTTGATATTCAAAACTTTAAGTCTAATATGCATCGGTATCTCCTCTTTAATCCTTCCCTAATTTATTAAATCTCGCACTGTGTTTAAACTTTAAACATGTTAAGGATATTAATAACCCCTTGAGTGCCCGTTAATTATTAAAAAAAAATCGACGTTGTGCTAAGACATTTGCCGATGGAGGCAATTAAAATTTATACCACACTCTTCAATAATGCACTGAATAATGCATATTATCCAGTTCACCGCTGTGATTCATCTTCGCCTGAAAAAGGGAAAGGACAACTCCAACCCGTCAAATCTTCGGTCGATAAGTCTTCTTCCGAACATTAGCAAAGTTTAAGAGAAGATCATCAATAGAGTTTTGACTAAGTGGGCTGCGGACAGTAAAATAATTCCGGATAAACAGTTCGGGTTCATATTATTAGAGGGCCTTGCTGCTTAACGCTAGAAAGTTTGTTGTGTTCAACAGAGAGCGGTGACTACGCCGATTCTCTTCAACATTTACACCAGCCATCTGATATAGGTACTCTAACAAAGGCAATTGCATACGCCGACGATCTAATTGTGTTTAGAACGGCTTGAAAGGTTGAGGTTATTAGAATTCTTGATTTCGACAAAACTCAGCAATATTGCAACGACTGGAAACTGAAAATAAACATCCAGAAGTCGGAGACAATTCGTTTTCGGACTCCGTTGGCTAGGGCTGATCTCAACGGTCAACGATAAATGAGCAAAAGTTTAGTGAAGTACCTTGGGATCTGGTTTAAACAGTATTTTCATTTCGACAGAAATATAAATAATGCTCTGACCATGGCCAGAGAAGCCATTGAAGTAAAATTAATAAGCTATATGGCCCTCATACGACCGATTATTGTTTATGGTTGTCCTGTGAGATTCAACGTTGCCCCTTCACAGTTTACGAACACTGTTACCGGCTTACATCGAACAACAGAATCTTCTTATGTTCATTTCTATTCAACGACGTCTAATACAATAAGGCTTGAATCAACAGAATTAAAAATTTCGTGATAAAGCCCGTTAGATTTCACATTACGAGAGCTATGTCTTAGACCAACAATTTAATTTTCGGAGCGTTTTATCCGAACAATGAGTATTTTGAAAGTGCATGCTTGAGGGGCTTCATTCCACCAGAGGCATTCCCCTTTTTAGATAGATGCTATCTGATACAGGAGAGATTCTCAGTTCGCTAATCTACCACGTTAGACGAAGAACTGTGGATAGGCGACTTCTTTTCAGACGATTTTAAACCCCTCTAAAACTTAGATTTTGGCAACCCACAAATTATTTCCACACCACATTTTTTAACACTATAAATAATAAATAGGTCAAGTAATAAGTTTGTACCAATATAAGAAACTCTTTATCACGAAATTTAGACAAACATGTAATTTATTCCGGTTTTTCCATCACCCTGTCCCAAAATAATTACTGTTTTTAATGTTTTTGGCATTTTAAAATAACCAAATATATATTCAAAATTATTTGTTTTTATTTTTATTGAGTGTAACACCATCTTCGTGCTAATTAAAATGAGTAGAACTTTCAATTTGAGCTAATTTGTTATTGAATTCATACCTTTTTAAAAAGTTAAAAAAAAACACGTTTATCAGATAATCACCAATATTAAGTAGGACACGTTTTCGTCTGCATACAACTTTAAAAATTGACGTTCAAATCTGATTTCGATTTGAATTGTTAATTTTTCATTAATTATTAATTAACTTTCAGAATTTTACTAAAACGGCACTCAAAAACTGTAATAATTCGGAATAACCAAGTTACTAAATTCTGGAGGGCTAACATGGCCTACCAGCATTTTAAGTTTGGACCATTTTCTACGGGACACACTGTATAAAACATTAATACCACCCACCTATCTTCCTTAAGCTTTTTACAAATGCATGTCTTCTTATTGAGCGATTGAGTCTCAAAAATTTTAAGAGCAATTATAGGCATAATAAACACTTAACTTTGTTTCTTGATTCAAATCGGTGGAGCATATGTTTATAATTTTCTCATTTGATATTTTAAAAGATTTCTTTTTCTTTCAATTTTTCATTAATCTTATCTTAGATTAACCATCGAACTAAGTATAGCCATTAGCAGTAGTCTTATAGACAGGTAGCAAGAATATTAAAAGTAAAATTTCTTTAGATATTATAATTAATTCCCAACAGGGGTCCATCCCAAAGTAAGTATGTATATAATTTGATCGATAACAAAAAATGATATCATCTTAAGCATAACAGGTTCGAATCTTAACTTCTTCTTATTACAGCATAGGTAAGGCATATCTACTTAATTGAAAAATGTTAAGCTCATTTTAATTCTATTCCCGCAAATAGTACCATAACGATAAGCTATCAAATAAAAAGTGATTATAATATCTTTGTTAATACATTTATTCTTTTCTTTTGAAGTCCTTCTATTTTATTAAACGTATATGTATCTACCACTTGATTTGATAGTAGGTTAGTATAGTATCTATCTTTGAACCTACTGTGTATATATAGGTAAAGAGCAATAGTGTCAAGTGTTATAATCTTTCACCACAATGTATAGAAACAACATATCTTCTCAACAAATCCAGTTATTATACACTTTTTAAATTCAATATAAATGTTTATAAAAATGTATATTTCAGTTTGAGTAAAGAGACTCAAATGCCTTCAATAACAACAACAACAAAAACAAAATCAACAACAACAAATAAATGAAGTGAAAATTAAAAAGATGCACCGCCTCACATAAATAAAACTATCTTCCATCTTGTTCTCATTTCGTTCAAAGATAAAACACAGAAAGCCCATTAAAAGTGTGGATATGGGTGCCTTGAAAATCAACAATCCAAAATAAAAAAGTCAAGAAGACACAACAACAAAATCAAAAAGATTTACCTATACCTACCTTTGCTATAGAGATGCCCATCAGCAACAATAAGGAATCTTCTTCTTAAGGGAAAAAAGGAGGTGCATTTTGAGAAGGCTCCTATAGCGAGACACGTCGAGAGGATCTCTTGAACGCATATTGTGAGGTTCTTATTAAGGTTTCCTCTGTGATACCCATTGTTCGACAAGATACAGCCTCTCACGTGGTTATTTATATCGCAAGATTAATATTCATGTGATAACATATACAACACACAAAAAAAAAGTATCTATATACGGCAGATATGTCGGCTTTAGCTTACCTGGTGGATAATATATCTTTTTTGTGTGGCATGGGGTTTTCGGATATACATTTCAGACATCACACAAAAAACTAAAAACAGGAATCAAACAAGAGAATCTCTTGCCATACCTTAACTATAGGTATATATAAATGTGAGGGCCTGCCGCGTAATCTCCCTCTGGAGCACTCTTTTCTTACCTTGTGATTTTTGTTTTGTATTTTTTATTTAAAGTTGGAGTTCAGTGGTGGCGGTTTAAGGCAGCGGCGGTGACCTGGCCATCAGGTAAAGTTGAAATATATTAAGAAAAAAATATATATCAACCTCCATCTTTGTTGGAAAACGAATGTGGCAGTGTCCAAAGAGAAATTTATAGCACGTTTCTTGTTGTGGGTCTTTAGTCATGGTGATGTGGTTTCTTGTTTTGAAGTTCATATCCCGCGCTTTTTAGGGATACCATACCACAATGATGGGAAGTGTACAAAGTTCTTAAAATTTTACGGTCTTATTATTCGTTACTTCCATCTTGTTCTTAAGAGGTAGTAATAAGTAATTCTCTAACAATTTGAACTTCGAGTTGATAAAGTTTTTTATCCTTCTTGAAAGACCTCATTTTGAAACATGTGAATTGTTAACATTAGCAAAATTCAAAACTTAAATTAATAACCAACAGACACTTATCACTGACCCTTTATTCTGCTTCTTAACTTCGTTTTTAACCAATCAAATTTAAATTAAGAACATTTTTAGTATTAGCAAATGACAAGTTGTCATTTTGAAGGTGATTCTTCCATTTTTGTCATAAGTCTTATATTGCAGAGCATCGCTTAACATTTTTGTTATAATATTTTCATGCGGATTAGTAAAATTTCCTTCCTTTTTTTTTTTGAAGTTAACGATTGAAAACTGTAAAAAGTTTTTTTTTAACATAAAAGTTATTACTTCAAGAATACAAAATGGAAGACCTTGATATCGTTATATTTTTCACATTTGAATATTTTTATTTTTTTTTTAGAGTTTTGGTAACCCTATTATGAGTATTTCAATTCCATGAAATCTTATAACTTTGAATCGATGATTGCATCTTCTTAAAACAAACCAGACAAATAATTAAAAACTTTATTTTTTTTTTATTTTGTCTTTTAAAGGTTCTCAGAGTTAAAATAATTTGCAGCTACATTCATCTTTTTGGAACAAAAGTACATAAATGTGTTGAATTTTAATTACAATATTCACGAAGCTAATTAGTTTTTATTTTCGAGTTGCAGATGACTAGGTTAACTTTACAAGGAGGTGGAATGGATACACTAAATATGAACTAACGGTTATGAGCCGTGAGTTTGAACAATATGAATAATTAAAGTAAGACTTCTGGAATAGAATCAGAGTTTAGTATTTATTGCGTTCCATGTTATTCTGGTAAATTATCGTTTTTATTAGTGTCGGGAGTTTTTTTAAGGTCTTAGAACTTAAATGACAAGTTTGCTGTCTTGTTGGAACAAAATTTTGTTGTTGTTCAGTTTATACATTTTTGGCAGCTTGGATGCATAGCGATCATCGCCGTAACTTCAAGTTCTTCCTCAATTCAAAAAAAATACTTAAGAAATATCATACCAGTCTATAAACCGGACCAACCAGTTCTATTAGATTTAACGGTTATTCGCTAAAAGCTTATTAACGAAACTTGTAATTAAATTCATCACTTCACTAACGTTTTGGATTGTGGCGTTTTCTTTTAAAACGCGATGTTCGGGAATGGAACAAACAAACACTTTACTTGCAAAGATGGTTCATCTCATAGTTTTAAGTTCTTCTGATTGTCGTTGTTGCTTTTGCGTAATTTTTTAGCGCACAAGAGGTTAATTTTAGACAACACTTTTTCTTAATTGTCTCCAAATTCTTCAGCCTTATCGTATTGAGAATCCCACTTCTGACACCAATGTTGCGAAATAGCGGATCTCGGCCTTTTCAACGAAGGGGTGGCTTGATAAACAAAGATTTAACATTTAACACACGAGACTCACTTAATGACTGACTTTATTAGAGTGCCTCGGGCCTTTACCAACATTAAAGAGAGGAAATATAGGCATGTGCTGGTTCTGATGATCACTCGTTGCAATGGCTCTATGGTCACATAAAGTTGTAGATTTCCTTGTGTTTTTCTTTGGGGCCAGGTCTTTGCCGCGCAAGTAAAGGGTTATTTTGTTGCTATTATCTTTTTGGCAACACTGGTTTAAACAGCTGACGCACGTATTGTGTTTTGTTTTACTGTCAAACATCTTCAATTTAGTCTATAATTTAACAATGAATCATCTTACAAAAAAACAATGCTTGCAAATTATTGATCAATTATTATCAAAAGCGTGCTCTGTTCATCGCGTGTTTCTTCCATTTTATGGTCAGTTTAATCGACCCACTGAAACGGATATTCGGGCTATTGTGCCTAAATTTCGCACCAAATTTACACTGTTGGACATTAAACCACCAACACGCTTACGTAGAGTGCGAACTGAAGAAAATATCGCAGCTGTATCGGCCAGTATTAATGATGACCATCAATTATCGATTCGTCGCCGTTCGCAGCAATTGGGCCTCTTGTACTCAACAACGTGGAAAATTTTGCGGAAGGATTTAGGTGTGATGCCTTTCAAAATATAGCTGGTGGAAGAATTGAAGCCGAACGACCTACTGCAACGTAAAATTTTTGGTGAATGGGCTCTTGGAAAGTTGGCCGAAGATCCACTTTTTTACCGAAAAATTGTGTTCAGCGACGAAGCTCATTTTTGTCTCAATGGTCTACGTAAATAAGCAGAATTGTCGATTTTCGAGTGAATATCAGCCAGAAGCATTGCAAGAGCTACCAATGCATCCACAAAAAGTCACAGTTTGGTGCGGTTTATGGGCTGGTGGCATCATTGGACCGTACTTCTTCAAAGATGATGCTAATCGTAACGTAACTGTGAATGTGGTGCCGTGAGATGATATCCAACTTTTTTTTGCCCAAAACGCAAGAGCTTGACTTGCATGACATGTGGTTTCAACAAGACGGTGCCACATGCCACACAGCACGCTCAACAACGGACTTATTGAGAGGCGAGTTCGGTGAACATTTTATTTCAAGTTCGGTACCGGTCAATTGGCCGCCTAGATCGTGCGATTTAACGTCTTTAGACTATTTTTTGTGGAGCTATGTTAAAGCTCATGTCTATACAGACAATCCCGCTTCAATTGACGCATTGGAAGACAATATTGAAGCATTTATTCGTGAGATACCGGCCGAAATGTTGGAAAGAGTATGCCAAAATTGAACTAAGCAAATGGACCATTTGAGACGCAGTCAAGGTCAACATTTGCATAAAATTATCTTCAAATATTAAATTATATGGACCGTACTATCAATTCAAATAAAGATTTCATGCATTTTTCTGAATTGTATGTTTTTTTTTTTGAAAAACTTTTGTATAGCTTTTAAAAAATCACCCTTTATAACACTGAGAACAATAGCGTTCAACGTCTTTTCTTGTTCCCACCCAGTTAAATCTGGACCTAATTTTCGAAAATGTTTTGTTTGAACCGAAGTGGCCTCCACACAATTTGGAAGCGTTGTTTTGGCCTTAAACGATTCATGATAAATCGTTTAGCATTCTCAAGGGTTGGTTTCAAAATACGGTATGGATCGAAATGCTGTATTTAAAATAATGTAAATGTCAACATTCTGTATTTCAAAATACTGGTTGGCCTCAAATTCGTTATTTTTAAATGCTGTTAATATAAGTATGAAAGAAAAAGAAAAGAAGAATCGTTTTGATAATTGTAAAAAGTTAGCACTTTTTTCTTCAACCCAAATGTGCGCGCCACCTGATCTGCGGTCTTCCTCTACTGCGCTGTCCTGTGGGTGTGGATTCGAAGACTTTCCGGGCCGGAGCATTTGTTTCCATGCGCTCTACGTGACCCAGCCATCTTAGTCTTTGGACTTTTACCCTTCTGGCTAATTCTATGTCGCTTAACAGCTTGTCGTTTCATCTTCTTCTCCAATCCCCTTATATGCATACGGGACCGTAGATCACACCAAGAACTTTTCTCTTGAAACGACCCAAGGTGCTTTTATCCCCTTTTGTCATAGTCCATGCTTCTGCACCGTATAGCAAGACGGGGTATGATGAGGGTCTTATATAGGGCTTTGCTACTCAATTGCTTTCTTAGCCGAAAGAAACAGCGGTTAGCAAGAGTTATTCTTCATTTGATCTCAGAGCTGGTGTTGTTTTCTGTATTCATAGCGGAGCCTAGGTAGACGAAGTCTACCTTAAAGTAACGTCTGTTGATGGTGACGTTCGGACCGATACGTTGGTGTTCTAGGCCCTTTCTTGATGACAACATGTACTTTGTTTTGCCTCATTAACCGTTAAACCCATTTTTACCGCCTCTGCTCAACCTCAATACTCACAAAAGCCCCATTGACATCACGCTGAGTTCTTCCGATTAGTGCCTCTAGTGTTGACGTGGGAGCTTTGCAATGTTCTTTCAAGTATGATGCTAAAAAAATCGCATGACAGCGCATCACCTTGTCTAAAACCTTTTTTGACATCGAACGGCTCTCTTAAGTTGTTGGCTTTGGAGCGTGAATTCTCCATGGTCATCCTGCGCAAACAGACGAGTTTGGCAGGGATGCCAAAACTAGACATGACTTCATATAGCTCGTCCCTTTAGATGCTGTCATATGGGGATTTGAAATCAATAAAAAGATGGTGGGTGTCGATTTGATGTTCTTGGGTTTTTTCCAGGATCTGCCGTAATGTGAATATTTGATCGACTGTGGACTTTCCTGTTCCAAAACCACACTGATAAGGACGTATCAGGTTGTTGACGATGGGCTTTAGACGTTCACATATTACGGCAGAGAAGATTTTGTAAGCGATGTTAAGTAGACTGATTCCTCTATAGTTGGTGCACTTTAGAGTGTCTCCTTTTTTCATATTCGCAGCCCGGCCCTGTAAGGTGCGGTTATGCTGGCTCTCGCCCTTGCAGTTAAAATCAAGGACCTGGTCCTTCAAGTTGAAGGTAGTGCGTCAGAGTTACTTCCTGACCACATAAAGAAAACCCAGTTGCGAAGCACCAACAAGCCTTGGATACGGACGGATTCAATTTGGCTCAAGGCATTAAAATCTAAAAAAATTACATAAAAATAGAAAATAGCGAGATTTTTTTTATAAACTGATATTTAACATACATATCTTATCTATAATTCTAAGCTTTGTAACACAATTTCATATTATAGCTAAATCTGTTTGTTGCATTTCGTTAAATATAATAATTATAGACGACTCAAAAACATGTTTTTGTAAAGATTGTGTATATATTTAACTTCAAGAATGATGTACAAATATATGCGCAATGCCTAATCATAATTTATTACAAAATCTAAGAATATATGGAATAAATTAATTTGATTTACGAACACGCCTCCAAAAATAAGCAAACAACTAAGATCGAAAATATTTCAACAAGACTTAGTTACATAAACCTCCTACTAACCTACCCTGACCAACTAAATTTAACTTGCCAAATTTATGCTTTTTCATTAAGCATTATATACGCCATATATACAAAATTATGCTGTTGGCATATTTATGGCCCATAAAAATTAGACCCTGCCAATGACATTTACACACACTGCGTGAGGCTACATACATATACGTAGCTAATAGTCGAATAAAATAAAAGTAAATACCTAACAACAAGGCTTGCATAACTTTATACCACTATGAGTAGGTTTTTGGGTTGAAATATTTATATTCGATACAAAAAAAAAAACAATCCAACCAACCCCGATATTGATAGGATATTGTATCGAATAATATTTTCCGTCCTCCTTTTTGGCGCATTTTCCTCATATAATATGTCACAATCAAGATTTATTCGTGTAATTATCGTAACCAAATTAAAAGTACACAAAATCCATAATTGAATCCACCAGTCAGTACAGCTCCATATAACCTAAAGTATGCGAGTTAGGAACCCATTCTTCAACAACACAAGGAGTCTGTACCCTTATAGGCTGCTAAAGGTATAACATTTTTGTACCCAATATAGATAGTCTCTTTTCTCAAACAGTTATCTATACTTCCTTACAAAAATTTTCTCTGAATCATAAAAGAATTGTGCAAAAAGGAAGAAAAAGAGAAAACCCGTAGGTATACACAGCAAATCAAATTTAATGCAAATTTTTATTGCAAATTCCCTCAATAAAACCACAATAAAGTCCATCAGCAATTCAATTCGATTCAATGTAAATATATTGGTAGGTTAAGTTACCAAAAGCCAAAGCGACAGTGCAGGTACTACCTGGTGTTGGTATAAGTATCTAGAAAACCTGAAATATGAATCTGAATAAACGGCTTTAGTACTAACTAACGACGAAAACGATGCCAAGGAATTATATATTTTTGCACATACATACATACACTTTTAAGTATAAACGACTGTTGCAAACTTTGGTAGATATTTCGCTAAGGAGAACAATGCCAGGTTAAGGTTTGAACTTTATGAAATGCAGGATGGGGTATAAAACTTTTAGTAGCTGAGACTTTAAGGCACAAGAACCAACTAATTTTATCAGTCTTTTTAGGGTCCTGTTTCCAAAATAATGTGAAGTGGAGTAAAAAGTTGTACTATCTGAATCCTCTTTAAAATAATGTTAACTTTATGAAATTTGGAATATGGGTTTTAGTAGTTGTTTAAAATAAGAACTAAAGGAGTCTATGAGCATAACTGATGTGAAGGTTGATTTGTGACTGGTTTGGAGAGCCGTTTAACTTCTACCAAAAATCTCCCACACAAACCACATAATACTTTTTAAGCTAGGATAAAACGTAACAGAGTTCTCAATTAAATATTGTATGATGAATTTACAAAGTACAAATAAAATTTAAATAATGTTGGTATTTCAATTAGTTTTAGTAAATGTTCGTTATAGTTATGAGATAACTTTTGGGTTATCATTTGACTGTACATCTAAAGTTTTGTAAATCATTAAATTGTATTCCTTATTTATGATTTTGAATAATTCGTTTTAGAGTTAATTTTTGGTGCTGATTCTGAATTCGAATTCCGATTTGAGCTATACCTATATGTGGTCAAATTCAGAAATACCCGTTTCCAAAATTTGTCTTATATTTTTTCAATAGGTATGATTCAAAAAAAAAAGATGCTATACCCTTAGACTACGAATTCGTAATAAGAACAGAAATTGGTTTTATACTCTTTCGCATTTTTATGTTAAAAACATTTTAAGCATAGGTGACCTACAACTCATGTGGATTTAAAAAAAAAAAAAATAAGGTACATAAAATATTTAAGTTGAATATTAAAGTAGATTGGAGATTTGGATTTAAAAAAATCTAGTTAATGAATTTACGTAGCCTAAAGACGCCTAATGTAATCTTTTTTCCGATTAAAAAAGGATGTATCACAAAAACCTAACCTGATAAATGGATTTTGAAGTCGGATTCAAACTGAGGCCATCAAGAACCTAAGAAAAAGCGTGATTTTATATTGGCAGCTTTACCAATAACCAAAAGAATCCATAGAAATATTGAAGGTTAAAGCGTGTGTTTTTTTTAATGTAAGTTTAGTGCTAACAATGGTGTCATATTTGCTTAGAAGGACGATTTGCACCACCCCTTACTTACGCATTCTTGAAATGTGTTTGGGAAAAAAAGGTAAACCATTTACCTCATGGTAATGAGGTAACGCTGCGTGCGTTGATTCTAATCATCAAATTTCATATTAATTAATTATTTGGATCTTTGATCCTATCATTCCCAGTCTCACATACATTTTTTCAGAAGTTAAAAAATAGAGCATGATTGAAGATAGAATATGATCGGGCAAGAAGACTATGAATATTTCAGATCTAAAACGAAATTTCTCGGGATCGGGTCAAAATTCTGGCTTCAAAATTCTGCTTTTCAGAATTCTGCTTTTTTAACGAAAATTCTGCTTTTCAAAATTCTGCTTTTTTTTTGTCTGGTTTACAAAATTCTGCTTTGCAAAATTCTGCTTTTCAAAATTCTACTTTTTAAAATTCTGGAAATTTGTATTAAAAAAAATTCTGCTAATTCTGCTTTTTTTTATAGTATATTTATTAACGGAAAAGTCAATTTAACGTGGTTTTTGTTTCAATTTTAACAAACAAAAAATCAAAATTTCGTCTTTTAATACTTGTTTTTCAGTAGCACGTGGTTCATGGTTATGTTGACCAGTTTGCCTTACAATTACATGTACATCACAATTTAATTTAGTCACTACTCGTCCTTTGCATTTATCTTTAATTCTATTTGAGCATGCCCAATTATAGTTTTTACATTTATTTAACTTTTCAAAATAAAACATACATGTATCCATCTACGCACAGCTTTTCTTTTCCTTTATTAGATTTAACAAGTGAAACGTTCATTTCTGCTTTTTAATAAGAATAACACATTATCACGAAGGGATAAGAAAAGACACTAACCATTGTCTAAGACCCTGACTAAGTTAAGAGAGCAAAAATTAATTGCGTCTAAACATCTCGCTTATGCAAGCGAGAGGATAATTTTACAAAATTCTGGAAATAATAAAAATAATTATTTATTATTATTATTTTTATTATTTCCAGAATTTTGTAAAACAGAATTTTGAAAAAAGCGCGCGCTTTTTAACATTTTCCAAACCTTATTTTTATTATTTCCAGAATTTTGTAAAACAGAATTTTGAAAAACAGAATTTTGAAAAGCAGAATTTTGAAAAACAGAATTCTGAAAAGCAGAATTTTGAAAGCAGAATTTTGAAAAGCAGAATTTTGAAAGCAGAATTTTGACAACAGAATTTTGACCCCGGCAGAATTTTGACCCCAACCCAATTTCTCAACACATTCATGCAAAATAAATTAAAGAAGTGAATGGAAGGAAAGTAAAATTTGTACTCTTTGTCATGTCAGTTTTGGTTTTCGAAAACACAAATCTGTTTTTGTGTTACTTCTAAGACAAACTATTTTTACAGTTACGGAAAAAATTGTATAGGTGTTGAAAATTGATTTAGAATTTTTATAAAAATGATATGTAATGCATTGTCGAAAAAATAAATAAAATTATAGTCTCCCTATGATAGATACAGTAACTTTGCCATTTAAATAGAAATAGATCTTGCGTTTAATCCAGCAGTTAAATTGATTAGTTGTTTGATATTTTGATCTTTGCGATAATCCTTTTTTAGTTCATAAGTAATATTCAGCCTAAATCACAATGTTCTATGTATATTGTATATACAGTTGTCATCTACGATTTCAAGATTACTTAATTAACTTTGACAATTGTGCCTGTTTACCTCATAGTTTCTCAGTTACACCTTAGGAAATAGGGGTGTATGTTTTAGGTGGGATTGGTATTTTTTGTATTGGAGAAGCGAGTTGACATACTAAATCAGGAAAAGCATTGGTAATACTTAACCTAAAATACCACTGGTCCAAAAAATAACTTTTTTTTAACACGAACAAAACAATGCTTTTTTAAAGGATTAAGTTGTCCAGAATTTAAATCTTAACTTTAAATTTGTCTATCATAGCTTTTAAAAATGCTAAAGGCAACCAAAAACGAGGTTCTTAAAGCTTAGTTAAAAAACACAAAATATGCCTAAACAATAAATTGTATATAATAAAGATTTTTTTTAAATCTTGTGAAATACGGTAAATACTGATTATTGAACACAGAAGGATCTGGAAAACCATTACGGGTTTCATCGAAAAAAATAATAATTCATGACTAGTAGCTTCAAAATGTGTTATAAACATATACAGTAGACGCTCGATACAGTGAATCTCGGAAGAGTGAACTATCCAGTATAGTGAACACCCAAAATTTTACATGTACTACTCTAAATAGTGAACAATACAAATTTCGATATAGTGAACATATATTTTTTCTCATGTTTAAACAAGAATATTACATTGGCAATACGTCTACAGCATGTCGACTGCCTTAAAACAAATTTTAACGTTAATTCATGCTTATCTCACACTGAATCACAAAAGAAATTAGTCACTTGACTCAGTAGAACACAAGTTCTTGCTGTGTTCTTACTTTTGTACAGCATTGTAATTGTAATAATAAGTATGTATTATGATTTTTTTTTGTTTTTAGCTGTTTCAACTTGATTAAACCTTAGTTTATCGATTAAATAAATACAATTATCTTCACACTGAACATAATGTGTATTTTTTATCAAATTTAAGTTTGGAAAGCGTTTCTAGGCTCCCGCTCGAAAAAGTAAACAATCTCGAAATAGTGAGCATGGCTGGTTTTTATTACTTCACTATATCGAGCGTCTACTGATGTTTCGGATTTTAAAAACTATTATAGATGTATTTGTATACATAGTAGTACCCATGGCATGATGGTTAGTGCGTTGCACTGTCATGCCAGAGGTCTTGGGTTCGATCCCTGCCTATGCCATCTAAAGTTTCTTTCACGGGTACTGCCTCTTGCGAGGAATTGACAAATTCTCCAAGAGTAATTCTTGTCATGAAAAGTGCTTTCTTAAATTTGCCGTTCGGATTCGGCTTAAAACTGTAGGTCCCCTCCATCCCTGATAACAGTACTCGCACACAGCAATGGTTGAGAGTTGTAAGTCACTAGGCCCTAGTTCTGAAAGGACTGTTGCGCCACCCAATTTATTTATTTATTTGTATACATATCTGAAAAAAACGGACGTAATAGAGTCATTTTGGAGTCGGATTTAAATTAAGGCCATCAAAACACGTCGGAAAAGTGCAATTTGATTTCTAAGAGCACAAACTTGTTGAACAAAGTCAGATATCTATTCATCAGTGATCTTTTTTTTAATGAACTAAACAATTTTCCGGTTCAGCATTTTTTAAAATCTTTTTAACTGCTCTTATCACATTTGTACATTATTTACTACTTTTTTCTTATTCGCCTTTATGAATTCTTAATTAAATTCAACAAAGTACTAACTTACATTTACTATTATTTTACTAACATTTTCTTGTAATTAATCCGGTAGATATAACACGGAGATATCTATGGAGTCTGGTCAAAACAGCATAAGTCCATTTTTTTCGAAAATGAGTTAAGTATGCAGAAGTATTTAAAAAAAAATCTATTTTCGTTTGGTCTTAACAACATAACTCTATGTAAATTAGTTATAAAGATATTTACTGATCCTAACAACACTTAACTACTTTTTCTAAAATAATGTTTGGTCATAATGGCATAACTCGACTTGTGCTGTTTTGACCAATCAAAAATATTTAATATTTTAAATAAGTGTTTGGTCAAAACAGCACAACTGAAGAAATTGGATGCTTTTTTGAAACTAATCGTAGTAGGCAGGTACTTTTGCTTCGAATTCTTAGTATAAAGATAAACCACATGTTGTAACATTCTTTTGTTAAATTAACGTGTAACGTCTTGTTGTGCAGTAGTCGATTAAAAGTGAATAATTTTTTAAAGTTAAGTTTGTTGTGAAGTGCTAATTTGTAAAACAATAATAATGCATAGCAGAGCTAGAATGCTAGTAAAACTAGCTCAATCAGGTGATAATCAAAAATGTGATTTGTGTGTTATTAAATTACTAAAAAAGATTTTTTTATTGTTCCTTTTTTACTCAAACAATAGCATCATCAAACAAAAATGATAATCCAAGAAAAGATGAAAATGAAAACAAAGAAATGTCTTTTACAGGTAAGACAAGAAGATTGAAAAAAAAAAATTTTAAAAAAAAGCTAAACACAATGTTTTTTTTTTTAAAGATTCATCCTCGGCGCCAGATAAAGAACCACAATTACTGGAGTTAGTAAATTTGTCTGATGACAGCCAGGCAGATCCAAGTTTTCTTCCCGAATCGGACCCAGTGGTGGACCCCTCCGAGGAACAAAATCCAGCAGAATCTACTGAGGCAGAATCTATTGCGGCAGAATCTAAGCCCTGGAAACGATCTCTTCGTCGACAAAGGAAACAAAGTCGTAATGCAGGTAAATCGCACAAAACTGCCAAGAATGTAGTTAAGCGTTGTCGAGCATCAAAAAACTTGACAAGCTGTCGCAACGATTGTTTTAAAAGTTTATTGAAAGCGAGTGCCGTCTTCGTCGTTCGAAAGAAAGATGGGAACATGTTTGGTTTTCAAACCATCAAATGGTTGCGTTATATGAAATCAGATTCCGGAAAAGCTTTTTTCAAAACAACGCTGCATGAATAAACACTTTTTCGATGTGTTAGTTTTAAACGAAGGGGTAAAAACTCAACAAAATTTGATTTGGAAAACGTAATACCATCATATCTCTACTGCCATTAATTCCAACAATTTTCCACGATTTTTATAAAGCCTTGAAATCAGAAAAGGGAAAACAGGATGTAGATCCGGATTTATCCGATTCATCCGATGTAGATTAATATTAAAACAAAAATCAATGAAAACTTTTAATTTCTTACTCGTTCCTTTTATTAATAATGAATTTTTATAATGTTTTTACATATTTAGTTTTTACTTATTGTATTTTGTTAAAGTGAAATAAATTTGTTTTCTAAAAAAAAAACGTAGTTTAAATCTTATTTCAATATTGGTATTAAAGACGCAACTCAAAATAATCTTTTTCTTGAACGCAACCCAGTTTGGGCAAAACAACATATCTCACTATAAATATATAAACAAGCTTAAATATTATTTTTTTTTATTTTATTCGTGTAAATATTATTATTTGAAACAAAATTGCATCCAAAAAAATATTTATTTAATAAAACTGGATTTGGAGGAATTTTTTTAACTTTGAAACGCATTTATCTCAAAACGAAGATTTTTGACTTATGTTGTTTTGACCAAACTCCATAGATATGTATATGTATGTTACATAATGTAACTAGGACCTCATCATAGATACCATTTCTATCTTTTGTTGGCCCAAATCAAAGATCTATAGTGTTGTTATGGTGCACATATGTTTTGTTATTTTACTGGGTTTAAGAACATTTCCACTTTTTGTAAAAAAATATGTTTTATCGGTAATTTTTGAATATCTTTTTTATTTAAACTCTTATAAGTGCAGAAACAATCTTAGTCTCTTATTTAGGTTTATTTATTAGCCTTAAAATATAGAATAATATGAAAATAGGTAGATAGATATAGATTCAACGCATAGGCTGATATATAAAGTTACACTTAATTAATGTAATTATTTCATCTTAAACCATCGTAGGCCAATACTTCCTCGTGAAATTCATCTTATTTGAGAAAAAAATGTCCATAGCTTACCTCTTACCTATGCTGGTTATACTTTGCTGAATGGATGACGCATTGCCATCTCATACCCACCGCGCATCATCGTCATCATCATGGATGGGTCGTCGTGGGAAGGGCTCGTTCTCTTTCATACTGAGAACAAGATGAATACAATGTATCAACAACAACAACAACAACAATGAGAAGCAAAGCGGATACTGGGATGCAAAAACTTGCAGAACAAGAAACTAACGTACATAGGTATACGCCGCTGCTGGCATGGCGTTGTATCGATCCGTTGAATGTCTCGACGTCGCTAGTCGTTGAGTTGCCATCGTGATGCTGATACAACTTTTGAGTTTCATTACGGGGTGTGTGGTGTGTATGTGGGGAATAGCTATAGATAATGTGCGAAAGAGATAAAAATGAAATTGAATTAATGGCCGAATCATATGGTGGAATAACGACTCAAGGACGTATTCAATAGTTATCCCTTTTACTCCTATTATAGAAATAAATACCTGTTGTAGACATTCTTCCATATTGGATTTTGTGGAGAGTTTTGTTGTTAACTTTTCTCCATGAAAACAAAAAGGGGAAGATGGTTTGTTTTTGAGTGAGTAAGTTGAGCATAACAATTATGCAAAATTTTAATATCTACTTATTTAATGGAAAAAGAACCAATAAGATATACCTTTCCTACCTAGCTAACTGTTTTTGTGCATTGCATTCTTTTTCACTCACCGTATTTTACAACACCTCCTTCATAGAACAAAACTATGTAGACGATTTAAGTAGGTAGTACCTAGATATTAATTTATTTAGAGTTGCATTATTTTATTTTTATTTGTCTCTGGCAAATAATATATCGCTCTTTTATATTGAAACTAGTCTGGTAAGAGTCTGGTAAGGAAATCGCTTTAGACAGAGAACTATCTTCTATGTCTATAAATTATCAATACAATTCAAAGTCGGATATTAATTTTAAATAGCAACATTTGTTGTAGGTAAGGCAGGTAGATAATAAATAGAAGTCAAGTAGGTATTATGCGTTAAGATAAAGTTGAGGAGCAGATAGATATACCTATGTAGTTCATCTATTGATTTTTAGTTCATAGTCTTAGCTGTATTTTGTGTTTAGTTCAGATACACTACTTAATCTTTAGAATGTTAAAAATTGTCATAAATTATAAATTCGTAGGTAGTATTGTGTAGGGAAGACCAGGCAAGACTAAAGTTGTTGTCCTATTGATATAAATATATAGATACTTTAGGAAACTGACATTTTATCATTAATCTGCCACAAAAGTGTGTTAAGTTTTAATAACAAAATACGTAAGCAACAAAATACGTAAATATTTTGAATTCCATAAAATTATTATTTTTTTAAAGTTTAGGTTTTCAATAAAATTAAATACATGCGCATAGGTGAGGTAGGTGATCCAAATAAGGTCCACCAAGCAGTTTTTTCTTAATTTCTTTCATAGTTAGATATGTAAAAATCTAATGGAAATGTGTCATGTAAACACTAACATTAGATACCTACCTATTCTGAAAAAAATTAAGGAAAGTACGTAGATACATTTTTCCGGATTTCAAAAAAATAATCGTCGGGTAGAGAGGTTCCTTAACCCTCTAACGGGCAAAATAATAAAATGGTCGGATCAAGTTGATAATTTTTGATCAGTTAGATATATAGGTACATACAACATAAGCCTAAATCTAAATTTTAAGCTAAGTTTGCGGGTAAAAAAATTACCTTGATGAGATTATTAATTTAAACATTTCTTTATTTAAAGAAGATCAATTCGTTTTAAAAAAAAAGGATTTCGTGCCGTGAAATAAGGCCAAGTGAAACGAGACCAACTTTTAAATAAAATGCACGATTGGGTCGCACGAACTTGCTCCTGTATGCAAAGAGTCTGTTTAAAGTACCTATATAAGATTTAAAAATATACCTGTTAAATATAAGTTTGTCTTCAAAGATATAAATGCCGTTTGAATTGTCAAAAAAACCGCGCGATTTATCCCAAGACACAACTCATCCTAGGACAACTCATCCCGCAAATGAAAAATACTTGTAAGCATACTTAACGAAAACAATTGTTTGTGTATTCAACTAGTTCGTTCAAAGCTTTTTCCTTTGGATAGCTTTATTTTAGTTTAATATTAGAAGAACCAGGATGGAAAGTAAATTATCTGAAGATAAGAAAGAGGAAGAACATGTATGTTTAAATTGTAAAGCGATCGCCTATTGGTTGTGCAGTTAGGAAGGTGTCTAAAACGAATAAGGAATAGTTCATTGGCGTGCTCAGCTTTATGCAGATAGATAGATAAAGACATGTTTATGATGATAATAAATGAATCTTATTGGTGGTAGAAGGTACTACAATCCAATCACATTCCTTCTTTCCTACAAGTTTTCAGCGCAAACATGGAGTTATTATGTTCAGTTTATTTTGTTCGTTAAAGTTTAAAAGAAACAAGCACAAGAAATAGCTATTCATGTGTTGTTTACAGTCAGGCTCTTGTGCGTTTTGGATTTTAGTTATGAAGTGACACGTAAGCAGTAGTTGTAGAGGTTGTACGTAATACCTAGGTTAAGTATAATGTGTATAAGCTGAAAAAGTGATTCAAATAGAAAAACATACACTCTTTCTGGCCCGTTTCTTAAACTTGTACTAAGTATTTATTCTTTTATATAGGCGAAGGCAAGCAAAATATGTGTGAAACAACCTTATTCGTAAAGAATAATATTTTAAAATCACATAAAAGGTACCAAGATAATACTTCTTGATATACCTACACTTTAAAATAGATTGTTGATTAAATATATCATATTCTTTAATCCGATGCAGTGGCGCTACACGGACGGCCATCCAATAGTTGTTGTTATAAAAATACATAAATATGTACCAAATGCATTCATTTGGATAAAAGATAGGAATGTTATTACAATTTTGTCAAAATAATGCGCTCTTTCGGGCTCATGCACAGTTAAAATAATTTAAAAAAAAAAAACTATTTTAAGATTCAAAATTTTACCGGAAAAGTAAGAAATATCATGTTTTTATAAATCAAAAAACCCTTGATTTTTCAAATTTTCAAATCGTTAGAGCGGTTTTTTTTTTAAATTAATTTTGTATATATAAAATTTTTCAATTTTGTTTTAAAAATATTTTTGGTATGCAGTTGTTTAGTGATTGTAAATATACGCTCTACATTTGAATTTCGTAAAAAAATGTTGACCCGTTTCTGAGATATAGAATTTTGAAAAAAAAAATTCAATATTTTTTTTTAAATCCAAACAATAAACAATTCCACTTTTGATAATCAAATATTGTTAAAGCAATGTAAGAGCATATTAAAAAAAAAATTATTGAAATTAGTTCATAAGTTTCTGAGAAAATTAAAAAATAAAATAACGGTTCTATGATCGGTACCTTTTCTGGGCAAAACAAAAATATGTTTTCTTATTAAAAGAAGCCAAGTTAAAAAATAAAATTCGAATTATCGTTTTTTGACCAAAAAAATTGTATGGGGGCCACTGTTAGTTTTGATCTTAAAAAAAATGAAAAAAAAAACGCCTAACGCGAATCTGCTCAAAACCTTAACTTCCAAGTTTGAACTCAATCGACCAAATGGTTTAGGCTGTCGGAGCGTGGGCAGACAGACAAAACAGACCGGACGGAATCGCGGGACCAACTTTTTTCGAATTCTCTACCATCGTAATATCATGTTTGATTAAAATCCCGAGTTCTAAATTTTGCACGAATGCAAAATGTACTTGTATGCAGTTCCTATTTGTCGCAAGTAGCAAGTAAAAATGGCCTAATTGCGCTTTATAAAAGTGAAATAAGGCCAATTTTCAGTAGTAGGTCACTTTGACAAAGTGAAATAAGGCTTAATTATTTTGAGAAATAAGACCAACTTATTATTACGATGAGGTATGCAACTAACGTGCTTCGGCACACTATAGGATTTGGGGTAGGTTGAGTATATGCAAAGTTTTTTTTGCATTTATGCCAAACCATAAATGTGAAAGTAAACTAAGACCAATTCGGCTTTATTTCACTTTGGTCAAGTGTAAAAAGATCAACTGTTGGAAATTGGCTTTATTACACATAACAAAAGTGAAACCAGGCTTATTCTTGAAATTTGGCCTTATTTCACTTGGCTTTATTTCACTGCACCAAAATTCTGGTTAAAATATAGCATAGGTATTTGAGTAAAACAAACAGAAGAAATGAAAAAAGATACCTATACGTATACAGTTTTTATTTATTTGGTGAAGGATTAAGAAAACAGACTTTTTAATACACCTCTAAATACACATTTCTGAGGAAAATATCACGTAACAAACTTAAACAACTTAATAATACAAAATTAACAAATTGAAGAATATGGAAATTTGAGAATGGTTCACAGATCTTTAGAACAAACACGTGTCTTGTTCATTTTACCATAAAGTTGAAACTATTTTGGCTGTAATTTCCCATGCATCTAATAAGGCCCATTCCATTTTGTTCATAGGCCCAATCAGGACCACTTTATGCTTTTGTTTATAAAATTAAAGATAATAAACAGAGTAACGATTTTTTATTCAACAATTTCTGCGTGTATACTCTAAATTTGTGTCGTGTGGAATAATCGCTACTTTAAGGATTTTCTTAATAAACTAGAGTCTATGTTAAGGTAGTTGTTGTTGTGTTGTTGAGGTTGTCCTGATAAGAAACATGGACTAAGCAAATGGGTGATGGTTGTAGAGTTGTGACAGCTGGGGCAAGTGGCAGTACTCAAAACCCTTTTAACCAAAAGTTTTGATACGAATCGCGCAGCTGGCTGTTTTTGTTTTTACAAAAGTTTCTATAGTAATGATTTACATAAAATGCAAATCAAAAAAGTTTCGTCGCTTGTCCGTTTTGTTGTTTTCTGCTTAGCGAACCTTATTTTTCTCATTTACTTTATTTTTGAATATAAGAAAACAAGAACTTATAGCAATTGTGAAAATAATAGGATTAAGACTTAGGGTTTGGAAATATTTAAGCAACATTTTAAACAACAGATTATGATTAAAGGCTATACGCATTTTACTGGTTACAAATTTATCAAAATGTTAAATGCCTAAGATCCTTTTGAATAAAACACTTCAACAGTCACAGGAAATGACATGCATTATGCCAACAATGTCACTATGCATATCTATAATTTTCAATCCTCCTTTTGTTAACACAATCAAGAAAGAAAAAAAAATAACATTAAATAATAACAACAGTAACAATAACTAATCCCCATTAAATATAGCGTGTGTTTATAAAATAAATTGTTATATCCTTAAATGAAAAGTAAACAAAAAAAAAAAACAAACAGCGACGTCACAAATATGAAGAACACCAGTAGCAAGTCATGAACTCTAACGTACATATATGTAAAATATATAGTTACCTTTATGTACTGAAACATACCATCATACGAGTAAATATACATACATTATATTATGTAGATATGTATGTATATGACGACGTACAAAATAATAAGTGTTATGAAAGAAGACTCTAAAAATATCAAGATGAAAAAATAAACAAAACAAAAAATAAAACTACATGAAACATGAAACCGTTCTTTGAAAAAATAAAAAAAATTAATAAAATCGATTGGAAAAGTACCTGTTTGTTTAACATTACCTCGATATAATAAATTAAAATAAATGTTTTCTTGATCCTTTTTAGCCTCCGAAAACGAGAACAGAAATAATGTTTAATGGCGCTAAGCACATGTCGTTATAGTGAGCACTTTACGTAAAATTCCGTGCGCCATGATGATGATGATGATGATGGTAATGATGATGATGCTAAAAATATACATTCAGAGGTTTCCTGGTTCCAGGACAAAAACAGAACAGGTGCTAATGAAATCCAATGGCACTTTCGGTGCGTATATGGTAAACAACTTAGTAAAAAGGTGTCGATAATATCTATACACCCAAATGCGGGATGCTAAGAAATCAAATAATGTGTTTTCAACATCACACGAGTTGGAGAAATAAACGTGTAAGTATGGCTTTTCTTATTTTTTAAATAAAAATTGATTTTTTTACCTTTAAGCAATACAAAAAATTTAAGCTTAAATACTTTTAAAAAAAATTTAAAAATATTATTAAAAGTATGATATTTTATATGATAAAAATTAAGAAATATGAAGAATATTAAGAATATTATTATAAAATGTATAAGGCCTTGCTTTACTCTATTAAATTAGAATAATAACAGTTTTTACATTATTTATTAATTAACAAGCAAACCCGGCGAACTCCGTTTTGCCACCAGATGGCTTCGTTTTTTGTAACATTTCGTTTGGGGGATTAAAAGATGAATAAAAATTATATTTCATTTCAATATAGTAATGAATTCATTTCGATTACAAAAATGAAGTGTAATTTAGCTGAACTTCTCTAAAAAAAATGAAAGTGAATCCAAAATACATACTGAATCGAAGCGTTATACTTGTCCACGAATTATCCGTTTCATTGAAGTGCTCTTTGGTAAACCACATTTTTTGTTTTTTGGTTTGACGTTAACACAAACAAAGCGGATGGTTTCCCAACTCGTGAACACGCAACGTATAGCTGCCCATGTAAAAAACAATGATTTTCTAAATTTATCCCACAAACACTAAGCGAATTATCCGTTTCATTGAAGTGCTCTTTGGTAAACCACATTTTTTGTTTTTTGGTTTGACGTTAACACAAACAAAGCGGATGGTTTCCCAACTCGTGAACACGCAACGTATAGCTGCCCATGTAAATAAAATGCACGACTGGGTCGCACGAACTTGCTCCTGTATTGAAAGAGTCTGTTTAAAAAAGTATCTATGTATAAGATTTAAAAATATACCTGTAAAATAAGTTTGTCTTCAAAGATATAAATGCCATTTGATTTGTCGAAAAAACCTCCATTTTTCAATTTTTTTGGGAGGGGGTTACATTCAATACAGTTTAAATAATTTAAAAAAAAAATTAATTTAAGATTAAAAATTTTACCTGAAAAATAAGTTTGTCTTCAAAAATTTAAATGCCATTTTATAAATAAAAAAGTCCTTAATTTTTCAAAATTTTTTTTCGAAAATCGTTAGAGCGGTTTTTTTTTAAATTAATTTTTTATATATAAAATTTTTCAATTTTGTTCTAAAAATATTTTTGGTATGCAGTTGTTTAGTGATTGTAAATATACGCTCTACATTTGAATTTTGTAAAAAAATGTTGGCCCGTTTTTGAGATATAGAATTTTGAAAAAAAAAAATTTAATATTTTTTTAAAAATCCAAACAAAAAAAAATTGCACTTTTGATAATCAAATATTGTTAAGGCAATATAAGAGCTCATTCAAAAAAAAAATTGTTGAAATCGGTTCATAAGTTGCTGAGAAAATTAAAAACAAAAAAACGGTTCTATGAGCGGTACCTTTCCTGAGCAATACAAAAATATGTTTTTCTTATTAAAAGAAGCCAAGATAAAAAATAAAATTTTAGAGAAAATTAAAAAAAAATCTATCGGTTTGTTTTTGAGAAAATTCGAATTATCGTTTTTTGACCAAAAAAATTGTATGGGGGCCACTGTTAGTTTTGATCTTAAAAAAAAAATGAAAAAAACGCCTAACGCGAATCTGCTCAAAACCTTAACTTCCAAGTTTGAACTCAATCGACCCAATGGTTTAGGCTGTAGGAGCGTGGACAGACAGACAAAATTCTGCACGAATGCAAAACTTGCCATATAGTTCCTATATGTCGCAAGTAAAAACAATGATTTTCTAAATTTATCCCACAAACACTAAGCGATTGGCCTTGCGACTTGTTAATTGTCATTGCAAGGCGAACCGGAAATTGCAAAATTGCAATCGTTTGAAGTCAAACGGAAGATCAGTCGGAATCATTGGTATTTGAAGAGTAGGTACATACATTTTCACTTGCGAACTTTCTGTTAATAATGGTTGCCTCAATCAAATTCGGCATAAGTCTTTTCACCGCAAGTCGAGCACCGTTGCAAAGTCGTGGTGGATTCAAATTACGCAATATCATAATAACTGAACCAACTTTGAGTTGCAAGTTATGTGGTGGAAATCCTGGTAACTCCAGAGAGTCCAAAAACTCCGTTGGATAATTTACTACATCATCGGGATTTGTTATAGAATCAACGGATTTGTATGTCACCAAATCGCCAGCGATTTTTGATTGAATGGAGAAATTCAGTGCGTGTACCTGTACATCATTATTCTTTGCGGCGAGAATTGCTCGTTGACTTAACCAGGCATAATTCTGATAATTCTCACTATAATGTTTGGTAAAACATTTTTAATAAGAGCTAATTGAGAGTCAACAAATCGGAAAAGGTCGTTGGTAAGAGTAATTAATCCAGTTGTCGCATCAACTGGCACTTTTCCATTTCCAACAGCTAACAATTGTTTGGAAAATTGTGCAGCACTTTGATCATTTTGAAGTTTAACTCTCATATTAGTGGTTAGCGATAAAGCGGGGAATTACTGGCAACGTCTGCCTGAAATCGCCTGCCAACAATATCATCAATCCGCCAAATATGTTGTTACTTCGTCGAAAATCCTTCAGTGTCAAGTTAAGTGCTTCAAGTGATTTCTTATGTGCCATTGTGCACTCATCCCATATAATGAGCTTGCATTTCATCAACAATTTTCCCATTGCATTGGATCGGGAAATATTGCATGTTGGAGTATCAATTGTGTTTAAATTGAATAGCAACTTAAGCGCAGAATGTGCAGTACGACCGCCATCTAGAAGAGTTGCCGCAATTCCAGATGATGCTAACGCCAAAGCTATGTCACATCTTGATCGAATAGTGGCCAAAATCAATGAACTGACAAATGTTCCTCCATGTGCGTCCAGGAAGAATAGACCACCAGTATTATTGTCCACCGCTTGCAATTATGTTCCGTATACTTATTTTTGCTGTTCATTCAGCAACGGCACATTAATTCGAACGAATTCCTGCATTGTATCAACATTGTATTGCAGCTCTCGATTTAATTCTTTTTTCAATGCATCGTGCATGGATCGATTTGGCGCTATCATTCCTACTTCAATCAGTAGCTTGTTTGCAATAGTCAAGCATTGATCCTCAATCAGAATCATTCCTTCATTGTAGATTTCATACGTTATTTAAAGTCGATATCTTTGACGTTTCTAGAGATATGGTTGACTAAAAAATGTCCCCAAAAGTAAGCTTTGGTTTAAAATATAGGGCCCTTGAAACGTCAAAAAAATTTTAAAATTTTCATTTCCACAAATCGGAACTTTTACAATAGCTTTCTATGGAAAGCTAAACCGAGTTCACCGCTTTTCTGTTGAAATTTTTCCTAAATTTTGTCCGCTATAAACCTCACGGAGCCCGAGACCTTTCCAACGAATGTAAAACCGTGGAAATCGGTTCGTGCGTTCTGGAGTTATAGCGTCAGGAAGGAAAACCCGACTTATTTTTATATAGTAGAAGATCGGAAACATAAACAAAATCTTATACAAAACTTTTGATTTGTAAGAGTGTTTAACTGAGGTGGTTTAAAAATGTTGGCTAGTTGGTCTTTAATATAAATACAAATCTTTAACCTAAATACAATTAAGCATATCCATTGCTAAACTTTTTATGTCATCAAAAATCCTCGGCGAAACAAAAGTCATCTCTAGAACAGTTGTTCGTATCACCGTAAGCGAATCTTAAACTTCAACTTTTCAATGTATCCACGTCTAAGGTGAGTAGACAAGAGCATTTTATAAAAAACGAATATTTGAGGAAATTTCACTGAAAAATGTTAATAAACTGGAGTCAACTTTATCATAAACATCTTTAATTTATTTTAAACTAAACTTATTTTATATCAACAAATAAAGGCAACATTAAGTTTTTTTCAAAATCAAAATGTATTATTTTTAGAAGTTGTATTACAAGTCCTGTAATAAACGTAATCCAACATCTTTAAACCAAAGGTTACTTTTTGAAAATCTTGAATTGGAAAAAAAAATATTTACTAAGACTGTTTACAATTTGGCCTAAGCTTTAAGCACGTTAGGCCAATCATCTAACTCTTTCAACATTTTTAATAATCCGAATAAATTATTTTATTTTCAAGATTTAAGTTGGTTTGTTAAGCATTTTTTCTCGAACTGTAACTTTTTAGTTCACATACACCTCTTTTAATAAAAGGGAATTAGTACCTATGCTACTAACTATTTAGCAAATTATTAATTAGTTGTTTGATTAACAGTGAAACATACACTATAGGTATTATATTTTACTATTTAAAATTGCTTCAGCACTTTACTTAGGTAAATGCTTTTTATGAGTGTGACTTCTTTGATGATCTGAAGAAGGGAGTATTCACTCTTAAATCATAGTCAAATGTAAAAGTAAAGAAATTAAAAAATAATATCAAGCAACCACACAAAAGAATGAATACAAAGATTTCTTTACAATATGGCAAGTAATAAACAAAAATGATTTCCTAAAAAACATTTTTTTTGTATTTTAATGGTTAAAGTTGCACAGACATTGACAGGTACTTTTTTCGAATGCATCTTTTTATACAATAGACTTTTTATCAAAATTGGTTTTCAGAAATATTTTGCCACACTTCAAAACATTGTTTCATTTGTATTTTAAATTTAAATTAAATCTTCAAGTTTTGGGTGATACAAAAACTTTTAATAAAAGTAATTTAGCTAGCTTACATATTGCATGCGTCGTCGCCCGACGGCTTAGGGTGAAAACATGGTTATGAAATATAATTAAAAACTTGTTTAAAAATAGCTTCATTTATTTTAGATTAATTCATCTAATATAGTATAACCTGGTACCATTTTGCATTAATATGTCATTAATTCTAAAAACTCCGTTCGACTTTTCAAAAATGTTGAACAATAAATCCTCGATTTAGCTGAAGATTTTTTCTGGATACGCATTTTAAAAATTTATAACTCTGATTCTATTTTCTTCTTCTTCTTTTTTTTTTTTATTTTGAAGCCGAAGTACTGAATTTATAAACAAACATTTTTCGATAAACCGCTATTTATTATTGTACATACAAAAAAGACCTGCTGCGGTTAGGGATTGTTATATTAAACATTGGTTTACACAGTTAAACTTTTTAGAAGTATTGTTTTTCTCAAAAGTTCAGTCCTTTAACTTTAAAATGACACAAAATGACTGAATATATATAAGCCAATATTATAAACGAAATCATACTTTTTTGAAAATGAGTCTTGAAGCCAAAGAAAATATTCTCAAACTAACCTACTGTTAAGCATTTCTCTGAAAAATATAATTTATATTTTGATAAAATGTACCCAAAGTTTCAACAAAATTGATAATTATATGTTTGTTTTATTTATTTTTTGCTTGAAATATTTATAACATAACATCAACAATCTTCAAAAAAGGAAATTCAGAAAACAAAACCTTTTAGTGGTTCAGAAGCTTTGATGATTTTCAAATACTCTCCACTATTGATGCATAACAAGTCTAAACCTTAAATACAAAAATTAAAAGTCGAGTTTTTCTTGCGTTAACAAGAATATCGCTTCCCCTTAGTGTTAGAACGTCAAGTTTGAAATAGGATCCGTGGGATGATGGGTAATGTATAGATGTAGCAACTATCATAAAAGAGGTCTGAGTTCAATCCCTACTTGTGTCACTTGTAAATTTTGTTCACTTGTAATACTTCTTTTGCGGAATTGACCAATAATCTAAAAGTAATTCATGTCATGAAGAGTGTTTTTCAAATTAGACACTAAGATTCTGCATACAAATTTTAGGTCCCCTCCATTACTGATACTGTCATTACTAGCGCAAGACAACTCAATGGGCCTTGAACTTTACCATTAATTTATTTATTTCCTAAAAAACCCTAGTCTTGACTCACAAATACTAAAGCAAGGTTTTAGGAGTATTATATAACATTGTTCATACAACAAAAACAAAGTATACTTTTAGGCAATGATTGGAATTTATTTTATTTATTTTTTTTAAATTTTTTTAGCAAGATATTATTATTTAGGAGGTATTTTAAAATAGGTGTTCTAAGTATAAATAAAAATTAAGTGTTAAATTATTATGCAGGTTATCTGGTATCACTTTTTTTTTTATTTTACGTACCAAACTCCCTTAATCCATTTTTTGTGTTTTGAGATTTTGGATTTAAAGTTTGAAATCAATATTCAAATTAATAGATTTTGGGAGTTTTAATTCTTTATAATTTAAAAATGGTGCATCGTAACGCTTAGGGAGTCTTGAGAAAATATAAATTTTGTTATTTGCATGAACTTGGTGTATTTATTTCATTTTTGCGGAAAATAGGAGTTTTCAAAGAACGACGACAATATATAAAAGCATTCATTTCTTTATCGATATTATTTGAAGGCGCATAATACCTAAGCTTTATTACTATATACCATGCTTATTTATTTCTTAGACTATCACTTTACCTAACTTATAAAGAACAACAAGATATTTTAAATCAATTTATTGATTTCTCACATTCAATTCAAAGTTAAAAAAAAATCAAAAATTGTTAAACTAGTCGACTTTTATTTTAATTTTAATCAACAACACACATGTATTTGTAATCAACCCTACAAAAATGAATTTATTACTTAATTACTTTATAAAAACACATTTAAATCTTTAAAATATCACCTAAAAGTTATTGTTTTCGTGTTTTATTTTAACTGCTTTTCAATTGGTTCTGCATAATTTAAAAACAAATTCAATAAACATAATTCAACAAAATTACTTTATTTAGTTGAATCAAGTTTTAAAAACAAACCACAATTTCTTATATATAAATGTGTGTACCTATATATTATACTATACATTCATATGTTTGTGTCACCCCACTATAAATCCAAAAAAAATAAACCAAAAATGAAATCAAAATGCTTGTTTTACTCCATTTTGAATGTTTTTACCAATGCATCTATAAATCAAATAAAAGAAAGGCATTTAATGTATCTAAGTGTGGCGATTTATTTAATTTACTTGTTCAAGATCTTATTGAACAAAATAAGGTGACCATGTTCTGGAAAAGTTACAAAGATTATTTGATATTTTCAATTTTAAATTATGACACACAGAATAACGATTCAAGCAATTTTCGGGCCACTGTTAAACTGAAGCTGTCATCCAGTTTATAATTTAGATTGCACTGTAAGTGGAACTTGATGCCATTCGGTTAGATTTATTAAAAAATGAAGTGAAAAATTCCATTTATTTAAAATATTCAAATTCGTGTAGTGTGACTTAAAAAAAGAATATCTGTACTTTACAGTACGTCCGAAATTGGGCACAAGGGTAAACTGATGAGTATTTAGAGAAAAACGGGTAGAATAAAAGCTTTGTAAATTATTGTCAGATCAGAAGGGGTAAAAAACTTCTTGCTTCGAGGGAGAAAACCTAAACATTTATGAGCATTTTGGTGATGTAAAATATGTGATAACTCCACAACAAGTGGTATGTGATGCACATATCTAGAACTGAAAGATGATCAGTCTCCTCGATTGGGTTATAGGAGTTTCAGACATGATCATTTTTATAAAAATAAGAAAGAACGTCGGAGACAATACTTAATTAATTTTGTGGATATCAAATTTGAACCTGTCCAATAATACTTGAATTGAACGGTACGGAAAGGTAATTTTCAATAAGAGAGCTTGATGCCAAACTCTATCAAATGCCTTTGAAATATCAAGTGTAATAATTAATAATTACTTTCTTCAAAACGATGTAAAGATTTTTTCCACTGTTTGGTGAGATAAACTATATGAGATCACCAGTACACCTATTGCTGTGTAAGCCATACTGCCGGTCATTAAAAAGCTTTTGTTCTTCAAGATAATTCTTAAGCTGAAAATCGATCAGCGTTTCCATGTCCTTGGAAAGAAGGGACGTAAGTACAATTAGACAATAGTTAAAGGAGGATTCGCCTTTTTTAGGAACAAGCTGCACAAATGCTGTTTTCCATCGGAAGAGACCTATAAAATATAACAAATGAAAAGCTTACGCAGTAGTTTTTCCAGCGTTTAAGAACACCTCTTTAGAATAAAAGCAGGTAGTGGCTTTGCCAACGGTTTTGTAAATGACAAGAAAATTCGTCCCATAGAATCGTTTACGCTTTCAAGTTCAAGAGGAGTTAGGTCACTCATTGGCATCATCGAATTAAGAGTAAACTGTGGTCCAAGCAAATTGGCTTTTTCAATTGGGCTTACAAAAAGAGTATGAAATAAAAACAAGCGTAGGAACCGACGATGACGTAGAGATGATCACATTTTTATAAATTACCGGACATTTTACTAGATTTGGGAAATTGTAGTATTTTTTGCCGTAATTTCTTGTCATGCAAGAATTTAATGAGTCGAATATGTCCGTTACAGGTTTTTCTAGCTTGTTTAAACTTATTAAAAATAATCTAGAAGTTTAAAGTCAATATCTGTTTTTGTTGCTAAAATATTTAAGTCGAAAAACCTATTTTTACCAATTCTTATGGATATATGTATATTTATTTTTTCAAAAAAAAAATGTATTCAATTTTTCCAAAAATTTAACCAGATGTCGAAAACGTTATTCTTCTTTGCATACATTTGTTTTGTTGGTATTCGAGGTGATAAATATTTTTCTTTCAGTTGATTAATTGAGGGTTTTTTCTTCGAATTTATACTTATTGTCCATCACGGCACAAAGGATGATATAAAATTGAATTGAAGTCAGTAGCGATATTATAGTTCGTGAGATATTTGGGGGTTAACCAAATAAAATATCTAATCTAATCTAATAAAATCTTTTTATTTAGATTCTATCTTAGGAACCTTGAACCGTCAAGAAATATCAAAATTGTAAATTCGTAAAATCGAAAAATCGAACAGATTCAAAGTGAAGTCCCAAAGGCTGTGTTTTCTGACGGTAGTTGAACATACATACATATAATGTAGATTTAAAAATATTTGATGTATTACCCAAAATTTAATTGTAAGATCCTTAAAGCGTCTTGTATTTTCAATTCTGAACTTATTATATTTCAACTCAAAGAATAAAAATTTAGTGAACCTTTAACAAAACTGTGTTCTGGATATCAAGTAAGATGGTCACTCTATCGCAACTGCACACAATATCTTCTGTTTACATTAATTATGGAACAAAATCTATCAAAACCGGACTTGGGTTTTTTCTTATTCGACACCATTGCTATAGGTAACGTTATTTTTCTAAGGTACCAAAGACAAAATTATTATCAAAAACAAAAAGAAGGGGTTGAGTTAAAGAAATTTTGTCTGTCCCCGATGATATTTGCGGCGAATTCCACACCGCACAACGAATCAAGTTTGCATCAACAAACCAGGATGACAAGAACTCCGAACAGCGCAAACAGAAAAAATTAAAATTTCCATGAAAATTTACGATCAGTCGAGGCAGTTTTAATAAAATACACAGCACTTATGCAAATGCTAATGTTCGAATAAATATAGAAAGCATTTTAATTTGCTACTGAAACGTTGGATGTGGCTATAGGCTGTCGTCTGGCTGTATAGACGTTCTATACATGTAACATGGGTAGGAATAGAGAGTCTTTTGAGTACCTAACCTACGTATAGAAGTTCTTGATGTGCGTCGTAATTAAGATATCTTCAAGTTTGAAATCAATAATCTAAATATCTGGGAGTAAATAAGCTTGAAACGAGCTGACCCTGACAGTTGTTGCGCGTAGAATCAATCAGTCAATCCAGTTTCTTTTTTTTTTATTATTTTGCATGTTAGAGGTAGATATCTGCTTGTATCTTCAGCAGGAGAAGGGGATCAATAAAATAATTCCAAGTATTTAAGATAGACATGTCAACAATCGATAGTAACAGTATCTATATTCTATAAAAGTTGTGAATGAACGAATAATTATAACTGAAGGCTTCTTGAACTTCTATTATGTTAATCAGTTTTATTAATCGATTCTTATCGTGAATTGACAATCACTTGAAGAATCGATTTGTTACCGGAATAATGGAAATTCTGCTATTGCATTGCAGTATGGAATTGTGGACATAAATTAAGCAGTCATCGCCGAAGTTATTGAGTCTGATGAATGAAATGGAAAACTAAACGGGATATATCCAACCATACACTTTTTTCGACTCTATAGGTTCTTCTTTATAATTGAATGCAGATACAAATTCCAAAAACAAAGGTCTGTTCGAATAAAGTTGTTTGCTCGATGGACTAGGCATATGCGTTGCACATATTAAGTAATCTTTGTCTGTCAATTATTCACTGAATAACTCGAAATATCCAAGACATTCGAAACAAATAAGTAATGTATGTTTGATGGTTGTATCTTTTATTAAATTTGCAAACAAAACATGACGAGAGTAAGGAAAGTTAGTACACGTGGTGTGATGGTTATTGCGTAGGAATGTCATGCTAGAGGTCTTCGGTTCAATCCCTGTCTGTGCCATTTAAAGTTTTTTTCACGGGTACTGCTTCTTTTGAGGAATTAACAAATCCTCCAAGAGTAATTCTTGTCATGAAAAATTCTTTCTCAAATAAGCCGTTCGGACTCGGCTTTAAACTGTAGGTCCCCTCTATCCCTGACAACAGTACTCACGTTGAGAGTTGTAAGGCACTAGGTCCTAGTTCTCAACGGACTATTGCGCCACCTAATTTATTTATTTATTTAGGTAAAGTCAGTCTAATGATAAGGCCTTCTAAATTATAATAACTCTTTGGCACATTATTGACATATTCTGCCATTTTGTCAGCTGTGAAGTGATTTATTTTTGGTTTAGTTTAGAATTTTAATAATTGAAGTTACATGATCACCTACAGCAAGGTGTAGATTCGGTGAGTAGGCCCACAACAAGATTACCATAGATCGAAATTTTCATAAACGAAGTTTGCTTAGCTATGAATCTAAAGGGTCAGAAAATTCTTTGGAATTTCGAGATATAAAACCAACCAAGGAGTTAGCTTTCGATACAATGAAGCTCACGTGTAGAGAAGAACTTAGTTTCGGATTAAAGATGACTCCAAGATCTTTTTTTTTTGGAGACCATTTGAAGATTGACACCATTTATTGAATAAGTTAAGTTTGATAATTCAAAGTTACAACGAAAGATTATATAATCACATTTAGACACATTAAGATGTAACTGGTGTTGGTGTATCTAAATCGATTTGAAGAACAATTCGATCAGATGCTAATTTAATACATTTAAGCAATTTAATGTTGTCAGAAAACATAACACAAATAGAAGATTTAATGATGTGAGGAATATCATTAATACAAACAAAAATAAAGGTACAAGCTGACTTCCTTGGGGAACGCCAGAGGTCATAGATATTAGAATTGATAAAGACGAATCAATGGTTACGTATTGGGTTCTATCTACCAAATAAGATTCCAACCATAACAAAAAACGTGAATAAAAACTTAAAGCTGATAGTTTAGCTATAAAGATGTCATGATTGACTCTATTGAAAGCTTTAGAAAAATCAGCATTAATAACATCAGATTGAAAACTATCTTTGAGGTTAGATTAGTTGCTGTCGATCTTCCAGACACAAAACCATATTAAAATGGTGTAATGAGATCTTTGATTATAAAAGTTAATATACTATAAACGATTTTCTCAAATAACTTCGGAATCGTTGAGAGCTTACTTATAGGATGTCAATAAGTGACATCTTGCTTGATTCCCATTTTATGAATTATGTAGTATAATATAAGAAACTTTCCAATCGATTAAAAAATGGCCCGTTCTCAGAGATTCATTAAAAAGTCCCATTCATGGTTCTGAAACGGCACCAAAACAAGATTTCAAGACAATCAATCAACCCCATAAGGACCAGATTTCTTATTACTATCAAGATCACAAAGGGATCTTTCAACTTCTGAGTAGCTTAAGATTAAGGAACTGATATTGACTTTGTTCACTGAGTTGATTGGAGAAAGACTAACAGTTGTAATTGAAGAAGAATGAACAGACTGAATAAAATTTGAAAACATATTACTAATTTCATTATAGGGTCACTAGAATTGGCCCTTGAGTACAATGGCGGATCCAGGAAGGGGGGGGGGGGTCGTAGGGGTCATGACTTTTGACCTTTTGACCAATTGACGATCCAGGGGGAGGTCATATGACCCATAATATAATTAAAAATTTCATCTAAGGATTTGTCAGTAATTTAACGACATTTACCAAAAACTGGTTTGCTGTCAAAAACAACTAACATTTTTATTTCACGCAATTAAGAATTTGGAAAAACTCTAGTAATTTCTTAAATTATTTCCATAAAATTTGTTTCTTAGAAGAACAGCAAATATTCAAGTTCTTAAAAATAAACCTTGAATAAGAGATCTTCAATTTCATATTAAGTTGCCTTTAAATTCCTGAAACTCGCCTTCAATTTTATTATTACATTTTTTTGACACACATGAATAGTGATTATTGAAGTGATTTTTACTGCGACATATAGGAACTATATAGCAAGTTTTGCATTAGTAAACAATTTCAAACTAGAGCTTTTAATCAAATATGACATTACGACGGTAGAGAAGTCGAAAAAAGTGGGTCCTCCGATTCTGTCCGTCTGTCTGTCCTGGCCCAACATCTCGAAACCTTGTGTCGATTGAGTTCAAACTGGTATATTACGGTTTTGAGCCGATTAACGTAAGGCATTTTTTTTTTTTTAATTTTTTGAAAAATTCGATTTTTTTCAGAAAATAACCGAAACATTTTTTAAAACTTTATAAATTTGTATCTTAATTTGGCTTCTTCTACAAGAGGAACATATTTCCGTATTGATCCAGAAGAGTAAACTTCATAAAACCATTATTTTGTTTTTAAGTTTTCTCAAGAATGTCATTATTATTTTTTTTTATTTTTAAAAACATATTGATTTTTGTTTTCAAAACTTGATATCTTAGAAAGGGGTCACCATGTAAAATGTATATTTATAAGCACTAAACAACTGTATACCAAAAATATTTTTAAGATATAATAAATATTTTTAAACAGACTTTTTGAAAGACATTATAGCAAGTTTCAAAAATGATTTTCTTTTGAATACAAAAACTTTTAAGATCTTAAAAAATTAAATGAATCTACTTTTTGAAGCCTATTTGTCTTAGATACTGTAGAACCGGGATTTTAACTCGAATTTCAACTATATAAATGTACCAAAAATAGAAAAAGTGACAAAAACATAATGATCGTTTTGTATCTATTGATATAAAAGCTTTGAATCTCTTGAAATTTGAAGTGAAAAGAAATTCTGAAACATGTAATTTGTGACTGACACACAAAAGTTTCTTCCCAACTTATTTGTTTACCTTAATTTGTTTTTATTTAATTTTTAGAGAAATTATGTACCTACTTAAATGCACCTATTTCCTTAAATTCAAGAACCAAACATTTTTCTCTCTGCAATTTTTAACTTTTGTTGACTCCTTTCAGATCAAAATATTTTCTAGCATCTACGAGTGCGCATACTGATAGCGATAGTTATAATAGACTTCCGAAAATTAAATTCGAAAAAACTACGTCAAAATAAGCCCGATAATTCTTCATATCATATCCTCTCTTAAACTCTTTATTTTTGATAAAGCACCAAAAGCACTTGCTATTTTTCTTGAGATTAGATATATAGGTTTATGTTATGGGCCCATGAATTGCCTCCAAGATTATGCGATTTAACACCACTTGAATCATATGAATTTTAGTTCATAATGGTTTGTTCTAATGGAATATCCAATTTACAAAGACTTTCTCATTCGCTCAAACGGACATCACCTGCTTCAAAAATTTCATTTGACAAAATAACAATTTTGTAAATCACTTTATCGCACCGATTAATAGTTTTCCAAATCGATCGATATTACTTTAATTTTCAAAAAATATTATTCTAATCGTAAAAAATCTTGTTTTATTACTTTAAATCCAAATATTTCTATATAAACATACAAAACTAACAACAACTAGGAATAATAATAATTTAAACAATCATTTTAACTTAAAGATGTATACCTAACCTACTACCTACATTTTTGTTATTTAGGAATAATTTAATATAATAGATTATTCTGATGGCATCGATTTTGTTCATCGATAAAATCTATAAAGCGATGTACGGGTAGATATGGACAAATAGACATATCTTATCGTATAAAATCTTTCACCGAATATAAATTGCTATGTCATGGTAATTTTTGGTCTCGTTTTGTGGTTTGAATTTTGATTTTATTTTATTTTATTTGAATATTAAATGTTGCGATAAAACGCTTTATAGAGTGACAACTTAATTTAGAGTTTTAGAAAATATGTTTATTAAATTAAATTCCATACGAATAGTTATTTTATTTAAATTTAAGTTTAAAAATTCTAATAAAAATTCTGCAAGAACATTTCTGTGTTGAAGTTATTGTATTGCAGAAAATGTAATTCTGTTTGCAAAAAGAAGCTGGTGTATATCTATAGGTAGTAAAATTAATCGAAGAAGTGTGATTTGATAAATATTTACTGTTTTTTTCCGAAAATATTTTTGATCTTGTTATGTTGCAGCATCAAATTGTTGTTATTAAATTTTCCATGACCATTTTTCCTTAAATTTTCAGCCTTTTTTTCGTGATTGTTACAAATTTTTGTTTTAATTAACTTTCATTCTCAATAAAACATATACATACATATTTATGTAACAGAATCCCGTTATTTTGGTCGATGCAACGCGCAACTTGTCAAACTAGATGAAAATTTGTAAAGCTTGATTCGAGGTTAAAGTAAAGATCAATTCAAGGTGCATTTTAAAATTAAAAAAAAACAAAAGAAAGAAGAGGGTGAAAATTAAAGAAGAAATTATTTTGTACTCCATGAACTATCAATTGTAATGAATTCTTGATAGTTTCTTATATAACTTGCCATATTATGACTTCGTAATCAAAATCCGGCCGTTCACATGTTTTTTTATGCATTCTAAAGTGCTTTCGTTATTTGCAGAAATAAAACCCTTTAGCTTTTACGGAAGTTCCAAGCTGCTTAATCCCATTCCTAGTGATAGATTCTTGAGTGATGATGATCTTGTTAAAGACTCCGATAGTGATAGCAATTTGTCTCAACAAGAAGATAATGTTACCATTCCCGAAACTGTTTCTCAAAGTTCCGATGGCAACGAAAGTAAAGGTAATGTGGTAGAAATAAAGAAAAACAAATTTTAAAAAATTGCTTGGAAAAACATCAAAATGTAAGCATTTTAGAAAAATTTTGAAAATTTAGAATTCAATGGGAATAATAACCTTCCTCCAATGCTGAGAATATGGATGGACCACTTCTGCAGACTGTATAACTGCGACGAAGAACCGAATTCCGTTGTCAGGCTGGATGATTGACGAAAGCCAACAATCCCATCCTCTGGACTTAGACGAAATACAGATTGCCATATCTTAGCTGAAGTCTAACAAAGCCGCTCGAGCAGATGGCTTGAATGCCGAGCTCTTCAAAGCAGCTGGATACAATTTGGTTAGAAGCATGCACCAATTTATCTGTAAGATATGGTCGGAAGAAAGCATGCCCGATGAATTGTATACCTTAGTATTGTTTACCCGAGTCTGAAAAAAGGAGACCCTCTAAACTGCACCAACTATAGAGGCATCAGTCTACTTAACATCGCTTAATAAATCTTCTCTGCCGTAATATGTGAACGTCTAAAGCCCATCGTCAACAACCTGATAGGTCCTTATCAGTGTCGTTTTGGACCAGAAAAGTCCATAGTCGATAAAATATTCGCATTACGGCAGATCCTGGAAAAATCCCAAGAACATCAAATCGACAACCCACCAATGCGCCGCATATGACAATATCTACAGGGACGAGCTGTATGGAGCCATGTCTATTTTTGGCATACCTGCCAAACTCGTTCGTTTGAGCAGGGTGGCCATGGAGAATTCACGCTGCTCCATAAAGGTTAGAAACAACTTAACAGCACCTTTCGATGTCAAAAAAGGTTCTAGACAAGGTGATGCGCTGTCATGCGATTTTCTTAACATCGTACTTGAAAGAATAGTGCAAAGCTCCCACGTCAACACTAGCGGCACTATCTTTTAAAAGTCTGTTCAATTACTAGCATATGCTGATGACAATGACATAATCGGAAAAACTCAGCGTGATGTCAATGGGGCGTTTATTGAGTATTGAGGCAGAGGCGGCAAAAATGGGTTTACCGGTTAATGAAGACTTACAACACCGACGTCTCGGTCAAAACGTCACCATCGACAGACGTAACTTTCAGGTTGTTAAGGACTTCATCTACCTAAGCTCCGCTATGAACGCAGAGAACAACACCAACGTTGAGATCAAACGAAGAATAACTCTTGCTAACCGCTGTTTCTTTGGGCTAAGAAAGCAATTGAGTGGCAAAGCCCTCTCTCGAGGGACCAAAGTGTCGTTATATAAGGCCTTTATCATCCCCGTACGGTGCAGAAGAGTTCATTATGACAAAAGCGGATGAAAGCACATTGCGCCGTTTTTTCGAGAAAAAAGTTCTTCGTATGTGATCTACGGTCCCGTATGCATAGAAAGGGATTGGAGGAGAAGATGGAACGATAAGCTGTACGGGCTGTACAGCTACGTAGATTTAGACAAGAAGGAGAAGTTTGTTGGGTGAGGCCCTAGTTCACACAAGACTGTAGCGCCACCTTAAATCAAAAATAAAAAAAAATACCGTCACGAACTAAAGCAATACAACCCTGCAAAACTTCATGAATGGGGCTACAAAATCAAGTTTTAAGTGGCTTCTCAATCTTCAGCAATAATTTTGACATTTATGCGCGAGTTTCACCTAATATTGGTGTCAGTTCGAATGTAGTTACAAGAATTTCTTCGTCTGTATCCATGTTTGAAATCTATAAAATTTGTTTTGATAATTGGTTCAATAGTTCAATGCTTTAAGTTTATTTTTTTAAAAATGATATGTTAACATTGGAAACAGTAATGGCCCCCGCAGACTGCAGACTTTTTATCGGCCAATAGTTTGGTCGGCTTCTTAATCAGTATGGAGAGGAATGCATATGCGCACACTACAGCGATTCAGTATCCGCCAATAAAAAAGTTTGATGGGCTACCCGATTACATTCAAACTAATCTGTCGGCCAAATATCGGCCGACTGTTTAACCAGTATTGGCGTATACACGCCTGCGCATACATGACGATTGTTTAGTCGGCTGATAGTTCAGTTGTCTCTGTGATTTGGCGTCGTGTGCGTGTATTTTGAATATGGCGTCGCCCAAATCACAATAGAAAAGTTGGCCGACTGTTGGATAGTCTGCGCCCTGTTCACCAACCAAACTGTTTAGTTGGCTCGGTGTGCGCACTTTCAGCCCAACCCGACCAAACTATAGGCCGATAAAAAGTCTGCAGTCTGTGGGGGCTCTAAGACTTAACCGTGTACCGAACTCAAAAACGCCTCCTTAGAAAGAACTGAAAAAAAGGACCGCGGAAGCATGGAAGAAAAAAACAGCTATGATATGATTATTTATGATCTAAATTTATATGTGAGACCCTTTAAAGAATAGAAAATAACAAAAAATGCTATGATTTATGTAAATACTGGTTTTATTGCATGGATTAAAATAATTTTTATTAATGTGTGTGATTTCTGAATTACTTCAAGTAACCTGTAGTGTATGGATTCTTATAGCGAGCTGTCAGATAATTGAGCAACATTTGGGGGCAGGACCATTTTATGGCTTCAATAATCTCTTCGGTTTTTTGGTATTGCAGTCCTCCTTTGTAGACTTTTCTTAAAACCCTTCCTACACGTTTTCCAAGAGGACATGGTAATAGCACAAAAATCATATATAATGACTATTTGTGGTAATATGTTCACATTTTGCCCCCGAATCAAGGCTTTTGTTGTCCGTGCGGTATGTATTGGTGCATTATCTTGTTGGAAAGTCCATCGTTGTCCACCAAATAATTCAGAAAACTGCGGAAAAGCTCGTTTCAGGATCGATTTGTAAGTGATTGCCGTCATTTTAGAGCTTTGAAAATCCAGCTCCACTTTCCCGTAATAGGTGATTGCTCCCCATACCATTACACCGCCTCCTTTGCTGTGCCGTTTTTCAAGATAGATTTCTTCCTTCCTTAAATCATGAAAATAACATGTACACCAGCGTCTGCCTTGAATTTACTAATGGAAAGCCTTGAATTTGAAGCAGCTCTCACTATCGGCCGCTTTTTCTGAAATGATATGGCTTTCTTGACTTTTCTTTTGTGGTTTTTTCCAAACCTCTCTGGATCCTTGAGGTATGTAGTTGTATACAACATTTGAATTTCTTCTAAGTTTTCTAGCTAAAAACGAATGGTTTTGCCGAAATGACTGTAAGCTCAAATTTGGCCTATTTCATCCTTGGTTAGACTCATACCTCTACCCATACTTCTTGATTCTATCAAATTAATACTAGTACTAAGCTCCAAAACACGCTAATAGGTAAATTTAGATCTTGCCCCTATTCATGTGACTCAAAAAAACAGGTACTTTTTATGACCTTTTTCGGAAAAGCAGCGAAAAAACATGTATTTATTATTTGAATACAAAATTCGATTTTTTCTTTTTAAAACAGCATTTTTCAAACATTTATTTATCAATAAAAAATCTGTAAATTAGGATTACTCTTAAATCTGTCATCATCAAACATATCGTAAGTGTTTGATGATGACAGATTTAAGAGTAAAGTATGCAACGATTTGATGAGATCAATAAAACAATTAAAAAATGTATAAATCTTAACTTGTTTTCCATCACAATACCTACACATAAATTGACCTGGGTAATAAATGTTCAATGGTGGGGATTGTTATAGAATTAAAAACAAAATTTACAAACATCTTCACAAAAAAAGACTATAACCGTTCGGAGAAAAGCAATTAATCTTTAACCTATAGGTAGTATCCAAAAGCTAAAACCCCAACTATAATCCGTCCCACAAATCCCAAACTCATCATCAACACTCTCGCATTATTTTCGCAAGAGTCGTGATACTGATCTTTTCACATAAAATAACCATTTTAGAAAGGAAGACAGATATTTAGATACCACTACACTTCTATGTGGAAGCAATTAATCTCGACCGCAACTAATTATAAACTCATAAAATATATTTATATTCTGTTTCTGTTCCACTATAAAACTGCTGAAGGTCTCAACATCACGTTCGATAGACGCGCACCGCTCAAGAACAACCCACGAATTTCATCCAGACCAGACAGACGATAAGTAGGTAAGTAAGTAAGTATACCTTTTATTACAACTTTTCGGAAGAGCTTTTTAAGACCTTCTGATTGTTTACGCCAATTTAATTGCAATCACATAAAAATAAAGAACACACTCAATAAAAATCCATTTTATTGCTCCGTTTGTTCATGGCGGTGGCCATAAAATTGTATTTAAAATCACATAAAAGTTTAGGTAAAACAGAGATAAATAATGTATCGCCCCAAAACCGATGCTTCAAAACCTATATGCTCGTACAACAACGTGCCCATGCCCACATCTTAAGTTCCCTTTTTTCTGTTGAAACACTGGGATTTTGTATTAAGTTTTTGCATGACATCATTCTAAGTAAGGTTAACACTCTTTTATATCCAGAATCCATCTATTTTGTGATACCTATCTTGTCATCGCAGCAAAAGGTTAAGAAACCATCAAACATTGATGATTCCCTCAGGACAAAGATATACTGGCAATAAAATGGGCAATAAAAGAAAATTTCCCTTATGTTTGTTCTGTTAAGAGAAGACACAGTTTTAAAGTGTAACCGACAACATTTCACCCCTTGTGTAGTTTTTATTGGTCGTAAACGAGTCTCGAAAGTCGATAAAGTGTGTTTGGTATAAACGGTTTGGATATTGAATAAGTGTTAGGCACTTAACGATTTTATTGCCATCTAACGATTGGTAGGGGAAGTAAGGTAGGTAAGGATTTTGATACGTGATAACTTTGGATAAAATGTGAAGTGCATATGATAGCAGTTTAGTTTCGGAGTAAGGAGGTTTTGAAGGGATGACAAACATATTTTTGTATCATTTATTTGCAATTCATAATTTATAATTTTTGCAATTGAAATTATGTAAATCAAAGAAAAAAAGCATTCGATAAAATTACAAGATATTTTTATTTTAAGAAATCTTCAACTAAAGTAATTTAAATATTTGTTAAGAACTTGTATTATCTCGAAAAAAAAAATAGAAAGCAAAACAAAAATTGTAATAAGTATTGACTAGAAACCAATAGATGTCCAATGGATATTCAAACAAAACTTAGGAAAGTTGGCTTGCGATTTTGGTATTAAAATTGTCTGCTGTGGATTTTTAAGAGCAAACAAAAAAGAACAGTATTGAAGAACTTGCCTTATTGCTTAATAACTAGGGTCTTACATGAAGAAATGTAGATATTTTAAAGGCATATGTGGTTTACAATAAGTTTGGTTAATAAAATGTGTCTTAAAGGCAACTAATTACCTATCTAATTTTAGCCATTTTTAAGCCTTAAAAGCACTAAACATTCATTTCCACTTTTATAAAAAAATCTACTTATTAAAATAACTACAATTTGAAATAAGATATTTCGTGGAAATTAAATCTTCCAAAGTTTTGTTAAAACCGAAGTGGTCTTAAAATGTATTAAAATTAAGCGCATTATAAATAAAGTGCACGACTGGGTACCAGAACCTGCTCCAAAGACCATGTTTACAAATAGTACTTATATTTTAAAATTTTAAAATTCAACTACAAAATAAGTTTTTCTTCAAATAATTAAATTCCATTTCATTTCTCAAAACAAATCTAATTCATGAATTTATTTTTTCGAAAATAGTTACATAGAGTGTTTTTTTTTTAAATTAATTTTTTACTTATTACTTAAATTATTATCTATATATTACTTAAACATAATATTTTTCAATTTTACTTTAAAATTTTTTAGACACAGGGAAGAATCGGGGGACCCAATTTTTTCGACTTCTCTATTTTATTGTAATAGGGCCGATTTGTCAAATTGAAAATTTTGACATTTCTCGACGTTTCAAGGTCCCTAGAATCTAAATAAAAATATTTTTAAAGAGATGTCTGGGTGTGCGTGTGTACGTCCGTATGCGAAAAGTTTTTTCGCCGTCCATATCTCAAGAACCAGTAGAGATATCAACTTTAAATACATTTTGTTATACAGATAATAATGCAGAAAGATGCAGAAAGGGCTCTCAAAAAACTTGCGTGTGTGTATTTTTTACCATAGCAATTTAAAAAAGTGAATATTTTGGTTAACCCCAAAATATCTCACGAACCAATAACGCTAGCGACTTGAATTAAAATTTATATTATTTATTGTGACGTTAAACCAAACTTATTTAATTTTTTAATTATCTCCAAAAGTATGCAATGAAGAATAACGTTTTCAACATCTGGTAAAATTTTGATACAAATCTAATTGTCAGTTTTTTTTTTACAAAAAATAAAAACATATAAAAAACATTACTTACATTTTGTAAAAATTGATTTTTGACTTAAATATCTTTTTGAAAATTGAAGATATTGGCTTGAAATTGTTTTCAAAATTCAGCAAAATGGTGACAGAGAAAAATTTTTTTCAAGTTTTCAGTTGAATTTTTCTAAAAGATTAAATAAAAATTACCAACAATATTTTGCATGTGACGAAATAGTTTGATTTCAAAATCTATTTTTGTTAGCGATATTTTTAGTCGAAAACAAATTTTTACCAATTTAAGTAGCATTTCTTAAATTTTTACAAATTGGATGAATGTAATTAATTTGAGAGATATCAAGAACCGAACATCAATTTTTACAAATTTGCGTACTATTTTTTGTAGATTTTATTTTTTTATGAAAAAACGGACTGTTGGATTTTTATAAAAAAAAACTACTGAATATAGAAAACAATATTTTCTGTGAAATAAAAAGAGTTTGAAGACAATATTTTTTGAAAAGCTATTTGAGACTTAATCACATTTTTACCAAGTTTTAGTATTGTTTTTTTGTAGGTTTTTATTTTTTGTAAAAAACCTGTCAATTAGATTTTTGTCAAAGTTTTACTGAATGTTGACAACAATATTTTTTAAAAGATAAAAGTAGTTTAAAGCCAATATCTCAAATTTTTGAAAAGATATTTGAGTCGAAATTCAATTTTTACCGACTTTGAGTAATGTTGTTTTTTAGGTTTTTATTTTTTATACAAAAACTGTCAATTCGATATTTCTCAAAATTTTACCAGATGTTGAAAACGTTGTTTTTCCTTGCACACATTTGTTTTGGTGATAAAATCAGTTTGTATTCGTAAAATTTTCGAGGTGACAATTTTTTTTTTCAGTTTTTTTGATTTATAAAAAAAAACTTTAAGTGGATTTTTTTCAAAAAATATACTTGTTTGATATCAAATGCTATGGTAAAAAAAACCACGCACGAAATTTTCTTGAGAGCCCTTTCTGCATCTTTCTGCCTTATTATCTGTATAGCAAAATTTATTGGAAGTCGATATCTCTTCTGGTTCTTGAGCTATGGACGACGAAAAAAACGTCGCGAACGTACAGACGTATACGGACGTACGAACGTACGTACACACGCACTCACAGACAGCTTTCTAAAAATCTTTTATTTCGACTCTAGGGACCTTGAAACGTCTAGAAATGTCAAAATTTTCAATTTGACAAATCGGACCCATTGCAATAACTTTCTATGGGAAGTTAATAATATGTACCTTATATTTACAATTACAAAAACATCCATTGATTTCTGTTAAAATTACTCATTTTATTAGTATCCAAAAAACACTTCTTTCTAATAAGAAAAAGAATTTCTAATAATCCCTGTATATTGTCTCAATGAATTACTGATTTTAATAAATGTTCATTCACAGTATGTTAGGCGGTACGAAGCTTGCAGGGCAAGCTAGTAGTAGACTTTTCTATTATTTGAGAGTTTTTTACAACACATATTTAATTCCATATGACCATACAGAGCCCTTTCCGACAAATTACTGTCGCAAGCCCAAAATAACCACAAAATTTTACTGCTCGTTCATTAAACCATTCATGCATAAGGTAATTACTGGAAATATTTAACTACATAAAGCTAAATCTTGACAAAAGGTTTTATGTCTTCATGAGTTACGAACAAATTTTAAATTTAAAAATTAATTTTTTTACCGCAAATGTCGCTAACGATAAAATTGCGAAAAGGGGTCCATATCTGTTACCTTCTGAAGTGTCCTTAAAACCTGAAAATTGTAACTTAATTGCAAGTTTTTGAAGGTTACAAACCCTATAAATTAACAAAAGCTAAACTTAATCACAATTTTAATGAGATAATAAAATAATCAAAACAATATAAGATAATCTATGTTCTTACTCTAATTTCGAGGGTAATTTTAATTTCCAAAACAAAAAAAGTTCCAAAACACAGCCACTTCAGTCTCCCTTAATTTGATTAGAATCATAAAGAATTTAAATTTGTTTCATGATAGAAATTGCAGATACTCATCATAAACAATGCATCAAATCCTTGCTGTATACACTTCCCAAACCTACACTCATACTTATTCCTTCCTGATGGGTGGTGGCGATATTACTGCTACACTTAAGGAACAACATTAACCAACAAAAAAAGGAAGCCAAATTCCATTAAAATTTTACGCACACAGGATGTGTACCTTATACCTATCTGGAGTGGAGAGCATAGAGTGGTGGCCGGGACGTATAGCGGCACTCTATGAGCATGAGCATGCATAAGGTTCAGTCTGATTAATTTCATAAATTTGCTTTAGCATTTTAATTCCACGAGCAACGAGCAAGTGCTTCCCACCCTTAACCACCATCGGCGGCGTCGGCATCGTCATCGTCATCCACACCGGCACATCGGATCTCCCACTTAAATTTGCTCCACTGTCGACTTCGACTATGAATCCCGAAAAGACGCTGCTACAGCAAGGATATTAAAAAAAAGTTATACGCCCATTTGGCGCTTTCGAAAATCGCTTAGGCCCAAAGAAATTTTTCACTTTTATTGTTATTGCCTTGGAGCAAGAGGAAAACACAGAAAAAAACACTCCAAACTTATAGCACCAAGAAGAAGCAGCAGCAGCAGCATCAACCTATACAAAGATATAATTCCTTTGAATATTTAACTGATAAATTTTGCGTTCCGTTCGCTTGCCTGAGCACTGAGCAGCGAACATTCACATCCACATCCATATATATCCAGCATCCACCCCCGTCGCCAAAAGCCGAAGAGCCAACAGTGGTTCTTCTTCGTTTTCTGATTCTGCGGGAGTGATCCGGGGGAGGACGGATAAGATATTGCTTTGCTTGCTTCCTTGAAACTTTCATAAGAAATTTAAAGGGCATCCTTCTGAATGAACTCTCCGCCATCACCATGGTGCTGGTGGAGGCGGTATACGGAGGTTTCAACTGGGTCCCAAGAGTAAATTGAACATTATGGTAGCAAGATTAGTCGGAGATATCAATGGCGAGGCTGCAAAGGAATAGTGGGTATAAGTGAGTTTATATATACGTGTGTGTATGTGTTTCGGGGGAATAGGTCCCTGTATACAAACGCCACAATATACGCAACTGTTTATACCCAAAAAACGATTTATTTTTATTGGACCCAGTGAGTTATTGCAAATTATTTATATGTTTTGATAATTTTGCAGTTGTGTAGATGGAATTTGTTTTCAGAATTTCCTTTGGGTATTTCTTGAAGATAAACACACACACACCCACGTAGCGTAGGTATATGTACCCACGCACATTAAGTACACATAATGCGTATATATGTATGTAGGTTAATAATTTTATAAAATAAATAAATAACTTTTATTGGACAATGAGAGGCTGGGGTAGGTTTTTGATGTAGGATGCGAGTTATTTAAGTGAAGCAATTTTCACAAAGAAATTTGGACAAACTTTTTTTTGAAAATTTTGCAATTTTCTTTTGAAAATAAATTTTAGAGATAGACATTAGACAGTGTTGAATAAGAAGATATGTATCTATGAGCCATTGGAGACATTTTCGAATAGATATTTGTTTGTATTTCAGACAAAATTTCCTTTTTTTTATATGGAATTTTTTTCAAACAAATGTCATACTATATTAATTTTAAACATAAACATGTTTAGTATTTTTTTTTTCAATTTGCACTTTTATGAGAAATGACTAATCATCCCAGATCATCTTACTTTTGTATGTAATATTATTTTCTAAACATTGTCTCATTGATCGAAAAATGATTTGTTTTCTTAGTTTAAAATCATATTTGAAAGTTTTGAAACTTTTGTACACCTATTAGACCAACAGATATGGCCCTCCTAGTCTCCCTACATTATTTCAAGCAAAACAAAAAACATCTAATAAAGAATCATGGACTTAATGGCTTGTCATTTCCACAGAATTTTTTGATTCCAAATCATTTATTCAAAATTGAAACCAAATAAATAACTAACAAAATTTGAAGTGGATAGGGAATTGTCATTTCTTTCGTATTTTTTGAATACAAACCACTTATTGAGTGCACAAAAATTAAATAAATAAATAAATAAAAACAACAACAAAACAAATACCTCCCAACACATTTCCGTTGCAAATAATATGTTATGAAAGCTTATTTTCCTTGCTTTAACTTTAGAAAAGTCTGAAATGAGTTATTTTATAGTCAATTCGATCCTATACAATTTTACCTACTTCATTTTCTATTTATATGGTTGCCAATCCTACCAAGCGTTCTTGGATCATTTTTGTATTTTTTATGATCTTTAGTTTTGAGAATCTACTTTTTCCTGAAGCCATTAAAACACGTTAGGTAAAATTGAAAGCATATCACATCAGTTTTCAATAAACATTGTTAAGTAGATAAGATAGCAGCAAAAGCAAATAATTCGTCGCCACAGATCAATTCATTGTCAATATCCAAGCTCTCTCCATAATTTAATGTTAAGAGCAAATATTGCTAGGCATTTGTAAAGGGTTTTCCAACAGGGACGGATTGATTTTGATTGCTCTTGGCGCCCATATTTGTTTCTTTTACTTTCTGTCAAAATATCTTCTTTTAATCAGTCACTAAAGCGTCAATTTACAGCGCCGAGCAACGCGTGCAAATTATAAAACTTTATTATCAAAATGGTTGTAATTTAGTCGATAAATGGTTACGTCAAAAAGCAAATTTGCCGAATTTGGGACGACACGAATCCACGCGAGATTTCCAAATGCATCCAAATAAGTGGTTCTTGTTTGGTTTGGATTTTGGGCTGGAGGTGTCATCGGTCCGTACTTCTTTGAGAATAATGCTGGCCAGGTCATTACGCCATAGGCCGATGATCACGCACTTCTTGTGGCCTAAATTGGATGATTGGACACCAAAGACATATGGTTTTCAACTGGATGGCCCTATGTGCCACAAAGCTCAAGACACAATCGATATTCCAGCCCATAAACTTCAGAGTCCATAAACCAAAGAGTCATTCTTTGTGGGTACATTGGTTTTTCGACAATCATTCGCCCAAAATGCAGCAATTCTGCTTATTGACGAATCCACGAAGGTAAAAATGTGCCTCATTACTATAGATGATTTTCTTTGAAAATTGATCATCCACTGTTGCCATTTCTTGAAACCATTCTGACAATTGACGAAGCTTGAAATGATCAAGAAGTTTTAGTTCACAATTTAGATTCGGCTTTAGCACCAAGCACCAAGCCTTATGCATTAATAAATGATATATTTTTCATCAACTGTTGTAGATTGAATGAGTAGAGCAAGGTATAAAAAAGCGCACGAGGTTTCATTTGGACATAATTTTACGTTGCACACTTGCAGAAAGTAGTAGACAACTGGTGAAGTGGCCCAATGCCCAATCCCAAAAGTGCTTTAGTTTAGAGAAATGTCACTGAAAAATGTCCACCCTTAATGCATTTTTACTTACTTGAGGTGGCGCTATAGTCTTGTGTGAAATAGGGCCTCACCCAACAAACTTCTCCATCTAGCTCGGTCCCTAGCTAGATTTCTCCAGTTTCAGGCTCCAAGTTGGGTGAGGTCACTTTCCACTTGTGCGAGCCACTTGATCCGATGTCTTCCTCTACTGCGCTGTCCTGATGGGTGTGGATTCGAAGACATTCCGGGCCGGAGCATTGGTTTCCATGCGCTCTAAGTGACCCAGCCATCTTAGTCGTTGGACTTTTACCCTTCTGACTAAGTCTACGTCGCTGTACTCGTCATTCCATCTTCTCCTCCACTCCTCTTCTATGCATACGGGACCGTAGATCATACGACAAAATTTCCTTTCAAAAGGAACCAAGGTGCTTTCATCTGCTTTTTTCGTACTCCATGGGTTCTGCACCGTGTAGCAGGACGGGGATGATGAGGGTCTTATATAGCGACACTTTGGTCGCTCGAGAGAGGGCTTTGCTACCCAATTGCTTTCTTAGCCTAAGAAACAGCGGTTAGCAAGAGTTATTGTTTGTTTGATCTCAGCGATGGTGTTGGTTTCTGTGTTCATAGCTGAGCCTAGGTAGACAAAATCCTTAACTACCCCAAAGTTACTTCTGTCGATGGTGACATTTTGACCGAGACTTCGGTGTTGTAAGTCCTTTCTTGACGACAGCATGTACTTTGTTTTAACCTCATTAACCGTTAAACCCATTTTTTCCGCCTATGCCTCAATACTCACAAAAGCCCCATTGACATCACGCTGTGTTCTTCCGATTATGTCAATGTCATCAGCATAATAGTAATTGGACAGACTTTTGTGTTAACGTGGTAGTCGTAGTTCTGCACTATTCTTTAAAGTACGATGTTAGAAAAATCGCATGAAAGCGCATCACATTGTCTAAAGCCTTTTTTGACATCGGAAGGTTCTGTTTAGTTGTTTTCAACCCTTATGGAGCAGCGTGAATTCTCCATGGTCATCCTGCTCAAACGGACGAGTTTGGCAGGGATACCAAAACTAGACATGGCTCTATACAGCTCGTCCCTGTAAATACTGTCATATGCGGCCTTGAAATCGATGAAAGGATGGTGGGTGTCGATTTGATGTTCTTGGGTTTTGTCCAGGGTCTCCTTTTTTCAGAATCGGGAAAACAATACTAAGGTTCCATTCATCGGGCATGCTTTCTTCCGACCATATCTTACAGATAAGTTGGTGCATGCTCCTTACCAAATTATCTCCAGCTGCTTTAAAGACCTCCGCATTCAAGCCATCTGCTCCAGCGGCTTTGTTAGACTTCAGCTTATAGATATGGCATTTATGCATTTTTACAAAAGTTTGAGTTATTAGGGCATGGTTTCATTTTAAGTTTGAAAAGTGATCTGCCCGAATAGCATTCTAATCAAAATAAAACCTCTAATTGGAAAACACTTTACTTTGTTATGTAGATATAAAAAAAAGACTGTTTTTTTGTGCTTTTAAAAATAAAAATGTTTAATTGGCAACCCTGATCTTTGCAAATGCAAATATTCCATAATTTGCATTTAAAACAACAGGGGCATCTAATAAAGAGAAGTCTAACTAATTGTCACAAATCAAGTCATGGTTTTAAATTATAACCACCCGAGGAGACGTCTAAAATGCGGTTTCCTATTAATTCATATCATATAAGGTCGTTTCGATATAGCATGTGTAATAGGTATGAATATGTTGAAACTTTACCTACCCGCTCGCAATATCCAAATGAACGCCTTCGCCAATAAAGCGTGTGATTAACTTTTTATTTGAATTTACTGCATAAGACACTACCGAACTGAACCGAACCATCAGCCAGCCAGCGAGGCAGCGCGGCAGCCATCGCAGCACAGTGCGGTCAATTTGGCTGGCAATAATTCTTAATTTATTTAATAAACAAGCATTAATTTACATGCATTCGGCTTAATAAAAACCAATTAAAGCCGAATACTGAATATTCGATGGTCATTGGAAAGAGAAAAATATAAGGAAAGAAAAGGAGAGACTTAAAGCTTTTGGCCGATTCTGTCCTGATGGTATTCGTTGTTTTGCTAAATTGTCGATTACCGGATTGGGGAGATTTCACCACCGCCGCCGCGCTGGTCGCCATAACGTTTCGTTTTGCTAAATGTTTGTTTTTATTATAATTTTGTTTTTATTTCATCGGACGAGTATGTACATATGTATATGGGTTGGATGTGTATCTAATTTATTGAATTATTTTTGTCTTTGTTTCAAACAAGTTTGGTGGTGTTTTAAATTGACGAAACGACTTTGGTAATGGTCTATAAATAAACGATTAGGTATTTTAGTAGCTCTCTTATGGCTTTTTAAGAGGTTTCATTTCAAATTAATTTGCTTAATGTTATTCCAATGAATATAATAATAATCAAACAAAAATTTAAAGTTTAAATCTCTGAAATATATTTTTGTTTTCTTATCGAGCAATTTATATTTATATAAAAATTATATTTTGTTTTTTAATTGAGAAAAATGGGCCATTTTGAATTGGTTCACAATGAAAAAAAAAAATTTGAAATTTATTTGAAATCGACCATTCTTAAACTATAAATAAAAACTATGTGGATTAACTGTCATCAGCTTTATCTTAAATGGTTTCTATGTTAAAAACAGACAAATCTGCGTACATAAATCTCACTCTATGAGGATTCGACGAACTTGCTCTCTTTGAGGTTCAATGGCTTTTAAGATGGCTATTCAATGTTGAAGACAAAAATGAATTAATTTCTTCTGGTTCTTTGCAAAAAATGTTGAATGGACCATCATAATAGACTTAGACAAAGTTGTATGTCAATTTAAAGAATGTTTCAATAATGTAAGGGTTTTGAAATAAAAAATAAAACTACATTTTTTTTTTAAATAATTGAATTTTTAAAAAATTATTCTTTATCAATTTTGCAGAGCTGAAATTGAAAATATTAAAATAAAACATTTCTTTTAAAATATTGAAATATTGATTAAAAGTCTTACATATATGTAAAACATATTTATTGGAATATGAAACTGTAGTAAAACATTAAAAACTAACATAAATTCAAAGAATTTTAAAAATACCATGAAATAATATAAATTCCTGTCAAGAGGTCTTGACCTAAACAATTTGAATTTTTAAATACCTGATTTTATTCCAACATCTATAGTTTTATATAATTTCTGGAGCGCCATATATAGTCCCTGGATACATTGTGTCGGTGATTAATGTTTTATTTTATTCTCACATACAGTGATTTAATTGTCCGTTTTTTGGACTCTGATTAACTGATAAGAAATTAACTAGTAATATAAGAAAAAGTTATTTTGTAAATTTGAAAACAATTTCCTAATATAAAATATTATTTACTATTAAAGTATAATTTTACAACCTTCAAATAAAAAGATAATTTTACTTTAAAAGTCATACAAAATGGAGGCAAAAAACAAAAATAAAAAAAATAAGTTGTTACTTATCAACCTAAGTACGTTAACAGGAAACGTAGGACAATAAATTATGGCAGCAAAATTAAGCGAGCTACTTTCACCAACTAAGTTACATGATTGGCACTCTATCATATAGTAATTTATTGAACTAAGCAAATCTAAGTTGTTTTTTAATAAATACAAATAATAAAATTATTATTATAAAAATAAAATTACAAAAATAGATCTTGAATGAAAAACACAGTGTAAAAAGATTTTAGCATTGAGATATGTGATGGAGACGTAATAGGTCCGACACTAATATACACTTGCCACTTTTCAAGAAAGGAGCAAATAATGATAAGTAAGGTTTTTGAAAAAGCTGTAAAAAATAGAATGGTGAGCTTTTTAAAGAGAACAAAATTTTTCAGTGATGTTGAGTTTAGTTTTCAAAGCAATAAATCAACCGAAGATGCGTTGTTACATTTCTGTTCTCAAATATTTGTAAGTCTTGATAGAAAAAAGAACACAGCCGGATTGTTTGTTGACATATCAAAAGCCTTTGGCATGGTTAATCACGAAATTTTGATTAGCAAACTTGAAAGTGCTGGGTTTCGAGGATTCATTAGTGATTGGTTAAGATCTTATTTTAATTTAAGAGCCCAAAGAGTGAAATTTGATGGTATTAGGAGTGATATAAAGACATTAGATTTGGGAGTTCCACAAGGTTCGGTTTTAGGACCAATACTTTTTTTGGTATACATTAATTCTTTATTCAGTTTGCCTTTTAAGGGTTCTCTGACAGCCTTTGCAGATGATGTTGGTTTTTCGTATGGTACAGATAGTTGTCTGAATCTTATATAGGATATAAATTGGGATCTCAGCTTGTTAAGAATCTGGTTTGCAGAGCACAAATTGATAATTAGTTCTAAAACTAAGATAATGTTTTTCAGTTTGTCTGGCCAAAAGATTGTTGATGCTGATCTCTTTTTCCATGCTACTGAGTGTCCAAAATTCAAGCTTTTTAACTGCACCTGTAATCCTATGGTTACCTCCATAACATTTACGGATTCCATAAGCTGTAGTGATAAATGCTTTAAATTAGAAATAGTTAATGAATTCAAGTATTTGGGATTAATAATTGATTCTAGAATGAGTTTTTATAACCACACAGAGAATCTTAGACAATATTTTCGATGCACTCTTAGAAACTTCTTCTTTTTACGTAAAATTTGCTTTTCCAAACTGCTACTTAAAATGTATTTTGGCATTTTTCATTCGAAACTAGAATATGGAATTTTTTGTTGGGGAGGTTCATATTATAACAAAATACAACCTTTATTAGTTTTGCAAAAAAGTGTTCTGAAGAAAATATGTGGGAAGCCTCGCCTGTACCCTAGTTTTCCTCTATTAAGAGATTTAAAAGTTCTTTCAGTGAGACACATGTATTGTTATAAAGTTCTAAAAATTTTCTTTAAGAGATCAGGTAATCTTAATTTTAGAATAATTGATAATTATGTATATATTTTACGTGGAAATTTTTTAAACCAAGTTTCTATACCGGTATATCGAACAACCGCATTTAGAAATTTTTATAATGTTTCCTCATGTCGGATATTTAATAGACTCCCCCATTCTATCAGGATGCAAACATTTCATTTGTTATTTATGAAACAAGTTAAATATTGGCTCCTTAGTCTTGATAATGAAAGTATTGAATTTTTTGTAAATGGTTCTACCTGATGTTTTCTTGAAATGTTTAACTTCAATTCAATTTAATTTCTGTATGCATTACATAAATTTATGATATTTTAACTTTCTTTTTTAATTTTTCTTTTAAGGGTCACCCCACCCATTTAAATTAATAAATGTAAAATTTTTCTTAGAGTGGCAATAACTCTATTTTTTATAAAAATATTTTTGTCACTTATTTCTTTTCTTTCTTATTGTATTTATTTGGATTTTAAGAAATAAAATGTTTAATCTTAATGTTATCTACACTAATATTATAAAGAGGAAAGATTTGTATTTTTGTATGTAACGAATAAACTCAAAAAGTACTGGACCGATTTTAGTAAATCTTTTTTCATTAGAAAGCTACATTATCACTGATTAACATAGGCTATATTTAGTACTAGATTACTATAGAAATCTTTAGAAATTCCTATTAAAACCAACCGAAGGTGTAAAAAAAGTAGCCTAAAATGTCTTTCACCGCATACGCTTCGAAGAGTATGAATGATAGGACAAAAAAATGTTTTCTAATTTAGTGATCCATGGTCGTTTTAATTAGCATGCTTATAACTTAAATATCTGTACCTATTTATCTATGTCTACCCGTGCGAAGCCGGGACGGGCCGCTAGTAATTTTATAAATTCGTTTTGTTGAGGTTGAAATCAATATTTTTCTTTGTTCTCAAAACACTTGAGCAAAAAAACTTTTTTTTATCACTTCTTAGTCTTGTAGGTTTATGATTTTTGCAAAAAAAAAGTCGTCAATTTTATGTAAAAGTTAATAACAATTTTTTTTGCATTCGTCGGCTTATAGTGTAAAACTGCTAACTCCATTAAAGTAAATTTTACAGAAGAAAGAAAATAACTTTTCAAAATGGTTCTTGTTATTAAAAAAAAAAAAAAAATACCATTTTGTGTGCTAAATAGTATATTCTTCATTTCAATACCCAAGCAGATTCAAAAAGCCGCGTTGTTTCGTATCTTTTTGCATTTTTGTGAGTTAGCAGGTTTTCTTCTGTTAAAAATCCAAACAAATATTGGATTTAGCAGGTTTTCCTAAAAAAATAAAATATTGTTGTAAATTGTTTACCAATAGATTAAAAGTGATTTTCTTTTGAATATACTTTCAATATAAACTGTATTCAACTTAATTTATCTTTCTTAAAGAAATAAAAATTAAAAAAAAAGAAAATGAATACAAAAGAACAACATGAAGTTATAAAAGGAAACAAAAAGACGTTTCGAAAGTTATTTAAAAAAAAAAAAACACTATTATACTCTAATAGGAACACTTAAAAGCTGTAGTTTATGTTAATCATGAGGAAGGTTGTCGTAATAATGACGGTAGTCTTCATGTAAGGCGTTTTTCAAATATTGAAGATCTTCGAGTTGTGTTCTTCTTGGTTTGGTGCAGATTTTGAGGACAGCTAGAGTTTAAGGAAGTCAATAACGTTGATTTTCTTTTGGGGTAGTTTTTTTCCAATCATCCGGAAACCTTAGTTTAAAGTAAATATCACCATTCGGAGTTTATCGTAATGCTCTAATATCAGTAACTTTAGCGTCACCTTTGCCTCGGACAGGCCTAATACTTTTAAAAAATTGAACTGCGTTAAAATTTTAGAAAAAGTTGTGATTCAATTATGATACGCCACAGGGCTTTGGTTTTTTTCGAGCGGATTTGCAAATAGATATATATTATCTGGAGGTACATTAATATCTTTGTTTCTTAGAGTTCGTTCAACAGTAGAGTGGATACAATCTGCTTCCATTCGAGTATGTTCAACTTCAAGAAACTTTTGCTTTATTATTATTTTATGATTAATTGCAGAACATAACAGAGCATTCGACATAACATAACATATTACTCTGATCAGATTCTTTTGCTTTGTAAAACCACATATTTCTCAATCAAATCGACTCAAATACTAGCGAATTCTTAAGCATTAACGCCTCCTTTAGTTTCACTCCACAATTAACAAAATCTATCTTTGTTATTTAAGTTATAAAATGTGAGATTATGAACTTGAAGTTTTGTGCAGTAATAAAGACTGCTTATTTTTGACTTAGGTGCTATTAAAGCTGACTGTAAATCAGCTGTAAAAACAAGGCTTTCAATTGTCTTGTCTCTTTCCTTTTCTGTTCTTGCTCCTCCTTTTTTGTTGATGTTCTGAATAATCTTTTTGGGATTAATTATTCGCACTTTAATCAAAGAGCATTTTTCACATTGGTCTTTTTTTGAAGAGTATAGAGTCCCAGCTGTCTCGCTTCCAAAACTACAATCATAAAAAACCTGCAATAGAAAGTGGGTTAATATTTCTGTTTGCACACCAATCAGTGACATACAAATTGTAAAGACCTTGTTTGGAAGTCCACTCTGGCAAAAGATTTTTCTTCTCCGTTGAAGTTCGGCAATGGTGTGACTCCATATCTGGTAAGGAATCCACCACAGGAATTAGAAGTTTATTGCTCAAGCTGTTTATTTTCTTTTTTGATGTTAGGACAAAAAGCCTCATCGGTATTGCTCTTGCTTCATGCTAACTTAATATATAATACAAACCTCTGGGTGACGTGAAATAGTACCAAATGAAATAACACCAAATTTCAAATTTGGCCTTATTTCGTTGTTCAAAACGAAATAAAACCAATTTGGCTTTATTTCGATTTATAAAAAGAAATAAGGCCAACAAAATAATGGAAACAACGCCAAATATATTTAAAATTCAAAAATGGTTGATTTATTGTCTAGAATAGCTACTTTTGCTAAAAAGTTTTTTTGAATTGATAGCACGGCGGCGTACTAACAGCTGCAACCCCCCTGCTTGGCATCACTATAGGATTTGGGGTGGGTGCGAGTTTGGGTATATGCAAGGAACTTTTGCATTTGAGCACTAAACTAAAATCAAAGAAATTCCCAACAAAAAAAAAAAGCAAGTATGGCTCACAGTTATGAAAGAATCACAACGCATTCGTGTTCTTTGCATATACCCAAACTCGCACCCAGCCCAAATCCTATAGTGATCCCAAGCAGGGGGGTTACATACCTACCTGTTAGTACGCCGTGCTATCAATTCAAAAAAAAATTTAAATCGAAACAATGCCAAATTGCTATTATTTCGTTTTCTAAAGCGAAATAAACCCAAATTGAAAATTTGGCCTTATTTCGTTTTCAAAAACGAAATAATGCCAAATTTTTTGAATTTGGCTTTATTTCATTTGGCGTTATTTCACGTCACCAAACCTCTGATATATTGACACCAAAAAGTCTTAAATAATAATGCGTAATTCAATCGAATTCCTATCACTGTCACTATCAAATTTCAACTAGGTACATAATACGGTTCTTATTCAGACTGACCTATATTGCATTAGGTTTTTTATTATCACCTCTCTCAGGCTCATTTCAACTTCAAGTGATTTGAAGGTCAACCAAGCAATCAAGAATCCATCAGCTGCTTTTATATGTTAACACTTTTTTTAATGAGTCGAAACCCATTTGTAATAATTTTTAGTTGCTTTTTGTGAAGGGTGTATTAATAAAAAAAAGTGGATTAGATTTTTCTAAGAAAATAAAATTAAATAATTTTGAAGGCAATACCTTCATTTATTCTTGAGATATTTGAGCCCAAAATCAGTTCATACCAATTTTGTGTTGCATTTTTGTTTTTTTTTTTTAATTTCTTGTGAAATTAACTGTCGTTACATTTTTCTAAAATTACCGGATGTTAAAAACAATATTTCTTATGAGATAAAATTTATTTGAAGCCATTATCTTTGATTATTGCCAAAATATTCGGGTCATTAACATGTTTTTACCAAATAAAGTGATCTTTTTAACTTTAATTTTGAAATTTCCCGACCGACGTTTCAAGGTTAGTAGTTTCTAAAAAAAAGATTTTTAGAGAGATGTCTGTGCGTGCGTGTGTACGTACGTTCGAACGTCCGTACGTTCGGGAAGTTTTTTTCGTCGTCCATAGCTCAAGAACCAGTAGAGCTATCGACTAACTAAATTTTGTTAAACAGATAATAATGCGGAAAGATGCAGAAAGGACCTCAAAAAAATTTAGTGGTTTTTTTTTTACCATAGCAATTTAAAAAAAAGGTGAACATTTTGGTTAACACAAAATATCTCACGAACCAATGACGCTAGCGAGTTGAATTAAATTTTATATAATATATTACGACGTGATACCAAACTAATATATTTTTGGAAAAAATTCCAACTAAGGGTTTTTTTATAAATCAAAAAAACAAAAACAAAAATAATTGTCACCTCAAATATTTACGAAAGAAAGATGATTCACCCTCAAAAATAATTTTATGCAACGAAGAAAATAACGTTTTTGACATCTGGTAAAATTTTGAGAAAAATCGAACTGAGAGTTTTCTTACAAAAAATAATAACCTGAGAAAAGCATTACTAAAAGTTGGTAAAAATTGATTTTTTAGACTAAAATATCTTTTCAAAAATTTGAGGTATTGGCTTCAAATTAATTGTATCTTATAAAAAATATTGTTTTCAACATTCGGTAAAATTTTGAGAAAAATCGAATTGAGTTTTTTTTTACAAAAAGTAAAAACCTAATCAAAACATTACTAAAATTTCGTAAAAATTGATTTTCGACTCCAATATTTTTCAAAAAATTGAGATTATGGTTTCAAACTTATTTTATTTTGTAAGAAATATTTTTTTCAACGTTCGGTAAAGTTTTGAGAAAAATCAATTACAATTAAAAAACATTAAAAAACTTGGTAAAAATTTACCGTCGACTCAAATATCTCACAGAAAATATTGTTTTAAACATTCAGTAAATTTTTACAAAAATCCAACAGTCAGTTTTTTTCATAAAAAAATAAAATCTACACAAAATTGTACGCAGAATTGGTAAAAATTGTTGTTCGGCTCTCAATATCTCGTGAATAATATAAAAGATATTGACTTTAAATTAAATTCATTCATCAAATTTGTATTTGTTTAAATAAGAAATGAAAACTTCTGAGAAATGCTACTAAAATTGGTAAAAATTGGTTTTCGACTAAAAACCTCGTTTACAAAAATAGATTTTGAAATCAAACTGTGCATCATTTTGCAAAATGTTGTTGGTAATTTTTAAATTTTTTAGAATAATTTAACCGACAACTTTTTTAACAAAACACGAAAACCAACAAAACCTTTTAAGCAAGACAAATTGACAGACGGGATTGGAAGTTATCAGTGTGGGTCGCATACCAGTCTCTTTTTAGGTTTTAATTTTTGTAAGAAATATGTGACTATGGTTTTTACTTTAAATTTTACCTGAACTTAAAAATATTATTCCCTCTTGCATACAATTATCTTGGATGTAATTTATTTTGTTGGTCAAAATATTCGAGCTCAAAATTTTTTGTTTCTGGTTTTTGAAAATTTTTGCAGAATTTATACCAATTTTTATCACATTGGTGCGACGAAAATTTGCGGTTTACCAAATTGTTTACGGTTATTATTAAATATACCTAGCAATGTATGCAGCAAAAAAAATTACCCTCTCAATTCTTTTGAATGTTCTTTCTGCATCTTTTGATGTTAATATCTGTAAAACAACATTTTTTTAAGTCGATATATCCACCGATTCTTTAGATATGGCTGACGAAAAAGGTAATCTCGGTACTGACCTTGAAACTTCAAGAAATGTCAAAATTTGCAATTGGACAAATAGGGACCTTGAAACTTCAAGAAATGTCAAAATTTGCAATTGGACAAATCGGACCGATAACAATAACTATCTATAGGAAGTTAAGTCTACTAAATAACCTTATCAATTAATAAAAATAATAAAATTTTAAATCCATTTTACAGACAGATAATAATTAGGTATACCTATATCGAATACTGAAGGAAATTTTTAAACCCCTTACCGCCCTCTTATGGATAATTTATCCAAAAGATACTTCAACAAAATTTAAAATTTTCCGGCTCAATGCGAACCTTAAAAAATAATATAAAATCCCCTACCAACATTTCAACGTACTCCCTCAATTGAAGACATTATGAAATCATTAGGTAAGTATTTTGTTAAAATGGTTGATGGCATATTACTTAAACGTAAAGTTTTTTTTTTGTGTTGTCAAGAAAAAATAAAATTGGTCTGACAATATTATTTATTTGTTTTAATTATTTACACAGCGAGTGGTTGTCATTATTTGTTTCGTTTCGGCGGTGTGGTGATGGTGGTGGTGTGCGTGGATCGGAGCGGACCCACGGGCGGCGCGGCGATTGCATAAATTATTATAAGATCTTACTTTAAACCATCCAACCGAGCTACATCTAAAACCCAGACTTGGTTCTGCTTCTATAACCAGGCATTCCAGATTCCATTTGGTGGTGTCTCTCTGTATGTAGATATTTCTTTGGGATAGACTCACTCTGGGGTCGGATCTGGCCTTTGTCTCTCCGAATAGAGATGTAGATACATCGAAATTAAACCAGACATTCAATTATTTATTACTTTAAAACATACGCCATTTTCTTGGGATTCGGATTTGAATCCGATTCGATTCGAGGCCGAGCAAGCAGCGAGGCTGCTGTTTCGACGAATGTTTAAGTAAATTATTATTCGATGCCCAAAAATGGAGGGACAAGGTTTCTTTTCTGTTCCCACTCCCTGTCTCTGACTATGGTTGAGTTATTTCTTTTGGATTTTGGTGATAAATTTGATAAATTCTTTTTTGGTTCTCTTACCTGGGATCGCGGTATTTTCAGACACACACAAAAATGTTAAAATATAAGGAAGGTATACAAAAGACGGGGTAACAAGAAATAAATTGGGAAGAAGGGCATTGGACATAAATTAGAGCACCAAGGCTCTGAGACTACCTCGCGTACCGAATTATAGGTATAGGTTTTTCATACCGTCGTTCGTCGTCGTCGCGTCCCAATGAAGAGATCCCAGGGTGGCAAATGTTTCTGTGGAAGAAAAGGCTGATGTGAGTCTTGATTACCTTGTTCAGTTTTTTTTTTTTTTAACCAACCAAAAGAAAAAGACATCACCTCAATTCCAACTCCGCGCTAATGAACATATGCGGTGGATTTATTTATCGTTTTTTCTTAAAAATTCTTTAAAAAAAAAAATAATTTTTGTTGGGCCATTGTTTGGGAAGTAACATTCCAATTTTCTTAGTTTTCTTAAAAGTCTTGATGACTTTTAGCTGGGACTTTTGGGTTGGAATGGAATTTTGAATGAAATTAAAATTAATGAATCATAAGTAAGAATTGAAAAATTCAAAGATGGGGGAGACAATTTTTGGGACGTGTTTCGTAAAAGGGATTATAATGCAAAACATAATGATGGGAAGTAGGTATTTATCTTTTTTTTTAAATTGTTATGGCGACGGAAGGCTAAATACAAATCATTTTCTATATAAATTATACACAGCTACAGATTTTATTTTTTTCTTTCGATTTGGTTTTTAAATTAATTTATTTGGTTAGTACAAATATGTTAAAATTTAAATGAAATAGAATTACAAAAATGATACTATTAAAGTTTTTTCCTAAGAAACAACATTAAAGCTATGCGATGACATAATACGAGTATCTCGTGTGCCAGAAAAGATAAAAATATTCAAACCAAAAAGGCTTTTACTTTGTTATGTCTGCCAAAATTTCCATTGTTTTTTTGGTTAAGTTTCAAAAAGAACTGGAAATTGCGAAACACGTGAATAAAATGAAGTCAGAGATAGCAAAATAGAGATTTGGCCAGAAAATGAAATTATTTAGGTAGGTATATTTTGTCCAATCCAAATATCTGTGTAGGTATATCTTTTGCAAACTACAAATTATTCATTACGATGGGTAAGTAAATATTAAGGTGTCTTTGGGAACACAATAAGATTTGGGGTGGATGCGAACCGAACATACCTTAATTAATCCATATTCTTTAAGAACAAATACATTTTTTTTTAAATAATAATTTAATTAAGAACTAACGTCTTTTTTATTTTGGCATGAAGAAATTTTAAAACAAAGAGATTTTTGAAAGAAACACCTTTTATTTTCGACTCTTTTATTTTTAAATTTGATTAGTTCTTTTTTCTTTGAATAAAGACAAAATAATTTTGAATTCAACAAAAATATTAATTAATTGAAAATTTAACATTTGAAAACTGTATTGAGTTCTTGATATTTATCCTTTGGTTTTTAACAATAAAATATTTAATATAATGAAAATTGGGCACAAAAACAAAAAACTTCGCCTCAGAATTGTATTTTTTAGAATTGACCGTTCACCTAACAAGTCATCATTGATAAATAATTTAAATTTGACTAGCTCTAATGTCTTGAAATCTAGATAAATGATTTTGAAAATATTTGGCAGCTACATATGTATGTATGTATGTATGTTCAGCACAATAACGACAATTACAAATTCTTAAAATTAAAGGGAAAATTAAAAACGAGCGTTGGAATTTCTCAATATCAAATAATAAACTACTAAAAAAGTGTATAAAATAATGCTTCACTACAATGAGTCCACTGCGAATATTTTCGTGTAGGAGTTTACAAGTGCGATCTTTTAAAAACGTTTGTACAGAATATCTAAAAAAGTGTTGAAAAAAACTGTTTTAAATTAGTTTGAAACACTCATGGGCTCTGAAAAGACTTTGACAGCTACAGAAAGAGCAAAAATAGATGCTCTAAAGGATTTACGACTCCCAGATTAATAGCAGGGAAGCTTAACAGAAGCAAGAAAGTTGTAAGTATTCATATTATTGCTGATCCACAAAAATGAGGGAAAAATTAAAAGTGCACAAGGAGCATCGGATGAATTTTGCATGAGAGCATGTTACTTGGATCAGTGGAAAAAAAGTTTAACCTTGACGGATCGTTTGTTACAACTTGTATATCTATGATTTGATAAAAAATGAGCTTATTTTGGAACGACATCATAGCCGTACATTAGGTGTAACGGTGTGTGGAGCTATTACCTACTATGGCATATTTCCAAACCAAAAAAAGCATTCTTGGACCTCTGCCTTGGGTTTTCCAAAAAACAATGTTATAATTCACACTTCTAGGCTTGAATTCAATCAGAACACGTGGAACTTTTGTCATGGTCCCTATATTCACCACATTTTAACATAATTGAAAACGTTTGGCCATGGCTTTTTCATAAAGTTTATAAAGACAATTTGAAGACAAGAACACCGTTTCCAATTTGCCATTTAATTTTATAAATTTGTAATAATTGTAAAATACACACCCTGCATATTCAAAGGTAGCAAAAAATTCCGGGTACAACACTTTTACCAGCTATAAAAAGCGATATTCGGTTTCTTAAATGTGTGGCTTTATCCTAATGGCATGGGCCAAAACCCCACATAAAAAAATGGGACATCTCATTTATCCGATGCAAATTGTTGGGGTATTTTTTAATTGAGGATTTGTATTACAGCTGTATGCAATACATTTTATTATTTCAAAAAAATTTGCAAAATTTTGTATTTATTTCTAAATCCGTAATACAGACAAAAAATAATACGTAATAAAAAGGGTTTAAATATAATGTTTAGTATTTCACTGATATCTTAACAATTTTGAGTTAAATTCATAAACATTTTATATTAACTTTACAATTTTAATATTTGCGATACAATAAATTTTAATACAATGACGGTAATGTTATAACCCCAAAAATGATATGCATGGAACTAAATATACTTATGAAAATATGGAAATATTATGGTTATCATGGTTAATCAAAGTTTAAAACCTCAGGGTGGTATGGACGGAACAGAATTTTTGGACATGCCATACAAACATTTTTAAGAAACAAGCCAATTATTAATTCATTATTAAATTCCAATTGAAAATTATTGTAATCGGCCTGATTCAACATCATAACTGAAATAAAATATTAAAGACTAAAATATTTTACAAAAAAAAAGATTTTGGAATTTAATACAAATTTTAGAGTTACATATAAGTTTCTTTACAAAAAATAAACCAAACAAAGTTAAAGCTACTAAAAATTATCGAAAATTGATAATCGACTTGAAAATCTTAAATATACATTTCGCTTTGAAAGGCTCAAATAGAAAATATAAATAATAATTATTTAAGGGGCACCATTGGGAAGTAATAAGCGGGTCACATAACATTTCTTTTCAGATTATTAGATTTAGATTTATTCATTGAATGCATACACAGTAAGACATACATCTTATAATATTAGTGATATGCTAAAATACAAAACATAAAATAGTAAACAGGCTACTTCAAAGATGAATTTATATAAAATTTTTGAGTTTATACAAAATTAATTTAATTTAATTAATTAATAATCTCATTCTTTAAATTCAAATTGATTTTTTCAGTTAAAATTGCAATTAGTATATAATATTTATGTACATATGTATATTTATGAAAATTTTAGTAGTTCAGTTCGTTATTTAAAATCATATAATATAAAATTCGTACATATTAATCTCAACTCTCAACTTTATGCGGGGTTCTTTGAAAATTAGGCACTTTGAAAATGACTTCGGAGTTCGAATCGAATCCTAGTTTCTCCATTTAAAGTTTTCAAGTTTCTAGGCAGAAGATTCCACAGACGAATAGCGTAAACAAAAAATTGTTGTTCAGAGGTACGACAGGAATAATGAGGGTGCATAAGCATTAAGGATCTGCTTGAGGAACTGAATTGAATCTTATTATATAAACTAGAAGGTTGTTGCGTGTTTATTATGGTACAGAGTAGGAGTAGAGTCCTGTACCGCATGAGATGATCAAAGGAAAAGTTGTAAATTTGGCGTGAAAATTCCGAAATACGATCAAAACGACGTAGACCAAAAATGTAGCGAGCTATGTTATTAAAGGCGACATTCAATTTTCTTCTACTGTTGGCATCACAGTTGCTAAAAACTTCGCAACCATAAGTTAATATTGGGATCACAATCGTTTTGGCAATCATCATCCGAGTGTTCAAGGGCGTAAAATGTTGTGACGACCATAACATTCTAAGAACCCCATAAAGGTTACCCACCGCCACATTGATATGGCTGTCCCAAGTAAGTCTCCTGTTAAACAACATGCCTAGATTTCGCGCATTCGATGTAAATTCAATTGGTATACCATTCAAGCAGATGCTTGGAAAATACTCCAGATTAATTGCTGATTTATTGATGATAACACATTTTGACTTGGTAGGATTTAAGAAAAGACCATTATTCTGAGACCAGTTGGATATTTTTTCGAGATCTTGGTTGATAGTATAAGCTCCATCTTCTATTAGCCCCAGGACAACTATAAATCAACTATAAATCAACTGTACATCATCAGCAAACATTTGAATCGCACATCCCGAAATCTGAGTTGGTATTTCATTAATGTATAGAGAGAAGAGAAGGGGACCCAAAATAGAACCCTGGGGAACTCCTCTGGTTGTGGGAAGGAATGACGACATTTTGTTGCTAACCGACACCGCCTGAAATCTATCTTGCAGATATGTTTTCATCAACTTAACCGCCAATGGAGACAAACCAAAATAACTAGAAAGTTTCTGACATAAAACGTGATGGTCCACCGTATCAAAGGCTTTTGAAAAGTCTAGTAATACTAGAAAAGATACAAGGTTATCATCTAATGCCAATCTTATTTCTTCAACTACATTGACTATTGCTGTAGTACAACTGTGCTTCTCACGAAAGCCAAATTGTTTACTTGACAACAAGTTCTGTGATCTGATGTGGACATTGAGCTGTTTTTGGAGAATTTTCTCGAAAACCTTGGACAGGAAAGGTAATATGGAGATAGGCCTGAATTCATCCGTGTTTCGACCCTTGGGAATTGGAATGATTTTTGCCCTTTTCCAATCATCAGGGTAAACGCCCGTCATAATTATAGTGTTGAAGATGTGGGTCAAATAGGTTAAGATGTATGGTAAAATTGCCTTCACAAAAACTGGATGTATGCCATCGATTCCAACCGCATTCGATTTGATGCTAAGTAAGCTTTCAACGATATCTGTATTATCAATACCAACAAAGTCAAATGACATACCTTGGTGAGAAGTATTAAGAGATTCCTGAGTAAGTGATAAAGATGAGTTACGAGAGAGATGTGGAAAAGGAAGTGAAACAAAGTTTTGGTTTAATACATCTACATCTATGTTCCCATTATACACAATATTAGATCTACCTACCCCTAATTCCCTTAAATTTTTCCATAATTGGCGTTTGTTGGCTGTTCCTAACTTTGAACTGTACGCTTCGATTTTAGCGGATCTAATTTTAGCATTTGCTTGGTTACGAAGAGTACGATAGGTTTCGAAGTGTATTACAAGTCTGTATCTCTTCCACTCACGGTAAGCATGATCCCGTTGAAATAGAAGCCTACGAATTTCATTGGAGAACCAAGGACGTTGATAATTTATAGCATTTCTTCTTCTGATTGGTATATGGTTGTTAAACAGGTTTAAAATATTAGAGTTCAAAAACTTAACTTGGTCATTAGGTGAGGGGAGGTAGAAGACTCTGTCCCAATCAATGTTCAGCAGATTTTGTTCAAGGCTAGTATAGTCTACCCTGTGAAAATCACGATACACATATGGGGTTTCAGTTGTATGCTTCCTAAAATCAAATCTTAAATAAATAAGATCATGTTTCGAAAATGCTGGTGCCGATAACTGGTCATAATGCAAAACGTCGCTTAATTCGCTTACAAAAAATGCGTCTAAAAGTGTTTGTGAAGTACCTACAAAATGAGTGGCAATGGTTGTGTTAACTGGGAATAAGTTATATGACCCCATTTCATTAATAAGTGCATTCTCAACAAGAAGATTACTGTTAAAGTCACCACAGATTACCATTCTTACTTTAAAATTATGTAATAATAGTTTTATATCTATATGAATAAGGCACAAAAGTTCATAGAGAACTAGGGCCTAGTGACTTACAACTCTCAAGCATTCTTGTGTACGAGTCATTTCAGGGATGGAGGCAACCTATACAATTCTTATGCCGAATACGGAGACCTTTCTTGAATTTTAATACTAAATATTTCAAATTAGTTTCACCCCAAATATCTCTGAAATAATTACGTTAGCGATTTCAATCAAAGTAATACAAAGGGTTTTTTTTTAAACAAACTAAAAAAAAAGTGTCACCTTGATTATTTTGCGAACAAAAATTATACTACCCCCAAAATAATTGTATGCCATCGAAAAACAACGTTTTTGAAATCTTTCAAATATTTTAGAAAAATCGAAGTGAGAGTTTTTTTTACAAAAAATAAAAACCTTAAAATCTGATTTTCAACTCGATAACCACCACGTTGTTTAATATAAAAAGTTCAATTTTTAAAAATTTAATTTAATAAGGAACCAACACACGTTTTTACTACACCACATTATTAAAATTTGTTTTCTTTCAAATAAAATTTCATAATTTGATTACAATTTATAATACAACAACGATAAACGACACGTAAGGACTTCTTCAGTATAATAAAAATATATGATGACAAATAACCACAATTATTTTGTATCAGTGATCTTGCCATAATAAGTAATAATAGCACGTGTGTAAGACAAATATCTTTTCAAGACTTTAAAAAGTATATTAATTATAATGTGTGTACCATGAGTGTATTCCATAAGCAATACAAATAAAGGTACCTACATAAAATACTCTCACCAACCATTTACGACCACCTGTCTCTAACTATAAAAACCCATATACCCGCACTAAATTTCGTACTCATTTTGATTTGTATTTCCGATTAAAAAAATCCTTACCCACAAATTACCCTCCATCACTCTATAATAGCGAGTAAAGGTTTTATGGGCACAAAATGAAAAAAATAAAAGTTTGCAATATATTGCTACAATTACGACACAATGCATATATTGATCATACTAAATTGATAACCGAACTTAAATTTAAAAAAGCAAAATCCAATAATCTCCTGACAAAATGCAATTTATTTTCTCTCGTATATAATATCTATACCCCCTGATGGTAGGATATAGTATAAAAGTATAGTTTAAAATTTATACATGATGGCGACGGCCTCTTTCTTTTTAATTATTTTTATGCAAATATCCTGGACGTATATATGTACGTATACCTATCTATCTTTTTATATAGGATATTCAGATATATATATATTATATTTCCCTCTGTTCTATAAAAACTCCCAACTCGATTTATTTCTATACCCCCGGCTGCATTTAACCATCACTCCCTTTTTTAATATTGCAACTTCCATTTTTTTTATAAAGGGTAAATTGGTAAACATATCGTGAAGGTATATATATGTAGATGTGTATGGAATTCAAGGATACAGATTAAAATGATAAAATAAGCAAAAAAGGAAGAAGCAAGGAAGATATTCCAGAACAGTATTGCGTTTAATAACATTTCACACACTCACTCTTCTGTTTTCTTTACTCTCCATTTGGCTCATAGAGTGTTACAAGAATGTGGAATGTCCTTATTTTAGTCGCCCGCCTCCAACACAAATGGTTTTAACATTTTTTCCATTTCTTCATAGGATTGTTTTTTTTTTTTTTTACTTGGTGTTTGCATTCCCAACACCAACACTTTTCTCCTCGGGTATGGAGCTCCATTTAAATGGCATTGGCACTTCCCATCCCTTCTGGCATTAGAATTTGCCCTTATTGCGCAAAAGGTCCACCATCTATATCACGTCAGCAAAAAAAAAAAAAAAAAAAAACGAAGAAATAATAGTGCTTCATTTTGCTTGGATTCAAGCAGAGAAGAGCCTGGTGCCGCCTGGTGTGCCAGCCCAGCCATACCTCGCTCCGTCCATTCACTCTTGAACTCGGGAAAATCTTGCGTCCTTGCGTGTATCTTTTGCAGCTTCTTCCATTTTTTTTCTTTTTGTTTGTGTTCATTTCCCCCCCCAAATAAGTTTCTTAGGATACTCGTAAAATAGATTTATTGCAAAGACGCACTGCTGTTGGATCGCACGTTCGGTTCGGGCGGTATAATAATAGCTCAGGGGTGAATTTGATATTGTTTCGCTCGTAAGGATATTTTTATAGATTGAAAAGTTTACGGACATTTAAACGCTTTGAGGGTTTTTACTGTTCATTTTTGTCCAGGTACTGGGTCTTGCTTTCAGTACTTCCTATCATCGGTGTTTTGTATTCGGTTGAAGCACTTTAATTGATGTTATTAGGCGTGTTTTTTTTGGCACAGCTATCCGTATCTGCAGTGGTAGCTTCCATGTATTACAAATACAACACGCAGCTAAGGATAAAACTTAAACTTAAATCTGGCTGCGGATAAAAAATTGAAATTTTTTCGAGTATCGATACTCGATCGGAGAAAAATTGAATTTCTTATTCTTAGGTTGGTAACTCGGATAATCGGATAACTCAAAGAGCCTCGAAGGCTTTGTTCGCAGAGTGCAACGCACTTTAAGTGCGTTCTTTTACAAAAAGGTACATTTTTTTTTTTGTAACGCCATTTGAATTTGAAAAAAAAAGAACTACAAAAATTATTTTTGACTTTTAATTTCAGGGTGGAAAAACTGTCACAAATTGAGTTTGAAAATTTTCACTTTTTGCAAAAAGTACTCGTTGAAGGTCGTACCTTTACAGTCGAGTCAAATTTGTGAATCTGACAGCTAAAATAGGTGGTGAAGTGAGGAAAAAGTGGAAAAATCTCAGATTTGAGACTTGAAATTCAAAAAAAATGGATTCGAAATTAAAAAATTTGAATCCCGATTTTTATCAAAATTCACTTATATGTAGGTGAAGCCCACGCACTTTCTCTGTTTGATATTTGTCTGAACATTTGTTATTGTTTTAATTTAAAAAAGTTAAGTTTATATGAAGAGATTTCGTAAACAATTACAAAACTAGATTTCATCTACTATTTTCCAGAAAAAATCTGAGATTTTTACACAAAAATTGCAAAAGCAATTAGAAAACAACATAAGTTAAATATTTTTTGAGTTTTTCTGACCACAACATTAAAAACAGTGATGATGCAGAAAGCTTAATTTTTGGTTTTAAAAATAAAATGTTTGTAATTTTTTTTTTTAAACAAATGGTGCTAGAAAAAATAAAAATTGGTTTGTAATTTTGTAAATTTACAACTTTTTGCCAAAAGTGGCCGTTGCAATTAAGTAAAGTTTATTTATACACATTTTGACTGTTTACGCGGCCCCCATGAGTACCCCCTTTGTCAAAATTAAACTTCAAAAGTCTTTCACATTTCACATACGAATTTCAATTCCGATCTTTCGACCCTGCACATAAATGGGCCACCTATGAGAACTTCAATTTCATGAACGACGACTGACCAAATCTACGAACATACTCCAATATGTCCAAAACTTATCCGAAAGCAAAACCAAAATAATAAATCTAACTTTGAACAAATGCAGATGGATGTACAAATGGAAAATCCGGGAAAAAGGTAAATTAGTATTTTTTTTAAATTATAAATCAGGTAAATAATAAAATTCTTTATGTAAATATGTATCAAGAAAAAAACCTGGACAAAGGAGGAGAACGAGGCCTTGCTATACTTTTACGCTTGTTTTGTTTTATTTTCTGACAGCTAGACAAGTCTACCAACTTAAAAATAAAATAAAACAGCTGCGATGGGCAACTGCGGATACGTTTTTTTGGGAAATCGAATTCGGCTGCAGATAGCGATGCTAAAAAACACGACTATTATGTATGAGATCACAAATATAGAACCTTCCATAACTTGGCCAAGAAATTAGGAGGAATTTTGCCTATAGCATATGGTTTATTCACTTAAAGGCCACTATGGTTTGTGTCTAATCTGCAAAGGCCTAAGATTTTAGAAAAATTCGTAAGATCTGGGGAAAATTCAAACAGCCTTTATACGTGAGGTGGCCAAAGCCTTTTCCAACACTGTGACAGGGCGTGAGCTGTGTGCCCTTCATGTTTAAACAGCAACTTGCTGGTGTCCGTACCATCAAATTCAGTAAAACGGAGAATTAGTCAGGTTAAATTATGGACGCTCTTGGATTTTAAGTGAAACGTGAAACAATTTGAAATAAAACTCATAAGCTGGAGAAAGTCTCTGAAATTCAGAGAATAATCGTTGTTGTCTGTGGTCATTAACCTATATAGCTCCTAAATCCACTGATTTGTGGGCGGATAAATTCACTAAGTTAACAATTGGCCGAGATCTTGTAACATACTTGAAATCTATTGTCTGTAAGTAATCTAGCACACTCTCAATTATAACGTTGATATTTTTGGCAGAACTTATCAGTGTAAAGACTTGCTGGTAGATCTTAGCCACTGGAGTTAAATGTATAGTAAACTGCGCATATTTCACTGTAAAGATGGGAATTGTACTTAAGATTCAGATGTTTATAAGGTAGTATTGGCAAAATAAATGACAACCAATTAGACAGATGTAATTTTAAAAGTTTAGCTGCTATTAACTGTCAAACTTCAGAAGTCTCCTAACAAATTTTTGAATATTTCAGCATTTTTAGTTTGGCATTTTTTCACAAGAAAAAATATGAATTTTGTAAGAAATTATTTAAAACGTTAAAACTTTAAAACAATGTTAACTATATATTGTTAACGACAATCCAGTCATGCATTTTATTTAAAGTATTATTAAAATTAATTACAGTGCATATAGCTTACGTTTCGTTTTGCATATAAATCTGTTTTATCCCGCAACAAATGCGGCCATGCCATCTCTTTTAACTAAGGGATGAAATTGCTCAAGTAGAAGATGAATATTTTTGCTATCGCATCCCACTGGGACATATATCCTTAAGAATTATTCCTTCCATCCTTGTTTCCTTTTCCGTCACCCTGATATCGCATAAGAAGGCACAATCATGACTCAGTATGATGCTCTTCCATGCGAAGTTCTTTCTTGTAATCATGAATATGTAGAACATTTTTTCGGCATCTGGGACGACTTTGCAATCTCTTATTATTTTCTTTTTTTTTATTTTGCTTTCTCGTTAAAAGGACGAACCGAACATTCTTATCTCATCTCATGAAGTTTGTATTTCTTTTCCTTTTTTTCCTTTTTTTTTTTTGTGTCTTTTTGTTCTTTTGTTTCTTTAAGAAAATTCAACTTTTTCTTAGATGCTTGAAACGAAGCTACGTGATGTGTGTAGGTGTATGGGTATGTGTGTGTGTTTGAGCTTTTGTACAAGGACCAAAATATAAGAATAATAGATATAGGTATAGCAAAGTGGGTGGCAAAGTACATAAGGCCAGAACTATATGAGTTCCAAACGTGCCTGTAAAGTTACCACCTAATATTCGAGAAGAAAATAAAAATAACAAGAAACATCGGAAAAAGTTCCACCTTTTCCGTGCCAAACCAGTGCACAGGTCCTTTTGGTAGAAGCACCAAGTAACGAGCAACACAAAAAACCCTGAGAGAGAACCAGAACCAAACGGAGATGGAAATTTTTCCTTGAGTTTTCTCAAATCTTTTGCTTTTGCAAATTCTCTACGAACAAATACATGCTACAAAAAAAAAACTCCATCCTTTTTGGCCCCCCATTTCATCGCAGCCTTTTTATTTTTCATGGGAGTGGTGATAAAGGAACGATGCGAGAGACGACGACGACGCCAGTAATGTTCGGAATTGGAAGGCTCCTTTAAACGTTTTCCCATCCAAAGAGCTCCTTGAAATGATCTTAACGACCAATAAGAAGTCGTTTCGAAGAGTTGAAATCACGCTATGAGTGTTTTCACTGCGTCTTCTTTCCCAGCGCACAAGGAGTTCATTTCGTTGACCCTCGACGTCGCTCGTTCCCTCACCTAGTTTCCTGCAGTCGTATATACGAGTAGTATCCTTGGAAAGGGGGTGGTATGTGTACAGTGTATAGAGACGACGACGTCTTCCACCATGAATGTGTGGCGTAGCAAATGCTGCCATTCAAGTGGTAGTAGCTATAATCCTTCTATTGGCCATAGTCATGCCAACAACCATCAGACTCTAACGATAATGTGGACGTAAATGTGCTACTAAAATCAATAAGAGTGTCACCTTTTTCGTGGAAGGCAAAGATTTTGGGGCATAAGAAAGTTTTGCTGTGCGATGCTCATGCGCTGCAATTTTCTTTTGCAAAGTAAAAGAATTTGAGCTTGAGGTTTTCCTATACTTTGTCATTTATATGAGCCAAAGATACTGCTACCGCTGCTTCTGCTACTGCTGCTGGTTTTTGTATGGAGTGGAGACCTCAAAACATGTGAGGTAAATGTATTTGAATGACTTTATTGGCAGTTTGTAGGGATTGCGGAAGAATTTCGCACCGTGATGATGGTTTTTCTTTCATTTTTGTAATTATTTTTATTGCTTATAGTTTTCTACAATGTTGAATTTTAGAGGGGAGGGCTGAGGGCTGCTTTCTGAAGAATATATTTTCCGCATTGCTTAGCAATTTTAAACGATTTTTTTTAAATGACCATTGTGTGGCTTATGCTGAGAAACGTTTTTACAATTGTTTCCTTTTAAAGGTGAAGGCGTTTTAGATTGGATTGTATTAAGGATTTTAGCATGGGCTGGTTTAACAAGGATAACATCGCTTTGGTTTGGTATTTACAATTTAAATACTTATTTTTTTTGCTCAGAACAATGCCTACATAATTTAATGTTTTCCAAAAACACTTTGAAATAGGAATTTGTGTACGTCTCTTTTAATGGTTTTCAATTTAGTTTAAATATTGCGTAATTTTTATTTTTGTTTTAATTTTATTTAAAATAGACTATAAGTGTAGGTAGTTTAAAAGAATTTGCCTTTATTTATTTATTAATTTTTATTTCTGTGCCTTTAGTTTTCTTATATGTTTAATTATTGTGTTTCTTTTCTTAACGCTAAATTGTGTATCTTTAATGATTGTTTAAAATAATTCATTGTTTATCAAGATATTTAATGTCTTGTCTTGACAAAATACACTTAAAATAAATCGCATTTTTCAGTTTTCCTAAGGATGGAAAGTTGTTTAATGGTTTATTGTACGGGGTTTTTCAACAGGGACACTACAAATGTAGAGCGACAGGGACAGCAAATGACTCCATATTTCTTGCCGCTCTTTTGACATTTCTCTTTAGTAAGGTTTGCACATTTCATGATGGAAAGATAAACGAGCCAACAACGAGTCAAAATTATTAAAATTTACTACCGAAATTCAGATTCAGTGGCCTCAACGTTAAGAGCGCTACGTCCAATCCATGGTTGTCATAATCGTCGTAGCAGATCAACAATTGAGCGTCTAGTGGACAAATTTCAATCCACAAGCCAGTTCAAAATGTTCCCGTGCCAGTGAGAAAGAAGTGCCCGTAATGTCGAGAAAATTGCTGCCTCTGAGGTTTCAGTTACAGAAAGCCCAAATGTGTCTCTCACACATCGTTCTCAAGCGTTGATGGGCATCTCTGTGCCGTCGTTATGGCGAATTTTGCGAAAAGATCTTGGCCTACATCCTAACAAGATTAAATTGTATTCACGTTCGTGAATTGGGCTGAACAACAACTTGAAAATGATTCGGATTTTCATCGAAAATCATCTTCAGCGATGAGGCTCATTTCTGGCTGAATGGCTTCGTCAATAGACATATGCAGTATTGGTCAGGCAGCAATCCACACATTCTCCATTAGTCACCATTGCATCCCGAAAAAATTACGGTTTGGTGTGGTTCAATAATAACCGAATATTGTTGGCCCCAATTGGTGGTTCCAATAACAGGAAGGCGCGGTGCGGCGCCACAAGCCACACAGTGAATGTCACAATCAATTTATTGGAAACCAATTTTGTAGAACGCTTGGCCGCCTCGGTCGTGCGGTTTGACGCCGTTAGACTATTTCCCGTGAGGCTACGTCAAGTCTATGGTCAATTCCAACAAGCCAGCGACTATGTATGAACTTCGTACTGCATTGCATTATTTCTTAAAACTATGATGTTATTTGTAAAATGATGAGCAAATATTTTACAAATGGCTAATTTCCCTCAAGGATTTCTATAACCAAAACTGTCAAAACTGTAAGAACAAAATTTGTTGGATTCTCTTTTTGAATATTATTCAGTATTGCACAATTTTTAAATGAAAAACCTTAGTCAATAGAGGTAAGAAAATTCTTTGAAATCTTAAACATATAAAATGGCCAAATAAATTTAAACTTTTAAATAATAATAACTTATCTGTTTGAAAAATCGAAAAGGAGACCAAAGTGATTTTTATTTTCATACCAGAAAGACAGGGTTGGGATCCCAATTCACTTATAAGTAAACAGGGTATCCCTTTCTACACTGACGGGTCAAAAATGGAATCAGGAACAGGTGCTGGAGTGTTTTGCCAATCTCTCAATATCAGAGCGTCAAATACACTCCCGGCTGACTGTAGTGTCTTTCAGGCCGAGATCTTTGCCATTGGAAAAGCAGCTGAATTGGCACATCACGAAAAGCTAAGCTCTTCGGAGATTACTTTTTTCGTGGACAGCCAGGCTTCTATCAAAGCCTTAGCCAGTGAGACCATAAGATCAAAAGCAGTTTTAAACTGTAAGATGGAATTAAATAAAATCTGCCACACTAACCAGGTAAAGCTCTGCTGGGTTCCTGGACATAGCGATATAGAAGGGAATGAAAAAGCAGATGAACTAGCCAGGAAAGGGTCAGAAGCAGATATAAGTAGTAGCGACCATTCGGGTAGGGGACCACTCGTCCCGATTGGGGTACTCAAGAGGAAGATAGACCTTAAACTAAAAGCGAAAATCAATAACTCCTGGAAATCCAGAGACGCTTGCGTAATCTCTAGAAGTTTATGGCCTAACATAAATGAAAAGGAAACTCGGTACATTCTATCGCTGAGTAAGAAGAACATTAAAATCTTGATAGGTGTACTAACAGGTCATTGCGCCATTGGCGTAATGGCTAATAGGATAGGGGCATTTGCACCCGATTTCTGTAGGAGCTGTCAGGATGAGGAGGAAATAGAAACCATTAAACACCTGCTCTGCGACTGTCAGAACCTCCAAACAAGCCGACTCCGTCATTTCGGAAACAGGTTTGTTGGAGAATTGGATGATCTAGCACAGATCTCAATGGCAAACATGAGGAAATTTATAGATAGCACAGGCTGGTTCGTTAACGAGCCAGTCTACGCTAATCGGCAATGATTGAGGAGCATCGATGCTTACTTTTACTTTTACAGGGGATCACAATGGACCAGCAGGCCCCCGTGTACGCAACAGCTTCATGCTGTGCACACCCCTTATTACCTAACCTTACCTAATGCCAAAAAATCATCATTTCTGGCGATATGCATTTAAAACTTGGTAGCTATATTAACAAATAAAATGATTGCATCTGGGGCTCGGAAAACCTACACGTTATTGTCGTGAAGCCAATGTATAGACAGAAAGTGACACCATGCGACCATTTTTCTTCAAATTTGCGACGTTATGGAGCCTTTTTAACTGACTTTTTTTTAAATAGAAGACGTTGATTTTAACGCAAAGCAAGTAATTTCATCGAATAAGAAAACCGTAATCTTTACAGACAGTCTTTCAACGGTAACCGTTCTAAGAAATATTAAACACCGTTCACCATATATCAACAAAATTCGTGATAACATTACATCCCAAGGAGCAAAATTACAACTTATCTGGATCCCGGGACATGCCGGGATTAAAGGTAATGAAGCAGCAGACCGTTTAGCGAAATCCATCTCCACATGTCCCAATACAAATATAAGCCAACAACGTCCTCTCAAAAAAGACGTAATGAAAATTATAGACAAACATTGGCGCCATAAGAAAAAACAGGACTGGAACGCTTACATCCACCACTATGCCACAATTAACCCAGAAGGTATTCCTGCGCTTTATCCTTCTAATACAACGGCAAAAATGAACAAGTGCTTCCTGCGCTTGAGACTTGGACACACCTGGTTAACGAACAGCTACTTACTGAAAAAGGAACCTCCTCCCACTTGCCACATTTGTCAATCAAACAACATTATTTCAATAAATCATTTAACTTCGGAATGTACTAAAATCAAACAAATTTTTGAAAAATTATACAATAAGACATTTACTAACCTACTTTCTATCCCATCAGAGGATAATATAAAAAATGTATTTAAAGTATTGCAAGATCTAAAACTCGATACATGTATATAATATAAACTATGTTATACTTTACTAATGGGGGAGCGGTCGGGGGTGGCAAGAGCGAGCGCAAAGCGGCGCTCGCCCTTGGTACCCCCGGTCGCTCCCCCTGCCTTAAGATTTTAAGCCTATATTATTATAATCATTTATTTTTAAGGAAAATTGTAAGATCCCAGCCAAAAGCCATAGAGCTAGCGCTGTAGCTTTTAAGATTAATCTGTACATTTATGTTTTTGGATTAATAAATAATAATAATAATAATAATAACGCAAAGCATACAGTTCGACATGCACATGTACATACATACATACATCGGAACAACATCTTATTGACATTTCATCTAATTAATTTTGAATGTGTTTTTATATAAGGAAACTCCTATTTATGTACGTACTGGATACACTCCCCTTTCACCTGCCTCAGAAAAATATTATTGAATAAACAGAAAACTATCCCTGAGACAGATACATATATTGATGTACAAACAGTCTTTTGTTGCCATTACACATTTTGCACAAGGACCACACCACACCAAACCAACAGATTGCCACCGCCATCGTTGTCGTTTCCTTCCGTATAATTGCTTATAAATTATAATGTTAACTGCCAACAAACATTTCGAGGATTCACATCTTAAAATAAATCTTCAATGAACTCCAAAATACCGGAATTCAGTATCTTCTATAAATATCCCACTACCACAAGTTCCATACTATATACCGAAAAATAAACGTACACCACAAAATAAATATGTATACAGTGCATAACATAAAACTAAACAGAAGTTTTTAATTAAATAAATTTATATTTAGTCGCAAGGAATTTTAACGAGTGATGCCCTCAAGACAATCTGATGTAAACGAGCAGAAATTACCATTAAGAAGTTTAATAAAACGACAAAAAAGAACACAAGATTTATTTAAATTATAATTTTAATGTCATTTTAGATAATTGACAAACAATTATTTCTTTAATTTTGTCATTACATTTTTTAATCCTGGAATCCTAAGGCATTCCTGTCTGTAACCACAAAAATGCCAATAAAATATTGTCCTGATGCGAAGCGGGCTTTGGTTGTATTTTATAAGGGCAAAATCATCTCCCTTTTTTATTTTCTTTGTATACAAAATTTTACGACTTCGAAGCTCGTTAATTTAAGAGGTCGTAAAGTAAGTAACGAGCATTGAAAGTTGCTACTGTGATTTTTATTTTGTAGTCCTTGTATTATATATACATAGGTATAATTCTTAACGGTTTAAGGGCTTCTTGTAATAATTTTGTATTGCTGGTTTAAATGGCAGATTAATAATTTGTATGAACTTTAAATGTTTAATCACACACCTAACCTATACGATTATAATATTCGTTAATAAAAATGTGCAGAATAATGATGAGCAATTTTAATTGTAATTGTAATAAAATGCACGACTGGGTCGCACGAACTTGCTCCTGTATTCAAAGAGTCTGTTTAAAAAAGTATCTATGTATATAAGATTTAAAAATATACCTGTAAAATAAGTTTGTCTTCAAAGATATAAATGCCATTTGATTTGTCCATTTTTCAATTTTTTTGGGAGGGGGTTACATTCAATAGAGTTAAAATAATTAAAAAAAAAACTAATTTAAGATTCAAAATTTTACCTCAAAAATAAGTTTGTCTTCAAAAATTTAAATGCCATTTTATAAATAAAAAAGCCCTTGATTTTTCAAAAATTTTTTTCGAAAATCGTTAGAGCGGTTTTTTTTTAAATTAATTTTTTATTTATTTTGTTCTAAAAATATTTTTGGTATGCAGTTGTTTAGTGATTGTAAATATACGCTCTACATTTGAATTTCGTAAAAAAATATTAACCCGTTTTTGAGTTATAGAATTTTGAAAAAAAAATTCAATATTATTTTAAAAATCCAAACAAAAAAAATTGCACTTTTGATAATCAAATATTGTTAAAGCAATATAAGAGCTTATTCACAAAAAAAATTATTGAAATCAGTATACATAAGTTGCTGAGAAAATTAAAAAACAAAATAACGGTTCTATGAGCGGTACCTACCTTTCCTCAGCAATACAAAAATATGTTTTTCTTATTAAAAGAAGCCACGTTAAAAAATAAAATTTTGGAGAAAATTTTAAAAAAATCTATCGGTTTGTTTTTGAGAAAATTCGAATTTTCGTTTTTTGCCCAAGAAAATTGTATGGGGGCCACTGTTAGTTTTGATCTTAAAAAAAAATGAAAAAAACGCCTAACTCGAATCTTCTCAAAACCTTAACTTCCAAGTTTGAACTCAATCGACCCAATGGTTTAGGCTGTAGGAGCGTGGACAGACAGACAAAATTTTGCACGAATGCAAAACTTGCCATATAGTTCCTATAAGTCGCAAGTAAAAATATATTTATTATACTAGCTTTTACCCGCGACTTTGTCCGCATTAGATAGTTTTTTTGGATAGTAGTATGAAAAAACCTGAGCTGTAATTTTTTGTACGTATGCTTGAATTGTGCCGAGATGGGATGAGGCCATACTAAGTGTGATTGTCATAGGTTAGGTAACCGAGTAAATCATTAAGTATTAAAGAAACAAAAAATTTACACGACAAATAAAATATTTGCAGGATTTCTCTGTAATTTGCATGCGTCCGACAACGGCGTGTGCCCGTTCGGGTAGACCCACTCAGTGATGTCCTCCCCCCGCACGGCACTACCGCCGCCACCAGCCTTTTCTACCGCGTGCGACCCCTACCCGCGCTCTTGCCCCGCGCCTCAGCCGAAACAGAATTATCAGAAGTAGAAGACAGACCCAGTGAATTATTTGTTGTATCGACATGGCTCGTGTTTGGCGATGAAAGGTTGAGCATGAGCATAGCAAAGTTTAGGTTTAAAATTATTATGTGTGGAACTTGGAACTTGGAATATGCGTGTATGATAAGTTTAACATGTTCGACAACTTATTTCATAAGGGTTGGTAATGCGTTGTTTTAACGTAATACCAATTTTATCCAAATATTATTAAAATATTTGGTAATTTAGGATTGAAAGCGATCAGATTCCCCGGAAAGTCATTTTTCCCATGGGAATGCGTTGTTTTCCCGAGGTCAAAAGTAACTCATGTCCTTTCTCAAGTTTCAAACTATCTCCTTACCAAATTTCATTTAAATCTGTTCAGTAGTTTAGGCGTAAAAGCGATCGGCCCACCTGAATTTTCCCATGGGAATGCGTCATTTGCCCGGGGTATAAAGTATTCTCGGGTATCAAAATATCTCCATACCAAATTTCATGCAAATTGGTTCAGTAGTTTAAGCGTAATTGAGTAACAGACAGACAGAGTTACATTCGCATTTATAATATTATAAGTATAAGTATAGATTTATATTTATATTTTTTAGACATTATCTTTGAAACCTTATCATAGCATTTTAAATTAAAAATTCACATTGCCTTAAATTGCCTAATCAATCCAATGCAAACATGGCTATTTCTAGTTGGACTTATCATTATTTGACTGCCTTTATAAGATACAGGGTGTCTGGGGCAGATTTATTTTTTCAAAATTAAATAGAAAAAATATCTATTTCATATATTGTTGTGTAATGTAGATTTCAATTTTTGATCAATTTGTCCAATGTCTTCCGTCGAGTTGCACCCACTGTTCAAAACGGAGTCTCGTCATACCAGCCACACGATGCAGTAAACTTGATTCAATTGCGCTGATTTCTCGATGAATGTTTTCTTTTAGGTTCACAAGAGCTCGGAAATTGTTGCTGTAAACTCTTGCTTTTTTAATTTTAAAGACATAAATACGTTTTCATGCGTCGGTAATTATCACTATTGACATTTGACGCCTGGCGACCCCATGCGTGGATAAGGCGTACCAAACAGATACCTTGGTTCTGGAGCCCAGTAATTACAGTTTTGTTTATTAACGTACCCGTTTAAATGAAAATGAGCTTCATCGCTCGAAAAAAATGGATTCACAGTACGTAAACTCTAAAACATCGTCGCACAAAAACGTTTGCTTTAAACAAAATCACTTTCTTTGACTCCTTTCAAAATTTGAATTTTGAATGGATGGAACTTTAAATCCTTTTTTTAAATTTCATGAACAATCGCTATTGAAAGCCCCATTGAAGCTGCCCTTTTCGGTACCGAAAGTCGTGAATTTTCACATAAACTCTCTTCAACCATTTCAATGTTTTCGAGAGTTCTTGAAGATCGATTGTGCCCTGGCCGTGGAGTATTCGGTGCCGTGAAATAACGCCGAGCGAAATAACGCCGAATTCTGAAATTCGGCGTTATTTCACTTTGGTAAAGTGAAATAACGCCGAATTTAAGCATTCGGCTTTATTTCACTTTCGAAAAGTGAAATAACGCCGAATGACAATTGGGAAATAAAGCCGAAAGAGAGAAAACAGAGAATTCGGTTCAATTAAACTTTTGCAAGGAGAAACTAAGCGGGGCTTAACTCAAAATCAACTGTAAAACAAAGTTTACCGTAGAATAAACAGTATTAAAAAGTATACACATAATGCCTATATATCTACATCTACAACGGTGCCGTGACATAAGGCCAAGTGTCATAAGACCAAATTTTGAAATTTGGCCTTATGACACTTTTCGAAAGCGTCATAAGACCAAATTCCAACGTTTGGCCTTATGTCGCTTTCAGAAAGTGTCATAAAGCAAAATTTTTTTGCGACTTAAGACCAAATTTGTTTTGATGTTTTTTTCAATAACAAAAACCGGTCTTAACTGTTAGAATTATGAAAGAAGTTGTTAATATAGGCGCCTGCCTGGCGACTTTACATACCCTAAGCGGAGCAACGGAGTTGCGTGAGCGGGTGTGACCCCGAAAAAGGGAGTTAAAATCCTGAGAACCCGCGAAGCGGGCCACACACAGGTGCTTTTATTCAAAAAAGCTGTTGATATTGGCGCCTGCCTGGCGACTTTACATACCCTAAGCGGAGCAACGAAGTTGCGTGAGCGGGTGTGAACCCCGAAAAGTGGAGTTTAAATCCTGAGATCCCGCGAAGCGGGCCACCCACAGATGCTTTTATTCAAAAAAGCTGTTGATATTGGCGCCTGCCTGGCGACTTTACATACCCTAAGCGGAGGAACGGAGTTGCGTGAGCGGGTGTGACCCCGAAAAAGGGAGTTAGAATTCTGAGATCCCGCGAAGCGGGCCACCCACAGATGCTTTTATTGAAAGAAGTTGTATGTAAAGTCGTCAGGCAGGCGCCTATATCAACAACTTCTTTCAATAAAAGCACCTGTGGGTGGCCCGCTTCGCGGGTTCTCAGGATTTTAACTCCCTTTTTCGGGGTCACACCCGCTCACGCAACTCCGTTGCTCCGCTTAGGGTATGTAAAGTCGCCAGGCAGGCGCCTATATTAACAACTTCTTTCAAAGTATAGAAAGTGTCATTGACACCTGGAGAAATCTAGATCTCAATATTTTTGGATTTTTCTAGTAAAAATGCTAGCAAAATCTCAAAATACTTAGATTTGAGACTGAGATGTAATAAGCATTTTGCATAGGACCAAAAGTGAAGTAACGCCGAATCGGCATTATTTCACTTTCCCATAGTGAAATAAGGCCGAATGCTAAAATTCGGCGTTATTTCACTTTATTAAAGTGAAACAAGGCCGAATTTCAGAATTCGGCGTTATTTCTCTCGGCGTTATTTCACGGCACCGGAGTATTCATATAGCCGAAGCAGTTGCGTGGAACTTCTGCACCCACGAACGAATTAAATTTAAGCTCGGCCCATAACTAATTCATCGTATACCAAAGTGTGAACAAAACTGTCGACACGCGGTTACTTACGAATCACTCTACTTAATAATCTTGAGAAGCGTAAAGAAATATTTTTAACTTTATATGGGAAGTTATAGCAATCCGCCCAAATTCTCGGATTGCAAATTTCTTGACGTTTAAAGGACCCTTGAATCTAAATAAAAGGCTATCCATGTGTCTCTATTTTTGGTTTCGTTGAACCAATATGTGCTTATTTGTGATAGATCGTCACTCCATCTTTTATTGGGTCGTCGTGCTGGTCTCTTGTTGTCTGATCTTCATTTCTTTGTCATTTTTGTCCACCTTTGGTCCTCAAGTCTTGATACATTACCTGCCCAGGTCCATTTCAGCCTTCTCGTCCTATTTATCTGATCAGAATTCTCCTATTTATATGATCAGAACTTTCCTTTCCATTTTGGTCTGAAATATATTTAGCTGGTCAAGCGTTTTTGTAGTCAAGCTCTTGGTTTGTAGTCCGTAAGTAAGGATCGGTAGAATAGCAGAGTCGAAGGTATATTTCATTGTGTCTGTACTTCGGTCCAATTGTAAAATAATATGTTTGAGGCTCCAGAATTGTTTACAATTTTTTCAAGCCGAATCAATCCTTTGTATTGACATAGATTTCTAGGTAACATACATACTAGCATTTGCGACTTAAATCGCGATAGTGAGCAGTTGGTCGAATTTAACCGTCTGTCAGTTAAAATTTCATATTTAGAAGTGAAACCCTTTTTAACTTACATTGCTATATATTTTATTGGGCTACGTGTGCTATCCTTTTGCTAAAAAACCCGCGATTTTGTTTTATTCACGTATGTGTGGAGAATTCGCCCACCTACACGTCCGTTATGTACATAGGTATTTGAACTCAGGAAGTCAAGGGCTTTCGAATGCGATCAATCTCAAGTGGTTTCGCAAAAGTCCATAAACGACAAAATAAACGCAATTTTGGCGACGTCTTCCGGGAAAATGCGGTCACGTATAGACGTCTGTCATGTATATATTCGCAATCAAGGAGTCGAGGGCTTTCATGTGAGACCAAATTTAAGTGGTTCCCAAAAGTCTAAAAACGCCAAAAAAAACGGGTACTGCCTATTGCGAGGAATCGACGAATCCTTCAAGAGCCGTTCGGATTTGGCTTACAGCTGTTGGTAAGAAATGGTTGAGAGTTGTAAGTCACTAAACCCTAGTTGTCAACGGACTGTTGCGTCACCAAATTAATTAAATAATTTAAAATCAAATTTTCTTTGGTTCATCATGTAATTTTTAACAAATTCATGATTGTTTTCTTCTATTCCATTCGATTTTTCCGAAATGGTAGTATTTTGTTTTTTCATCAGAAAAACAAAAACATCCAACTCGCTCGCTTGACTTTAATTTTCTTTTCTTTGATATGTCTTCAATTTTCATGATATGATGCGTTATCCAGTCTACATCCATCGATGATGCGAGAATTATCTATATCCACTCTTGTCAATCTTTTCAAAAAATTGTATCCCACGAATGGCAGTAGCAGCATCATCAACAAGAAACAGTGGCGGCGCGGCTTGGCTTGGCAACATTCCCCCTTTTTCTTTTTTGTTGTTGTTAAAAGAAGAATGAAATTTTATTAACATTTTATGGGACATAACTGGTATTGTGATGACATTTTGTGAAATAATCGTAAAAGCAAATTATAGTGGCGTATCCACCAGTAGTAGATGGATATAAAATCTACCTTACCTACTTCATGTTAGCCCTTGCGCACATCATCATCATCATCAGACGTTATAAAGCTGTTTATTTTTATTTAGTTGTGTTTTTTTTTGTTTGTTTCGGTTGTTCGACAGTTTGGTTTTAATTATATTTCTTGTTGTGGTATTTTCGTCTCCTGTTGCATGTTTTGTAATGAATTTAGTAATAAAATAAATAGTTATTGAAGGGCAGATATGTATAAACAAAGTACGAAGATAAAATGATAGGATCAAGGTCAAGATAAAAGTTTATTGAAGGTGTATACGTACTTTAAAGGTTTTTACCGCATGTATAAGTTTTTCAAATGAATCATTATGGTTTTGCGTTCTAGATATCTGAAGTTTTTTTGGACTTTAGTTATTAATTTGATTTTAATTGAAGGGCTTAAGTCCACTTACAAAATGAGAATATAAGTTCACTTACAAGCTAAATTAAAAGGAAAACAATTAATGACTGCAAAATCAAAAACGTAGTTTTTCAGCCTATTATTTTTTAAGACCTTATAGGAAATAATTTTTTACAAAGCACGAACTACCTTATAAACAGTTTGTTTGAAAGTATGTAGTACCCTTGTCTAAAGATTTAAAAACATACTTTGAAAATAAAATTTAACTTCTAAAATTTGAATGCCATTTAATTTTTCAAAAAAACATTAAGTTATAATAATTTTTAAAATAAAAATTAAAATAATAGGACTCAGCTAACCCCAAAAATATAGCGGTCTTCTCCAAATGCTTTAATGTTAATATAGAGCTCATTTTGATCTCATAAAAAAGAACGAGGTCCCCATACACTTTTTTTTATAATAAGTGCACACTCAAGGGGATATTACTACCCCTATTATGCAGAAACACAGTGTGACCACTAGGAAGAGGAGAGAGGGTTTGAAAGGAGATGTCGGTGCACATTGATTTTGAATTCCTGAATATTGCAATGACTAGGAAAGACAGAGTGTGGTAAGGCATTCCACATTCGCGTAGTACGGCTAAAGAACGAATCTCTATATTTGACAGTACGGCCGAAGTTGGACTCGAGGTTATACTGATGAGCAATCCTAGAAGCGCGAGTATTACGGTTGAACTGTTTAAGGGGAGGAATGCAGCTGGCTATTTCTCTAGAGCATAAACTGTTAAAATAACGGTAAAAAAGGTAAAAGGGTGAGACAAGGAACCTGACGACGATGTTCAAGCGAAGTAAATGAACTTATACGATGACATTATTCATCAGTCAATTTAAGTGCTCTACGTTCAAGAGGCTTAAGTAAGTTGCAGTAGAACCAGTCCAGAGATAGGAGTTATACTCAAGCTTTGGACGTATATAGGTCTTGATAGCCAGATTAGAAGGGGTGAAAGATTTCTTGCATCGCCTGAGAAAACCCAAACACCTTGCTGAATTTGTGGCGACACCGTGTATGTGATCGTTCCACAAGAGGTGGTTGGTGACACACATACCGAGAATATCGAGATGTTCAGTCTCATTGATGCAAGTGCCATCCATGGATAATGGCAAGGGGGTATATCTCACTTTAACGATACAATAATACAATAATCTTACTTTCTCCAAAGCGATGTAAAGATTAGCTCTAATTTTCGGTGAGATGAACCATGAGATCACCAGTGGTCCTATTGCTGCGAAAGCCGTACTGACGGTCATTAAGAAGCTTTTGATCTTCAAGATATTTCTTGAGCTGATTATTAATCAGGGTTTCCATGACCTTCGAAAGAAGGGACGTAAGTGCAATAGTTGGTAGTTAGAAGGTGAGGAAAAATCGCCTTTTTTGGGGATGGGCTGGACAAATGCAGTTTTCCATCTGCTTGGAATGAGACCTGAGGAGTAGGACAGGTGTAAAAGCTTAGGCAGGGGTTTTGCCAGAGTTGAAGATTACCTCTTCAGAACAATAGCGGGGATGCCATCTGGACCAGCGGATTTATGTGTGTTTAGATCTCTAAAGACTCCTGGCAAAGTACGAGTGCGAAAAAAGATTGGTCCCATAGAATCACTAACTCGCTCAAGTACAGGCGGAGTCAAAAAACTCTTTGGTAGCGTAGAATTGGCGGCGAACTGCCTAGCAAAATGATAAGCTGATAAAAGGAGTGCAATTGACAACGAGCGTAGGAACCGGGGAAGACGAAGAATTCCTCATGTTTTTTACACCAAACCAAGACCAAAAAATTTGTACTGCCTTTAGGTTAGGTTAGGTTGAGGGGCTGACAGTTGATGTCTTTACCGTCACACTTAGATCAATACAGATCCATTGTGATACCCATGAATATTGCTACTCAAGCTAATAAGAAAAACCTATGTGTTCAGTGAGTCAAGCCATTTAGAGGCTTTGACGAAGTTCAGAATGTTAGTACCTGGCGTACTAGAGAGTTCTTTTAAATCCTCGAAGAAATAGTTGCCAAGCAGTTTCTTCCTTTGATGGGAGAGTGCGGGACAGTGACACAGAAAGTGCGAAGTATCTTCATGCACCTCCTCGTCACCGCATCCTCTGCATAGATCATCTGAACTGATTCTCATCTTTTTCATATGATAACCTAACAGATTATGTCCGGTGATTATGCTTACAAGAGATCGAAGTGATCCCTTTTGTAGCTTCATAATTCTTTCCGTTCTTTGTTTGTTAAAACAGGGCCAGATCTTTCTTGTAGTGCCGCAGGTGTCAAGAAGGTTCCATCTTTCATCGGCCTTAATTGTTATTCTTTTTGAGATTTCCTGTTTTAAATAATAGGTAGGGATGCTAACTAGCTGAGCTTGGCTTACGTCAAGCATTGACCCTAATCTTGCTAATTCATCGGCTTTCTCGTTGCCTACTATATCGCTGTGGCCTGGGACCCAGCAGAGTCTAATGTTGTGCTGTGCGCCAAGAACCTTAAGCTCTTCGCGGCAGCATGAAACAAGCTTTGATTTCACCTCAGTTGCAGTAATCGCTTTTATTGCCGCTTGGCTATCAATGTAAAAGGTGATATCAGCTCGTGGTATCGCCATCATTGATACCTTTTTAGCAGCCGTTGTCACTGCCAGGACCTCCGCTTGGAAGACGCTGATGTGGTTTGGAAGCCTAAGCGAGGCGGTCAACTTGAGAGATTCAGAATAGAAGCCTGCCCCTACACCAGTGTCCATTTTAGAGCCATCAGTATAGATAGCTATTGACGACTCACTGGAGTATGGTATATTATCTATCCATTCCTCTCTGCTTGGGATGGCAGTTTGGAATGGTTTATGAAAATCAAGTACGGGTATTTTATAGTCTGCTGTATTACTATGACCCATAATTTTATGAAGGATCTGGGCGTGTCCTATGGAACTGTTTATCCAGACTTTAGTTTGACTAAGTCTCAGGGCACTTTTGGCCGCAGATTCTTGAACAAAGAGGTCTAGGGGAATCAAATTGAGTATAACTTCCAGTCCCGCAGTTGGAGTGGATCTCATTGCTCCCGTAATGCCAGTGCACGCAAGTCTTTGAATTTTTGTCAAAGTTTTCAGGTTCGTGCTCTTTTCTAAAGCTTTCCACCATACCAAATTACCATAGGTTAGTATTGGTCTAATTATTGCCGAATACATCCATCTGATAATTTTAGGGTTTGGTCCCCAGGTTTTCCCGAAAATTCTATTGCAGGAGTAAAAGGCAATCGATGCCTTTTTGAATCTATCTTTAGTGTTCAGGCCCCAATTTAGTTTTTTATCTAAGATCACGCCGAGGTATTTTGCGTGGTCAGAGATTTTAAGAGGGCAGCCTTCGATTGAAGGAATTTTAAAATCAGGTATTTTACGCTTGTTAGTAAATAGCACTAGTTCTGTTTTAGCTGGATTAACTGTCAGCCCACAGTTCCTAGTCCATTTGCTTACCAATGAGAGGGCGTATTCGGTTTGTTCACTGATAGTGGGTAGGAACTTGCCAGTCGCTAGCAATGCAAGATCATCAGCGTAGGCTATTATCTTTACTCCACTTGATTTCAATTAAGAGAGTATACCGTTCATGACAAGAACCCAAAGTAGCGGTGAGAGAACTCCACCCTGAGGGGTGCCTCTGGATGTGGTTACTCTCACCCTTTCTTCCGCTAGCTCAGAGTTAATTTGTCTCTTTCGGAGCATACTCATTATCCACTGTGTTATTACTTTTTCGACTTTGTGGTCGTCCAAGGCTTGCTTCACTGTTTCGTTCTTCACGTTATTGAAGGCTCCCTCAATATCCAAGAACGTTGCAAGGGTGTATTCCTTGTCATTCAGTGATTTTTCTATGACGCTGACAACATTGTGCAATGCTGTTTCAACGCTTTTTCCTTTAATGTAGGCATGTTGAAATTCCGATAAACAGTCCTGCCTTTGGGACATTGCAGTATTTTTTGCCGTAATTTTTTGCCATGTATAAATTTGGTCCTTCGAATATTGTCGTTGCAGGCCTTACTGGCTTGTTTGAACATTTTTCCTGTTTGACGGCCCAATACGATAATTGTAAAATGTTATTAATAAAAGCTTTTACATTAAGGGGAGTAGCGAACCTAAGTCACCCACTGATATGTTGACAATGACATCTTTATAGTGTGTAAAATCGCTTAAGAAATAAAATGCACGACTCGGTCGTACGAACTTATCCATGTATGCAAGTAGCCTGTTAAAAAATATTTCCTGTATTTTTAGATATAAAAATGTACCTGCAAAAATCCATTTAATTTCTCAAAAAAAAAAAAATAATTTTTCAAATTTTTTATTTGAAAATCGTTAGAGCGTTTTTTTTTTAAATTCGTTTTTGATATATAAATTTTGTTAAATTTTAATTTAAAATTATTGTTGGTATCAATGCAGTTATTTAGACCTTATTAAATGATGAACTATTTTAAGGATATTGAATTTTGAAAAAAAAATAATATTTTTTTTTTAAATCAAAAATAAAAACAATCACATTTTTGATCATCAAAAATATTATTAAAACAGTGCAGAAAAAAAAAGAGTTGAAATGTTTCTACGAATGCAAAACTTGCCATATAGTTTCAATATGTCGCAAGTAAAAAAAATACGGGCACGGCAAATTATAGTGCAAAACATTTTAGTGTCTGCAATTTTCCAATATCATTGAAAGTTTTCCATAGGTCTGCAGCTCTAAAAGAAAAAAAGAACTCGGATGCAGTGATCATCAGCTCAATCTCAAATACCTTTAGAACAAATAAGGCTATGGACTTAAAACTATATCATCTTACAAACAATTTTTCTGTATAAATTTAAACAAAAAATTTAATAAAAAGAAGTATATAAAATTCTATTCTAAAACACATGTAAAAAGTTTTAAAAAAACACAACATTTTTCCATTTAACCCAATATTGTCTTAATTAATTGCTTGAGTTAACTCAGGTTTTATTTTAATCCTACAGTTCTCACACTGAAAATATGAAACCATTATTAAATAAAAAAGTTTTAACTAAAAGCAAACGGATATCAAAAACGTAATGTTTTTTTATTTATTTAAGGACTTCTAAGGCACAATTTTGACATTTGAGGTGAAGAAAGACTAATTTAGATGATAAGCTGTAAAATTGATATAATTTTTGTTCATATAAATTTTTTAAACTAACCTATGTTTTAAATTCATACAAATGTTTGTAAATGTGTACTTTTCATACACTGCTATCTTTACCATATATTATTTTCAAATGCATTATATAGCATATGTTATGTTCCACTATCGCGTTAGTTCTTAAATTTAAAATTTAGATTCATCTCTTACTCCCTATGTGACAATGACAATGATGCTGTTTGAAGCAGCTCTATATAAGTACAAACATCCACTTGAAAGCCAAAGGATCCTTTCCTTATTGCAATTATGTATATCAACTCCTATGTACGAGTATATGCGGGAACTACGTCAAAAATATCAACTAACACCAAATGCTCACATCTTCATTTTGTATGTGTCACACAGATAGATACTTACTGATAGTCGTTTTATACAAAATGTTGCCAAAAACGAACAAGGACATTTTATACCAGGTCCGCAAAATCTTGATTTGAATTCTTAAATATTTATAGAGAAATGCAAACAGGTACTGTAAAACTCTAAAAGAACTGAAGTGACTTCATGCATGAGACTAAGGTCCTTTTGGAAGCTTCCACTTCCATTTCCATTCCATTTGCCGTTTGCCCATTATACATTCGGTCTCATTTATATGTCTCTGTTTTGCATTAACATCACATATAAATGTGCTGCTAGTTGCACAGTACACCATCGCACAAAAGAAAGGAAAATCCTTTGAATTTTAAACAGTTATATCCCCAGGAATAGAAAGTCTCTATATGTACCTATAGAACATCTACTTTAGAGACGAAGCTTCTCACTGTATATATAGAAACCTTAGATGAATGTTATACCTATCTATACCTTCTATACTTTCCTCCATCCTGAATTGAACTCCTCACGGCCCCGTTCCGTCTCGACGACTATATAGAAATTCGGTATCATTCCAATGCGCCAAACATTTAACGATTATTGCATCCCATTAAAAATAACAAGGGAGAGAAACTTTTTCGTTACATTTTGATACCAAAATATGTACATATCTACCTATCTATATATATTGCTTTGTATGGTTGTTTTTTTTCTTATTTTTTATTCGATTTTGTTGTATTCTTGTTTTTCTTTTATTCTCCCTAAAGGCAATTTAGAAAGTTCAATATAATCCTTTTCAATTCAAACATTGTTCAGAACATGGAAAATGAATAGAGGAAAAAAGTAAATTAAAACTCAACAATGGACTTACTTTTTATTGAAACCTTGGGCAAAGTTCGATTGAGTTTGAAGATTTAAATATTATAGGTATAGCCAAGTATATAGATATGTATAGTATATATGCACATACATATACACAAAAAGGGTAAATGTTCTTAAGCTTACAATTATATGTATGTATTTTTGTTTGCGATGGATTTAGTTTTTAAACTTATTATTAGTATAACTATATACCTTTGAAGATAAAAATACAGAGATTTAGATCATATTATTTTAAAACTTAATTTTGAGAAAAGATTCTGTTCCAAATTTCTGGACTAAAGGGTTTTGTTTAAATATTTTTTCATATTCAATTCATATTTTTAATTTTTTAACACTTTTCGTTTATTATTTCTAATTCAAAATATTAACTGATTTTGAACGACCTGAAAAGTGAAAAGTTAATTCTATGATTCAATATCATCTGAACAATCATTATTGATCACCTAAACACCATACAAAAATAATTAAGTTTGGTGCCAAGGCTTACTTACCTACATTTAAGAGACTCTTCTCTAAGGTTCAGAAGTTCTAAATTTCAATTTTTGATTTTTAAAAAAGTAACAAAAAAAAAATTAAACAGAAGCTGCTTTTATTGAAACAATATTTTTTTAATTGAATTTTTGTTTTAAGTTTTTAAAATGTGCTTACTTTTGTTTTTGAAATATTTTTATTAGGACTATTCTAATTATCTCCGAAACAAGAGTAATGGATACTTGATTTGCCTGGTGCTTTTAAGAGCATTCCAATTCTAAATAATAAAAAAAGAGGCTGGGATGCGACCCACACTGATAACTTCACATCCCGTCTGTCGATTTGTCTTGCTTAAAAGTTTGTAAGTTTTCGTGTTTTGTTAAAAAAGTTGTCAGTTGAATTATTCTTAAAAAATTCAAAGTTACCAACAATATTTTGTATATAATGAAATAGTTTGATTTCAAAATTTAAGTTTGTTAACGAGATTTTTAGTGGAAAAATAATTTTTACCAATTGTAGTAGCATTTCTTAAAAATTTGTATTTCTTATATAAACAAATACAAATTGGATGAATGAAATTAATTTGAAGTCAATATCTGCTGATATTCACGAGATACCGAGAACCGAACATCAATTTTTATTAAATGTATACGTACTATTTTTTGTTGGATTTTTATAAAAAATTTACTGAATATCGAAAACAATCTGTGAGATAAAATAAGTTTGAAGGCAATATTTTAAATTTTTGAAAAGATATTTGAGTCGAGAATCAATTTTACCAACTTTTATTAAGTTTTTTTAGGTTTTCATTTTTTTTTTGTAAAAAAACTGTCAATTTGATTTTTCTCAAAATTTGTCTGAATGTTGAAAACAATAATTATTATAAGATAAAATGAGATGGAAGCCATAATCTCAAATTTTTGAAAATATATCTGAGTTGAAAATCAATATTTACCAACTTTGAGGAATGTTTTTTTTAGGTTTTTATTTTGTATAAAAAAAGTGTCAATTCAATTTTTCTCAAAATTTTACCAGATGATAAAAAAACGTTGTTCTTAGTTGCAAAAGATTGTTTTGGAGATGAAATCATTTTTTGTTCATAAAATTTTCGAGGTGACAAATATTTTTTTTTAGTTAAAAAAAAACGATAATTGGAATTTTTTCCAAAAAAATATTTGTTTGGTATCAGGTACAATATATAAAATAAAATTTAATTCAACTCGCCCGTTATTGGTTCGTGAGAATTTTTTGGTTAACAGAAATGTTCACTTTTTTACTTGCGACATATAGGAACTATATGGCAAGTTTTTTTTTTTTTTTTAATTTTCTCTAAAATTTTATTTTTTAACTTGGCTTCTTTTAATAAGAAAAACATATTTTTGTATTGCTCAGGAAAGGTACCGCTCATAGAACCGTTTTTTTGTTTTTTAATTTTCTCAGCAACTTTTGAACCGATTTCAATAATTTTTTTTGAACGAGCTCTTATATTGTCTTAACAATATTTGATTATCAAAAGTGCAATTTTTTATTGTTTGGATTTTTAAAAAAATATTGAATTTTTTTTTCAAAATTCTATATCTCAAAAACGGGTGAACATTTTTTTACGAAATTGAAATATAGAGCGTATATTTACAATCACTAAACAACTGCATACCAAAAATATTTTTAGAACAAAATTGAAAAATTTTATATATAAAAAATTAATTTAAAAAAAAACCGCTCTAACGATTTTCCAAAAAAAAATTTGAAAAATCAAAGGTTTTTTGATTTATAAAATGGCATTTAAATTTTTGAAGACAAACTTATTTTTCAGGTAAAATTTTGAATCTTAAATTAGTTTTTTTTAAAATTATTTTAACTGTATTAAATGTAACCCCCTCCCAAAAAATTGAAAAATGGAGGTTTTTTCGACAAATCAAATGGCATATATATCTTTTAAATATTATATAGATACTTTTTTAAACAGACTCTTTGCATACAGGAGCAAGTTCGTGCGACCCAGTCGTGCACTTTATTTAAATTGCTATGGTAAACAAACCGCCCACGCAATTTTTTTGAGAGTCCTTTCTGCATCTTTCTGCACCTTTCTTCATTATTATCTGTATAACAAAATTTATTTGAAGTCTTTATCTCTACTGGTTCTTGAGCTATGGTCTACGAAAAAAACGTGGCGAGCGTACGAACGTACGTACACACGCTCGCACAGACATACATACCTATCTCTAAAAATCTTTTATTTCGGACCCTAGGGACCTTGAAACGTCGAGAAATGTCAAAATTTTCAATTCGACAAATCGGACCGATTAAAATAACTTCCTATGGGATGTTAACAAGAATAATCAACTTTAGTTTTCCAAGTTACAAAGCCAGTTAAATATCGGCCCCAAAAATGGACGACATTTGTAAATAGAGCATAAATTTGTAAATATTGTTATATTTTTTTTTTCCAAGAGTACGACCTTTACGTTTTGCTTTTTTTCGGCAAACTGCTTTGTCGTACCATTTTCAGTTTATATAGGTACTCTGTGTACTCTGTTGACTTTTCAATGTAACATTTCTATGCGATTAAAGATCTTCCCACAATTATTTATTATCAAAAGTATTATATATTGCTAAAACCTTAACATGACAAAAGTTGGTTAGAAGGATATACTCAAAAAACCTTACAAATTATTCAAAGTCAAAAAAGAAGTGAAAACTCTGTATTTTGGACGATGCGCAGGCCATATTTTTCAAGAAATTTTAAAAAGTTGTAAAGATTAACTATTATCATACTAAAACGGCTTAATTACGTACCGCATTTGGTATTTTTGACTAGTTTTTAACATAACGTCTCTAAAAAATAAAAAAAACAACAAAAACAAAATTTTAGGTTTCGAATAATCATCTGAATAAATTGATATTTTCGAAGCACTCAATTTTTAGATGGGGTAGGACTAAAAATTATCGGCAAAATATGCTTCGTTTTAAATTCGGCAATAGCATTCATATTAATTCATGACTGATTTTCTTGCGGCTATATAATGCAGGTGAATAAAAAAGAATCATATAGAAACAATAACAAATTCTTCAAAAACATTTTCAATTAGAAAATAAACGTCGGTGTGAATTTTATTCCAAAATAAATTGAATGTTTTAATACTTAATTATATTGCACATAAATGTATTCCAAACTGTTTACCATCGAGGTTTAAATGATTGTAACCATTTATTGGTTTATTATTTATACACTTCCAGTCCAGGGTGTATATTGTTCTAGTGACCAGAATAATTTGTACCATTTGCACAATTTATTTACCGAAAACAAGTACAATTTGTGCAGTGTAGCATTCATGCACATTGTACATAAAAAGAATTAATAAAAAATAAATAGGTATGTATCTTTTTTCCAAGGACAATTCGTTAAGCCCATATTTTTTAACTTCTCCAAGTTATCGTTAAAATTTCAAGGCTATCGCATTACTCAAAATAACCTGTCGGAAAGCCATCAAAAAACATTCCGCATATTTACCAATTATTCATAATCCAGGTGGCTGTCCAACAATCGTTCTTTTTTACGATTTATGAATATGATTCAAGGACAAATATGGTTATGAATTTTAATATTGAACTACAATATTATTTTTTAAACTGTCACACTCAATAAAAAAAAAATCTAAAAACCTCTGTTGGAGTGTTATAATTTAAGTCCATTGCAAAATAGATCCGAATCCCAGGTGCTCTTGAACAATAAACAAACTAATATCCTGCAGCTAGAAATAGAAAATAAAATAGAAGTACCTGTTCTTAAACCTGCTTCTCCTTTTTTGTGACAATTATGTTTTTCCCGCTGACCTCGTTTTTTAGGAAAAAAAGATAAATTGAATGATAAAATAACAATGAGAGAGGTAAAGGAAAACCTTTAAGGCAATATAAGTGTTTCATTACTCAAATTAATAATTTGGCTCAAGGATAAATAGATTGTTCTTATGTTTATGTTTTCATGCTTAGTTATTTATAAGCATCATATAGTTAATAATAAGACATAACATTTTTTCAGCAGTGTTTAGTCTTTTGCGCTTAAAATATTTAAATAAAAATGAGTTACATAAAAATAGAATTCTTCCGTTTTATAAAATTGTAACTTCCCACCTTGAACCATTTTAAATGCGTATATGTACGAGTATAATTAAGTACATACATAAGTACATAAGTACACACTTAGATGAGTTTTTACTCACCGCTTAAAAACGTTCTTTAATGTTTTGTAAAGGAGGCTAACAAAATTTAAGTAACATAATGTGTATCTTAACCTTACATTTACAGATTTCTGCTTAAGTGGCAGCTTTATTTATGAAATTATTTTAGAACACTGTTGTCCAGCAAGGTATGGTCTAAATATGCCATATTTAAGAGCTAAGACACAATAGCTTAGACGGTTTTTGGTGCATTTCACGCAGAAATGTAAGAAATTGTTTTGAAACGTAGCTTTTTTCCAAAAATAAAATACACTTTTCTTGTTTCCATTTCTATTAATGCGAAGAACGCTACAAAAATTCAAGAGAGACGATGTGATATGAACAACTGTCGGGCTTTTTTTGACGTAGTTTTTTCGGACTCAATTTTCGGGAGTCTATTATTATGCTATCGCTATCAATCTGCTTACTCGTGGGTTGAAGCTGATGCTAGAAGATAAATTCTAAGAAGTTACTGTTTTGCATGAACCTTTTAAAAATATTTTGATCTTAAAGGAGTTAACGAAACCTAAGAGTTGAAGAGAGAAAAATGTTTGGTTGTTAAATTTAAGGAAATAGTTGCATTTAGTACATGATTGCTCTAAAAAAATAATTTAAAACAAATTAAGGTAAATAAATAAGTTGGGAAAAAATTTCAGTGTGGCACTCACAAATTGCACGTTTCAGAATCTTTTTTCACTTAAAATCTCAAAAGTATCAAAGCTTTTATATCAATAGATATAAAACATTTATTATGTTTTTCAATTTGCCATTAGTTTAACAAAAGTGTCACTTTTGCTATTTTTGGGACATTTAGGTAGGTACATATATTATTGAAATTTGTGTTTAAATCTCAGTTCTAAACCATCCAAAGCAAATTCACTTCAAAAGTAGATTTATTTAATTTTTTAAGATCTTTTGTATTCAACAGAAAATCAATTTTGAAATAAATTAAATGCACGACTGGGTCGCTAGAACTTTCTAATTTCTTCCAAAAAGTCTGTTTAAAAATCATTTCATAAATTTTAAATTTTGTCTTCAAAATAAAAAAGCACTAAATAAAGTGCTTATAAATATTCATTTTACATTCAAATTTCGTTAAAAAATGTTGACCCCTTTCTGAGATATCTAGTTTCGTAAAAAAAATTAATTTTTTTTTTTAAATAAAAAAAATTAAATTTTTGATCATCAAAAATCATCCTCAATTTGATCATTTGATTATCGACAATAACTTGCACAAAAAGAGAAGATTATTGAAATCGGTCCATTAGTTCTTGAGAAAACTTAAAAACAAAATAAAGGTTTTATGAGGGGACCCTTCTATAGCAATACCAAAATATGTTTTTCTTGTAGAAAGCAGCTAAATTAAGAACACTAAATTTAGAGAAAGTTTTAAAAAAATCACATATTTTAACCAAACAATTCGTATGGGGACTGCTGTTATTTTTCGTATTAACAAAATGAAAAAAAAATTTCAATCAAAACAATTGTTCGGACTGCAGGGGCCAGGAAAGACAGACAGACGGACGGAATCGGGGTACCCACGTTTTTCGACTTCTCTACAATCTTAATGTGATGTTTGATTAAAAGCTCTAGTTAAAATTTTTTTACTAATGCAAAACTTGCTATATAGCTCCTATATGTCGCAAGTAAAAATCACTTCAATGTTCACTTTTTATGGGGTGTCAAAAAAATGTAATAATTTAAAGGCAACTTAATATATAATTGACGATCTCTTATTCAAGGTTTCTTTTTAAGAACCTGAATATTTGCTTTTTTTCTTAGAAACAAATTTTATGAAAATAATTTAAATTGAGTGAAAACAAATTTTTTTGTTTTTGGTGAATGTCGTTAAATTACTAACAAATCCTTAAATGAAATCTTTACTTATACAACTTGACTGTATAAGCTTTATGGCTCATATGACCCCCCCTGGATCGTTCATTGGTCAAAAGTTGATTAATTTGTGCTGTGTTTTTGGAACAGGGCTGAATATTCAATTCATATTATGTTTTTGGTCCAGTCTTCAGTTAAAAGTATTACTTTTAGCAACAAAGTTTAAGGAAGTAAAATACAAATTTTGTTTTGATGTACAAAAAATAAATAATTCAAATATAATGGGGGTCATGTCCATTAACGCAACACGATTAGTTTTGAATTAAAGGAAATTCCTTCGAAAAAAACAAACAAGTTATCTCCCATGGGGGGGGGTCATGACCCCTACGACACACCAACACCCCCCCCCCCAACCTGGATCCGCCACTGTCGCGAACTGTTAACTTATTAAACATCTACATTTAACTAATTCTTTGTTTTTTAATTATCATGTTGAAGTGGTTTTTGAAAAAAAAAAATAAAGTTCTAACGAAATCCAAAAAAAGTCGATTAGTTATTCATTTTAAATTTCAAAACCATTAATTTATTCATTCACATTTTTAACCAGTTAAGCTCCAGACCCGCATACATATGATGTTGCCTTTTTATGAAGTTGGTCGGGAATGGGTCCTAGTATATTTTTCCATAAACATTTATTACTTGCTTGTAACTTTTTACCACACTTCAACGAATAAGTTTTATATGACTTAAAATACCCATCTTTTCTTTATTTCTATCGAAAACATTTTATTTCCTATTATAGGGGCCGGTTATAGCTATCAGTAAAATCCATCATTAAAATTTTTGTTTTTAGTTTTTAAACATGTTACAGATTTATTTCTAGGAAAAGATTGATGCAATAAGATGAATCCTATATTCAATTATTTTTTTCAAAAAGAAACAATGCATTAAAAGTTTTATTTAATTTATAAATCCATCTTAATTATTTTAATGATGAAATGCCAAAAGCCAAAAAAAATTCCATTTCGTTTTACGTTGTTGGTGTTCCAATTTTTTACTGTTTCGATCACATCATTAAAAATTTTACTGATGAAAGCAACAGCAGAAAAATTGTCCGTGGCGCGAAGCTCGATGTTGTGATCGAAAGAAAACAACAATTTAATGCCGTAAATTTACTGATTGCTATAAACGCTCATCAGTAAAACATTTCAGATTCCTCCTGTTTCAAATTTTACTGATGGATTTTACTTATAGCTATAACCGGCCCCATATTGACATAAATGTAAATACATGTGGCATGACAAACTATCACCAAAAGTCAAAACAAACATTTTGCTATCCATAAATCATTTGATGTCATAAATAGTAAACAGAAACAAAGAGTGTGTTTTAGTAAACATGTGAGAAAATCTTAATAATTTTAGGTACATATGTACCCTTTATTAAAAAAAAACGCATCTTAAAAAATCTTTCAAATCTCGACATAACATGCATTCATTCTAAAAACCAAACAAAGAAATCCTATATCTAAATTAGTCGTTTTTGGGTTGAACGCAAGTCCCTAAAACGATCGGTATTTTGTTTATTTTATAATTTTTATTGTTTGACAATATTTTTTAGCAAAATATGTCTAGCTCAAAAAAAGATAAGTTAATGTATATAGGTACTGCAATTCGCTTCACTACCTTACAACTATATTTTATGGTTGTACCTACCTAATTAACTTCAGACTGCCGCACCGCTGCTGACGACCGCTAGAAGCAGCAACTTACTTTTTCAACGTATCTACCTACCAATATTACACTCAGTTAAGGTAGGTATACCTCTGTACGAACGGCTACAAACGAATGAGAAGAGTCCATTGCATTTATAGACATCATAAAACATTCCACGGAATAGAGTTGAAAATTAACACCATGGGAATCGTTGTCGAAACAAAGAAAAAGTCTGCTAAAAAAAGGACATAACTAAAAAACCAACTCAATACAATATACCTATATATTTCTTTTTCACAAATACAAAAGAAAAACAAAACTCCAAACACAACATGGAATTTCCAGAGGGAAAAAAAGGATATTAAATGGAAAAAAGTCCACAAAGGAAAAAAGGAATGTCAACTCGTTAAAACAAAAACTAAAACAAAAAACAAACAACGTCAACGAATGCTGTTGGGTTGCCATTTCCTGTGTATATTTCCCGTCAGTCGCCGCCGCCACCCGCCGTCGCTACCATCGCGCCCTGTTTGATCCTTTTTTGCCACGCTCAAGCACACACAATAGTCCGTATTCATATGGTACATATTCTTGCTCGCCCATATTCTGTATACTGGCCTCTATACGTCTACAATCTACACAGTGGACAATTCAATTGGTTTTTGTTTATCCGAGCCATAACATAAACCATTGGATACAATCCTGCTTCCCAATCGCAATCCGAACGATTCCTATTCGTTTTTATCTTAGTTTATTATCATCGCCAGGATATCTGCATGAATGTTGTGTTGTCCTTTGGTGATGCGGCACGGCTTTGAAATGGCACAGAGTCAAGCTCTAGCTAGCTAGCATATGGGGATTGGGTATAGGTGTTGGGGTTTGGGGGTACACTACGAGTATATATGGATTGGATTGGAGGAATTATCCTGTGGACTCGTTGTCGAGTGAAAACTCATTAAATTTTATTTGTAAGCTTAAGAGGAAATATTGTTCAACATTTTCCTCATTTCACTGAATGTGGTTGGAGCAGAATTGGAAATGGATGGGTTCAGTCGTGGCCAGGCGTGATGCGGTTTATTATCGATCAGAAGGACGCATGTGTGCATTTGGATTACCATGAGTGCATATCTATGTACAATGTACATGCATGTTCATTGTTCATGATGTCATTAATTTGGTTTCGTACAATGTTTATAAAAAAACGAATGAGTATATTTAAAATTTTCTATACAATGAGGGAATTTCATGATTAAAGCACTTCGAATAGGTTTCTTTTTCAAAAATGTAAGGTATTAATTTTCGTTCCTTTATAGTCAATTTATTCTATCTCTCAAAATGCACATACAATAATCAAAACCTATCTAGATAAATTGAGTGTATTTGTAATAAACAATTGATAAATTTTCAATAGGTATATTCTTTGAAATTTAGTTGAACCCTTGTTTTCAGCTATACTTCAATTAAGAGAATGGCTAAGAATTCAGCAAATAAGATACATAGGTATTAGGCAATAAAAGTAAATAATTAAATTATAGGAAAACGTATACACTCTTTTTATTTTCATTCTATTCTTCAAATCCATGCTGACGACACTACCCTCAGATTTTCATATTCGTTTCTAGATTCAGATGCTTTTCCTTCGGATGTGAAACTTTAACGGCAGCGTATGGTAAGCTCAATAAATTCCGATCTCGACAGCATTGTCCAATGCGGAATAATTACTTGCGTAGAATTTAATGCTTCAAATGCTGTCTCCAGTCATTAAAGCGTAACCCAACCCCGATGCCGCTATCCATGAGTGGCACTTGCATCCAGGAAACTAATAAGTACTCGGTATGTGTATCACAGATCACCTCTTATGGAATGATCATATATTCGACATTGCCAAAAATGTTGCTAGGATTTCTCCGACGGTGCAAGGAATTTGTCACCCCTTCTGATCTGGTTATAATTTACAATGTCTTCACCTGTCCAGAACTTGAATATAACTCGCATATTTGGGCAGGTACCCCTAAAACAAGTTTAGGTATTTAAGACAGGATCCAAAAAAGAGCTTTGAAAATGATAGGCGACATAACTTTAACCGAAACAATTACGTCACTCGAATACCGCCGCAATTTTTTATGCCGTCATTGTTCTTCCGGTATTTTTATAAACAGTGTTCTGTCGAATTAGTAAGTTTCATTCATTTTTTTTTGTCGAAAAGATTTGTTTCTCATAAAACCAATAAGTTAGTTTATACGAGAGATATAATATATCATGCAATTCTTCCGACAACGAATTGATAGCAAACCTGGCTAGTTAATAATTATTAAAAAAAAAAAAAAAAAAAAAAAAAAATATGTACATCTATATATATATTACACATTAATATTTATTTGTTATGAACATAATCATTTGTATATTTATTTATTTAAATTGTTTTGATAATATAAAATTTGCTAAATTTATTATATTGTATTTCATTATATCAACTTTATTGATTTATTTATTAAAAAATTTATACTATCCAAACACTTCCAGTATTTGTTAATTTGTTAAATTATTATTTATTGTTATCTATTTATTTATTACTTATTTATTTCATTAATTTGTTTTAATTTGTTTTTAAAATTATTTATTTATTTCGCTATTCGTTTAGTTAATGTTCAATGTTTGATAACTTATTATTATTATTTATTTTTATTTCTTTATTTATTTATGACTTATTATTTATTTATGTATTTATTTATTTATTAATTTATTTATTTATTTATTTATTTATTAATTTATTTATTTATTTATTTATTTATGTATTTATTTATTTATTTATTTATCTATTTATTTATTTATTTAATCATCTATTTATTTAACATTTATTTATATATGTATCTATTTACTTATTCATTATTTATTTCTTGAGTATATTGTAAAGCTTGGTTTTATCTAGAGCTTCACCGCCTCCCATTAGTTTCAACTTTTTTAATGAAGGTTTTAGAAGCTTTTCCTTCACTATATTTTTGTTCTACATTTTCATTTGCTTAAAATACTGTTATTCTTATTGTCAGTAGCAAGGTAGTTAACTCTGTAAATTGTGCAATATAGGTTAAGATATCAATGTAATATATTTCTGCTTAAATAAAAATATCTATCTATCTATCTAAATAAGTTAGTTTCATTTCAAAATAATGTTAATAATTTGTAGAATAAAAAGTGAAAAATATACCTAGTTATTTTTATTTCGAAAAAATTCATATTTGTAAGTAGGCTTCAAAATATATGAAAGATTGATGCTCAAATGGGGTTTCAAATCTCAAATACAATGTACAGTTTTTTATGATAAACCAAGCATTCAAAAAATGTACATACTGAACTTTTCAAAAATTTCCCTAAGAAAAAGAATTATTAAGAACTACATATCTTTTGTAAACAAACAGCCTTATTGGAAGAAATAATTATTAAATTTAAATACTTAGGGTATATAAGGGCCCAATGCCTACACCTATAACAATAGTACCCAACTGGAAGCATACGTTCAGCCCAAACTATCGACCAAATATTTTTGAATTTCGTCGTGGGGAGTTTGAGATAATTGCGACTTTGAGTCGAGCAGCGGAAATGGAAAAAAAATTGACATTTTTTCAAATTAATAATTACGTCTATATTAAAAAGTACCTACATATAGTACGTAGGGTAATCTTATGCCCTTAGGCATAGTTCATTGATAATAAGTAAGTAAATAATTATAGTGAAAAAAAAATCAAAGAATTCACGATTTCGAAGTCTTCAGGTGTTGTACTCCATTAAAAAAGTGTTAAGAAAAATTGTATTGCGTCAGATTTAAGAAAACTATTTTTTTTTTAAAGTGTAATTGAATTGAAAACTGTGAAAATGCACAATATTAATTATTGTGTACATTGTAGAATTCGTTGAAATAACTTTAAGAACCTAACAATATTTAGCAACAACATAAATGGCAACCAAAAAAATGCAAGGCTATATAAAATAAACTAATAGCCAAATTTTATCAATTTTCTTTCTTTACATTAACTTCGCACTATGCTATCACCTGCGAGTCTTTTTAACATCTTCCCTTTTACAATCAACAATCATAAGAAGTAGACGCAGTAGCAGCAGACTTCATATTTAAGCATAAAATAAATTATACATATCATTTATTAAAAATACATTTTTATCATAGGTACAATAAAACAAATAACATTATTCAATTTCAAAGTATTAGAAATCACACAACTGTACGACAGTACTTAACAGCTGCAAGGAAAACATTAATGAAACAATATTTAACTCCTCAGAAAGTGTCCAGAAAGAACAGACTAATTTCTGACGGGCTATTTGAAAACATAAATTGAAATGAAATAGATTGTTCATTTTTAATCATTTGCATGGAACATATGTGTACCTTCAATAAAGTTCAAACTACAGTTTCCGGAAAAAAATCGTACAGCTAACATAGGTATCAAAATCTAGTCAAGCCTTTTTTAATCACATGTGCACATCCTGGACGTTATAAGGCTTACATAGTGAAAAGTCTTTTCAGAGCTGAGTATGGAACATTTAGGCAATAAATAATAAATAAATTAGGTGGCGCAACAGTCCGTTGAGAACTAGGGCCTAGTGACTTACAGCACTCACCCATGTCTGTGCGAATAATGTTGTCAGGGAGGAGGGGACCTACAGTTTTACGCCGAATTGAGAAACGACTGCACTTTTCATGACAAGAATTACTCTTCTAGGATTCGTCAATTCCTCGCGAGAGGCAGTACCCGTGAACTTTAGATGACACAGGCAGGGGTTTAACCCAAGACTTCTGCCATGGCTACTACAACATTCAGGCAATATTATAGGCAAAATGATGTTTTTATTTTATACAGAGAATTTAGAGACGTAATCCCACATCTTGAATCTCAATGATATAAGGTTTACACGCTTAAATCTGTTGCTGAAGGTTACTTTTTTTTTTAACAACAGAGCAAGGTATTAGATCCAGATGTAATACAATATGGTCAGATGGATCGTCGAAGTCGTTAACGAGATTTTTTTTCTATGTCGACAATATTTTGTTTCAATCTAGCTACTGGTCATTTAATGGACGATTTTAAAATTTCAGCTTAATAAGTTTCATTCACCACTTGAAGACAGTGCTGATATGAACTGTCAAACTTCTAATTATTTAGGCGACTTTGTTAGAGAAATTAATCTTAACAGAGCAAGTTTAATTAAACCAAGTTCAATATAAAAAAGTATTTTAAATGTTAACTTAGACTCTATGCAGTACTTTATTAAAAAAGAATAGCTTTTTCTTATTAATTTGTTTGTAAACAACTTAACACTTTTTTAATTCCAGCAATTTGTTTGTATAATAATTTATTATGATAATGATAAATGATTTAGTATGCTACAGTTAACAACCTGTTATACATAGGCAGTAACCATGGAAAACCCAGTTTAAGAACTTAAGTTTATTTAAGTATTAAGCAAACATTAATGAATATAAAAACTTATTCAATGTAAAACTTCAGGTAATTAATAAATCTTTGATGGTTTCTTGTACAGGCAGCTTTGGATCATATTATTTATCTACATTTAAAAAAAAGAAATACAAGTTAGAATTCGTTACATAACAATATATTTAAAGCCTTCAAAAAGTCATTGAGTTAACTTTAAACTAAGGAGTTTCAATTTATAAGTCGTAACTATAAGATTGCGAAACAAGTCACAATTAGGTTACTCTTTGTATGAGACTTAACTTAAGCAATGGTATCTAACTATATATTGAGAGATGCCAATTTTAAGTTGCAATCTAACTTAATTATTATGTTACAAAAATGCAACTTTTATTATTTAAGTTTTGCAGGGTACTAAACAATTTTTTTAGTAACATCTAACCAACTCAGTTGTTTCAAAGAAAAAACTAAAAAGTAACGCTCATGTGTCAAGTTTTCTAGCTGTCTTCTTACTAAATTCAACATTGCCCTTAGAACAAAATAAATGGGAAATAAAAAAGGCCTAGATGAATAGACTAATACATTTAGTAAAGTGCGACATCTTTCCCATCGAGTCATTACTTCTGTAATCACCCTATTTCAAAATATTTTTTTTAAAAAAAAATAAAAACCTAAAAAAACATTACTCAAAGTTGGTAAAAATTGAATTTCGACTCAAATATCTTTTCAAAAACTTGAGATTAAGGCTTAAAACTTATTTTATTTTATAAGAAATATTGTTTTCAACATTGTGAAAAATGTTGAGAAAAATCGAATTGACAGTTTTTTTTTACAAAAAATAAAAACCTAAAAAAAAACAATAGATACTAAAACTTGGTAAAAATTTACTTTCGACTCAATAGCTTTTCAAAAATTAAAAATATTGGCTTCAAACTTATTTTATTTCACAGAAAATATTGTTTTCGATATTCAATAAAATAAAATCTACAAAAAATAGTACGTAAAATTGGTAAAAATTGATACATATAGACAAACTTTTAAGCAAGACAAATCGACAGACAGGATGGGAAGTTATCAGTGTGGGTCGCATCCCAGCCTCTTTTTTTATAATAAGCGCACACACAGTGTGAGCACTACGAAAGGAAGAGAGGGGTTGAAAGGAGGAGTGCGTCGGTGCACATTGGTTTTGAGTTCCTGAATATTGCAATGGCTGGGAAAGACAGAGTGTGGCAAGACATTCCATATTCGCGTAGTACGGCTAAAGAACGAATCTCTGTACTTGACAGTACGACCGAAGTTGGGCTCGATGCCCAATCTGAATGCTCTACGTTCAATACTGTCCAAGAGGCTTAAGTTAGTTGCAGGAGCACCAGCCCAGATATTGGAGTTATACTCAGGCTTTGGACATACATATATTAGTTTTGTAGATAACAGCCAGATCAGAGGGGGAGAAAAACTTCTTGCATCACCTTAGAAAACCCAAACATTTTTGGCATTTGGCATTTTTGTCGACATCGCGTTTGTGATTGTTCCACAAAAGGTGGTTGGTGATACACATACCAAAAATATCGAGATGTTCAGTCTCCTTGATGCAAGTGCCATCCATGGATAATGGCAAGGGGGGTATATCTCGCTTTAACGATTGAAGACAGCATTGGGTTTTCGAAGCATTAACTTCCACGAGTTTTTTTATTCCCCATTGTACAATGCTGTTTAGGTCGAAATTTAATGAGCTTATAATATTTGGTCGGATGCAGTTCCACTTCCGAAGAAGTGGGATGTGAGTCTGAAAACGAATATGAAAAGCTAAGAGATCTATCGTCAGCGAAAAAATGTATTGGATTAGTAGTTGCAGACAGGAGATCATATTATGTACATATTTTTTTTAAATACTAGGATTCTATAATATACTAAGTCAAATTTGGTATATTTTATCGTGTGAATGCAAGCTTAAGGTTTATTTACTCTAAATCAAGTTCATATTTCATAATCTTAATAGTTGAGCTAGACTTTAAAATTTAAAAAGTGAAATTCCGGTTAACACTATTAAAACAGTATATAGATAAAGTTTCTACTTTTTTATCAGTGTTTGTATCATTACATTTATGTATATATTTCTGTCTTTATATAGGGTATACAAAATATTGGTAACGTATAAGCAAAGCAATAGCTGATTATTTTCCATCAAACTGTATCTGGGCCCATTCTCATGCGATAATACCAATATTTATGCGTATTTGATACCGTTTAATGGTCGTTTTATCCTCTGAAACATGCAAAATCATGTAATCGTAGATCTTTATAATGTCCTCTGTGATGGGGGGTACCACATTTTGTTGGTACATATAACCTATACATATATACGGGTAAATACCCTACGCAGTCTCCTGTTAGATTGGGGTTGTGTTGTGAATATGTTGTTCTTAGTTTGAGAGGGTTTTAACGATGCCGCAAGCTCGAATATGGCAAAACATTTCTATATGAAATACAATAAAACAAAATCAAACATCATCACACACATACTAATATACCTACCTAGGTGAGGTACGAGTATATATACCCTAATGCACAAAGCAACAACAACAACATTTTCTAATAGCATAGCACACGTTGGATTAGGTGAGAGCAATTTATTGATATGACCTTTTAAACCAACTCCACGTTTGGTTTGTCGTATTTGTATCGATATATGTGTAGTACCCACAGCTAAGGTGTATCACCATCCACTAAACCACAGCATCCAGGACCCTTCCTAGATCTGGATGTTGGTTTTTGAGCAGTAATCGTCGTCGAACGTTCGTTGATGGCGTTTATACGTCGAGTATATCGCATATGTACGGTACGACGTACATGTGTATGTAGCTCTATATGGATTGAGCTGGAAGGCATTCGGAGATTGTATGGAACTGCAATCAAATGAGGAAGAGAAAAGCAATTTGCAATAAAGTGTAATTCCGCACTTAATGACGAAATAGTGTCTCTGTGCCTCGGGCGGACTTCTGTCCAATATTTGTTAGTGTGTGTTTGGAACATACGCTATTTGAGTTCTGTACTCTATAGTATAGGGGATATAGCTTGGTATCCGCATATCAAGTCTGAAATGTTAGGCTTTATTATGAGGTAACCCTAATGGCTATAAAATGCGATAACGGCCAAATAATTTGGCTGTAATGCAGCTATATGCAATATAGGATGAGGGGCTTAGGTTATATGAATTTGCACAATACACCACCACATGAGGGAGATACCTTCAAATATACTTACATATGTAATAGATACCTATACAAAATTTGGTTGGAATTCAAGTGAATTTCGGTAGCAGCTTATGGTTCGTGTAATAAATATTTGAGGGGTTTTTGGTGTTGTACAAATGTACACCAGGAATATGTAGTCGAGAGTATTTTGACAATTTACTTAAATGCATATAATAGTTTGAATGGTCAATTGTGCTTAGTGTAATGGCTGCGCAATATGCCAGTTGTACTTTGATTAATTTTTTAAACCTACTTGTTGGACAACACAGTTTTAGAACAGATTTATAATAGGGTTTTAATGGGCTACATATATAACACAATACATTGAATTACATTTATGTGCGTTGAGTTGAACACGCATTTGGGGAGATATAACCGCAACTAAATTTATTCAGAGGTTGCGTCTTCTTAATTGATTAAATATTTTGAAATTTTTGGTTGGGTTGGCAGTGTGGGAAATCCACTTAAAATTAAGAGGCTTGCAAGCAAAAATGTTCCTTTTTCAGCTTTTAAACAGGAGCAGTGCAAATATAATCGATCTGTTCGACATATCTAACATTGTTTTTCCCGTTCCAAAAAAATGAGTTATTTATAGATTAGAAGCGGATCAATACCTATTTTTGTAGTTAAAAGGTCCGCACACATTCATTTTTATTTCAGAACTAAAAAAAAATGCCTTGAACGAAGAAAAAGTGAATTTTAACTAAAACTGTAGTTTAACAATTCGTACCAGTCTTGTATATAAAAAACTAAAAACTGTACACTTTAGTTACAAGACTTGGTTTAAAAAAGTTTGTTCAGTATAAGGCATTTTTTTTAATAACTAAACACACAGGATTTTTTAATATCATCATGTTTCATTTTGATATTGAAAAATTTTTTATTTATTTTTTTATTAACGATAACTTACAAAAATGTATTTTATTAGGGAAATCAATGGATGTTTAATTTATTATAATCATGAATGGAAAACGATTTCCAACAAGTGGCTGCTACGGCTGCAATTATGCATTTCACTAAACTTTCCATACTCATTTCGCACATTAATTATGGCTGTATGTCCTTGTCAACAACGACGTCTTGGACAAAACGTCACCATGGGCAGCTATAACTTTGATGTAGTTAAGGACTTTGTCTACCTAGGCACCGCTATTAACACAGACAACGACACCAGCGCTGAAATCAAACGAAGAATAACTCTTGCAAATCGCTGCTTCTTTGGACTTAGAAGGCAATTGAGTAGTGAAGTCCTTTCTCGAGCATCTAAAATAACCATCTTTAAGACACTCATCATCCCGGTTCTCATTTATGGCGCTGAGGCCTGGACCCTGTCAAAGAAAGATGAGAGCGTCTTAGGATGCTTCGAGTGAAAAATTCTTCGGGTGATTTTTGGTCCCGTACGCATATATGGAGAATGGAGGAGAAGATATAACGACGAACTGTACTGGCTGTACAGCGACACTGACCTAGTAAACAGAATTAAAGTCCAACGGTTTAGATGGCTAGGTCATGTATTTTTTTCCTTATGCTAAATACAGTGTAATTAAGTCTGTGGAATGCCTTATTCCAAAGATCGACGAGGAACCGACAAATCTGTGTTTTTGTCAGCACTACAAGCTACGACAGCAATGTCAGAAATACGAGTAGAAGACACCTCAAAAGGTAAAAACTTTCTAATTAGCGGTCTATTCAAAATTAAAACTCTTATTTGACAAAACTTTATTTTAAATTGAAGCCTTTCAAAATACAGCTGAGGCAAGAATTAAAGCCAAACGGCCTAAGCACAACGCCACATTTTTTTGTGAATGGGCCAACTTTTTACTACCTACTTGAGAAGTTGGCCGAAGATCCAAAAAGCATTGCAAGAGCTACAAATGAATACAGTAAACATAAATGTTTATTGCGGATTATGGGCTGGTGAAAGCACTTACTTAGGTACTTAAGGTGGCGCTAAAGTCCTGTCAACCAACAAACTTGTTTATCTAGCTCGGTGCCCAGCTAGATGTCGCTTAGTTGTGCATTTTAAGTTGGGTGAGGTCACTTTCGACTTGAGCAAGCCACCTGACCAGCGGTCTTCGTCTACGCTGTCGGGTGGACGTGGATTGGAAGTTTTTCCGGGCCGGAACATTGCTTTACATGCGCTCTACTCGACCCAGCCATCTCAGTCGTTGGACTTTTATCGTTCTGGCTAAGTCTACGTCACTATACTATACAGCCTGTACAGCTCTATGCTTACGGGACCGTAGATCACGCGAAAAACTTTTCTCTCGAAACGACCCAAAGTGCTTTCATCCGCTTTTGTCATAGTCTATGCAATAGTTCTGCACTGCATAACAGGACGTGGATGATGAGGGCCTTATAAAGATACTCTTTGCTCGCTCGAAACATCACTTTACTACTCACTTGCTTTCTTAGCCCAAAGAAACAGTGATTATATTATAGCAAAGCCTAGGTAAGCAGTCCTTAACTTCTTCAAAGTTACGTCGATGGTGACGTTTTGACCAAGACGTTCGGTGTTGTAGGTCCTTTCTTGATGACAAAACGCATACTTTGTTTTGCCCTCATTAACCGTTAAACCCATTTTAACCGCCTCTGCCTCAATGATCGCAAAAGCCCCATTGACATCGAGCTGAGGTCTTCCGATTATGTCAATTTCATCAACATATGCTAGTAATTGGACAGACTTTTGAAAGATAGTGTTGACGTGGGAGATCTGCACTATTTTTTCAACTATAAGATGTTAAAAAAAATCGTATGACAGCGCATCACTTTATCTAAAACCTTTTTTGACATCGAAAGGTTCTGTTAAGTTGTTTCCAACCTTTATGGAGCAGCGTAAATTCTCCATGGTCATCCGTCAAAAACGGACGAGTTTGGCAGGGATGCCAAAATTAGACATGGCTCATCCCTGTAGATGCTGTCATATGCGGCCTTGAAATCGATAAAAAGATGGTGAGTGTCGATTTGATGTTCTTGGGTTTTTTCCAGGATCTGCCGTAATGTCAATATTTAATCGACTGTGGACTTTCCTGGTCTAAAACCACTGGTAAGGACCTATCAGGTTGTTGACGATGGGCTATGCACCGCCGGCCGCTTTGCTTGCCTGTTGTTTGGCTGTATTTGCCTGCCGACATTCCTCATTAAACCAGGGGGTCCTTGTTGGTTTCAGCTTGAAACCCAGCACGTCAGGGACGGCTTCTCTAATTGCCTCTTGGCAATGCTACCACTGGTTCTCGATGATTGTGTAGGCGGCAGAGAATGTCGAGAGAGGTTACTAGTAACTCGGTGGGAAAAGGATTTGGCGATCTCTTGCGATTGTAGCAGTTCTACGTTGTATCTTCTCCAAGAATCTCAATGTTTTGCCTTGGGTCTGGAAACCCGAAGCGCTACCTTGGCTACAAGGAGGTAGTAGTCCGAGTCGATATAAGCTCCTCGGAGAGTTTGGACATCCATGATCACGGAAGCGTGTCTAGCGTCGATCGCAATATGGTCAATATGGTTGACGTTAGATTGATCTGGAGAACTCCAGATATTTATATATATATCTATATATATTTATATAGATATATTTAAAACTAATGGACCAACTAAGGCCATAATTTGCATAGAAAAAATAAATTATATCTTCTCTTGGTAGTCATTTTGGCTAATTAGATTCTTCTCATTTTAAAATTTCAATGAAGTACCTGCATATTTTACAATTACTGCAAAGTTATTAATAACAATCAGAAAAAAATGTATTCGATTTGACAAGATTCTACCAAAATTTTTTGAAGGTCCTACTTATTAGAATAACCACTTAATAATATATTTTAAATTGTATACTTATAGTGCTTTGGTTAGTTATGTTATCAAAACAAAATAAAGACACTTGATACAAACTTTTTGCTGCAAAAATCTAAACATCAAAATGTTTGTATCTCCTCTCAGGTTTGGAAACAATGTAGGTTCCCCATTTTCTATACTCTGGCTTCCGATTTTAACTTTCGAAGAACCACGTTTTCTGATATTTGGTTATGTAGGTATATAATCAAGGAATATATAGGCAAACTAAAAAATTTTTCATCATTCAAATATAATTTCATAATCAAAACACGTATAGGTCTTTAAATTTCAAGATGCGTACATATTGCTTTTAATGTTTTGTTTTCCTTCCTATTCGTTCGATAGAATATCCTGACAGTGAGTATCCCCAATCTCTCTAAAACATTTACACATACCTATTTTTATGAAAGAGCAAAAGGTATAGAAATAGATACAAATATACAAACTTACATATTGTTATAATTCTATATAACGGGTGTTCGCATCGCATCGCATCGCAATGAATGGAGGAATGGGAATTATTTTCTATCGTTTTAATGGATAGAAAGAACAACGTGCTTCAAATTGCTTTTAATGGTCGTTATAAACGTCTTCGAGGCGTTCATGTTTTTTCTTCATTTTTTCTTTATAATATTCTTTTCAACCTTTTCCCTTTTTCTTTATCTCGAATTTTTGTAAGAAAATTGTATTTTGTATGGAACATACCGTCTTAATGGCATTTGGATGGTACAGAACTAGAGTATGGCATCACACTATCTCCTTCGATGCAGGCAGATGTATAGAGCTGTACCTAGTATCTCACTACCATACTTGAAGATGAAATCTTAAGGTATCTTTGCTTTTGTAAAGTTTTCCTGAAGGAATCTGGGGTATTTTTTTGTTTGTTTCTTTTTTTTTTCAAATGCGGGGTACGTCGTTTCTATGTGGTGCTGGTGTGTAGTGTAAAGGAAGAAGGGTAAGTATAGTTAGAGAGAGTATAAAGATAATTAAATGGAGTACACAGGTTCTCATAATGTCTGGTGAACGTGAAAAAATTAGGAAAATCTCTGAAATTATGATGGCAATTCTTTGCAATTTTCATTCATTTTATTAGGTTTATTTTTTCCTCTTCTGTAATAGAAGATACACGTAAGGGTGTAAATGTTTAAATGTGGTTTAGATAATTATAGAATGGGGGGACTTTGATGATGACTTTATACATATACCTATCTGCCATCAAAAAGTAAGTATATTTGTATGAAAAGTTATTAATTTAAAGTGCTTTATCAATTTGTTGCATTTTGTTTAATTTTCTTTTATATAAGAATGGAGAAGCTGAGTATTTGATTGAAAATGATTCAGTTTTATTCAATCGGAAGCTGTTGGTAGCTCTAACAGTTGGACTCTTAATTGAATCAATGTTGTCGTTCATTTATATATAATAAATAAAAAAGAGGCTGGGATGCGATCCAAACTGATAACTTCCCATCACGTCTATCGATTTGTCTCTCTTAAAAGGTTTGTAGGTCTTCGTGGTTTTGCTAAAAAAAGTTATCAGTTAAATTATTCTAAAAAATTTATATAAATAACCAACAATATTTTGCATATGATGAAATATGTAGTTTGATTTCAAAATCTATTTTTGCTAACGAGATTTTAAGTCGTTAACCAATTTTTACCAATTTTAGTAGCATTTGCGTCTTATTTTTTGTAGGTTTTAACTTTTTATGAAAAAACTGACATTTGAATTTGTATAAAAAAAATTACTGAATGTTGAAAACAATATTTTCTGTGAGATAAAATAAGCTTGAAGCCAATGTTTTTAATTTTTAAAAAGATATTTGAGTCGAAAATCAATGTTTACCAACTTTTAGTTATGCTTTTTTTATATTTTTATTTTTTGTAAAACAACTGTCAATTCGATTTTTCGCCAAATTTTATCGCAAAGATTTTTTTTTTTTTAATAAAATTAATTTGAAGCCTGTATCTTAAATTTTTGAAAAGAAATTTGAGTCGAAAATCAATTTTTTACTAACTTTTATAATTTTTTTTCAGGTTTTTATTTTTTGTAATAAGATGTCAATTCGATTTTTTCTTAAATTTTTTCCGAATGTTGAAAACAATATTTTTTATGGAATACAATTAATTGGAAGCCATTATCTCAAATTTTTGAAAAGATATTTGAGTCGAAAATCAATTTTTACTAACTTTTAGTAATGTTTTTTTTATGTTTTTATTTTTTATAGGAAAAAACTGTAAATTCGATTTTTCTCAAAATTTTACCATATGTTAAAAACGTTTTTCTTCGTTGCACAAAATTGTTTTCGAGATAAAATCATTTTTTGTTCATAAAATTTTCGAGGTGACAAATATTTTTTAAAATTTTTTTTTTGATTTTAAAAAAAACCGTTGATAGGATTTTTTCCAAAAATATATTTGTTTAGAATCGCGTTACAATATCTTCTATCTTCTATCTTCTATATATATAAAAATGAATTGCTGTTCGTTAGTCTCACTAAAACTCGAGAACGGCTGAACGGATTTATCTTATCTTAGTCTTGAAATGTTCGTGGAGGTCTAGGGAAGGTTTAAAAGGCGAGAAAAAATCGAATAATTTCCGGGGAAACCCTAAAAACAGCCCTTTTCTATTTCCCATACAAACGTTTTCTAGAGTCAATTTGAACTTTATTGCTATTCAATAAAGTCCATATTAAATTATAATCACTCACTGTTGTCTAAGCAATGTAGGTGTGTTCCTAACGTCAAAGAGTCAATTTGCAATTTATTATCGCTGCATAAAGTTCAAATTCAATCATATCTATGAAAATAGTCTTCGCGTGCACTTTGGAGGATCTAATGTCGCGTTCCGAAAATAAACAAAAGCGAATCGCGAACGCGGCAAAAAATGTAATAAACTATTAGTAGTACTGATTTCCAATTAATTTGGTCGGCTTCGCGAAACTTAATTTTAGCTAACTTCAGTTGTAACTCTATCAGATTATGTTTTTAAGTTTGATAAATCTTAAGTTTTGTCACAAATTAAGTTTCTGAACACAACCATAATATTTGACAACAGATTTGACAACCAACTAATATCATTCTGTCGCACTTCAGAACACAAAGATTTATGGCTTAAAGGTAAACTCCAAAAAAGTAAATAAAATCAGAACACGGAAAAAAGTATTACGATTGACGATATTGTGTTACGATCATGGTTACGATATTCTATGAGTGCATCCTTCTATCTTTGTGAAGACGATTACCGCTACGTGCGCGAGAACTTTCTTTACTTTTGTGATTTTTTGTGATAGTGACATTCCAAGTAGTGTGCTCTTTTTTTGTTGATATTTTGTGATAGTGACACTGTTAAGTTACTGTTAAGTGAGCGAGAAATGTTCTCACTTTGATTAATTACGCGAATACCGATGATTCCAACGGATTTACCATTCGATTTTAAACGCTTACAATTTCCAGTACGTCTGGCCTTTCCGATGGCAATAAAAAAATCGCAAGGACGGTCTTTAGAAGTTTGCGGAATCAACTTGGAGTTTCCCTGTTTCGCGCACGGACACTGGACAGTTATACGTCGCGTGTTTGCGCGTCGGAAAACCGTCTTCTTTGTTTATTTACGCACCACAAAACAAAGCAAAAAATATAGTTTATGTGAAAGCTTTAAATTGATTAACAAACTGTATCATAACAGTGTGTGTCTATTAATACAAATTTAAACCTTATAAATAGCCAGTATTTCAGGAAAACTCTGTTTTTTAAGTAAGCAACATGATGTGTCGAAAATAATAATAAAACTTCATGCTCCATTAAAAAAATGCTTTTTTATTCAATATGTTTTGTTTGTTTTGAAATTAATTTATACCAAAGTTTAGGTCTTTTATTTATCGATTGAGGCAGTACGAAGTCTGCCGGGTCAGCTAGTATAATATAAAATTTAATTCAATTCTCTAGCGTCATTGGTTCGTGAGATATTTAGGATATTTGACAGTCATTTCTGCATCTTTCTGCATTATTATCTGTATAACAAAATTTATTTGAAGTCGATATCTGTACTGGTTCTTGAGCTATGGACGACGAAAAAACGTCGCGAACGTGCGGACGTATACGGACGTACGAAGGTACGTACACACGCATGCACAGACATCGCTCTAAAAATCTTTTATTTCGACTCTAGGGACCTTGGAACGTTGAGAAATGTCAAAATTTTCAATTCGACAAATCGGTCCGATTACAATTACTTCCTATGGTAAGTTAATAATCTGTTATAAATTATCTAAGATGCAGAAAGAAGTTTCAAAAAAATGTGTGGTTGGTTTCTTAGGTGCCGTGAAATAAGACCAAATTTCAAGAGTTGGCTTTATTTCACTTTGGTAAAGTGAAATAGGGCCAATTTTCAGCAGATGGTCTTATTACACTTAAAAAATAAAGCCAAATTGGTTTTTGTGCCTACCCTTACATTCCTTAATTTTTATACTAACCGCTAAATTAAGTTGTTCTTATTTCTCAAAATAATTTTCCTTATTTCAGTTTGTCAAAGTGCAATATTACCAAATGCTGAAAATTCGCCTCATTTCACTTTTATAAAGAGCAATAAGGCCAATTATTAAAGTAGATAGTAATGCACAATATTGGTAAAACTGATGTTTAATTCTCGATATCTCGTAAATAATTGAAGATATTGACTTCAAAATGATTTCATTCTATGCTAAATTTTGTTGTTAACTTAAGATAATGGTCTTATAGAAAAATCCGTTCTGTACTTTTTTGTCACAAGAAATAAAAACTTTCAAAAAATGCTACTTAACCCCTTATTGCATGAATTATAAAGGCGATGGAAAACAAATTTTTTTTTGTGAAAATATCTTTTATTGTTGTTAAGGAATTATTTAATATTTTTTTTTTTTTTAAATAATTTTTTACAAAAATTATTAACAAAGCCATTTTTGGCTTCGTATGCATTTAAGTAAATTTAACTGAAAAATAAATATGTCATAATATATGGCTTCGTATGCGTTTGAGAAAAATTATGTTTTATGGAAATCCGTAAAGCAATTTCTTTTTTCTTTGAAGCACAAATAAACTTCACATTTCTGGCATCCTACAAAACAATTGTTGCAATTCTGGCATAGTTGCCTTTGATTCTTCTTCCATTTCGGGAAATGATCCAAGTTATCTGAACGCACCGTATTAAGTGGTAAATCTTGAAGCCTTGATGGAGTTTTACGTGACTTTTTGCTGGGTATTGGCGAATAGGACGGAGCAGTGCATGGAGTGGGGGATCGGCTTGATGGAGTACTTGAAGTTGGTGTTCCAGCTGGACCACCACGTTTTTTGGCCATACTTAAAACCTTTCCTGCCTTACGCATATGTTCGGAGACTGCAAGTTTAAAAGCAAAGAACGGCATGTATTCATCATTTACGTTGATTCGGAGCCATAGCAACCAAGCATTTACAAGGCTCATATCTACCATGTGGAAAAAAATTCGTTTGTATCATTGACGAGACCGTAATTGGATTCTATAATAGCCAAGCATAGAATCAAGCAAATCTGCACCCCCATGTGCTGATTGTAAACATCCACAGCTTGAGGAGATGTCACATCCTTGAATTGTTTTTCTCGCCGAAAATACCGCCGTTTCGTTGTTTTTGGCTCACTTCCTACATAAGCTGACAGCATGTTCACTACCTTATTGTCGTACCACGACACTAAGCTTGGCACCATCTATGATTGCTGTTTTTTCTAACATGCTTCCACGTCCCTTTTTTTTTTCAAATCTTTCTCTGCAGGCATACTCGGGTTCGGCACACGATTTAATCTCACTGTTCCCAACGATAGCAAACCACTTTTAAATAAATAAACTTGAAGCTTTGGGCTATTAAACCAATTATCAAAACATATTTTATAGTTTTGATGTTTAGGTACAGTGGAGGCGAGTCGGGTTACGACGTTAGAACTGACGCCAAGATCAGGTAGGAATTACTTTGATCTCCAGTAAAAATGTCGAAATCATAGCTGAACCCTGAAAGGCGACACGTATTGAAAGACCAGTTTCAACCGAAACTGTTCATCGCGTTCTTCTGAAAAATGATTTTAACGGCAGAGTTGCTCGGAAAAAACCTCTTATTTCCTAAATTAATAAGCGAAAACGTCTTGAGTTCGCTAAAAAGCACCTCAACAAACCCAAAAGTTTTTGGAACGATGTTTTGTTCTCAGACGAGACTAAAATTAACTTATTTTGGTCTGACGGAAAGAAAATTGTTTCGAGAAGCCCAATACTGAGTTCAAGACAGAGAATTTGCTTGCCACTGTTAAGCATGGGGGAGGAAATGTTATGTTATGGGGGCAATGGTGGCAAATGGGACTGGGAACTTTCAATTTATTGACACAATCATAAACAAGTGGAAATTTTTGGACGTTCTTAAAAGAAATATGCGTCAGTCTGCAGAAGAACTAAATTTATCAGCAACCTTTCACTTCCAACAAGATAACGATCCAAAACACGCATCGTTTGTTGTGAAGGAATGGTTGCTGTATAATGCCAGAAAATAGCACAAGACCCCACCTCAGTTACCGGACCTCAATCCCATCGAGCATTTGTGGGAAAAAATAAAGCGAAGGTTGCAGAATTGCAACCCAACCAACAAAAGTCAATTGAAATCGAAGATCAAGGAATTTTGGGAAAATATACCCCCGTCTTTTACTTAAAAATTGTTGAATTAATGCCGCGGCGAGTATAAGATGTGATTACGTCTAAAGGTGGCCCTACAAAATATTAAAATTTAAATTTGACCACTAATTAACATTTTTGTATGCTTTGAATTCTAAGTGTACGCTTAATTTTGTGCCATGCATTTGATGATTTTTTTAGTTTTTTTAATTTTTATTATTTTTTGTTAATTGTTTTTTCTCTAGTTTATTTAACATAAAATATTAAAAAAAAGAAAATTAAAAAATAAAACAAAAAACATAACATTTGAATAATTTAAAACAACAAAACAGTTTTTTGCTGGTGTACGCTCAATTTTGAGAGTAACTGTAGATTTTTATTTATTTTATTGTTAATGAGAAAAAAATAAAAAATGAATCAAACGACACAATAATTTACTTCAAACCTTTATTTTTTGTTACCATTATACAGTGTCTTAAGCTCCATTTACTATTGTATCAAGCCCCAATGTCTTGACCACGAAAATGTACTAAGCGACAAAAATGTCGCTTAATACATTCTTACGGGAAGGTATCGAATTGTAGATTTTTAATAATAAAATAAATAAATACCTACATTATGTATCTAAAGGACTATTTCTCATACTTATATGTGAGTTTTCCTTAAATTACAAATTTTGGAAATGGGAATAAGACAAAAAGTAATCTATAGGTAATGCAACAAATTATTTCTCTTACTTACCAATTTATTTCACCAATCTAAAAGAAGAAACTTTTGTTATAGGTCGTCTTTATAGAACAGGCTATCTTATGTCAATCTATCCAGTAGTTGTTTGTAAACTTTTTTCTTACTTATATCGGTGAAGGTAGAAAGATTATAATTCTGTTTTCAACATTAAGATATTCTTTGTTTTTTTTAAAAGCCACATCTGGCACTTGTTTATTTCTGTCCATTTTTTAAACAAGTGATGTAAATTTTAATATTACATTGTCCCACAGCTGTTGCATAAGAACATCATTTTTCCAAGGAAAAATCCACCTATTACATTTTTTCTTATAACAAATTATGTAGTTAAATTGATAAATTGCCTCGTTTGCGGCACATTCAAACAACAAACTACACAACACAAAAGATACATTTTTATTTATTTATCTAGTAAATGAACACATTTAGGTACCTACCTACCTTCCATTCCACCTGAACAACTGCTATAGAGGGAGATTCTTCTTCTTCCTATTCACATTAGCTTATGGTCTTCCCACCATTTCCATAGATAGAAATACATCTATTTATTTTATTTTGTTGTGAGAAATAGTAACACAGGTAGAAAAGAGATGACCAACATCATCATCACCAGATACAAAATTATAACAACAACACTAAAAAGAAGATACACCTTTTGTGTGTTGTTGTTGTAAGAATCTATTAGCTGGGATCATAAATAAGATTGAAAGAATGAAGGGAAAACAATGGTGATCATTACCTATACCTACCTTGTGCCGTTGTTTGGTTTGTGATGGAGTTGAAGAGTAGGGGAGGATTATAATATTATCATCTTCCCAAACAAAACACAGAACTAACTGTGACTGACACGTACCTGCTGGTAGGTAGGTGTAGTGGGTATAAGGTATAGTGAACAGAACGGAGCGAACTTGAATGAAGTTTCGAGGCGTGGCTGCAGTGTGGTAGTTCGCCATTATGGCCAACAGTCCGGTGTGTTCTTTTTTTTTTTTTTTAATTTGGTATACAGAGTCTGTGATGGCGCGCGGGATGTTAATGGCCGTCTATACTGGTTATATGATGTGATAATTATCTGAATAAATCAAGTAGATTAATATATGGTTGAAAGGAAGATAGGTATCTTGTTTAATTTTAATTCTGTCTTTGGAATAACTTTATATTCAGGTATAAATAAGTTGGATTGGATGTGTAGATATATTTTTCTTGTATTAATAAGTCGTTTCTTCTGTTTTTTTCGTTTAATTAAATTGTTATATCGTTTTTATAAAATTCAATGGAAAATAAATCATTCTTGTAAAAAAAGATATTCAGTTTGATAACAAATACTGTTTTAATAAATACTATAACAGCTTAATCGAAAAATGTTGCTCTGACTTTCTGAGATATACTAGGTATACAAATGTTCATACACACATTTAGTTTAATTATTTAGTTATGGTTTTATTTAGGGTAATTGAGGGATTTATGCCACACAAAGTAACAACTAAAAAAAATATATAAAATGTGCCACTTGATATTGAAAAAGCATTTGATAGAGTTTGGCAACAAGCTCTCTTATCAAAAATGCGTGCTTTTGGTATTGATGAATCTCTTCTTTGTTGGATTAGAAACTACCTTTTTAACCGTTCAATACAAGTTGTATTGGATGGTTTCAAGTCTGAAATTCACAAAATAAATACTGTTCCCAGGACAGGAAATGAAAATGAAATGAAATGACTCAGCGTATGTTAAGCTTATTAAATTCTGGTCTCAATAGCACTGTCCAATTGCAAATTATTAACCGTGTAGAATTTAATGCTTCAAAAACTCAATGTCTCTCCTGTCGTTAAACCGTAACTTACCCCCAATACCGCTATCCTTGAGTGGTACTCTCATCCAGGAAACTAATCAACTTTCACTACTCGATATGTGTAACACAGATCACATCTTTTAGAATGGTCACATATTCAACATTGCCAAAAGTGCTGATAGGTGCTTAGTATTTCTCCGACGGTACAAGAAATTTGTCACCCCTTCTGATCTGGCTGTAATTTACAAAGCCTTTATTCGTCCAAAGCTTGAATATTACTCGTATATCTGGGCAGGTGCCCCAAAAACAAGCTTACATCCCATGGATAAAATTCAAAAAAGGGCTTTAAAAATAATAGAACTATAACCGAAACATTTACATCCCTCGAGCACAGCTGCAATGTTTTATGCATCAATTCTGCCATAATACTCATTCTCATCAGTTTACTCTTGAGATCAATTTAAGGCGTACTGTCAAATACAGATATTCTTTCTTAAATCACACATCGAGAATGTGGAATGCTTTGACCAAGTCTGTTTTTCCCTCCCATTTTGATTTTCAGAACTCTTAGACCAATGTGCAGCGGTATCTCCTCTTAAATCCTTCCCTATTTTCCAAACGGGAATTTAATAAACTTAACATCCGAAAGACAACGATGTGAATCTAGAAACAAAAATGAAAAGCTGATGGTACTGTAGTAGATAAGAGATCGTCAATTTATAACAGGAAGAGAATCGGAGACAAAACGGAGCCGCATTTATTTTGTGAATTTCAGATTTGAAACCATCTAAAACAACTTGTATTGAATGGTTAAAAAGGTAGTTTTTAATCCAACGAAGAAGAGATCCATCAATACCAAAAGGACGCATTTTTGATAAGAGAGCTTGTTGAAAAACTCTATCAAATGCTTTTGAAAATTCAAATGCAATAATTTTACTTTCTCCAAAATGATGTAAAGACTTGTTCCATTGTTTGGTGAGATAAACAATATGTAAGAACAAAATTTTTAATTTTTTTTTAAATACTTTTTAAAAACCCGTTCTTTGTATTGCATAGTCTTTGATATTGATACAGTAGGTACCAAAACGTTTACCAAAATTCAGCTTTATGTACAGTAGGTATAATTTTTTTTCCATTTAATTATCATTGTTATCTGAAGTTGATTTATTTAAATTTTCAATACTGACATATTTTAACTCAAAAATAGGCCCATGGCAAACAAATTAAAATTGACAGATATTTTTGTACTAGAATTGTGATATATTGAAGCCATGTATATGATATCCTGATTTTTGAAAACAAAAAGTATAATTCATTATTTGTTGATTGTGAAAGCAACGCATTTTAAGATAATAATATAATAATATAATATAAAAAAAAACTCCCTCAAAACTAAAACTAAAACTTGGAAAAATTGTTGAATTCCGAGAAAAAATTAAAATTGGGGACACACAAAATCTGCTTATGTGATGTGTGATGATAAACATCGTTTAAAAAAACCTTAAACGCAGAAAAAGAAATTCAAAACATTAAGAAAACTACAGCGTTAATGTAAACACTAAATACTTAAAATATTTCCTTTAATTGAATAAAAGTATTAAGTTTTTCTGCATGTTCCTCGAAAAACTTAATGGAAAAGTGTCAAATCTGGAGAACATTATGATTTTTGGGAGCATTATGGTATCCATTTTAGTTTCTTAGAATCATATTATTGGTTTTGTATTTTTGAATCACTTATATATACTATATTTCAAATCTTTCTTCTGAACATTACTTTTCCCAAAACAATTTTTTGTACATTTTTTTAAATTAAATTACTTCGATCGTCATCCGAAAACCCTGCCAAAGTTCACATTGGCCTTAGTTCGAACATTTTTAAAATGTCTAATATCTAATACCACTGCATTTTAAGTTTGAGTAAAGTGATATAAGAGTTTCGACAAAAATTAAGCTTGTCAGATTATTAGAAATGATATAAGTGAACTTTTTATATCGTTTTAAAATAATAGATTCTTTAAAATATCAAACTTTACAACTTGTTTTAATTAATTTTGATTCAATCGTTTTGACGTGTGAGTATTCTTAAGTTCTTACAACATTTTCTTTTTCATGCTCTGCTTTTAAAATTACTAAAAATATGTAAGTACAATACTCATGGATAATTACACATTTTTTTCGATCATCTTTTGAAACTAATTATTTGTACATATGTATACAAACATTCTTATGTGATGAAAAATTAATTAAAAATTGTTGTTGAAAATATTAATTATTTGTGAATTTGTTGTATTTCAAACCTTAACTTTTTTTAAATCCAATTGAAAACTCAATTTTTTATTAAAAGTTATATAAGTACTAGCAAACCCGGCAAACTCCGTTTCGCCACCTGATGGCTTCGTTTTTTGCAATATTTCGTTTGGGGATTAAAAGATGAAGAAAAATTATTTTTTTTGTTTTATATTTGAAAATGAAAAATTTTATTTCATTTCACAACAGTAATGAATTTATTTCGATTACAAAAATGAAGTGTAATTTAGTTGAACTTCTCTAAGTAAAAAATGAAAGTAAATCCAAAGTAAATACTGAATCGAAGTGTTATACTTGTCCGCAAATTGAAGTGCTCTTTGGTAAACCACATTTTTTGTTTTTTGGTCTGACGTTAACACAAACAAAGCAGATGGTTTCCCAACTCGCGAACACGCAACGTATAGCTGCCCATGTGAAAAACAATGATTTTCTAAATTTATTTCGCAAACACTAAGCGAACCGGAAATTGCAATCGTTTGAAGTCAAACGGAAGATCAGTCGGAATCATTGGTATTCGAGGAATACATATGTACATTTTCACCTGCGTACTTTCCGTTAATAATGGTTGCCTCAATCAAATTCGGCATAAGTCTTTTCACCGCAAGTCGAGTACCGTTGCAAAGTCGCGGTGGATTCAAATTACGCAATATCATAATAACTGAACCAACTTTGAGTTGCAAGTTATATGGTGGAAATCCTGGTAACTCCAGAGAATTCAAAAACTCCGTTTAATAATTTACAACATCATCGGGATTTGTTATGGAAACAGCGGATTTGTATGTCACCAAATCGCCAGCGATTTTTGATTGAATGGTAAATTTCAGTGCGTGTACATCATTAGGTATTCTTTGCGGCGAGAATTGCTTGTTGACTGAACCAAACATAATTCTGATAATTCTCTCTAATGTTTGGGAAAGCATTTTTAATAAAAGCTAATTGAGAGTCTACAAATTTTCAAAAGTCGTTGGTAAGAGTAATTAATGCAGTTGTCGCATCAACTGGCACTTTTCCATTTCCAACAGCTAACAATTGTTTGGAAAATTGTGCAGCACTTTGATCATTTTGAAGTTGAACTCTCATATTAGTGGTTAACGATAACGTTTTTACATGATTCCACAAAAGTGATGCCTTCAGGCATTCAATTTATCTGCAGGCGTTCGACGGGGAATTACTGGCCACGTCTGCCTGAAATCGCCTGCCAACAATATCATCAAGCCGCCAAAGATGTTGTTACTTCGTAGAAGTAAGTGCTTCAAGTGATTTCTTATGTGCGAGTGTGCACTCATCCCAAATAATGAGCTTGCATTGCATCAACAATTTTCCCATTGCACTGGAATGGGAAATATTGCATGTTGGAGTATCAATTGTGTTTAAATTGAGTGGCAACTTAAGCGCAGAATGTGCAGTACGACCGCCATCTAGAAGAGTTGCCGCAATTCCAGATGATGCTCACGCCAAAGCTATGTCACATCTTGTGGCCAAAATCAATGAATTGACAAATGTTTTCCCTGTTCCTCCAGGTGCGTCCAGGAAGAATAGACCACCAGTATTATTTTCCACCGCTTGCATTATTATTTCGTAAACTTGTTTTTGCTGTTCATTCAGCAACGGCACATTATTTCGTATGAATTCCTGCAATGTATCAACATTGTATTTCAGCTCTCGATTTAATTCTTGGTTCAATGCATCGTGCATCGATCGATTTGGCGCAATCATTCCTACTTCAATCAGTAGCTTGTTTGCAATAGTCAAGCATTGATCCTCAATCAGAATCATTCCTTCATTGTAGATTTCATACGTTATTTGAATTCGATATCTCTGACGTTTCTAGAGATATGGTTGACTAAAAAAGGTTCCCAAAAGTAAGCTTTGGTTTAGAATATAGGGCCCTTGAAACGTCAAAAAATTTTAAAATTTTCAATTCCACAAATCGTAACTTTTACAATAGCTTTCTATGGGAAGCTAAATGGAGTTCACCGCTTTTCTGCTTTTTTTTTCCTGAATTTTGTCTGCTATAAACCTCACGGAGCCTGAGACCTTTCCAACGAATGCAAAACCGTGGAAATCGGTTCGTGCGTTCTGGAGTTATAATAGCGTCAGGAAGGAAAACCCGACTTATTTTTATATATGTAGTAGAAGATTTATTTAGTGTCTTTATTTTCTATCACTTAATTGTCAAAATAAATCCAAATGCAGGAAGGTACCCCAAAAATGTACGGATGAAATCCAGCAGATATATTTTAAACCTATAGCTACAAGGTTTCAACTTGGAACAAAAAGATGTGAAACAAATAATTAAAAAAATTATAAAGCACAAAATATGTGCTTTTTGCTTCATTACTCTGAATGTTTTATCCCTTCCGAACAAACCTTGGAAAAGTGGGCGGAAAACTTTCAAGACTTATGATTATGTGATAGAATCTTTATAGCTAGCTATACAAGCCATCATCGTCGTCTTTGGTCTCTCTCTCTCTGAATTGAAAAAAATACCCATCACGATGTCCACCTCATCGTACTGTGACCATGTCCTTGTATATTCCAAAAAATCCACACCCCGTTTGCAAAAACCATCCCAAAGACCCACTACAAACTTACACACATTATAATCATTGAATGTCTGGAGAGTTTAATGTTGCTTAAATGGGTTCATATTTTCTTATTTAATGTAGCGAAAATTAACCTATGATTTATGATAGAGACGACTGACGACGACGAACGTGGTGCGGCAAAAAATCACAACTACTGCACCGTAACAATAATGCGAATATTTCAAAAAAGGAAAAAATCTTACAATTCACTCTGTAGAAGGGGAACCTTCCTAAGTTTGGATTTTTCTATTTTGTCTCGGTAAAAGTATCGTTGTAAATTGAATTGATAGTTTTATTTTTCGCATAGAAGCTTAGGTATACCCTTACTTACTTATAGTTTAAGTGAAAATCACTAGACTATCTTTTTATTATAGAAATAAAGTTTACAAAATTGTTCTCCCGAGGCCAAATGTCTAGACAACTATATTATTTTTGTAACGAAAAGAACGAGCGTGTTTTCCATATCTTGCCATTTTGGGTAGGTACGTATACTTTCCTAATATAGTGAAGCTTTACAGGTTACAGCTTATTGCTTGAATGAAAGTTTTTGTTGAGGCGTGGAATTCTTTTTTATAAACGAAATTTTGATATATTATAATTCAACAATATTTGAGTTTTAAAAATAAAACAGTTCGGATGACATTATATTTAAATAAAATATTGGAGCATGGACTTTTGTAGCGGAGTTGCCCTCAGATGATTTTATTCATTTATGATTTTTGTGTTCCTTTTTGTAGGGAAAAACAATACCAATGTATTTTTTCAAATACACATACATTGTTTTGCATTTATTTATTTTAATTTCACGAAATTATGTTTGTTTTGTTAAACATTTCCATTATTTTATCGGTTACATACTTTTGGTCACTTGATGAAATAAAGCTGGGATGCGACCCACACTGGAAACTTCCCATCCCTTCTGTCGATTTGTCTTGCTTAAAAAGTTTGTAAGTTATCGAGTTTTTTAAAAATGTTGTCAGTTAAATTATTCTTAAAAGTTTAAAACTACCAACAATATTTTGCATATTCTTTCGAAATCCATTTTTGTTAAAGAAATCTTAAGTCGAAACCCAATTTTTACCAATTTCAGTAGCATTTATTCAAATTTTTTATTTCTTCTATAAACAAATACAAATTGGATGAATGAAATTAATTTGAAGTGAATATCTTCTATTGTTCACGAGATATATAAAACCGAACATCAATTTTTACCAAATTTTGCTTAGGTACTTTTTTTTGTAGATTTTATTTTCTTATGAAAAAACGGACTGTTGGATTTTTATAAAAAATTTACTAAATGTCGAAAACGATATTTGACTCAAATAATTTGTTAATTTTTACTAAGTTTTAGTAATACTTTTTTAGGTTTTTATTTTTTGTAAGAAAAGTGTCAATTCGTTTTTTCTCAAAATTTAACCAGATGTTAAAAACGTTATTCTTCGTTGCACAAAATTGTGTTGGAAATAAAATCGTTTTTTGTTCGTACAATTTTCGAGGGGACAAATACTTTTTTTTAGTTTTTTTGACTTATAAAAAAACCGTTTTCGAAAAATATAATTGTTTTTTATCGCGTTACAATATATATGTAATATAAAATTTTATTCAAGTCTCTAGTGTAATTGGTTCGTGATGAAATCTTTTATTTCGACTCTAGGGACCTTGAAACGTCGAGCAATGTCAAAATTTTCAATTTGACAAATCGGACCGATTACAATAACTTCCTATGGGAAGTTAAATATTGTGCACACACTGTTTTTATTGACATAGTTAGCCAGACAAATGTTCCAGTGGTGTAAAATAGAAGAACTAACTTTGGATCACTTAAATGGATCCAAGTATAGAGTAGGATTTCTAACCAGATTAAAAAATACCTGGATTTTATTATATCAATTTAAAAGCAATAAAAAGAAAGTTTTTGAGATTTAGTGAAAACTGAAGCTTAGATAAGCTTATATAAAATTAGTCATAATTTATTTGTAAATTTTTGTTTTTGGATGTTGTTATAATTAAACGAATTACACAAAAAGTGAAAAATGTATTTGATACCAAATATCTCTCTAATCAATAAAGAAAGCTAGTGGCTTCAATTGAATTATATTTTATACATTGTGACTTGATACCAAATTTGTAAGAAACAGAACAATAAAATCAACTATAAATTAAAAATACTGAAAGCCATCTCGAATGTTTTACAAACAAACAACGCCTTACCTCCATAATTAATTGTACGCATGAAAAAATCCAATCTCTGTTATTTTAATTAGAAATAAAAAACTTTCAAAAATGTTAAAAAAAAAATTGTTAAAAAATTGGTTTTAGGCTAAAATATCTCGGTAACAAAACCAAATATTAAAGTCAAACTTATTTCGTCATATGCAAAATGTTTGTATTAATATTTTGTAAAATTTTTAGAAACATCGACAGATGGGCATGAATGGGAAGTAATCAGTGTCAATTTTGTTTGTTTTTTGTTAGCTTATTAAATGGGAATATTATTAGTTTCTAATTAACCGTAAAAGATTTGTTAATTTTATGTGAGAACTTTTTTATTTGTCTTGCGCTTATTATTTGGTTTGATATTTTTCTCACAAAAATAAAGAAATTAATTAATATCAACCAATATTAAATTTAACTACATAGAAACGGAAGTGACAAAATGAAAAAATGAAAAAAAAAATTGGAATTATCATAACATAATTAATGGGCGGCTAATTAACGGAACAATGTTATATCATTGAATGTTTTATAATCTTAATAAATAGTAACTTTTTAGCCCTCGCAGAAGGGTGCTTCTCTGAGTTGATATATTAACTTACTTTGCAAAAAGAAACATAGCTGTGGAGAAATTTACTATCGAATAAATAGACACAAATTGTTGAATATTGATTCGTTATATTAAAATATTCGATAGAGTTTTTAATTCATACAAATTCAAACTAAAAATTGGACTAAGGCAGGCTCTACATAACGATGATTGTAACGATGATTTTGTAATTGGAAACTAAGAAACAATGGTGTTGAGTAGTATGGTCCAAATTCCCCCAAAATCCTCCTATTGAATTTTTGTCTAGTAGTATTCGAGGAAGAGGAGGTTCTCAGACCAGCACCTGGAATATTTATTTTGGTAGAATATAAATATTTTATTCAATAATTTTAAATTTTCGTGCAATGAAATCAAATTCTAAGAAAAGTTGAAGCCATTTCAAGAATTAGTAATGCCATTCTTTGAAAACAAGTAAAATACTATCGAAAGACCACTTCAAATAATTTTAGTGGATACAATTTGGAATATTTGTTAAATGTATGTATGAAATAAAAACCAAAAGAGTTTATACAAATATTTGGTGATGAAAATGTATTTTTTGTATCGGTAGAGAAATTGGTAAAAAAGTGTCTACCAAACTCCCAGAAATTGTGTTGGTTAAAAAGATTTGATTTCGCTTAAGAAGCAAAGAAAGAAGGTGGATCGATTTTGTATATGGGAAAAAATAAAAGTTATTTGATAATATTGTAATAGTAATATTTTGTTGTATAATAATTTCCAAAAAAATTAAATCATATCTTTAGGACGCACATGGAATTTAAAGTTTCTGAGATTTTTGAAAAAAAACATCGTTTTCTTTTTAATTTAAATATTTTATTAAAAAAAATTAAATATTGAAGAACAGTAACAAATGAATTCATTAAACAAGTAACATAATATGTAGAACACGATTTGGTAATTCAAATCACAAAATTTAATTTAAAGAAGAAATAGTTTTTTTTAGGCAAGAAATCTCGTTTACTCTCATATCGGGGCATTAGTTTTCTGGACGTAAGTTTGGCTTGTTTCGAGCCTTCCCTTAAATTTTTGTCACATAAGGTCATAGACGCTTCCGTTACTATTTTCACAGAACGTTCGACTGCCTATGTGTGACACGGTACCTTTAAGAAAATGAGATTTCCTTGCACTGAGAACTAATAACCTCGGTTGTTTCTTCATTATAGTGATTTGTTGAAGAATTTGTGCATCATGAAACTCTTGCCGCCAATCTATGAGATCAATATAGCTTGCGGCATCGAAATTAATAAGAGGTACTTCAAAGACACGAGGCTGCTTTCCTGTATAAGGTGAACTTCGTGTTTTTAGTATCCTCCTGGGAGTTAGTTCCCCTGATTGAATGATTTTGATCAGGCATCATCGATAGCAGCATCATCATTGATGGGAAATAACAAGTACTTTTAATTAACATCCACAAATTCAAGTTGGATTTGTTTTTATTTCAAACCAAACCGGAGCGTATACTTTGACACGATATTTAGCTAGTATTTGTAAGTTATTTAATGGAGTTGAAGAAGAAATATAAAGCCACAATATTCTATTCGCTTTTGTCACCATCAGGCATGGGATACTTTCCTTTGGACCTATTAGCCAAATCATGAGAACATTGTCTTATAATCGATTTTGATATTTAGTACAGGTATTTCTGATCGGTGCTTAGACCATCACTTATATTGAAGGTCAAAGAGAGATTTTAGTATTATAAATTAACCTTTTCAGGGCTTAAAATAAGGTCATGTTTTCCTAAAATAGGCTACCATTTGATTCTTTTCAATAAGTAATTAAATGCCAAAACTTTCTTACCCAAAATTGATTTGTTTAAACTTATTCAATCCTTATTGTGATTTTTAGAACCAGATTGGCTTAGATTGATTTTTTAGATAATTATAAAGTTATTGATTTGCAATTAGTTGAAGATAAAAGTCCGTTTTTATTCAACGATTAAAAATTTCTACGCCATATTGTTTACTTTTCGAAAAAAATTAGATAACTTTTAATTAAAAAAATTAATACGGTGTCCTTTTAAATTAATCTGACAATTACATAAAATAAGAGTACCTAATGTTTATGTTAGATATGGTGCTTAGTAAATTATTAAGAACGAAAATGGTTCTCTATATTTTAAAACAACTCCTAAATGTGAACACAAAAAAAGGACATTTAAAACTATGATTTTAAACAAAGAGCTATTCAATTACTTACACATCATCTTAATAAATTTTATTAAATAGTCGTTCTTGCAAAGTTTTTCTTAAATCTTTTTATATGACCAAAAATATTGATATTGCATGAATTACATAAATACTCTAAATATTATATCTTTTATACTTTTGTAAAAATAAAGCCAACAACAAAAGTATTTTTTCTCCAAAAATTCTAGAACAAAATTTATAATTTAAAACAAATTCCCACTCTTCAAAAAGTAACCTATATTTGCGAAAAGAAGTTAAACATTTAACCTTTTTATTTCTTGCAATTTTAAAAATTACCCTCAAAGAAAAGACAAAACTGCTGTCTTAAAATCTAGTAAAATGTCTTCATCTGAAAAAATAATTCTATTGTAATTAATCGATTTATAAATACAAAAAGTAATTGGTGTTAAACAGGGTAAAAAATGCAATAAAATAAAGTTTTTAATTATTTGTCTTATGTACAGACAAATTGTTTAAATGTTAAATTATGTAGTCTTGTATTTATCATTACCATTATGTAATAAACTTATTATTTAATTCTTTTTTCAGGTATAAAACATTTTATTTGAAGTTGAGAACCCGGTTGTAATAATTGAGTTCTGTTTTTATTGAGTGGAAGTTAAAATTCAAATCTATATCTTATAGTATGTTGCCACTGAATTTATCACAAAAAATATAAAATTTAATTTTATAATGTTCACCTGCCAATAAGCAATATTTGTTCTTCAAATATAAAACTGTTTAAAATTAAATTCTTTTATACTGAACTAAATTAATCACCGATTTAAAAAAAAAAAAAACAACAATTTGGTATTTCTATCGCCATTTTATGGGTCATCGATGACATTTTTATTGTCTAACCAACTTATTTCTTTTTTTTTCAAAAGAATTATTTAAAAGTATGAATGTTAGTTTACCTATTGGTATAGGTATTATTTGTCTTTTTCTTAATATATTGTATTTTTTAAGCCAATATCGAAAAATCATTATGTTCTTCCAATGAATCTTAAATCAGAACATGATTTAAAAAGAGAAATCTTTTTGCCTTTTCAATTGGTTTGTTATTTTTGGTTTTTTGAACTTTGAATATTAAAATCATTATTTATTGAACCTAGGGAGGATCCAAAATTGTGATTTAAAAAGTTGATTTAATTTGATGGAGTTTTTATTTTTTGAATTGGCAAATTTTATGTGATTTAATCGTTTCAACGAATAGAACATGGAACAAAATGCTCAATTAAAATTCAAATCAAATCATTATACAAAACGTTAGTTGTATAATTTGTGTATTTCTTTTATTTAATTAACATAAAAGGTGTACATAAATTTGCTAAAATGAAAAATATTTTTGTATTTTTAATTGAATAAAATTGAACTAAAATTAAAAAAAAATTTAAAAAAAAAAAGAAAGAATTACTCTGCTTTTACAATAATTAAAACGAAATTATAGTGAAAAAGATATATTAAGATAGAATAGGATCGTTTACAAATGAATGTTAGCAAAAAACAGAAATCTAACAATGGACAGTACTAAGCTAGAATGAAGCTAAATAAATAAGTGGAGTAAATGGTCTTCCAAAAAAACATTCATTTTGAATGGGGTGTTATTTGGCATTGACAAAAATGGATCTACACAATCAAGAGAAGAAAGAAAAGCATATCCCAAACAAATCAAAAAATTGTTTTTCAAACAGTTGAAGCATGACTTATAAAAATCGCATAACTTAGGATTTGAAAAAGCAAAAAATGCAAACAAAACTTGTGGAAAATCTGCTGAGAGAAAACTCAACTGCTAAAATCATGATGGATTAACTTATTTAGCGTTATTTTATTTAACATTTCTACCACAACTAGGTATTCAAACAAAATTCACAAAAATGATTAAAAGTATTTAAATTGACGCAAAAACAAGTTGCAAAGAACAAATACAATATGTGCACGCAATATAATCCCAAAGTAGAATCCTGATCAAATGTCACCAAAATTATGTTACACAAAACAGGCCCCACGTTGGGCGCCTCCTGCTATTTTTCGAAGACGTGATTAAAACTTACAACGCAGATCTTTTATTTACCACCTTTAGGAGTTTCTTTTTTCCTTGACATAAAAGGACAAGAGATATGCGAATGCTCCACATAAAGAAAAAATTCGTAAAGCTATCGAGAATGGAATTGGTCACTCACATCGTCCTCCATCGTGAATGGCATACGTTCTTCTTTAGAGTGAAATAATTAGAAAAAAAACCCTGCGTGATGTGTCTTAAGTCTTCTAGGTACATATACATACATACTATAGTGTTCAATATCATCCACCACGACAGGAAGAAGAAGTTGAAACTCCTTGGCCATCAAATATCAAATAAAAAAACAAACAAATCGGAAAAAAAAAACAAAAACTCTCCTTAAAACTTCTAATACCTCTGTATAGGGTTCAAATAGAAATTATTTTTAACTGCACTGTGTAACAAATTGATATTTGGTCCGTATATGATAGTTAGGTACATCCTGTTACTCAATAATTCAAAGTATGTATATTCACCCCTCGAACTAGACCGATTACTCAATATCAAGTAACATCATAACGCAAACACTAAAAATTTCCATTCATATCCCATTGAGAACACCTTGCATCGAAAACGCATAAAACCGAAAAAATTAAAGCCTAAACCTAAAATGGTATGTTTTTGATGTGCAGTACCTCGAAAAAGAAATCAGATTAATGTTGAATTTTATCGCCAATTGCCGCAGGTTGTTATTATGTATATATACATTACGCCTCGTATAAAGGAACTTATTTTCGACCTCCAATATTATTCTATATCTATACCTGGGTACCTTCTTTTTATTTTTTCTTATTTTTATTGGTAATCCACTTAAGCAAATGACACTTAGAGTCATCATTACAAGCGTTTTTACTGCAGTAATGGCACATCTTGCACATAGTTTTCCCAATTTATTTGTATCCCTTAAATTCTTCAATATTATAAAATCACCTATACTCGTATATATATAATCTCTTATACTTATATACATATGTATAGCTTCAAACGGGATAAGGAACGGGATCTTGTTGTTTGTGTTTGTACGAGCACACGGCAAATCTAAATTTAATCTTTTATTCCGTTTTTTCGTCGTTTTAAGGGGGTATTCTTCATTCAGTAGAGGTGAGGTTGCGTAAATGTTGTACTTTCTTTTTCTTCTCCTTATTGAATTTTCTATAGTAAAGAAGTTCAGGACTGGATTTAATGCGTGCTGCAATTCAATGCGAAGGCATTTTTAATTCGGGGCAACAAAATATTCATAACATTATTTTGTGTGAGATAAATAATTTAAAGTCAAGACCTTTCTTTGTTCTATATCAATCTTATCAATTTGTTTGTTGTTTTTGTAGTGTTTCGTATTTTGTAAAAAAAAAAATTGTCAAATTAATTTTTCTAAAAAATTAACAACAAGTTTGATTTCAAAATCTGTTTTTGTTAACGAGATGAACGAGATTGACAGTTTTTTTTATAAAAAATAAAAACCTAAAAAAATATAACTAAAAGTTTATTTTCGACTCAAATATCTTTTCAAAAATTTGAGATTATGGCTTCAAAACAATTTTATAAATAAGAAATATTGTTTTCAACATTCAGTAAAATTTTGATAAATATTGAATTGACAGTTTTTTTCACAAAAAATAAAAACCTAAAAAAACTATAACTTGGTAAAAATTTACTTTCGACTCAAATATCTTTTCAAAATTAAAAAATTATTGGCTTTAAACTATTTTTATATTACAAAACATATTGTTGTCGATATTCAGTAAATTTTTTATAAAAATCCAATTGCCAGTTTTTCCATACAAAATTAAAATCTACAAAAAAATTGTACGCAAAATTGGTAAAAATTGATGTTCGGTTCTCGATATCTCGTGAATAATAGAAGACATTGATTTCAAATTAATTTAATTCATCCAATTGGTATTTGTTTATTATATGAGAAATAAAAACTTTAAATAAAAATGCTACTAGAATTTTTAAAAATTGGTGTTCGACAAAAAAATCTTTTTAACAAAAATAGATTTTGAAATTAAACTATTTCATCATATGCAAAATATTGTTGATAATTTTAATTTTTTTTTTAAATAATTCAACTGACAACTTTTTTAACAAAACGCGAAAATGTATAAACCTTTATTAGCAAGACAAATCGACAGACGGGATTGGAAGTTATCCGTGTGTGGGTCGCATCCCAGCCTCTTTTTAAAAAGATATTTAATTCGAATATAAATTATTACCAACTTTTAGTAATGCTTATTTAAAAAAAAATTATTTTTCGTGAAAAAAGTTGTCGGTTCGATTTTTGAAGATAAAATAACAATATAAAAAAACAATTATCCATAGCCACAGTGCTGAAACAGTGTAAAATTATCATCTGGGATGAATGCACTATGGCACACAAACATTCGCTTGAGTCGTTGAACAGGACAACGACAGACTGTTTGGCGGCACTCTGTTACTCCTTTCAGGTGATTTCAGACAAACAATTCCCGTTATTCCGCGTTCAACGTATACGCGCTGATGAGATCAACGCGTGCTTAAAATCATCACCACTGTGGCGTAATGTTGAAAAAGTACAACTGAAAGTAAATATGCGTGTGCAAATGCTTCAATATCCATCCGCTGAAACATTCTAAAACAACTGTTAGATATAAGCGACGGAAAAGTTACTACAGATGAAACTGGATGCATAAAATTATCGGTCGATTTCTGCACGATTTTGATTCACAAGATGCTCTCATTAACCAGATATTTCCCGATGTACACAGGCAATATACAAATCATGAGTGGCTGGCAGAAAGAGAAATTTTAGGATACGACATTTGTTACCAGGAGACTTGGTGTCATACAAATCTATTGATACAGTTTGTGATGCTACCGAAGCTGTAAATTATCCAACTGAGTTTTTGAACTCATTAGATTTACCAGGCATGCCACCACATAATTTACAACTGAAGTTTGGACCTCCGGTTATTTTTTTTTCATAATTTGAACGCACCACGGTTGTGCAACGGCATGCGATTAGTTATGAAAAAATTAATGAAAAATGTTATCGAAATCATATTTCTAAATGGAAAATTCCGAAGTAAAAATATATTATTATCGCGAATCCCTATTATACCCACAGATGTGCCAATTCAATTCAAACGCCATCAATTTAAAATTAGATTGGCACTTGCAATGACTATCAATGAGTCGCAAGGCCAAACGATGATTGTCTGCGGCTTAGATTTGAGCACTTCATGTTTTTCACACGGACAAGTATACGTGGCGTGCTCGCGAGTGGGCAAACCATCCAGTTTGTTTGTATTGGCGAAAGATAGGATCACAAAATGTATTGGACACACTTTTGCATTAAGGGGTTGATATTGTTTTTTTTTGTAGTATTGTCATAATTAGCGATATGTATATAATTTTAATAAATTAAAAAAAAAATTGTTTGGCGATTTGTTATTTTAATATTTTGTCACCGTCTATAGTGCTCTCTACCTTTCCCACTTATATATACATCCTCACACACTTACAATAAGTTAATTATTTCTAGCAAAATATTCTCTAGAAATTATTTATATGACGAAACGACGTTTGTCGGGTCAGCTAGTATAATATAAAACTTAATTCAAGTCGCTTACGTTATTGAGAGATATTTTGGATAAACCAGAATTTTAACTTTTCCTTTAAATTGCTATTGTACAAAAACACCAACTTAATTTTTTGAGAGTCCTTTTTGCATCTTCCTGCATTATTATCTGTATAAAATTTTTTAACGAAGTCGATATCTCCACTCGTTCTTGAGATATGGACGACAAAAAAGGTTCCCGAACGTACGTACACACTACACACTCACGTACACAAATCTCACAATTTGTATTCAGACTCTACGGACCTTGAAACGTTGAGATATGTCAAAATTTTCATTTCGACAAATCGGACCGATTACAATAACTTCCTATGGGAAGTTAAAAATGTTATTATACATTGAGAAGGTATAATTTAATAAAAATTCAATTGACTAAATTAAAAAACAACACAAAATAGGTAGGTACTACTGACAATTGGTAAAAATTGTTTCCTCACTCAATTATTTTGGTAAAAAATCAAGAAAATGGCCTTTAATTTTAAAACTTACTAGTGAATCTATTGTAAAATAATGTCATTTCTCTGCAATTAAAAAAAAGGGAAACATTTTGTTGAGCCCGAATATCTCCCATAGCTTCAATTAAAATTTATGTTATGAATTGTGATGTGATAACAAATGTATGAATTCGAAAAAAATGGATTACTTTTTATTATGTACTTATACAAAAATACTCGAATATAAAATAAAACCTACAAAAATACACAAAATGTTGTTATTAATATTTTGAAAAGCTTTTAGAAATATCGGCGGATGGATACGAATTGGAAGTTATTGCTATTATTATTTTGAAAGACTTTTGAAAAATTCAAAGTTTTTTCCCTAAACCATACATTTCTTAAATTTTGAGTCTATCTGGTACTATCATGAGAAAAACTAAAAATATTTACATAAAACTGTTCCATTTAAAAATAAGTATGGTGATATTCTGATCCTGAATTCATATAATGGTGAAATCTTCCACAAGATTCCACATACTGTGAGCTAACAAATTGTGATACTGTTTTTAACGATTTAATTTGGATGTATGCTACGTAGTAAGTGATTATTGTTTAAAAGCCAAAAACCTATAAAAACCTGTTAAACCAATACTTTTGCGTAGTGCCCTAAATTGTAAGTAATTACCTTTATTTTTGTTTATTTCTAATTCACCAAATTGGTATTACCTTGTGACGTTATGATGCCTTTGCTATAAAAAGAAATTAATTAAATTAAAATATAAGCTATTGCTTTTTAACTAAAAGCTCATATATATTGACATCATTTGTTCTTTTGCACCACTCCTGTATTTTCTGAATAATGAATGTAAAACATTAAAGTCCGGCCCTGTTATTAGACCCCCTTAGCCTTCGCTTATAAAAGGTGAACAGCTGAAAAATAAAGTAAAACACAGCGTGTATATCTATACAGAAAAATTGTTGCCTTTTCAAGAAAAGGGCAGAAAAATTGTAAGTATAATAATAAATATACCTATACATGTATAGCAATCAATACCCATACAAAACGACACATTCTTGAAGAGATAAGGATAAGGAAAAGAAGAAAAAATAACTCAGCGTTGATAGCCCTAAAAGGAAAAGAAAACAAAACAAAACCCGGAGAAGGAAGCGAAAAAAATATATGGATATTGCTTTTTCCATCCCTTTTGCAAAAATGAAAAAAAAAAACCCAAAGCCACCCCTTCGTCATAGCAGAGCAGAGCAGACAGGATAAGCGAAATAACAAACAACATCACAATAGATAGGTATACAAAACTCCACCATACATTGCCATTATACCCTTCCCGGCTTCGGCTATAGTGTAGATATGGTATAAGAAATAGGGAGCACGAAGTATAAACAGCACCAAGGGTGAATGATTCACAATCCCTGTCACTTGCTTATAGATACATATTGTGTACACAAAGGGATGCTAACGTTATAGGGCTGTTTTTTTTTTTTTCTTTGCCATGCCACGTCAGTCCTACTTTATTCCTATAAGGATTTTCCACATTTAATCTAACGAAAACACTGCTCCTGGGGTAATAGCTTTATCTGCTGACAGAATTATGGCCTCCATGGTGATTCATGTGCCCATTTGCGGGAAAGGAATCACCAGCGCAGCGCGCCATTGCCATTGCTGCCATGACGATCGATATTGCAGCAATACAACAACATCATCTATAGTCTCTAAGCCTCTGATGCTCTGTACGGAAATGGAGGGTGAAGATGGCGAATATCTTTCCACACATTGAAATCCCAGTTGAGCTCTGCCGCGGCCGCACTGCGCTCTCTATGATGTCAGCCAGAGGAAGATGTTCTTCGAATTATGGTATCATAGTATCGTAAAAAATGACAACATCGTAGGTTTCTATATGTGGAGTTCTATTTTCGGCTTCGTCCCTGCGATGTTTGTCAAACTCAACCCTCACAATATCAGTGTCGACGACGACGATGACGACGCCAACGCAGGAAATCCTTCTATCAATAGACACATTCTCACACATGATGATTGTTCAAATTTTTGTTGTTGTTTTTTTGTTTGTATTATTTTGTTATAAGGCAAAGGGAAAGAAAGGCTGATGTTCATTACTTTAACGCTTTTGGGAATATAATGTACTCGTATATATAAGATGAACCGTGCACTGTGGCACTATGTTGATGGAAAATCTATTGGGTGTGTTGTATATGTTAACCTATCAACATCATCAATATTTGTTCAAAGTGCAATCATGATGATGATGATGAGGATGATGGGAGAGACCCTTCTGTTAACTACCAGTTACTGTCACTATTTAATGTGCTCTAAATGTTTCAATGATATTTACGATTTCAATAACAATTACTTTACCTTTTATACAAACCATTTCAATGATTATTTTGTTTTTATCATTTTTGGTATAATATATAGGAAATAACAATTGCAACTCTTTTTGTTGATTTTGTTGACACAAAAGGTTGCGTTTGAGATCATTAAGGGGCCGTTCATAAAATACGTTCGCACACAAGGCGGGGGGAGGGCTCTTGCTGAGTGTGACAAGGTGTGACAAGGGGGGACGGGGGGTCTATGGTAACGTGACGTTCGCCATTCATTAAAACATTTTCAATTAGTATTTCTTTTGACTATTTTTCTATTTTGCTTCTGCAGCTGGCCCGCTGCAGTTGCCCAATGATATTTATTTTCCTTCGATGAAGTCGTTCTCGGTCGCAAGTACCGCTTATCACGACACTATGAAAAAGGGTGTGTGGCCTGCGCACGTGTATGTTGATGGTCTGATTTCGATTTGGTCGTCAACGTCGTCGATGATGAGGATGCGCAACGTTAATGTGGTTGTTGTTGCGCTCGTGCCCAAAAATCTGCTGGGCGAAGAATAATTTCCTGTCAGCGCCGGCCGTTGCTCTGCACATATGGTTGATGTGCAATAGAATTTTCACTAGGTGATGATGTTTTTGGGTGTCCCGTTGGATGTTTTTTCTCAAAATTTGTGTAGTATCATTTGAAATGTATCATATTCAGGGGGGGGGGGTCTTCATTTTTGTGACGAAATATTTCTAGGGGGGTCACAGAAAGCGTGACACAGCGTGACAATGGGGGGGGAGGGGGTCAGAAAATGCTGATTTTAGCGTGACGTATTTTATGAACGGCCCCTAAGGGATTAATGATACTTTTAAGTATTTATTTCCAGTAGATAAATTAAAACCTAGAAATTTAAGAATATGCCGTGGCAATTTTATTTGTTTAGGAAACCCTTTGATTAAAACTTTAACAATAAGCGAGAGCATCTGTCTTATAAGTGTTAAAAAAGTAACTATTAAATTACATTTTTTCCATTATAGTTTCCCTTTTCTTGGCTTATTTGTTTAATATAAAATCACTAATATTTCTAAATATTTCATATAAATTTTATTAATTTAAACAGAATTTTTAAAACAAAATTTAAAAGAAGTAGCGTTATACACGCATTAAAAGCATAAGAATGCTTCTTCAAAAAATTACTACCAATAGAAAACTGCAACTTCCTAATTCTATAATGTAATTCATAAAAATATCAAAAGAACCGCAAAACAAATGAAAATAAAATTAATCCGACACGGGGAAATTTAAAAAAATTCGTTTTTATGTTTTAAACAACAATTTCTTATAGAAAAGATAAAACATTATTGAAGACAGACATGTATATGCTACTGTGCATTTTAAAGGTTTTATTAATCAACTTCACTTCGAGCAAATTTCTTTTTTTCAAGGCTATTTCTTAAATCTTTATCCAAATTTTGAGCTTTGAACCACCTCTTGCGGGGAATGAATCTTTAAACAAATTTTGAGCTTTGAACCACTTTTTGCCAATGCAATTTGATTTTTTTAAACTCTAAGCCAAAACTCTGGTATTGGGTAAAAATATAACTTGTCAACCCAGTTGACGATAATGAGTTTATTCCATTGTAGTTCTAACTTTTGAAGATATTCGCAACGAGAAAGCAATTCGAGATTTTAAAGTCTAGACGCAACTATTTCAGACAAAATTTCGGAAAGAAAAAAAAATAAAACATGAAAAATATATAAAAGAAAAACTTAATTTCTTACCGTAATTTAAAAAAAAAAAAGAAGATATCGTGCTCTTTTCTATATAGCGTAATCTGAAAAGCCTTGTGCTGCGCGTCAATACAAAAATTGTGCTTACGATTTCTATATAAATTTATCGCTTGACAGGTATACTCATGTTATAACAGTTCTTTTAAAATAATAAAGGCTGGTTATCACTACATAGTATAAAACAAAGTCGCTTTTTCTGTCATGTATGTTGTATGTCCCTATGAACGCTTAAATCTTTAAAACTACGCAACGGATTTTGATGCGGTTTTTTTTAATAGATAGAGTAACTCATGAGGAAGGTTTTTATGTATAATATCATCCATTAAATAGTGGACAAATACTGTTATTTTTGAGGTTTCTAATGTGATGTCGCAAATAATTACATTTTTTCCGCTTACATTGCAAACGCAGGCTGAATCCTACGAGATTTATCAAAATAACAAGAAAGCTGTGAACGTTGTATATAAAGATATTCTGTAATATATTAATTATTGTTGTAAAATAAATAAGTAAAAATGTAAAAAAAAGTAAAAATGTAAAAAAAAGTAAAAATGTTAAAAAATTGTAAAAATGTAAAAAAAAGTAAAAATGTAAAAAAAAGTGAAAATATTGTGTATAAAAGATATTCCAAAGATAAGGAAAGGGGAATTGTTTTAAGTACTCCAAAAACGCGTGCGGGCTACGGCCAGTAAATGAATAAATCAAATCTACTGGATTGATTTTATCATTTTTTCAGTGAGTTACATATTTTAAACCCGTGCAAAGCCGGAGCGGGCCGCTATGTTTTTTTATAAACAACGTTCACAGTTTTTCTGTAGCGTATTTAGTATATCAGCATTGCACCCGTGCGAAGCCGGGGCGGGTCGCTAGTAAATCTATAAGAGTCAAAGAGAAGATTATCGAAAGATGTTTTCTCGTGTTTTAAGTGAACATTTAATAATTTTCGCATTAATTGTTAGTTTTTAACTGTCGAGGTTATTGATGTTATATTCAAATTCAAAGAAAATTAAAAAATAGTAAAAAACAAAACAATGTTTAAATGATGGATAGAATAAGTATCACAATTGGCCACAGAAAAAGGAGCTAGGCAAAATAAAACAAACAGTTTTGAAAATATAGTTTCTTACCCTTAACTTAAAAAAATGATAAAGGATAAAAGAATATTGCTAAAGAATTATTATATTAATATTAAAATCTGGGCTCTCATTACGCAAGGCTGTCGATATCGTTTTCTAAATCGTCATTGATAGCTATAGTATAAAAAACAACTCTAGTCTAAACGATATCGAGTAGACTACTGAGCCTTTGCTTCATGTAAATAAAATAACTGTCATTTTTAGATATCGCTTACACGATACACATTTAGCTATCGTTCTTGTTGTGTTTCTTAAGTTTTATTTTTCAAGAAAAAAAATTGTAAATAAAGAAAAATGTCTTGCCAAAATATTTTATTGTTACAAAACTTTGAGGATAATGAAAAACAGCAACTAAATGTGACAAAGTTTTGTTTAGCTCCTGCTTCCCTTACCAGCTACATAGTTGAAATATGTATGTATGTACATATGTATATCCTCTTGCTAATTCTGGATGCTTATACCCATTCATTTTACCAGAATCTGGAGTTGTGATGGTGTTACAGACCTAAAGTATTTATTTAGTAGATATTCTTTTTGTTTAAAATATTTTATATTTAACTTACACTTTCGGCAGAACCAAAGAACGAGCAATAACAAAAGCACAAATATGCAATGATGATGTTAATAGTACAATGTGAGGTCTGTTTCGTTACTTGAAATTTCTGACAAATATTCTCAATTTGCCGTGGTACCCGTGGCATGATGGTTACTGCGTTGGGCTATGAAAAAAGATATTGAAATTAGTTTTTTTTTTTAATTTTCTAATAAATAAAAAAATAAATATAACTGAATTGGAGTAAAATAGATCTTAGGGCCGAAAGGCATTAGAATTAAGTATTTTTGTTTAACTTAGAGTGTCCGTATGGGACCAGTAAGTTAGTTGTAAGTTATGGTTAATTAGGCTAGTTTTATGAATTTTTTTTCTAGCTTTAAGATAGATTTAAGATTGAATTAGTAAAAATGAATTTAAAAAAAAAACTGCGTTGGACTGTCAGAGGTCTTGGGTTCGATCCCTGCCTGTGCAGTAAAACTCGATACAATTTTTAGTTTATCAAACAGGTTCGTTTATTTAACGTCTGTCAATATATGTAATTCAGCAAAAGCGATATAGACAACACGGGAGCAGTATAATAGTGCTACGAGAAACAAACTTCTGACAATATTGTCGTCAGCAAAGTTACGTGATGAGAGCCCTGGTAAGTAATTTCATGGCAATTATTATGTAATTATTATTTTTGCTATTTGTCCATTCAATACGTCTATTTTTTTTTTCACTTTTTCCAATTAATCTGCTCATACGGTGTCAATGATGGGTTTAATATCAGATTGTAATGCTTCCAGAGTTTAAGGCATTTTCACAAAATTGATTTTGCAATATGTATATTGATGATTTTTTTTTTATAGTTGACGGGCACTCAAGGGGTTATTAATACCCTTAACATGTTTAAAGTTTAAACACAGTGCGAGCTTTAGGAAAATAGGGAAGGATGAAAGAGGGGATACCGATGCACATTAGTCTTAAAGTTTTTAATGTTAAAATGATAGGGAAAAACAGAGTTGGGTAAAGCATTCCACATTCTCGATGTGCAGTTAAAAAAAGGATCTCTATTCTTGACAGTACGTCCAAAACTGAGCTCAAGGGTAAACTGATGAGCATACCTAAGAGTACGAGTATACGGTTGCATTGTTTGAGGGGGAATGCAACTGGCTAATTCGACAGAACACTCTGTTTATAGAAATATCGGTAGAACAACGAAAGGCATGAAACATTGCGGCGGTGTTCAAGTGACGTAATTGTTTCGGTTATAACTCTACCGCCTATCATTTTCAAAGCTCTTTTTTGGATCCTGTCCAAAATACTTAAACTTTCTTTAGGGGCACTTGCGCAAATATGGGAGTTATATTCGAGTTTTGGACGAATGAAGGCTTTGTAAATTACAGCCAGATCAGAAGGGGTAACAAATTTCTTGCACCGTCGGAGAAATCCTAAGCATCTAGCAGCATTTTTGGCAATTTTGCGCGTGTTATTTGAAACAAAAGTAATACCTATAAAGCTTTAAATTTTGTCAGCATGGTTCGATAGCACTTACTTTTTAAGGTTACGGCCACAGAAATGAGGACCAATGCACCTCACGCCTTATAGGCGTACAACTAGTACATCCAAATTTCTTCACATCACTAGTACTCGATCTAACTTTACAAACCAATACTAAAAATTTATGTGTCTAAGACTGGTTATATTTTCCATTTGACACTGAATTGGAATTTCAAATATTATTTGTAAGATATACAAACATTTCAAAATCAATACAAAATTTTAAATTTTGAGAAACAAACATTTGACTAATGTTATTTTTTGGCTTCATATTTTTGTAGTATTGATTTGCTTTTGCTTTCAATTCTCGTGAATGAAATTATGCAATAGTTGAAAAAAAAATCAATGTGAGGTCTTTTGTAGCAAATAAACATATTTTTGGATGCACACACATACATATGGATGGATCTACATTTGTTTTGCGCCTATGAACCTGAAACACTATACGTACGTGCCATTTTATCAACTAATGACATGATTTCTTATTCTTGCCATTAAAATATTATAAAAATTTTGTATCTGGTTTGTATTTTTAAAGTTTACCTGCATAACATCTTAATTAGGAAATATGTAGCTGCTAGTATACCATAAACTGAATGGTGATTGTTATTCACATGAGCACGACCAACGACCAACGAATGAACGAATATTCGTCGATTTTGACATTTCTTTCACATGAGAGTTTTTAATTCGTCGCGAATGAAGTTTGACATTCACCACCGAAACCAAAACAAGAATTATTTTTTTAGGTTAAGTACGCGCGATTATTTTATTCGTTGCGAGTGTGGATGATGTGGAACGCGAATAAAGTTTGATAGTTCGTATCAACTAAAATTTTGTTCGCGACGAATAAATTTGTTTTCTTAAATTTATTAATATTTGATATTGAAAAGTAAAAGTATGCATCATAAATCAAATAGAAACTATATTGCTATCGTTTTGTTAAGATTTTGTGTGGAAATATGTCTTCAAACGTATATAAACTCACATTTTGTAATTCATTCGTCGTTCTTTGGTCGCGCTCATGTGAATGCTGCTTTAGATTTTTAGGGAGCTGCTTAGGAACGAATCGATTTAAAATATTAGTTATTTTGTGATGAAATGAGTTTTCTCTAAAATCTAATTAAATTTTTATGTAGCATAAATATGAAACCTTTAACAACAAATTTAAACACAGAAACGGCATCAATTGCAATTTGTGTATCTTGTACCATAAATCTAACAATTATCCTTTAACTATAGTTTAAAGTTTTAAGTAAATCACTCACCATTAAATTTGAAATTTGAAGTAAAAAAAAAGTACTAAAAAAATCCTCTTAAAATTAAAGATTCTTTATCCAATATTCATGAACTTTTGTTTTCAAAAAATGTTTGATTATAGTTTTCAAGGAAAGAATAAAATACGAGCTATTTTAATAATTGTCTTTAAAGTTAAGATTTGAAATTGAACTAATAATAGAGTATAAAAATTAAATTTTGATCTTGACGAAAGTTTTTACAAATGAAATTTGAAGTTCATAATTTATAACCAGCTTTTAAACTTGATGAAACATAGTGAAGAACTGAAATGTTAAGATTAATAAACACTGAGGAGTTCAAAATCGATTTTAAATTTGATTCAATAACTTTGTGATAAAATCCCATTGGAAGGTATCGCATTTTTTTTTCTCTACCGCATATCTGTCGTGATATTCATACATACATAACATACATTTATTTGAATTATTCTAAGAACAAGCTGTTTGACTCTAAGCTCTCGTTCCTAGATTTCTATAATGAATTCTATTTGCTTTCTTGTCACAAATACAACATCAACCACATAGGAAAAGTTCTTCTATGGATAAAGTCCTTCCATTTCCAAGTTTTATATTGCATGCATGGCTTTCTTTTTATTTTAAATCTTTGTATTAAAATTGGTTTTGAAAGAAATTTAAAACAATGTATAGGTATGCAAAGATGTATAGATTCCCAAGTGGAGCATATGGTTCTTCTGCAGATGCTGCACATGCCACTATGCTTGTATCTTCTCTCATATAACCTATCCCTCCTTAAACACCATCCGTAATCTTATTTTTGTCATGTATTTTCTCCATTACTTATATTAAAATTCTAGCAAAGTTGTTGTCTTTGAAACGAGGTTTTCTTATACTAAGTACTTGTCGTCTTCGTCATTGTATAGATACATATATACGAGCATACGAGTAAGTATAAACTTCCGATTCGAACCCTCGGAGTTTGTCGCGATCATATGCACAAAGAACAGAGGCATCAGAGGCACACACGTCCGCCATTTATTTTAATGGACGCCATCGGGGGATGCGATTATACCAAACCAACCTACGTTGTCGTTGTGTTATCGATATGTTGCTCGGTGTGGATGTGCACAAGGGTGCATTAATAATTTGTTCTTATGATTTTTTAGTACCCTCTATACTAGATTGCTAAATTATTGTTTCTATATTATAATGTTGAATATTGCAAAAGATGGGTGACAGTCAATTGGAAGTCGTTACGCAAGTCATTACAAGCAATTGAGAGTTTGTTGTGCAACATAATACAGTTACGTTTTAAGGGTTTTCAAACATTATCTGTCTGATGGTATTATAGGCATGGGGTAAGAATATATTTTGCTGAGCGATTTTTTTTTATATATCTGATCAAGTATATCAAATTGCCCTAGAGCACTTAATATTACAAAAATACGTGTGTAGCTTGAAATTTTCGCATACAAAAATCAGTCTTTTAAGGATCAGTATAAGAATTTTAAAACATTGAATTTTTAAATTAATTGAGTGAGTTTAAATTTGCATTCACGATTTTATACCAACTTCACCTATCCCCACAGAAAATAGTCAAGTGGCGGTAAATCGCACGACCCTGGGATACCAATTCAAGGGTCCGTCACGTAAAACTATGCGTTTACCAAACCTTAAATCGGTTATGTGACGGGAGGTGTGTGCCATCTTATTGAAACAACTTCTGCACATCATGGGGGCTTAATTGATGAACGAAAATGTTAATAATCATAGCATAGCTCTATAGTGGTGACCGTTCACTGTAACGTTTCATTCCACCAACATATAGAGCACACCGACCAGTCAGTTTTTGTGGATGTAACGTTGTCTCATCATTCACTCTGGAGGATTATCATTACTCTAAATGCTGCAGTTTTTCATCCAATCAAAAGTGAGCCTCATGTCTAAACAAAATTATCTTATGAAAATTGGGATTAACAACAAAACCATGATTTTCAAAATAAATTTGAACAATTTGGAAGGGTTGTGCAGGCATCAGGCTATTAATATTCAAATGCCAAACCATACTAAAAAAAGGCTGGGATGCGACCCATACTGATAACTTCCCATCCCTTCTGTCATTGTCTTGCTTAAAAGGTTTGTAGGTTTTCGTGTTTTGTTAAAAAAATTGTCAGTTGAATTCTTCTAAAAAGTTTAAAAATTACCAACAATATTTTGCACATGAACATCAATTTTTACCAATTTTACTTAATATTTTAATTTTTAATTTTTTTTACCAATTTTGCTTAATATTTTAATTTTTATGAAAAAAACTGACTGTTGGATTTTTATCAAAAAGTTACTGAATGTCGAAAACAATATTTTATGCCAGATAAAATTAGTTTGAAAAAAATATTTTAAATTTTTGAAAATCAATTTTTACCAACTTTTAGCGATGTTTTTTAGGTTTTTATTTTTTGTGAAAAATCTGCCAATTCGATTTTTCTCAAAATTGTACTGAATGTTAAAAACAATATTTTTTATAAGATAAAATTAATTTGAAAACAATATCTCAAATTTTTGAAAAGATACTTGTGTCGAAATTAATTTTTTTGTAAACAAAATGTCAATTAGCTTTTTCTCAACATTTTACTGAGTGTTGAAAGCAATATTTTTAACTTCCCATAAGAAGTTATTGTAATCGGTCCAATTTGTCGAATTGAAAATGTTGACATTTCTCTACGTTTCAAGGTCCCTAGAGTCTAAACAAAAGATTTTTAAAGAGATTTCTGTGCGTGCGTGTGTCCGTACGTTCGTACGTCCGTATATTGGGGAAGTTTTTTCGTCGTCCATATCTCAAGAGCCAATAAAGATACCGACTTCAAATACATTTTTTTTATACAGATAATAATGCAAAAGACTCTGAAAAAATTGAGTTGGTGGTTTTTACCATAGCAATTTAAAAAAAAAAAGTGAAAATTTTGGTTACCCCAAAATATCTCACGAACCAGCTAGTGACATTGAATTAAATTGTATTGTTATGTATTTTAACGTGATACCAAACAAGTTTAGTTTTGGAAAAAAATCAAATTAGCGGTTTTTTTATCATAAGCAAATTGATAATTTTTTTTACAAAAAATAAAATACTAAAAAAACATTACTAAAAGTTGGTAAAAATTGATTTGCGGATCAAATATCTTTTCAAAAATTTCAGATATTGGCTTCAAACTAATTTTATCTCACAGAAAATATTATTTTCGGACATTTATAAAAATTTAACAGTCATTTTTCTTATACAAAATTAAAATCTATCTAAACCTTCAAACTATTTAAGCAAGACAAATCGACAGACGGGATGGGAAGTCGCCACGACTTCCTAGCTTTTTAAACACAATTGTCAGAAAAATACTTCCGGTTATCAAAATAATCCTGTAATGACACTTAATTCCAAGCGAACTAAAGGTAGAGTCGATGTATTCGAGAAAGCAAATAGTCACATATTAGAAAAAGAACAGCTTTTGATGCCATATGAAGCATTCAACCGATTTAACGAACATTCTGCAAATGGCTTCTGGCAAATGGCAAATGGAAAGAAGGTTTCACTATTTCCCAAGGGTAGAAGACAGTACAAGAAAAGTAGAACCACCTGGAATTGCCTTAGTAGACATTCTTGTTTTCGCCACAAAGAAAACGTTTATGTCAATAGTCTCCCAGAATTTCCAAAAACCACCAACTTATTTTATACAACTTACTTTTTTTTAAAATATGATTTTTGTTGTGAGACCACATTTCAGATTGTTTGACTTTATTCTCAGAAAAAATAGCAGAACATTCTATAAAATTTCAGTGATTCTAAGTTGACAAAAAGAAAAACAACAATTTTGAGTTTAAACATTCTATAATATCCAAATGGATTCAAAAACATAAGGAAAGGATTAAAGACTAATTCAATTATAAATCGAATATCGGTCTAAAAGAGATCAAGTTTTAAGTGTCAAAAGGCACTCTTTGGTTAGGTATGTTAAAAATGGAACAGACAGTGTGGTAGAACTTGTTTGGGCTACATATAGGAATTACTTAAATGGATTTTCGTCTCAAAGTTTTTGAGAACAAAGAATTATATTGACTTTAAACTTGTTTATCTCCCACGAAATTTTTTACTTCTCATAGGAAGCTATTGTAATCGTTCCGTTTTGTCGAATTGAAAATTTTGACATTTCTCGACGTTTCAAGGTCCATAGAATCTAAACGAAAGATTTTTAGTGGGATGTCTGGTCTGGGTACGTATGTATGTACGTTTAGGAAGCTCTTTTCGTCGTCCATATCTCAAGAATTAAATCGGCTTCAAAAAAAAATTTGTTTTACCAATAATAATGTAAAAATATACAGAAAATTAAGTGGGTGGTTTTTTAACAAAGCAATTTAAAAAAAAAGTGAAAATCTTGGTTAACCCAAAAAATCTTACGAACCAATAACGCTAGCGACTTGAATTATATTTTATATCATGTATTGTGACGTGATACCAAACTATTATATTTTTGAAAAATAATCAAGTAACAGTTTTTTTTATAAATCCAAAAAACTGAAAAAAAAATAATTGTCACCTCGAATATTTTACGAACTAAAAAAGATTTAATCTCCAAAATAATTCTATGCAACTAAGAATAACGTTTTTGACATCTGGTAAAATTTTGAGAAAAATTGAATTGACAGTTTTTTTTACAAAAAATAAACATTACTAAACCTTGGTAAAAATTTATTTGCGACTCAAATATCTTTTTTAAAATTAAAGATAATAGCTTCAAACAAATTTCATCGTATACAAAATTAAGTTTTAAACAATAAGTAACATTTTAGGAACTATCGAATTGACGCTTCTTTACAAAAAGATTGATTTTATAAAAATTTACATTACATTACATTTCACACTACTCAGCACATAAATGTACAGAGTAGAGAACACAGCACCTTGAGCGACAAGACTATATAAAGTCTGTTCAGTGACGCTGTGCTGGACTGTTCTAGACAGAAAAGTACAGCTTTTTGCTGTTCATTGAGGTTTTTTCTGTGCTGAACTGTTCTACTTTCCTGTTCATTGACAAACCTAGAACAGTTTAGAACAGGATTTTCTGTTCTTGCTTTTGAGTCAGATCAGGTTAGAACAGATTCGTGAGAAATGTCAAAATCGAAGTTGTCATTTTTTTTGTTTACGTTTTGATTTGGTTGTGCTGTGTTTTTTTTTCTCGTGATTTAAAAAAATTAAAATAAAGTTATTTTGCCAATTTGTTTAATTTGTTTCATAAAATAATTATAAAATACATTTTTTACATTTTACATAAATAAATCTTTTACATTTCATCAAAGAAAAGGTAATAACATTCGTCACACTTTCATTCCAATCATCTGAAGAGGAATCCGACGAAAAATCACTATCGGTGTCTGAACCGCTAACATTTTCATTTAGTATTATCTTAGCAATCACTTGATTTTCCATTTCAATAATTTTTAATAATATTTTTCACAGTAAAAACACAAAAAATGAAAAAAATAAGCGAGAAACGAAAAATTCACACAATTTGCAATTTGTTTTGTTTTTTTTTTTGACAACTGACGTTTAACTGACTGTTCTAACTTGATCTGACGTTTCTCACGAAACTGTGCTGTCCTGTGCTGTTCTGATCTAGAAAAATCCTCACTGAACAGACTTATAAGGTGATAACAACACAAGACATTAATACAAGACAGAAGGACAGAGGAGAAAGAAGAACGAACAGACAGAAAGAAACACATGACAACAGCACGCGGTAGGTTTCAAGACGGTCCCCCATCTTTCTACTAACCACGCTCACTGATGCTTGATTTCGGTGATCGATGGGAACCGAAGCTTTATCAGTGACTAGGCCGTTGCCTATTATAAAAATTTAAAATTTAACATTTAGTCAAATTATGAGTAAAATCGAATTGACAGAAACGTCGACAGACAAATGAAAAGTTATTATTGTTCTTTTTTTGCAATACATACCTACACTTGGGTATTAGTCCAGTCAAAATAGACATTTGACTTAGCCGAAATTCGCATAGAGCTGAAAATTGGCAGAGACGTTAAATACCTCATTACAATTGAAATATCAAAAATCCCCTTCGATCTTCCTTGTGCAAAAAATTCTATTCAAGGTCAAACATACAAAATTACGGTTTTTTCAATTTTTCTTGGAAACGGTAAATTTTATCGTGACTCACGATGCAAGAAATTGTTGTTGGTTTGTTGGAACTTTCATAGATCGATCAAAAACAATATCGACAGAAGAAGATGTTTTTGTAGTCCGACGACGTTGTTCTGCAGCTTTAATATTTTTCGTATGATTAGTATAAATATCAAATACAATCGTACTGTTATAACCAAAATGTCTTTGAACATACTGAACATATTTTTCAAAAATATTATGAAATGTTTCGTCTCGATCCCATGCAACACGGTGTAATAAATATCCTCCATCAATGATATAGATAGCATTTGTGTTATCAATTTCGAAGTTTAAACATTCAAAGCAATTATTAGGAAAGTAGGGAATTAGGGACTGACAGTCTTTTATTTTAAAATACTCATTCAATGCACACAAGTTTTATTGTGTGAGTAAAGCAAACCAATAGTTTCTTATTTTTATTTATATTGAACGTCCGATGTCGTATACAGACTGCATTTACATAAGTGCATATTAAAAATCTGAATTTTGTAATTTTTAAAACCGCGATATCTCACGAATGGTGAGTCTTATGAGAAAAAGTTTCTGGACCATTTTTGTAGAGAATTGTGTGATCTACAAGTTTTGTCTGATCTATTTTGACGATAAAATTTACCGTTTCCAAGAAAAATGGAAAAACCGTAATTTTGTATGTTTGACCTTGAATAGAATTTTTTGAACAAGGAGGATCGAAGGGGATTTTTGACATTTCAATTGTAATGAGGTATTTAACGTCTCTGCCAATTTTCAGCTCTATGCGAATTTTGGCTAAGTTATGACTTATTTTTGTCTATTTTGACTGGACTATATAGTATCTACGTGTATCTAAGAAAAATTGATCGAACCGCGTTTTTTGAGATGTTTCTTGGGATTTGTGCTTTCATAGCCTTCATGCTTTCAAGATTTTAATAATTTATTAAAAAAAATTGAATTGTCAATCTTTTACGATTAATTTTTTTCTTTTAGATTTAGAATTTTAAGACCTACAGTCTTTTTTCGAAAACTATAACTTTTCTACGGCATCCATATTAATTTCTATTATCATTAACTCTGTCCACTTTCATTTCGAGCCTACTGTTCTGCTCGAATGCGTGACTCAAAACCCATAAATGAAACGTTTATATCCATATGTGATATACTCACCCAACTTGGCTTAAACGATGAGTGAGTTTTTAATCCCGCAGTAAAAAGAATCTACTCCCTATATAACGGTGCAAGTTATATCTACCAACAAAACAAACACAAAAAGAACCCAAAAAACCTTAAAGTAAAACAAGTTTCTTCTTCGTGTTGCTGTCTCTACTGAAACCTCCGTCCGTCCCCTTGATCCCTTCGGTAGCTCCAAAAACTATAAGCTTCACAAATGGCTTCGTCGTCGTCATCGTTGTCGTCGTCGCCATCATAAGCACCAGAACGAAAACGAAGCAACATTGTTGGTAAGGCAAAGGTTTCGACGTTCGTCGTCGTCGCGTCGTTCGGCATCGGAATCCCATGCTCCTCCAATCGAAATGAAAAAAATTGTTGAATTTCCGCTAGTGCCGGTTAGATGGTGCTGGGGGTTAATCTAGTGGAATTAATGGAAAGGAAATTCATGGAGCAGAAACTTAGATGGGGAATTTATTATTGTCGCTCGCTAGGGCTCTGGGAAGTTTGCCGTTGTCGTTGTCGTTGATGCTTGATTCCATTGCATTGACTTTGCCTTTGTGTGATGTTGGCCTGGTCGTGGAACGTGATGGTAAATTGATCCCTCGCTTTCGCTGCTGGTTGCTGGTAGCTGGTATATACCTTCTTGGATGCTTGGTGATGTTATGGCGGTGACGGTGACGTAGTCCTGGTAATTGCCGTTTTTGTTTTCGCAAGCGTATTGAAAGTTGCTTCGTAGGCAGTTTTAAGGGCGAACAATCGATGAGCGCTTTTGTATATAGCAATATTATAGCATAGACATCCATTTGCCGTCATAGTGATGGAGTTGGGGGTTGGCATAAAATATTGTTTTTCATTGTTTGCTTTTTAAGTCAATTATTGACTTTTGCTTTTAGATGGTATAATATTTTACGTAGTTGATGCAGGAATAGGAAGGGGCATGGTATATGGTAGATATCTCAGGACTCAGTCTAGAATTCCAAATAGTTGTTATAAGTGGTGATTACAGTTAGAGAAATTTTGATCCTTTTAAAAGGAAGTTCATTATTTTTAGCATTGAGAACCTATTTGCTACAATACAAAAGTTTTAAGAATGTTTTACAGACATTGCTTTACCCATCAATAGAAATTGTTCAAGGAACTCTTACAAAATTGTCCAAACTTAGAAGATTTATAACTTTTAAGTTTGGATTCTTAGTTTGAAGAACACCACAAAATGTTTATCAGTGGTAGGTGCATTATTAACTTTATTCGGATAGGAAGATTTATTTGTAGGTTTTTAATATAAACAGCTGGTCAAAAAAATAGGTGTGATAAAATTTTTGATACCCACTGTTGACTTGTTGCTGATTAGCGGTTGTTTTGAATGCAAGCAAAGCAACCAACATTTTTTTAAAAGAAAGAACGGTTATTCTCTCTATGAGGATGCCAACATTTTTGCATTTTAGTAATGTAATGCTAAGCAGGTAAATTATTTGTGTGGCAGTAAGATTTTGTGTGTTTCTAGAAGTTGGCCATAAAAATAGGTGTGCTCCAAATAAAATCCAAGCTTCTTATCATATTCTTTAGTTTATGGTATAAACTCTTGAGATGGGTTGTTTTTAATCATTTTATTAGCTTCAAACAATATAGTTTTTGTATACATTATAGTTTTTGAATATGGGTCGAATAGTCCACTGCTCTCCAGAAGCAAAGAAATTAGTTCGGCGACTTAGAGATAAGGGCGAGACCTACAAATTTATTGCGGAGGCCCTAGGCAGATCCCAAAAATGTTCTCAAAACCAGAGAAGTACGCGAAAATGGAGGCCGGCGGAAAAAAAACATCAGCTACCACTGCCGCATAAGTACTACCTATACTTCTAGCTAAATCTAATACTTTTATTTCCTCAAGGACTATATAGGTGCACAAATTGATAATGCGTTCAGTCCACGCACGTTCAGAAGAAGGCTTCAGAACTCGAATCTCCCAAAAGAATAGCCAGGAAAGTTCCATTCCTTAGGGCTAGCAATATAAGGTCCTGAAAAAAAAATTGTCTTAACCCATGATCATTGGAAGGGACAAAAGGGCGTACAAAAATGGCGAAATATCCTGTGGAGTGATGAAACAAAAGTAAATTTGTTTTCATCGGATTCGGAGCGCAATGTAAGGCGACCAAAAGGTAGGGACTACCACCCCCGCTATACACAGAAAACTATTGAAGACGCAGCAGGAGGGAATATAATGGTGTGGGGCTGTTTTTCCTGGTACGGTGTAGGATATAGGGATATTTTGAAAGATGTCATGTTACCGTTCTTTGAGGAAAACATGCCCATGCGATGGAACTTTCAGCAAGACAACGATCCGAAACATACCGCAGGTCTTTTGAAAGATTGGTTTCGAGAGAAACAAGTATCCGTTGTCTCATGGCCAAGTCAATCCCCTGATCTCAATCCTATTGAGAACTTGTGGAATGAGCATGAGTGTAAATTAGAGGGTCAAAATTTCACTAATGGAAACCAATTGTGCGAAGCGGTTCAAAGAGAATGGTATTCCATACCCCCAGCAAACAAAAGTTATAAGAAATACACAATACACAATACTCTGTTACGTAGGTTCATCGCGATAAATAAATAAATAAAATAAATTGGGTGGCGCAACAGTCCGTTTGAGAACTTGGGCCTAGTGACTTACAACTCTCAACCATTCCTGTGTGCGAGTACTGTTGTCAGGGATTGAAGGGACCTACAGTTTTAAGCCGAATCCGAACGGCAAATTTGAGAAAGCACTTTTCATGACAAGAATTACTCTTGGAGGATTTGTCAAATGAAAAAACTTTAGGTGGCATAGGCAGGGATCGAACCCAAGACCTCTCGCATGACAGTCCAACGCACTAACCATCATGCCACGGGTTCATCGCGATATTCTTATATTTTATGATCAGTCTAATCGACCTACTGATGCTGGTATTTGGACTATAGTGACTAAATTTCACATTAAATTTACATTGTTGGACATTTAAGCATAAGGAAGAGTGCACACGGAGGAAAATGTCGCAGCTGTATCGGTCAGTGGTAGTAATGACCGCAAATTATCGATTCAGTATCGCTCGCAACAATTGGTCCTTTGTTACTCAATTACATGGAAACATTTTAGAAAGGATTTATGTGTGAATCCTTTCAAAATGCAGCTATTGCAAGAATTGAAGACGAACGAAATACCACAATCTGAATTTTTGGTTATCGGGCTCTAAGAAAGTTGGCCAAAGATCCATTTTTTTATCTAAAGAGAAACCAATGCATCAGGAAAAAGACACCGTTTGGTGCGGATTATGGTCTGACGAAATCACATGCAACACAGCACGAGTAACCAATTAAGAGACGAATTCGGTGTACTTACAGTTAATATAACGTTTGGGGCCGTTCAATTGGCCGCAAAGGTCATGTGATTTAAAGCATCTAGACTACTTTTTGTGGAGCTATATTGAGGCTCATTATTATAGTGACTGGAAGCCAACAAGCATTTATTTTTGAGATACTCGAAAAAATGTTTAGAAAGAGTATGCTAAAAACAAACTTAATGGATAGACGATTTAAGGTGCAGCAGCGGCTTATTATTATTAAAATAAGCGTCTAACATTAAAACATAATATCGAACGTACTCTCATTTCAAATTAATATTTCATCCATTTTTCAGAATTGAAACTTTTTTTTTTTTTAATTTTCTTTGTCTGGTACTCGATATATTTTGTTCAAAGCATTTGAAATATAAGTCAACTCAACTTAAGCTGCTCTTCCGAACTACAACGTTATATCACATATAATTATGGTTCGAAAACATGTCACTGACGTATTTGTAGTTTGTTTTGCGTGTTTTAAATATGTATGTAAGTCAAGAAAACCAAACAGACGTGTAGAGGTTTATTTATTAAAATTGAGAGTTCGCGGATTTAAATTGAATTTATACTATTTTTAAATGGGACAGCAGCTGCAGTGAAAGAATAATTTTTAAGAACATCAATTAAATAAAAAGTGCGTATACGCCTAAGTGTGCCATTTTTTTATAATATAATTTTTTGTTCGAATTTTAATGTGACTTGACATGTTAGTATATTATAGAAATAGATAGACACAGATTTTCGTTGAATTACTGTAAAAATTGCATTATATCACACTAAATCATAATAGTATGGCGATTGCCGTCGGCAAGAATGACAATAAAACACAATTAATCTAAAAAGCCTTCGATACAATTACTTTTCAATATGAAAAAAGGGATTCACATTATGTACATATGTATGTATGTATTATGTATAATTTTTTTAACAATATAAAATTCATGATAAAATAATTTTAAAAGGATTTAATTGAAAGACAATCAGAAATCTTAGTTCATTATAACAGTTCTATATCTAGGCGCAATTTTGCAAAATTTGTTAAGTTTGACAACATCCATTTCATTCAATAAATGTACATATGTACATTATGTATGTTTAACTTGGAAGTCCTATAAAAAGTCTTTTTTGAATACATTCCTTATGATTTATCTGAGAATAATAGGTTGCACATATTACACTCAGACAAGTGTGGAATGAAATTTAAATCGATTAGTTCACTACGTAGTCTGACCACCATAGAGATCATATGGATATTATTGGAATCATGAAAATAGTTGTTCTCTGCCAGGTTATGATTTAATCTGATTGTTATTTTATACCAGGGAATTTGACGTTTCAACAGTATATTTTGCTCTACATTTCTCATCAACATTTAAAATTACTTTATACAAAACGTTTTTAGCCGCTGATAAATCCTCTATAAAAATTAATTTGGCATTTCCTAGCAAGATCTCGGCACTCTCGGTAGTAAATATCTTGGATTACTTTTATGGCCAATATTTTTACGACCCGTGAATCATTTGCTTTATAAACGTTAAGCAAAAAGTCCGCTTGTAGTTTTAATGTTTTTATTAACAATGAAGAGAGACTTGTTTCCAGCATGATGACGTAGTTTGACGTATTGTGCGGCAAATGAAGTATTCTTTTTTATAAAGTGCTTTAGAAGTTTTCAACCGAATTGTACACTGTACATCCCCATGCCTGCGATCCCTATACAAATTTGCTCGCAGCTACTGTTTAAAAGACTTTAAATTTGCTACTACGCGCTATACATTGTTTCCAATGTTTTTTTGCCTCAACCAATTTCTCCTTCAAGTGTTTCTCCATATTAAAATGCTATTTTGAGTCAAACACACATTCAATACTTTCGTGATTAAAGCTCCGTTTTTCATTTGATGCATTACGTCCACCATTACTTTAAATAATCATAACCTTCGATTTATCAATATTAACTATTAAATTCTATTGCTGGAAATACTGGTAAACCCTTTTAATCATGAACTGCAGAGTTTCCGGAGAATGCGCAAACATGACTATATCGTCTGCGAACAGCACTGCCTTAATCCGTACCTCTGCGAAATCCACTTCACCCGGCAGGTTATCATAAAGGTTGTCTATGAATAGTGCAAACAAAGTAGGGTTTAATGTATAACCTTGTCGCACTCCCGATGAGGTTTCAAACAGTCAGACAGTTCTTCACCTGTCTATACTGCCGCTCTTTTCACTCTATATAAGTTTTCAAGAACCACCTCGATCGATTGTATCAAAAGCTGCTTTAAAATCGATAAAAATACAAACAGTGTTTTCATTTGTTTTAAAAAATACATTAAAATAATAAGGATTAAAAAGGATGGTTTTAAAAGTAGGTTTATTTTCCAATTCCAATTCCCATTACCAATTTCAATTAAATAAATTATTTTAAAATTTAGTTTTTATAGAAAACTCTGCCAAGCTTCAAATTTAAATTTATTGTTCAACAACCTTTTCCTCAAGAGTTTATTATAATATTTTTTGTAACTTAAATTCAATACATTATGTCTTATCCTTAAGTGCCTTGAATTTATTAAGAAACTATTCAGAAGAAAGAGGATATAAAATATAATCGGTTGGTAAATACATATGTATATGATATTTGTATTGTATTTATGTACTAATTAAAACAACAAAACTGTCTGTATATAAAGAACTAACATGTACATGTACATATGATATAAACCTCAAAAGAATGCCTTAATAAGTGAAAATCATTTACGACAAAAGCACACATATTTTGTAATGTATGGAGTAGGGAAGATATTATATGCGGTACCTATTTATACATATAGACCGCGATATACGAAAGCAGTTATATCAGAAGAATAAAACATGCGAAAAACCCATAAACATGCAAGTCCTTATACAACACCACAAAATTACTTCACCGCCACTCTCTGCCAATCCGACCACCCTTGTCGCACACCTAATAATTTCTTTTTTTTCGTATACAGCAACCTACTACATATAAGTAAAAGCTGGGATATGCGACTATGACTATATACAAGTTAAGGTATGATATCTCAAGGATCACATTCAAACAATGGGTGCTTATAGTTAAGCTGACTGTAAATCCACATATCTTTATATTTCAAGTATACTCAAAACAGAGCGCTTCGAATTCGAAACAGCGATTTTATTATTATTATTATAACTTCTTTTATCCTTCTACCCACATACATAGTCCAATAATGTTTACGAATGTGGCATGGCCGACCTTTTAAGTTCACCTTCCCAATATAAATAAATATATATGTATGTAGGTATGTTTGCTAGTCTTCTTTTTTAATTAAATTATCCCACAGAGTTATTGCGAGACCTATGGCAAATTTATTGCACTTTCAGACTGAAATATCGAAATGGTTTGTTGATGATGATGATGCGCGAGAGCCCCTTCTGGCCATACAAGGTCTTGATCATTTGACTCATTCTGTAGCCAGAAATGAAAAAAGAAATAAATACAACCCCACAGACCCCAAGTTCATAAAGTACGCAGCCATTATGTATTGTACCTGAGCAGAAATATAAAGACGGTGGCTATAGGGCTTAGAGTCGCACAATCGAAACGAAGACCATTTGAGTGTCCTTTGCATATCCACAAATTGTGACGAAAAATAAAAAAAAACACGGACACAGGGAAAACGCGAATATTGAATGGATATGCGAAGTCCTTAAAATATGCAAATGAAGAAATAAATATTGGTCCTGTTTTAGACGCACATATTTCTTTTTTTTTTATAAATACAACTAAGCAAAACTCGTGGTTGTTGCATCTAAGGGCCTTGTAAAATTGTCTCTGCCGCATAAATAGTTGTGGATATCCCATACCACAGAGAGAACGACACTAGCAGCAGCAAGATTAAGATGCAAAATTCTTTATATGCAATACTGAAAATAACATTAAATTAAAAACAGGCATCGTGCTCTGCGTCGTCGTCGTCGCTCGTCGCATCGCCTTTAAAAACCTGCAAGTTTCATCGCATCAGCCCAGCAGCGAGGCCAGTATGGCTGTCCCGGTCGCTATCCTGCAAGCTGACTTAGCGGTTGTAGATAGCGTAATTGGACGCGGTAAAGGTAAAAGTATAATCATGCAGATGGGTAGATTTATTTACGTCATAGGGTTGCCAAGGAAAAAGTATTTGTTTTGTGTAATATTAAATATGGATAGTAAAAAACTGATTTGAATTAAGCTTAAATGTGACCAAAAATGGAGACTTTTTTAATGTTCATTTAGCAGTAAAATGATAAAGATTTATAAATAAGTCATTTGACTTTGTTGACCGACGGTACTTGTAAGTACCAGAATGTTCAACTTCAAATAAAATCTCTATTTGAGTACCTAATGATACTGACGCCTAACGAGACTTTTAAGTACCATTAATTCTCCATGTGTTTTTTTTTTTTGTACATAGTTTTATCCACGGTTTTAACGGTTTTTTATGACAGCATACTAGACTTTGAAAGGAGTAATTTTTTGTTGATTTTGATAATTATTAATCTTAGTACCCTTTGCGTGGTTACGTCAATTTTTTCAAGTTTTAAGATGATTTGCATATTCATATTTCGGAAAAACACTATATATATTGAAGTTTTAGTGATTTTTCATATATTTTTACCAAAAAACTAAAGTGGACTGGTAAGTACCGTCGGGCTGTGTGATGGCTATATGTTATTTTTTGTGTTTTAATAGTGATTTTATTTCTTCATATTATTTTCATTTATTTATAAAGTGCATTATGCCGGCTGTGCAAAATGTTTTTTTGAAGGATGATGAGATTTTGGCTATGCTTGAGGAACTACCTTTGGATAATAATAAAGATACCGATCTAGAATTCGAAGATGAATTGGATCTACTAACAATTCGTTCTAGAATAAGAGCTGCTGCCGGATTGAATGAGGAACCGGATGAAGCTGTACTTCAAGGAGAGCTTGATGAGTTGTTGGGTGGTGACGAGGAAATTTCGGATAATCTTCCGGGAAGTTCGAAGAAAAAAATACCTGAAAAGGAACCAAATCGTCAATGGAAAGCTAACGATCTTGTAACAGAAATTCCCGAGTTTTTATTGCAAGAAGGTCCTGTGGAAGGTTTTTTTGAGAGCTGCACCAGTCCTTGTCTCTGTCCTTGAAAGTGTGCTCGAAAATATTGTGTACCAATCTAATCTCTACGCCGCGCCGTTCAGAAAAGTAAGGTGTTAGATTTGAAGATGGGTGAGCTACTAGCTTTTATAGGAATAAACTTCCTTATAGGATATCATAAACTACGCAGCTGGAGGCACTTTTGGAGTGAAAGTGACGACTTGGGAGTGTCTTTAGTGACTAAAACTATGAGTAGGAATAGATTCGATACGATTCTGAGTAGCTTGCACATAAACGACAACAGCCTTATTCCAAGAAATAACAAAGATCGACTTTTCAAGCTTCGTCCAATGACAGATTCGTTGAATGAAAAATTCAGCACTTCCTACCATGGGACAAGACAGCTTTCTGTTGACGAGTCAATGATTCTTTTTAAGGGTAGGAACTCAATGAAGCAGTACAATTCCATGAAGCCAATAAAGAGAGGTTACAAATTATTATGGTGCTTAGCTGGCCAACATGGCTACATAAAGAAATATTTTCAATTTACCAAGGAAAGGACCTGCAGCTAGAAAGTAAATATGAAAATTACGGTCTCGGCGAAAGAGTAGTCTTGGCAATGACTGAAAAGGAGTAGGGCAAGCAAAAAATAATTTTCTTTGACAATTATTTTTCGTCAGTGAGATTATTAGAAAAACTGAAAACAAAAAAAATTCTAGCTTGTGGAACGATTCGGGCAAATAGGAAAGACAACCCGAAACATTTAAAAGAAGATAAAAAAATGAAAAGAGGAGACTTCGATTATCGATCTTCGAAAGATGGGATCAGTTTTTATAAATGGAAATGGAAAGATACCAGAACGGTACTGTTGGCTTCAAACTACCATGGCACGACGTTTCAACTGTTACCAGAAGGGATAAATCGGGAGTGCAACACGAAGTCAGCTGCCCTAAAGTTGTGAAAGACTACAACACATTCATGGGGGGAGTGGACCATGCTGATCAACTTCGGGCCGCTTATGGGCTGGACCGAAGGTCAAAGAAGTGGTGGCATCGTCTTTTTTGGGGAATGCTCGAAATTTGTGTCGCAAATTCATTTATAATTTACTGCCAAATGAATGAAAAAGTTCCTCTTCTGGAATATAAAAGATGTGTTACACTGGGACTTTTATCACATAAGGATTTGCACGTTGACAGACGTGGTCTGAAAAGAGCATCATAGAGTGACGAATCTGCACAATGTAGCAAAAAACGAAGGGGCAAAGGAGAATCTGTTTCCAAGGACGTTCGACTGGGTAATATGGGTGTTCACTGGCCAAAGTTCGTGGAATCTCGAGGAAGGTGTGAGGTTTGCAGTATTAACAAAATACAATCGAAGCCCTTTTCTACATGCAGTCATTGTAATGTATACCTTTGCTGCAATGACAAAAAAACTGCTTTTCCCTGTACCATGGAATACATTTTCAATAAATAAAAATTAATGTACATATTCATATTCTCATTCAAATAAAAAAGAAAATAAAATAAAATTTTTCTTATGATTTTTTGTACATTCCATAGCCCAGCGGTACTTTTGAGTACCTACGACCAATACATTTAGTCCTTGGAAGTCCTTGAAAAATTCAAAAATGAGTAATCCTTCTTAAAACACCCAAAAATTAGATATAATCAAAAAAAAAACTTTTTTATAATTTTTTCAAAGCTTGGTCAACAAAGGGTTAAAAGAACATATAATTCAAGGTTTTTAAAAATTCCGTACAAACATTATTTAACTGATCGTACATCGCCTGTTGCTGATTTTCATCAATAAAGATTTGATGATTTCGAATCAAGCGAAGAAAGGTTATCTTCAGTTGATATTTAAAACGTTGTTGAGCAATCGTTCGCCATTTTATACCACTCACCTACGCATGTGACTTAGCACAACCCTCGGAGTCCTGTTTTCTCCCATCTCCATAAATTTGAGAGTATCCAAGAAAAGGGGGCCTATTCCTGTTTCTAGGTGCAGCATATAGTTGGGTGTCGTACTCTGCAGCCTTAAGGTTCTTTTGATGAAAAATCGAAGGAACTTTTCCACTGCATCGAACGACAAGTATTCACACACTTGAGCTCCTTAAAAAAGAATTGCAGTTGCAGTTGCTCGAAGCACTTTGTATTTAGCAATATGTGAAACGTCATTTCTCAAATAGCAGCTTCTCCATACGTTACACATTAGCACGCTTAGCTTTCGCTTCTTTTGCTCGTAGGTGTCTATCGAGATTCAGGTTCGAGTTAATCTCACCCAGATACTTGTGCTCCTTAACTATTTCTACGACTTCTTCTTGAAAAGTCCATTTTTCCATTCAATGCTAAAGCGCTGAAGTCTATTCATCATCAGCTGCATTACGTCTATAAATTCGGCCAGGAAGACTATGTATGTCGTCAGCATACATTAGACCAGGAATGGATTCTAAGTACTAGGGGAGCGGGGGGCTAGTTGTAACAATTTTTTGTTTTTTGGCTCTGAAAGCTTACTTGTTTCGTTTTTAGGAAATCTAGCAATACCATTCCAATTTACAACTTTTTAAATATCGATTTCAAAAAAAAATGTAATCAAACCTGTAACGACTTTTTGTAGAAACGATTTAAAAAAAAAATGACGAGTGTTACAACTTACCCCGTGATTGGGGCTAGTTGTAACAGGCTGGGGGCAAGTTGTAACGTGAGGAATAAAAGACCAGTTTTATATTTTATAAAGTTTTATTTTGCGTGAAAGACTTCGGACACGCTCAAAGATTAGGTAAAAAAGTATACAAAAATAAACAAAATCATATTCATTCTTAAACTTAAAAGGAACTTCATTTTTAATGTTTAACCTAACACAAAAGTATAAAAAAATTAACAAAAAATATTCATTCTTAAACTTAAAAGGAACTTCATTTTTAACAAACAAAACAAAAGTAAACAAAAATTAACAAAAATATATTCTTTCTTAAAATTAAAAGGAAGTTTAGGCTCATAGCCCTAAAATCAGTTGTTATCATCGGAATTACAATTGAGACACACAAATGAGATCTTATTTCCCGTTGCACATTTTAAATGTGCCCACATCTTACACATAATGCATTGTATCCACTCCACGTTTGAATTTTCATAAGCTTCTCCACAAGCTAAACAAAACCATTCCTCAGGTTCAGATTCCGATTCGGACCTTAAAACTTTCTTTTTTACTTTTTTGATCCCTTGTCTTTCAGCCAACTTTCTCTTATTGTTTTCCTTGCCCTTTTTCCCGTTGCTTTTCTTATTTTTCGTCTCTTGTTTTTTCTTTATCTTATTTAACTTTTCTTCATATTCGTTTTGTAATTCGTTCTTCTCTGGCGTTTCTGTGAGGACACAGCACTTTCTTTTTCGTTGAGGGCGGTTAGTCAATTTTCGTGGTGGAGCTTTCGGGTAAGGTCTTATTTTAGATGGAGAGAAATCTTTAATCTTTTGAAGGCCAGAAGGTCCAGGAGTCGGCTCAAAGTCAGATATACCTCCACGTACATCTGTTTTAAATAAAGTGTCCTCTTTGGTAAAGTTTGAAGTTATTGGGTCACAATTTTCAAGAGAATTTATGATTTCACTGACACTTATATCTAAAGAACAATTATCGAATGATCCTGTATAAGAAAGATTTGTTGTCAAGCTAGGGGCAGTAATGTTCATATCTGTTTCAGATTCCTTGCTTGCAGGATTTGGCAGGATTTGGATTTGGCAGGATTTGGATTTGGATTTGAAGAAGTGTAAGTCAACCCACGTAATTTCAAAGAACTAATACAAAAAGTACGGGGCAAGTTGTAACATGTTACAACTAGCCCCATAAAAGTGTTACAACTTACCCCACAGGGACTTTTTTTGAATAAAATGTTATTAAAAAAAAAAATATTACTTGATGTCAAATTAAAGTAAATAATAATCAAGCTAAATAAATGCTTAATATATTTGTATTAAGCAAAAATTGCTAAATAATTTGAAATCTACGCTAGTCAAATTCTTATAAACAAAAAAAGTTCCAGAAACTTACCTTATCAGAGCGCATGCACACAGCCGCTTCCTATGACGTCCAGTGGGATAGTGACTGTGCTTATATGATGCATTGCGCATTAAATAAAAGTTTGAGTTGAAAAAAAAAATGAAATTGTTCTATTATATAGGTAAAAAATGCGTGTTACTACTTACCCCTGTTACAACTAGAACCCCGCTCCCCTATACCGCCTCTCACAGAGTTTTTTATATCGGTTATGTAAAGACCACGTGCCACGTTTTTTGTATACATACATTGCTCTGATGACTGCTGATAAAGAGATTCCATAATTGTAGAGCTTGTGGAAGAGAGCTTCCCTATAGGAATAGAGTTGAATGCTGCCCGAAAGTCGACGAAAAAGGCATACAGCTTTTTGCCATTCTTCTTGTAGATTTCGGCTATAATTACTAAAGAAATTATTTGATCGATTGTTGAGTGATTTTTTTCTGAACCCTGCTTAAAACTCAGTCAAAATGTTAACAAAAGGCAAACTTGGGGACAGTTGCATTTTTGTTTAGTAAAATAAGCATGGCAACTCTTCAACTTATACCACTTACTCACTCAGCACTTCCTCAGAAAAGCCATTTTAGTCGGATTCTCATCCCATCAATAAGATGAAACAACACAAAGCCCATTAAAATGAAAATCATACAAAAGGCCCAAAATGCCGGTAAAGATGAACTAAAAAAAAAAAAAAAACAAAAACTCACAGCAAAAAAGGTTATGCAAACAAAAAGCAAAAAGAACAATAAGAAAAAGAAGCTAGCTAGTAAGTAAGTATAGAAGCAGCAAAATGAAAGAGTGGAACTTGAAATAAAGCCAAGAGGGCAAAAACAAAAATTAAATTAATGTCAACGATAAAATGTCGTCGTATCCATCGTACTCATCGTTGTCGTCTTCTTCTTCACCTCCTTGGTCGTCGTTTGCAAAGACACCGTCACCATCATCACCGTGTGTCTTGATGATCTTCGTCGTCGTCGTTGTCGTCAACGTGGAGCAAACCTCTCTCACTCTCAAGCTGAACAATGCGAGATTTATTTGCAGATTTATCACACAGAGGATTGGCAGCGCGAACCACATGCCCTGCCTGAGAAGGATGGCCTTTTGGCGTATAATTTTTGCTATGGAGATCCTTTCCTTTGGTGATATGTCCAAGCCAATGCGCAAATATGGTAAGGTTGCCATGGCTATATCGACTGTGGGCACTTCCATTAAAGGGCAGCCGAACGGGCTCGTAAATGTGTGTATAGAGGTATCCACAACAAAAAAATTCAAATAAGCCTACGACATCTTCGGCTGTGCTGGTTAAGGAAACAATCTCAGCATTAAAATTCTTTGAATCATCTGCGATACCAAAGCATACGACAAGCAGAGGTTTTAATAGTAAGGTATTCTATACAGGTCACAGTCCCATCATAAAAGCGGTCAGAGAATTTTAAGTAGAAAAATCTTGCTGAACCAGTCTGCTAAGAATTTTACGGAATATAATTTGATGAGCAAAAAAATAAACAAATACTCTTGGGTTTATACAGAGAAGCTCCATTAAAAGATACAAATACCTAACTTAGTAAACTTTTTGTCACTTGAAAGATTTGCCGAAAGCGAAACGTCTGAAATGTGTTAACTTAGAATGACCAATGACAATCAGAGTGCTTGATGTCCATGCGAAAACCATATTTTTCATCAAATATCAAAGCATTACCAACATACAATCTTGGGATAAGGTCTTATTGGTTGTTCTCAGGTATTTTTTTCAATTTTATGAATTTTGATATTATTCTGAAAAGTCCAAGGTTTTATTTTATGCAAACCGTCGTAAAAGGTGTTGTTTCTCAAAAAAATTCCTGTTTTCCATGTCATTTGTACAAAAAAAATTGACTTTTCTTGACTTAAATCAACAGTTTTTCATACCTAAATTGACTTATTATACTTTCAAAATTAAATGTTTTGTGAACAATTTTTCATGTCAAAAAACTAACTTGGAAAAACAAAGAAAACACGATTTTTGTAAAGTTTGATAAATATTACAAAGCAAACTTTTTTATCAATCTTATAATAAAACTAATAATTAAATAATAAAAAATTTAAATACAGCATTAAATTTGAACACCAACAAACATGAATGTGTTGCATTAAAATAAAAAAAAAATTGAAATAGAAACATCTTGGTTTAAGAAAGATACGAATTCAATCAAAACAAATTAAAAAAAAAAATTGAACCATTTAAATATGAAAATTGTAAATACAGGAAATTTTCTAATTTTTGTAAGCCAACAATTTTCATGTTTCTATAGCATTTTTTGGTAATTGCATTTATTGTTTTATTGTTGTGAATGTTTAAATTTAAATTGAAATTGTTTTTATGCAGGAAATATTATGTTTTTCAAATATTCACAAATCCAGATTTTTGTTTGATAGTTTATGCAAGCCCGTGGCGTGATGGTTAGTGCATTGGACTATGACGCCAGAGGTCTTAGGTTCAAACCCTGCATGTGTCATCTAAAGTTTTTTTCACGGGTGCTGCCTCTTGCAAGGAATTGACAAATCCTACAAAAGTAATTCTTGCCATGAAAAGTTCCTTTTCAAATTATCCGTTCGGAATCGGCTGGAAACTGTAGGTCCCTTCCATCCCTGACAACATTACTCGCACATAGGAATAGTTGAGTGTTGTAAGTCACTAGGCCCTTGTTCTCAAAGAACTGTTGCACAACCTCATTTATTTATTTATTTTATAGATTAAGAATAAGCTTAAAGTGCACTGAAAAAAGTTTTTTTTTTAAAGTTCTTCTCTCAATTACTTAAAAAAAAAAGGCTGGAATGCGGCCCACACTTTTAACTTGCCATTAGTGGTCGATATTTCTAAAATTCTTTTAAAATATTATTGGCAACCTTTCCTTGTAGAATAAAACAAATTTAAAGTCAATACTTTTCTTTTTACTCAAGGCACTAGTTTGTTTTTGTAGTTTTAGTTTTTTGAACAAAAAAGTTTTCAATTCTATAGGTAATAATAATTTAAAGTTAACAACAATTACGTTATTATGATTAGGTAAATAACTTTGATTTTAATATTTGGTTTTTATATTGTATGTAGATTGTTTTATTTCTATGTTATCAACAGTAATTTGTGTAGAATAAAATAATTTTAAAGTCAATCCCTTCATTTATTCTCGTGATATTCGAGTCAAAACTCAAGTCTTACCAAATTTGTGTAGTATTTTTAAAGATTTCTAGGAAGTTGGAAAACAGAAAAATGTCAACATTTTCAATTTGACAAATCGGATCGATTACAATAACTCCTAATATGAATTTAAAAGACTTTTTTGAAAGTTATATACTATTCTGAATGCATCCACAGCTTTCCAAATTGGCAGACACTTTAATTCAGGTGTTTAAAGATAACAAAGTCCAAGTTTTTTGGACATAGATAATCTAAAAAAGAGCTTTGAAAATGATAGCCGATTGAACTATGACCTAAACTTTTATAATGCCGCACTGTTTCATGTCTTTCGTTGCAATGGCGGATCCAGGGAGTGGGGGTGTGGTTTTTGTATAGTGTTCATGACCCCACCATTATATTTTTTTTAATTTTCATAGAATTCATTTGAATTCAAAATTTTCATATGGCATTAATGGATATGACCGTCCTTATAATTAAAATTAAAAATATTTTGTATATAATAAAATAAATAAATAAATAAGTAGGCGCATTGTCCATTGTGAACTAGGGCTCAGTCCTACGCACTAAGCATCACGCCACGAGTACTTCATAAAAAATAAAATTTGTATTTTAGTGCTTTTCACTTTGTGGTTAAAAGTGCTACTTTTAACTGAGGCCTGCACCAAGAGCACAAAATTTATCGAAAATCCAGCCATAATTCAATCGCACCTCTAAAACTCATCAACTTTTAACCAATGGAAGATCCAGGGAGGGGGGGTCATGTAACCTATAAAGCTGAAACAGTTTAAATGTATAAGTAAAGATTTCATCTTGTTAGTAATTTAACGATATTCAACAAAAATATCGATTTACCTGTCAAAAACAACAAAAATCTTCTCAAAATTTAAATTTTTTAAAAACTTTAATAATGCTTTAAATTATTTTAAATATTTCTTTTCTAAGGAAAAGAGCAAATATTAAGTTTCTTAAGAAAAAAATCCTTAAATAAGACAGAATAATTTGATATATTCTGAGAAAACAGCATTTTTTTAGACAAACTAAAGTTGCCTTTAAATTCCCAAAACTCGTAATCAATTTCGTCTTAATTTTTGACTCACATACATATGTATATATAGTGTAAGGGTTTCCTAAAGTTTTTTTTTTCTTTTAAAATGTATTATCTATTAAATACAAAAACTTTTAAGATCTTAATAAATTGTAACAAATCTACTTTTTTAGGTGAATTTGCATTTAAGGCTTTAGAACTGAATTTCAAGAATATAAATGCCCCAAAAGTAATACCCGTGGTCGATTAATTTTCTATACAAAAATATTGACCAGTTTTTGAGATATGGAATTTAAAAAAAAAAATTTGACCATATTAGACAATATAAGAGCTTGTGCAGATAAAAACTCATTGATATTGGTTCATTAGTTCTTGATAAAACTTAAAAACAAAATAACGGTTATATGCGGGGTATACCCTTTTGGAGCAGTTCAAAAATATTTTTTTTTATTGAAAGAAGCCAAGTTAACAAACAAAATTTTATAGAACATTTAATAAAAATGTATGGCAACTAATCTGTGTGGAGACTACTGTTGTCTTTGGTCTTAAAAAACAGAAAAAAAGCCTAACGTGATTCGGCTTAAAACCTCAATTTCCAAGTATGAACTCAATCGACCCAATTGCTTGATCTGTAGTTGCGTGGATAGACAGACAGACAGACTGATGAAATCGGGGAAATCACTTTTTTCGACTTATCTATACCATCCAAATGTCATATTTGATTAAAATCTCGAGTTCGAAATTTTTTACGAAATCAATACTTTCCACATGTGTATAGTTCCTATATGTCGCAAGCGAAAATCTGGTTACAAAAATTCTCATCTTAACCTTTGAAATATTTAAATGTATAAGTTTAAGATAAGAGTTTAATTTTGTCGGCCCCCTTTACAGAACACTACAGAGCATTTTAAAGCAGTTCCCAAAAACTCGGCTATATGTCAAGTGTGTGGCCCCCCTGATTGAAAGTCTGGATCCGCGCTATTCGGTGTCTTACCAACATTTTTACAAATAATGTTCTGCAGAATTGTCCTGTTCGATTCCTCGCCCCTTAAAAAAATTCAGCCGTAATACTCGCACTTCCAGGAATACTCATCAGTTTAATCTTGAGCTTAATATGGCACTTACTGTCAAATATAAACATTCGTTTTTTTAACCGCACATCAAATGAACGATAATAGACAAATGCTTTGAATATTTATAAATGTATGTAAATGCTGTTTTCTATGTCTTTTCCTAAATGCAGAATAATGAATTTTGATTTTTTTCTTTATTTTAGTACTAAAAAAGTCATACAAAATTATTTGTGTGATTCATCAAATCCATCGCTATCTCCTTTAATATTAACAGAATTATTTAAAAATAGCAGTGAAAAATTGCAACCTATTTTTAATATAGATTTTATTTTCGTGCACCTAATTTTATTTTATTTTTGCGTCTAAATGTGCAAAATCATAATATTATCAAACATTTGTAATGCGGTAATAATAAGTTATGTAAATCAAATACGGTATATGCTCGATGTAGTGAAGCACTTAAAACAAAGTTTCGAAATTTGGAGAATGATCATTCATGAACGAAAAGTTTAAAAGGGTTTCCAACTATCCAAGATTTTTTGTATTGCAAACTGTGTGCATAACAAAATACTAAAGGGTTTTTCAATTGACGCGGGTAGATTTTTGTTTGTTTTGGTGATATCAGTCAAATCTTTTGTTTACTATTCAGTTGTTTATGCCAAATCATCATGTCAAGTTACACGATTGAACAGCACGTTCAAATGATAAAACTGTATTATCAAAATGAGTGTTCGTTAACGCAAACGTACGGTAGACGTGGTGGCCCTTCACAGTCAACTCCTCAACGTTTGGTGGCCAAAATTTGAGACGACCGGTTCAGTACACAATCAGCCAACACCAGTACGTTCAAGGAACGCAAGATCGGCCGAGAACATCGCCGCGGTCCGTGAAAGTGTAAAGCAGAACCCGAGGCAGTCTATTCCTCGTCGTGCACATGAACTCGGCCTTTCGCAGACTTAAACTTGGCGAATTTTTCGTCGGGACTTGGGCAAAAATTGCCGTATATGGGACGACACCAACCCGCGCGAGGTTCACCAGGTGATATTGCATCCTCAAAAAGTTACCGTTTGGTGTGGATTTTGGGCCGGAGGTGTAATTGGTCCGTACATTTTTGAAAACGACGTTAGTGAGGTGGTCACCCTCAATGTAACGATGATATGGCCCAAATTGAACCATATGGACCTAGACGACATGTGGTTCCAGCAGGAGAGTCATTGAAAATTTGACCACTCGGATCCGCCGAGGCGGGCATTTGAATGATGTCATATTCCACTCTTAATGGCATCATACATGCGCCTTTTAAAAAATATTGTTGTTATTACCTCATACACAGCTTTTTTTATTCCATTTCAACATCTACCCGACCCTATTGAAAAACCCTTTAGTAGTGTGTAGGATTTTTGTATGTTTTCATAATACTAAATAATTTACTCTATCGAAGAACGTCTACTGTACTTACATATACCTTCCAAAATTGCTTTTTATTCTGTTTACAACAAAGCATTTTTAATATTAAAGATGAAGCAAAATCAAGAAAACGATTTGGTAAGAATAATCTCACATGAATTTATAATCTATAAAAACATTAATTATACTTACTTAAGTATATTATTTTTAATAAGTTTATTTTTTTACTGACAGTGCTCAGTTGCTAGTTATTCTTAATTTCAAAAAGTTTTACCAAATAAAAGTTTGACATCCGCGTCCCGCATTAATTTTTTAAGGAAAAAACTAAATTTTAACTGCCGCATGCATTCCCCATATGGCATCCTTAATATATAATGTCATCCAAATTAAACATAAATTTCTTCTTCAAATATTTACAACATCAATGAACTTAGTAACAACCCTTTTGCTGGTTTGGTTTTGCTGTTCAAATTATTTCAATGTCACTATGAAAACCAATTTAAACTCTAAAACCTAAACATATACTCGTATTTCGTACAACCTAAGTCGCACATATTTACGAGTACGAGTATGTGTAGGTATATCCTTTCATCCTAACATATCTCTATTCGTTGTTGCTTAAAAGCTTTTAGAATAAACAATGTTTAATTATATTCCACCACACACTCGGTATAACCATATACCACCATCACCAGCACCAACCCCACCCTCATCCCTTGGTATATTATTCGAGGTTGCGTTTCTTGCTGCCACGTTACCATATATCGACATAGGAAGGTACACGCTACACACAAGTATATATAGCTTTAAAATTACGCATTCATTCCCATTGTTATCTATATTAAGGGCGGAATTCATTTTTAAAGGGGTTATTGTTGGGGGATGATATGATGCTGCTCGGCTCGGTTCGACTCGACTCGACTTGGCTCAGCTCTTACGGCTCTTGGATCCTTTTGCCATTTTATAATGTGCGTATGAGTTTATCATGCCCCGGAGATACAATGACAAGCTTTATCATCACATCTCGTCCGTAGTATTAAAAAGGATCAACGGTCTTCGTCTCTCGGGTAACAATAGGTAGGTGGGTATAAATATCTTGCTATAATGATTTCGTCCGTTGCCGTTCATCCTTTTAATCGCTGCAGGGGTTTTAGGTGAAATAACACACGAACCATCTTAATGGCAGTTCTGCTACACTCCTCCCTTTTATGTTAGGTCGAAAATATTTCTCTATGATGCCTGTTTTCTGTTTTCCATGCTTGAAACTAGGACTGGATAGGATATGAGACTTTGTAGATTTTCTACTCCAGAGGGTGCACATCACATCAGGCACTCACAGCCGAATAGCCAAATAACCGGTTAGGTCCAGCACCAGCCCAATGTACACAAGCTTTTCACATACATAGCCTATAGTAAGTACTTTTCACATACGTGGATTGTATTCGTATTCGTATAACTAGAGATATCCTTGCTCGTTTTAATGTGTTATTGTCTAATTATCAGGTAATGCCGGAGGACTTGCAAGTATCACTCTGAAAATTTATATATTCGCACAACCCTTTTGCCTTTTCTATTATATGATGGCTTAGGCAAGGCATTCATATGACACACGTAAAATTTTAAATGAATTTTCCGTGCAAAGTCCTAAGGGATATAATAAAGTATTTAAATTGTGAATTATAAATAAACAAGGATAAGGTTGTTTTCAAAATAGCATTGGGCGAGATTATATTTACGTATCGAAAGGATTAGGGCAATAATTTGATACGATTTCTATGTACACCTTCCTAGGTCCTAGGTGTTGGTTTCTACTAAATGTAAGGGTAAGATAGTCATTGTTGGTAGGTATAAATATATATTTGTGATATGCACTAGAATTTTTTGAAGAAGTTGTTAAGATTCTGATGAGCAAACAATGCATTTATTAAGTAATAAGGACTAAGTATCGGAGTTGTTAAAATAACTTTAACACATAAAGGTACTGCCACGATAGTCCAAATTTGCAAATTTCTTTAGAGTCTTAAAAATTTTTAAATATCCAGTATCTTTTATCTGAATTGAAGCTTCAAAAATATGAAATGAAACTGACTGGGTGTTTTTTTCTCAAATTTGTATTTTTCTTGAAATATTTTAAACTTTTGTATTACAAATTACAAAAATCCGGTGTCACGATTTTTGTGTCATTTCTTCTCTTCAGTTGGTATATAGGAATACATCGTAAAGTAAATTGTGTAGGCTAAACAACGCCTGTGCAAAAACGTTTGGTAAAAAGTGGAGCATTCAATCAAAAATGAGTGTCAGCACTACAGGGACCCTTCGATCCTGTATAATAGATGTCTTAAATGTTATTATGCACCATCTCCTACGAGTAGACCTGCACATTGAATATTTAGCATCGTGCAACGCACTAAGGCTAAAAAAAATCAAACTGTTGGTTTTCCAGACCCTATGCGCATGGCAATACTAACGAACGGATTCCCAGCGGATATTTTTGCGACCAACACCGACTACTGCACCCCTGCCTTGAACCTCAGTAAATATTTTAAAATCATCTTTCTTGCCAAAAAGGATTGGGAGGATGGCATAGTTATAAAAGACTTCAATACCATACTCAATACTCAATTCAGTACTGATGGGTCAAAGAGTCTGGAGTTGGGTCGGGAATCCTTAAATGTATGTTTTGTTTTTTAATCGAAATTACTTTTGATCAGAGAAACATGTAAAACACTCAAATCAAATTCAAACCAAAATAGAAACACGGTATTTATGGCTATCAATTCGGGCACAACACTTTCTATACTGGTCCAACAATGTCGGGATCAACTATCAAGCCTGAACATCAACATTCGAGTCAATATTATTTGGGTTACAGGTCATAGTCCAGGTCATAGTGGTATTGATGGAAATGTACGAGCTGATTAGTTGGCCCGGAAAGGATCGGCCCTTCATAACTCCCTTGCGGAAAGGGTAAATATTCCTCTTGGAGCTATGAAGGTCAAAATTTTCTCAATTTTCCTTACAGAATCCAACCGCAGGAGGCGCAGTTTTACGGACTCTACCATATCCAAAAAAATATGTCCTACTTATAACAAAAACCGTTCTAAGGCCGCGGCCACGCAGTAAGCGGCTGAGCGGCTGAGCGGCTGAGCGGAAAAAAAATTATAAAACATATGAAATCACATAGAAGCGGCCACGCTATGAGCCAGCGGCGAAACAAAATTCTGAGCGGCTAAGCGGCGCCGCTCAGCAACCAAACCTGGTTTTAATTTTAAGTAATGTTCTGAGCGGCATAGAAGTAAAGATGGCCAAAGTAAACATTGAGTTGTAAATTTCGTGTGTGGATTTTTGCAATCTCGACCAGATTTATGGCAATCGCTCAAAAGCAGTCGCTCAGTGCCTGGCCATACGTCGCTTAGATCTGCCACTCTAGCCGCTCAGCCGCTTACTGCGTGGCCGAGGCCTAAGAAACTTTTATGCAGAAGCCAGGCATGATACAGCCAGGGTCACTGCCATATGTATTCAAGCTGATGGGTATCCCTCACAATACTCACTGCCGTAGCTGCGGAGGCCAACATGAAAGGGAAACTGTGATTCACTTCTCTGTAAATGTCCTGCCCTGGCCTGTTCTAGAATGTTAAGCTTCGGAAGGGGATTACTTAAAATTTTTGATGAACTTTCCGAGATGAAAATCAAAGACCTGATTTCCTTTCTGAATGCGACAAAATGGCTCTAATATCGCAATTTTTTTCAATATAAATCATTACATAGGTCAAACGAGTTAATGATACCAAAACGGCGCTAATTAAGTCGCGCAGCAAGGGTTGCTTGTGACTTCCATCTTTACCTAATCACCTAGAGACTTTGAAACGTCGTCGTCAAAATTTTCGATTTGACAAATCGGGCTGATTACAATAACTTCCAATTTTCTTTTGAAATCGATGTATTTTTAAATTAAGACTTTAAAGCACTTAATCTACACTAATATTATAAAGAGGAAAGATTTGTATTTTTGTATGTAACGAATAAACTCAAAAAGTACTGGACCGATTTTAATAATTCTTTTTTCATTAGAAAGCTACATTATCTGTACCTATTTATGTCTACCCGTGCGAAGCCGGGACGGTCCGCTAGTCATTCATATATTACAGAAATTTCAGTTCGAAAATGTTTGTTTGTCTTGGGAAAAAATTGCATAGAATCACCTAATAATCAAAAATATATCGAAGAATATCAGAACTTAGAATCCCAAAATGATTAATCTTAAAAAAAAAGTTTAAATAATAGTTTCTGAAATTAACGCCCATTTAAAAGGATGACTTCTGAACTTAATGAAAAAACCTAAATCGTATATCTATATACGTTTTCGAAAACAAAAAAACATTTTATTTTAGGTAATAAGAATATGTCACATTTTTCATTAAATATATCTAATATAAAATTTCCTTGAAATATCCAAGCTTATAAAATTAAATTTTGGATGCAAATTAGTATATCCCCAACACACATAAAGCTAAGCTGTAACCGTTTATTTAATTCAATTTTAACACACAAAAGATGAACGATGCAACTTTGTATGCTAATGGTCTTTTGCAGCGCACTTGGCCCAAAACTATGCATCATCATATTATACAACTCCACCCTCTTGGCCTTTGGGCCCAGATAAAGAGTTAAATTATATCCCTGGCAGGGACGTTACTCTTTGTCAGAAAGTTAAACTGCTGCTTTTAAGTACATATTCCTCACAATATAGAACAAAATCCCGCATGGCCGCATGCAACGACTATACCCATCGTCATATACAAAATGCACGACTCAAAGGGTCATTTATAACTTTTTGTAATATTTATGATTATAATTTGGCAAAGGCTCTCTTTTGCATCACATTAAGGAATTTTGGAAAATGTCCAACAAACCATTAGTTAATGTTCAGTATTAAAATTTTCCCTCAAGGGTAATGACTCTGGGTGTGTAGTGTATGTGTATATGCATAGTAAACTTTTAAACGTCCTTAAAAACGATGGATCATCAAAGTTAGACATCAAGGACATTTTGGTGAAGTTTAAGATTTCGTATTTTTTGATCAAAAGGAACAAAACTAATAAACATTAAAATTAATTAATTAAAATGGAGGGAAATAATCTTTTGTCTTAAAAAATAACAAGTCAACATCCACAAAAACTTTTTATCATCTTATTATCATAAAACAAGTTTCCCTTTCATGCAACAATCTTCAGACTTAACCATTTTACTCTCTTTTTTCCAATCACTGGCCGTCGTGTTTTTCTTCGACTTTTATCAGGAACATCTCACATTTTATAACTAAATTATAAAAAAATAATATTCATGTTTTGTAAAGTGCGAAACTATAAACTAAATTTTAGGACTGCCACACTGCCCCGTCTACAGAAGCACGTTTTTATGCCATAAAGATCCTTTTCAGCGTTGCTTTGATTTCAACTAAAAAGACTTCTCAGCTTAGTGCTGCCCGGCAGCGGTGCGGTGCGGTGTAAGAAAAACAAAAAATCGTGAACTGATAAAGCGATTCGATTAAAAAATATTATAGGAAGGTACCCGCCCGCCCCCATCATCATATTCCGAGCCGCCACCGAGTCGCTGATGTTGATAATGCGATGGTCTGATATTTTTTAAGACTTCGACCACCATCACTTTATTCGACTAGGTTTTCATATAGCTTGCTATGGAACTTGTTTCTTTTTTTTGTTTTTCCAAAGTCAAAGTCCAGAACTCCAGAACACCAGAACCTAGCATGTGCGAAAAAATTCTTTACACTTTATTTTCTTCTGTGCCATAATTGCATATTACTCTATTCCTCCTGGAGCAGCATATATTTCTCTCCTTTCCGCCCACATGTTCATTATTTACGACACAAAAATCCTTGTTGGGAAATGCTATATAGGAATATATAGTACGGTGAAGGCACTCGTATCCAGAGTGTATGATGCCAAGCAAAACATACTTAACTTAGTTCCATTCCTTGTTGCTGGAATGTTTTTCTTTGGACTTTTTTGTTTTGCACTTGATGTTGTTTATACCTATTAGTTATTGTGGAACGCTTTTCCTTGTTGCTCCTCGGTGCTTTCCATTAATTCGTGGCAGCTCCGTATTGTTCGTCCAGGGCTGCATTTGAGGGTCAACAATCGAGCAGGTATACCTATAAGTAGAAATATGGAAAAAGTCAAAAGAAAAGTCATTGGAAAATTAATAAATATACCTATCCAAAATAGTACTTATAATGACAGATTTGAAAAAATAGCCGAAAAATAAGTTTATCTTTAAAAATTGAAATGTCATTTTATTAAAAAAAAAAAAAAAAACTTATTTTTTTTTGTCAAAAATCATAAGTGTGCAGTATTTAGTGCTTAAAATATATGTTTATGTTTTGCTTTTACACTTAGTCAAAAACGTTGACCCGTTTTTGAGATATCAATTTTTTTATAATCATTAAGACCACGCAAGAGCTTGTAAGGAAATTAAATTATTTAAATCTGTTGAAAATTTAATAACAAAATAACGGTTTTATATGCGAGATACCCTTCTGTAGCAACACAACGAAGAAGAAAAAATTTAAGACAACAAATTTAGAAAATAAATTACTCAAAACAAAATAGGGCCCACACAGTTTTTTTTAGCTTTCGTCTGAAAAAAATTAGCGTTTATATTTTTTTGATTATTATGTTTCAGCTAAGTATTAGTTGGTAATCTTCACACTTTTAACTCGGAAAAAAAATTCTTTATTCAAGTTACACTGAAAAAAACATTTTATAGAAAAATTTACAAAAAATAAAAAGAAAATAAACTTTACATATCACCATTTGTTGTTATGATTTCTTATTGGTTTCTTTCACCTAGCAGTAACTAGGGGCTCCTCTACTCCGTATGCACTGTATAAGCCTATCTGGTACGCTTTTGATCTCATGTCTTAAATTTTGTTCAGGAATACGCTCCCAACAGGCTTTTAACGCGGTTTTGAGCTACTGTTTAGTGCTGACACTACTGTGGTTTTCTTTGAGGCTTCTTTTTGACTGGTCACATAAATGCTCGATCGTATTGACGTCTGGGCTCTTTGCTAGCAATGGCAAAAGAGTAATATTGGAATCAAAAAGAGCTGCTCACGTGATACGGGCCGCATATGGGCGAGCATTGTCTTGTATAAGAACAAACCCATCTCGAACTTTTTGTGAAAATGGGTTCACAACAGGTCGTATTACCATTTCAATGTAACTGTCGGCGGTAGCGGTGCCCATATCCAATTTAATCAGCACTGTTCTGCCTAGAAAACTTATTTCAGCCCATATCATAACACTGAGGCTCCCAAATCGGTCACTTCCGTTAATGCACGGGTCGTTAAAACGTTCACCTACCCTTCACCAGACTTGTATTCGTTTATCATCACTCACAAATTTGATTTTGCATTCGTCTGTAAAGAATACAGACCTTCATTGTCAAATTTGAATTCTCACAGGCGTACCTTAATCGCGCTGCCCGATGGGCAGGTGTAAGATTCGGCCGAATAGCAAGCACTCTGGAATGTTGGCCATCTTCATGGAGTCGACTGCCGCAGTTGAGTTTGTAAAACCAGGGCGGTCACAGCACGCTCCCGGTGAGCAGTTATTCGAATGTATCGGTCTTCTTGCTAAATTGTGTTTCAAATTCTTCCTGATATTGGTCTCCTTGCTACACTCCCGGTTTTCTGGAAGCGTTCCCACACGTTTCGGATATAGCTCACCGCGACAAACCGATTCGATTTGCAAACCGATTCGATATGAGACACACCTTGCTCTAGCATATTTACCGCTCTAATTGCGTTTTCAGTATCCAAATGTAGTCTAGAACTGGGCATTGTAATCACGTTTAATCACGAAGAAATAAAAAGCAACAATTAAACAAAGCAACACTTAGCAACAAGGCTAAATTCGGACTGAGAAAACATTTTCTCAGTCGTAAAATAAATTATTTTAATTTGGTGTGAAACAACATGAATAGATTGATGTTGAAACAACGATTTCAAATTCTGCAAATTTATTTTAAGGATCATGGTTCTGTTACCAAATCAAGACTGGAGTTTTTGTTTAGCAATTTTTTTATTAAACGCGGATAGGTCAATAATCTAAACTGTCGTATTGAGATTAATGATAATCCTCAAGAGTTTGTTAATAGGTCCGTATATCCTTAAAAAAAGACGCTGATGGTAAGAACATAACAGTCAATGGGGCCCGCTATAGAGCTATGACTTTACTTACTTTTTGTACAGGAGCTGTGGTTTCAACAAGACGACGCAACATGTCACAAAATTCATTTTACATGTTATTTATTGAGGGAAACATTTGGTGGCGGCATAGTTTAACATTACGAAACCGTGAATTGACGGCCATTTGACTATTTTCTGTGGGATATGTGAAGTCAGTAGTTAATTCGAATACAACTCAAATACATCACAAAATTTACAAATTACTTGACGCCTTTCTCCAGTCCATCACTTAAATATTCTTGCTCCAGTTAAAAATAAGAATTAATTTTAGGAAAGCATGAACAAAATTTTTCAGACACCTGATTTTTCTTGAGGTAAGACCAATTTCTATAAAATTTGAATAGATTGTGAATCCAATCGAAAAAAGGGGCTGGGATGCGACCCACACTGATAACTTCCCACCCCGTCTGTCGATTGGTCTTGGTTAAAAGGTTTGTAGGTTTTCGTGTTTTGTTTTTTAACAGTTGTTGTCAGTTGAAATATTCTAAAAAATTTAAAAATGTTTCCATAATGATGAAATAGTTTGATTTCAAAATCTATTTTTGTAAACGAGATTTTTAGTCGAAAACCAATTTTTACCAATTTTAGTAGCATTTCTTAAAAGTTTTTATGTCTATACTAATATTATAAAGAGGAAAAATTTGTATTTGTGTATGTAACGAATAAACTCAAAAAGTACTGGACCGATTTTAATAATTCTTTTTTCATTAGAAAGCTACATTAACATAGGCTATATTTAGTACTAGATTACTATAGAAATCTTTTGAAATTCCTATTAAAACCAACCGAAAGTGTAAAAAAATAAGCCATAAAATGTCTTTCATCGCATACGCTGCGAAGAGTATTAATGATAGAACAAAAAAATGTTTCCTAATTTAGTGATTCATGGTCGTTGTAGCATGCTTATAACTTAAATATCTGTACCTATTTATGTCTACCCGTGCGAAGCCGGGACGGGCCGCTAGTCTTATATAAACAAATACAAATTAAATGAATGAAATTAATTCAATATCTTCTATTGTTCAAAAGATATCGAGAACTGAACATCAATTTTTAACAACTTTGCGTACTGTTTTTGTAGATTTTAACTTTTTATGGAAAAAACGGACTGTTGGATTTTTATAAAAAAAAATTACTGCATGTTGAAAAAAAGATTTTCTTTGAAATAAAATAAGTTCGAAGAAAATATTTTTAATTTTTGAAAAAATATTTCAATCGAAAATCAATTTTTACAAACTTTTATTAATGCTTTTTTATTTTTGGTATAAAAAAACTGTCCATTCGATTTTTCTCAAAATTGTACCGAATGTTGAAAACAGTATTTCTTATAAGACACAATTTGTTTAAAGCCACAAACTCAAATTTTTGAAAAGATATTTGAGTCGAAAATCAATTTTTACCAACTTTTAATAATGTTTTTAGGCTTTTATTTTTTTTTATAAAAAAAAAATGTTAATTCGATTTTTCTCAAAATTTTACCAGATGTCAAAAACGTTATTTTTCGTTGCATACAATTATTTTGGATATAAAATCGGTTTTTGTTTGTGAAATATTCAAGGTGACAAATATTTTCTTTCAGCTTTTTTGATTTATAAAAAAGCTAAAACTATCACCTTTTTTTAAATTGCTATGGTAAAAAAAGCACCCACGCAATTTTCTGCATCTTTTTGCATTATTATCTGTGTAACAAAATTTATTTCATGTAGATATCTCAACTGGCTCTTGAGCTATGGACGACAAAAAACTTCCCGAACGTATACGGACGTACGAACGTACATACGCACGCACAGACATCTCTCTAAAAATCTTTTATTTCGACTCTAGGGACCTTGAAACGTCGAGAAATTTCAACATTTTCAATTCGAAAAATCGGACCGATTACAATAACTTCCTATGGGAAGTTAAAAATAAGGCGGTTTTGCTATTTAAGGATAATACTCCATCTTATTTAGTCACAGAAACGCAATTTCGGAGACTTCTTCGTTACATTGGTCAGTACGGTGCGGGTTTTTTTTGTCATCATTTTACTAGAATTTTAGAATTCACTCAACTAAAACCTTTTATTGGTGAAACAAATTTTCTGCAAAGTGAAGTAATGCTTAATGACTCCTTACCTTGCGGATTTGGTATAGTATTTTGTAAAAATCTTGATATACGTTCGGTAAGTTTAAAATTATGCATTAGCAAAATATCCAACTTTACTAAATATTTGAGAACCAAATTTTAAAGCTCTTGGAACACAAGAATTGGAGTAATAGTATAATTTCAATCTGGTTACCCTACATAAGAGGACTTTAAAATTGTATTGCATTCAGCAACAAGTAAACACTATGAAACTAATTTATCCAATTTTTTGTCAATTTAAGTCTACTGATTCAATATCAACCAATGCTTCTACGTTAGAAATATGCAGAAGAACGAAGGCAGTCGATTTCCGGAAAGACGGTCTTTCAATAGCTTAGAAAGTTTTGTGTTGTGAATTATATCTAAACAAATATTTTTGCATCAAAATTGCTGATAATTCCATTCTGCCGAATTTTTAATGGTCCAAAATGTTGGAAAATAGTGTTTCAAATGTAAGTTTCGAGCTTATCTCAATAAGTAGATATTATAAGGGATTTAATGTATTCCAGAGGAAACAATGGATTGGTATAAGGTCGCAATATTGAATGTATTTATGAATGCATATTGATAAACGCTGCGATGACCCACAATTTAAAGCTTATGGATTGTATTCGTTAATATTATAGACATTTTGAATGTTAACATTGATATACCGACTTAATCGTCAACGGGAAAGTGTGGAACTACATCTCGCAAATTCAATTGATTAATTACAATTATACAATAAAAGTTAATTATATAATTAAAGTTAAGAAATTAAGTTTGAAATACTACAAAGCTAACAATAATTACATAACATATTGAAATCCTAAAAATGCAAGGCCTCTTTTTCATCAAACCTATTAACTGCGGACCTGCTTATATGTCACTAGTCCGTACAAATATGGTCCAGGATTTATGTGACAACATGATTTCGGGATACATCGTCATACCTAATATATACGCTACGTTAGGTAAATATATATGTATAGTCGCCTTGGGTCTGCTCCAACAACATCTCTTCTGATATTTTTTCCATCCACGCTACATCTGAACCTCTTTTAACTTTCCATCTATTTGAGGAGCGAGGTACAAGTACTCGTATGTGTATAGTAATACCTTCCTACTTTTTTTTAAGGCAGGGCCCAAAAGCCCAACATCAGTTACATGTTTACATCGTTAACAGTTCATGTTTCTCTTTTGGGCCCATACAGCGCGTAAAAGAAACGCGTATCATGTTGATTTGCACGTTCAGATAGAAAAAATAACAAACGCTCCTTGTGAGAGCCCCAGCGAAAAAACACGTCTTACGTAAATGTATCTTTTTTACAAGGAAAATATATTTTAAGTTGTAGCTTAGCTGTTGGTCTTGGTAGGTGAGGTATACGTAGGCTGGCATGGAGGTAGAATCTATATATACCTAGTCATCGTGTCGTCGTCGTCATCATCATCGTCGTAAGTTGCGTCGTTAAGTCGTCCGACTATAGGAGAAACAATCTTTCTAGGTATATACCTGGAACGCGTATACACAGATACTATAGTATCTAGGAGGTGCGATTATCATAAATTTCACTCAACAGCATAAAGGTGAGTAATGTCGGTTGGCAAAAAAGAGCTCCTCCACACTCGATAAAATTTATGTTAACGAATCGAACAACGCATGGCTGCAATCAAAATTCATATACCTAAGGTACCCTTCATGTATAGTACTTTCCAAGAGGTAGGTACGCGCAAATCTTTGTGTATACGGCAATGGCGATGTGTGTAATTGTATCTTAGCGTGTGCTAGGTCAACACGATGCAGCGCGGCGGCGTATCTAAATGCATTTTAGCAATAATTTTCATTTGTTAGAAAAGTTAGTTAGTGTACGCGAGAGAATGAGTGACGAAGGTTAATTAAATTAGTATATAGGTACCTACTTTAATGTACATATAGGTACCTCCTCGTATACTATGTTTAAAGTGACTTAGTGATGGTAGGCTTTGTGTGTTGCTGTTGCAGCCTACTTGCAACAAGCTTACACATACACATCACCAAGGCTAACTTTTAAACGCAAATTATATTTATACGATGTGATTGCGTGATATAAGATATTACTCTGGGTAGTGTTTCAAATTGGTAATTATACAAGCTTTTTAATTGATGTTGTTGAGCGTTAATTGCATGTGATGCAATTAGTATTTCAATTTCATGGACATACGAGACGCATTCACAGTGAAATCAAGACTTGTTTTCACATCTAAAATACAAAAATATTACATTTTTTAATGGAATTATGTATGAAAACATAGGAACGATAAGAAGTCACGATCTTGATTAAAGAACTAAAATAATTGTATGCATTCAGAACTAACTCTGCTTTTAAGATAAATTAAGGCAACTTTGTAACAAGATGTGTCTTAAATTAAATAAAAAAAAAACTAATACATGTTAAACAATTAAAAATATATATGTATCATATAATAGAATCCAGGAATGTTAGAATTTAATTATTTAAAACAATTTTGTTAAATAAATTTCTTAAAGTTTTATTTAATTTATTGTACCAAAAATTGAACTTGAAATTCGTTCAGGGAAGGTGTTGCAGTGAAAACCCGTATGGGTTACAATACTAAATTTAAAATACTGTATGCCAAAATTCTGTATACGAACAAAACTCTGTATGGTCAAAATTCTGATTTAAGTCAAAGTTCTGTAATTCAAAATGCAAAAAAAGTGCTCACTTTGCCACAGGATTTTTCATTTTTAGCTTCTTTTTAAATATTTTCAAACGAATATCAATATTCTTTGAATTGGAAACTTGAATTTTTTTACTTACTTTTTCATGTTTTAAATTGGTAACATGCATTTTATATTTTACTACGGGTGTTTTTTAGACGTTTTTTCTTAGTTGGTCTTTTTGACAGCTGCCACTTGATTTTTGATCAGTTTTCTTTCAGATTTATATTAAGTAGACTTGTTCTTAAACGACGACGTTTGCGAGTCGTGCAAATTTATACCAAAAGAAAGGTTCGGTTCTCGCTACGACGCATCGCTCCGTTTATTTTATCACAATTTCCGTGGGTTGGTCCCTATCGTGCACAATTACGTGCGTTTTGTTCGCATTCCATATATAGTAAAGTGAGAAATTGCCAACAAAACGATCCGCAGTAGTCCGGTTTTTATATTTGAAAGTTGATACAACTGAATATTTGCCAGAATAATTTATCAAAAAATTCCAAAAAAAATAGCGAAATTCAGACTAGGGGTGAAATCGTGTAAGTTGATTTTTGATAGTTGACTATCAAAATCAAGAAAATACGTCTGTGTAATGTGAAAGTCGATTTAAAAGTTTTAACCAAACAATTTGACAACAAATAAAAACTTCAAGAAGGGGGTTTGTTCGTAGACTACTACATTAACATGTGGTGTTGAAGCGAGCTTGAAGCTCGCCTAAATTCTTTATATACCTAAATCGAGTTGAAATGAGCTTGATTTGCTCGATTCCGGTCGGGGATCGGAAATTTGTGAAGAAAAACTTGTGTGGGGGAGTTGGTTTTACAGATAATGCGTTATGGTCTGTGTATTTGCATGTTTGTGTACAAAAAATATAGTTTTGTTTTAATCAAATTATAAAAAAAAAATTGCACATGGAGTAGGTAGCATATTCCTATATTTTGCTGAACTATTCAGTTTTTCATTGTTTAACACGAATCAAACTATCTCACTTGCACTTCATACGAAACATCGAAGCACCATTTGCATTTTAGAAAGTGCTGTCAAACTTAATCATTTTTAAATCTTCTTGTGCGGTGGAAACACCAAAAGAAGCTGAGTTAAACCTTTGGTGGAAACATAGCAAAACATAAATATCTTTTCTATTGTTTTCTCTTGCAAAATAAGCCCAGTTAGTCCATTTTCACTAACAAAACTAAATAATATCAACAGTAATAGATTGGTTTTTTCCCCAATGGAAAACACACATGATTCCAAATGCACAGCTACGCAACTAACGCAGCCATCGAGATACAAATGCAATATCAATCGTACCAACATTTGAGAACAAAATCACATAAGATCCATTCGAGACTCGTATGAATGTCAAAAACCTATCCATAGTGAGGTTCTACTTTAACTTTTATCGGTGTTATTCATGCTATGGATATTGTTTTTGTTATTCGTGTAAAATCCTACTATACTATGGATAGATTTGCCAACAAAACACGGGTATTGTATACGAGTAGAGCATAGCATTTTGATTCTTTACAAGAAAAGTTAAAATGACTTTTCAATTTTCCTAAAATGGATCTAATATAAAAAAAAAGTTATACACTTTGAAAAACCAAAATATTTTTGTAGAGCTTGAAGATAATAATTTAAGGACGTTTAAGAGGGAGGGAGGGAAGAAAAGGTGTATTCATTGCTTATTTTTGAGATTTGTTTTTCGGATCAATTCTTAAAAAATAGTACCAAACCAAAAGAGTGGGCAATATTTTGTCCGATATTGAAACTTAATACTAAAACATTGCCATCATTTTCTCTATGCACTTTTTCTTATAATGTCAATAATAATTAATAAAACACATAAGCTTATTCAATTTTTTTGTATTTCAGAACTTTTTCAGTGCCATCTTCATCAAAATTAATAATTTAATAGACTCTAACTTTTCAATACCACTACTTGCAGTGAATTTTAAAGTTTTTACTATGCAAACAAAATTAAAGGTTTTTGAAAAATGTATAGAAAAGTAATCAGTCTTCCATACATTTTGTTGACGATTAATTACATTCGGGCCGGCATAACTTTAAGAAACAATTAATTTTATTGATCGATTATAAAGGTTTTGATTAAACTTTCTTCCTGCAACATTCCACATGATCTGAACTGATGCAGAAGTTTTCTCATAAAATCGAACATAAGGTGTTTTTTAAATGTTTCAATTATTGTTGTCTCAAGTTTGTGACATTTTAAAATCCATCATGAATTGTAACGCCCACTAAAATGCTTCCAAAATGATGAAAAACAAATAAAAAAAAACTGTTATCGAAGTTCATATAGAGCAATTCGTGTGAAGAATTATGCTTAGTGAAGAAGCTTATTTTCGGTTAAATGACTTTACCAACAATTACCGTATATTGAACAATATATTGAACAATATTAACAAATAACCATTACATCTGTTGAAATTTATTGTTTGGTGAGTTTTACACCAGTGCAGTGTGGGAATCATCGGTCCTTATTTCTTTCGAAATTTTAAAGGAGCTGACTTTACTTTGACGTCGAGTTTGGTACTAAAAAATCATCGGCTAAACATTAACAACTTTATTTCCGGAGAACAGTCATTGTGTCATGCCAAAAATATAGCAACTCTGAAATATTATTTGAAACTAAGGTTCAATCCACAATTGAAAGATTGGACTGATTAAATGCCAAAGATCATATTTAAATAATAAATGACATTTTATTATCTTAAAGCCAATTTCTTGATAAAGTTCCAAAATCAATCTTATAACTCTTTGTTTATTTAACAAAGCACGAAAAACCTACAAAACTTTTAAGCAAGACAAATCGACAAACGGGTTGGGAAGTTATCAGTGTGGGTCACACCCAGCCTCTTTTTCTTTAAAACTTTAGAATTGGAGCATTTCTTCACTTTCTATATTTTCCTTAGGTAAATTTATGTATTATTGAGTTTTAACTTAGATCTGGGTTTTAAAAAACAAAGTTCTAACGAATAATAAAATACTTTCATAGCACCCGGGATGATTTTTGACATACATTTCTGATTTTGTTGTTGTTGTGAGCTGGACTTGTCAGCGTCCATTACTGTATTTTCTAACAATTTATTGTTATTGCACATTAAAAACAAATCGGTGGCTTAAAATTTATTAAAACAATATTACCTGATCATTAAATCGTTAAAAGAATTAAAAACCGAGTTCCTATACCTTAAAAATAAATCGAAGTTTTATCTCAGACTGAGATCTAAATCAGAGTTCTAATGCTCTAGAACTTGATGAAGAAATGAGTTAGAACTTAACCGAGTTCCAATTTTTCCATAAATAGAGTTTTTGAGACTAGAACTTTGTTAAGGAATTTGGCCATTAAAGTTTAAACCTAATATTACAAAATTTATTCCAATAATATTTCTGACTCAAATTAAAAAAAAAAATAGCTAAAAAAAGATGTTTTCTAGACGTGTAGAACTTGAAGTTGGCGACACTATTTAAACAGGCGGGCATTTTTTTAGATGTTAAGTGATTTATTTTTAGTTTGTTTTGGCATTTCAGAAGTTGAAGATATGGGATCACATATCAAGGCGTAGATTTGTTAAAATGTTTCAAGCAAGATTGCCGTTGAACATAATTTTCATAATTGGATTATGCTCAGCGATTAAGTTTGCTTTTGCTTAAATTGATATACACAATGCTGCTATATTTAAATCCTCAAGCATATTGTTAAAACACCGTATTATCCACAAAAATAGACTTTTTATTGGTCCGAACCTTTTTAAAAACGATGCTTTAGAGCAGCGGTTCCCAATCTTTTTTAGTCGCGGAGCACTTTTTGCGTGATAAATTTCACGCGGAGCACTTCGTTGCGCATATGCCATTTTTCGCAGTTACATGTAGCAAATTAAATACAACGAAAAACACAAGAACAATATTAACTTAACTTAATAAGGAATTACATAATTATATTAAATGCATTATAATTATATGGAGTTTCTTTTTAGTGGGAATGTGCCTGCTTATTTTTGCATAAAGCTGAAATATGTGGTTGAATTTGGGACAACCGTATATCAGAATCAGGCTCTGCATCGAGACGGAATCTATATTTTGTTTTGGTTCCAACATATGCAGAGAATCCTGATTCGCACATGTATGTATGTTGTTGCAAACGGCAGAAGAATTATTTTAGCTTTCTCTGACAGTAAACTGAACTCGTCTTTCACCAGAATTCTGATAAAGACTTCTTTGTTGCAAAAAGTTCTTTTATCGAAGAATCTGATGTCAGGTCAATCAAGCACTCAAACTGCAGCGATGTCAGGGAAGGTGGGTTTTCCAACGCGGCAGAGTACGGGTTTATTACCCATACGTTTTCCTTAATGTTCAGGTGGAATTTGTCTGGAAAATAGTGGATGAAGCTATCCAGTAAACATCCTAGGTGGATTCAACTCATTTAAAATATCATCGGGAATGTCCAAATCAATTTCTTCTTTAAATTCTCTGAGCATTGGGAAGCTGTCTAGGTTTCGATTTTGTATACATTCAGCCCAAAACTGGATTTTATTTTTAAATGCTTCTATTTTGTCACTGGCATCGAGAACAGTTAACTATGGCCTTTCCCTGAAGTGATACACTCAAATCATTTATTTTTTTTAAATATATCTGACAGATACGCCAATTTCAATAACCAACGCTCATTAGTCATTACACTACATGTCCCCAAAAACAAAGTTGTCGTCAATGAGTTAGGTTCTAACTTCAGCTCTCATTTCGAAAAGCCGCGTCAGTGTTTTTCCGCGAGAAAGCCACCTTACTTCTGCGTGAAGAAGTAAAGGCGTATGTAGACTACCCATGTCATCACACAATACTTTAAAAAGCCTTGTATTGTTTGGCCGTGATTTAATAAAGTTAATTATTTTCACGCGATCGTCCAACACCTCTTTAAGGGAGACCGGCATTTTTTTCATTACTAGGGCATGGCGGTGTAGAATGCAATGGCTACTGGTGCATCCTTTAACAATTTGCTTTATTCTTGCGACGGCACCGGACGATTGTTCCAGTCATGGCCTTGGCACCGTCCGTGCATACATTCATGCAGTTAACCCATGGTATGTCATTTACAATAAAAAAATTGTCAATCAAATTAAAAATTTCTGGACCAGTTGTAGTAGTTTGCAACGGCTTGCAGAAGAGCAGATCTTCTTGAAAGGACTATAGATATTGGTAGATGGTATACTATTAAAATAGCCAACCCTGCAACATCCGTTGATTCATCCATTTGCAGCACAAATTTTGTGACTTCTATTCGTAAAAGTAAAGTAGCTTTCACATTCTCTGCTAAGTCTCGGATTCGTCTTGATATTGTGTTATTTGACGAAGGAATAGTGGCAACTAATTTGTTGGCCTTTTCACCCAACAAACATTAAACAATGTCTTTAACACATGGCTTTATTAAGTTTTCAGCAATAGTATGGGCTTCGCCAGTTTGCGCTATTCGGAAACTTACAAAGTAGGACGCCATCAACGCATTTTCGTTCACTGTTTTTGAGTGATAAGTAATAATGGTTTGAGATTTAGTAAGTTCAGCATACTTCCTTTTGAAGAAATCAGTCGGTTTGCTTTTGCAATCTGGATGAATCCCTGCAAACTGACGTCTCAAAATAAAATCATTGAAATCATTTTGTGCGGTTAAATGCTTAAAAAGCAGAAGTTATTACCCGGGGATTACTATTTTACGTAAATTATGATTTTGTTTGGACATACCCGTCAGTTGGTGATTCTTCGGCAGCTTCGGGTTCTTTTGCGGAGCATTCACTTGTTTTTTTTCAAAGATCCAGACTTAAGCCAGCGATCCATTCGAAAATTGTATGTATAAAAACAAAATAAAGTAAAACTCACGCACTAAAAGCAACTGCAAATTAACTTCACCGTACTACGTTTAAAAGTTTGCATGAATTGAACAAAAACTGTTTCTACATATTTAAATCGTCACTCTCACTAGTTCTCGTGGTATTGTATGAAAATTTATACGAGTGAGATAGAATAAAAATAGAATTTGTCCATGAATGTGTTTTTACCGTTTCAAGTGGATGAAAAAGTGTTCCTTACAACTACAAAATTATACTTCTTTTTGTCTTTTCTCGGTATTCGACTGATTGTGATTGCCTGCAGGCCTACTATGGCTGCCGTTGAAAAAACAAAAAATTATTTGAAATTTGTTTGTAGTTACCTAGCTATGCTGATTTTTTTTAAATATAAATTTCAATTCGACTGCTGTGATCAAAATTGCAAGATCAGAAGCCCAAAATTAACTAGTTACTAGTCGTTCTTGGAATTTGTATACTTTTTCAAATATTTCCGCGGAGCACTTGGATATTCTTGGCGGAGCACCAAGTGCTCCGCGGAGCACACTTTGGGAAACCCGGCTTTAGAGTCATGCATGATTACTAATTGAGCAGGAGCTGTGTTTTCAACAAGACTGCGGCACGGCGGCGGCGCCTTGCAACATGTCAAACAGATCGTGCCATAATTGATATATTGAAACAACGTTTAGTAACTGTATAAATACAACTTTTCTTTAAATTTATTCTTAAAAATATATTAAAACATATTATGATATACCTTTTAGAACTTGAAGTTCATGCAAAAATAAACACACAGTTTAATATGCGCTATTCTTAATAAATATTAATATTATAACTTCTCTTCCTTTTTACTAACTATATAAGTTTATAGTTGTTATTACCTTGGAAGTTGAATTTAATTTACAAATAAATAAACTTCTCATATTATCTGAGTAACCTTTATAATTTGAGAATATACAAAAATCCACAGAAAAAGAAACTAAAATCTTAGCACTAATAATTCTATAGCTACTTTTTTCTACCTAAGTATCAACCTTATTTATGCGGCTATATACAATTACACAGTAGGTAATAATTCCAGCTTTCATTGCTCATAATAATTTCAATAACACGAATGTATGTTAAATTTATGTAAATAAAATTGGTATGACAAAAATGGGGACTGAAAACAACAACAATGAGAAAACCGAAATTCCAACTTATTATTCGTGAGAATATTTCATAAATCAAAACAAAAAGAAAATGCCAACGAAAAACACGAATAAAAGTTGACAAGAAAACGAAAACTATTCCCATATACTTCGTCAACCGCCAGCCGTCATCGTCAGCCGTTACCACCGCACACCGACCGCCAACCACGTCCTTAAGAAGAGATTTTGATTGGTAAGGAATTTTTCATCCTTATGCAGGACACGATTATATATTTACATGTTTTTTAATTATTATTTTTGTTTGTATTTAATTTTCGAGCTAAGCCGTATTATAAGCAGCTTCAGCCATCATACATAAAATTATATGAATGTTTATATGACGTGAAGAAAATTACTAAGGTATTGTTATTTACATTGTGGAATTGTTAATTATACAGAGAAATGTGTCCCTATAATGAAGGTAGGTACAAATATAGCACATCGTATATATAATATACATTGTATAAGGTAGGAACAAAATTCTTAAGATCAACTTAAGAAAGTTTTTTGAACAGTATAATATTATTTAAACAGTGGGTATAGGATTCTTATGACTTATATAGAATGGGTAATGTAAATATGAGAATATAAAGGAATTTGCATTTAAAAAATAATGCGTTTTAATAAAAAAAAGCTTTTTATGATTAAATCACACATTTTTGATGTAAATATATTTGTATAAAATGTTTGTAAGGTTGGAGGTATTTCAATTGGACATAATAAAATAATAAAATCAATTTAAATCGGAATCAATTTGATGTCCAATTTATAAAAATACTTTGGATATCTCAAAAATGTATTAAATTTAAACCAACGTTTTTAAATCAAACTAAGACTTTAATGAGCTTTTTTTATATTGTGCTCGCACTAAAAGGCTTTTAAATACCCTTTAAATAATTAGACACAGTGATGTGAGTAATTAGGAAAGGAGGATTGGATTAGAAAGGAGAAACTGATGCACATTGGTTTTGAATGTCTGCACATTGTACTGAGTGGGAATATTTGAGCCTGGTAAAGCATTCCATATTCGTGTTGTGCAGCTAAAGAAAGAATCCCTGTACTTTACAGTACGTCTGAAATTGGGCTGAAGGGTAAACTAATGGGCATTCCTAGCAGTACGGGTATTACGGTTAAATTGTTTAAGGAGAGGAATGCAACTGGATATTTCACTAGAGCATTGTTTATAAAAATAACGATAACACCATGATAGGCATGAGACCTTGCGTCGATGTTCAAGAGAAGCAAGAGAACAATCTCCTATCATTTTAAGAGCTCTCTTTTTAATTCTATCCAAAAGACTCAGTAGCACCCATAGCATGATGGTTAGTGCGTTGAACTGTCATGCCAGAGGTCTTGGGTTCGACCCCTGCCTGTGCCATCTGAAGTTTTTTTCACGGGTACTGCCTTTTGCGAGGAATTAACAATTCCTTCAAGAGTAATTCTTGTCATGAAAAGTGCTTTCTCAAATTAGCCGTTCGGATTCGGCCTTAAACTGTAGGTCCCTTCTATCCCTGACAACATTACTCGAACACAGTAATGGTTGAGAGTTGTAAGTCACTAGGCCCTAATTCTCAACGGACTGTTGCGCCACCTGATTTATTTTTTTTTTATTTTAGAAGACTCAATTACGTTATTGGGGCACCAGCCTAAATATGAGAATTATACTCGAGTTTTGGACGGATCAAAGCTTTGTAAATCATAGCTAAATCAGAAGGGTAAAAAACTTCTTGCATCGTCTGAGAAAATCTAAACACTTAGCAGCATTTTTGGCGATATCGAATACGTCAAGAACTGAAAGCTGTTCAGTCTCCTTGATGCAAGTATACCACCCATGGATATTGGAATTGGGACAGGGTTACGCTTTTGAGATAGTAGACAGCATTGAGTTTTTGAAGCATTAAATTCTAGACGAATTTTTAATCCCCATATTGGACAATGCTGTCAAGATCAGAATTTAATGAGGTTATCATATGCTGACGTTGGTAGCCCAGTAGTAGAAGAACAAGAACAAGGATGAGATTCTACAAACGAATATGAAAAGCTGAGGGTACTATCATCAGCGAAACAATTTAGTGGGTTAGAAGTTTCAGACAAAAGATCATTCATAAAAATAAGGAAGAGCGTCGGGTACAAAACGGAGCACTGGCGCACACCAGCGTTTGCTATTTCTAACCCAACAAAGAAGAGATTCATCAATACCACAAGCAGGCATTTTCGATAAGAATGCTTGATGTCAAACTCTATCAAATACCTTTGAAATATCAAATGCAATAATCTTACTTTCTCCAAAACGATTCAAAAATGTGTTCCACTGTTCGGTGAGATAAACCTTGCGATTACCAGAGCTTCTAAGGAACGTTAAAATATACGTTTATATCTAAAAATAAAATGTACAATTAACATAGAATAATATTACTAGACTACGTACGATTCAGATTTTGCGGCCAAAAACGGTGTCCGAATATTAAAGGAGAAACTGGGACAAAAATGAGAAATTGCTGACAGCATTATTGAGAAATTCGACGTACATTTCTAACTTAACAAACTTTGATAACAGACAAATTTAAAACACTAACCAGAATCACGGGTACTTTTAATACTTCATAACTGATGTGCTCAATTTTTCAGGAAATTAGAAGATTTTATACTTCTTAAATTTTTCGTATTTAATAGCACTCATTGTCTTCATCAATTCTGGTGTTTTAAATCACTTCAAAAATGGAAAGTAATTGTTGTTATACAAAATCACGTTTGATCCTTTCTGTCTTAGAAATCAATCGAATATTTGTACTTGCGACATTCTTCACAAACTCCGATCCCGAAATTTTTATTTAACATTATATTAAGATGGTAGAGAAGTAGGAAAAAGTGGGTCTATCTGCCCCTCCGTTTGTCCATTGAGTTCAAACTTGGAAATTAAGGTTTCAAGCAGATAAAAGTTAGCCGTTTTCTATTTTTTTTATTTTCAAGACCAAAAGTGTACTCTAAATAAACCATTGTTTTGTTTTATTAAAATTTCTCTGGAACTAGTTTTTTCTTAAATTTCTTAAACATATTAACAGTTTTTGATGGAGGAATACTGTTTTACAGAATTCTGTACGATACTTTTTAGTCTAAGTGCTGTATGTCTTAGATGCTGTGTTTTAAAATACTGTAAACTTATAAAACTGTATACCACAATGATGTATGTATGTATATTAAGGAAGTTGTTCCTTTAATCGTGAAAAATGTATCTAATTATTCCTTAGTTTTAATTATTTGATAGAAACAAATAAAAAAGCAAGTCACGACTAATAATTTGTTCTACCCTATTTTTCAATCTTTTTGCATTATGATGAAGTTACCTGCTATTGAAGAGAATTGACTTTAATTAAAGTTTCAGAAGCTCAAAAACCATTAATTACAATTTCTAATGAATGGAGATATGTAAACCTTCCAAAGCACACAATTCAGGATCAATATTTTTTTTCTTAAATTTTGTAATCCAAAAAATAGAAAAGAAAACCTGTTATCATTACAAAATTAAGCATCCATTTTCTTTTTTAAATCAGCTGGTGCATATATACAGATTTCTCTTTAATTTTTACAAATCATATTACATCACAAGTAAGTTCTTATTATATATTCATACAATAAAATGCAGGATTAGACTCAATAAACTACCGATTAAATTTTGTATTTAATATTTTCAGTTTTATATATATCGCCCAAACCTTATAATCTACACATATACCTGCTATCTATATAAAGGCTCTTTAAGATGCAAGTTCTGAATAATTCTAATTAATTCCCTGAAAAATATTATACACACATACATAATAGCCATATTGGGAATTTATAATGAGCACATTATTCATTCGTCGCATAAATCAGAATCCGATATTCGGATGACCCCTTTTTCTATTCTCCCCATATCACTTCACCATATTAGACCTATACCTACCTATACTGATGGCGGACCGGCCGGCGGCCGGTAAAGAGAATATATGCATATAATAACAACGAACCAGCTCAAATAGATTTATTTGTATGCTATCCCATCAAAGGTCAACTATACTAAAGTCAAGAGCCCAAAAATAGCCTCTAGATGTTGCACCACCAAACCAGCATAAGCATCGAGAACAAAAACAACAACAACAATAACAAACATATCCTAAAACAAATGCCACTTAAATCTGGGCATATACAAAAACCCTCGGAAGCTATATGAATGGACAATGGCCAGATCGCCCATCTGAAGAAGGACACAGGCACCGATTATATGAGCGAGAAAGACCATGTGGCTGAACAAAGGACATTTTCCATTTGGCTTTTGGCTTTTGATATCCATGCATAATATAACCCACTCACATCTATACCCCAGGAGGGTATATGTAGCTATATGCTTATATCTATGTATCGCTGCATAAGAACACATATGCATGCATTTATGCATGCAGCAATAAATTACCAGCCGATGGTGGTTAAACGTGTAGTGTCCCCAGGACTTTCAGATTATACATTATATAGCTATACGAATATATGTATATTTAAAACGGATTGTACATCATATCACACAATGTGCATGCATTGCATATGGTATATGCAAAGTGCTCCTCCAGCCTGATGGCGTGGTGTATACGAGTATCTTTAGTGTACAATGTAGTACAGCTTATACACTCACTTAAATGGTGCTTTTCATATTGCAGTGATTTACATTTAACACGACATAAATCAGGCTTTTTCCACCGCACCAACAGCAGCAGCACTAGGTACCTACCTAGACAAACTAGCCACAAAAGGTTTAAGCATGAAACTATGGTCTATAGAAGTAAAAGCAGCAGCAGCAGCAGAAACATAGGCTTCTTGGTCGCATAAGTTGCAAGTTACGCTGACTGCTGCAAGAGAGTATGGTCTATAATCTAAAGGCTATAGGTACGATGTAACCATATTGTATGCCAGTGTGCTGGACTGGACACAGCATATGGTCTGCTCTGTGTTGTGTATATAATCTTGTTGGCATACTATCAGAAGTTCATCAGACAAGCCTTCCTTTTCGTTCTCAGCCGTTCTTAAATATACTTTTTAAACCACAAAATGTGGTGCAAACCAAACGATGTTTGCACTTGAATATAATATGCACTTATGCATAGGAATTACCCAGCACTTGGTGAACCGATTTTTATATTAAATCAATAAAAGACTAAAAAATGTATGTTTAATAATTAAAAAATCTCAAGTGTTTAGTGAGTAAGTCGTGAATATGTATAAGGAAGTTAGGATATATTCAAAAATATTCAAGCCTAGAACAAATGCATTTAATTTTCGTTTAGTTCTAATTTAATGGAAAATTGTGAAAGGGCTCAACATTTTAAAGTATTGAGAGTTTTAAATTTAATTCTTAAATTTTCAGAGTCTTAAATAAATTCTTAGCTATCTTAAAATTCAAGTATATACAACAAAGAGTGACATATTTGTGGCATATGTACGATATTATGTACGGTTCTTGGGTTATTCCGATCAAAAATGTCAAATTTTCAGGACTCCCGGTCAAAAATTACTCTGAATTTTATAGTTTGATTTTAAAGCCGCTGTGCTGTGACCCCACAAGAAAAAATACAACATAATCTCTCGTGCACAGACGAACTGTGTGTTGAAACCATCACGTATTGCTGGTGTCCATATCATTCGATGTAGGCCATTTTTAGTTAGAAGTCATCGACTTATAGCTCTCGCCCTTGACTAAAGACGTTTTTAAAAAAATAATATGAAACAACGACGCCACCGCCACTAGGTTGCAATACATCCATATAAAATAATTGCATTTTCAGTTTGCATAGAAGAATCTTGAGTATCATGTTTATTGGTATGTTCTGAAATTTGACAATTTTGTTAGTTGAAGTTAACGAATAGGTACACTCATATTGAATTCAACTTTAACGTTGAAGTTTATTATTATTTGATAACAATTACAGTCAGCTTCCAACTGCACTATAGAGCTCGTTCGCTAAGTGGTCAATAACTTATCCAAGTCCAAGTTATTAAAGGCGACGTGACGTTAAATTGACTGTCCCGCATCATCCTGGACGCATTTGCGGAAAGGTGGGATGTTTTTTTCCTGACCTAAGGTTTCGTCGACAAGATGTTTTTCAACGCTGGCAAAACCACTATGTAGCTTTTCCATCTGTCCTACTCTACAGGTCTCTTTCCTATCGGATGGATTTTCCAGCATGACCCCAGGAAATGTGATTCCTCATCTAACTTGCTAGTTGCTACCTCAATTACACTTATGTCCCGATTTTTTGAGATAATGGTAATGTTTATTAGTTTTCAGCTTGTGAAATATCTTTAAGACTGAAATATCGAAGTCTTCTTGATGGCCAGCAACATTACTTTCGTAGAAATAGGTGCACCGGGTTGATCTCACTAAATAGTGGTATAAATCTTTACATCGTTATTGAGAAAGTAAGATTCTGGTACTTAACATTTTAGAGGAAATTAAATGCGTTCGTCATCAAGCTCTCTTATCAAAAATGCTAACATATGGTATTGATGCATCTCTTGTTCGTTGTGTTAGAAATTACTTTTTGGATCATTTATGCATTTAGCTGAGTTATCACGCTGGCGTGCAATGTGCAAAAGGGCTCCGTCTTGTCTTCCTTGTTTTCATAGATAATCTTTTGTCTGATTACACTCAGTTGTTCATATTTGTTTTTAAATTCACATCTTTTTAATTCGAAAATGGACTTCCAACGTCTTATTTTATTATAAGCTCATTGAATTCTGATCAATAGCCGTGTAGAATCAAATACTTCGATAGCTCAGTAGGCCAAATGCATAAAACCAAAGTACTAATTACTAGCAGAAAGTAAAAGTAAATAATCGTACTAGTAGTAAAAGGCAAGATTTACAGTATTTACTTCATTTTGGTATGCATACAAAAAGTGTATGCTGGTAACTGTATATCAGTAGTAAATACTGGATTTATCCAAGTAAGTATTACAAATTCATCCAAAATGCCAGTTTATACTATATTAAAACCACTGTGTAATCCCATCTCTCGTCTGCCAGTAAAATGGTTGAATAATTGGTTCAAGAAAACTATTTTCTAAATCCTTAACTCATGGACTGAACCCGGCTATTCACAAACAACACTTGTAAAACATTCCCTTGCATTACAGGTATCTTGAATGTTGATAAATGCATATCCCTTGCGATTGATTTATTCCTCAGAATGAAGATTCGTTTTCTTTATTTCTACATGGGTGCAATCCAAGGCTCATTATGCATGATGGAAAACTGTATTTCAAAAGCCAATCTTGTTTAGCTGCTAAAAGTTCTTCATAATTCGAATTGAACCTTATCTAGAGGAAAGATTATTGGACTGAGTTTTTCTACATAGTGCACAGTTCTACACACATTATTCTGATGAAATTCTGTGTCTTCGCCAACACCAACATGAAATCCTGAATCTCCAACATACCTCATAAATATTCGCATATTTTTTTCAGGGGAAGTTGCTCCTCCTCTTTTCTCGGTTTAAGTACCATTTTATAAATATTGGTTGTAATAATTTGTAAATTAAATTTCTTACCGATAAAATACTTGTTTAAACACTCAACATTTTCTTTTTTCAAAACGGTAATGCATTTTGAAATTGTTACTTGCGGGCAGTCTTCACTCCTTGTAAACTTTTTTTAAATTAATAGGTAAAAATGCTGCCATTTAAAATAAATAAAATGGACCGATTGCTTTGAAATTAGACTCACGAATGCGAATATGTTGCTTTTCAATACACAAATGTATTTACTATAAAATAATATCAAGATTGGTTTTTATTTACTTGAACAATTTGCAGTAAATACTACAAAGAAAAAAATTGTACGCATACCATTTTAAGTATTTAGTAGAAAAATTCATCCGAAGCTAGAAAATACTGTTTCTTCTTCTAGTGTTCTAGTATTTACTTTGTTTTTATGCATATGACAACTGTACTACGAAAATTTTCAAGTACAAGTATTTACTTTCGGTTTTGCATATAGACCAATGTTGTTTCATGGGTCGTATACTGTGCATAAAGGAGACTAAACAGCTGTTACGCATTAAGTTAGGTCCATTAGGAAAGACGTTTAGGTTTTCTCCGATGACGACAATTGAAGAATTTGTGTTACCTTTCTGATCTGTATAATATAATTTGTAAGGCCTTTTTGGTCCGAAACTCGAGTACAATTCTCATGTGTTCTAACCCAATAGTCCACTTGTGTAGGTTCTCTTGACAGAATTCAAAATGGAACTTAAAAAAATTATAGCCAACCGTTGCCTAACTGATTTATTTTAAGCTCTTGAACTCTGCTGGATTATTTCATACGTGGTCATTATTAAATCACTATTTTCATAATGTTAATAATGCCCTAGTGAAATATAGCCAGTTGCCTTTTTTCTCAAAAAGAATTCAACCGATATACCCGTACTTCTAGGAATGCTTAATTAAAGTATAGAGATTCTTTTTTTGCCGCACTATACGAATGTTAAAAAATAATATTTTCACCATGATTTTTTGACATTCAAAGAAAATACTTAAATGAAAACCAATTTGATACAAATATTGTTTTAACAATATTACCACTATCAATTGCTGAAACTTAATTAATCGCAATTTTCATAACTTGACTTCCAATTTTTAATTCTCAAAAAGAAGTATCGTCTAAACGGCTGGCACCTGCATACATTTCTTTAAAGGCTTACATTTCCGGCCATTTCCGGTAGTGCTACGTGTGTCAGTCATTATTCAGTTCATACTCATAAAATCATTTCGCGGAATTTCCAAGACTTCAATCATGTATGAAGCGTACATACCTTTATAATGAAAACAGTTCGCATGGAAGCATATATATTGACTTCCAATTTCGTGCGCTCTTCGCTGCCACTTTACTGATTTATTAACGAATATTTTTCCGAATACCAATTTAATTTCGTCGTACCATTAATAATTTATTGGATAAGCGCGTGCAATGAGATCGAAATTGATCCCATAAGCCAATGCCAACAAAGCTTAAAAAGAGTTTATATAATGTTCAGAGCTCAAACAAAAACCAAAAAACTGAGAAAACAAAACTCAATGGCCTTCGAATATAAACGGACTGAACGCATGGTACCTATAGCATAAAAATCAATTTAAGCCAACGATTTTTTATTTCTACGCTCGCATGGACCTACGTACAATTTTACCCCACAAACGGAGCGTAGAGGTATATTCATGCAGAGTTCATAAATTGTTCAATGGAATATTATGGAAGAGGATTAATTTGGTTTTTCGCAGCAAGTACATCCAATTTTAAATCTCCATGCAAAATATCTATAGGTTGTACCTATAGAATTATGCATCTTTTTTTCCACCTATAGGACAAAAATCCTGGTGGAAAGGAAAGAAAAACAAAAAATATAAATAAATAAAAACGTTTTCCATAGTAAATTGTATTTAACGTTTAAGCATGCAATTTGCATAATAATTTCGATGTCGGGTAAATAATGAATTTCATTTTTTATTCAACCAATAAATCAAGACATGATCTGAATAATCCATAAGTGGGAAGTGATGTATATAAGCACAAATATACAGGGTGTCCCGTAAGTAATGGATAACCCTGAAATGCCGCATAGTAGACTTTATGACCGTCCTGAAAACTGATAAAAAAAAGTTCTATCCCAACCACAAGAAAAGTTATATGCATTTTTTTGTTCAGTGCACTATTTTTTTTCTTACTTTACATTTTTGAATACCACGACTACAAGTGAATGAGTCCCATAATTTTTTTTTGCAGGAATATTTTACATTAATTTTGCCAACACATAAGTAGAAGAAAATTATTATAACTGTTGGACTTCTTAGAGACAAAAATTATTTAACATTGAATTTCAATGCAAAATGTGAAAACAAATAATTTTTGAAAAAGTTAAATCATAGCTGGTATAAAAAAAATGCATGAATACCTGAGTGGCCAACTATTTTAAAAATATGCGCGTTAAATGCAGATTTCAAAATGGTATTACTAATTATTATATCTAGAGTCAATAGCAAGTTATTGGTAAAAATCTGCAATACTAGAGTAAATTTAGAAAAAACAAAAATTTTCAAAATTAGCACAGTAAACGTGAAAATAATACCAAGCGTTGAACATAGCAGATTTTTGATTTGTTGGCTGTTTCAACGATGTTGTCCTAATGATAAATCTAAGCTTTCAACTTCTAGGGCCGAATGCATTATTGATAAAAATGTCAAAAAAGTGCAAAAAACGGTTACATTTTCGAACTTGTTTTGAATTTTACTTTTTCTATTGGGCTTTAACAAACCCATCAAATATTTTGTTGGTTGTTATTAGTTTATTTGTTATTTTATCTAAACAAAAAGTTTTTGAGCCAGGTTTTAATCACATGATCACTTAGTTAGAAGACAAAAACAAAAATAGATAATTTTTAAATTTTTTTTTATTTAATGCAAATGCTCAGAAATTTGTAATGCAGCTGCCTCCACACGATTTCTTAGCTCCTCTAAAGACCTGATCGGCTTGCTGTATACGATTTCCTTAATGCATCACCAATAAAAAAAAATCAAGTGGACTTAGGCCTGGTGAACGGGGTCGCCATAAAATTGGTTCCAGACGTCCTATCCATCTGCCTGGATATCTGGCATTTAAATATGCCCGCACAGGCACAGCATAGTGTGCTGGACAACCATCATTTTGAAGCCAATAGGATTCCTTTAGTTCTTGAGGTACTCCTTCCAGCAAGGTTGGGAGATCATTTTGGAGGAACTCCAAATAACCTTGGCCAGTTAAAATCCCCGGTAACTCAAAGGGTCCAATTATTTAACCATTGAGAATCCCAGTCCAATAGTTTATTTTGAATTGGTACTGGGACCTGTCTTCCCTCATGATGTTTGGGTTTTGTAGTGCCCAGAAGTGGACATTATGGAGATTAGTGTAGCCATCTCTTTTAAATGTCGAGTCATCGCTCCAAAGAATTTTGTCAAAAAACTGCGGATCTTCTTCAATTTTCATTATCATTATCTTGCGGCTGGAGAGTTTGCACCCGTGTTAGGTGAAAGGGATGATTTATGTTTACTTAGCACATTATGCGCAATCGTCTTTCCGATCCCAGTGCGTCGTGCTATTGCTCGGATTGATACTGTAGGATCTCGGTCAAATTCCGCAAGCACTAAGTCTTCGGTATCTCTAATAGCAACCAACAAAATATTTGATGGGTTTGTTAAAGCCCAATAGAAAAAGTAAAATTCAAAACAAGTTCGAAAATGTAACCGTTTTTTGCACTTTTTTGACATTTTTATCAATGATGCATTCGGCCCTAGAAGTTGAAAGCTTAGATTTATCATTAGGACAACATCGTTGAAACAGCCAATAAATCAAAAATCTGCTATGTTCAACGCTTGGTATTATTTTCACGTTTACTGTGCTAATTTTGAAAATTTTTGTTTTTTCTAAATTTACTCTAGTATTGCAGATTTTTACCAATAACTTGCTATTGACTCTAGATATAATAATTAGTAATACCATTTTGAAATCTGCATTTAACGCGCATATTTTTAAAATAGTTGGCCACTCAGGTATTCATGCATTTTTTTTATACCAGCTATGATTTAACTTTTTCAAAAATTATTTGTTTTCACATTTTGCATTGAAATTCAATGTTAAATAATTTTTGTCTCTAAGAAGTCCAACAGTTATAATAATTTTCTTCTACTTATGTGTTGGCAAAATTAATGTAAAATATTCCTGCAAAAAAAAAATTATGGGACTCATTCACTTGTAGTCGTGGTATTCAAAAATGTAAAGTAAGAAAAAAAATAGTGCACTGAACAAAAAAATGCATATAACTTTTCTTGTGGTTGGGATAGAACTTTTTTTTATCAGTTTTCAGGACGGTCATAAAGTCTACTATGCGGCATTTCAGGGTTATCCATTACTTACGGGACACCCTGTATAGGTATCGTATAGGTATATATAGTTTAAAGTATTTGTTTATCTATATTTATTAATCGTTTTCATATTCGTACTGTGGGAAGTTTTATTTTGTTTCGTTCTTATTTTTAAAAGTTTAATAAATAACATTACCAACAGTTTACCATAAATGCATATATAGTGAGCGTGGTTTATAGAGTGATACAATTAATCAAAAAAGTTTTATTGGCAATAACTTTAAAACAACTATCGAAACCAGCATAATTTTGTATTCAAATTAGTTTATTTAAGAACTGAAAATGGGCTTTATAGATGGCCTGCGGGTGTCTTAAATATATGGCGCTTAAAAGCTAGTGGGTAGAACATGAGGAATTTTATTTCTTTATTCTACGAGCAGGTGCATTTCGATCCGTAACATAAAAGTTGTAATTGTTATGCAAATCTTATATTTTAAAAGTATAACTATTTTATAGCAGTAAGTTTTATTATAGTCAATAGGTTTTTCGATGTATTACTCTGTTTATTGTTATCTCTACCTTTAAGCAAAAGTAAAGCAAAAATTTTCCTGATTCATAATCTGTCATTTGAAAGAACAAAACTTTTATTTTGACTATTTCTAATAAATTATAAAACTACATAGTTTAATACAATTTCTTTATTTTAAAACCTGAGTAACCTATTTGAATTGGACAATAAAACACAACTGAAAAAAACAAACTCAGTATTTTATTAAAGCAGCTAAACCAAACTATTTTGGCTTGAGACTCCACCCATTGGATTTAGGTTTTAAAAGGAATTCAAAATGACCCATGGTGATACCACAAGAATCTTAAGGCTGGTACTGTACTATTTTTGGCGAGTTTATCTGCCTTACAATTTCCTGGAATGTCTCCATGGCCCGGTATTCAGCAAAGGTGAATATTAACCACAGGGCAAGACTTATTTTAACGCCAAAAGTTCCGTCTGGAACACGCTACAATGATTGGGAAGGCGGAATGAGAGACTTAATTTCAGTCGTTCAGAGTATACATCTCCAAGAACCCCTTCATTTGTTTTTGATCCTTCGGTACAAAAGTGGACTGACTCGAAAGTGGACTGACTGGAAGGTATAGAAATCTGGAAGTTTCTGTCGAATTGCTTTGTGATATGGAATTGATTCTAAATACTAAAGAATTCCGAAGTGTCCAATGTTGTTGTGAATAGCAGAGCTTGCAGATATTTGTTTGCTATAAGTATATCAAAAGAGGTGTTAGGTAGTGTAGGGTGTTCAGTGCCGAAGAAGAGGTCGTTCGAAGCGATCCGCGTATACATAGGCAAGCTAAACGTTGGACTTTATTTTATTTGTCGCGGTTTATAGTTTTTGCTAAAGAAATCCACCATACTGCCACACCTCGTTCTGATTACCGTGTGTATAACGGAAGCCTTATTCGGGGTTGTAAGCCGAGGTAGAAAAGTGAGCTACAGTAGCTTTTTTGACTCTTTTTGATTTTCCCTGCCCTGTCATACCCAAAAATACTGCAACCGAGAGTTTGCTTGTGTAAAGTGCGAAGGAAAACATGCAACTAAAAATTGTCCTATGAGCAAAGATCAGAAAGCAAAATGTGTGAACTGCCAGGGTAATCACCCGGTAAGCTATAGAGGCTGCCCAGTTGCCAAAAAATTCCAAGAGTTCAGAAGCAAAAATACATCTGCTAGAAACAAACCCAGAAACACAGTAAATACCGAAGGAACCGCCTAAAAAGGCTGTTCAAAGTAAAGGCGATGAAAATAAAGCCTATTCTCAGATTGTTAAAAATGTGCGGAAGAATGAAGAGACTTCCATACAAAAAAATACTACAACTTATTCTTCAAAGAATTGATAAACAGGATTTGAATATCAAACAGCTAAGCGAAAAAGTCGCTAAAAAACAATGATGGACAGAACACTTAAAATCGCTACATGGAATGCAAACGGTCTTATACAACATTCATCCGAATTAAAAATTTGTTTAGATCTAGAACACATCGATATTTGCCTGGTATCCGAAACTCATTTCTCCAATGGGCAAAATCTAGATAATGTAATATAAAACTATTCATGTTACCACGCTCCACATCTAGCTGACAAGGCAAGAGCTTAAAACATTATGAAGTAACCAAGTTTACTAGTGAAAATATGCAAGTAACAACTATTAGTATTGGTATGAAAAAGAAAGAGTTTAAGATAGCAGCTACATATATACTGCCCACCAAGGCGCTCCCCGACAGAAGATGACTATACAGATCTATTTAATCTTCTTGGGCATAACTTTCGTGTTGATGGAGACTTCAATGCGAAACACACCCATTGGGGTTCAAGACTTATATCAACAAAAGGCAAAAGACTTTTCCAAGCAGGCCGTAAATACAATTGCGAATTCTATTCCTCCAGGTCGCCAACTTACTGGCCTTCCGATACTAACAAAATACCAGACCTTATTGACTTTTTTGTAGCTAAAGGAATCAAACGAAATCTCATTCGTGTCGAAGGTAATTATGATCTGTCATCAGATCATACTCCAGTGATTCTATCACTAAGTGAATCGGAAGTACTAGAAAAAAGTAATCCAAAGCTGTAAATAAGAAAACAAACTGGAGTAATTTTAGAGAAAGGCTTTTAAATTTTACAAATTTAAGATCTCCCATGGATACAATCGAGCAAATTGACCATGAAGTGGAACAATTTATTGCTGATGTGCAACAGGCCGCTGAAGAAAGTACTCCAACACTTTCTAATAGAAGACAAAATGAAATAAAATATCCTTTAGAGATAAGAGAGTTGATAATAGAGAAAAGAAGAGCTCGAAGAAAATGGCAAAATACTAGATTTCCAGATGATAAAACAACGTTTAACCGTATAAGTAACAATCTTAAAAAACAAATTTACAAATTCAAAAATGATTCACTCAGTACATTTCTAAGGAATTTAACGACTGATGCTTCAACCGATTTTTCGCTATAGAAAGCAGCCAAGCGCCTGAAAAGACTGCAGTTACAAAACTCGCCCTTGAAATCTCAAGATGGGAAATGGATCGGTAACCCGAAAGAAAAAGCTAACCTTTTCGCTGAACATCTTGCAAATGTTTTTAAGCCATACTCATAAAACACGGCTGAAAATAGCTTACAGTTTGTTGAAAAGATAGATGAAAGTGAAATACCAATTGTAAGACTTAAAGAAATAAAAAGTATGTGTTTACATCAACTATCAAATAAAAAATCACCAGGTTACGATCTAATTATTGCTCAGGTTATGAAAGAAATGCCATTGAAAGCCTTCATAAAACTCCAATATATAATAAATGCATGCCTTAAGCACCGGTATGTCCCGCACCATTGGAAAATTGCTTAAGTAACTCTCATACCAAAGCAAGGTAAACCACCTACAGAAGTGACATCTTACAGACCAATATCGCTTATACCAATTATGGCAAAAGTTTTTGAAAAACTGCTTCTGAAGAGACTTAGCAAAATCATAGAAGAAAGAAGGTTAATCCCAAACCATCAGTTTGGCTTTAGAAATAAACATTCCACGATAGACCATAAGTTCATAGAATATCGGATGCAATAGAAAAAGCATTAGAAGAAAAACAGTATGTTCAGCTATTTTCTTAGATGTTGCTCAAGCTTTTGACAAGGTTTGACATGAGGGACTTGAGTACAAACTGCAAAGGGATCTTTCCAGGCAGTACTTTGAAATATTAAAATCGTACATCTCAGACCGATTGTTTAGAGTAAGGTACGATCAAGAATACTTGGAATTGAAGAAAATAGAAGCCGATGTACCACAAGGAAGTGTCCTAGGTCCTACCCTGTATTTACTATACACAAGGGATATTCCAGTTGGTAATCACACCATAATGGCTACTTTTGCAGATGATACCGCAATTTTGGTACCCGACAAATGTGTCTCTAAGGCAGCAGTAAAACTACAAAATGCCGTCGACACAGTGAGAGCTTGGACCGAAAAATGGCGTATCAAACTCAATGAAACAAAATCTTCACATATGAACTTTACAAATAAAAAGATAAACAATATTCCAATATTCATTAATAATCAAGCTGTACCTTCGCCAATATGGCCAAATACCTTGGTATGACTTTGGATGCAAAGCTAAAGTGGAAAAAGCACATCAAAAAGAAAAGGGAAGAACTAAACTTGAAATATTAAAAATTGTACTGGTTACTTGGTAACAACTCTGATTTATCAATCCAAAACAAAATAATGCTGTATATTCAAGTACTAAAGCCTGTTTGGACCTATGGAATCCAATTATGGGGCTGTACAAAGAAAACAAATACCGAAATCATCCAAAAATTCCAAAACAAAGTCCTTCGTGGAATAGTTAATGCACCTTGGTACATAAGAAATACCGATCTACATCGTGACTTACAAATAGAAATGGTTACAGAAGTTGTTAAAAAATACGCTGTATCGCACAACCAGAGACTGCAAAGTCATACCAATTCTAAAATGGAGTCCGTCTTGAATATAAGAAACCATGTTCGAAGATTAAGAAGAACCAAGCCTCATGAGCTTATGGTCTAAAAAAACATGGGAAAGTATTAAAAGTTTAAACTTCCCCCAAAGTGATTGTACAAAGTTAAGAAAGAAAAATCTGAAGTCGATCCCTCAAGATTGGCCCTGATGAAGAGGTGGTTTTAGTGGTTAAGAGTCCCACACTACTTGGTATCGAATACTGCCAAGTGTCTTTTGAAGATTTCCTCCTGTCAAAAATAAAATAAAATTCTTTCCATGCCGAGGGAATATAGACCAGATATAAAAAGCTGATAAAAATTACCTAATGGATTGGTTCAATTATGTTTGACAATTTTTGTGGTTCGGCAGGTACTATGCCATCTGGTCGTGCAGATTTAAATGAATTGAAACTGTAACTTGCTTGTAACTTGTGATCAGACCTTGTGGATATGTCACATTGAATACCTTGAACGAATTTGATTGTTACAAGTTGCGGTTAGAGAGCTAGAAAGAAATTGAATATCCAGCAGTAAGCTCAGCGATTCTTCACTTATTACAGTCCAGGAGCCATCTGCATTCTTCTGACAGCTTGGCATTGCTGGATTAGTTGAAAGAATTTTCCGTATCCTGAAAGCCTCAGAAGTTTCTTCTATCGGGCCATAGAAGGACCGCCAAAAAGATCGCTTAGATTTCCTTAGTGCCTTCTTATAACTTCTTAGGGATTCTTTATAAGAATCGCAGTTAGAAGCTATTCCTGTAGCTTTTCGGTTAAAAAGTTTCTTGAAAATAACTACGCTGTTCAAAAAACAAAATTAAAGATCATGAATTTTTCCCTTTTTATAGGAAGTTTTTTTATCGAATTAAAAATTTTGATTTTTCTCGAAGTTTCAAAGTTTTTTAAAACTAAATCGAATGTTTTTAGAGAGATATCTGTATATGTTATTAAGAACTAACGCTAATATGTTCTTCATACGCCCGGACATTCAGGATACCTTTTTCCGTCGGCCATATTTCACTTCACACTGGTGAAGAAATTTACTTCAAATACATCAAAAGATGTAAAAATATTTTTTTTTAAATGAGTAAGTGGTTCTTACAAAAGCAATTTCAAAAAATAATAAAAATTTGGTTGACCACAAATTTTTTTCGAACCAATAAAGCTATTTCATTCGGTGAAGAAAAACAGATACTGAAATTAATCTTATATAATTATATGCAAATAATTTGTGTTAACTTTCTGTTATTTTTTAGAAAAATCTAAATAACAAAGTTTTGTTTGCAAAAAATGGAAACCTACAGAACCAACCAAAGACTGACAAAAAATAAATTTCGGCTAAAGTATCTTGAGAAAAAACACAGATAGTGAACTCAAAAATGTTTATGTTGCATAAAATGTTGTAAGTAAAAGTTGCAGAAATATCAACAGACGTGCACGAATAGGAAATAACCATTGTGGGCGGCTGTTTTTTAAATTAATAAGTCAGAAGACTGTTTGTTAAAATCCATTCTTGTGACCTCTAAAAATGTTTTACTGTCGCATCTTATATCATAGTCCGAAGAGCAAAATGTTTTCTCCAATAATGTCTGGTGTATCTCTTTTGTTTGTGACCATCAACTTTAATGTCCATATAGCTCATTTTTTAATGTCCTTGCACTCATTTCTTTTCATTTTATATCACCTGTAAAAAAACAATTCGTAATGTGCACAGACGACGACGACGACACACTAAGTTCTGCCTCGACAATAATTATGAATATGAATTTATGAACTTAATGTTCCCGACAACAGCCAGTTGTCATAATTATTGTCAGTCTGATGAAATTTTAAATGGATTCTTCTTTATTGCAAGAAAAAAAGCCAATGTCCTTGGTCTTATACGATTATATAAAATATCGCCCTGATGCACATTATTTTGCACGCACACAAATTTTGTTTCAATTTTTTACGCAAACCAATTGTCTGGAATATTTTCTTTTACTTATTACTTATTGCGTGTTTTTTCACCTGTACTAAGTGAAATTCCAATTTAAAAAAAGAATTATGACAAATGCATCATAAAAACATATTTGGCCTTCATAAATCTTAAAAATTATGGTCGACGTCATTAACACAAAATTCTCTTTTTTAATATCTTTTTTTTTTTCTTTCTTCAGAAAATATGCGGATGGGGGAAATTAGCCCAAGGACATTGTGCGTTTTGTGTTTAGCAAGTGATTCAAAGGGGTTTTCGACTTTTCGCAAGTTAGGAAGGTAAGAGTATAGAATGTGAATTTTTTTCTTTACAGAATGTCCTTCCTTCGTGTACCTAGTATATCTAGTTATAGAGGCATAGCGAATTTTGTTGGCTTCGTGTTTACATGTTCGAGTGACCTTCAATCTAGTCCTTTATAGCCTAGTAGTCATAAAATTATGAAATTCATAATTTTCAACCGTAAAGGAGTGTATAAAGGTAGAGATATAGGCTGTGCGTTGTTTTTTGTTGGTTCTTTTTTGTGTGGTTGGTCTTTCCTTCGGAGGATTTAATTGTTCGAGTCTTTGGTGAGATGGCTTTGGTGATAGTAAATATGGGAGAACCGAAAGCCGTGTTTGGATATATTTTTGTGTTTAGTTCTTTTTTAAGTGATTTTTTATGACACCGCTTTGCTAAACCTAAAATTAGGGGTTTTTCGAAATCCGTTATGCAATTTGCCTCTTGTGGTGCTAAACGTGAGATATATATAAGAGCAAGATGTGATGGTTTCTGAGGATGGTCTTATGATGATGGTCTGCAGATATATTCGAATCTTGTATATGAATGCGTTTGGATTCCATGGAAGCTATAGAAGATTTATGATGACCCTTTTGCTGGTTTGTTGTATATATTTTTTTATGAGATTCAAGTAGTTTTATGGCCTTAACCGTGAAGTTTTGTATTAAGATTTTGTTTTATATTTTTTGTTGTGATTTTATTTTTGTTTTTGGAAAATGCATATGGCAAAGGTTTTTTGTAAAAATGTTGTTTTGTTTTGTTTTGAAAACACTCAGTTTGAATTTTACGCCGGTCTAACTAAGACGTTTTTGAAATGCGTTTAGAGTTAAGCGGAAGAGTTAAATTCGTTGCGTGTTATTATGAACGGGTTAAAATAGCGCGAATTTGTTTAAAAGTGAAGAAGTGATGTGAAATTGTTATAATTTCAATAAAGTTGTATGTACATGTGTGCATTGTGCATATATAAAATATATCTTTAAATGAGTGCAGTGTATATATTTTTCTTGTATCCTATTTTATTGCAGTTTATTTAATTATATTAAGAAATTAAATACAAATTTCTAAAAATATTGCTAAAAGTTTTAAGGAAATCATTTATGTTTTGTTTCATCTAAAATTAAAATGATTGAAAAAGGTAAGAATGTCATTTCATGCTAATGTAGCTTTTTTCTAAATGTTTTAATAAATTTATATTTTTTTTGAAGACCGATAATTATATGTTTTTAGATTGTTTACTTTTTAGTTTTATATATCATTCCATTTGTTTTCATCAATCAGAGTTATACACATTGTATTAAGTAAAAACACTTAAGAAAGTATGGGTGTTAAAAATATTGTGATTTATGTCACACGAAGCTTATTTTACGACGGTATGTTTTAGTTAAAAATGTATTTGTTAACAATACAAATGGTGTGCTGATAATATTTAAGGAAAATGTAACTGTAAGCATAATTTCTATTCCAATTTTACTTAAAAAAAATCTATATGTACAATTTACAGTTAATTATTACACTAATATCTTTTAATTACAAGAATATGACAAATCTTGAATCGAAGCAAGGTAGCATTATGACTCGTTAATGAAAAGTCTTTTCAACAATCATTCCCAAGCCCCAAATGCAACAAGTCTTCTTATCATCGGAACCTTTAGTTGAAAATGTTCGTGGCTAATGAAGATAATTTTTCAATAAAATTCATGATCATTTTGATGGATTTAAAGAACCAATCAGCAAAGATACTATTTAATTGTTGTTAACCAAAAATCAAATACCAACTAGGAATCGACAAACATCGATTTTCGTCAACACTACATGCTACAGCAGCAAAATACTCAGTTGTTCTTGAGCGAGTAACATTGTTTTAATTTTTCAAATCACCTTACTTGTGACAACTTAATTTTGTCCCAACCGTATGACTATTGCTGACCAAAAAGGTTCTTCATGGCGAATGCAAAATGTATTATTAAAGTGTGGTTACATTTGTTTTTAATGGCATAGGTTTTATTTATAAAATGTTTAAAAATGACAGCTTTAAAAATAATAGTTCTTATTCAAAAAACTTGTTCATAAGAAAATACTGCATTCTAAAGGTGAAGAAAGCAATAAATGAAATGATATCAGCTTTTAAAACAAAATTAAGATATTTTAGACACCGGAGCAAAATACCAACTTTTCTGACACTTATTTGGTAAAGTATCACTTCATACAGTATTCACTTGCATATGTCATACTATGTTATTTCTATATAAAAAACATCCCATAGCAAGTAATTGTAATCTGTCGGATTTGTCTAATTGAAAATTTTGACATTTTAAGGTCCCTAGAGTTTAAATAAATGATTTTTAGAGCCATGTCTGTGCGTGTGAACATACGTTTGTACGTCCGTACGTTCGGGAAGATTCTTTCGTCATCCATATCTCAAGAACCGCAGTCGAGATATCTACTTCAAATATATTTTGTTATACAGATAAAAAATGCAGAAAGATGCAGAAATAACTCAAACAAATTGAGTGGGTGGTAGGAATTTAAATAAATGGTGAAAATTTTGATGAACACAAAATATCTCACCAACTTGAATTAAATTTTATATTATATGTATATTGTGACGTGATACCCATCTAATAAAATTTTGACAAAAATTCCACTAATGGTTTTTTTATTAACTAAATAGCTATCACCTCAAATCTTCTACGAACAAAAATGATTTTATCATTTTATCTCCAAAATAATTGTGATCAATGAATAATAACGTTTTTGACAGCTGGTAAAATTTTGAGCAACATCGAATTGACAGTTTTCTTTACAAAATATAAAAACCTATAAACAAAAAACATTACTAAAAGTTGGTAAAAATTGAGTTTCGTCTCAAATGTCTTTTTAAAAATTAATGATATTGGCTTTAAACTAATTTCATCTTATAGAAAATATTGTATTCGACATTCAGTAAATTTTGTATACAAATCCAACAATCAGTTTTTTTTTTATAAAAATTTAAATCTACAAAAATTAGTACGCAGAATTGTTTAAAATTGATATTCGATTCTTGATAACTCGTGAATTAAGAAATAAAAACTTTCAAAAAATGCTACTAAAATTATTAAAAATTGGTTTTCGACTAAAAATCTCGTTAAAAAAAATAGATTTTGAAATCAAACTATTTCATCATATGCAAAATATTGGTGGTAATTTTTACTAAATTTTTAAGAAAAATTAAACTGACAACTTTTTTAAACTCCCAGCTGACTGTAGTGTCTTTCAGGCCGAGATCTTTGCCATTGGAAAAGCAGCTGAATTGGCACATCACGAAAAGCTTAGCTCTTCGGAGATTACTTTTTTCGTGGACAGCCAGGCTGCTATCAAAGCCTTAGCCAGTGAGACCATAAGATCAAAAGCAGTTTTAAACTGTAGGAAAGAATTAAACAAAATCTGCCACACTAACCAGGTAAAGCTCTGCTGGGTTCCCGGACATAGCAATATAGAAGGGAATGATATAGTAGATGAACTAGCCAGGAAAGGGTCAGAAGCAGACACAAGTAGTAGCGACCATTCAGTCAGGGGACCACTCGTCCCGATTGGGGTACTCAAGAGGAAGATAGACCTTAGACAGACTGAAAGAGTTAATCAACAACTCCTGGAAATCCAGGGACGATTGCGCAATCTCTAAAGTTTATGGCCTAACACAAATGAAAAGGAAACTGGGTATCTTCTATCGCTGAGTAAAAAGAACATTAAAATCTTGATAGGTGTACTAACAGGCCATTGGCGCAATGGCTAACAGGATAGGGGTATTTGCACCCGATTTTTGTAGGAGCTGTCAAGATGAGGAGGAAATAGAAACCATTAAACACCTGCTCTGCGACTGTCCGAACCTCCAAACCAGCCGACTCCTTCACTTCGGAAACAGGTTTGTTGGAGAATTGGATGATCTAACACAGGTCTCAATGGCAAACATGAGGAAATTCATAGATAACACAGGCTGGTTCGTTAACGAGCCAGTCTACGTTAATCGGTAAAATTGAGAAGCATCAATGCTAACTTTTACTTTTTTACAGGGGATCACAATGGACCAGTAGGCCCCCGTGTACGCAACAGCCTCATGCTGTGCACACCCCTTATAACCTAACCTAACCTAACCTAACAAAACACGAAACCCTACAAAATCAAAAAAAGAATGATAAGAAAAGAAAAAAGCCGATATTTCTGCAAATTCTCAAGATAAGATATCCGGAACGTACGCGCGCCGCCGTACGAAATGGTACGAAAGTGCGTACACACCGATATATCTCAAAAAATATTTTATTCATGTTCTAGGGTCCTTGAAACATCGAGAAATGTCAAAATTTTAAATTCGACAAATCGGACCGATATGGCAATAACTTAATATGGAAAGTTAAACACAATAGCGTTCAATTCTTTCGGATGACAGTGAACTTTACCTCCTCTCACAATCCTTTAAATTTGTTGATTCGTTCTCAATTTGGGGTACTTTTCAGGAACCAACCAAAATGATTGTTTTTCAAACTTTTGTTATCTTATTTCTTGAATCCTTTATAAATGAAGGTATTAGAGTGACCAAAATAATCCCTGTAAATAATTTACAAATTTTAAAACGTCTCCTTTATGCAATTATGACATGAATAGTAAGATTAACGCTCTTTTATACTATGTATGAAAGATATCTTAAATCAACTTTTGAACAAAAAAAAACTATAATTTATCCTACAATCTTAAAACAAGTCCTATAAGTTTCAAGAAAATTGTTTTAGCAGTTTAATTTTTAAGTTAAAGACCAAAATAATAGTCTACATTGCAAAACATATGTTTTCCATGTTCTTTGTAATTGTAAGTTAAGCCATTCCGCTTGAAAATTTCAAGAAATTTTCATTGACTTATTTAGGCATTAAAAATCAGTTTCACCATTATTAATAAATTAATTAAATACTTTTTAAACATGTCAACAAATTGCCAAGATCCTTAGTTCTTCCTCATCATGTAAATGTTTTTCATTTACAAGTCTGTTTTTAGAATTGTAAACGGGACTTATGTCAATCATTCACAAAATTAGCATTTAGTACAATGTATTATGTTCAGCTAAAAGCTGTGTTACAAAAGCTTCAATTTTGGTTTTGGCTTAATTGTCAAAACAACTTTTCTAAAACAATTAGTTGGTTTAGAACTGGAAAACATAAACAATTAAAAGACGATTTAAATTACATAAAGTTCAGGAAACCAATTTAATTTCCCATGTTGTACATCATCAACATAATAGAATAACATTTATGTTGCTATTAAAAAAAACCTTGTTTATATAATTTGAAAGCTGAATGCGTTCTGTAGGTAGGATTTTATTATCATATTCCCATTCTTCATAGTCAATAATGACATTATTGAGTTTATGTCTATCTAGTCCTACGAATAGATACGTAACGTATATACATACTATGTAGATAATAAAATCAAAATTTTAATACTTTACAACCATCATTATTTTAACAACCAAAAAAAGAACATAAAAACCACAACCTTTTACAAAAGCCGCTTCCGTTGTTCTTTGCTCAAGTATAAACGTTTACGTTTCTGACCGAAATTTCAACAGCATGCCCACATAAATCCTGCCTCACATTTTACTTGAAGTTTTTATATCCTTTTTATATCTTTTAAAACACTTGATGGCGAACGTATTGTACGTAAACAAACTGTGACGATATGATGTCGTTTTTTTGTTGTTGTTGTAAACTCCTGCTCTTTATAGTAACTGAATGGTGCATTTAGTTACATAAGCATAAAGGGATTCAAGAGCCCTTTAAAATTATGTTCAATGTTTACGATTTTATTACATAGTGTATATAAAGAGTATCACCAAAAAGAACAAAAAGTTCAACCGATTGAAGATTGAAGTGTGTAGGAGGGGTTGAACACTATTTTGTGGTTTTATTACACAGACGGTTGTAAAATAAACAATTAGCTTCTGTGTACAGCTATGCGCCCGCCACGCCGCCGGATGATCGTAACAAAAAACACTTGTCGAACTCAAATTTTATCTAGTGAAACAGGAAGCAAAAAAACGGAGCGCCAGGCACTTAGATTTATAGCAATTTTATAGACCATTTAAGAGGGCATTAAAGCTGGGTTATATTTTTTTGGTAAAACGATGTGTAAAATTTGTGTAACAATAACATTAAGCTATAAAGTAAATCGTGGGATGAAAAGATTCATAAAGGTTAGATGTATGTTGCCTTTGAAGTAAGAGTTCAAAATAAAACATCAAAGTGTATCTGTCTAGCTTTGAATAGATGAAAGGATTTAATGATGATGATGATGGGTGTTAAAATATGTATGTAGTACTTAAAATCGGCACTATCATGGAATAAATCAAATTTGGAAGGATTGTGTTCTACCATGGAAAATAAAAGTCTAAATAATACATTCGACTTTTCTAAAAAATATATAATCAAAAAGTTAATAGCAATATTTGATATGATAGGTTATATTTCAAAAACAATATCAATTAGCCAAAAAAACAATTTTTACTATTCTTAGTAGTATTTTTTGAAGGTTTTTGTTTCTTATACAAAAAATTCCGATTGGATTTTTATAAATACATCATAAATAAAAATAACTGAACAAATTTGTTGTTTCATAATATTTCTATGCGTTGAAGATAACGAATAATAGCTCGAAATTCTTTACAAAAATTCAAGATTTTTCCTTTAAATTAGTTTTATTTATAAAGAAACAGTCTTTCGAACATTTGACATTCGAACATAAAAAATAATATAAAATTTTATATAAAGTCGCTACCTTCATTGATTCTAGAGATAGTTTTAGGGTCAACTTGATTTTTCCCTTTTTTTAAAACTGCTTAAGTAAAAGAACTAATCATTTAATTTTTTTGATAGTCCTTTGTGAATTTTTTGAAGTTGTTATCTGTAGAAGACAATTTATTTGTCAATGTCTCCGCTGGTTCTTGAGAATGGTTATGATTGCGTAGTATGATGTACGTAGTTAAAATCCTATGTTTCTTTTAGCTGGTCTTGTTGTTTGTTTAAAAATAACTTCATTGAGATTAATAAAAAGTTTAAGGAACTATGCAATATAAAACAAAAAATGTGACGAATGCCAAGCCAATAAACAGGCAAATTGCAAAAATTCAACAGAGTTTTGGAAACTGGTCTGGGAATTGGCAAGAGATTTGCGGTGCTTCATCACCTACTTCAAGAATTTACTTAATCCCATTAAAAATAAATAAATTAGGTGGCGCAACAGTGCGTTGAGAACTAGGGCCTAGTGACTTACAACTCTCAACCATTCCTGTGTGCGAGTAATGTTGTCAGGGATGGAGGGGACCTACAGTTTTAAACCGAACGGCTAATTTGAGAAAGCACTGCTAGTATGACCTGGAGTCCCATACTAAAACAGTATGGGTGATATTCCTACATTGTATTACTGCAACTCCTATAATTATGGGATTATGTACTATACTGTATGGAACCACAATCTTTGCTTGTAACACAAGGCCGCATAGTACGTTTGACCAGACATCATTGCCTTCAGCCCCATACTGTATCGGAGATGTCGCAATGCTACTAGTTTTTCCCGCAATAATTTATGGCGTGATAATCGATACCCTTATTGGATTGCTGTCAATAGTGTAAGTATAGGGGACATAACAATAATGTATTGTCTTTTCTGATAGGAGCATTGTACGTACATGCCGCCAGTCAGTATGAGCCTGACTCCCATACTGGCATTGCCGTATCGGCTATAACTATTGTTGACGTTACTATTCTCAGTATGGCCAGATTACCTATGCTTACAACTTTTTATCCAATGGAAATCTTCTAAGCCATACAGTATTGCGTTCACACCCATACTGACATTGCAATATTCGCAATGTATTTCTTTCCGTGTACTTATGTTTGCTTATTTCCCAGAAACTTTGCAACTCATAATTAACAGATTATATCACTACTGCAATTTATGGAACTTTATTCTTAACACATACAAAATTTCAAAGTTATGGTTTTTAAAAAAGGTGGAGGTCGAAATACCTCGAACGAAAAATGGACGTTTAACGGTGAGACTATTGACTGTGTTGTTGAATACAAATATGTACCTTGAAGTAATTTTTTCAACAAATTCGAAGCGGTTGCTGAAAGTATACTTCTTCTGCTGTAAACTCTACGCGGTTCTTAAGGCTATTTAAGACAGTAACAACTTTTACAATGAGATTGGTCAAGTCTATCTGAATGTTGTAATCTCGATTTTACTTAAAACATTGACAACATATCAAATTGAATTTGCAACCTGTACAAAGTATTATCGAAAATGGATGAGAAGCGTTGAGCCAAATATGTGCAGGAAACTTCAAATTCCATATATAAGCGAAAATACAGCAGGCTTAGCAATAATCTGTAAGATAGAAACTATTTACGAGATGATTACAATATAACCGTAAACATGGAAGCGAATTACTCACCCTAAACTTTATACCACACAGACCAGATTTACTGTTGGAGTGCAGTATCTGCAACTTAAGGGGAAAGGAAGACATTTTTTACTTCGGAGGGAATTCTAAGACTCTTAAAGAATCTAGAAAAAGCATCCTTGGAAGTGATTTTATGTCAGAATAAGAAGTTCTTATAGAATTAAATGAGATGAAAATAGGCAAATTGTATAAATATTATAAAATCGTTTAAGGTACAGACTACAGAGAAAGAATAATTAATGAAGATGAAAATTTAAAAACAGCTAATTAATGTCTCCAATTTGTATTTGTGTATATATATATTTTGAATAATCCAAGATACAATTTTTGTCAATCTGGCAGACGGCAAATTCCATGTAGTAATGAGTTTGTATAAAAACATTTATTGTACAAAAAAATCGAATTAGTAATCTAATAAAATTGTATAAAATTACAAAGGAATTTGAAAAAAATTAAATAATTTTGATGATTTTAAACTTTATCTCGCTATAGGCAGGTACTACTTGCAACCACTACACCAATTGTATAGTGTTTAAAACTGATTTATAATTTCTTCAAAACTGCTCTATCTATGCATAACTGAATTTTATTAAAAGCATTTAAGAAATTTTTATTTTCAAAAACCAAAAAATAAAAATAAAATCAACCTTAAATTGTTCGGCCATTAAGAAATGATGTGTATACTTTGTATAAGAAAAAAAAATCATCCCAAATTGTAGTGACGCATTAAATCATCCAACAAAAACTCGTTTTTTAAATTTCGAAGATCGATTTCTCAAGAAGCCGATGGCTCTTTTCTTTATACCTGATGTATGTTTCTTTTTTCATTAAATTATTACCTTAGCTCGTGTTTTGTTTTCACCATCATCATCGCATACCAAACCCATATCCTCTTATCCATATCAAAATTTTAATGGCGTATACAAAAATACAACACACGCACGCGTATTTGTAATTCAGTAGAAATATATAAATATACATACATACACATACAACACGATACCCTTTCGTGATTCCACTTCTTCATTTATTTTGTTTCTTTGTAATAATAATTTTTAATATATCCAGTTTTTATTTTGTGTGTGATTATAATCGGGGAAGTTCATTTAAATCTTTCCAAGTAAATCACACTGGTATATATTTTATATGTATGTATATGATTAGTGTTTTAATCAAAAACAAAATAAACAAAGGCTCACCAGGAAACTTTGGGAATAAAAGAAGTTTTTTTAATAATTTAAATGACACACACAATTTTTAAACCATCTTTCAAAAATTACTTATTAATTACGATTGCAGCGAAATTTTATTTCATTATGTGCTTTTTTGAAATTTTGCCGTTTAAAAACTTTACACTTTAAAGTATAATTTTTGATAAATCACAGAATTTCTTATACTTAATAAGTTATACCATTAATAAGTTAAGAGTTGTCTATTGTATTTTTACATACATTTTGAAACAAATCATATAGAGCAAGAGCCCGGGCCTGCCAGACATACCTTTTATCATAAAAGCTGAAAGTTTGTCGATGTGTGCCTCTAGTACAGGTAAGAACGATCCCCACCCATGATACCTGGGTAGTGGTTCCTTTGGCAGCTAACAGGTAGCAAAGGTGCATAAAATTCCATCTAACTTACCTTATTTTATAAAACTCAATATTTTTATATTTCATTCGTAACAACACCAAAATTCGCTTTACTCATTGCCAGACACTTGGTATGGTTCCAACCCCCTGCCAGACATCCCTAAACTATAATATTTTGTAATTCAATTTATACGTTATAATATAAAAGCTAAATTTAATATATGTTTTTTGGGGAGCTATTAAACGATGCTTCCTTAGCAGCCAGACATTTTCGAGGGTTCTATCATCCTGCCAGACACTTTGAATTGAGCAGAAGTTGCGAGAGCGCGGAGCATATGTAGTAGACGGTGCGAGCGAAACAGAGCATTCGGTTTATTGCGATCTTTGGGAAGAGTACGATAACTCAGGCGACAAAGTTTAATGACGGATATGTATAGAACAGTTAAAAAGAAGCATTTTTTACTATGTGAGGGGGGGTCTATCTCCCCCCGTTTAGGCGGGAGGGGCGGGAATTGTAAGTGTTACCGTTATTTTGTAACAATTTTTTTTTATTTTAAACAATTATTTTTTAAATCGCCCCTCCCGCCTAAACGGGGGGAGATAGACCCCCCCTCACATAGTAAAAAATGCTTCTTTTTAACTGTTCTATACATATCCGTCATTAAACTTTGTCGCCTGAGTTATCGTACTCTTCCCAAAGATCGCAATAAACCGAATGCTCTGTTTCGCTCGCACCGTCTACTACATATGCTCCGCGCTCTCGCAACTTCTGCTCAATTCAAAGTGTCTGCCAGGATGATAGAACCCTCGAAAATGTCTGGCTGCTAAGGAAGCATCGTTTAATAGCTCCCCAAAAAACATATATTAAATTTAGCTTTTATATTATAACGTATAAATTGAATTACAAAATATTATAGTTTAGGGATGTCTGGCAGGGGGTTGGAACCATACCAAGTGTCTGGCAATGAGTAAAGCGAATTTTGGTGTTGTTACGAATGAAATATAAAAATATTGAGTTTTATAAAATAAGGTAAGTTAGATGGAATTTTATGCACCTTTGCTACCTGTTAGCTGCCAAAGGAACCACAACCCAGGTATCATGGGTGGGGATCGTTCTTACCTGTACTAGAGGCACACATAGACAAACTTTCAGCTTTTATGATAAAAGGTATGTCTGGCAGGCCCGGGCTCTTGGACTAATAGCAAAAAAAAGGAATTTAGATAATAAAAATTAAACTTTATTCACCAGCCTTCACTTAAGCTGATTTATGTAATATGTAGTTAAGAATATACCAACCTGTTTTAATGGATTAATTGTTTAACATATGTTTATCCATTAACTATTGACAGTTTCATTATTGTAATTAAATGTACCCTATAAGTGCATTAAAGTTAATTAATGAACCAATTCAATTGTACCTTTAAACTTTTAATAATAATTTTCGGCAACGGACATTATAAGATAATGTAAGTATTTAGATAAAAGTACAGTAGGGTGTTCCTGACTTTGAATTTATTTTATTTTTTTTTGATCCCCAATAAAGTTGAAAAAGAGATTCAAATTTAATAAAAATTGGTTTGCATAGCTTTCCGACTTTAAGCTATTCATTTAAATTTTGGAAGGGTTTTGCGTAACTCATTTTAAGAAAAATTAAAATTTATTACAATTAAAATTAATGGTATCTTATTAACAATTATTATGAAAAATGTATGTCTTTAAAAAAAAACTGTTAAGTGTTTCTATGTTTTTCTCCTCTATATTTGAAATGGTTGGAAAATGTTTAAGATTGAGACAAACTTGTAGCAAATTGTATTTTCTTCAATTTTGACAAAAATGTTTACACTATAGAATCGAGGATATTTTTATGCAAAAGCATAAAGTAGACAAGAGATTATCAAAATCGTTTTGAAGTTAATACCGTCATTTTTTCACGAGTTATCGTGAATCGAATAGTAAATTTATCAATTAAGCGTACTACATTTTGTAGATTTTAATTTTTATAAAACAAAATGATTTTTTGAAAAGATATTTCAAACGAAATTAATTTTAATAAGTTTTATTCTTTGTTAAAAAAAACTGTCAATTCGTTTTTTCTCAAAACTTTACTAAATTTTTGAAAACAATATTTTTCATAAGTTGAAATTAAATTAAAGCTTACATTTTTGAAAAGATATTTGATTTGTTTATATTTTTTTGCAAAAAAAAACTGTCAATTTGATCTTTATCAAAATTGAACTGAATAATGAAAACTTTAATTTTTATAAGATGAAATTAGTTTAAAGAAAATATCTTAAATTGTCGAAAATCAATTTTTTACCAACTTTTAGTAAAGTTTTATTTTAGGTTTTTATGTTTTTGTAAACAAAACTGTCAATTCGATTTCTGTCAAAATTTTACCGAATGTCAAAAACATTATTCTTCGTTGCATAAAATTGTTTTGGAAAATCATTTAATTACTAAAATTAAATCAGTTTGGTATCACGTTACAATATATAATAGGTACCTATATACAATCTAATTCAAATCGCTAGCGTTATTGGTTCGTGAGATATTTTGGGTTAACCAACCTTTATATTTCTTTTTTATTTCAAATTGCTATGGTAAAATAACCACCCTCTCAATTATTTTGAAAGTCCTTCTGCATTTTTCTGTATTATTATCTGTATACCAACATTTTTTTGAAGTCGACATCTGTACTGGTTCTTGAGATATGGATGACAAAAAAAGAAAATTGGCCTCTTTTGTAAAGTCCAATACAATTTTTGAAATGTTGTCTTATTCCATTTGACCACGTCAACTAAAATTATACTTAAAGTAAGGTATGAACACATTTTAACTTCAAAATATGTCGTGAAAAATTAATTTTATTACATACCTTACTTTGAAGGACACTATGTGACATAATGAAACAAATTGTACAATCCAAAGGTTAATTTCACTGAAATGAGCTTGAATGAAGTTAGCGGAAGTTAAAATAATAATAAAATTAAGTTTTTAAAATGATGATTTCTTAATAATAAGCTTCTGTGCGTAATTTTGTATTCCAATTTTTATTTTTAAAAGTTCAATTCAAATTCGCTACCCCAAAATTTATTTTTCGAAAGTTCAGGTCGGCAGCGGAATTTCACATTTAAAAGTTAAATTGATATAGGTAATTTAACTGGAAAAAATTAAAAAAAAAAACTTTTTTCAAAATTTTGAACATTATATGTATCTACATATCATATTTTAGAGGACTGTTGAATAAAAAAAAAATACTTGCTTAGAGACAAAATCGATGTTTTAGGGTTTTAAAAAGTTTAGGTAATTACAAATTCCTGAAAACAAAACTGTGGAAATCACTTTTTGAATTTAATACAGGAAATTTACTTTTGAGCTAAATGTTCTAAGCAAAAACGTTAATATTTTGTTATTTAAGGCTGCGACTGCTAGCAAAACAACTGGCAACAAATGTTGTTTTGATTCTATATTTTGGAATACAACCAATTCTAAAAACTTTAAAGTAGAATAAAAAATTAGCCCAGGATCTACAACATCATAATCTTAAAACTTGGAATAAGTTTTGAGTAAAATAATATATAGATATATAAAGTTTAGAACTAGGTTTTGTGATTTTAATGTCTGATTTGATTTGACTTTTAAAGTTGTTTATTTTATCTCACAAAACGAAAATCCTATTTGTGTTAACTTTTGAAATCAATAGCCCTAATTTTTTTCAATTTCTTTGCAGCCTTAATATTAATAGGTATTGTTTTAAGATTATCAGTAAATTGATAACTAGGGCAACCAAAAATATGTTCGAACATATTTTTTGTTAACATCACTATTAAAGCGAGACTGTGATAGAAATGCGTTTCATTGAAATCTTCGTCTTTTAAACGTCATCTGTTAGGGCATATTTTTGCATATTTCACTGAAAATGCATATTTTTGCATATTTGCTTTCAAAAGGCATATTATTGCATATTTTTTTGTAAAGGCAAGCAATAAAAACAAAGCATTAATAAGAACAAAAAGACGAAACAAAAAATCAGAAAAAAATTAAAGCTCCATCCAGAGTGAAAACTTTTACAGACATAGAACCTGGACTGGAACTTCCTCCACAACCAATCATAACGCGATGGGGGACATGGCTCGAAGCGAGCCATTTCGGATTTTTGGTGCTTTTGACAACGAGGAAGTTGCATCAGTAAAAATTTGTAAAGATCTTCTTAAAAAAAACAGAATTGAAAGTGGATTAATTTTGTTTGGCATCAAGCTTTGGGTTTCTAGTGACATCAATTTCAAAACTTGAATCACGTGGTTTATCGCTCAATTCCAGCACACAAATTATAAGTGATGCGGTGAAGACAATCTACAGCATTAACAGCAAGGCTGCGAAATCAGTGAAGTAAAAAATAGAAAATGTAATGGACAAAAATGCTGGCTTTGAAAAACTAAAAATAATTGCAATGGCTTTGCCAGGAGAGAAATCACTTCTGTTGACGTTGAACGGAGCTTTTCCATGTATAAAAGTGTTTTTCGATCAAACAGACAAAGTTTCCTTTTCAAAAATTTGAGTGAAATGTTAGTTATTTACTGCAACAAAAATTTGCAATACATTTTCTTATTGATCGCTGGCATTAAAAAATTTCTTTTATTCAAAAATGAATTTGCTTTGTTAACTTTGTTTTTTTTTTTTCTTTCATAAATAATATACGTGTGCGAAGTTGAACTATTTGCGACTAAACAAATTTTTTGGATGTTTTATTTGTCTTCAAAAAGTTGGAATGAAGAAGAAGAGTTTTGATTTTTCTCTTTTTGATTGGTATTGTTCTTATTAATTAATTTCCTAAAGCAAATAACACTTCTTATAAACATCTTTTACATTTATTGAGCATATTTTGAGGGCATATATTTGATTTTTAAGGGTATATTATAAGCGCTTAAAACTAGTTTTTTAGGACATATTTTTGGTTGCCCTATCGATAACCTTATCTCGTACCATTTTAGATTATTAACCATGATCCGCTCCTAGGTACTTAAGAAGGCAAAATAAATAATCGTACCAAACAAAAACCTTATAATAACTTAATAAAATTTAAATTCATGCTTTGTTGTTTTTTTTTTTACAATTTTGAGCACAATTTGACTTGGCCACAAGGGTTAAGTCATGTATTCATTCCAAAGAACCCAACGCGCTTTAATCCCGTTGGTCATTCTTTTAATCCAGCGCACGAATAAAATAAAATATAAAAAAAAACTAAAACTTATCTATGAATGCAATCAAGTTAATCTACGACTCTAGTTTAATCCTGGTGTATAGTTAAATTTATAAACCTACTTTCCTTACTTATACGTACCTTATACCTATCCTATTTTCACCGAAGCCATATCTAACCATGAGCTTGTGCATTCATCTTACAGAAATCCAGAGACAGATAACTTCACTTGGACTTAAAAGAGTATCTATCTTATATGAGTGTCACCTCGGTCGCACAAAGTACGATGAACTGTTCTTCCCCCCCACCCTGTTTTTTCTTATATTCACTTCATCAAAAACAACAACAAAAACACAACACGAATAGACGGACCAACAAAAATAATAATAATGTCGGATTTTTGCCGCATGTCGGCCATTAATACTTTAACCTCTTGTACCGTATGTACATATGTAGGTAGAGGTATGTATGAGTATTGAGTATATCTTGCATGCGACACAAAACCAAGTAAGCAATAAAAACATGGTTGACAATCTTAAATCTTATAAGATAGGTGGCCATCGTGTTCTGGGTTGTATTATAACTTCTTTACCCCTCTTCGTCTTGTAACTTGCTTTTATATGTTTGATGGTGCAGTGGATTCTCTATAGGTTAGGCATACAATCGCAATCCAACGGACAAGACGATGACTTCGTTTTTCCATTTTGCAGTCCTCCGATGTTGTTTTTTGCTTTTTTAATTTTATTTTGTTTGGGTTATGTTATTGATATTTTGTCTTTGTGCTCACAGTGGTTTTAGACTTTTTGTTTGAAAAATTCTATCTACCTACCTGAATTTTGAAAGGGACTCATGAGAAATTCAGATAAGGTACTTACCAAAGATATACCTACGTAGGTAGCTATGATGTATAGGTTTTATGTGTGCCTTAACCCGGGGCGAAGTATTGCCAATTGGAATTAATTTGCAAAAATTTTGTGTGGTAGGTATCTTTACTATTGAAATTTAACATTTATCCATTTATTTCTTAAAACAAAATTAAGGGCGGCAAAAATTCGTAAGCCCTATAAATAATTCATAACAATCGTAGAAATGATTTTGTAATTGTTGGTGATTCTTCGCTTAAAATCCGTTATAGCTATACGACTTCGATGTGGGATTTTGCATATAGGTACTTAATTTTTTGAAATATTTGTTACATTTTTTTGCTAATCATTTTGTTTGTTTGACATTCCATCGTTAAAATGTGTAACAGTTTCTAAAAAAAATTAACAATTTATGAGTCGCTTTTTTTGGATGAGATAAAGGAAAAAGGAACCCACTTAAAAGCAAAACGATTTTAAGTTGACATAAGATAATGTGTTCCAATATGCAAAACAAAGCATAAGGACTTAATTGTACTTCAGCTTATTTTAACATTAAACTTTTACAATTTTCACAATTTAAATTAGTTTACCTGTTTTTTCGTGTCTGCAAATAAAGCCTTACCTTAGCAAAAAGAAATAAAGGTGACATTAAATTTAAATAATTTAACACAACAGACATAACGAAAAAAACTTATGTTAAATTAAAACCAGAACTCAAAATAAATTAATTTATAAACAAAATAAACCACAAAACATTTTTAACCAAGAAAATAATAAAATCTGTATATATTTTAATTTTTTAATTAAAGAGATCGAAATCATTCAAAAACTTTGAAACTATCTCCTAAAAACATGCGTCAAGCAACCTTTAAAGTTTTTCATTGTGACCACAGCGTTTTAAATTTCAGGAAGTTTTTTTAGATGGAAGCAAGTAGGTAGGCATAGGAATAGGAATCTTTAACTGTGATAGATAATACCAAAAAAATAGGTTTCTTTTAAACCTTTAATCGGTGTGTGTATCCATTTGACCTCAATTTTAAATATTATATTTTTGTCCAGAATACGTTTTTTTAAATCCCTAGTGGAAAAACAAAATTTGTGTTTCCTAACTTAGAACTTTTTGATATAACTGTCAAAAAATTTAAATTTCTTGGTGATTTAATATTTCTCTAATATTTCTAAAATACTTAAAAATTTAATTTAATAAAATAAACAGCAACAGCAGTAGAAATCCAAGGGCTAGTGACTTACAACTCTAAACGATTCTTCAGAGAGATTTATGTCGGAATATGGACGGGTGTTTTCTTAGACGTGTGGTTTTCAAAGTGACAATATGTTTTTCGAAGTTGTTTTAAGAGATCTGTCACTTTATTTATGCTAAGTTTGGTTTGCTATTTCACAATAAACAGGATTTTTCCTGAAATAATTAAAATAATGGTTTGTAGAAACGAAACAATCAATCTTTTGGAGAAAACTTTTGATGAACACATTTGTTGACGTCGAAGTGGCATCCAAGGTCGTGCGTTTTATCACAGCTGAACTATTTTGTGTGATATTCAGAGAAGCAATGTCTATGCAGATAAGCTCAAGACGATTGAAGCCTTACTACATACAAAAAGTGGTCGAAAATTGAGCTTTTCGGCTGGAATTTATTCGAGCCAACCGCGGCGGCCATACTCCCAAAATAAATTTTAAGATCTAATAGAAAACCCTTTTCTTTATAATAAAGCGAAAGTCTTGAACATAAAATTAAAAAATATGTGATTTATTTCTTCTAAAAACCACACGTCTTAAAAAAACACTCCTTACAATAGTTTCTTAAGGCTTTTAAACTATAGAAAGCTCGTGAAAATGTTGCCTTTTGACAATATTAATTCTCTAAATGAGCTGTTTTTTTAAGGTGGTATACAAAATATTCTTCTTTTTTACACCTATAAAATGTATTAGAAAAACAATGGCTCAATATTTAAAAAAAACTTTTCTTAAGGGTTTAAAATTTTACTAGTTAGCAACATGCTAAATATTTAGCAATTTTCTAAAGGAGTCCAAAATTTTAAACCTTTCTTTTCATTTTGCTTACTAGTAAATTGCTAATTTCCTTTTATTTAAAAACGAACATCCAAAGATGTCGAAAAAGTGACAATTCATGAAAATAAACAAATTAAATACGCTTAAATTAAGTTATTAATTAATTGATTAATAAGAATTCCCAACTCTTACTGGACTATTCCATCCACTGCTCCTTAAAAAAACAACTGTACAGATGTCGTATGGATTTAAAAAATTGCTAAAAGTCAAAGTAGCCATTCCGTGATTTCAACTTTAGCAAACTGTTATGAGTGATACCCGTGGCATGATTGTTAGTGCGTTGGGCTGCCATGCCAGAGGTCTTGGGTTCGATCCCTACCTATGCCATCTAAAGTTTTTTTCACGGGTACTGCCTCTTGCGAGGAATTGACAAATTCTTCAAGAGTAATTCTTGTCATGAAAAGTGCTTTCTCAAATCAGCCGTTCGGATTCGGCTTAAAACTGAAGGCACCCTCCATCCCTGACAACAGTACTCTCACACAGGAACGATTGAGAGTTGTAAGTCATTAGGCCCAAGTTTTCAACGGACTGTTGCGCAACCCAATTTATAAACTGTTAAAAGATAATAAAATGTTAAAACCGTTTAAAATTAGGTAAATCGTCTTTTAAGCTTAGTAAATTGCTAAAAATGGTTTTAACATTTTACGAAATCGTTTAAAATTTTGCGAAAATGTCTTTTTTAATTCAATAAAAATGCAGTTATAAGTGAAAGTAATATAGGTCCACTTGATGTTGTACAACAGTTAACTTGGTCTGAAAGTTTCAATAAATTGAATTGCAATTTGAAATTTAAGATTTTACTAAAAGACAGACATAAAGTTAGACTTATATTTCTGACGGCCCATTTTTTAAAGTCCTTTACTTGACAATCAGACTTTAAAAAATATTATCTGCAAATTTTGAAGTGAAGTTATCAGAAGTTAACGGCTTGATTTGCATCCCATCCTTTCTTAAGAAAATGTACGAAGTTTACTCACACTTGTTTTGTTCTAAACAATACAGATCCTTACATTGCATTGTTACCTACATAGCCCAACAATATAAAACAATAATCTTAACACAAATTCATCCCTCCATTAAGATAACAATAAAGTCTCATATATTGTCTATTCACAATCATACATGTATAGGTATGCATAATATAGAGAATCTCCATCTCCATTTAAATTCATCCTTCCTCCATGCATAAACTTGCTAATAAAATTGAACTCTGGAGAATTTCATTTCAAATTGAAAAATATTACTTATTCATACATTTTATATACTCGTATCGTAGCTAGCAACCTCTTAACTTAACACAGCCTCCAATCTCCAATTGAAATGCGATTACCAACTGCGCCGCGAAAAACATTCCATGTATTTTTAGAAAATATTATTCAGTTGCACTCACTTGCTAAATGCGTAATTATATAGCACCATAGGACGACGACGCAACGCGCCTGGCATAATCTTTTGCTTCGCAATTTTTGTGTTTCTTATACCTATTAATATGTACATTATGAAGGTACCATATTTTTGGGGGCAGGAACGCGTGCAACAAGTTTCTTATGCCACCATATACCTACAATAAGGCATAAGTGTGTATATGTAGGTATAGGTTATATGGTCTTCTGTCTGCAATTATTAATACGATCACTTACATGAGTGGCCGGCATAGCATCTTGGCCCAAAATGGGGTTATCGAACTATAAAAGTTAATCGATTTAATTTTTATTTTTGCTTTATTTCACCAAATTATTATATATTACGTTAAACGATGTTCACTTCATTTTGCATGCGCGAAATTTGTGCATGGTGTGCGGGTTTTTCTGAGTTGCCTTATAATTTATTGTAAAAAAGTTTTGAAAAAGATAAGAAGAAACTCAAACGCAAACTTAAGGTTTATAATAAAAAAGCTTAAAAATATAGGTACCTATAGTTTTTCAGTTCTACGCCTTGCAGTTTATCAACCTATAATTTTTGAACGATGCGCATTTTGAAAGAGAACAAAAGAAAATAAATATTAAATACAAGTTGCGTGATGCAGCATCAGTATCTGGACACTGTACAGTGCGCAGCGCAGTGTGTTGTGCGCTTCTCAATTGCACTCAGGACACTTAAGCGAGCAGCCCTGTCCAATGATTTATTCACCCCATAATTAGATTTTTTGTCTTAAGTGAAGATTTGATCAAACACGTTACAGGTTCGTAGCACACAAACCGCGCACCGAGTGGTCCTAAGATTAAAGGACTTAAAGGAGTTCTCTTATATATACCTACCCCGACTCAAAAGACTGCATTGGCCAATTTACTCACTATTTTTTCTTCTCCTGAGCTGAGCATATAAGTGGAAACCCTTTTAATGGAGATTAATTACTAGGACACACACAGGACATCAAGTGCTTCTAAAGTGACCGTCTAATTGATTATTGATTCACATTGTATGAAGTGAGCCTGTGTACCCATGATAACGAGGATATGGACGTGTCCACCATAATACCACTAAAGTGGAAAACAATTTAATAGTTTCTTCCGCTAATGTATATCGAGTCTGTCATTATAACAGTTATTAGCACAATGCCATGGTGGTGATGAAATGTCCGCGCCTTGCCTGCATTACCTTGTTTGCATATCCCAACTTCTGGACAGACGCAGAGCTCTGTAGTGCAGCTGCATATGGCGTTGGTTAAAAACAGGGACGTACCTACTCATATACAAAGAATTTGAGATTTTGTTGCTATTTGTTTTAAATATAATTTAAAAAACTGTATCAGATTTTTTTTAAAGACTTGGCAATTTTGTATTAATACTTACTTACTTAGGTCCTCATACCTGTTAAGTCCGTTGGGAACCCTTTAAGGGACATAGGGCCTCTACCACGCCCACGCGCCATCGTGTGCGGTTTACGAAGATGTGTTTCAGCTCCTTCCAACTCTTGCCTAGTGACGCTGATTCCTACTCGACTGTCCTGCACCATGTGCTTCTCGGTCGTCCAGCTCTTCCTTCTTCTTGTGTTAGCGGATTCCACTGCATTGATTGGCCTGCAATGCAGTCGTTACCTTTTCGAAGCGTATGTCCATGTCCAATCCATTGCCACTTACGCCTTCGTATAAAAGGTTCCTGACCTGTCCTTCTATAAAGGATCTCATTTAATATTCGGTTAGGCCAGAAAATCCTTAGGATGTTGCGAAGACATATATTCACGAAGATTGCTTTCTTGTTATGGCTGAAGTAACCTTCTAGGTGCTGCACCCATAAAGACGCACAGATTCGACATTTGTGCGAAACAGTCGTAGCTTTGTTCTTAAGCTAATAGAGTTATTCCTCCAAATTTTCGACAGCATACCGAACGCCGCTTTTGCTTTGCCGATGCGGCAGTTGAAGTCTTCTTCGGTTCTGCCTTCGATAGAGACGATACTTCCAAGGTATTGAAAGCTCTCCACTTTTTCCACAGGTTGCGAGGAAATATTTATTTGAGAGGGTGGTCGGGTTCCGAGGTTGATCATTGTTGTTTTGCCCCATGACTTCTGCTTCTCCCTCCACACTTGTTGTCATTTGATGGAGATCCATGATCCTATTAGAGAGTAAGCAAACATCGTCTGCGTAATCCAAGTGCTTTAAATAGAATGTCAAAGTCCATTGGATGCCTCCGCTACCAGACAAAGCTGCTCGCAGAACATCGTTATTACCAACAAAAACAATATTGGCGACAGAATGCAGCCCTGCCTGACTCCGCTTTGGATTTCAAAATCCTCTGACAACCATCTTGCAGAACGTGAAACTTGGATCCATCATATATTGCTTTCATAATAGCAATTAGTTTTTCTGGAATGCCTTTCCTCCGCAAAGCTAACCACATGTACTCCCTGTTGACGCTATCAAAGGCCTTCTCGAAGTCGATGAACAGCAGGTGTAGTAGTGCTCGATATTCAACGCACTGCTCAATAATGATCAGCAGAGTGATCAATACAGGAGGATCCGGCGCGGAATCCTGCTTGTTCGGCATCGAGTGTGGCCTCAAGGTGTTCTCTGATGCTTTCCAGTTTGATTTTTGGTACTATTTTGGCAACGGCAGGTAGAACGCAAATTCCTCTTCAATTTCCGCACTTTGTAAGATCTCCTTTTTTGGGAGCTTGACGATCATTCCCTTCTTCCACTAATGGGGTAAGCTTTCGATTGTCCATGTCCAGGGTTCTTTTATGCGCGGATGAAGCAGTTCGCTTGAGGACATTGGCGCTGCTTGTAACAGCTCTGCGGGAATTCCATCAAGTTCTACCGATTTGTTGTTCTGAAGTGCCTTAATTACGGTAACGATCTCATCTTTACTGGGAGGTGCGGATTCGGTGATTAGTTTGTTGGGGCGCTTCAGAAAGTTTTCTTTTAAAAAACTTCCATTTCAATGTTAATCATTTTGGTCCTATCAGGACGTTACAGAAATGTTGTACGTACAAACAGTCTATCAACTCATTGAAAGGCGAAATTTCATTTAAAATACGGTCCTGATTTCATGTGCTGAAGCCGAGTTTGAGTGCCTGCGGTTTGTTCAAAAGTGTTGTGTTGCTAAAAAGCAGCCTGTTTGACCAGTAACCACATTTAAAATAATTCAGAGTGTGTCAGGCGGGTTGAGATGACATGCGTTTTTATGCGACAGTTTATTTAGGTATAAGTATGAAATAATAGTTAAATGAAACCACAGCAAATAAGCAGGGTGTTTCATAACATCACTTCAACCAAAAAAAGGGGGGTGATTTCACCATCTGTAACCACTACCGACTCTCCCATAATATGATGGGGCAGGATTTCTTGATACAATGTAGTCTAGTTGACGCACTTAATGTAGCCTATGTGTGTTGTATAGGTCGCGTGTGGTTTTTGTGGGAGAAGGCTTTTACTCATTTTTTACGATTAGTTTATATAATTAACGTAGGTATATAATAAACTATACGCATGTGTAATATTGCAACAATTTAATAGGAAATTTGCGTGCGTGATAACGATTTGTAGATAAGAGAGTGTGCGACTATTAGTCGTTATAGTTGATATATTTTATATGCAAAATTGCTCGTAATACTGTGATTTTGAAAGCAAATATTTGCAAGGAATAACATATTCAAGTGAAAAACTGTGTTTATTTTAAGGAGATATAAATTTTATTCATATGTTTGATTAAAGAGACCGTAATGTTTGTATATGAAATAGAAGACAAACTGCCTTGCAACATTAATTTTTTACTGTTGTTCGGGATGGACATGGAGGAGGCCTACAGTTTTAAGCCGAATCCGAACTAATTGTGCTAATTTAAGAAAGCACTTTTATTGACAAAAATTACTCTTGGAAGATTTGTCAATTCCAGGAAGTGATTGAACCCAAGACCTGTGGCACGACAGTCCAACGTACTGAGCATCATGCCACAGGTAGGTACTACAGAAAAGGCATAGCAACCTATAAATTCGTCATTTAAGGAATATTTTACAGAAAATTCCTTAACTCCAAAAAGGCAAGATTGATATTTTTCAAGATATATATAAGTCCTTGAAGGTTACATAACATTGAATTTCTGTTAGTTCTCGAACCAAGTTTTAGAAAAGATCGTTTTTGAGCTTTCAATTCTGAAGAAACCCCTCTGCCTAGAAAGTTGATACTATAAAATGTCAATTTTTATTTTAGTAACTTCGAAAAGTTTATGATAATTTGTAGATATTCGAAACTTCGAACTTATCACTAAAAAAACGAGTGTTTTTTCTAAGTTGTCTATTTTAACTGTCGCCCATTTTGTTAGGTTTTAAATAGAATTATTTTCAATTTTGACGCCTGAACAACGCAAATTTGTTTTGAATGGACCCAAAACAGAATGCGGTTATTGATCTTAATTTGAATAAGTGAATTTTATTTAGCGATGAAGCTCACTTTTGGACGATTGGATTCGTCAATAACCAAAACTGTTATATTTGGAGTCAAGATAATCCAGAAGTCTGTGTTAAGACAACTTTGTTTCCACAAAAACTGACTGTTTAGATCACTTCTTTAAAAACGATGTTGGAAAGAACGCTACGGTGACCGCTTAGAACCATGATTATTGGCTTCTTCGTTTATGAATTGAACAACCATGATGTGAAGGAACTGTGGTTTCAACAAGAAGACGCAACATGTCACACAGCTGACATCAATTCAATTATTGAAGGAATCGTTTGGCAACCCATGGTTTCACTTTACGGACCCGTGAATTTTCCTCAAAGATCATGCGATTTAACGCCGCTTAACTATTTTTGGTGACTATAATAGAAGTCGGTAGTCTACGCCGATAAGCGCGAAACGATCGACTACTTGGAGGACAACATTTGATGCATTGTTGCTGATATACGATATACGATATACGATATAAAAATGCTAAAAAAAGTCATAAAATATTCGACCTTAATAATGACTGTTAACAATTCTTATAGTTAAAAAAAACTTTCAAAATATGTAAATTCTTTAACTTTTTTCTATGATTTTTTAAAATGTTTCTTTCATTTTGAGAACCTACCTAGTTTGCTTTGACTTTAAAATTATGTGCCTTCTAAAACAGTTCAATATTCGTAATGACTAAATCAAGCCAAAGTCATAGTCAAAACAAAAACTTTTAGGTATATTTATTTTATTTCCTCAAAAATTACTAATACGCTTTGGTGCACTCTTAAAAATATATTTTAGATCTTTTTCAAATTAAAAAAAATCCTTTAATTGCTAATAGCTTTTCTTTTCAACATGAAATGTTTTATAGATCTACGAAAACTATAATGTTCTTCGAAAATTTTACTTGAAACCATTATGACTAAGCACTTCACAAACAATATAAAATTTCAAATCAAATACACTCTTTTCAAACTTATTTACTTACTTACGTAAGGTGGCGCTACACCCACCTGCGTGCGCCACCTGAGTCGCAGTCTTCCTCTACTGCGCCGTCCCTCGGGATTGGATTCGAAGACCTTCCGGGCTGGAGCGTTGATATCCATTCTCTCTACATGACCCAGCCATCTAAGTCGTTGGCCTTTAATTCTGTTAACTATAGGTCAGTGTCGCTGTACAGCCCTTACAGTTCATCGTTATATCTTCTCCTCCATTCTTCATCTATGCAGACGGGACCAAAAATTACAAGAAGAATTTTTCTCTCGAAGCATCCTAAGATGTTCTCATCTTTCTTTGACAGGGTCCAGGCCCCAGCCCCCAGTGCCATAAATGAGAACCGGGATGATGAGTGTCTTATAGATGGTGATTTTAGATGATCGAGAGAGGATTTTACTACTCAATTGCCTTCTATATCCAAAGAACCAGCGATTTGCAAGAGTTATTCTTCGTTTGATTTGAGCGCTGGTGTCGTTGTCTGAGTATATAGCCTAGGTAGACAAAATCCTTAACTACCTCAAATTTATAGCTGCCTATGGTGACGTTTTGTCCAAGACGTCGTCGTTCAACGTCTTTTTTTGATGACAGCATATACTTGGTCTTGCCCTCATTGACCACTAAACCCATCTTCTTTGCTCCACTAACATTACGCTTAGATCTTCCAATTATGTCAATGTAATCTGCGTATCCGAATAATTGGATGGACCCTTGGAAGATTGTGCCTCTAGTGTTGCACAATTCTTTCCAGAACGATGTTAAAGAAGTCGCATGACAGTGCATCGCCTTGTCTAAAACCTTTTTTGACATCAAATTCATCGGTGAGATCTTTTCCGATCTTGATAGAGCAGCGTGCATTCTCCATCGTCATTCGGCAGCGATGCCATCAGCTCCAGCAGATTTGTTTGACTTCAATTTAGATATAGCTATCTTCACTTCGTCGAGGTCGGGTAGGAGGAATTGTTGATCTGCGTCGCCTAGGTTGAGTGGTTTTATCTCCCTTACACTGGAATTCGGTTCGTCATCGCAGTTATATAATTTGGAGAAGTGGCCTTTCCATATTCTCAACATAGACTGCGGTTCTACTACAATGTTCCCCTGATCGTCCTTACAGGCTTCGGTTCGAGAAACTTGTCTTCTAAACGTTATTTTTGATTAAAATAGTCTATTCCAATTTTTGTAGTATAATCTGTCTTGTCTAAATATTATTGGTTTTCAAAGTTTTGAATTATTATCTAACAAGTGAATTATTACTCTATTAAAGTTTGATAGCTTCGAAATTGGTGTGTATGAAAAATTAAACGACTGAATTAAAGTTAACTAAATGTATTATTATTCCATTAAAATAATTTTAATTGCCTGAAAACATTTTTATATACTTTTCAACATTCGCGTCTTGAAATTAATTTTGTTAAGACTCTTTATATAATTTATTCCTAACACATATCGAATAAAATTTTAAACTTATTACCTTGCTGCCCAACTAAATCAAAACCAAAAAAAAAATCATATTCCTGGTATCAGTATATCTAAACATTTTTCATACCTACTCAAAATGCAAAATAGCTTTCCGCTTACAGAACCCATGTAGATAGTTAAATTTATTTCCTTCTCGATTTTATTTTTTTATTAAAAATTTTAAACATTTAAACTCGTTATGGCCGATTTTATTTCGTAATTCAATTCACACACCGCCGCCGTTCAGTTCACTTTGTATGGAACTTAGGCAAATATGAAATCGTAAATTACTATACTTTGGACATATGGGCACATATATGAAATGAATTGGTCAACCGAATGCGAACGGAATCGAAAACCTTAACAACAAAAACACAATAAACAAAAACTTAAAACGAGAAAAATCAGACTCCCACAAATATGGACTCAAAGTGTAATATTCATATATGGAGAGCTAAGCAAACTTAAAAAAAAAGAAGTATAATACCGAAATCACACACGAAATGGAAATACAAAAATTTATTTACTTAAAGTGTTGTTAAATTACACTAAATTGCTTAATTTCAATAAAAAGAAGCGAAATCCAAAGTGCCCCGCAGCCTTAATGGCATCATTCAATTGGCAATTCGAGATATTTTTATGGATACTTTATTTCATGTTACGAGAGACAGTGGCACTATACATTATACAACTTTGATACAGTAAATTCTCGCTAACCCAATATTTCAAATTTTAACCCTTATTAATTATTTTTCAACAAATTAGCTTATTTATTAAATTAAAGGTGAGTAGTTAATTTTTCAGGGAAAGAGTACGTATGGTGGGGATGTTTCTGTAGAACGAAATAAGTCACTTTACGCTTGAACAACGTTAGGAAATAAATATTTAAAATGTGTTTCCAAGTATAAAAATTTATTTTCAAATCTTTTTTTGAAAATAAGTCTTGAGCAAGCAATTTTTCTTGGCCATTTTTTAGCTGAAATCTAACAAAGCCGCTGGAGCAGATGGCTTAAGTGCTGAGCTTTTCAAAGCAGCTCGAGATAATTTTGTTAGGAGTATGCACCAGTTCATCTATAACATATGGTCTAAAGAAAGCGTGACCGATGAGTGAAACCTCAGTATTGTTTGCCAAATCCTGAAAAAAGTAGAACCTCTAAACTGCTCCAACTATAGTTTGTCTGTAGAGGAACATCGCTTTCTTCTCTGCCTTAATATACCTATGAAGGTCTAAATCTTATCGTCAGCAACCTCATAGGTCCTTATCAGTGTGATTTTAGACCAGAAAAGTCCACATTACGGCAGATCCTGAAAAACGCCCAAGAACATCAAATTGGCACCCACCATGTCTTTATCGATTTCAAGAACGAGCTGTATAGAGCCGTGTCTAGTTTTGGAATCACTGCTAACCCGCCCGTTTGACATGTTATCATCAAGTAATTATGTACCTACAACACTGAAACTTTGAGGTAGTTAAGGCATTTGTCGAACTAGACTCCGCTATGAACACAAAAATTAACACCAGTGCTGAGATCAAAAGAAGAACTACTGCTGTTTCTGTGGTCTAAGAAAGTAATTTAGTATAGTAAAGCCATGTCTCGAGACACCAATGTGTCGCTATATAAGACCCTCATCATCTTCGTCTTGCTATACGGCGCAGAAGCATGGACTATAACAAAAAGATGGGACGACGAGCTGTACGGGCTGTACAGCGACATAAACGTAGCCAGAAGGGTAAAAATCCAACAACTAAGATGGCTGGGGCTCGTAGAGCGCATGGAAACCAATGCTTCGGCCCGGAAAGTCTTCGAGTCCACGCCCACAGAATAGCGCAGTAGAGGAATACTGCGGATCAGGTGGTGCGCACAAGTGGAGAGTGACCTCACCCAACTTGGAGTGTGCAACTGAAGACATCTAGCTATGGAACGAGCTAATTGGAAAAGTTTGTTGGGTGAGGCCCTAGTTCACACAGGATTGTAACGCCATCTTAATTAAGTAAGAAGTTAAGTATAGAATTAGTATGAAACGGAATGCATCATTTTTATTAGATTTCTAAGGCCGCGTTTCCATTTGCAAGAAAACTTCTGCAATAAGTGTCCGATAGTCTGTCCGACAGTGAATTGCAAGTGGAAACTACCAAGCAAGTTCGATCGCGACAGTACTTTCATAACTTCTTGCGAGTATTTGCAAGTGTAATTAATTGGTAGTTTAAACACTATTGCATCGACTCGCGACAGTTCTTGCAGCTTATCGAAACAGTTTCGTATATCTTGCGCAAGTGGCTGGTTGACGTCTTTGCTTTATACATTTTTGGCATACTTCCGGAACATTTTTTGATATGGTGGATACAGGAATTCTAAATAAATACATCAGGGAATGGTATGAGTCACCTGAAAAAATGATTAGAAAAGATTCAACCTGCTAAATGCGTACCTATTGTCGTTAAATTATATGTACCTATATACCAGATGCTAAGAATCGCAGAGTCAACAGGAGTCTTTCCTTCGGTGATACTGACTCACGGAATCGAGTGTCTTGTTTTTTATAATACGACCCACTTTCAATATCAAAACTTCCAAATCAATTGCGGCCATGCGAGTGAAATTGAAGTTTTGCTGAGCATCTTCTATATTTAATTCGTTTAATAAATTATAGAGGAACCAGCTTCCCGTCTTTTAAAAACCCAATCTCGAACCCAAGTTGATCTTTTTTTCTTTTTTAATAATAAAATTATCATCGCAGCTGCTAATCGTTAACGTTTTCTCGCCATGACTTAACAATTTTAAGTAAACAACCAGATTTCTTGCGACATTAATTGTTCTCCTGGTGTAAATACATCTGCAATAAATTGCGACAGTATGATGCGCGAGCTTCTTGCAAGACATTTATTGCATAAGAAATTGCAAGATTTCACATGACAATGTAAACGCGACTGCAAGAAACTTCTGCAAGACTTCCGCGAGTTGACTTGCAAATGGAAACGTGGCCTAAGACTATTCGGATAGTTCGAGTATCGATTTTTCTTATTCATTTATGTTTATGTGTGCAATTACATGAAAGAATATATGATTCGGATACCAAAATTAACATAACCCTTTCACGCATTACAGAGCTTTTACTGTTCCCACATCCGATCATATTGAACCAAAAACTTTTAGCTTTGCATATAGCAAAGTATCTCTGGGTCTGACCGTTTTTCTCTTTTTTTAGAGACAACCAGACGAAAATTGCTCCATCCGTATCTTAAAGTGCTGGCATTTTGCTTGGAGCCATCACAAATTACTCGCAGATAAAATATTTCGTATATCACTGAAATAAGAGACATCAGGAATCCACTATGCGGATGAAGTGGAAAACGATATATTTACTTCTACTTTTGAACTTTAGCTTCTTTATGGGCAATTTTCTAAGTTTTAACGATTTGTTATTGAATAAAAATAATATCTAAATCTTTTTACAATTTATTTGTTTTTCATTTTAACATTTCAATATCTACCTTACAGCTGAGGAGGCTGGGGTGAGAGGGGATTTTTTTAAAATAAACTCTATTGTTGTGCGCTGCAGGTTAGTGGTGCGACTTTGAGTATGAATTAATTAAAACATCGCTTTGCGTGTCGTCTCGTCAGTTGATCGTAAGTTTGAGTTTTTATTGGTTTCTTATAAAATGAATATTTTAAACGAAATTGGGAAACCTGTTTACTCAAATTCGAATATGTAGTAGAAGTAACATGACTTGATTTTGTTTTCATTTATTTTATATCTTTCTACCTAATGAATTTTATTTAAATGGAATATTATTTGGGATGCATTATTTATATACCCCTACATGAGCTTGGTATACATTTGACTAAGTGATAATGGTCGAAATTAAACAAGAATAAACTTATCGAAATCAAAGTAATAAATTCATCAAAACAATCGATTGTTTACTGTTGTATTATCATGATTTAAAATTTAAAAAAAAAATTGTGTATACGTTATACATAAACCTATACGTAAACTAAGTATTAATTTAGAATGCAAATGGATTTTTTAATTTGTGTGTTTTATAAAATTGTAAAAGAATGTTATTTGGATAATAATGTTAATGTCTCTACTTATAGAATTTAATAATCAAAAAATACATATTATGCCTAATTTAAACGATTTGTTTAAGGGCCTATTATGGATCACAACTCAACTTAGTTGAGTTGTAATCAAGACAACTCAATTTGAAGACAACTGCAAAAAAAATTCGTATTATGGGAGACAACTTTTTTCAGTTGAGTAGACCAAATACATTGCCTACTTTTATGTGCTTTTTTTGTGTCAAAATCAGCTGTGTAAAGTAAAATACATACGTAGGTATTTCAAAGTTTTGAATTCAAAGCAAAATTTTATTAAAAAGACAAAATAATACGAAATTTAGAGTTGTATTGATTTGTTTCTTGTAAATTCGGAAGAAGAAAATCCTCTCAATGTTGCGCTGATGAGAAAAAATATTAGAGATCGCTGCAATCTATCGGAACTTCCAAACAAAAAGTAGTTTTTGTAAACAAATTCTTTGGTGAGAAGTGTTGTTGCAGATTTACAAGTTATTTTAGACTCGACAAAGACACATTTGGTTATGTGCTAAACGAAATCAAATATTATTTGAAACAACCAAAGCGTTCCCACCAATTCTCAAACCCTGCAATGCCCCACATTTCATGGCAGAAGGAATGTGCCAAAAGTGCAGTGGTAATGATTTTAATTTAGGCCTTGCTCAACCAACAGTAGTAGAAGAACATATCTGACCAATTTGAATTTATCGAAGATTCATTTTTACCAGAAAACCAGATTTCCTGGAGTAATAGGATGCATCAATGGAACTCATGTTCGAATCATAGCACAAAAAAAAATCTTCAACATCTCTATATAAATAGAAAAAGTTACTACATTCTGAATGTCATGATTGTAAGTGTATGTTTCTGCTGATGAACCTCAATCAACCTCTCAAATTGGGGAGGTTTTGTGATTTTTGTCTAAAAATATTATTTTCTTACAAACGTTTATATTATTATCTGTAAAACTTACGTTTTTTTCTCCATTTTCTTAATAAAATTGCTTTTCAATTCGCTGTTGGTGCGCACCCATATTTTTTTGTTCACACAAATGCACTACACAACCGGTAAATAGCAGTTGTTGAATTTTGATAACAATCTCAACTGAGAGACAACTCAACTGACTTACATAATACCCCCAAACACACTTAAAAAGTCAACCATTTCTCAGTTGACTACTGGTTGACTTGTGACAGTCAACTAGTTGTGATCGGTAATACCGATTGCCGGATTACAACTCAACTTTGTTCTTAGTTGTCTTACATAATAGGCCCCTTAGATATTTTTGGAAATGCTTTGGTTTTAAATTAGGTATTTAGAAATTTCTGGTTCAATATTACCTCTTTATTTAAAATAAAAAATTGTTCTTGAACGAGGTTAAATTCGATAAATCATGAGTTTATTGTTATATCGCACATTTACTTCAAAAATAGATTAAATGAAAAGATTTTAAAAGGAAGAAGCTTTGAGTATTAAAACCATCTCGGATAGTACATTTTATCTGTTCCTTAAATCGAGATCGAAAATACTTCTCAGACTCTTCAAAAACAAGATTTTAACCAACCCTTTGACTATAGTATCCGTTTATTTGTATAAATTGTAGTCACAAGAAGACATATTGTAAATAAAGTAATTAAGAAATATAATTATTATGCACAATTTCAAAAATATATTTATTCAGCTCGATGTATCATGCATGGTTACGTGAAGATAATAAATTTGGGTTGATGTACCTCTCAAGAATTTTTTTTAAATTAATTTTAAAATAAACAAAAGTCAAAATGACATTTTTTTCTTTTGTATATTGATGTTGATTTTATCTTTTGTATATGAGTTGTACGAAATTCCTTTGGGGACATTGTGGAATGTTTATTTTTGATAAAATTGGTAAACAACATTCTCACAAACAAAATTAAGGAAATTCAGGGCAAAACAAAATGTTTATAGATGAAATAAGTTATTTATATTTTTATTGACTTTTTGACTTTTTTATTTTTAATAAAAAGTAAAAATTAATAAACACATACATACATTCAGTATAATAAATTAACTTACCAAAAAATTGTACTCATATCTGAAATGCGAGGTGAATTTTGTATATATGACAAGTGCAAGGTGAATGGCGGCAGATTTATATCTTCAAAATTAAATTTTAAAAAAAAACCTTTTTAATGCATTGTTTTATTTAAAATATTAAACTAATAATGCGGATTTAAATGTTCGAACATTATGTCATCCAAATGTCTTCCGTCGAGTTACACGCACTGTTCAAAACGGAGTCTGGGAGCAAGTAAACATAAATGAATTGCGCTGATTTCTCGACAATTTTTTCTTTTAGGTTCACTAGAGTTCAAAGATTGTTCCTTATGATAGCCCCATAAAAATAAAATCCATTATGGTTAAGCGGGGGAACTCGGTGACCACGGGATGTCCCCAAACAACTTATATAAGTTTTTGAGGCAAAGCTTCCCGAAGCAAATTCATCAAATCTGTAGCGGTGTGTGCGGTCGCACCATCCTGTTGGAACCATATGTGCGATAAAAACGATAGATGAGCTTTTGCAGGTTCTACAAAATGAAATCCGTTATCATGCGTCGGTAATTGCCACATTTGTTGCCTGGCCCCGAGCATTCTGGAAAAAAAATGGTCCAATTATACAAATGTTTAGATGAAGCGCACCAAACAGTTACTTTGATGGGGCAATGCAATGGCTTTTGTTGCTCACTTGACCAGTTTGACATCGTGACTGAGAAATCCGCACGGTCACTGCTTCCAATGACATCAGCACTAGCCTTGTCGAGAGGGGGGGAGGGGGGTAACCCCCGGGCTCGGGATTTTCTAGGGGCCCGTAAAATTGAAAGCAATGAGGAGAGTGCTTTTTTTCAATATAGGTAGTCTACATTCATCATCCCACTTATTTTTAGGGGCCCGAAAATTTTAAATCATTCATGCTTTCACAATCGTGCCCCTGTTTGCATGTTATCTACCAATCTTTCAATCACAAGCTTGCCGATCTGGGCCCCTGATTATTATTGGCGTACATTTTTGTTAATATTTAATGGAAAATTGGGCAACTCTGAACTATTAAAAGAAAGTTATAATAAATTGTTTCGCTTCTCTTATTTAATTAAACGTAAATTTCAAATTTATTTTATTTTGAAAATTTTTAAAGTCAAAATAAGGGGCCAGGCAAATTAAAACAAAACACAAATATTTATTTCGTTTTCTGTTTTTATAAAGTTTCTTTTCTTCTATTTTTGTTTCTGCTGTAAACGAAATTTTTGATTCGGTTTCGGGGGACCGGAAAATCCCACGTAAATGTTTTTCAACTGTGGTTTTCGAAATATTAATTAATTAATATTTTGAATAAGTTGTTTGCTGAAGATTTGAAGGATGTCAAATCACTTCAAAGTGTGTATATAACGAAATGTTGTACTGCCGCAATCACATTCTTTGGTGTTGTTCAAAAGTGTTTCAACTTGTTTAGCAGCAGTGCTCAACGTTGGGAAATTCTTAAGAAAAATGTGCCCGGATCCCTTCACAAACTTTCCGATACAAGATGGTCATGCTAGAATTGAGGCAGTGAAACCATTTACAAATCATCTGAAAAACCTTAGAACATCATTAGAAGCTTTAAGTGATATTAATTTAACTGCTGAAGCTCGAAGAGATGTAAATGGCGTTTAAAAATATACATATGTATGCACAAATTTTAATGCGTCCTGATGTCTTCGATTTGGTGCAAGGTTCTTAGCGCTATAAATAAAAGAAGTTTCCTTCTTCGAGCCAGAAACAGTACTATTGACGTTGAAATTCGAGATCTCGACAACTTGATCTTCGATTTGAACATTATTCGAAACGGATGAGATCAATTTTTATCTGAATGCAAAGCAGTTGCTACTGGATTGGGGGATGTTCCAGAATAGTTCCCATCGAACCGAAAAAGGCAATTAAAGAGACATTTTGAAGAAAACCGAGGAGCTGGAAAGCAAATTGAAACAGGCGAAGAAATAAATTTCAAGAGAAACACCTTTTACTTCATAGTTGATTCAATTATATGTGGAATTTCTCGTCGGTTCGATACGATGAAAAATTTGAATGCTACATTTTCATTTTTGTGACAGTTTTCAACGATGGACAAAATTGAGATTAAAAACTCCGCTACAAGGGTTATTTAAAAGTATAACTCTCAGGTGTCTCAAGAGTTGAAAGAAGAAATAATTCACATAAAACACATTTATGAAGCCAATTTTGAAGCAGAACTTCTGCAATTGAGTTTGCTCAATGCTATTTATAATTTATTCCCAGAACTTGGAGACGATTTTCCCCAACATTTGTGTTGCTCTCTGTGTGTTTTCCGCCATACCTGTAATCGTAGCTAGTGCCGAACGTTCATTTAGCGTCCTTGTCAGAACAAAAAATTTTCATCGTTCATGCTCACCACAATATCGTGTTTCTGGACTTGCTACACTATGCTTCGAAGCACCTTTGGCAAGAAAATTGAATTTCGACGCAATTATAAGTTGTTTTGCTGCTCAGAAAGCTAGGAAAGCTCGTTTGCAAAAAGAAAATATTTCAATGAATGCAAACTAACTTTAATGAAAACATTGTGATAATATTTTAATATAAAGTAAAACAATAAAGAGTATTTAATGTAAACCTTTTAAAATGCATAGTTTTTTTTAAAGTCAAATTTCAAATACTTTTACTTCGCTCTATTTTATTTTCATAGTATAGGTAATAGATCTACATGCTAATTTTTTTTTTAAATAGTTAATCGACCAACCAACTTGTCGTTGGCAATATCGAAGTGAATGTATGATTCTGTTTGGAATCTGATCTACTCGCATGTAGAATAATTTTCTATCCATCCTCCTTTTCAACTAAACTGGACGATACCCGTGAGATTGATTTGATGATTAACACTTTTTTTTCGGTTCACTTTGCAAACAAAAAATAATTATTTCCGTCAATTCCAACCAATTTCATGCTATTCGTAAATGAAATTAGAACGTACCATATCAGTAGGCATGAACTTTGAAAAAAAATTAAATAGAGATTTGTCCGTCCCGGGCCGGAATTCCTCTCGACGGCTCTGGTCCTTTTAGATCGTAAAAAAGCTACTGTAGCTCTTTTCCTTTGCAAGAAAGCCATTATAAGCAAATGGGGTTTTCAACCTCGCATAACCTATTGGCTATACACATCGGTCATCCGACCAATACTTATGTACGGGGTTGCAGTATGGTGGATTGCACTGGAAAAAGTCACATACTATGACAAACTCAGCATAGTTCAACGCACTGCATGTCTCTGCATAAGCGGGGCATTAAGAACCACACCCTCAGCAGCGTTAGACACTCTCCTCCATCTGACACCCCTCGAAATATTCAGCAAACAAGTGGCAGCGAGTACAGCTATAAGACTCAACGCCTCATCTCAATGGGCCAACAACAATGTTGGGCACTCCATCATTTTGAACCTCTTTGGTTCTATACCAAAGTACATAGACTACACTATTACAAAACCCCAATTTGGAAAAAACTTCCAAGTATCCATTCCATCCAGAGATGAATGGGAAGACAAAAAACTCCTGGATGACAAAAGCATCCATTTTTATACAGATGGATCCAAGACAAATGAGGGAGTTGGTAGTGGTGTGTACTCGGAAAAGCATCTCATTCCGCCTCCCTAAACATTATAGCGTCTTCCAAGCGGAAACTTTAGCGATCAAAACGTGATATCAATTTCTGATATCCGCATCTTCTCTGACAGTCAGGCTGCTATCAAATCTCTTGACGGTGTCTCAACCAAATCTCAAACGGCCCTCGGTTGTCGATCGTCTCTTATGGAGATGGCGCAGCAATTTAACATTCACCTATGCTGGGTGCCGGGCCACAGAGACATCACAGGAAATTGTAGAGCCGATGAACTCGCTAAAAATGGAACCGTCACACCTATTTCACCTGAAAGGGAGAAGATAGGTATACCGATAGCTACATTTAAACTTCTGCTAAAAGAAACAGCTTTCGAGATAGCAAACTCTAGGTGGTACAATTTACCAACATGCGCAGCCACAAAACTCATATGGCCTTCAGTGGACCTAAAGCGCTCTAAGGACTTGTTATCTCAGAGCAGAAAACATATTAGCTCCCTAAAAGGTGTCCTTGCGGGACACTGACTTATAGGCAGACACGCAATACGACTTGGTGTAGCCTCAAATGACTTCTGCCAGGAGCTGTATGGACGAGGAAGAAGAAGAAACAATCTCTCACCTCCTCTGTACCTGCCCTGCTCTTTCACTAAGATGCAAACTTCATCTGGGAGAATACTCTTTTGATAATCCCAGTGAACTAGCTAAAAAGGATATGAAATATCTCCTTCGCTTTATAAAAAGCTCAAAATGATTCGACTAGTGGGAAGGGAAGTAATTCTCTAGATTCATGTGGTATCACAATGGGCCTTATCTTTTGGCCTAAGTGTGTGGATTCTGTATCCGCAGCCACTTTAACCTAACTAAACCTAACCTTATAGATCGACAGGACCTTGGCCGTGGAGTGTCCATAGCAGTTGCACGGAACCTCTGCATACACGAACGAATTAAATTGAACCCATCACTTTGACATACGTCGTTTACCGAACGTGAACAAAACTGGACTTGAAAAATGGCTCGATAGCAAACGCGCGATGCTCACTTCACCAGTTTGACATCGTAACTGAGAAATCCGCACCGTCACTGATTCCAATGACACCACTCCCCCCCCACACAGTTTATTACTTTTTGAAATAATCGTATTTAAAAACATAAATCTGCCACCCTGTATAAGTTTCAAAATTTGTTTCAAACATTCTAAACCCAACTCAAAATTCTGTAAATCCACAATTACGCATTTTAAAATTCTGTCTTAGAATACTTCATTTATAAACTGTTTGCAAGGAGGTGCACACTGATTTTAAATACTTGAATTTGGAAAAAAAAAAAGTGGAGTAAAGCATTCCACATTCGCATAGTACGGTTAAAGAAAGAATATCTGTACTTGACAATAAGACCGAAGTTGGGCGTTAGGGTATACTGATGAGCATTTTTGGAGGAGCGGGTATTATGGTTGAATTGCTTGCAGATTCCGTTCAAGATAGCGTTCAAGCTACGTTTATGATTCAACGTTGATATTATCTCACCAATAATTTTAAATGCTCAACTTTTAATACTGCCCAAAAGATTTAAGTAAGTTGCAGGAGCATCAACCCAGAGATGATTAGCAGTTGTATTAACTTTTAGAAACGTTTGAAACATTTTTGTCGATTGAATTCTTTGCGTTTCAGTTCACACAACAAAAGCCTTTTAACGAAAGAATACTTTATAACATTCATACCTATTAGCAATAACTCATACAAAAAATTAACGTTAATATCATGTTTGTAAGTATAATATTCATTAATGTATTATGATAGGTATATGTAGGTACAAGGTACAGCAACAGCTTATATATGTACATAAATGTACCTTAACAAATTAAATGCAATCCTATTTTGAAAATAAAATCAACCACCCCGACCACATAAAGCCGCATCTTAAACACGCAGACCACGCACACTTTTCACGGCGACGTAATAATTCACCTGAAAATAATAAGAAAATAAAAAAAAACAACAACAAAATATACCTTCCCATGTAAAATTGTATACATATACGTTAAGTATACGTATGTATAAGCATTTTTGTATAGAGCGTGTCTGGTATTTTCCTGATTAACCACCATTTTTAACAATTTATCTCCGTGCCGCCTGCAGTGTACAAGCAGATTTACGACTTGTCGCCTCATGCAAAACAGGGAAAAATAAATACAAAACCGCGCGATACAAAATAAGAAAATCTGAACGCGGCGAACAACACGAATTTAATATCCGTGCATCATGAAAACAAAAGCAACACCGACCGCGTAGCGTATATCGTTCTTAAGTCGGTCGGTTGTTCGGTCTGAGCAATAACAACAACAACAGCACACAAAAAAGGAGCAAACGACAAAAAGACGACAGTCCTGGCCATAAGTGGGCGTAAGTTATCGCCAGTAGGCGCATAATATTATATCCCAATGTCTTATTTAAAAATGTGTCGTCTGCATTCAACTGATAGGTACGACACGACAACGAGCGTCTTCGTCGCGACGGACGGATGATAATATACCAATAGGCTTATAAAGCGTGGTGCTCTCAACTTAAACCTACTTGCCTCTGCCCTCGCCGACGCGACGACGACGAGGCAAGGCGATACAAGTCCCTTGCTTGGTACTTCTCGGTGTGAAGGATTTGTCGATAAACAAAAATGCTTTTTTCGTATTTTTATTTTTAAAAAACAAATCTAAAATAAAATTTATATCTACTTGACGTTTTGTTGTAATTCTTAATTCTGTTGTACCTATTTACGTATATATAAATCTACCATCAGTACTTGGAACCAGGGATTATCATGTTAGTCATCAACATCACATACATATCTTTTGTAAGTCAACGTCATTTCATCAAATAAATTTGATAAATATTCGTGTCTAAATGAATTTTAATAGTTATCTACTTTTATTACTAGAATTTTGTTTTATTTTTTAAGTTGCTCGAAGCTAAATAGTGGCAATATCTATATGAATACAATTGAATTTTGATTTTGTGAGCAACTTACATGGATTTAATTCCGTTCACATTACATTTGATCCTTTTTGAAATATTGGACATTTGTTAACAATCAAAAGTGGATGTAATAAGAGGGTTGGAAAAAAGCAGCATTGACGAATTTTAACAAGAAAGCCCAAAAAGTTAACATTAAATTTAAACTGAAACAATCACAAAGAGAATTCTAAACCAGAAGGTCTTTATCTTATACATATATACTTTTTAATAATAAGTGATTTAGTTGCTATTTTATTTTTGGATACACTGGTTTTGAAAACTCAAGTACGTTTCGTTTTTTGTGTCACTGTCAAATTTTTACTATGGTGACTAATTTTCGCCCCAAATTTACATTGTTGTATCGGGTTTTTCAATAAGAGCGCTAAACGGTTTTGGATATCAATGAAATTCTTTATTCCTGTGAAAGTACGTTCGATGCCATTATATATGGAACTCGATTTCTTATGCATGGTCACCACAGGCACGCTTGCAGAAGTCCAGACGATGAAACCTATTTCCGACGGTTTTCAAACATAAATCGGCCGATACTGCAGCAATTTCACGTTCGATATTCGTACGAAGTTCATCATCGCTGGCTTGTTGGCATAGACCATAGACTTGACGTAGCTCCACAGGAAATAGTCTAACGGCGGCGTCCAATCGCACGACCGAGGCGGTCCAGTCCATTTCGTGAGATAGCAAGTTCTCCAAACTTGGTTTCCAATAAATTTATTGTGACATTCGCTGTGTCGCTTGTGGTACCGTCCTGGTGGATTGGAACCACATGTCCTCCAGTTTCATATCATCCTATTGGGGCCAAAAATATTCGGTTATCATTGAACGTAGCGATCTCCATTCACAGTAACGTGCCGGTCTTGATCATCACGGAAGAATTACGGCCCAATAACGCCGCCGCCGGCCCATAAACCACACCAAACCGTAATTTTTTCGAGACGGAATGCTGACTCATGGAGTTCGTGTGGATTGCTGCCTGGCCAACACCGCATATTTTGTTTATTATTGGCGAAGCCATTCAACCAGAAATGAGCCTTATCGCTGAAGATGAATTTTTGATGAAAATCCGAATCATTTTCAAGTTATTGCTCAGACCAATTCACGGACAATCGACGCTTCTGGTGGTCAAGCGGCTTCAGTTCTTGCGTCAATTTAATCTTGTAAGGATGTAGGTCATAGGTCAAGATCTTTGGCATCTGTTACTCCACATTTTTCAGAAGGATGTTGGTATAAAAGCTTTCAAAATACAGCTTGTGCAAGAATTGAAGCAGAACAAATTACCACGATGCCGAATTTTTGCTGAATGAGCTCATGAAAAGTTGAGCGAAGATTCATTTTTTAACGAAGCTCATTTCTATAGTTGAATATGGATATGTGAACAAGAAAAGCTGCAGAATCTTGAGTAAATAGGAGCCAAAAACATATCAGAAGATACAAAGCATGCAGAAAAAGTCAGTGTTTAGTGCGGATTATAGGCTGACGGAATCATTGCGGGTCGTATTTCTTAATAGATGATGTGAATCGCAACGTCGCGTTAGTGAGAATGGTGACCATTGTCGTGTGATAAAAATTAACTTTTGTATTGCTTGCATGACATGTGGTTTTAACAAGATGGAGCCAAATTCCAAACAGCATGCGTTACAACGGATCAATTAAAAGGCGAGTTCGGTTAGATCATTTTGTCGGCCTATAGATAATGTGATTTAAGGCCTCTAGACTTTTTTTGTGAGGCTATCTTAAGGCTCATATTTGCAAGGACGAAGCCGCTTCGATTGACGAAATAAAAGTCAACATAAACATATATTAGTGATATACCGGACTAATTATTAGAGGTGCAGCCTCACCAGTGGAGTGAGGTGAACCTTCTCCAAAATGACTTGACGGATTATTTTGAAAATGTGTGTGCCTGAGAATGAGTAGTAAACTATTTTGTAAGGTCCTAAGATATAAGGGTGGTACACCCCGAACTATTTATTTGACAAATTTTTTTAGGTCCGTCAAGTTGGAAACACCACACTCGAATTTTGAAGTTGTAATGATGCAGGAATTTAGGGCTTTTTTCGTGCTAATTTAGTGCTCTAATCCCGTTTTAGTTCAAAAAAATCCCTTCCACTTCAAACTTGTGGTGATCCAAACTTGGCGCCAAGCTGTTAACACCACACCTAAAGGTTCAAAATTAAAAAAAAATCTTTTGATGAGGATATTTAGGGCTCTTTTTGGGCTCATATAAGTTTGCTGAATTCCAGATTGGTTTCTCAAGCCCTTACCCGCAAACTTAAGTCAAAAAGCTGTAATTTTTGGAGTCTTTCTATACAAAACAAAATTTAAAAATCAAATGATGGGCGAATTTGAGGCTATTTTTTTAACTAAGAAGGCTTTAATATCAGGCTTGGTTCAAAAACCCCTTTCACTTCAAAGGTGGTTTTATAGCCTCAAACAATTTGAAATTTCAATAACATGACAAAATTGAATAAAAAATATATAGAAAACGGTCTTTTGTGCTCTTAAAGTGCTCTACTCCAACCATCTAACCATTTTGTTGTCTTACTATTTTGAAACAAAATGACAGACACAGCAAAAAAAAACAGCTCACATATGCCTTGAAGATTTAACAAATTTAACTAATAAAATATAAATTTTCAAATATTGAATACAAAAAATGTACACACATTTTAAATCCATCCCAACCTCCTGAAAACGAAACAATAGTTAAGCCTTTACCTACCTTTATTGCAGATTTGATTTTGTATGTTAGTAAGTAGTCTTTGTTAACTTCCCATATGAAGTTATTGTAATGGGTCTGATTTTTCGAATTGAAAATTTTGACATTTCTCCACGTTTCAAGGTCCCTAGAGTCGAAATAAAAGATTTTTAGAAAGATGTCTGTGCGTGCGTGTGTACGTACGTTCATGCGTCCGTACGTCTGTACGTTCGCGACGATTTTTTCGTCCATAGCTCAAGAACCAGAAGAGATTTCGACTTCAAATAAATTTTGTTATACAGATAATAAGGCAGAAAGGGCTCTCAAGAAAATTGCGTGGGTGGTTTTTTTTTACTATAGCAGTTTAATAAAAGTTGGTACAAATTGATTTTCGACTCAAATATCTTTTCAAAACTTTGAGATATTGGCTTTAAACTATGTACTTTTATCTTATAAGAAATATTGTTGTCAACATTCAGTAAAATTTTCAAAAAAAAACGAATTTACAGTTACAGTAAAATTTTTAAAAAAATCGAATCGACAGTTTTTTTACAAAAAAATTAAAAACAGAACAAACAATTTAACAAAAGTTGTTAAAAATTGATTTTCGACTCAAATATCTTTTCAAAAATTTGAAATAATGACTTCTAACTAATTTTTACTCATAAGAAATATTGTTTTCAACATTAAGAAAAATTTTGAGAAAAACCGAATTGACAATTTTTTTTACAAACAATAAAAACCTACAAAAAAAATGTATAAAAGTTGGTAAAAATTGTTTTTCGGCGTAAATATCTTTTCAAACATTTGAGACATTGGCTTCAAACTAATTTAATCTTATAAGAAATATTGTTTTCAACATTCATTAAAAATTTGAGAAAAATCGAATTGACAGTTTTTTTTACAAAAAATAAAAACCTAAAAAAAACAATACTAAAACTTGGTAAAAATGTACTTTCGACTCAAATAGCTTTTCAAAAATTACAAATATTGGCTTCAAACTTATTTTATTTTACAGAAAATATTGTTTTTAATATTCAGTAATTTTTTTATAAAAATACAACAGTCCGTTTTTTCATAAAAAAATAAAACTTCCAAAAAATAGAACGCAAATTTGGTAAGAATTGATACATTTAGACAAACTTTTAAGCAAGACAAATCGATAGATGGGATGGGAAGTTATCAGTGTGGGTCGCATCCCAGCCTCTTTTTTTTTCTCAGCAGGTCAGCGATGGGAGTTTTTGAAAAATTACACGAAGCGTAGAACTTCGAAATTGGATTGTGGTGTTTGAAATTTGACGGACCTAATTTTTTATTCTCTTTTGTTGATCTTTTTTAATACATTTTTCAAATATTTTGAAATGTTTTAAATGTTTCCATACAACCACTTTAAACAAAAATTCACTTCTCCAAAAAAAAAACACTTTCCTTAATTTTTTGACTAGTATCTCAGTCTTAGCAAGTAGTTATAAATATGGTAGGTATTCGAAGTCATGCATTTTATAGTTATCGGCCTTCTTCCAAATTATCTCTATATAGAAACCCAAAACAACTTAACCTTTATCCTCAAAAACCAAATTTTATATCCGCCGCAACCAGTTTTATGTTGAAGAGTTCAGATTATTATTTACAGTTCATTCAACTTACAAAAACAAAATGATATAACTCAAAGTCGATATTATGAACCAAGCCCCGCTATCCCATCATCTTACATATAGCTAACCACAGTTGCTGCACACAAAATTTATTGGATCTGATAGTGCCACACAGTTGTTTTCATATTTTCATAAATGAATGTTGCATGTTGATCAAGATATTTTCTTTTCTTTTTCTTTTTGTTTTTTTTTTTTTTTTTTTTTTGAAATTATGATTTCATTTAGAGCGTGGTTGATGTAGGCGCGCATAAGACCACGCACTTAACAAAATTATTTTTGGTTTTATTTTTGGGAATTTTAAATTTCATATTATAAAAGATGACGAAGACGTCGGAAAAGTAGAATTGCATGCACCATCTTATTCACCCTAACCGACTTCATTGAATTATTATAAGGAGAAATTTAATTCATTGGGTATAACTACTTATATATTAGGGTAAAGGGTAATGTTGTGTACTTAATCTTATATGATGAAGAACAAACTATAAATAGCAATCGAAGCCTAGTCAATATCTCAAAACTAAACCTCGAGCGTTATCTTCTTTCTTTTATTAGTTTTTTTATGAGGCATGAAGCTACTATATGCACATATATGAGAATGTTTGTATATATTTATATACACTCGAGCGAGGTATATGAACTGATAAATTTCTTGTGTCTTATAGCATACACGAACTCAGGGTCTAGCATTGAAACTGAAAGTCTAGCGCCATAACTTATCTTCAATAAATTCCATATATAACAATTCAAAGTAGGAATGTATCTGAAAACACAAATCACAGTTCTTATGACCAAGAGGAGTAAAGGGGCGTATATCAGGGACAGACAAATTCTAGAAAATTAAAATAAGACAAAATAGAATTCATAAAATCGTGCGTATTTAAAAATTTCTTTTGGAATTTTACTAAAATTTAATTTTGGAACTGAAGTGATGTTACTTTCTTTCATTTTTTGATTCTTCAAAGCTTAAGTTTTACACATAAGAAAATGTATCACCCAATAACATGCAATTGATTTATTGGTTGTTATTTTATACATAATAATTAATGTTAAATTTGATAAATTTACAATTCTGATTTTTGATGAATGAATGCTCACATAAAGACCCTGAAGGTGCTTTAATAGCTTCATAAAGTTTTTGAAGTCAAGCAGACATTTTGGAGAAAAAATATTTGTTCGTTTTTGATTTCGTTAAATTTTAAAAGAAAAATCATTAAAACGAGGCTTGGGTGCGACCCACACTGATAACTTTTCATTCGTACACGCGTCTGTTGATTTTTCTAAAACTTTGACCAAATGCTTATCACAATATTTTGTGAGAAATACAAAATTTGAAGTCAGTAACATTCTTTGTTTTCATAATACTTGACTCAAAAACCGTTTCTCGTCAGTTTTTTGTTTTTTTTTTGTCAATTGGATTTTTCTAAAAGAAATACCTAAAAGTTAGCAACAATATTTTGCATAGGTATGAAAAAATAAGTTTTATTTTAATATCTGTTTTTGTTGCGGAAATTTTAAGTTGAAAGCCAATTTTCATCAATTCTAGCAGCATATTCTTAGAACAATATCTTACGCTAATAACACAATTTAGCATAGAATGAAATAATTTTAAAGTTAATACATTAATCCATCCTCGAGATATTCGAATTGAACATCAGTTTTTACCAGTTTTTCTGCAATTTTTACCAACTTTTTGTAGAGTTTTTTAAGTGGTCTTTGTAAAAAAACGGTGCCTTAAATTTTTCTCAAAATTTTACCAAATGTCAAATAAGTTATATTTTTTTATTGCATACAGTTATTCTGGAATTAATTTAATTTTTTGTTCGTAAAATATTGGAGGTAACAATAATTTTTTTCAGTTTTTTGGATTTATAAAAAAAAAACATTAATTTCAAAACTGTACTAGTTTGGTATCACTTCACTTCACATCATATAATATAAATTGCCAGAAAAGCCTAGTAATTGCTCTAGCGACTTATTACGAACAAATTTTATTGCCCAATCCGATTTTAAAAATGATTAGCTTCGCCATCCCAAATGTGGTTATCCTATGAATTAGATTCCTCATTTACAATGATGGAATTTAAATTCATAAATCATCCATGATAAAAATGAAAAATAACAAAGTGTCTGGTCCTGATGGTATCCCAGTTGAGTTCTATAAACATGCCAATCCAGAGTTTTTTAAATGCGTCTTAAGTTTCTTTAATAGAATATATAGTAAGGAAAAAGTTCCTCTATATGCTTAAAAATGTCAGCTTATTTTAAGTAAGGTGGCCCGGACCAGCCAAAAAACTATAGTGATATAACTGATTGGGAAAATATTGTTCTTACAATTACTTAAGGCTAACGAATACTCAGTTGCTACCAAGCTGTCTTCCCTTCAAACCTTTAAATATTGATCAAATCTTTGTGTTAAGTACTGCGTATACTTTTTTTGTTGACGTGAAAGCTGCATTCGACACAGTCAATAGGCAATCATTGATCCACAAGCTTTAAGCTATAGGTTTATCAACCAAATTCATAAAATTCTATGATAAGATGCTTGAGGACAATATTTTATTTGTCCAAGATGGCTCAAACAAATCGAGAGCCATCATATGTAAGTCAAACAGGCGTTGCTCGAGACTGTGTTTTAAGATCATTATTATTTTCGTTCTTTAATGATGTTGAAAATCACATGGTATTAATGTATTAAAGTTTTGCTTTATGCAGATGATCGCGTTATCATGTTAGATAACTATTTTACTCCAAAGCTATAAACCAATAAGCTACAAAAGTACTTTGATAGTTGGAATCTTGGAATAAAAACTTTTAAGTCTAAAATTATGGTTTTCAGATCATGCAACAGATCTATAGGTTATCGTTACAACATGGAATCTTGGCGATGATATTATCGAAAAAGTTGATAAATTTAAAAATGTTGGTTTGTACTTAACGTAAATGTTCATGCACATGCTAAAGAAAGAGCGAAAGTTGCTTTAAGCAGCATGTGGTCTAATTTTTTTTTAGTAAGAACTATGTTGATACAGTTTCCAAATTTAAAGTTTTCAACACTACAATGAATAGCGACCTCTTCTATGGTAATGAAATACACGGTTATGAGTATTTAGAACAACTATCAAATTTCTGGCTTACCTTACACTTAAAAAAAAAAAGAGGCTGGGATACGACCCACACTAATAACTTCCCATCCCGTCTGTCGATTTGTCTTGCCTAAAAGTTTGTCTATATGTATCAATTTTTACTAAATTTGCGTACTATTTTTTGTAGATTTTATTTTTTTCTGAAAAAACGGACTGTTGGATTTTTATATCGAATGATATATGAATATCGAAAACAATATTTTCTGTGAAATAAAATAAGTTCGAAGCCAATATTTTTAATTTTTGAAAAGCTATTTGAGTCGAAATTAAATTTTTACCAAGTTTTAGTATCGTTTTTTTTTAGGTTTTTATTTTTTGTAAAAAAAACTGATCTTTAACTTTGATCTTTAACTTATAAGTTAAAATTAGTTATAAGCCATTATCTCAAATTTTTGAAAAGATATTTGAGTCGAAAATCAGTTTTTACCAACTTTTGTTAAATTTATTTTAGGTTTTTAATTTTTTGTACAAAAGCTGTCAATCCGATTTTTTTCAAAATTTTACTGAATGTTGACAACAATATTTTTTGAAAGATTAAAGTACATAGTTTAAAGCCAATATCTCCAAGTTTCGAAAAGATATTTGAGTCGAAAATCAATACAATATATAATATAAAATTTAATATATAAGTCTCTAGCGTCATTGGTTCATGAGATATTTAGATTTAACCAAAATTTTCACCTTTTTTTTAAACTGCTATGGTAAAAAAACCACCCACGCAATTTTCTTGAGAGAACTTTCTGCATTTTTCTGCCTTATTATCTGTATAACAAAATTTATTTGAAGTCGATAACTCTTCTGGTTCTTGAACTATGGAGGACGAAAAAAAACGTCGCGAACGTATAGACGTACGAACGTACGTACACACGCACACACAGACATCTTTCTAAAAATCTTTTATTTCGACTCTAGGGACCTTGAAACGTCGAGAAATGTCAAAATTTTCAATGTGACAAATCGGACCCATTACAATAACTTCCTATGGGAAGTTAAAAATTTTAGGCAAATACTACATTATCAAAGTTATGAGTCGATCAAACCTAAACCTTTAAAAACGAATTCTTAAGATAAGTTTTGATAGTGGTTACAGCGCAGTCAAAAACTAGTATTATCTAGCTTGTTTGAATCGATAATATCGAAGAATTAAAAAGACTTTCTCTTTCCGCTCTGCAGAAAGCACTTTCGAAAATGTTTAGTGAGTGTTTTTTTCTATATTTTTCACTTTAAATTCAATTTATAAAAAAGTGAAAAATGCCTTAAACAATACAAAAATGTGAGTTAAATTGTGTTTTAACGATAAAACAATGGTAGTTGCAGACGTCTTATAGACAGAGTCATATAACATAAACATGTTCCAGATCGCTTCAGTTAATTGTTTTTTTTTTAAGCTCCAAAATGCATAATACATTTTTGCCAACAATTCATCAGTATGATATTTATAAGTTTTAACCCTCAAAAATTAAACCTTACACAATCAGCTCAAAGGCCATAAGCCCATAATTTTAAGAAAATCGCTTCAGCAGTTCTTTATTTTATAATTATATAAAGACTATGGACTATGAAATAATTTTCATCATAAAGTGTTTGAAAATAATAATCAAAGACATTACAACATCTTCATAAATTAAATTTGACTTTATTATGTCAAATTTTCAACAAAAAAAAGATTGTGTGTGGCATTGGGAGGCTATAAATATACTTGTTTGTTTTTATAGTGATGATTTTTTTATTAATTTCAAAATAATCCTATCAAAAATAAATCACATAAAATTAAAGAAAACAGAAAATGATTATTTATTTTAAAATTCTTCCCAAATGATGTCATTTAAAATTTAATTTTTTTGTTTTATTTAAGTTCACCAGAGATTAAATTCATAAACAATAAAAATATCAAAGATGACAGATTTTTATTACTCTAATAATTTTACTTCAATTAAAAATGCCGAGCATTATCATTATAATAACTAAATCATAATATTTTCTTAATTCTTCAATGAAAAATGCCGAGCATCAGTATTATCTATTGAATTTAGAAATACAAAAATAAAACCAAAACTCGTGCAATAAACATAAATTTTATTATTAAATAGCATTTTTATCAGTGAATGTTCTTGCTGTGTGAAATTATGTTTTTTTTTTTGTTTTGTTTTGGATGGGTGGTGCATTCATATTCCGGATGGTATCAAGAGTTCAAACCCAGAGTTATCGATTTATAGTGTTTGACTTCTTCACTTTTTGATACGATGTGTGGGTTTGATGCGTTTTTCGTTTAATTTTTAACGATCCATTGAACTATCGAAGCAGATACTCTCATCATAATAATGGTCTTTTTATGAATTTTATTTTTAAATCGATTCTAAATTTGGATTTTAATTTTAATCTCTTGTGTATTCAAAACATACATAAAGTGTATATAATGGATTAAGTGACATTTAAATCTCTGATATCAGTAGGTAAGTGACTTCGGGCAGTCCCCGATCGGGATTTTATAATAAATGAGAGTTTCATCCGATAAATGGTCTTTAGAAACAGACTTCTAAGCCTTATGTCACATACTTCGGTGGATACTTTGTTTCAATCTCACAAATATGGAATCAACTATTGAAGGTTAAAAAACGAGGCTTACTATTTCGTTTTAATGAACGAAATATTCAATTATTCAAAAGTCTCTGTTTGTAAGAAGTTGTGGGTGCTTTCCCCATATACCATTTTACTTTAATCATTCTACCGATATGACTTTTGGTATAGTGTTAGGAGCCTTTACTTTCCACTTGTGTGCGCCACCTGATCCGCAGTCTTCCTCTATTTTTCTTTCCGGGCAGGAGCATTGGTTTCCATGAGCTCTACTTGACCCAGCCATTTCAGTTATTGTAGGTACTTCTACCCTTTTTCCTAAGTCTAGGTCGATGTGGGTACAGCCCGTACAGTTCGCCGTTCGATCGTGTTTCTCCTCCATTCACCTTCTATGCATAGGGGACCGTAGATCACGTCAAGAACTTGTCTCTCGAAACGACCCAAGGTGCTTTCATCCACTTTTGCCATAGTCTATTCTTCTGCACCGTATAGCAGGACGGGGATGATGAGAGTCTTATATATTATGTAGCTACACTTTGGTCCCTCGAGAGAGGGCTTTATTGATTTCTAAGCCCAAAGAAGCAGCGTTAACCAAGAGTAGTTCTTAATTTGATATCAGCGCTGGTGTTGTTTTCTGTATTCGTAGCGGAGCCTAGGTAGACAAAGTCCTTAAATACCTCAAAGCTACTTCTGTCAAGGGTGACGTTTTGGCAGAGACGTTGATGTTGTAGATCCTTTCTTGATGACAGCATTTTTTTGTTTGTTTTGCCTTTATTAACTGTTAAACCCATTTTTGCCGTCTCTGCCGTCTCTGCCTCAATACTCATATTAGCCCCATTGACATCACGCTGAGTCCTTCCGATTATGCCAATGTCATCAATATATTCGAGTAATTGGGCTTTTGAAAGATAGTGCCTCTTGTGTTTCTTCGTCTTTGAAACGGACGATATTGACAAGAATGCCAAAACTAGACCTGGCTCTATACAGCTCGTCCCTACAGATGCTGTTAGTATAGAAAATACATTTTCGTTTGGCGAAACCCAAGAACTTCCAAAAAAAAACGGAAAAGTGAAAAAAGTCGATTTTAACCTCACTCAAAAGAACTCAACGTTTTGCAGACCTCTTTGAAATATCATTTTAGCGATAAGACTATTCGGTATACCAGCAAAAAAAAAATTTAAATTTTAGTCTATAATAAAAACCAATTCACTTGACCCAAATACTGTGCTGGTGCCATGGATCGATTTTATTTATAACGTTGTTTGCCAGGCCAATACCAGTAATTACTTTACAATAATGAATTGACGTTTCAACATGATTGTTCTAAGGGCTGCATATTTTAAATTTTGAACGAGAGATTTGAGGCCATGCTGTCTTTCAAATTCAGGCTGATTTACCCACCACATATGGTGCGAGCAAAAACCCCACTTAATTAAATTAAGCTTTCATTTTTGTAATGTATTTCTGTTTCACCAATAAAGAAATACTTTGTTGTGCTTTAACCCTTTAACCTTTATTTCGGCTTATTTTTCCGAAATAAATAGTTTTGTCTTTGAATTTTAAAAGCATAAGATTCTTAAGATTTCAACAAATACACAAACAAAATTGCGTAATCAAATATAAAATACTATTTATAAAACAAGTGTTATAAAAACTGTACTTAAATTCAAATTTTAACTCATCAATAAAATATTCAAGAAAAGTTATACCACAATTTTTACTTCATAGAAAAAGCAATGGTATAATTTGTTTTCAATATCTAAGAAAAAATGTATAGATAATATTGAAATTATATTAGCTGAATATTGTCTCTATAAACCACAATTCGAATTTACTTGGGGTGACGTGAAATAACGCCAAATGAAATAACTCCAAATTCAAAAAATTTGGCATTATTTCGTTTTTGAAAACTAAATAAGGCCAAATTTTCAATTTGGGTTTATTTCGCTTTAGAAAACGAAATAATAGCAATTTGGCATTGTTTCGATTTAAAATTTTGCAGAATTATTAAAAAACATAAAGTAAAGTTATTATTAATTAAAAAAGTTGAAAAATGACAGATACTTGTTGCTCGATTGAAATTTTTGAAATTGGAGCCTAAAACAAGTTTTTTTGAATTGATAGCACGGCGTACTAACAGCTAGGTATGTAGGGGGGGCATGCTGCCCACCTGCAACCCCCCTGCTTGGGATCACTATAGGATTTGGGGTGGGTGCGAGTTTGGGTATATGCAAAGAACACGAATGCGTTGTGATTCTTTCATAACTGTAAGCCATAGGTACTTACTTTTTTTCTGTTGCGAATTTCTTTGATTTTAGTGCTCAAATGCAAAAGTTCTTTGCATATACCCAAACTCGTACCCGGCCCAAATCCTATAGTGATCCCAAGCAGGGGATCACATCCCTTGCTGTTAGTACGCGCCGTGCTATCAATTCAAAAAAAACTTTTTAGCAAAAGTAGCTATTCTAGACAATAAATCAACCATTTTTGCGTGTTTTGTATGTAAAAAAGTGAACTTTAAATTTAAAATATTCGGCGTTGGTTCCATTATTTTTTTGGCCTTATTTCTTTTTATAAATCAAAATAAAGCCAAATTGGTTTTATTTCGTTTTGAACAACGAAATAAGGCCAAATTTGAAATTTGGTGTTATTTCATTTGGTACTAATTCACGTCACCTTTACTTGGATATGTACACAAAATTAGACGTTTCTTAACCTTTCAAGTGAAATCATCACTTTTTTTCATTTTTTTTTTGTGAATAATTTCTGTTTCCATTTAATTTTCTACCAACGTCTTAAGTCTTTTATCTTTTGTCTGCTTTTTATGTCCATGTCCATTCATCTCATTATTTAAAAAACTGTCACCAGATAAAAGAATTCAAAACATCAAAACATGTAGACAAAAAAAAACAAAAAGAAAAGACAGACATTTCCTTTTCAATTCACCAGGTTCATCGAATTCTGATAATAATGATGATGATGATGATGTGTCTCCGACATTAATTACCACTCAACAAAACAGTAGCAGCAATGGTTTCAAAATATATACCATACCACTCAGCTATAATAATAAACGAATTTCTACTTAAAAACCAATAAAATTTAATGGAGCTAAAATGCATTGTGTATTTTATTAATTTAATTTTTGTTTTTCATTGTCCTTTTATTTTTGTGGAAGTTAATCATTTTGCATTCATCAAGAAGGAGTATGTCCATTGTCCACCACACATCGATTCCATAGAAGCTTGGTGTGTTTTTTTGTTCACCATTTGCCCGGACAGAAAATAAAGAACTTCAAAGATTGACGTCGAAGTCATTTATGTGCGTTGTTTGTAAGACGCGCAAAGAAACAACAAAAAAAATAATCATTATTCAGGGTCATCGTGACAGTGACAACGACGACAACGCAATAACGATATTTATCACCAAGCACCAAAAAAGCTTTCCCAAAGACGACTCAAACCATCCGTCTTTTGTTTTTCTACATTAATTCAGTTAAGGTTGATTGAATTTTTGGTTTCATTTTTGTTTGTATTATTTTCTTTAAGAAGAATTCCAACACAAATAAAATAAAAACTAAAAAAGAACATTTTGAATAATTTCTAAAAATGTATCGAAGACGAATAAAAATAATATGTAGTCATTTAATTCACTTCGTTTTGTGACAAGATAAACCGCAAAACATGCTCATTCACATATACCCAATACACCATACAATGAGCTAGCTTATATATAAATACATAAATATATATGGAAAAATATGCCTAAAGGAACAATATCTTTTACAAAATTAAAAGTATCTTGTTCAGAATGTATATACTTCTAATTTTTTAATTTATTAGGTATTCTTCAAAAGACTTTCAAAATATATTAAATTTCGACTAGCAATAGCCCTTATGACCTTTCTTAATCTTAATACATGTATGTATGTTTGTATACGTATGTATATACCTATCTATACCTAACGAATACATTAAGATACAAATTATAATTTTTAATGAACATTAAGGCGTTTAAAAAAGTCATCATAAATATTCGAAAAACATAAAACATGTTATATGCATTAAATAACACCTATCTCTTTTTTATTCTTTCTATATATTTTAAAGCTTTTTTTTCTTCTTCTCTTAAGATACCTATATAGCTACCTGCCTAGAAAAAAAAAACTAAACAACAAACCAAATTTAGTAGCAAATAAATCACATCATAGCTATTGAATTTATTATACACGACATCTTAAAAATAACCTGCTGTATCTTCAAAATTTTAAAAAGAAATACAAAAAAAAAAAACGAACAACACAAAAATATCCATAAGAATAATAAATTTTTAATCGTTTAGAATTTCAATTATGTAAAGGCTAAAGCCTTTATACAGATACCCAATCCATACCTAAACCTATCTACCCAGAAAGGGCCTAAAAAATACAACAAAAAAAACAAGAAGAATCACTCTCAACTAATCATTATTTATTTAGAAATAAAAGAATTAATCTTCGAAAGAGCAAAATGCCATTAAAAGTACCTATATATACCTTCATCTATATGTACCATGTATCTATAGATACAACAGAAAAAAGAAAGAAAATACTTTTTGAATCGTTGCCCTTAAATTGTGATTATAATCGAAAAATCATGCGAATGCTACAAACAAACTACAATAATTCCAAGGCCCAAAATCCCAAATTAAGATACACCATACATTTATCCATGTTATATCTTTAGATACAGGCCAAGCTATAGATATATTGAAGGTACTTTCATATATTTATACTTCTTCTTCACTTAGATACATTGTGCTTGGTCTCGTATTGATTAAGCGACCGACCAAACCGACAAATCGACCAACCGACCAAACGACCGACCGACCAACATCATCAAAGGCGTTTTAGGTAGGGGGAGTTTAATTCCAGTGCCATGGCTCACACTAGCCTCGCAGTCATGTGTTCAGAAAAACCAAGTTGTTGGCTTTTGTCATAGTTCGGGTTTTATATTCTCTGGTGTATATCTGCGGCATATTTTATCCGCGATCTGTGTACAATTTTCCCTAGTTGAGTGTTTTTAGGCAAAATTTCAATCTATTTAATTTAAAAAAAACTCTAAACATCCTAAAATTCTAAAAATTATAATATTTTTGTCCAAGTTCAAACTCTCAAAAAGTATTAATTTGAAAGCTTAAATTCCGCCGACCGACCACCGACGGCACAATGGATTCCGAGCGACGGAAATTTTCATTTTTTCTTCTTCGATATCTAAAAGAATGAAAAAGAATCAAAACACAAAGTAATCTATTTTTACCCTGTTGAAAAAGTGTTGCATGCACGCCACTGTTACAAACCACGCCTCCAGCACATCACGGAAGCCATGATTGTGAAGCAAAACGACCGATAACTCAAGAACAACAACAGCAACAACGACACCATAATGGTGGTAAGTATCTTCCATATCCGAAAACCAAAACGGCAAACCCATTTACACATTCCATTCTCTCTCGCTCTCTCGTTCTCCTTTGGTTCTCAAACAATATTCAATATCAATACAACCCAAACACAACGTAACCATGAGAGCATGGAGTTAGATACAAAAGCCAGAAAATTGTCACTCAAAAACGCCTTTCACTCAACATTCCAATATATCTATCTCATGTGCTATACACTTGCCAGAAAGAAAGGCAAAGAACTATGCTATGTGTATTATTTGAAATTTCTACTCTTCATTAAAAAGTGAATTTTGTGTTTTATTTTGAAAAATGAATAAAACTTTCTTGTGGTTGTTTGTGTATCCATGAAAAACTGTTTAAACGCCGACGCTCTGCGATGCGCTGTGCCTCTGTGTAGTGGAGAGAAGTTGGCTGTATAGCTGTGGAGAACGGAAGAAGCATGAAAACTGAAAACAGAAGCACCCTCAGATCAGAACATAGCCGCCGCCGCCGCGCCAGCCACACCGTTTCAATCATTGTCGGAACAACAACAAAACATTAAAGAAATTGCTTTTATAGCCACTTTAAGTGCGACTGAGATGGCCTCATTATCGTTTCGAATATCGAATCCTACACCATTGCAGAGATAATGCCAGAATGGGACATAAAGCGTGCAGTTAGAACGTGGATTTAAGTAAGTGGAAACGAGATCGTAACAACAAGCATAAAAATGAAAATCATTGCACTGATTGAAATGAATGAAAAATAAAAAAAAAGAAACACTCAAGTTCTTTTTGTTGTTTTAAGAACGCAAGGGAGGAAGAACGAAGGATGATAAGTTTTTTGGGATGGATGTGTGGGTCTAGTTTTTGTATTTGTTGTTTTTTCTTCCTCTGCGCACTTTTGGGACTTTAGAGACTTTTTGTTGTTGGTTTGTGTAATGCGGATACTCTCTCTCTGCACGTGCGGCAACAATTGAATTGCTCGTAAAAGAGATAGATGCACCAGCAGCAACCAAGTGATGACGAAGACAACAAGAACGAACGACGCGACGCGACGAACACAATGACGACGACGGAAGCAGTAGCAGCAGCAGTTAACAAAGTGAATTTTATATGAGAGAGTGTGTTTCTTTTATGACTTTTATGGTTTTTAGTGCGTGCCAAAAACTTTTAATTGAACAGGTTGAATAGTTATTGTAATTTTATTATTTTTCTTTGGTTCTTTTTCCATTCAGGATGATATTTTATTTTTTGATTTTTAGTTGGTTTATTTCGTAAGTGGAACTGTTGAATCTTCCGAGGCAACTAAGTGTAATTTTCAAATATAATATCTGTTAGGTTAAGCCGTAGGTAATTCCTACTTCCATAGAAAGGTTATGTACCTATGTACCTATATATTTTGTACATTGTTGTAGCAACATTTGATGGGAATAATTTTAAGGTGGGTAAAGCAAGGTATTTAATGCCTAAACAGTGCTTAGCTAGGTCTACTTATGCGCTTATTAAAGCTACATACCTCTATATCAAGCTAGGTACTTGGTTATAAGTTTGGAAAGTGTCAAATAAATATTATATGAGTGCCTCAAAAAAAATTAATTTGTTATACATAGTTACTTCAATCAGCACCTGCCATCCTATTTGAAAATAATGCAATACCTTCATAGTCTATACCTAAGATACCTATCCAAGAAATTCAAGTAACTGTAGATGGATTAAGTTATTGAATTACTTACTTGACACTATTGGCATAGGAAAAACTAAGAATGCCGTCGGGAGATATTTCAAGGTTTAAATACATGAGCTTAGGTATTTTTAACTTCCCATAGGAAGTTATTGTAATCGGTCAGAGTTGTCGAACTGAAAATGTTGACATTTCTCGACGTTTTAAGGTCCCTAGAGTAGAAATAAAAGATTTTTAGAGGGATGTCTGGGCGTCCGTGTGTACGTACGTTCGGGAACCTTTTTTTGCCGTCCATATCTCAAGAACCAGTAGCGATATCGACTTCAAATGAATTTGTTTATATATAGATAATAATGAAGAAAGATGCAGAAAGGACTTTTACAAAAATTGAGTGGGTGGATGGTGAACATTTTGATTAATCCAAAATATCTCACAAACCAGTAACGCATAGCGACTTGAATTGAATTTTTTATTTTATATTTTGACGTGATACAAACTTAAACAATTTTTAAACAAATTCAATTAACAGTGTTTTTTATAAATCAAAAAAATTAAGAAAAACAAACAATTCTCACCTTGAATATTTTACGAACAAAAAACGATTTTATCTATAAAATAATTTTACGCAATGAAGAATAACGTTTTTGACACCTGGTAAAATTAGGAGAAAATTCGAAGTGGCAGTTTATTTTACAAAAAATACAAACCTAAAAAAAAACATTACCTACTAAAAGTTGGTGAAAAATGATTTTCGACTCAAAAATTTTAGATACTGGCCTCAAACTAATTTCATCTTATACAAAATAGTGTCTGGCATTCAGTAAAATGTTTATAAAAATCCGGCAGTCAGTTTTTTTTCATAAATGTGACTTTCTCCAGTGCACTCCACCATACTGCAACCCCGTACATACATAAGTATTTGTCGGATGACCGATGTGTATAGCCAATAGGTTATGCGAGGTTGAAAACCCCATTTGCTTCCTATGACTTTCTTGCAAAGGAAAAGAGCTTCTGTAGCTTTTTTAACTCTTTCCTGAATATTAAATTTCCAACTTAATTTTTTGTCCAATATCAGACCAAGATATTTGGTTTCATTGGTAAAAATTAGTGGTACACCTTTTATTGAAGGAGGTACAATTACTGGGATCTTGTATTTCCGTGTAAAAAGGACGAGGTCTGTTTTTTGAGGATTAATACTAAATCCGCAGTGATCAGCCCATCTAGTGAGCATATTGAGTGCGTTTTAGAGGAGGTCTCTCAGTGTATTAGGAGTGGTCCTAAAATGTATTAAAATTAAGCACATTAAAAATAAAGTACACGACTGGGTACAGAGAGCCTGCTCGAAAGACCATGTTTAAAAATAGTACTTATATTTTAAAATTTACCTACAAAATAAGTTTTTCTTCGAAAATTTAAATTCCATTTCATTTCTCAAAAAAACTCTTATTCATCAATTTATTCTTTCGAAAATAGTTAGAGTGGGTTTTTTTTTAATTTATTTTGTACTTAATGTATATATACTTAAATATAATATTTTTCAATTTTACTTAAATTTTTTTAGACACACGGAAGAATCGGGGGACCCAATCTTTTCGACTTCTCTACCATCGTAATGTCATGCTTATGATTAAAATCTCGAGTTCGAAATTTTTTACGAATGCAATACTTGCCATATAGTTTTTATGTGTCGCAAGTAATAATAACATTCTTGTATGATCCTTTTCATTTTTAACTTCCTATAGGAATTTATTGTAATCGGGCCGATTTGTCAAATTGAAAATTTTGACATTTCTCGACGTTTCAAAGTCCCTAGAACTTAAATACAAAATATTTTTAGAGAGATGTCTGGGTGTGCGTGTGTACGTCCGTAGGCGAAAAGTTTTTTGCTGTCCATATCTCAAGAACCAGTAGAGATATCAACTTCGAATACATTTTGTTATACAGATAATAATGCAGAAAGATGCAGAAAGAGCTCTCAAAAAAATTGCGTGTGTGCTTTTTTTTACCATAGCAATTTAAAAGAAGTGAACATTTTGGTTAACCCCAAAATATCTTACGAACCAATAACGCTAGCGACTTGAATTAAAATTTATATTATTTATTGTGACGTTATACCAAACTTATTTAATTTTGAAATTATCTCCAAAATAATTGTATGCAACGTAGAATAACGTTTTCAACATCATAAATACAATAAATACTTTCTTGTGTTAATTGCTTAAGCAGCTCTTTTACATAATTAACATTTTGGCAGCTTTAAAATTATGGTTCTATGGCAAATTTCTTTGATTTTGATGGTAGGTACGATCCCCTAAAATAAGGCCAAATTCAATAAGATTAACTTTCAAAACTTGGCCTTATTACATCCGAAAAAATTAAATAAGGCCCAATAAGCAGTGTGTCATATTACACTCTGACCAAGTGAAATAAATCCAAACTATTTTGAAAAATAAGACCAAATTACTGTTAAGTTAAGGTGTGTTGGGGGGGGGGGGGTATGCTGCTATACTATATGATTTGGGATAGGTGCGAGGTTGAGTGCATGCAAAGTTTCTTTGCATTTTTGAAAAACCGCTGAAAGTGAAATAATAGTAATTTTTTCTAATATCTGTATGTTTAAGTGTAATAAGACCAACTGTTGAAAATTTGCTTTATTACACTTTTAAAAAAAGAAATAAGGCAATTTCTTGAAATTTGGCCTTTATTTCATTGTGCTTTATTTCACGGCACCGGTAGTTGCTGCTATAACATTTTTATTTTTTATGTAAAATTTGACTGTGATAATATTTAGCACCACGCCTGCTTCTTTTATAAACTTTTACACGGTAAGGTAGTTTAGTTCATTTAAAAACGAATGTATGTATTGTTTAGAGTAAAATCTGTAATGGAAAGTGTTCATATATCATATTCAACATTTGTATGAACAGTGGAAGCCCCTAATAAGCGGACACTCATATAATTCACCAAGAACTGTTACAAGAACCGTCAAAAAAGACAAATTTAATTATTTTTTTATCAAAAATAACTTAAAAAAACTAATTTATAAAATTATTTGCATGAAAGTCGTATTAATATTATTGATTGGTCTTAGATTTTGTTAATAAAAAGTTATCGGTTTGTTTTTAAGTTCTATGCAATCGGTGTCTTTAGTTTGGTGAGAAATCTGGAATCCATGCTAGAGTTATGTTTGCGATATTATGAAGGATTGGTTGCATCTTTGATTCCTGTAAGGGTACTTCAACTACCGGTCAGGATCAATGCCTTTTCAGTCCAGGTCTGTACCGTAGAAAGAGCTTTTGTCAGTGCATTTGACCTCGGCTAGGTAACTACCCCCAACGTCCGGAACAATGTCTTGAAAAAGGATGATTTCTTCGTTGTTTGCTTGTTAGTAGAATTATTTTTCCTATATGATCCATCGGTGAATAATGTTTTCAAAGGCTTGATTTAAAGTTATTTCTTGTTGTGGCTGGAGATGCTGTTGTCTATAGATAAAAAGTGTATTTTCCATGGAGGGGGAAGGTATATCAACTAATTTCTTAATGTTTCTAAGGGAATACAATCATGAGCCGAAACTAAGGCAACTATTGTTGAAAAGATTTTGAATTTTTTTTGTTTTTTTTTCTGGATAATGTTTACTTTGAAGTTGTGTGTAGAGGATGAGTTTACTGCTCGTTTTTTCTTAGTTTGTTCACCCAGCTTTAAATCCAGCTTCTATATTCTAAGAGCTTCGATTGGTGTTTTCCTTAGCACTCCTGTGAATGTCCGGAAGCATTCGTTTATTGCTGTGTCGATGCTCTCAAAAGTTTTCTTCGAATTCCATGAAGCCCGTGTACACTGGGTACCTTTGACCAGAACTTTGTTGTTATAAGAGCAGTTTCAGATTCGGTCCTTTTCTACGACAACATATCATTTGATAGTATTTTTGATGGAGATTCCATTTCAGGTTTGTATGGATTTACTTATTTTTCGTCCGAAATGTATTAGTGTGTTCGTTAATAGTAAATTAATTTGTATGGACACTTCTATAAGCCTTTTCCCACAAATTTGTTCTTTTAAAGGAATGTTTAAAGTTGTAATTTTGTTGTTAATCAAAAATTTTAATTTTCTTACAAAACTAATATTTCATGTAATATTTATGTCTTTTTTCTCTTTCTTTCTATTTCAGAACTTAAACTCTTGTAACTACCCCGCATCTTGCAAAATAAATCAAAAGGTAAGTTGCAAAAACTTGTATCTACGAATAATTTTGAATAAGCTTTAGTATAAAAATGTCAAATATACTTTGTTAGCTCTATTAGTCGATTACACAATTCATAGGCAATCAATGGGGTTGAAAACCTTTCATTAATTCAACTTCCATAGTTATTATTTTAACAGGTTTGTTTTTAGAAATAAATTATTTAGTTAAATAAAGACGTTTTATTGGTGAAATTCTAATTTATAGAAGCACTCAAATAATTTTTAGAAGAATATATTTATATATAAACGTAATCTTTTCTAATGCCATTTCTATACCCAAAAAGCAACAAGTTCATATATTTTTATTTTAAATTGTTTAAGACGTGAGCGCTTATATTATCATAGGTATGGAGTTTTGATGGAATAATTAAAATTTCTGTATTTTTAATCAGAAACTTGTTTCTCTGTATTAAAATCAATTTGATTTCTTGTTGAATATGCATTATTTAAATAAAGATTTTTTTCTTTTTGTATAAAATGGAAATAATTTCTAAAACCATATTTGAATAGGATTTTAATGAAATTTGCTTCGTCATTATGATAGCACTTAAATCGCAAATTTAATGTGATTTCATTTTGATAAGATTTGGAACTAAATAATCATTTTTATGATAGCTGTTGGTTTGCAGTGTGAGTTTTATGGAAATTTGTTGAACTGATGTTTTTTTATTTAAATCTCATAACCCAAATTTTTTAAATAACGTTGTGTTAGATCTTAATCTATTTGACAGGAGATAGTGGTTTGGATTAAATAAATTAAAGACACAAATAAAATGTATACAGCGACTATACAATACGAAAAATCATAACTCACACAATAATGATTATTCATTAGAGTAAAAAAGTTTTTATTCGAAAAAAAGTATCTTATTTTGATGATTTAATTAAAAATTACAATTTTTATTGATCTTTATAGAGTTGTGGTATGGTTAAGCATATCGGGTAAATGGCCTTTAAAAGATTTAATTAATAGGAACGCACGTATAGAGACTAAAATTTTCCATTCACTCATATGAAAGATCAAATAGAAAATTAAAATAATTTTGAGATAAATGTTGAAAAATAAGTCATTTATAGTTACTTATCCAAGCTGAATGAAGATGCATTTGAATTAATAAAGGAGAGTGGTTATAGTAAAAAAAACTTTAAAATTTTTAACCATAATAAGGTTGTTACACTTTAAAAAGCTAATTTCCATTAGTTGGTCACACTACACTCTTACAAAATGAAATGAAGCCAAATTATTTTGCACTATAAGGTCAACTTGACCTTAATTTTATCAAAAGGAGATCACTCTGCTTTTGAAACAAATTGCCAAAAGTGAAATAAAGCCAATTTGGTCTTCACTTTGTTCAAGTGTAATAAAGACATTTGATTTATTTTTACTTGGCTTTATTTTACGGTGTCATGAAATACTACGAATTTCATAATACGTATGCATGATGCAAAAGAAACTTTCATAGGTACGGAGCCGTGAAATACGGCCAAGTGAAAAAAGACCAACTTTCAAAAATTGGCCTCAATTCATTTGAGAAAAGTGAAATAAGGCCTATTTTCAGATTTGGTAATATTACACTTTGACAAAGTGAAATAAGGCCAAAATGTTTTAAGAAATAAGACCAACTTATTTTTACAGTAGGTATGTCAGGGGTTTTTTTCACGGGTACTGCCTCTTGCGAAATTCTCCTTCTCTTGACAAATTCTCCAAGAGTAATTCTTGTCATAAAAAGTGCTTTCTCAAATTGGCCGTTCGGATTCGGCTTTAAACCGTAGGTCCCCTCCATCCCTGACAACAGTACTCGCACACAGGAATGGTTGAGAGTTGTAAGTCACTAGGCCCTATAGTTCTCAACGGACTGTTGCGCCACCCAATTTATTTTTTATGTCAGGGGATAGCATGTAAGCCCCCCTGCTTGGGCACACTATAGAATTTGGGGTAGGTGCGAGGTTGAACGTATGCAAACTTTCTTTGCATTTACTATAAATGTTGAAAGTTGAAAGTGAAATAAAACCAATTTGGCTTTATTTCACTTTGTCTAAGTCTAACAAGGCCATTTGTTGAAAATTGGCTTTAATACACTTAACAAAAGTAAATTAAGGCCAATTCTTGAAATTTGGTCTTATTTCGCTTGGTTTTATTTCACAGCACCCATAGGTAAACCTAAGCCATATCATATAACGTAGAAAGCAGTGGAGGTATCCATTTTTACGACGTAAATTTTCTACTTAAAAGAACAGTGAATTTGACATGAAATGGAATGATATTTGGCCTTTATTCTAATTACAAAGTAAAATTAAGCTGAATTTGTTTTTTTCTTTCATTCAGCTTTATTTTTATAGAGATTCGGTGGCATTTCACTTTGATAAAATCCAATACAACCGATTGATAATAACCGGCGTTATTTCACTTGACAATATTTACCTTTCTAATAAAATATTTTATTTGCCAAAAAAAAATCACTTTAGATGCGCATTCGAAAGTTCAAATTGTGGTTTAGTGAAATAATTAGATAATATCACCTTACTTTTTCAACTATTTAAATTTTGCTGAACAAACAATATTAAAAATTTGAACACGTTTTATAAAGGAATTTTGAAGGCTCCAAAAGTTCAACAATAATTACTCCAAAAACGGTACTAGCCTCGAAAACCTAAACTGATTGCTTTTCTTTAATATACGCTTAGGCCTTGTGTTTCTTTTTTTAATTTTTCATTCATTGATAGCGTTTCAAAGTTTCAGTATATATTTTTGTGAAAAATTCTTGTTTAATTTAGAATTCTAAATATGATATGTACACATTTTTTTTCTTGTCGATCAAATTGGAGGAAAAAGTGAAATTCGTAGGATTCTAAAGTTCCTAAATCTTCTGTCTCGACAGTTTAGATACATAACGATTTTAAATACAAGGTGATCAAATCTGGTTGTAAACTATTAATACAAAAATGCAAACTCTAGGCTTAAGGAGGTCTTAGGCATTGTTTATCGTTTTTATAAATAACAAACAGAAAAATAAATTAATTTTGAATATTATTTATAAAACCAATGATAAACATACCTATGGTCTTATAATATTTTATTTTGATTATACAAAATAGAAAAACGTTTATCTAGGTGGTCTTACTTATAAAAAACATAACCTTAAATTATAATATTTAATTGGATGTGATATATTTTGATATGTAATTTAGCAACTCAATGAAAAGATGATTTGTAATTTAAAAATTTAAATTATTTATTATAGGCTAACAAACCTGTTGCTTACAACAATTCTATATTTCTATATATACAATGTTGTAATGTAATTAAAAATCTTGAAAATTATGCTAATTATGCTAATTACAATCAAATTTGATTACAAACCATTGAATAAAGATAAAACTAGCTGTGATTTGCATTATTATTGATTTTCCAATAATATTAATATTAAAAATATTCTGCAATTCGTCAGTTTAATTATAATAAAATTAAATTTTTTTTGTGTTCATGAAGTTTTTTTCAAAATAATTTTATTATTTACATTTCTCTCTAGGAACTTATTTCATGAAACTTGGTCCAATTTGATATCATTAAATAATTTATAAAAGTATTGCTGAACAAAAAATAAAAACTCTAGTATTTTTTAACTCTATAATATGTTTACAATCATCATTACCAATTAAGTTATTAAACCAATACGAAATTTGTTGAAGTTTCAAGGTCTAGACAAATCAAATGCTTCGTTTTTAGAGAGATATTCAGTATTTTTATGTGCACGTACTTTCGTACGCTGGTAAGTTCGAGAAATCTTTTTTCTTGTGTTATATTATTAGGAACCAACATACTTTTAATCAGGGGATGGTCACACAATTATTTATTATAAAGACGAGTTTTTGTAACTTAAAAATGTTCTGTAATATTTTTAGTACCCGTAGCATTCTGGTAAGTGCGTTGGACTGTCATGCCAGAGGTCTTGGGTTCAATCCCTGCCTGTGCCATCTAGGTTTTTTCACTGGTACTGCCTCTTGCGAGGAATTGACAAATCCTCCAATAGTAATTCTTGTCATGAAAATTGCTTTCTCAAATTAGCTGTTCGGATTCGGCTAAAAATTGTAGGCCCCCTCTATCCCTGATAACAGTACTCGCACACAGAAATGGGTGAGAGTTGTAAGTCACTAAGCCCTAGTTCTAAACGGACTGTTGCGCAGCCTAATTTTATTTATTTAATGTGTACCTTAACCTTACATTTACATATTTCAAGGACTATTTTAGAATACTGTTGTGCAGCAAAATATGGTCCAACTATTTAGTTTGGACTACTCCTTACATATAACAGCTTTCTAAGATTCCAATAGTTTTCCAAATATGCAATATTTAAGAGCAAAATTACAATAGTTAAGAGGGTTTTTGGTGCATTTCATGCAGAAAAGTTAAGAATTGTGTTGAAACGTAGATTTTTTCCAAAAAACTATCTTCTGTTCTTGTTGCCATTTCTACAGATGCCACTACAGTTTGCCACTTTTGCTGTTTTTGGGACATTCATATTCTTGAAATTCGTGTTTAAATCTGAGTTCTAGACCATCCAAACTAAATGCACCTAAAAAAAATAAACTTGATTAACTTTATAAGATCTTTAAAGTTTTTGAATTTAATAGAAAATCAATTAAAGAAAGCCTTAAACCAATTTTATGAGCATCAAAAAAAATAAGATGGAATTGAATACGAGTTTGAGGAATTAGAAGGCAACTTAATATAAAATTGGCGATCTCTTAATCAAGGTTTCTTCTTAAGAACCTGAATATTGCTCTTTTCTTTTTCTATATTGTGTGAAAACGAAGATTTAAGTTGTTTTTAGCAGCAAACCGCTTTTTTTATGAATATCCTTAAATTACTAGCAAATCTTTAAGATGAAATTTTTACTTATACAACTTAACTGTATAAGTCCATTGGTCAATAGTTGATCAATAAATGCTGCGCTATTGTAACAGGTAACAGATGTTCAAATGGTAGACTTGTGCATTCAAGAGGACACAAGCGTTCACAGGTTTTTCTTCAAACCCACCTCTGTCTATCAACTCCTACTCTCACCTCCCCGCGGTGAACATCGGGTGCCTAGTACCTCAACTGGAGATTGGGTTCTAACCTTAGTGAAAAGTTGTTGGGGGCAGCAAACGAGAGAGAGGGGGGGAGGTGTTTCCACTAAGGCACCTCTCCTTATCCAGACGGCAGCGGATGAATTCTCGAGATGGAATCAACGTTGGCGTCTAGAGTTCCAGTAAGGTTGAACTACTTAGTGAACACCTTATAGGGCTTCTACGACATTTTCAGAGCCCAGGCCTATAAGATACGGTTTATCCGGCTCCCCGTCCTTGGAGTTATACTAAGGATCTGGCCCTCGAGGTTGAGGGTTGTGCCGTCGGGGTAACTTCCTGGCCACGTAAAAAAATAACTTAGTTGCGAAGCACCAACAAGCCTCGGATACGGACGGATTCACCGTTGACAACCCAAGCAAACGAAATATAGACAACGAACTTCGGATCTGTACGTGGAATGTTAGGTCCCTTAACAGACCACGTTCAGCCAAACAATTAGCGGAAGCCCTAAACTGCTGCAAGGCAGATATTACCGCCATCCAAGAAGTGCGATGGGATGGACCGGGCAAACGCAAACTAAAGGACTGCGATATATACTATGGCGACTGCTACCGAGAACAAAGACAGCGTCTACTCAGGCAAAAAGTCTTGTGTTTGTTTGTTTATTGACCAATTATACAATTATTACATTTTTGCTATCGCCCAGTTTACAGAGTTATGGTTAGAACTACCTTACTTCTGAAAAATATTATAAATAACGCACAATTTATTTGAACTTTAAAGAAGTTTAGTTTGAGGAGGAAAGGTCATGAAAACCTCCTATTTAAAGGCAAAAAGTCTTGAGTTTCAACAATGTGAACGAGCGCATCACGACAATCCGCATCAAGGCTAAATTCCCCAACATAAGCCTAATATGCTCGCAATCCCCAACAGAGGAGAAAGATGAAGACACCAAAGACATATTCTTCGAGCTCTTGGACAAGACATATGAGCAGTGCCCTGGCTATGGCATTGAAATTGTTTTAGGAGATTTTAATGCCAAGCTAGGAAGGGAAGACATCTTTGGTGGCACATTTGGGAGATACAGCCTGCACGACACCACCTCCGACAACGGATTCAGGCTGATAGATTTCGCCGATCCAAGCCAAAACAAGGAAGTACTGTGAGAAGTTGCGACGTTAGACGGCTACAATCGCAAGAGACTGCCATTTCCTTTTCCGATCGAGCTACTAATAACCTCTTAAGGAGTCCTATGATGCTACCTGCATTAAGCATTGAAAACCAGTGGCAACATTGCCTTGTAGCCATCAGAGATGCCGTCTCTGAAGTGCTAGGTTTCACACGGCCACCACAGCGAAACCCGTGGTTTGACGAAAAAATGCCGGCAAGCACACGCAGCGAAACAACAGGCATACAAAACGCCGCTGAACAGGACGACCAGAGCTGCTCACGAGCTCTACGAGCAGAAGAGGAGAGAGGAACACCGGCTTCTTAGATGGAAAAAAAGAGAGCATGAGAAGCGCGCGATCGAGGAGATAGAGGGATGTCACAACAGGAATGAGGTTCGTAAATTTTACCAAAAGGTAAAAAAAAACTCCCAAGGGTACCAGACACGAACCGAAGCCTGTAAGGACGACCAGGGGAACATCGTAGTAGAACCGCAGTCTATGTTGAGAATATGGAAAGACCACTTCTCCAAATTATATAACGGCAATGACGAACCGAATTCCTCTGTAAGGGAGATAGAGCCACTCAACCTAGGCGACACAGGTCAACAATGCCGCCTACCCGACCTCTACGAAGTGAAGATAGCTATATCTAAACTGAAGTCAAACAAAGCTGCTGGGGCTGACGGCATCGCTGCCGAACTATTCAAAGCAGCAGGCGATGACTTGGTAGGGAGCATGTACCAACTCATCTGCAAAATATGGTCGGAAGAAAGCATGCCCGATAAGTGGAATCTCAGCATAGTGTGCCCGATACATAAGAAAGGAGACTCTCTAAATTGCGCCAACTACAGAGGCATCAGTCTCCTTAACATTGCATATAAGATCCTCTCTGCCGTATTATGTGAACGTCTGAAACCGTTCATCAACAACCTGATAGGTCCTTATATCAGTGTGGCTTCAGACCAGGAAAGTCCACTATCGACCAAATATTCACACTACGGCAGATCTTGGAAAAAACCCAGGAACTTCAAATCGATACCCACCATCACTTTATCGATTTTAAAGCCGCGTATGAAAGCATTTATAGGGAAGAGCTCTATAGAGAAATGTCTAGTTTTGGCATCCCTGTCAAACTTATCCGTTTGTGCAGATTGACGATGGAGAATGTACGCTGCTCTATCAAGGTCGGAAAAGATCTCACCGATGCATTTGATGTCAAAAAAGGTTTTAGACAAGACGATGGACTGTCATGCGACTTCTTCAACATCGTTCTGGAAAGAATTGTGCAAAACTCAACCGTCAACACCAGAGGCACAATCTTCCAAAAGTCCATCCAATTACTCGGATACGCAGATGATATGGACATAATTGGAAGGTCAAAGCGTGATGTCAGTGGAGCGTTTTTGAGCATTGCGACGGAAGCGAAGAAGATGGGTTTAGTGGTCAAAGAAAATATTAATTTCGAAGGACATCAATGGGAAGTGGGTCACAAGAGTTGTTTCTAAAATCATTAAAGCTACAAATATAAGTTTTTCCGTAAGAAAAAGCAACTTTACAAAAATAACTCTGACATTATTTGCACTATGAAAGAATTAACGTGCAACCCTAACTTAAATTGTATTAGTTCACCAAACTTAACTTGCGAATTTATATCAGACTTTATTTATTCCTTTTGTTGTCAGTTTTAAATTAGACTGATGCATTCTTTAAGTGGTCCATGCATTAATGTTAAAAAAACTCGTGTTGTCTGATTCTTTAATTTAATTTTATTAAAAGTTTAATTTCATTACACTGCGCGAGTGCATCAACGACCCAAATTCGTATCATCCAGTCAATTATCCCCAACATAAACATACAAGTTATTAAGTTATACGAGCACACATGTGCCCTATATGAAAGGATATTTATAGCGTTGTTTTAAGTGAGCAAAATCCAAAGTGCTCACTCCTCGTGTAGGTGCATGTGTCTGTACTCTTTATGCCTACATATAAAGAGTCAGAGTGTTTTTTAATAATAGGAATTGCATGTTGCTTATTCGCGGTCCTTTTTTTTATTTTGGTTATTTCCTTATGTAGCGCAACTAAAAGGCTCAGCATAATTTATGGCATGTCACGTAATAGTAATACCAAGCATGCACTTTGAAACAATGGCACAGTATACTCGAGCACTTCATATGAGCTAACACTGAATGGTCTGGCATATCGGCTGTTGCCGTTGTTGCGCTTTTAACTATAGCAAAAGAGTATATGACCTTTTAATGGACAGACATCCCTATATAGCTGCAGCAGCCTGGTTAATTTTTTCACACCTTTTATACTGTGTAAAGAAAAAGGATATTTTTTTGCCTGACCGTTTTGTACGTTGTGGGTGCTCATACCCACTGAGGTCCTTTTTATTGTTTTCCCGAGAGCCCACCTATCGATTTCTTGAATTTTATAACCCTTATGGGCAATTTTTATATTATTTTCCATTTCTTTTTTCAAATAAGAAATTTAGAAATAAAGAAAAGTAAACCATGGCACAGAAAAAGCGGTTGTATTTTTTCAGTCCATTCTTATATAGCCTTTAGCCTATAGCCTTTTATTTTTTCTTTTGTCCTACCTAATATAAATTATTTTCAGCAATGGCACCGTATGGTCTGTTGTATAAGAAAAATACATATTTCCTCGTTCCGCATTTTTATTTGTATTTTCTGTTTTTGCCGAGGTTTGCTGGATAGGCTTTTGTGTATGTTGTTAAGAAATTGGATATCTCACTTAAAATGGTGGCTTTCACATTTCTATTATTCGATTTATAATCGAAAATGTCAATGCGACGACAACAACCGATATACGATACGATACGATTTGGCATCGAGTGAGTATAGATGATATTGAATAAATTGCTAAAAAAGGACCAACGAATGTTCAAATGTGGAGGCAGAAAAGCTAAAAAACAACAAAATTGTAATTGATGGAATGCGAATAAAAGTTTGTACATGTGAACACATTTATATCAGGCAGTACCTAAGGATATGGAACACTCCGAGTTAGATAGATAGATTTTTTTTAAATTTTACTATTACACAAGTCTTTAAATAATATGGCTGAAGCCCGTCTACCAAAGTGAAATTTAACACCTCTTGATATACTTAGAAAACAAATATGTAGTTGCAAGCTCTGCTATTCGCCTCAAAGCTTCATCGCAGTGGGTTAACAACAACATTGGCCACTACGTAATTCTTAGGTACAGTATTCCCCGCTTAATTGCACTGACAATTTTGTCAGATTTTTCGGTCAATTATCCTGGTGGTTCAATTAGCGAAACCCCGCTTAATTGACATATCTGTTCAATTAAGCGAAACCCGTAGGTATAATTGCACGAGTATTAGGTCAACTAAAAAATAAAATATTCATCACAGAAATTTTACTCTATAAACATTTCGGCGTCTGTAAGTTCGCCATAACATGATATGTTATGTCATCACATGCCAAATAAGCATTGAAATCTGCATTGTGCTTAAGAACGGTTTAGTAGTCAAATATTTAAAATATTACCTTTCTTAAACAATTTCTTATAGTAGAAGGTGTTATAAGCCACGAACAATGTTGGCTTATGTGCATTGTTTGTCATCGACTTCGAAAATTCTTCGATAGTCTTGCCACGTTCGATGGTTGTAATTTGTTTCCTTATTATATTTTGCTGATAGTAAGCTTTGAAACAATGAATAATGCCTTGGTCAATGGGCTGAATGATGGACGTTGTATTTGTGGGTACAAACTACAAACTGCACGTTTATATTTTTTAAATCGTCCAACTTCTTATGACAGGCAGCATTGTCGACAAAAAGAATTATTTTTCTGTTCTGCTTTATAATTTCTTCGTCAAATTTATATAAAATTTGGGCCCATAAATGTTGGGTCATCCATGCCTTTTGTTTTTGAGAAATATTGCAAAGGTACAACCTAATTTTTAAAACACCTTGGCGTTTTGGTTTTTCCAACCACAATCATTTTTTTGTCCGTCCAATTATCCGAAAAATGTCCATGTATTTAGTTTTTCTGCTGCATATTTTTAAGATCAATTAAGCGAGTAATTCAACTAAGCGGGGTTCAATTAACCGTTTAAAAAGCTTTGCTACTAATACGGGAAATTTTCGAAGCCAATTTTTGATAAATTAAGCGGGATGTTCAATTAAGCGATGTGGAACTAAGCGGGGATTACGTATTTAGAATCAATTCCAAAGCACACAGACAACACCATCCCCCAACTGCAATTTGACAGAAACTTCCAGATTTCTATACCTTCCAGATCTTTTTGTGAGGATAGGGCATTCCAGAAAGACGAGTCAATCTACTTTTATACAGATGGATCAAAAACTAAAGAAGGGGTTGGTGGAGGTGTACTCTGAACGACTGAAATTAAGTCTCTCATTCCGCCTTCCCAATCAACATCTGATATCCGTATTTTCTCAGATAGTCAGGCCGCTATCTAATCTCTGGACTCTGTCCCTACAAACTCTATAACAGTCCATAACTGTCGATCATCTCTAATAGAGATGGCACACCGGCTTAATATTCACCTTTGCTGGGTGCCGGGCCATAGAGACATTCCAGGAAACTGTAAGGCAGATGAACTCTGCAGGAATGGTACAGTACAACCCATTCTGCCACGTTTGGCAGGTCAGGTCACAAAAAATATCTGGCTTACACCTGATTTAAGGCGATCAAGGTCGTTGGTATCTCTAAGCAAAGCATATAAGCTCGATTAGCGGTGTCATAACCGGGCACTGTTTAATAGGAAAGCACGTCACGTGGGTAGGCGTATTCTTAAATGACTTTTAAAGAAGCTGTATGGAAGAGGAGAAAACAGTTCTTCACCTCGTCTGAACATGCCCTACTCTAGCTCAAAAACGCAAGAATTGCCTAGGAGAATTCTTCTAAAACGATCTAAACAATCTTATTAGTCGTTCATACAAACATAATCAGTCTTATGTTTCGTAAGGCACTCAAGATTCATGTGGTATCACGATGGGCCTTTTAACTGTACTAAATGTGTCCTACTCCATCACGGAGAGTAACTTTAACCTAACCTAGATATTATATAAATTCGTGATAAATTTTTAATGAAACTCATATTTTTATCAACTTTATAAGTTTTGTAACGAAGGACATTTTAAAGAGTATTCATAAAGAAGATCATATAACCCCTTTCTCTCCATTATGAATGTTGTTGATCGTTTGTCAAAATAAAACCAAGAAAGAGCTATCGGTTGAGTATTGGGCATATTCTGAAGAAATGGAGCACATAATCATGTTCTTTACGATCTGATCGAAGAGGAATGGTATTTTAACTGACCAGTGCACATCTAACTTTGAACTACAATCATATAAAAAGTATAGGTTGGTTTAAGAAGTGATTCACTTTACTATAAAAGACTCTTCAGTTTCACCCCTAAGCATCTAATTGCCGATTTTTCTGGCTGAGATAGAAAAGGTTGAACATTCGTTTGTTATACGCTTATTACACTGTACAAAGTGAAATAAGACCAATTTTCAACAGTTGTCAGTCATATTGAACTTTTATAAAGCGAAAGTCGGCCTTATTTCACTTGGCTTTACTTCGCGGCACCTTCAAATGAACAATAGCTTCATACTGGAGCACCATAAAAAAATGGTGCCGTGAAATAAGGATACCTAAGTGAAATAAGACCATCTTTTTAAAGTGAAAATAAGGCCAAATTATTTTGAGAAATAAGGCCAACTTATTTTTACGGTGACGTATGTAAGGGGGGCATGCCGCCAGGTTAAAGTTATATAAGTTATCGAGTTTACGTATCAAACTCATCATAGAGCAATTTTCCTTTCCATACTACTCATGTTACATTTTATTTGCTCATCTATCTTAATATTTGTAGATATTTTGTTGTGATTCCACATTTATACAGCTTGTTAAAGGGTGCCTTACGATGATTATAAATCAAATGTTGGCCTTAGGTCTACAAAAAAAAGTATAAGGCTTTATACCTTTCTTTTTATTAATATCATATCCCCAGTGAAAAATGTGTATCAATTGTCGAGAAGTTTTCTTCTGCAACCCGCTTGAAGTTGGTTTGATGTTTTCTTAAATTCCACCAACTTGATGAGCCCGAAAAACAATTCTTAGCCAAGAAGCTTTTCTGGTATATTCAATAGGTATAACTTTTGTATGTAACAAAAAAATAATCACCTTTTCGAAAACTTCCAGGAACATAACCAGTGACAACAATTCTTAGAAATCTTAGAAATTCTTGTGTAAGACTTTTAAAATATTCAAATGGTATATTTATGTTCCCTCGGGTCGCTTTTTCCTTTTTTGGAATTTTTGATAACTATTTCTACCTTTGTTTGGGAAATCGGAGAATCCAGGTATTCATGAAATAATAATTGTGGGGCATATTTGAAAAATTAAGATGTGTCAAGCTCCTGGTCCAGATTAAGATTAAGCACTGGTTCAGATTCATAAGTTTCACGAGAAGTTCTGATTTTAAAGGGCACCTCTAGCGGCATATGGTCCGAGTATGTGTATAATACCACTTTGAACTCCTCAAAAATGTTAAACCCAAACTCACTCCAGACAAGAAAAACCACAATAATGAATTTGCCATTAGCCAAACTTGAATTTAAGGAAACTCGAAGGAAATTTGTTTTCTAAGATCTGATTGTGAATAAATATTCCTTTGAATATTCAGAATCTTTTTTTTTAATTTTATTAGACGGAAATTCAAATGAAAACTGAAATGACAATAAGCTTTTATCAAGTGACATAGAGTGTATGTTTGGGTTTTTTGAAGTTGTGTTCTTGTCCGGACCTATAAATGGCGTAGGAGATAATTTATTAGACTATATGTTTGTTTTCTATGCCCAGGGCAAGGATATTCTTTTTGTTTTCCTGCCTTACGTATTTCTGATATACATACCTACCCACCTACCATACACATTTATGTATGTCTTTATGTTCTCAATGGAGAAGATGGTGGGGACACACATCAAGTGCCATTTATTTTGGCCCAAAATTATTTATATATATCCTCTTTTGTGTAGATATACGAATTGAAATGGCACATTTTAGGAGAAAAATAAAACAAAACAAAACAACAACAAAAAAAGCAAAATAAACAAGAATAAATAAAGGCAAACATAATTTTTGTGTTTTCCTTTTTCTTGTTTTGCCCGCAATAACAAAAACAACAACAACAACAAAAAATAGCAATCGAAGGCACAAAAGTCAAATAGAAATAAATAGGTATAGAAAAAGTTTTGGTTTTTATTTATAGATTTTTGTCCTATATTTTGTTGTATGCCAAACAAAATTTAGAACATATTATATTCTTCTATATAAATATTTGTAAATCTGTTGTATAGAAAAACATTATAAAACAAAACTAAAAGATTCGGATGGTGGTGGTGATTCGAGTGTGTTTGTGACTTTAATTCATTAAATTAAATCCAATAAGTTAGAAAATAAATTAGGATTAGGATTCACTATTTAACATAATAAATTTTCTAAAAGATTATGTTATTTTTTTTGTTAATATAATGTTATAAAACAATGGGAAGAGATTTAAGAGTTGGCAAGAACCTTAAGCTATATATGTATGTAGGTGGCATTTGTTTAATTTCATGACGGTAAAAATAAATAATGTCATAGTTTCTGTATATATCTTAATTTATTGAGGAAAAAAACTGATTTCCTTGGCAGTTTTTCAAGCATCAATTTTTAAATAACATATTGTGTTTTTATTTTAATTACATTTGATATGTAGATGCAAAGTTTAAAAAAAAAAACCAAGAGAAAAGAGAGTTATAGAGGAACCATTAAAACTAAAAAGAAGTGTGTACAGCCAGATTTTTCAAAACTCCTATTATTTTAAATATTTATTTTTTATATAAAATTAAATTTAAAAAAAAAATTTAATACAAATTGGTAATAATATGTTTTCGACTTAAATATCTAGTTTGTATTGTATGCCAAATGTTGTTTGTTGTTTTTAAGAAATTATAAAAATGACAACTTTTCTCATGGAAAACCAAAACTTACAAAAACAATTAAAACTAATAAAAACAGTTTTCGGTTCAAATATCTTGAAGACAAAGATAATGAATTTATTTTTTATCTTACACAAAATGTTGTTATTAATATTTTGTAAAACTATGAAATGACGACAGACGGACACGAATGGGAAGTAATCATTGTGAAACAAATTACCTAAGTTAATCCAAAAAAAAATTGAGTAAGAGTTAAAAAACAATGTTGAGGTCACTCTCTTAATATAAAGATGAATTTTTTAGCACTGCTTGAAAATGTTCTGTAAATAAGGCTGACAAAATTACAATATCATAACTTACAATATTGTAACGTTGGGCTAAAGGCAACATTTTAGTTATTAGATTTATTGAGAACATTGTTGTTAAGCTATGGTACTAACCATAGGAAAATAAAACAGAATCTCTAATGAAGAATTCTCTGGTTTTTTTTTTGACGTATTTTTTTCGGACTCAATTTTCGGGAGTCTATTATTACTACACGGAAAGAAGTGTAGGGCATTTATGACAATGCTAGTATGGCCTGGAGATCCATTCTAAAAAAAATACTGTGATACTCCTACATTGTCTTGCAACAACTCCTATAAGTATGGGATTAGGTACTATACTGTATGGTACCACAATCTTTGCTTGTAACACAAGGGCGCATAGTACGTTTGACGAGACAGCATTGCCTTCAGGCCCATACTGTACCAGAGATGTAGTAATGCTACTATTTTTTCCCGCGATAATTTATGGCGTGATAATCGATACCCTGTCGATATACTGTCAATAGCTACGAGTATAACTCCAATGTTAGCATAAGGGACATAACAATAATGAATAGACTTTTCTGCTAGGAGCTTTGTACATGTCGCCAGTCAGTATGGGCCTAACTCCCATACTGGCATTGGCGTATCGGCTATAACTATTGTCGACGTTACTATTCTCAGTACGGCCAAATTAACTATGCTTACAACTTTTTATCCAATGGAAATCTTCTAAGCCATACACTATTGCGTATCCATACGTTGTAATATTCGCAATGTATTTCTTTCCGTGTATCGTTATCAGTCTGCTTACTCGTAGATTGGAGCTGGTGCTAGAAGACAATTTTTAAAAAATTACTGTTTTGCGTGAACCTTTTGAAAATATTTTGATCCTAATGGAGTTACCAAAAGATTTTGTATCTAATAGAAAATTAATTTTGAAAGTAAATTTAAAAAATGAAAAAATAATAGTTTTCAAAAATGTAAACGCCATTTGATTTCTTAAAAATAAAACTTAATTTTTCAAAATTTATATTAGAGCGTTTTTTTTCAATTAATTTTGTGTACCTATACAAGATTTTTCGATTTAAGTTTAAAAATATTTTTGGTATGCAGTTATTTAGAGCTTATTTATAAACATTAAAATGATGCGCCATTTTTAAGTAACTGAATTTGGAAAAAAAATGTAATATTTTTTAAAAATCAAAAAAAAAATGAAATTTTTGATCATCAAATATTATTGAGACAGTATAAGAGCTTGTGCAGACGAAATGTTGCAATCGGTTCCATAGTTCAAAATTACTATTCTATAGGGGATAGCCTATTAACCAATCTAAGCGAAAATTAAAAAAAAAAATCTATCGGTTTGCTTTTGAGAAAATTCGAATTTTTGACCAAAAAATTTGTATGGGGACTACTGTTATTGTTAGTCTTAAAAAAACTCACGCGAATCGGCTTAAAACGAAATCCACAGACTTTTTTCGACTTCTCTACTATCGTAATGTAATGTTCGAATAAAATCGCTCGAAATGCCATATAGTTCCTATAGGTCGCAAGTACTAAGATGGAATTGAAGACGAGTTTCAGGAATTTAAAGGCAACTTAATATGAAATTGGCGATCTCCTATTCAAGGTTTCTTCTTAAGAACCTGAATATTTGCCCTTTCTCTCAGAAAAAATCTTATGAAAATATTTTAAAGCATTAATACAGTTTTGAAAAATTCTAGATTGCGTGAAAACAAAGATTTTTGTTGTTTTTCACAGCAAACCGCTTTTTTGATGAATATCCTTAAATTACTAGCAAATCTTTAGATGAAATCTTTACATATACAATTTAACTATATAAGCTTTATGGCTCATATGACCTCCCCTAGATCGTCCGTTGGTCAAAAGTTGATGAATTTGTCCAGTCCTCAGCTAAAAGTAGTACTTTTAGCAACAAAGATTAAAGCAGTAAAATGTACACTTTATTTTCATCTATATACAAAACAAATAATTAAAAATATAATAGGAGTCACATCCATTAATGCAATACGATAGTTGAAGACAATAGTTGATATTTTTTCATTTTTGTAAAAAATTGCGAATTGCAAAAATTTTCTTCTTCGGAGTATCGATCAAATAATTTTTAAAATATAAGAAATATAATCTTTGTTCTAACAGTTTTCGGACTAAGAATTATTTTTTTTTTCAGTTTCTTTGATGAAAAAATAATGTAAATATAATTTGTTGTTGAGTGTTTCAAGAATAATAATGTAATTGACATTTTAAACAACAAAAACTCTGAAAACAGTTGAATTAAATGGTTGTCACAACTAATAAACGAGCAATCAACTCGCTTATTTTTTAGCAATAAACTTTTCAGTATGTCGCCAAACTCATAAAAAAGAACTAATCTTTTTGAGTAATGAATTTAGTTTCATGAATTAAAAATATAAATTCTTAAATAAAAATAATGTACTAAATAGTTAATGAACATTTAAAATATCTCACAGTTGAAACGAAGTATTTTAAATGAATCATTGGTTTGATTATATTTAAAAAAAAAAAACCTGATTTTGATTCAATTCGATTACAGAACTTTGACTGGGTATTGTGTATTTAAACCTATCAAAATGTATCATTTTCATATTTTTCACAATTATAAATATTCAAAAATACTTTTTTGGACTTTCCATACTTGCCCCTACATAAATTATATTCATCACCTGTTTCATATTTGTCAGTTCGTTGAGTGTGATAAAAATCCTCACACCTCAATAAATTTCAGTGGATTTCCTTTCTTGAATATAATTCGAATTCAAGTTTTCTATTTTTCAAAATTTTTTCAAAACGACAAATAACGTGTACCATAGCAGCGAGAGTGCCAAGGAAAATTATAATCGTTATAAGATGGATGAATTTCTTCATTTAGAAAAAAAAAACACGTGGTTCTCTCTGATGATGGCATTTATTTTTGATATTCCAAAATCTTTTTATATGCATAAAGATAATAGTGTTATATATATCTGTAGCAATATACGAGTATATCTTTTTTGTTCGTCTCTTAAACCTATTTCAGTTTATTTTCTGATTAAATCCGATTTAGCTGATAAAGAACATTCGACTTGGCTTTGTGTCTGTTTGTCTATGTATAATATTCAGTTGAATCTATAGACGCATAACGAAAACAACAACAACAACATTAAAAGGAAAAAAGAACTATTTTTGTTTGAATTATTCCAGGTCAATAAATCTTTTTTACGACCTGCCACCATTTTTGGTATTTTCTTATTCTTTTCATTTTCTAAAAATACTTACATCTAGGTCTATAGGAATACTTCTAAAAAATACCCAAGGGGAGTGTGCGTTTTTTTGGAGGATAGGCTGTGACTTTGACTGTGATGTTGCGTTGCAAGCACTCCCTGTTTTATTTATTTATTTTTTAGATACTTTTATTTTGTGAGTTTATCGATTGAATGCGGTGAGAAGAAAGTTTATGAAAAGTTGTTTGACCCTGAGTTTCATAAACAAGTTTGTTTGCCATTGAAAGATTTTTGTTTTTTTTTTTGGTGTTGTGGAGGTATTATGTGCGTGAAGAACGATATCTATGTATAGTTTTTTATTTTTTGGTTATGGAAAATTAACATTATTGTCAAAAGATGACACCATTCACTATTATGTTCGTTTCAAGAATAAATTATTTTTCTTATGAATTTCAGATTTTTTCGAAATATTAATCGATACCTATATGTATACACTTTGCAAACAAAGAAATAAAATGGTATCTAATGGCAATTTATTTTATTACTTTATAAGAATTCTATATTTTGTAACACAAAATCCGTGGTATAAGCATCTTAAGCACTTAAGTTTCTATTTTCTTAGAGAAAAATCTGATCTATTTCGATTTAAAAATATTTTTTGGACAAAAATTAACCTTAAAAAAATATCACGTACTGCCTTAACGTAATTCCCTCCATGGCGACTTTGATTTTGTTTCCCCTCCCTTAAGAAATATCCCGTTTGAATTAGGTTCTTCATAACAAAATTCTCTTTATAAGGAACTAATTTTTGCCCTGAAAGTAAAGATGTTTCTTTATAAAGAAATTTCAATTTTCAAATTTTAAATTTTAAATTGTTTTAACAGAGCTGGGTTTGGTACTTTTGATCGTTGGTCCAATGAAAACTTAGTTCCATTGTCAACGATAATTTTATTAATTTTCGAGAAAAACAGCAACTTTAACAGAGTTTTACGAAGTTATGATTATCCTATTACATTATAAAATATTTTGTTTTTGATATTTCTTTTTTATTATAAAGTTCGAAAATTGACATTATGTGAGGACACTATATACTTTCAATGACCCACCACGCGTATTGTTGCAAGCATCAATTCTTTTGAGGTAATTTTAGACCACTTTTTGACACATATTGGGAGGTATTCCAACAAAACTTGACGAATGTTAGTTTTCAAATGCTCAAGAGTTAAAGGTTTATCTGCGATGTCAAATATTGGTGGCCAGTTGATATCGCCACGACGAGAAATTACGCGACCAGAAAATGCAGTAAGGCCATATTCGCTCGAGTTGTGTGACATGTGGCACCGTCTTGTTGAAATCACATATTCTTCAAGTCGTATTCCTCAATAGCAGGCAAAAGAAAGTCGGTTATCACATATGACCATAATGCTCCGAATTTACGGTGACGGTGGTTCCATCGTCGCGTCGTTTTCGAAGAAGTAAGGTCCAATCACCCGTAGGTACCTAGTACCCGAGCATGATGGTAAGTGCGTTGAACTGTCATGCAAGGGGTCTTGGGTTCAATCCCTGCCTGTGCCACCTAACTTTTATTCACGGGTACTACCTCTTGCGAGGAGTTGACAAGTTCTCCAAGAGTAATATTCTTGTCATGAAAAGTGCTTTCTCAAATTAGCCGTTCGGATTCGGTATATAAACTGTAGGTCCCTTCCATCGTTGACAGCATTACTCGCACACAGGAATGGTTGAGAGTTGTAAGTCACATTTTTTTTCAAAAAATTGCCTCTGGTTCTGCTGTACACTTTCACGGACGGCGGCTGAAACCACTTTTGAACGTGCTGTTCAATCGTGTAACTTACCATGATGATTTGGCATAAACAATTGAATAAACAAAAGATTTGACAGATGTCACCAAAACAAAATGGCCGCCACGAGGCGCCAATTTAAAAACACTATACTTACGCGTGTTCGGTTTTGAGCATATGTGAAGTAAGATTATTTTGATCAGCGTTGTAGGAGCTAACAAGTTTAAGTATTTAAGAAATAAATAATTTTCCAAATTTTTTAAAATAGCAAGTACATTTTTTGAATTTTAAGAAGAATATCCCTTAACTATTTTAAAATTATTATAAAAGTTTAATTTTTTGTTAACGAGTTCCTAATGTAAAGAAGTGGCTCAGCACAAAAATTGTAACACACCTGATATATGTAGGCAGCTTAGATATTACCTTAATTATAAGGCATGTGATGCATTACAAAAATTCATAGGTACATTATTTAATACATTTTCCGATCTGTATCTTTTATATCATCAGTCATTGTACTTTAAGGCTATTATCAATGTATTCGTTTCATAAAGTTAATAAAACTTATTGAAATTAAAAAATATATGTTATGGAAGTGGGGAAATAATAAATAGTTACGTACTTACTTCTCGACCACAATTAATTTTTAATAGAGAAAGGTTAGGACTTAGGAAATTTAATTTTTATTTTTTAAAAATGATTGGAAACATGTGCTTAAAATAAATTTGTCTATATAAGTGCGTGAATTCTATATTGCTGGTCTTATAATTAGAGGAGGATTAAAAGTAATTAAATCTTAATTTGTTCCTCTTAAATGGGTTGTTGTGCATAAACCTTAAATATTTACTGCTAATAAGCATTTTAATAAAACAAAAACTTGACCATCAAGGAAACAAACTTCATAAAAGAATTTTAATTACTCCGTGAAACTGATCTGTTTATTAGTATATTAAAGTTCGTTCGTTTCGATCAGTAGTATTTAGTATTTTTACACTAAATTGATTTTTTTGAAAGGAAAATAACTAAGTCACATAGTTAGTTATTTGAAAATATTGAGATATTTAAGTCGAAAGTATAATTAAATGAACTTAGGTACCTTTGCATTAAAATGATTAAAAATTTAGTGGAATTAAAAATCCGCAACAAGCAGATTTCTTTTAACTTTTATTTTAAAAACTAAAAATTAAAAATGTTTGAAACATTCAAATTTGTTTCAATTTTTGATAATGATATAATCAGTATACCGAAAGTGCACAGTCGGGTATATGAACTATTTATTTAATTGAACATGAAGAGCTGAACATTTCAAACTTAATAACAATTTTCAGGTACTCATATTTGTTAAGTAAGTGGTTCATTTGAACCCTTCTTATACCCGCGTAATACGCATATGCTCCAGGCACCCGGTTAACCTCTGATATCAACAGTGTTTAAAGGTATGATATTGTTGTTGTTGTTCTCAGAATGGTTAATTTTTTCATTTTTTACAGAAATATATTTGTATTTATTTATCACTTTAAAAGTATTAGGATGTATCCTATAAGATTTCTTAGCTATTTTTTCGTATTATTGCATGCAACGGAATTTTATAAGCTTATATAATGCAGCTGAAGAAAGTTGTTGAAATGTGAAAATTGTTATTTTGTCTGTTACAACATACTAGTTTATACTTCTTAAGTTAAAAATGTTGAACAAATAATATACGATTTAAAAAAAAAAACGGGAACCCCAAGGCCATTTTTTTAGCCAAAAGTTTTATTCTCAAGGGAAAGAAATGAATAACACTGAATATGAGATATTCTTTTTTTGACGCTGAAAAATTTCATGAAAACTATTCCAGCTTTTTGTTCTATCGTTGATTTGTTTTCGTCTCAGTTTTTGTTGTGTAAGAACTCAAAAATTGGAATTTGGAGACCTAAAAAAGGGTTTCCTTTAAATTGAATTGTTGATATATATATTTTTTTTAATTTTGAGATATTCTCTAGAAATTTTCAATGTAGAATCTCAAAACTTAAAACAAAGTCCTATGCTAATCTGAAAAAATCTTTCCAAAATGTTGGTTTCGAAATAAATCCATTAGTGTTATAGTTTTGAGATATTAAACATATTAAACAATAACAACAACAACATATTAAACAATTTTTGTTTTAATCTACTCAACTTCTAAAGCACGAACATTAAAGAAAAAACAATGAAATAAAAAAAATTGCAAACTTCAAAGAAAATAATGAAATACATTTTCAAGTTTTTTTTACATACAACAACAGTTTTTGGCACTGTGTTTCTTCTTTTTGTGTTTTTGTATTAAAAAACTAAACACCTAATAAATCGTCATATTATTTCAAATTGTGTTTTGTGTTATCTTAATATTCAAAAATTTGCATAAATATAGGTATAGCTTTAAACAAACTTTTGAATTTTTCTTTAAAACGAGATATCGTAACGTAACTATTAAGTTTTAACATCATCAAGCAATTTATATTATAATTTATTTTATTCCGTGCTTCGTGCTCAATTTATTTTAATAAAATCCATCATCAACCACGCAATTATAATACATACATTTCTATTCAAAGGATGTGCAAACTGCTCATTACATAAATTAAATAAAATACCTAATGCCTATATACCTACCTATTTTAAAACCGCATATATTAAAATATTCCAATTATTTTTAATTTTATTTTAATATAATAATTTAAATTGAGCAAAAGTCTATCCTCGTATTTATTATGCTAAAAATAATCACACACACAAACAAAATATACCCAACCTAACCTAACCTAAGCATCAATATTCAGAACTGATGTTATGGTGTGTTGATTTTGTTCATTATTATTATCATATAAATAATTATATTTAATATAACCTTACCAAGCTTTTGTTATAGATAGTCCTATAGTTAAAATATCTATAGTTTCCCCATTACATAAGTTAAATAATTTTATTTAAATAATCGTAATCTTAACACGTCATCAAATTTAATGAGCCAAATAGTTAAGAATACTTTTATAAAATTAAACATATATAAATTAAGCTAAAACGTGATGTTAAACAATAGAAATTTTGTCATCCATATTTATATGTTAAATCATTTGAAATATTTTAATTGCTAAAGTATATAAAAAAAGGCTTTGTTAAATAATCTATAATAATAACAATAATGATGATGACACAAAATTGCTTTCATGTTATTTTTTGAAATATAATTAAATAACCATATATGAAGGTTTAGACACTAAATTGGCTTTAAAAATCGCTTTAAAAGGTAACTGACTTGTTTGATGTATTTTCTCAAAATAAACAACGAGAAATTGAATTATATTGGATATGGATATTGATTTATTCAATTCTAGTTTTAAAAATTGTATTTCCCAACTTTTGGTAACAAAAAGGCAAACTAGATTATCGATTTTTTAAAAAACAATTCCTCTTAAAAGGGTTCATAGTGACTAAAATGTACCACCATGGTTTGATTCACATCTCAAAAACATAAAAAATAAAAGAAACAAAGCCTGGGTAAAATATGATGACGATCTTGAAACTTTCTTAATTCTAAAACGACTATTCATAGAGTATTCTAATTCTTTATATGAGAGTTATATTTCTAAAATAGAAAGCGTACTTAAATCAAATCCAGATAGTTTTTGGAAATGCTTAAATTGTAAAAAGAAAACTATTGGCTACCCTAACACTTTGTCAAATTCATCGTCAACCAGTCAATCGTCAACCAGTTTTCGCAAACATGTTTGCAAACTTCTTGAAAGAAGCTTTCACTGACTGATACAAACGGTAACAGCAGTTCTTACTCCTCTTCTTCTGAAGTAAACTTTCCTCATTTAATAATAAATAAATTAGGTGGTGCAACAGTCCGTTGAGAACTAGGGCCTAGTGACTGTCAACTCTCAACCATTCCTGTGTTCGAGTAATTTTGTCAGGAATGGAGGGGGCCTACAGTTTTAAGCCGAATCCGAACGGTTAATTTGACAATAATTACTCTTGGAGGATTTTTCAATTCCTCGCAAGAGGCAGTACCCGTGAACAAAATTTTTAGATGACACAGTCAGGTTTTGAACCCAAGACCTCTGACATGACAGTCCAACGCACTTTTTTATTTCTTTTTTTAAATTATTATTTTTTTTGTGCCACCATGTCTACTCTTCTTAAAACTAGACCCTAAAATTATAAAACAAGCATGTAAGCCTTAAACCCCATCCCGACTACCCACTATCAAGGGGCGATACTCTCCTAATTCACCCTATCAATTCGGTCCCGTTCGGACACAGCCGTACTGAACCGAAGGAGCTCTGCTCCGCCGTGAGCCCTGACGTCCCCATTGTACAGGAGTCTCCTATCCACGGTTCTATCCTGTCTCTGACCGCATCTATCTAAAAAGAGGAATGCCTCTGGTGGAATGAAGCCGTTCAAGCGTGCACTTTCAAAATACTCGTCGTTCGGATAGAACGCCCCGAAAATTAAAATGTTGGTCGAAGACAAAGCTCTTGCAATGTGACCTCGAACGAGTTTTATCACGAAATTGTCAATTCTGTTGATTCGAGCCCCGTTGTATAGGACCTCGTTGAAATAGTAGTGCACGTAAGAAGATTCGGCTGTTCGATATAAGCCGGTAAAGTGTCGTAAAAACTGCCGCTCGAACACCCGAAACTTCTCCATCTGGGAAGGGGCAACGTTGAACTACACAGGACAACCATAAACGATCATCGGCCGTATGAGGGCCATGTAGCAAATTATCTTCACTTAGGGGTCAAGCCGACTGCTGTAAAACAGCCGTTTTGTCAGACCGAAGGCTCCTCTGGCCCTGGTCAGAGCAGCATTTATATGTCTGTCGAAATATAAATACTGATCTAACCGCAGATACCGAGGTATTTCACTACACTTTTGCTCGATAACCGCTGCCCGTGAAGATCAACGATGACCATCTTGCGGCAATTCTTGCACGTATCCCTCGTGGCCCTAGCCAACGAAATCTCGAAATAGAATTGTTTCCGACTTCTGGACATTTATTTTCAGTTTCCAGTCGTCGCAATATCGCAGAATCTTGTCGAAATCACGCTGCAAGAGAATTCATTTGAGTTCAATTAATTTTGAAATAAGGGAAGATACTGCAGAGTATCGTGAAAATGGATAAGTGTTTTAGTACAGGCCTTGATGGTGTACCATCCTCTATCTTAACAAAATGTGTTGCTTATTTATCATATCCGGTATATGTTCTCTTTAATGATTCCTTATATAGTTCGCTTTTTCTTTCCATGAATAAGAGATTTACAGTTACTAATTTATTCAACTGTACGTCCTTTTGTTTAGATGTTTTTGAAAAACGTGGACAAGTCGATTGTGTATTTACTGATTTTAGTAAAACCTTTGACAGTTGTGTCACAAATACATTCATTTTAAAACTAAACAATTAAGGTTTTAACATCAACTTCTTAAATTGGATCTCATTGTATTTGAAAAATAGAATTTTTAGTGTTGCATTTCGTAATGAGTATTTGGATCAATTTATTGTAAATACTGGAGTCCCTCAGGGGAACCATTTAGGTCCAATTTTATTAATTTTATTTATAAATGACTTGGTTTCGATTATACAAAATTCGTCCGTCCTTATTAATATATTTTTATAAAACAAAAAACTATTGGATTTTTAATTTTTATTTTGTATAGAATGACATAATTTTGAAGTCAGTACCTTGATTTTTTCTCAAAATATTCGAGTCGACTTTTCGTAACATGGTTTATGGTTTTATTTTTTTGTAGAAATACTGTTTCTTCGATTTTTTTTAGAATTTTACCCAAAACGTTATTATTTGATGCATACAATTAATTCGGAGGTAATATCATTTTCTGTTGGCAAAATTTTAGAGGTATGTAGTCAGTTTTTCTTTATTTATAAAAAACGTTACTTGAACATTTTTCGAATGTAATAAGTCACAATGTATAATATAATCTAGTTAAGAAAAAACCTCCCACTCAATTTTAAAAATCTTATTTGCATTTTTGATGATATGATCTGTAAAAGAAAGTTCTCCACCAGTTCTTGAGAAAAAACTTACACCTAGACACCTCTCTAAAAACGTTTGATTTGGATTCTAAAGAACTTGATGTACCGAAAAACCTCAACATTTTCAATTCAACAGAAAGAACCGATAACAATAACTTCCTATTGGAAGTTAAGAATGAGTTCTAACAATGTTTCTGTCTTATTTTTTTAAAGTTCACAAGCTCTTAAAAACACCCTTTATAATATCATAATTTTTAAGTTGGTTCGGCATCGAATACTTTGGGCTTAATATAATTTGGGTCTTGGTCTCATAAGAAAACTTATATAAGATAAAAAGAGGAACACTCTCGCGTGTCGTGTCTCATGTATTGGCCTTGAGGCAAATAATGCCTTTGAATTCCTTTTTGATATGTTAGACAAAAAATTATAACGAAATAAATTTGGTATCGATCTTATTTTTATTAAGAACAAAATCCAATTAATTCTTATATAAAATCTTAAATAAAAACTGAAACAAAAATGTTGTTTTCTCTTTAAGGGAAAATTCCATAAATTAATTTTCATGTTTTTGTATTCACCCCATGTGACCGAATTCATAAATCATTGTAAAGTGGGTTACTGAAACAACACACTGTCCTCTCCAGTTAGATTTACCCGTTCAACTTTGACCATCAGGATCTAGAGGACCCTTTTATGAAATTCCCATTTTGTCCATATATGTATCCTTTTGGTTTGTTGGTGCATGACACGGCTTACCACATTTCTGGTATACATATGAACTTAGTAATATACGGAAAAAGCTATATATTGTGAAGGCATACGAAGTGTGAATGTAGAACATAAAAGAGCACTCGACATAAAACACTTTCGCCGCAAGCTACATATACCAAAAACTCGAATTCATTTAATAACTCGTATCTGATGGCCTGGAGTTGTATAGAAATTATTCATTTGCCTATATACTCCGTCCGTAGTAGAATATAATATATGCATAACCTTCAAGCAAGAACCACAGAAAAAGCTTCTAAAAAATATGCCAACAGTGGATATGGAATATGGTCATTTGTGGACGCACAACCATAGCTGATACCTAGATATCTTTTTTTTTTGAAAATTTGTTCAAAATGAAAGGGCTCAGTCTTATATTCAGACTATATACTTTCATGCATATACCTAACCTACGAATATGGATTTTGGGGATTGTCATACTCGTATACAACAACAAAAAAATGAGAAACACAAAATCAGAATTAATTATCCAAATGGGAATCTGAAGCCCATATACAATTCGAAACATAAGGTTATGTTAATACATTTAAAAATTCGGTCAATTTTACAGTTAGAATTTTAATGTAATTAAGAAAGATTCTCGTAGGTTATACTGAAAGAAAGACCTTTTATTTCGATTCCAATTTGGGTTGCATAATGATTTTTGAGAGAATTCTTTTCATTTGGCAAGAGAAATTCTTGTTTAATGTATGCCAAATTATTCACATAACATAACATACGAGTACAATAAATCATAATTTGCCTTTACATACATTTTAATTTACGAACTAATTATACTCACATATAAATACGATAAAATTCATTGGGCCCATTTTTTTTTTGTTTCATCAAAATCAAAAAAAAAATTGTCCGGCAAAAAATGAATAATCCTAAAACGGCTTAACGGGTGTTTTGTAAGAGGTATTTACCTTTCTAGTGTGAGTGCTATTGAAAATTGCATAATATCGGCTTATCCGGCAAGCACCAATAACAACAAAAAGTTTATCTCTGTAGAACAATGGCTTGATGATGACTGTAGACGTGCGAGACAGAGGTCACTTGCATGCTTAAAATCATTTCGAGTAGTTTATGGAAGTCATTATATAAAGAGCAAGTACTTGGATCGAATATGGAGTTCAAAAACATATGCAGGACAAAAAGAAGTATTTTTTTAATGAAGAGGCTAGGCGACTAGCACAATGCAAGAATTCATCGGAAAGCGGTGAAAACACTGAATGGAAATGAGTATAAGATACATAGAGACTTAACACCTGCTTTCTTTTGTCGCATTTTAAAGAGCTTTAGAATCCCTTAAACGTCAATGCAACAGTATCCTATGCAGATCCATGCACTGAAAATAGTACACTGGATGCGATAATAGCTACTGCAGAATTTTTAAATATGTACTTTAAAAAATCTACAGGATGGCAAAGCGGCTGGTTCCGACGGAATTCCAGTTGAATTTTACAAGTTCCTTAATCTTTCCTATCCACAAAAAAAGAAGTACTCAAAACCCAGACAATTATCGTGGAATAAGTTTTTTGAACGCATCATTCAAATTTTTTTCGGCGATTTTGCAAAGACGACTTAATTTGTGGATTACACATAATGGTTTATTGAAGGAGTTTCAAGCCGGTTTCAGAGCCGGTTACTCCACAGTCGACCAAATGTTTGTCCTTAAGAGCATTGCCGAGAACTTCCTATGAAGCAAAAAGATCTTGTCAACCTGGCAGACGGCATTGCCATGCTAATTGTGATTTTGTAAATTTATAAATATGTTAAGAAATAATGAAAATAAAATCAAATCTAACTTAATCTAATCTATACCTTTAAGTTTACAGCAATATTTGAAGTGGCGGCCATTTTGTAAGCTGTTAAGTGATTTATTTTAAGTTTTGATATAGGCATTTCAACATGAACAGACCGCTTGTGCAAATTTATTTTTAAAGCCATATGGTACCAAAACTGCATAGTTTCAAATTACGGACCCGTGAATTAGCCTCCAGGGTAGTGCTGCTTAACTAAATTCTGTGGAAATATGTTAAATCGTTATATGGGCCCCGAACGATTGACCACTTAAATGACGACAGTCAACAAGCGTTTTTACGGATATACGGCAAAAAGTAATCAACAATTGGACCTCCAGAGCATACAACGTCTGAGACAGCCAAAGAGGTCTTATGCCTTAAATCGTATTTAAATTTGAATGCCAAAAAATTATCTTTCGAATAGGAAAAGTAAAGTAAATTTCATGTCATTTTTAAATTATATCTAAAAAAGGTTTAACGTTTTTTAAAAATAAATTATTTAAACCATGACATTTTTGATCAGAAAAAAATTATTGATTATTCGGTTGGTTCTTGAGAAAACTTAAAAACAAAATAACAGTTCTATGGGGCTACCCTTGTGAAGCAATAGAAACATTTTTTTTAAATAGAAAGCAGCCAAATTGAGAAAACAAATTTTTGAGAAATTTCGAATTTTCATTTTTTGACCAAAAAAAATTGTATGGGGACTACTGTTATTTTTAGTCTTAAAAAAATGTTATTTTTAGTCTTTAGAAAAAATGAAAAAAGCACCTAACGGGAATCGGCTCAAAACTTTAATTTCCAAATTTGGAGTCAATCGTACCAATTGGTGGCTTGGGCTGTGGGGGCCAGGGCAGACAGATAGACAGACGGACGGAATCGGGGACTCACTTTTTTCGACTTCCATACCATCGTAATGTCATGTTTGATTAAAATCTCGTGGATTTTGAAGCTCTTTTTTCAATTCAGGTTTTTGCAAAATTTTATCCTTTAAAAGATTTAAAATATTTTAAAATCTAGAAACGGTATCTGGAGACTTACTTTTTTCTCCTTGAACTTTTTTAAATTATGTTTGTTAGTATAATTTTCGATTCATTTTTAATCTGTTTAAATGTAATATTAGGAAGAATTTTATTATACTCGTATGCATATATGTACATACATATATACACTTCGTGTTACATGGATAGGGACAAGATCTAAATTTACTGAAAGACCCTTTAAAGTAAAGAAAATAACAAAAAATCTTATGGTTTATGTAAATACTGGTTTTATTAAATGGATTAAAATAATTTTTAGTAATGTTTGCTGCCTCCTGCTTTCTGAATTACTTCAAGTAACCTTTTGTGTATGGATTCACAGAGTACTGTCAGATAATTGAGCGAAATTTGGGCCCATACCTGTTTTATGACTTAACAAATCTCTTCGGACTTTTCTTGAAAGCCATCCCCACACGTTTTATATGATGTTTAGCTCAGGAGAATATGCCTGAACATGGCTGTTGTAATAGGATCATATTTAAGGGGTTGACTCTTGCGTGCAGCATTATATGGTGGTTTTTTCTTCATTCTTTGGTGTCGCATATGGTCTGCCTTCTGTATCACTGATCGATCTTCTAGCATTAACCCCAGCTTCTGCCTTGATACTAAGCTCCCAAACAATCAGAGTATCCTTTTATCTGATTTAGAGCCCCGCAGACTGCAGACTTTTTATCGGCCGATAGTTTGGTCGGCTTCTTAATCAGTATGGAGAGGAATGCATATGCGCACACTATAGCGATTCAGTATTGGCCGATAAAAAAGTTTGATGGGCTACCCGATTACATTCAAACTAATCTGTCGGCCAACTATCGGCCGACTGTTTAATCAGTATTGGCGCATACACGCCTGCGCATACATGACGATTGTTTAGTCCGCCGATAGTTCAGTTCGCTCTGTTATTTGGCGTCGTTTGCGTGTATTTTGATCAGTCAGTTACAAACTAGTTCGAGAATAGTCGGCCGACTGTTGGATAGTCTGCGCCCTATTCACCAACCAAACTGTTTAGTTGGCTCGGTGTGCGCACTTTCAGCCCAACCCGACCAAACTATCGGCCGATAAAAAGTCTGCAGTCTGCGGGGGCTCTTAAGGCACGCTAATTGGTAAATTTAGATCTTGTCCCTATCCATGTGACACAGAAAAACAGGTACTGTTCTGTTTTTGACCTTCTTTGGAAAAACCGTGATAAAACTTGTATTAATTTATCAATTTAATCCAAAAATTTAAGCTTGAAATATAAACTTGATACATACCTCATTCATTCCACATAAGGGTTTTAGAAATATCGGCAAATAATAAACGAAAAAAGCTTTTCCCTATTCATGTGACACGAAGTGTATAAATAAAAATAGTCATTCTCATAATATTGACAGTAAAAACCGAATACTCAAAAGATTTTTTAGCTTTTTTAAAAAAACATGTAGTAAATAAGTAAAAACATAGTTTGTATCGTATGGTTCATTAATTTAATTACATTTTTTTTTAAATGTATCTAAGATAAAATCGTTTTGGTTCCAAGTCGAAATTCAAGGCCTTTTACTTTAAAAAAATGTATGCAAATTGAATTGAAACAAAAAAAAAGATCATGAACAAAAAATCAAGATTACGAACATTTCAGATTTTTAAGCAAAAATTTGGAACACAGAATGGAAACGAACACAAATTTATACGTTCCATGCGTTCCATCTATTAGAGAATACATAATATTTATATTTTTGAAGGTTCTTATTTCTTTTATAATAAAAATACTTTTATAAAAATTTAATTTTCTATGAGAAAATTACTTTACATCATTATTTTGTATAGAATTAAATAATTCTGAGGATGTCCAAAAAATATTCGAGTAGGAAATCAGTTATTACCAATTTTGTGTAGAGTTTTTCTGTAAATTTTTTTTTTGTAAAAAATAACAAATATTAAATTTTTATAAATAAAACAAATGTTCAAACCAATATTTTTTATATAAGATAAAATTGGTTAAAAGCCGACATCTGTTATTGTTTCCAAGATATTTAAGTCGAAACTCAAATTTTAGGAGACATTTTTGTAAGTTTTTAATTTTTGAAAATTTGAAAAAGGTAGTCTGATGTACGAACGTACGTAAACGCGTAAACTACGGACACCTTTCTAACAACCTTTGATCGAGAAATATTAAAATGCTCAATTCGACAAATCGGACAAATTACAATGTTATTTTTTTATGGGAAATTAATAATGTTGAACAACTGATAACATGTAGACAATTTGCTGATGTACTTTTAGCCAAATTTAATATAAAAACCCTTTACTTATCTATTGTTTATTTTCACGGGCAGAGATACCTAAATAATGATTATTTATCAAAAAATTAGTTTAATAAAAACAAAATTTGTAATATTGTTAAGGATCATTTGAACGCCTCATTTAAAAAAAATCTTTCTCTCTATATTATTAACTTTTGGTATACTTTTTTTACTTCTTAAAAATAAATAGAAAAATAGAATAGAATTTCTTATAATTAATTTACTAAAATGAATCTAACTATATAAAGGGCATTGAATGTTTGTCGTACAATTAAATAATTTAATCATTCAAAGTTCAAGAGTTCTATAAACAGAATTTAGTTAGATACCAAATTACTCTAATTTTACATCAAATTACAATAACATGCAATCATAGGTTAAATGTACATATTTAAGATAACACTTAAGCCCAATACTAACAATTCCCAACTTCTCCCTTCTACAATATAGAGTACATTATGTATGTACTGTACATTCCCTATAGAACTACTACAGATCTATTATAGAAATTAAACTCTCTGTCCTATGGGTATTATCTCAATTGCATTCTAATTGCAAATTGCAATTTCAATAACCAAAATATGCAATTAGACAGTACATGAATATTAAATTATGACAAACGAAACATATAGACACATCAGAGTTATATACAAATGCTAAATGTTATATCATGATCATACTAAATTATAATGTTCCATTAAACAAATATAATTCAACACATATACAGACATTTATACAAATTAAGTTCATACCCCTTATATGACATTATGTTTACACTCGTTAAATGATGATACAATTTTCCCTATATGGAAGCTAAATTTAGCTGGAAGCCCACATGAAGTTGGAAACTTCAAGGTCTAGATTTATCTTTCATTTTCATATTTTTCTGTAGCCATTACATTTATATATATTAATAACCGTGCACTATGCCCGGATGACGCAAATCCAAATATCGTGCGTGACCTCATGCAAATGTTTACACACAAAAAATATCAATTTTTATTTTATTTTTGTGCGGGGGTTATTTCCTTGCCCATCAACTTAACTTTATATTGAAAATTTAAAAAAATATCTCAATCTAAATTCGAAGAAGATACAGCCACAAAAAAGTACCATTCCCGATGTCCTTTATTATAATAATGTGATAGAAAAAGTAATGCACAAAGTTTCCTCAAACTCATAAATTAAAGGATCACTCGCACAAAAGGGTGAATCCCCATAGCTAGCTATTTCCTTGCAAATATTCCATAATGGTTGCGGCACGGTGCACGCATTGTGGAAGAATTTCTCATGGCCGTCGTCGTCGTCGTCCTCACACTAGGAGGGAAATGTTTTTGTTTATTTTTTTCTGTATCTTTCCTCTCTATTATGAATTTTCATTTTCGTTACAAAGAGTAAAAATTATGCTGTGGAACTTTCTTTAGATATTTTTTTCTTTCTTTCGATCGAGTTCACCCCAAATTTTTATCTCGTATTTCATTTTTATTTATCCTTAGATTTAAAAGATTTACTGACTGTCAACAATTTCTTCTTTTTCTTCTTTTTTTTTTTCTCTCTCCTTATGTTTACTTATCCGAGTACTTTTTAATTCAAAAATGGCGAAAATCCAGCTATACGTACGGTACATCCTCCATTGGGAAATCTATCCTACCAAAGACCTATTCTATACTTAGGGTGAGAATGCATGAGTATAATGATGAATTTCTTCCTGGTTGGTACTCAAACGATGATGGTGTGATAGAAGAAGGTCAAAATGACATTTATCATTATGCTCGCTATATGCAGCATCACTCTAAGGGGTCCATTATGAGGAATGTAATAAGTTACGGTAGATCATCCCTTAGAGTTATTATTATTTGTTATGCTTCAAGTTCTACGACCCCACCTTTCATTGAAGCCGTTAAAAATTTAATTTAATTTTCCTTTAAGGTTTATAATCATCAGGTATGTATGTACTGTACTGTACTGTAGATATGTATCTATGTAAGGTAAGTGTACATAGTTCTCATATATTTTAAGGGTTCATGCATTATTTTGTGGTACATATTAGTTATATGTATTTTCAAGTTCATTTCTTCTGTATGATGTTTTCATGTTTCAATTGCTTTTATTTTGTTATAATTTTATTTTACTTTGAATTTTTGGGTTTATGAAATGCTTGTATTATACATTATGTATAATATTTCCCCCTTTCGATACGGTTTAATTTAATGAAAGAACTCACACGCATTATTTTATACTCAACTCATCTCTCTCAAATATGAAGTGAAACCGTGAAATTTAATTTCGAATGTTCGCTTATTAATAATGACTTCATCTTTTGCGAATGCGTCATAGGTTAGAAGATATCTCTTATTTGTGCTAAACAAAGAAAAGAGTGATGATGATGAGAAAAAGAAACGTACGAAACAGCTTGACAATTACACTTTATCTGTCAGAATGACATCTTTATATGGAATTTAATTTAATTCTTTTGAACTTCTTTTACCTTCAGATGAGTTGTTTTATTTTTGTTTTTGTTTTTGTTTTTATGTTCGGCACTTCGTATTTTAACAAAAGATATTTTTTGAGATCCGTTTTTTTTTTTCTTCGTCACCGCACATTCAAGATTAAGATATTTTTTATTGTTCGTTGTTAGAGGCTCATCAAGTATGTAAATGATAACATACCTTAGGGCAGCTGCTGCTTTTTAATACATAACATTTTGAATTGAAAGTATGGCATGAGAAATATTATATAAATATGTATGAAATCAATTAGTTTGCTTTTGAAAGAATCGAGAATAAAATATTTTGTCATTGAACGTGAACCAATGTGTTTAGATGCGAAATTAATAAGAATAGAAAAATATCTTGAAAATTATGAAAAAGTTTTGATATTTTTGGAAGTAAAATTAACATTATGTTAAACAGTGTTTGATTTTATTTTTCTGTCACATAAATAAAACAATAATTAAATAGTCCTGAATACGAAATTGGTCTTAAAATGTTTCTATCATATCAGGTTTTCAAAAAATGTCCCTTTAAAATTGCTAAAGACAACCAAAACCTGGGTCTTTAAGGCTTAGTCATTTTACAACATATCCCTTAATTATAAATTATATGATGATTTTGAAATGTACAAAAGAATAATAAAAGAATTTTTGTATCCTATATGTAATTATTTTCTTAAAACTCTCATTAGTTATGACTTATGAGTATCTATTTGACTCTTCATACTATTTTGAATAAACCTTAAATTTAATTGTTTTATAGTTTTGGAAATCCATTTTGAATTAAACTGTAAGTTAGTTTTGATTTCGAAAAAGAACTTTCATTTTGCTTTAGCTCGAATTTAAAAAATTCACGTTTTCAACATTATTTTGATATTTTTAAGATAAAAATAAAATTTGGTGGCGCAACAGTCCTTTTGAGAACTAGGGCCTAGTGACTTACAACTCTCAACCATTCCTGTGTGCGAGTACTGTTGTCAGGGATGGAGAGGACCTACAGTTTTAAGCCGAATCCGAACGGCAAATTTGAGAAAGCACTTTTCATGACAAGAATTACTCTTGGAGAATTTGTCAGTTTCTCGCAAGAGGCAGTACCCGTGAAAAAACTTTAGATGGCATAGGCAGGGATCGAACCCAAGACCTCTGGCATGACAGTCCAACGCACTAGCCATCATGCCACGGGTACTACTTTAAGATAGCTATGTGAAAAACTTTATAAAATAGAAATGTTTAGGAAACAAAATTGTTACAAGAACAAAAATATCTCTCAAATAGTCTTGCTTTTTTCTGTTAAAATCTGTTAAGCAGAAATAATTCAGCATTTTTCTAAGATTTTTGTGAGATAGGTGAAATCTAACAACTTTGGAAGATTTTTCTAAAATTATATGAAATACTTTAAATATTTCAACTGAAAATTGTGAAGAAATGTATTATAAATAAGGAAAACCATTAAGAATTTTATTGAAAAATAAATTACTTCATTAAGTGAGATAGCCTAAAGAACGCTTATATGTGTTTTTTTCGAATTATAAGAAGTAATATCTAAGCAACCTTATATGACAGAGTAATTTTGAAGGTCATCAAAATTGGAATGGAGAAATTTGATTGGCAGGAGTAAAACCTTGTCGAACAGTGAATTAGATTTTGGCAGCACGTTTATTTCCAAATACTAATATTTCGGAAAAAACTTACTTAATTTTGTTTGTCAAATCAAATCTTGAGTTAAATTGAGACTCTTTTACTTACCAACTATAGTCACGTTCCTTTGTTATGTGGACAATTATGTGCAGAGAATTGTTTTCTTGAATTGTTGTAAAGTGTCATAGAAAACTATTGGAATCAGAAAAATAAATTCTTCAAAAATAGATCGTTAACAGCTTTAACTATTTTTTTAATTTTTTAAAGAAGAATCAATTGAAAGATCAACTGAAAACTAAATGTTGATTTTATAAAACACTATTAATCGAATCTGAAATAATTGATAAATTATGAAACATCAGACTTGACGGCAGTTCGATACAAAACGTTGATATTCTTTGTTGAACTTACCAAATTATTTTTACCTAATGTTCAGTATTTTCCTTCAGAAAATTGTCTTATTCTATTTATTTATTTGGGATATTTTATTGGTAAGAGAAACTGAATTTCAGCATATTTTTTTAGGTTATATTTTATATATCTACATATGTATATACTAATTTGCATCTGTAAAATTTAGATTCAATTTTGCATGTTGGTATTTATTTTAATTGAGGTTATTTTAAAAAATTGTGTAAGTAATTTTGAGTAATGTTACAGTTTTAAATTCGATTTTAGCCATTGCAATGTTTCTGAAACACACATTTTCAATATTATTTTGTGTTCTGTTTTTTAAACTGAGTTCAAATTTGAGATTCGTATATATGTTCATGTTCAACACATCAGTCAATGGTTTTGAACTTGTCCCCGAGTACTTGACATCGAACATTTATCAAACAAATAAATTCATAAATTTTTTAAGAACAGACCTTGATTAAAATCTGGTATTTCAGAGTTTTTAGTGAGTTTTTATGATTATCAGGAATAAAAGATAGACTTAAACGGATAACTTCCACATAGATAACTTCCTTTCCGTTTCCATTTGTAGATTTTTCTAAAAGTTCAAAAAATTGTTAATTACAAAATTTTGTGTAAAATGAAAAAAAAAATAAGACAATACCTTTCTTTGTTCTCATAATACTTGAGTTGAAAAACAATTCATAACAGTTTTTTGTTGTTTTTGTAGGTTTTCTTGTTTGTTTAAAAAAGTTGTCTGTTGATTTTTTCTAAAAGATAAACTAAAAATTACCAACAACATTTTGCAACAATAGTTTGATTTCAAAATCTTTTTTTTTGCGTGATGTTAAGTCGAAATCCAATTTTTACTAATTTTAGTAGCATTACTTGAAAATGATTATTTCTTGTATAAACAAATACAGATAAGATTTTTCTAAGAACAATATCTTACGTTAACAATACAATTTAGCACAGAATGAAATCATTTTAAAATCAATAACTTCATTTATCCACGAAATATTTTTTCTAGATTTTAATTTCTATGAAAAATCTGACATGGATTTTTATACAAATTTCACTGAATATTGAAAACAATATTTCTTATAAGACAAAATTAGTTTGAAGCCATAATCTTAAATTTTTTAAAAAGATATTTGAGCCGAAAATCAAATTTTACCAACTTTTAGTAGGTATACCTAATGTTTTTTTTTTTAGTTTTTTTTTTTTAATAAAAAAAATGTCTATTCAATTCTTCTCAAAATTTTACCAGATGTCAAAAACGTTAGTCTCAGTTGCACAAAATTATTTTGGTTATAAAATCATTTTTTGTTGGTAAAATATTCGAGGTGACAAATATTTTTTTTCAGTTTTTTTTTTATTTATAAAAAAACCTTTAATAGGATTTTTTTTCCAAAAATATAATATGCAGTTTGGTATCTCGTTACAATATATAATTTAAAATTTAATTCAAGTCTCTAGCGCTAGTGGTTCGTGAGATATTTTGGGTTAACCAAAATTTTCGCCTTTTTTTAAATTGCTATGATAAAAAAACACCCAATCAATTTTTCTTAGGGTCCATTCTGCATTATTATCTGTATAACAAAATTTATTTGAAGTCGATATCTCTACTGGTTCTTGAGCTATGGACGACGAAAAAAACTTCGCGAACGTACGGACGTACGAACGTATGTACACACTACACACGCACGCACAGACATTTCTCTAAAAATCTTTTATTTCGACTCTAGTGACCTTGAAACGTAAAGAAATGTCAAAATTGTCAATTCGACAGATCAGGCCGATTACAATAACTTCTTATGGGATGTTAAAAATTCGAATTTTCGATTTTTGAAAAAAAAAAATGAATGGGGACTAGTGATTTTTAGTCTTTAAAAAAATTAAAAAAACTAACTCGAATCGGCTCAAAACGTTAATTTCCAAATTTGACTCTTTCGACTTTCTGCCATGTTTGATAAAAATATCGAGTTAAAGGCAACATAATATTATTATTAACTTATTTACTCTTATTTACGGTTTCTTCTCAAGAACCTGAATATTTGCTCTTTCTCTCAAAAAATATCAAATGTTTTCAATAAAACTCGTAATGGTTTTTCAAATCAATAATCCCTGTTTTCAATATTCAGTTTTAATATTTATAGTAGATATTTTATAAAAGTTTCGAAAAATATTCACAAGTAAGTAGGTAGTTAAAAAAACGCTGAAGCATTTATGCTTGAACGGTTTTCAAAAGAAAAAAGTAAAAATGGTTTGAAAGTAATTTTCGATTTTTTAAAGAATGCTTCACCTTGTTAATAGGCTACACATCTAGCTTTTGAAATATTTTTAAAAAATTAAAACATGTTTAAATATGAGCAGATAGTTAAAATAAAATTTCAGATTTGTATTCAAAACAAAAAAATTATATACCTACCTAAACATTTCTTTTCCAAAACCCTAAAAGTATTTAATTCAACAAGGTTTCTTAAAACTTCGTACTCAAACGAAGTTTCATACATTAATTTAAAAAAACCAATACCTAATTGTTGCGGTATTGCGAAAGAAATGTTCAATTTGCATAAGTTTCCCAATATAGGATGGAACTTCAATTCACATAATTTACTTATACCTAATGAATCTATCTTCAAAACTATTTCTTTTGTCAGTGGAATTTTCCCACTGTTTCTGCACCCCTCTTAAAATTATTATTTATATCAAACAAACGCACGCACACACAAACACAATAAAATTATATCTAACAACACAGTAGGTAAGTATACTAAAAATATATCCCTTTTACCACAATCCAAAAATGTTGAGTTCCACTGTTCCATCAGTCTGTTATTTAGTTGCTCAACGTAAGGACGTGTTCTTTATTTCACCATATAGATAAACCTTAGGCACATTTTCCTAATGTAGGTTCGTCTTTAAATTTGTGTTTGTTGTAAAAATTAGAAGATACGGTTTTGTTGCAATCAAGTGTGGATTAGTTCTATTGTTGGGATTAAATTGAGAAATCATCCATTAAAATAAATTCCTAGCCATTAAGTCATCAATCATCAGTGTTCATTTAATAATGGCTTCTTATGTATGAATTAAAAAAAAAAAACATTAATGGCCGCCAAACTCCTCCTTTGCACCATTTCTACCCCCCGCTGTTAAACATCTTTTCCATAAAGAAACACCTACCTACCTGTCATCTGATCCATTTTGCACAAATAAACAATTAATCTTTTCTTCCAAAGCCAAAGGAAAAGCAACAACACAACTACAAAAAGAAATCTAAAAATCCACGCCCAAAGAAAAAATCATGACATAACACAAATAACTGCACAAGTTCAATGACTCACATGCAGATGTCACCATGCATCCCTTTCCATGACATGCACCATCCTCAACATAACGACAACGAGTATCGAATTCCTGTGGTGGATTTTTGCTATAAATGTTGTCTTTAATGTCAGGGTTCGTATAAGAAATAGTACAGGGTTCAAGTCTAAGCTTAAAGAGAGTACTAAAATCTGAGTTTATTGACCATAAAATAAATTTTATCTACCATTACGGTTGATTTTTCAATTTTGTATGACTTTTGCGTGTGAATCTTTGGCTTGTTAAATTTACATATATCTTTCTATTTAAGTAGGTGTTGGTGTTTTTAGATTTCCCCGCAGTCTTAAAACGATTTAGCTATACAAAAACCTAGATAAACGGATATTCAATGAATTTTTAGTAGCTTATAGCGGTAGCAGGTTGGTAATAAAACCCGGCGAAAATTTAATAATTCATATATACAAACCGACTGACACTCTGTCAGTTGACAGAATTGGGCGCACTGTTTTACGACTCTGACAAGTGGTTTAATCAATTAAGGAAAACATAAAATATTTTACGACTTCGTCAAGCTTCGTTTTTGTTTAGCTAAACTGACAAAGATTAGAAAACAAATGAACACAGAATTAAAATATCCACAATACCGACAATAATACGTTTTCGTATATTATTTTCGAGTTAAATATCTATAAAAACAAACAATAAAATGAATGAAACATATTGCCACAGTCATTTACTGAAGAGGTAACCCAGTGAACAACAACAACAACAACAACAACAAAAGTTGTGAGCATAAATTAGGATTTTGATTTTTACTGCTCGTAAAATGATCGTAAATGTCGTCGGTTACTGCAGCTAAAATCACCCATTTATACTTTGTGTTATTTTTGTTTTTGTTGGTTGTTCTTGTTTTTAGTATGAGAGAGAGCCGCAATCCTGGTGAGGGCGACACGGGCTATAAAACGGGTATAAGTATTCGAAGGCAAGGAAAAAGGTGGTATAGAGTAAGTATTTGGTGTTTGGTGGCTGGGAACTGTGGAACTGTGGATATATAGGGTAGGATTGCAATCATGATGGGACATGGGATATAATTGTGCACTTGAGAATGAGATGATTTTGCTGTGGCAAAAAGTGGTTTTTGCTGTGGGATAATATTATATACCCCTTGCAACACCAATCTTCCCCGCAGTCGAAACGAGACGGAAAGGGGGAAACAGAAACATGATACTTGTTTTACTTGCTTTTGGGGAACTGTGGGAGAGAATATAGAATCCTCCACACAAATGGTGGTTAAATAAATGGCGGTATGGGTACACAAGAAGGTTTAATATAAGGAAGGTATAGTACCTATATTTATAAAGTGAGTGAGTTTTGGGAAGGCGCACAGGTATACACGTAAGTTTGGGTGAACCTACCTGTTTTCATCATTATTTAAGAACTCCTGATGCAAAAAAAAAAAAACCTGAAAACGCTCTGAAGTTTCTCTTTGATGATTATACGTACATACATTTTTATTATTTTTGTTATGAAAAAGAAAGCAATTGCTTTTGATATAATGATGGTCGATAATAATTGTTTAGTGAAAATTAATAAAATTGGATGGATTTCAGGGCATGAAATCTTCCAGTTTTAACGATGATGGTTTTGGTGGGTAGGTAGGTACCTTGATTTCATGTTTTTTTTTTGTTTAGCACGAAGTTATAAGGATTTAAAGTTTCAGATTGAAATTGAAGAGGTTTTCTTTTATTTCGAAAGGTTTTGGACTTGGATTTTGTAATGATTCTACATTCTGCTTTGATCTAAAGGAAAGAGCATCTAGAGCTAAGGCGCCACTAATTACTAAGTATGTGTTTTGCAATTTGAAAATGGAAAATAGGAAGGTAAAACAAAAATGTATCAGGGCTAAGTTTTTGTATTTTGAATGGCCCACACTTAGACTTCTTAAATGTATAAAAATATCAAAATTTTGTAAAGGCTTTTCCAATAATAAACCTGACAACATTTTTTTTTAAATTTAAAAGCAATAAACCATTAGTACCCTTCCTTGCCATGACGGTTAGTACGTTAGACTGTCATGCCATAGGTCTTGGGTTCGATCCCCGCCTATGCCATCTAAAGTTTTTTTCACGGGTACTACCTTTTGCAAGGAATTGACAAATTCTCCAAGAGTACCTAATTCTTTTCATGAAAAGTGCTTTCTCAAATTAGCCGTTCGAATTCGGCTTAAAACTGTAGGTCCCCTCCATCCCTGACAACAGTACTCGCACACAGGAATGGTTGAGAGTTGTAAGTCGCTAGGCCCTAGTTTTCAACGGACAGTTGCGCGACCCAATTTATTTTTTAATTTTTTAAACCATTAGGCATATTTAAAAACTTTATTATCAGCTTGAAGTAAAATCAAAACATTGATGAATGGAACTCGAGTTCGTTCATATGGCTACCGTTGACATCTTTTGTAGCTATTGATTTGTAGGACCCAGTTTTCTAAGAAACGACTAATATCTTACATTATCCATGTTGTCTCAACCACAAAAAAAATAGCCTTTAGGCCTTAAATTTTACGAACGAGGCGGCAAGCTTAAGTCAGCCATAGCCCATAATGTGTTCCGAGCGATACTCAATTTTTGAGAACGCCGCCGTGGATTTGAACATTTGTATCGTTTTCTAAAGAGGCTTGAAAGCGATATTTTTGACAATCCGATCTACCAAGGCAAAAATTACTACCAAATGTTGCCGTCACCGACCTCAAATTTCGTTAAAACATTTCTATGATTTGCAGAAGTTTCTCATTCGTTTACTTTACCAAGATGAAAATGTTGAATTTAGTAAATAAATTTAATATAACAATTCGATTATTAGTAAAAGAGTGCATTCAAAACTAAAATTCAAAGTCTTCAAGTCTCAATTGTAAATCCTGATACAGGAATGATATCGGTGATCAGTATTATATATCTATATGAATTATTACTATTCTACTAAAACTTAATCAACTACAGGAAAAGATTCCAGGAAAAATCCACATTTTTGAAACTTTTACTGATCAGAATTGATTATTTTATGCGATCTATCTATACGTCCAAAAATGTCTGCAGTAGCTTTATACTGCTCCATGGCACATGCCGGGCAGAACTTCCGAACGAAAAATGTTAAAAAAGTTATGAAATGTTAAAATGTTGTTCTACAAATCACTTTCACTCGAAATGAAATTAAAATTGATTCGAAATATAAATTGGAGTTCTGAAATTCACCTTTATCGATATCGATTTCATTTTTTTCGAACTCAAAACGAATTGAATTTTCGTGATCTACATTTCGATATTCGACTAGGGGAAATTGTTTAGAAACAGTAGTATTTTCACTTAATTGAAACTTACATACATAACTCTAACTTCTTTATATAATGCACTTGGTTAATGAGAAGTTGCAGCTTCACGCACGCCAAATGTCTTTTCCATAACATTTTGAGTAAAACAATGTTCTTTTAAAAACTGGCACATTCGAAAACTAAGTTTTGACACCAGAGGTTTTCCCAAACTATATTATCAAAAACTTCTTAACGCAAACCTACAGCTTGCTCGCCTGTGCATTAACATAATAAAAATAATAAATAAAAACCACTAATATTAATATATTTACTTTATTGAAAAGCACCGAACAAATAAAAACATAAGAATGTATACAAATTATGACAATTAGTCAGCTGCTTTAATTTCACTTGGAGTGATTTTGAAAAGTATTCGAAGGTAAACCCTAAAAACAATTTCACTCGATTTTCAATTATTTTGATTTAATTTCACGATTTTGGGAACCTTGTCTTTCATCGATACCCTACCTTCTTCATATCTTTCTATGAAATTCCTTAGGGTTTTCGATATTGAAATAGTCATTTTTATATTGTGTCTAATCTAAATTTCTTTGCAATAATTTATCTTAGTTGATCGGTTTAATTGTTGACTAGAATGACTTACCAAACTATGATGGTGGACACTTATTTAAGAGCGATTTAAGAAAGGATGCTAACTAAAATTGGGCATGGAAAGAACCCAATAACGAACAACGAACAACGAACAATCAGAAATTCATTTTCGTAATTGTATTTAAAGTTTAAAATTTGAAATACTTGATTATAATAATTCAATTAGTTAGTAGTTGAGAGCGTGCGAAAATAGGTAACGTATTTAGAAAAGTAGATACATTTATTCTGTTTCTCCGCATAAATATGGGTACGGAGTTGTTTTTCAATAAGAGCGCTACAAAAGTTTTTTTTAAATAAAACAAAAATGGTTTTGTATATCAATTAAATTCTTTATTCCATGTGAATGCCATTATGTTTGGAACTCGATTTCTTTTGCATGGCCACAACGGGCACGCTTGCAGAAGTCCAGACGCTGAACCAAATTTTCGTCGGTTTTCAAGAATAAATCGGCAGATACTGCTGCAATTTTACGTTCGATATTCGTACGAAGTTCATCAATCGTCGCTGGCTTGTTGGAATGGACCATGGTTAGGTTAGGTTTGAACGGGCTGACGGTTGATGTTGTTACCATCACACTTAGATCAATGTAGATCCGTTGTGGTACCCCGAAAGTGTTGTAACTTCCTGAAAAGATATAATAACCTATGAATCATGTGGTTCGTTTAACCATTTAGAGGTCTTGACAAAGTTTAGTAAGCTTTTGCCTGGCAGTTCTGATAGTTCCTCTAGTTCATTAAAGAAGAAGTTGCCTAGAGTTTTCTTCCTAGCAGGACAGAGTGAAGGACAGTGGCAGAGAAAGTGAGTGGTGTCTTCATGCTCGTTTTCATCACCACAGCCTCTACAAAGGTCATCAGTACTGAGCCCCATCTTCTTCTTATGGTAGCCGAGTAGGTTGTGACCTGTAATAATGCCGATAAGGGATCTTAGGGAGGGTTTGTTAAGAGTTAAGATCCAGTCGGATCTTTTCTTATCGTATCTAGGCCATATCTTCCTGGTGTTAACACAGGTTTCTAGGAGATTCCATCTGTCATTGGATTTGTGAATGATGGTTTTACTGACGTTATGTTTCAGTTCACATAACGGTATCCCTATATGATGGTCTATCAGGGAGGGTTCCGCTGGTGGTCCTTCAACTCCATCATAGGGCATGTATGTGGAGGTTATTATGAGCGTTGGGTGCTCCTTGCGTTCTAGAATGACCGCGGTCTGGTCGATGTTGCTGTAAGAAGTTAGAAGAAAGAGATTAAACTGTTTTCTAGCTAATATACAGGTTCTGGGATTACTATTTTGGCTGTCAAGATCTGACTTATACAGCATGAGGTCTTTGGAGTGCAGGCCCTTAATCATGCCACCTACTATCCAGGGTTCTTGGATCAGGGCCATGTCATATTGTCTACTCTGCATGAGGTAGACCAGGTTGGCGCTGGCGGCTTTACTATGATGAAGATTGATTTGTAATATTTTCAATTCCATATACATAATACTAAAGATTTGTTCATCGCCCTACTAACCTGTTTTCTTTTATTGGATGTCAATCTAAGTTTGCATCTGGTGATCCCGACGCGCACTTTGAAATCCATTTTCCTCAGCAGTGGTATAGACTTATGGATTAGTCTAACCGTTACCTCGGTGCCTTCCTTGGTTTTTTCGCATTTTACGACTTCCCACTCCTGGCTTAGAAGATCCCTGTTGAGTGATGTTATATATCTCTCCAGTCGATCATTAGGAAGAGTGGGGCCTTTGACCAGAAGTATGCCTATTGGTCTGGAGATGTTTTTAATCTCCTTAACATCAATTAGGCGAAGATCCGCATTTTGCCATGGTGCAGAGGTGCTGCTTGTGAAATCCTGAAGCCACTTGAGTGTGGCGTCATTTTCACAATTCATCACCTTGAACCCATGGACGGTCGTTAGATTTCCGAAAAGTGGGGGGGGCCTGTTTTTGACGATGGCCTCATTTACTTCTTCCAGGATACGTAGCTCCAGAAGTTGCCACTCGTCCTCGGTCAGCTTCCGTGAGGGTTTGCCGAAATCGGCAATGGCCATTTGGTGCCCCTTCACGGTTGCCCGGGAAATCTTTAACCTCTTCGTTGCCTTGTTAGGCGAAGAGTCGGTCGGGGAGAGTTCGTTCCTTGCCCTTTTAGAGGAACAAGGTGCTTCAAGAGGTGGTTGTGGGTTTGCGTCACTATCTGTAGTCGTTATTGTTGTGCTTCTAAGGCGCTGTTTAGACTTGTCCAGCGCCGCCTTCTCCTTAGCTGTCAAGGACTCAGGAGTCCTGTTAGCAAAGCGCCGGACAATCCTCTCAGCGTTTCGTCTTTGTCGTCGTCGTATTTCGTTCTCGTTCAAAACCTTAGTTTTGCGTATAGTCGTCCTTTTTTCTATGACCGTCGTAAGACTGTCGTTCGTATTGGTCATTCGGTTTTCGGGGACAGAATCGATGGTCTTGTTAAGATTAACGCTAAGGCTGTGGCCAATAGCATCGTCTCCACAAGCCATCTCATCTTTCCCCTCGTTTTGAGCCGCTCTTACACCTGCTTCACTAACACCAACTGATATCGAAGCGATCAGTGGCGGATCAGCAGGTGGTAAGATTGGCAAGTCAGTGTCTGTCCGTTGAGTTCGTCCTGTTGGTCCGTCTTGAGGAGTTGCCGCTACCATTGATGAGCACCCTTCCTTACGATGTATTGGAACAGCGTTGGGGGCAGGTGGTCCCATCAAGGGTTTTACGCTCGGGCTCTCTGAAGAGGGAGGGTTCAGTGCTTGACTAGCGGTGTGCCTGTCTTTTCCCAAGCCCTCTCTATCCAGGAAGGCACGAGCGTTATGCAGCCGTTTCCTCTCCTGCTCAGTCAGTTGGTCCCAGTCTAACTGACCTAACCTCTTAACCGTCCTCTTGCTATTGGTTATTCTGCACCTCCTTGATGCCCTGGATACCGTCGAAAGGTTGGAGCTAGCGACCGAGCTGACGTCATCGTCGACCTCGATTATGCTTTCTCCATCCCCCATATCCATATTCGAGAAGGGGTTCAGTAGGAGATTCTCCTCTTCTTCAGTCAGGCTGAGGTCTTTAATGCTTTTATTGCTCATATTGAGATCTATTCTTTGCTTATAATTTGTTGAAACCGAAGAAACTGAAAAGATAGAAAAAAGAAAAGAAAAAGAAAAAAGAAAAAGAAAAAGTTTCGAAATTATAAGTAGAGTTGTATAAAATAATGGAAAAATTGTCACTGGCGACTTCTTCTCTCGGTATTGAGACCGCGAGACAAAGCCCAAGCCGGTAGCCGTGACTTCTACCGACCATATAGCGTATATCCCCGCTATGGTTTTTTTCTGTTTTTGTAGTTCTTCCATATTCATAGGGGTGGGCCTCTCTTAGTTTGCTTAAACCTAAGTTGGTGGCTGAGATTCTGCTCAAAGAGCTAGAATCTGCAACTTAACCTACTAGAAGTTCTCGCGTAAGCCTCCTCACCAACGGCAAGGTGGAGACCCGTCGAGGAGGCCAAGGAGGAATGGACCATAGGCTTGACGTAGCCCCAGAGGAAATAGTCTGACTGAAGCCATTCAGTCAGAAATGAGCCTCATCGCTGAAAGATGATTTTTCGATGAAAATTCGAATCATTTTCAAGTTGTTGCTCAGCCCAATTCACGAACATACGACGCTTATCGTGGTCAAGCGGCTTCAGTTCTTGCGTCAATTTAATCTTGTAAGGATGTAGGCCAAGATCTTTTCGCAAAATTCGCCACAAAGACGTCACGGAGATGCCCCAACGCTTGAGAACGACGTGTGAGATACACATTTGGGCTTTTTGCAACTGAAGCCTCAGCGGCAAAAATATTCTCGATACTATGGACACTTCCTTGTCTCACTGACACGGCAACATTTTGTACTGCGCCTGTGGATTCAAATTTTTGCACTAGACGCTCAATTGGTGATCTGCTAGGACGGTTATGACGACCATAAATTGGACGTAGTGCTCTAAACGTAGAGGCCACTGACCCGGAATTTCGGTAGAAAATTTTAATAATTTCGACTCGTTGTTGGCTCCTATATCTTTTCATTATGAAATGGCAAAACTTACTAAAGACAAATGTTAAAAGAGCGGCGTCGTTTGCTGTACCTGTCGCTCTAGTTTTGTAGCGCCCCTGTTAAAAAAAACCCTATACATACATACATAGCTATGGCTAGATATTTCTTTGACTTATTTACATATCAAATTTACGATTTCTAACTTTAAATCATGAATTTACTCACATATTCTTTGAAAATGAAGACAGAAATGTTAGGACTTTAGTAATTGTATTTATGATTAGATTTTGTTCGAAAGGGAACAGTATATTTTGAAAATTAAATACCTAGTCCAATTCTATTTTGAATATTTGACAGATTATTTATGATAATTTATGAGGATGAATCAATAAAAGCATATTCATTATTTTCCTCTATCATGTCGGAAATGAAAAATTCTCTGTAAAAATAGAGACCTCCCTGAGAAATCTCATAGAAATAAACATCAGATGGGACATCAACGATTTTCCAAAGAATTGAAATAAATATATAACTTTTCATACACAATATAAAATTTGTATTCAAAACTATTTATTTTCTTTTATTTTATGTTACCCTTTGTGCAAAACCAGGCAGTCCAGGTAAAAAGTTATGAAAGTTATTACAAAAAGCTTACCTGATGTAATTTTTCTCTCCTTCTGATCTAGTTACAATTTACCGCTAAACCTATATACGTCCAAGACTTGAATATATTCAAAGTAGAGCTTTTAAAATCACTGGTGACAATATCATCATTCACTCAATTACGTCACTCGAACATAGTCGTAAAGTTTCTTTTCTCACCTTATTTTACCCTTATTTCAACGGACTATGTTCTCTTGTGAAATAGCCAGTTTCATTCCTCCCATTAAACAGTTCAACTTTTATACTTGCGCTTCTAGGAATGTCTATCACTTTATCCTTAAGCCCAACTTCGGCCGTACTGTGAAGTACAGAGATTCGTTCTTTAGCCGTACTACGCGAATGTGAAATAACTTACCATGCTCCACCTTTTCCTCTCATCAACTTAATTATTTGAAAATCTTTAAATGAGAGACGAGACACACTAAGTCTTTAAATCGCAGTCCACCAACCAAAAAACTAATTTCATTCATTCATTCATTTATAAGATTTGCAATATTGAGTATTTGATTTTCAAATAGTTTTGTTTACTATTGTAATTGCTATTGACTCACGCAATATTTATACAATTATTTTGAGCAAATATTGTTCCGATCTGAAAAACAAAACAGACTTGACTTTTTATGTTTCTCATTTTTTTTGTTTGGTTGTTATGTTTTTAAATAGTATGTCCTTGAAATAGGAAATGCCTTGAAAAAACTTCTAACTATACTTTTCGAAATCCAATATTCATACGTTCGTCTCAATAAACATATTTATAACAGTTTATACATAGTGACAACAAAATCACTTGAACATTTTTGTTCATAACTTCAAAAGATTTTTTTTATAGCCATTTCCTCTTTTTCTTTGTTTTGTTAAAAAGATTGTCTATTATACACCAACCTTCATAATAATTTTGAGGGAATCCTCATTATCCTTAATCTAATGGCTATGTAATAAATGTGGGATTTTAAGGACACCAACAAAGTGTAAAATTATGACTGCATTGAAGGCCAAAAACCAAAATAATTCATAAATCATAAAAAAAAAGATTTATTTTTTAAAGGTAGATAGGACGTACCTATCCTAATATTAGACTCGATATAGCGTTTGTTGCTGTTTGTTGGATGTCCTTAAAAATTGGTTGATTTTTTATTGAGAAAGTTGGCAACTTATAGTTGTCATGGACCTTGTTATCTCCTTGAGATTTTAAACAAAACAAAAATTCATCCGATTTGAACCAATATTTTACATTTCCAATGTCATATAAGGATTTATGTCTGTTTATAGGTGAGTAAAGGTATCCTAGGACCAGTAAGGATATGAACAGAAACTACAACAACAACACCAAAAATCATATTTTCTTAGCCATTGTATTCCCTCATCGGTGTTTGCAGGGGCAGTAATAAATCATAAAATTTTTGAAGATCGGCTTTCGCTCGTTACACGGTGTGGCATAGCAATTTTGTTTTGTAGGTTAGGTAAGGGCGCATCATTGTCACGCCATTTAGCAGTCCTGTTGTTGTATTATTTTTTGCTATTTTATTGTAATATCTATCTACCTATTTTTGTACAGTGTGTCTATTTGAATTTTTTAGTTTTGTCGGTTTGCTATAGGATCAGAATGCCAGTCTAATAGACAGTTGTTTTGTTCGGGTTGTTGAGCCTTTTTTCAACAGTTAGAATCCTTGTGTCCCAAAAAGCCAGGATGCGGTATGATACATCTGATAACAAACCACCATCAGAGTATATCAGGAGGAGAAAACTTTCTAATTTTTTAAAAGTGTGTTGGTGCGATATTGAATGTCCTGGAATTATTATTTATTGTCGCAGTATTGGTGGCCATTTAAAATTTAGCGCCTGCAAAAGTACATCATATATATACAATGTCAAAAGGGGCAATTCATAATTTGGCTGTTTGTGTTTTTGATCCTTTTGTGAGGAGATGAAAGAAAATAAGGTGAAAATTGTCTTTTATACTTGAATAGGTCTGTCAACAGTGCCATAGAAATAGGATTCAACAGCTGTTGTAATACATATCCTTATAGACTGGCGTAATGAATAATTATGTCACTGTTTTATAATAATTCAATTCAAAGTAGAAGGGTTATCTGTTGTATTCTAGATTGTCCCATAATGTGGTGACACGCTACTAATGCATTTGGTCGCATCACTTTCCTTATGATATTTTTGATTTCTTCCATTCGAAAGGCGACATGTCTTCAAAAAGGGATGCTTTTTCTTATATTTTGTGGGAACATATGTGCGGTTACACATGATTTCCTTATTCTATTGCAGCCATCTTGAATACTTACATGCTTGTATCTACTTACTGGTACTTTGTGTCGGATGTATCCTCATGTAAATGTGTTATCCTTCATTATAAGTTGTCATATAAATTTAGAAAAAAAAATAAGATGAATGGGTTTTGGCTGTTAGCTACGCCTCAATACTCATATGGTCTATATGACATGTGGTCGGATATCTGAAAAGAACTGACAAGCTAATCCTATGTTTTAAGTATTATCGTAGAAGTAGCTGGTTTTCTGTGTCGAAATTAGACAGAAAAATGGAATAGTATTGAATTACAATTTATTGAATATTAGTTTGTGCTTCTAGTGTCTTACTTTCTATGTTCAAAGAATGACTTAATTGGAAATGTCCTACACATACATGTATGATTGGATCATAAGCAAGATGTAGGTTATGTCAGCCTTTAAAATAAGAATTCAGAATTTGGAACGCCTTTAAATATGATATTTTTGAGATAGCCAAATCATTCTCTACGAATTGAAATATGGAATAAGGATATTATGCAAGTAAGATTTTTTAATCGAAACTGGAAATTGTTTAAATTTTAATTTTTCCCAAATCTTTCAAAAACAAGTCCAATTTCTTGTTGCTCTTTTGACTATTGCAGAATAATTTCCATAAAACAACTAAAAACATGGTATCGAGTTCAGTAATATGTCGTATAAATTTACTTTTAATCCACGGCAACTATTATTTTATGTGAAATGGCGGTTGCATTAATAAAACTGAACATATCGATATTCTGAATTCGTTGCATCAGAAATGAATCCTCGTGGAACGATTATTTACGCAATATCGCTAAAAATGCCACAAGATGCTTGGGTTTTTTGAGACGATGCAATAAATTTTCCTCTCCTTTTGATCTTGCAATAATTTATAAAAACATATATAGGTCTATAAAATTTTAGTATAAATCACAATAAAGGGAAATTTATCTAAGCATTTTGGGTAGTATTCAAGTATTCAAAGCAAATCTTTTAAAATGATTGGTAACAATAATATCAGAGTTAATGATCCACTGGAACATCGTTGGAAAATTTTTAAATTTTGTTTTCCTTTATATTTATAGACTCTAATGCTCTAGTGACTGTAGCTCTCCTTTCTTGCAAAAAAGCTATTGGTATGAAATGGAGCCTACAAACCCGAAGTACGCATTAGTTATATCGGTAATCAGACCGACTTAAATGTACAGTGTCACAATATGGTGGATTGCTTTAAAAAAAAGCTAAACATAGTGACAAACTAAATAAAGTCCAACGCTTAGCTTGTCTATGGATAAGCGGAAAGCTTCGCACGACCCCATCTGCAGCATTGGATACCCTACTCTACCTAACACCTTTTAATATTCTTAGCAAACAAATAGCTGCAAGCTCTGCTATTCGCCCCAAATTTTCATTGCAGTGGGTTGACAACAATGATGGCCACTCCGTTATTCTTAAGTATTTAATTCGACAAAAACTTCCAGAATTCTATACCTTCCATATCTTTCTAGGAGGATAGTGCATTCTTCGAAGACGAGTCGGTGAACTTTTACATAGACAGATCAAAAACAAATGAAAGGGTTGGAACAACTGAAATTAATTCTCTCATTACGCCTTCCCAATCATTGTAGCGTGTTCCAGGTTAAACTTTTGGCAATAAAAGAAGTCTTGTCCTGGCTAAAATAAAACGTGATATCAACATCTGATATCCGTATTTTCTAAGATAGTCAGGCCGCTATCAAATCTCGGGACTCTGTCTCTACAAACTCTATAACAGTCCATAACTGTCGATCATCTCTAATGGAGATAGCACAACAGTTCAATATTCATCTTTGCTGGGTGCCGGGCCATAGAGACATTCCAGGAAATTATAAGTCAGATGAGCTCGCCAAAAATGGTACAGTACAATGTACATCCATTTTACCACGTTTGGCAAATGCTGGCATACCAATCGCTACTTGAAAACTATTGCTAATGCAGGACGCTATGAAGAAGGCAAATACCAGGTGGAACAGCATCACCACGTTTCAGGTCACAAAAAACATCTGGCCTACACTAGATTTAAAGCCATCAAGGTGCTTGCTATCTCTATGCAGATTGCATATAAGTTCGATAATCGGTGTCATAACCGGGTACTGTCTAATATGAAAGCATGCCACGCGGCTAGGCGTATTCTCAAATAAATTTTGCAGAAGCTGTATGGATTGGAAATAGGAGGAAACAGTTCTTCACCTCCTCTGTACATGCCCTGCTCTAGCTCAAAAACGCAAGAATTAGCTAGGAGAATTCTTCTATAACGATCTCAATCATATTAACATAATCAGTCTCTCACGTTTCGTAAGGAACTGAAACTGGTTTCATTGAACTAAGAAGAAAGCCTCAAGATTTATGTGGTATCACAATGGGCCATTAAACTGGCGTAATTGTGTCCTACTCTATCATGGACAGCCACTTTAACCTAACCTAATCTAATGCTTTAGTGAAACAGTCAGTTCCATTCTTTTTCCTAAGAAATTCCATAGTAAAAAATGCTTGTTTTTAACTGTTCTTAAGAAATCCGTTATAATATCTTGTCGCCTGAGTTATCGTACTCTTGTCGTTTTTGCATATTTAAATTTGCCGTAGATTGCTAGATTGAATTTTGAAACCCCCAAAAGCCCTACCTGCGTTCGCCCCTGGTGTTGGACATTTATTCAAACGCGGCACTGGTTTGGAGGACAACATTCGCCGCGTTATTACAGAAATACTGCTTGAAATTTATAATAATGTCATCTTAAGCCACTTCCATAAGACCAGCTGTATAGTTTTCATATGCAATCTTATTCTTTTTCAAAGTTCTGCACCTGTAAAAAATGTCCTTTGAATCATCGGATGTTTGTTTTCTTTTAATACGAGGGTTGCTACTTATATTTCTAGCCTAGGTAACAGTAAGTGTTGCCAGGCGCCATCTGACATTTTCAACGGAAAGTTTGACATTTTTAACCATAACCTTCTACAGAACATGTTTCATTTGAGTGCGATTTGGGTTGTTGACAGTAACTTGAAAAATTCATCTCGGGCAAAAAATAGAATTAACTCGTGAACATTTTCAAGACAAGAGTGCAGCGATTAACTTAATTCTTTCTACACCGATAGGAACCATCCACCACTGTAAAAAACTGGTATAAAGAATTTAATCATGGTCGTCGTTCGCTCCTGGACGAATTCCGTAAAGATCGTCCAAAATCGGTTGTTGTGCCACAAAATATCGATGCTGTGCATGAACTGATAAAGCAAGATCGACATATCATGAGATAGATTCATCTTTGGGCCTTATTATGACTAGCATCAATAAGATATTACATGAACATTTGGCCGTGAATAAGGTTTGGTCGCGTTGGATCCCGCATAATCTGACAAACGCTCCACCTTAACTTGATATCGCAGTCAATTTTTGCCTCAAATCCAATGAATTCCTACTTTTTTTTAACCAAAATATACATTTAAATTTATATTATTTGTTTATTTTATATTAAAATGAGTTGTTCATATTTTATTTTACATTGGGGCACAGTCATACTTTAAAGCTGAGTCTCTTTAAACTGGAGTCTAAATTTAACATCTTGGGTAGACACAGCTGCTTTTCAGAAAGAATTTGACAACCATGTTTAGTTAGAGACAAATTTAAGTTATATTCTACTACAATTTAAGTACAATTTTATTTAAACTTATAAAAAAACCACTGTGGTACCCGTGGCATGATGGTTAGTGCGTTGGACTGTCTTGCGAGAGGTCTAGGTTTCGATCCCTGCCTGTGCCACCTAAAGTTTTTTTTCACGGGTACTGCCTATTGATAAATTCTCCAAGAGTAATTCTTGTCATGAAAAGTACTTTCTCAAATTAGTCGTTCGGATTCGGATAAACTGTAGGTCCCCTCCATTCCTACAATTACTCGGACACAGGAATGGTTGAGAGTTGTAAGTCACTAGGCCCTGGTTCTCTACGGATTGTTCCGCCACCTAATTTAAATTTAAAATTAGAAAAACGGCTTGAAGAGGCGAACAAAATAAAATTCGATGGAGTGTCATAAAGCCTTTGAAATCCTTGAAATTAATCTTGAGAAATTTCATGTACACTAGTCGCCTGTTGTATCAAAATATTTACTTATTGTGGTAAAGATGCGTAACGTTGCAAACATCACATTGCCTATATCACTTTGGTGAATGTATCAGATATTGGCAAACCTTTCATAGAATTTCGATCTTAAATATTAGAAGGCCATTATCATAAGCTTGGTAGCTTTTTTAATCGAATCCATACCTTTCGTCGTCATCTACTTCAAAGAAGTCGGTTCGATTTAAGTAGAGGTTTCGTTTTCTGTTGAGTGGTAGCATTCCAATATCCAGAAAAATATCAAAATCTTGATCGATGCTTAAGTCTACTGACGTTTTAATTTATTTGTTTTATATTTTCAAATAAAATGTCTCGGAACGTAATTTTCTCAACTAGTTTGTTTATTTATGATGTTTTATAGAGTTAAAAACAGCTTAAACAAAGGTTATGTGGTGCTGGTGTTTATTTTTAGTCTCCAGACTATCATTTTAAAATGGGTTTAAATTGTCTATGAACAACATAAACTTAAGTTTAGTTTAGCAAGGACAAAATCAGAACTTATCATTAACAAAGATCTACGAATATGGCACAACTTTCGATGAGTCAATTTTAATTGAAAGAAAAACATTTTTTTCTTTGCGTTATTACCTATAGTGATCAATTATGGTACCCGTGGCATGATGGTTATTGCGTTGGACTGTCATACTAGAGGTCTTGGGTTCAATCCTTGCCTTTGCTATCAAAAATTTTATTCAATACCTCTTGCGAGGAATTATCCATTCGGATTCAGCTTAAAACTATAGGTCCCATGCATCTTTGACAACACTACTCGCACACAGACTGTTGCGTTACCTAATTAACTTATTTATAACTAATATTCCATCATAAATACAACCTTCACTCATCTGCATAAATATGTTAATGTCAAGCAGTATAACTATCAAAAAACCATCAAGCCAGTATTCCCATTCAAAATTTGCCTTAAACTGACATTATAAAATAACTTATAAGCGAGCTTACATTACATAAAGTTTTTATTCTTATAAATATAACACACAACATACAATATATAATAATTATATTACAAAATTAATTTCCATTTTATCTTCTAATTTCAGGTCTATAAATGTGCTTGCTTACAACCGCAAATGCTCGTAAAAAAAGAAATAATAAATATCTACCGAAATCACTTCAGCCGACTCATGCATAAGAACAACCTAATTGACAATCTTCCGTCAAAACAAACAGTTAAATGATTATATATTTTACTATCCTTTTTTATGGACTTTTTATGCGGCCCTATAGACAATACCAAAGAAGATATAATATATTGTATTGTATACGAGAGTACATAAAATTTGAAGTGGGCTATAACTTTGACTCGACTCACTTGATGAAGTATTTTATTACTATTAAACGCCAATGTGATAGGCTAAACAAAACACCGCATCACGATAACTGATTGTCTGATCGTAAAATTGTCGTAAAAATGAAAACGACCTTCGCCCTGATCATCATCATCGTAATCGTCGTATCATGGAATCAGTCTATCAGAATAGTAAAGTAGAAATGTGACATAACAATCAACGAAAACGTAGCTCATTCGAATTCTTTGTTCGAGAGTTTGATGGTTTCATTTTGTGCGTTGAGGATGAATAAGACTCTATGGGGATAGACAACAAGTGGCACAGAGGGCGCTAAGTCGTAAAAAGAGGTCATGAATTCTCTACGGAAGCAAAAGATTATACCCGTGCCATAACCGCCACTGTAACCGTAAGCCACGCAGAGAGCACGGAGGGCGCATGATAAATTTTGTATGTGTTTGAACGTTGGGAAGACGCTTCTTTTGACAGCCAACGTCAAGTGAGTGGTTAAACATTCATAAAATGGAGAGTCTGTAGGATAGATGGTGCGTTTTATAAGCCGCAACCGATGATGTTGATATGTTTCTTTTGTTCGGGAATTTTACGACTCATCTCTCACATTTCTTCACCGAATCCAATCAGGAGCGCGCTTTCCTTACCTACCTAGAAGTTTATGTAGATACGGCAGAGTGGACCCCGCATAGGAAAGATGTCAGATTGGTGTCTCTTCAAGAAGAGTTTTTACGACTTTATATGGGTTGTTCTTGTTCTTTTAGTACCTAACTGCTGAAGCCATTTCAGACCTCGTAAAATCAAAGGCGGACACTTGTGATATCTACTTAACACCACCAGAAACAATCTCGCCAATGTCGCCTTTGCTTCGAAACCATCAACATCACCATTTACCATCGCATCGCAACCACCACCACCAATACCTACCGCTCGCTACCATAGCATCGTCATCATCATCATCACCATCATCACCGCCCGAACCAAACCATAACCAAAAACCACCATTAACTTAATTCTGTGCTGCTGCTGCTGTTGCTGCTTCTGCTGCTGTTGCGGCAACAACAAGCAACAACGGCAGGTTTTATGATTTTTTTACGATTATTGTACGATTATCGTTGAGCGTAAATGATTGCAATAAAAACTATCAAGTTTATTGAAAATTTCACTCAAAGTGTCGTTTTATTGCATTTTAATTTAATTCGATTTGTTTTTGTTTTGTTGAAGAGTTTCGTTTGGATTTGAGATTTTTTTCTTTCCTGATATTTGTTGTATTATTTGGGCGTTTATGACTTTGTGACATTTTGTGATTTTTAACGAGCTTCAGTATTGGTGTAGACTTTCGCTTCTGAAAAAATAAAAAAAATTTGAATATTATAAATTTTGAGGGTGATGGATTTATTTGACAACATATTGAAATTGAAAAAGAGGTAAGTCATTTAAGTGGAGTCGGTCGGGTCGGTCGGGTTGAGCTTAAGTTGAATTTATTGGATTGTTGATTGGACATGTGATACCTGTATATTATCAATATCAATATCTTTATATAGATTCATTTGTTATAAAAACTTCACATGAGTCAATTGATACAGAAATTAATGCTTTAAAATTATGAAAGGTATTTACATTATGTTTGATGGAAATTGATTCAAAAATATGTTATTTTAGACCTCTCAAAAGATAGAAATATGTTTTAATAATGAATTTTGAATGTTACGAGTATTTATTATATTTTAAAAAATCTTTGAATGGAACTTATTCATTATGTATGATGTTTTTTTTATGAAATACTTATGCATGTGGAAAGTTTAGTGAAAACTTATAATTCAAGTTCATAAAATGGGAATTTCCAAAAAGCTATACCTATGTGTATAATTGAAAATGGATACCAACATTTCAGATTTCAAGCGAATTTAAGAAAAATGTAGGTATTAAAATGAAGGTAATAAAATGAATCCGTATATAGTCCGTTGATAATAAGCACAGATTCAAAGGTTATTCTGATACGGCATAAAATGGCATGTAGATGTAAGTGTGTAAATGGGAAAAAAAGTAAAGACTAGAAAGGAAGTGGCGGTTTTGAATTGTTGAACATTGCAATGACGGGAAAAACAGAGTGTCGTAATGCATTCCACATTCACATAGTACGGCTTAAGAACGGATTTCTGTACTTTAGAGTACGTAGAAAGTTAGGCTCAAGGGCAAAATGATAAGCATTTCTATCAGCTTCATAGTTGAAATCGTCTAATAAAACATAAAGGGGATTAGGCGGTACTAAAATAATGTTTTTTCTATAACATAACAATATTTAAGATTTAATCTAATGAATATAGGAAAGATTGATAAGTTTACGCAAGGGTTTTGCTATAGCTTTTCTAGAACGCCCCTTCAAAATAATAACGGTAATACCATCCCAAGCAACGGATTTAAATATGCTGATGTTGAGATATTTTAGGACTCTCCACAGTGCTTATTTTTTCCAAATGGTGTAACTTTCTGTTATTCATTTTATGATTAGTTTACGAGAATTGTATTCAATAACTTGGGATATAAATTTAAGAATAACAAAAGTCTTGAATGATGAAAGTTCAGTCATATTAAAAGGGCTATTTAGATTAATGTTTATAAGAATTATTTATTTATTCGTCTTCAGACTATTAATTTCTACAGACTACTAACAATATTTACAAAATTAATTTATTATTACTTAACACTTAACTTAACAAATAAAGGATTTTAGATTTTTATTCCATTCTATTAATTGATAAATCAATTTCTTTTGAATAAATATTAAATACATAAATATATACACCTAGTGAAAGGTTCATTGCAACCATAATAAGACCTATGCCTTGGACAGTTTAAAAAATCTCGCTGGAGCATTCTTCTTTCTGGAACATATATTTGAAATATATTTAATATTACAGGGCTTTTGATTCTGTACGAAAAAAAAGCATCATGAACAAACAATAAACACTTCACAGATCGCCTTTTTTGTAGGGAATCAAGACCGATTAAGGTGCATCTTGAATAATACGATGGAGTATCAATATTCCATCATAATTGCCTTACAACGAATCTGGTAAAAGCTTTCTGATTAATGCCAACAGAAGTAGATGGACTCCAAATAATTGAACATTACTCTAGAAAAGGACGGACTTAAGACACATGAGCAGATTTTAAAGTATAAGGATTTGTAAATTCATTTCAGTTTCTTTTAAGAAAACCAAGCATAGAGTTTGCTTTCGTGACAGCATAATCTAAATGTAAAGAAAATGTCAATTTTGGATCAAAAATGACACCAAGATCACGAATCTTAGACTTACGCTCAAGATTTTGATCATAAATACCATAGTTGTGAAACATTGGCATTAGAACACTATGAAAAGTAAAAACGAAACATTTTTTTATATTAAGTGGAAGTTTATTACTCGTAGCTTGAAGATTGATACAACCAGATGAACTTTTATTTGCATTTTTTAATAAAAGAGAAATTTCATTCATAAAAATATTAAACAAAAGCGGCCCAAGATGACTTCCTTGTGGCACACCAGAAAGAACCCTTGTATTCCTAGAACAATTGCTTCCGAGCTTAACGCATTGTGTTCTATCGGTTAGATAGCAGCATAACCATTTAAGGAGCATACCATTAATGCCAATAGATTTAAGTTTATATATTAAAATTTGGTGACCAATACGATCAAAAGACTTGGTAAAATCCGTAAATATCGTGTCAACTTTGAATTTTGACTCAAAAGCATCGGTAGTAAATTTAGAATATAACATTAGATTAGTAGCAGTTCACCTTCCAGGAGTAAATCCATGTTGTTCATCCCAAATTAATTCTTTAATATTAAAATACAAATGGTATCTGATTATAAGTTCAAACAGTTTCGGAATTGCAGATATTTTACAAATAGCTCTATAGTTTTCTATCAAATTTTTGGAACCAGACTCATAGATAGAAAATTTCCACATATGAAAAAATCTCCAGATAATAATGAAAGATTGAAAATAATTTGTAATGGGATTGCTAATGAATGCTGGCATTGCTAAAAAATCAACGCTGGGATGTCATCAGGACCTGGATTAACATTAGATTTAAATTTTGATATGCCACTTAAGACATCGGAATAAGATAAAAATGAGTTTAATAGATTGACGGAATGAATATTACTCCCAATTTCTATAAAATTAGAATTCGAATAATTTACATATACAGATTCAAAAAATTTTGCAAATAGTTCACAAGTACCTTGTAAACCGGTGGATAATTGTCCATTATATTCCATGTTTTGCTGCAGTGGAACACAGTTTTTTTTTCTTTTTAAAAAAGTCCAAAATGCTTTGGGGTTGATTGAAATTTGAGATTGAGTGTTCAAAATGTATTGCCAGTGCAGATATTCATTCAAAACATCATACTCTTTACGAATTTGATAAAAAAAAATTCTATCAGTATCAGAATTTGTTTTCTTGAGTTTTTTAAAAGCTTTATTTTTTACATTTTTTTAATTTACTATTCGTTGATTTGACCATGGAATTTTAAAAAATTCTATGGTAGATAGAATATTAAGTTGATAAATACTAATAATTCTTCCTAGAGTCTTGAAAAATATTAATAAAAACTTTTGTGGAATATAATACAAAATACTTTGTTCTCAAAATACTTGTGTCGAAAACCCTTTTTATTCAGTTTTTTAGTTTTTTGTGTTTTGTAAGAAAAAAGTTGGATTTTTCTAAGAAATTAACATAAATAGTCAACAACAATATTTTTCATACACGATAAATAAGTTTGATGTCATTATCTGTTTTTGTCTCCGAGATATAAGTCAAAAACCATTTTTTTTAAAAAGCTTTTATTTCTTCTAAAAAATACCTACCCATTTTATATTTCTAAGAAAATTACTCCCATATTAGTTCTTCTGATATTCGAGTCAAAAATCAGTTATTACCAACTTTGTGTAGTATTTTTTTGTATAGATTTTTATTTTTATATCTATATAATTTTAAAAAATATTAAAACTATATTTTTTACAAAATAAAATTAGCTTGAGGACAATATTTTTAATTTTTATATAACAGCTTTAAATTGGATTATTTTACAAATTTTACCAAATTTCAAAAACGTTATTCCTTAAACGGAACTAAAAATCACCCGGAGAATTTTTCTCTCGAAGCATCCTAAGACGCTCTCATCTTTGTTTGACAGGGTCCAGGCCTCAGCGCCATAAATGAGAAGCGGGATGCTGAGCGTCTTACAGATGGTAACTTTAGATGCTTCATCATAGAGGACATTACTACTCAATTGCCTTCTAAGTCCAAAGAAGCAGCGATTTACAAGAGTTATTCTTCTTTTGATTTCAGTGCCTAGGTCGACAAAGGCCTTAGCTATATCAAAGTTAAGGCTGTCCAATGTCCATGGCGACGTTTTGCCCAAGACATCGTCGTTCAATGTAATTTTTTAATGACAGCATGTACTTGGTCTTGCCTTCATTGACCACAAAACCTATCTTCTCCGCTTCCGTCGCAATGCTCAATAAAGCTTCACTGACATCATCGCTTTGATCTTCCAACTATATCAATATCATCGGCGTATCCGAGTAATTGGATGGACCTTTCGGAGGTTTTGCAGAATTCCTTCCAGAACGATATTGAAGAAATCGCATGATAGTGCATCGCCTTGTCTAAAACCTTTTTTGACATCAAATGCATTAGATCTTTTTGATGTTATTATCTGTAAGAGAACTTTTTGTTTGAAATCAAGATCTCTCCATGTTCTTGAGAAAAACTTTTGATTTACATTTTAAAAAACCTTCAAAAATAGAGAAATGTCATTAAGAGCCAAATTTCTGATTAAGTAATTAAGTAGACCCTCTTTATGAATTCTGTTTGACAAAATTCTGAAAATATTGTCAATTGAGGCATACTTTTTGTAAAAGTAAGCAATATTGTTTTTAAAACACTTTTTTAAATCAAATCTTAATTAAAAATGCCGAGTTTAAATAGCTGAGCAACTATATACAAATAACTGATTGATATCATAATTTAAAAACATCTTAGCCTATAGACGTAATTCTCATTTTGAAATGTATTCCATGTACTATTTTTTATATGAATTCATAACATAAAATTAACTTTAGAGATACAAAAACTTTATACATAACAAAAGCGGAAAGATGAAAAAAAATTGTAGTTGTGGGTCCCCATAAAAATAAATCTCTTAATAATAAAACATTACAAAAAAAACAAGACTTAAGGCGGTAGTTCTTTTTTTTTTTCAATTTCAAATTGTTTTCATAAAAACGATTCTAAAAATATAATTACTTCCAACCTGAAATAAATGTATACTTATTTTTGATTTAGCATTTCTAATTATTATACGCACTTATTTTTAGGCGGCATTTTTGTATAAAAACAAATATGCCGCCCGTAACCAATTGTCAAAGTGCCGCCCGAAAATGCGGGTATGTTATTAAAATTATTTTAATATTATCGCATGGCTCCATAGCTAATCTATTTGAACACAATTTTTTTCCAAACACTACTTTAATTGATTAAATTATCATATGAACAATTGTGTTGGAAATAAAACTATAACCTTTTTTTTAAAAAAAAAAACGACAAGTATAGAAAAAGGTGATGAGTATGCAAAAATAAAATAAAAACAAAATATTCTGTGTAATGGAAAAATTTTGAAATAACATCTCTCTAGTGAATCTTATCTATAATCGTTTCTAAGACCAAAGTAATAAGAGACAGTTCGTGGATTTTCTTCCTTAAAACCTTTAAAAAAATCTGATTTTCAGTTTTCTTTTAGCCCAGGAAAAACGTATGTAGATATAATTTAATTCTATTCTGATCAACAAGGTTTTCTTACTGTCAATCAAATTGCTCTTTTCCAACGCGTTTTGGTGGTCGTAATTAAAATTACTCTATGACGTCAGGTTTTTGAGATACAACTTTTTAAAATTAAAAAAAAAAAACATAAAGGTAGGCATTTTAAAGGCTAAAGAAAGAATCTCTGTACTTAACGGTTCGTCCGGAATTGGGCTCAAGGGTAAACTGATGGGCATTTCTACCAGGACGGGTATTTCGGTTGAATTGTTTAAGGGGAGGAATGCAACTGGCTATTTCACTAGAGCATTGCCCTTTTTTCAACTCTATCAGCTTATCATGCGCTGCCGTTGGTAGTCCACACCCGAAGAACAAGGAAACGAATATGAAAAGCTGAGGGTAGATACTGTCATAAGCGAAACAATGTACAGGGTTAGAAGTTTCAGTCAAAAGATCATTTATAAAAATAAGGAAGAGCTTTGGAGATAAAACGGAGCCCTGAGGCACACCAGTGTTTATCAGATTTGAACCCGTCCAATACTACTTGAACTAAACGGTCCGAAAGGTAATTTCTAACCCAACAAAGAAGAGATTCATAAATAACAAAAGCACGTATTTTCGATAAGAGAGCTTGATGCCAAACTCTATCAAATTTCTTTGAAATATCAAGTTCAATAATCTTACTTTCTCCAAAACGATATAAAGATTTGTTCCACTGTTCGGTGAGATAAACCATGAGATCACCAGTGGACCTATTGCTACGAAAGCCATACTGTCGGTCATTAAGAAGCTTCCGTTCTTCAAGATATTTCTTAAGCTGATAAATTTATCAGCGTTTTCATGACCTTGGAAAGAAGGGGCGTGAGTGCTAGTTGGAGGGAGAGGAGGATTTGCCTTTTTTAGGGACAGGCTGGACCAATCCTATTTTCCATCCGCTCGGAAAGGGACTAGGAGAATAGGACAGATGGAAAAGCTTACGCAGTGGTTTTGCCAGCGTTGAAAAACACTTCTTCAGAACAATAGCGGGGATACTATATGGGCCAGCGGATTTGTGAATATCAAGATCTTTTTGTACTCTATAGCAACTGTACGAGTGCTAAGGAATATTCGTCCCATAGAATAATTTACGCTTTCAAGTACAGGGGGAGTCATGTCACTCATTGGCATCGAATTAACAGCAAACTGTGCTGCAAGCAAATTGATTTTATCAATCGAGCTTACAAAAGGAGTGTCATTGGAAACGAGCGTTGGAACTGACGATGACTTAGTATTGCGCACATTTTTTACAAATGACCAGACATTTTGTTAGATTTTACGTGTCTTAGATAAATCTTAAAGAAACTCTGAACCATTTATGCTAAAACGGTTTGAAAGTAGTTTTTGTTTTGGCAATGAATCTATCCTCTAAACAAGGGTTTAACATCGAGTTTTTGAAGCATACTGAAGCATATATTATAAAAATAATGTTTAAAGCGCGTATTTTTTGAATTTGAGCATAAATACATATACATAGTTAAAATTGAAGTTCTTATTCTGAACAACAAAGGATTGTACTTTGCAAAATCATCCTTCAATTTATTGTCGAGGGATATGTAGTGTTTAAATTAAGTCTTAAGAACCCCGTTTTTAGTTGATTGTCTTCAGAATTTTAAAAGGTAAATGGATCTGCACCATATGGTGCTTCGCAATAGGGTTTTAATTCTTAGTTGCTTACTAAGTGCAAGGAAACAGCGATTAGGAAGAGTTATTCTACACTTGATTTCAGCACTGATGTAATTTTAAGAATCAACAGAAATGCCAAGGTAGATGAATTTGTTGGCCACCTTTTAATTATATCGATATTGGAAAAGGAACCCGTAAGTGATCATCTTTTTCTTGCCACAATGCCAAAGACTTTTGCATGTTCAACATACTATGTGAATTTTTGACAGATGTTACCATAGGCACTAGAAATGCAGTTAAGTATCATTCTCTCAAAAACAATATTGAAGAAGCTTCTTGAGAACTTGCCGCCTTGTAGTAGGTAATGCTCTGGTCGTTTTGAAGGTATTAGTGTTGCGTTTCTTCCAATTTCGATGGAGCCGCCAGAATTCTCCAACGCCATTCTGACAAGTCCTATTAGCTTGGCAGAAATACAAAAACTTGACATGGCACGGTTTAGCTCGTGCCTGTGAACACTTTTATAGGCTGCTTTGAAATCGATTGTATTCTTGCTTCTTCTTCAGGATTTTTTGTAAAGCGAAGATTTGGTCCATGGTAGATTTTCCAGGCCTGAAACAACACTGGTAAGTGCCGATCAATTGATCTGTAAATGGATTCAAGTTTACACATAGTACGCACTTGACAGGATCTTGTATGCGATGTTAAAAAGGCTAATACCTCAGTAGTTGGTGCAAAGCAGGCGATTGCGATGAAAACACAAGTTATAGCCTTGGATGAATGAGTTTGCATTCCTTAGATATTTATGAGTCTCATGGTAAAAGAAATTTTGTATACCGCATAATCAAATATCAACTTAAACTTTAACAGAAATTATTTATCTCTTATTTATTTAAAAAAAAAGAATGTTTTGGATTTAAATTGTCAGCTGTCATTTGAAAATCCTCTCAAAATCATGGCAATTCCGCAACAAATATTATTGACTATCTTATGTCTGTTTTTATAGCTCAAAAATAAATAAAAAAAAACAACAACTTTTCTTTTTTTATTTATCTTTACCCACAGAGGGAGAGGACAATCATATGAAGAAGTTTTTCAAAAGAAAAAAGAAGAAAAGTCAAACTTAACAATAATAACAATATAAAACATCATAGAGGGTACTTTGAGAGATTTCACCAAAGACATTCCCCAAATAATGCGCTTCCATCTCTAATGAACCCAAAAAAGTTTGACATCAAAAAATTCTTCTTCTTCACTTATTTTTATTTTGTTTGATTTTTTTCCTTCTTCTTCTTCTTTTTCTTTCAGTTATTTCAGTGTGGCCTTACCTTTTTGGTTAGAATAAGTTTCTTTTGCTTCTTATTCCTTTTTCCGGTTTACTTTAGTTATTTTCTTTGCTTCTCCTATTAACCTCATCGCAATGACACAAAATAAAATATAAAAATAAAAACAAAAATGTATGACAAAAAGAAGGAACCCAATGAAATACCCGTAGCAATATCAAAATGTTGCGGAGCAGCATAAAAGGATCAACAACAATCGCCGAAATGGCCCATAACGAGGTCGTAAAAATTTTGCTACCTAATATACTCTCTCCCTCTATACTCTGTGTGTGCAATTTGAGGACTCGTCGACGAAATAACTTTGATAAAAATATGGCATGGCAGGCAGCATACGTAGGTATAGGAATATCTACCGCTCTATACTTCTATAGACGTTAACTGAAACCGGCACAAACGCACAACTATGAACCTATAGCTTCCTTGTGTTGTATGTACATAGAGGGAAAAATGCTATAGTTTGTGGGGCCATCATTGCTTGGGTTCCCTTTGCAGTATACCAATGTTATCAAAGGTGGATTTTGCAAGCTTTGATAGTTTTGTTCAGTGTTTTTGCGTTGCATCTCTTTGACTACCTTTTTGGGGTTTTTTGAAAGCTTAAGGACTAAAAAATTATTTGTATTATAAACTTATTATACAATCAAGTATGGATTTTACAATTGTATGATTTTTTCTTTAAATTTGATAATGTGTTAACGTAGTCCATTCGATCAGTCCAATTTATCACTACTTTTTGTCAATAAATCTAACTTTATGGCGTCAATGATGGTAAGCGGAATTGATTTTTCAAGTATTTAAAGGTTTATATCCCTGTATAACAAATTTTTTTGTTGGAACCCAAAATACTGTCGTTGTTTAGCTTATACATTTTTAGAAACAAACACTCAGTCATCAGCGTGGACCAATAATGCACCTAATTGGCAATTTTAATGGATGTAATGGCCTTGAGGATTGTTTTCCCTCCATATATGGACGTTTTGGTTATTCACGAAATATTTAATCAAAAAAGAGCTTCCGCAATAACCACCATGAAATAAATGAAGTGCTCTATGATCATCAGTCATTCAAAACATAGATAGCAACCATTGAAACTTCTCATGCAGTTAAAAAAAACCCTATATGTGACATGGTCTATGAAAAGGTGGCTACTATACTACTCATAAACAAAATTTCGATAAATCAGCTGTTAAAGGTAAATAATGCATTTCGTCAGTTTCTCTGTAGTTGTTCTCCTTACAGTGACACCAAGTGAGATGAAGTGTTGGTTTTGCTCCAAATATTATGTTAGGTAATTTTCAATTTCAATTCCATGTATTTTCTTGATTTTAAATAAAAGTCTGTTTTTCTTTAATTTGTGCTTTGTTATTGGAAGACAAAAATTATATATTCATTTAAAAAAAAAAAAATAAGTTATAATATTTCCAATCCAAATTTATCAAAGCATTTTTTATTACCGTGTTATCAAATTCAGTAACCATTATTTATGTTTTCCCTTAACAGTTGAAAAGATTAATACTTAACTATAAAAATATGCAAAATTAAAAACAATATTTAAAAAGAAAATTCATCAAATTAATCGCCTAAACTTCGTGAAATACGATAACAATTTGGTTAATTATTTGAACCACCTTTATTAACTTCCAAAAGGAAGTCATTGTAATTGGTGCGATTTGTTGAATTGAAAATCTTAACCTTTCTAGCCGTTTTAAGATCCCTAGAATCTTAATAAATATTTTTTAGAGATATGTCTGTGCGTGCGTGTGTCTGTGTACGTATAATTGTACGTCCGTACGTCGGAAAGCTTTTTTTGTCGTCCAATTAGTAGAGATATCGACTTAAAATAAATGTTGTTATACAGGTAATGATGCAGAAAGGACTCTCGAAACATTGAAAAAAGTGAAAATTTTAGTTAACCCAAAATATCTCACGAACCAATAACGCTAGCGACTTAAATGAAATTTTATATTATTTATTATGACGTGATACCAAACAAGTATTATTTTGGAAAAAAAATCAAGCAACTTTTGTTTTATAAGTCAAAACAACTGAAAAAGAAAATTTCACCTCGAAAAAATACGGACAAAAAATGATTTTTTCTACAAAATAATTTTATTAAATAACGTTTTTGACATTTGGCAAAAATGTTGAGGTAAATGGAACAGATAGTTTTCTATCAAAAAATAAAAACCTAAACAAAATATTACGAAAAGTTTAAAAAAAAATGATTTTTGACTCAGATATCTTTTCAAAAATTAAAAATAGTGGCTTCAAACTAATTTTTACTTTTAGAAAATATTGTTTTCGACATTCAGTAAAATGTATATAAAAAGTCAACAGTAAGTTTTTTCATAAGAATTAAAATAGAAAAACTAGTACAAATGGGTGTTCGATTCAATCCTAGCCTCTGTTTTCTTTTTACAAATAATAAGTTCAAATACCTACCTACATCAAAATCATGAAAAGAAGAACATAAAAATATTATAGGCATAAGCTGCTTATCTTAAATATTCAGTTTTTGACAAAGGTTGTATTAAACCAATTCTATTTAATTTTATAATGGAAGTAATTGCAAACAATTATATATGGAAAATGTTGACATTTCTCAATGTTTCAAGTTATCTTTACATAAATAAAAAAAAATTAAAGATAATAAAATCAAGATGTGAAGAAATGACTTTAAGAAAATGTATTTATTGTTTTTTTGTTTACAATAGGAATTAAAACAAAATTAAAATAGTTTAGTTGGTATTAAATAAGTAGGAACTATTAACTCTCTTTAAATTTGATTGATCACATTATTACGTTTTAAATATTTGGTAGGTATGATTTCGAAAAAAAAAAATTACGTTTTTTTTTTAATTAAAAATCTTCAAAATAGAACAAAAACAAAGTTTCTTAAATAAAAACGTCTTTTATTACGAAAAATGTTATCAAGTTAAGGTTTTTACGAGGACCAATGGAAAGTTGTCCTTGTTTAACTTAAACATTTCATTTCATTGTGGCGTCTGCGTAATTAGATAAATGAAAACTGAAAAAGTTTTTTTAATTTTTACAAAAAATTGTGTGATTGTATGTATGTAGTTCTAAATATTTGTAGTAATCATTTTAGTAATTCAGTTCAAAATTTCGGAGTTATTTTTTAGTGCTGATTTTGAATTTAAACTCCAATTTTAACTATTTTCTTAGATTTAAAAACTATCTGCTTTCAGCAATATCTATACTTAATATTTATAATATTATAAATGCGAATGTAAGTTTGTTTGTTACGCTTTCACGCAAAAACTACTTAACCGATCATCATGAAACTTTGCACATACACTCTTGAAGGTATTAGAAGTAACATAGGATACTTTTTATTAAAAAAAAAATAAACATTTTTTACGAAAAATAAGAAAATTTTTTGTAGCTAAATTTGACGATATTTTGACAAACAATTTTCTTATTTTTCGTACATTTTTTTTATTGTTTTTTAATAAAAAGTATCCTATGTTACTTCTAATACCTTCAAGAGTGTATGTGCAAAGTAAACGTTTTTGCTTAACTTATTATTAATGTCCGTCAGAAAAGACCAAAAAATAGCAGTTGCTGTAGCTTCGTCAGGTATTGCCGCGACGCTATTAAAGGGCGGTCGTACGGCACATTCCGTTTTAAAATTACCATTGAATTTAGCACAGGAAGATTCGCCCATCTGTAATTTTAGTAAAAATAGTTCACGAGGTAGGATGCTGCGAGAATGCAAGCTTTTAGTGTGGGATGAAAGTACAATGTCTCACAAGAAGGCTATAGAAGCTTTAAACCGGACCCTCCAGGACTTGCGAGATAGTACAGATATAATGGGAGGCATGGTAGTTTTATTGGCTGGTGATTTCCGTCAAACCCTCCCAGTGATTCAAAGGGGGACACCAGCAGATGAAATTCAAGCGTGCATTAAATCATCAAGCTTATGGCCGACAGTTGAAAAACTCCGCCTGAAAACGAATATGAGAGTGCATCTTCATAATGACGTGGATTCAGGACTTTACGCAGAAATGTTGTTGAAAATTGGTGATGGTTGTTTAGACGTTGACGCTGAAGGCTACATATCACTGTAAAGAGAATTTTGTAATTTAGTAGAAGGTGATGTGGATCTCATTGCTAATGTTTTTCCGGAATTGCAACAAAATTTGTGTAGTGATCAGTGGTTGTGTGCAAGAGCAATATTAGCACCAAGAAATGAAATTGTAAATAGGATCAACACTGACATTTTAAACTATGTTCAAGGAGAAATGAAGGAATATTTGTCAATGGATACAATTATGGATACGGAACTAAGTACTTCATATCCTGTGGAGTTTTTAAATTCACTTGAACTATCGGGTGTACCGTCACATAAACTTCAATTGAAACTAAATGTACCAGTAATGCTTATGCGAAATCTAGATGCTCCTCGGCTATGTAATGGAACAAAGCTTCGGATAACAAAATTGGGACAGAACATACTTGGTGCTACTATTTTAACAGGTGTCGGTAAGGGAAATAGTGTTATAATACCTCGGATACCAATTATTCCCACTGACCTTCCATTCCAATTTAAAAGGGTTCAGTTTCCCGTCAAGCTTAGCTTTGCTGTTACTATAAACAAGGCACAAGGACAAACATTACAGGTAGCAGGAGTGCATTTAGAATGCTTCATGCTTCTCTCATGGTCAACTTTATGTAGCCTCTTCACGTGTATCTAATGCCCGGAATTTACACATATTTGCACCCGACGGGAAAACTTATAACATTGTCTATAAAAATATCTTAAATTAATACTTTGTATTTTATTTTTTTAAATTGTTGAATTCAGAATTATTTATTTTTGTTACGGTGAAATATATTTTAACATTTGTTGTTGCATTTCAATAAGCATATATTAAAGTGTTGAAACTTCATTGTCTGTAGTAATTTTTAAAAATTGTTGATCTCAGCCAAGCAATAAAATTTAGTTATTATGTTGACTCATTTCTATTATTATACCCTTACCCTTTAACTCTCATACTTATTTAATTTCTCCACTGCGGGCGAAGCCGCGGGTAAAAAGCTAGTATTTTCTATAGATTTCAAAAACTTTTAAACGATTTTGACCTTTTCTGTTAAGAAACGTTCTAGTACAGTATGGTTAAGCATTTCTTTAGGATTTGCAACAGGCGGAATCTAACAACTTATGAAGATTTTTAAAAAAAATTATGAAATACTATTAAAATATTTAAACTGAATATTGAATAGAGGGAGAAAATAAATACTTCATGCATTAAAATAGGTTCAAAAAGCCTTATACTCGTGTTTTTTTTTAAATTTTAAATGAGGATTTTTTATAATAATTAAGGCCATCAAAACACATTGAAAATAATCTACTATTAAAATGCCAAATTAATTTTAAATAATTTTGAGAAAAGTTTTCCTATTTTTTTGATTAAAGTATATAACTTTGTAGATATCTGACAACCTCAAAGCGTGTTAAATTTTTTTTCTGGATCTTAATTTAAGAAAATGTCGCAAAAGCATATGTTTTCCTTTAATTTTATATAATTTTTTGTTTTATAATATAATGTAGGTTCCAATACGTATTAATCTGTTTCCAATACGAAACAGATTAATAAAATGGCTACTTATATTAATGAATTCGAATTTAATTTTTAAAAAGTCAGTAGGTAAGTCTTTCAGTATTTTTTAATATTTGTTTGTTCTACATTTCATTGTAGATAGATAGATAGATAGATACATTCTTTATTTGTTTCTTTTTTTTTTCATCATTAGATTTTACAATATAATTTCCTAAGAATAAGGACATGGCATTGACTGCCGTCTGCCTGAATTGACATTTCATAAGTGATAAAAAAATATATAAATTAAAAAGAAAATGTAAAATTATTTAAATAAAAATATTAGAATAATTCGAACAATTTTTACGTGATTTGAAACACAAAATTACAATTTATAAAAATAATACAATTTTTGAATAGTAGGCTTTACCCAAAGTAAAGTTTGCACAATTTTTACGTGATTTGAAACACAAAAAAAATACAATTTTGTATGATTTGCAACATATAATGAGATAGGTTAAAAATTAATTTAATAAGTGAAACTGTTCCGGTAGTAAAGAGCTTGTCGGCAAAATTTGAATACGTTTAACCAACCTAGTGCTCCATTTAGGATCTCGTAAAATTCTTGTATTGTTAAAATACTTTTCCGAAAGTGTAATCTACGAATTTCTTGTAAAATTGGGCAAATAGCTAAAAAGTGGTAGATATCTTCAATTTCTCTTCTGTTGCACAGATCACATAGCTGCGGCAAATCACTTCGGTGTGGTATAAAGTTTAAGTTTAGGATTTCGACTCTGGCTTTGAAAATAATACTTATCTGAGAAACTGAGTAATCATTTCTGAAGTAATTCATGTCTGAAACCAATTGATGATTTAAGTTTCTATAAACGTTTCTAGATGCTGAAGAAGTTGCACTAAAAAGATTTTCTACATACAACTTTTGGTCAAACTTAGCAATAACGTCTGCGAAATGCGCTTGCCAGTCGTCAACATTGGTTTCCGAAAGGTTGAGGTAAGATTCTGTTGCTATTGCGAGTTGGTTCCAGTCTTTAAAAGGAGATGCATTCGATTGCAGCAATTTTTTTTCATTGTATATGAACAAAAAAAATATAATTATTAATTTTGTAAGCAGACATGTTTAAAGCTCCAATCGACTCCACCAATAAACAAAGCGTCGCCTGGATAAACTATTGTCGTATGTTACATTCGACTACTTTTGGGAAAACGCAATCAAAGTTCAGATTTTTTTTTCCGGAAAACCCGACGGTGGATTTTTTTGAAAATTACATGATATATGCAGAAAACATTTGTGAATTGAATCATGTTGAAATTATTCTAATATTACAATCCAGAAACAAATAATAGGCGATTTTCTCCAATATGCCGTTGTCGTATGTAACGTTTTCACCAAAATTATTTGTCAGTCAAACACATCCGACAAAATTATGACACATACGACAAAAAATAATCAAGTCCAATACGACAAAAGTGTATAACATACGACACACTGAAAATAAATTAAATGTGAAAAAAAAAAACAGAGTAAAACCTTTTTCTTAAAAAAAGTTAAAAATTTATTTTGATTCTTAATAATTCTTAAAAAAGTAAATAAACATTTAATTCAATACATAAAATATGTATAAAATAAATATCGTCTTGTTTGATGAATTTTCCATACAAAATCTTCTTTTCTTCGGAGGTAAGACTCCAGAAATACTTATGAATGTTTAATCTCTCTATGTCAGTAATACTACGGGAGCAACCATAAAAACACGATTGTTTGCAAGCTTCACTCATTCTTTTACCAGGCTTTACGACACCACTTCTTGCTTTAAATGGAAGACCCTGCTCCCGACGACTTTTTCTTACATTTTGTTTCCACAATGAAGGGTTTCTTTTTCTTTTCCTGGTAATAGTTGGAGTAGCACTACACGCTGTCAAAACCAAAATAATATTAAAGTAAAATTATAAGAAATTAAAACTTACAAATTAAATAAGTAACAAGAGGTGCTGTAATCGGATGGGAGGTTACGCTCGTTGGGTTGGTTAGTAGATGTAGATGGAGTAGACATAACAACTTCATGTGCAGTTTTATAAAAATTTCGTAGGGCCGAGGGTTCATTTTCCAAATGGTAAGTGGGATCGTCATCCTCATCGTCTGCCGAAAAGTCGTTGTCGCTCGCACAAGAGGTACCCAATGGATCAGGATCAAGTGATATATCCCCCAATATTTCATTGCGCATGCTTAAAGAATTTAAAAAAATCATATCCACACAATTATGCTTTTTGTACGCATTATCATACGCATAAAGCTCCTCTGATAAGCTCGGCGCTGGGGACTCGTCCGACCTGCACGACATCTTGACTGCGACTGAAATTACACTAGACTGTGTATTTCCTTATGGGACATACGACAAATGTTTACCAGAATTTCAGTAAAATATTGTTGTATGTGCAGTGTGATGTACATACGACAATTGTTTACCGAACGAAAAAATGACAGATTTTGTATGAGAAAATTGTTGTATGTTTTTATTTTGTCGTATGTGCAGTATTTTGGTGCACATACGACAATTAACTACTGAAACGATTAGAACCTATACACATACGACAAAACGCAAGTTGATTATCTCGGAAACTAGGACAGATATCGAAAAATCGATTTCACATGAAGTTGTAGAGAAAAATTGAAATAACAAAACTGCATTCAAATCTCAAAACCTCAATTTTGCACATACGACAATAGTTTATCCAGGCGACGAAAGGTCTGCTTTATTATTAAAAATCAACATTAAAATGTGTGCACTAGAAAAATAGAAGCCTGGTGAAATTCTTAAATTCTAACTTGTGTTTATCAGAAATAAAAATACAAACATATCCCAGCGAGACTGAAGATTCACTTATAGAGAGGTGGTGTTTTGTTTGTGAGGTGGAAATCTGCTAAGAGTCACAGGACTCTCTATCGCACTAACTGGGTCTGGGATTGCTTTCCTCTTCTCGAATCTTTTTTTTTTCAGCAATTCTATCTTTTGCATTGTTATGGGTCTAGCTCTGAAACTGAACCCACCCTATAGTCACATTTATGAACTGACTCAAGTATCTATTAGGACACTTATGGGTGTTGTTTCAAATATTCTAGTTGTTCACTGCGTGATGATGAGGATGCTGATCGTTGATGGTTGTCATTGTCATTGTCATTGTCATGTCGTCGTCCTCCGTCCTTTTTGCTCAATCAAGGTTAACTTTATTTGACAGCCAGAACATTATGTTTTTTGATTGCAAGGTACGAGGCACGTTGAATTTTTATAACTCAATTCTCGATTATCGTAGACCACAAAGAATGGCATCGGATAATAATTTATAGGGGAAGAAATAAATAAAATGCAAAAGTATAAGAACTGCATGAGCCATTATCGAGCAATCAGCCATCATCCAACGAGCGAACGAGCCAAAGTGCGATAAAGAAACGGAGGCAATAATTATTGTTATTAATATTTCAATAGCAAAATAGTAATTTGTCAGTGATTTTGATTTATGGCCGAAGCAGAAATAAGACAAATGAACTCCAGAGAGTGACAATTAATTTATGGCCTGTTTTTAATTGCTGCACTGTCGCGTTTCCGTTTTGAATATCAATTAAATATTTTTGCGAGAGGTAAGAAGCGAGAGAAAGAGATAGGGAGATGTGATATGTGCTGGTGCAGTACTTTTAAGCATTACATTTGCATGATAGGTACAAAAGTTCCAACTATCTCTAGGTATAGCAAGCAGTAGTTAAATTTGCATGGTCATGTAGCTTCTGCAGACATGAAGCGGTGGTGGAGGTGGAATCAGTGGCGGTGGCAAAGGAGAACAACGCACGGTAGCAAAGAAGGTGGGCATAGTAGATGGAAGCAGTATTGCAGCGTGTGAGGTTACTGGCAAAACAGAAACAGTGACCACCAGCTGTCTATATGTGAGGATTGTGAGGAACATAAATGCTAATTGATATACTAGTCAGGGAATGTACATATAAATTTACAAGAGTACAAAGGGAGTTAGAGAAATTGCGAAGAAGCAATTAACGAATTTGCAAGTTGGCGCATTTGAATTTCAAAAAATTGTATATGAACAAAAAAGTTAACCTATGTGTTTCAAAATACAATATATAAAATACTCGTATATAGATATGTATGTACATACATGTGTTGTGTATGTATATAAATAAAAAAAATTAAATCTAAAGTAAAATAAAAGTCTGCATCACATTTACAGTCTGGCTTTTATGTTTAAGATTTAGTGAGAATTATTATAAGCATTGTAAATTACTAAGGACAAGGAATTAAGCATTTCAATTTTTGTTGAGAATTTTGGACAAATTAAAAAAAAATGTAGTATAATATTTTTTCGTATCTTTGCGATTTTTTGAAAAAATATATATTTAAATTGCAATATTATTTAAACCTTACTCAACTTTAATAATTATCAAGGAATTTTTGGCAAAATGATAATTCTAGTGAGAAAATAGAAAAAAGGAAAATTATTTCACGAAAGAATTCGGCTATGAGATAAGAGAGAACATTATATCCATCGCATCAGTTACATAAGTATATTAATAATTAATTACAATTATTTTTTCCAAATCTAAGCATCATCAGTCTATTTTATTAACATTTTAAAGCTTGCATGTATTGGACACATTTTTTTATTAAATAATTCTGGAATTCTTTAAGGTATCTATGTTTTTTTTTCAGAATAGAACTTGACTATTGCACTGCTATATTTTAAGCCTTCAGAAATAGTTTATGACTTATTATAAATATATATGTATGTAGATTGTAGGTATATTTCCAAAATAATATCTAATCAGAAAACCGTGTTTTGAAATAATTAAATATTTTAGAGCATTGGTCTGAGCATGGTTTGAAAAATATTCTATAATTTTGTATTTCATATATTTTTTACGGTATAACGTTTAGATTCTTAATAAAATTCCCTTTTTTCTATATAGGTAGGTACTGTGAGATAATTTTAAATAAATATATAGAATGCACGACTATGTAAGTCGCACGAACTTTCTCATGTATCCAAATAGTCTGTTTAAAAATATTTCCTGTATTTTATAATATAAAAATGTTTATGCAAAAAAAGTTAGTTTTCAAAAATTTAAATTCCATTTGATTTTTCAAACAAACCTTAATTTTTTAAAATTTTCATTGGAAAATCGTTAGGGCACTTTTTTTTATTAATTTTTTATATGTGTATACAGTTTTTCAGTTTTAGTTTAAAAATATTTTTAGTATGCAGTTATTTAGAGCTTTTTAATATACGTGTAACATTTCAATTTCGAAAAAAATAACGACCCTTTTTAAATATATGTACATATACATATATATAGATATTTTTAAACATTTTTTTTAAATTAAAAATCAAAATAATGACATTTTTGACTATCAAATATTATTGCGACACTATAAGAGCTTGTGCAGAATTAAAATTATTAAAATCGTTTTATAAGTTCTTGAGAAAACTTTAAAACAAAGTAACGCCTCTAATGGGGGGTACCCTCCTGGAGCAAAACAAAGTTATTTTTTTTTTCATTGAAAGAAGCCAAATTGAAAAAAAATAAAAAACAGTTTATTGGTTTGTTTTTGAGAAAATTCAAATTTTTGATTTTTGACCAACAAATTTGTATAGGAAGTACTGTTATATTAAGTCTTAAAAAATGAAAAAAAAAGCCCAACGCGAATCGGTTCAAAACTTTAATTTCAAAATTTTAAGTGAAGCAACCCAATGCTTTGGGCTATAAGGGCCAGAACAGACAGACGGACCGATATGGGAGACCCACTTTTTTTACTTCTCTACCATAGTACTCGTAATATCATGTTTGTTCAAAATTGTTTACGAATGCAAAACTTGCCATATAGTTCCTATAAGTCGCAAATAAAAATACGTAAAATACATTAAAGAACAAAATTTAAATAACATAATGTGTATATTAACCTTAAATTTAGACATTTCAAGGGCTAAAGTGACAACTTTAGTTATTAAAATATTTAAGAACACTGTTGTCCATCAAGGTATAGTCTAACTATTTAATTTGATGACTCTCTACATTTGAAGGCATTCCAAGATTTTAACAGTTTTCTTAATATGCCATACTTAAGAGCTAAAACACAATAGTTTAGAGGGTTTTTGTTGCTTTCACGCAGAAATGTAAGAAATTGTTTTGAAACGTACACAATCCTTTTTCCAAAAATTACTATATTCTTCTTTTGTTGCCATTTCCATTAATGCGAAAAACACTACAAAAATTCAAAAACCCAGAAAATGAGAAAGAATCTGATATTAAGAATTGCGTGGCTTTTTTTGACGTGTTGTTTTCGAACTCAATTTTCGGGGGTCTTTTATTACTATCGTTATCAGTCTGCCTACTTGTAGATTGAAGCTGATACTAGAAAATATTTTGATCGCAAAAGAGTCAACGACGCACCTAAAAATTGTAGAGAGAAAAATGTTTGGTTCTTGAATTTAAGGAAATTGGTGCATTTAAAGTACATAACTTCTCTTAAAATTAACTAAAAACAAATTAAGATAAACAAATAAGTTGGGAAGAAACAATTGTGTGGCACTCACAAATTACACATTTCAGAATCTTTTTTTGACTTCAGTTCTCAATAGATTCAAAGCTTTTATATTAGTAGATGAAACGTGCATTGTGTTTTTCAATTAGCCATTAGTTTAACAAAAATATCACTTTTGCTGTTTTTGGGACATTTATATTCTTGAAATTCGTGTTTGAATCTCAGTTCCAGAGCATCTTAAGCAAATTCACTTCAAAAAGTAGATTTCTTTTATTCAAGTTTTTGTAGTCAACAGAAAATCAATTTTGAAAAAAATAAAATGCATGCCGGATCGCTAGATCCGTCCAAAAAGTCTGTTTTCCTATATTTTAAGATTTAAAAATGTACCTGCAAAATAAGTTTTTCTCATTTATACATTTTGCATTTAAATTTCGTTAAGAAATGTTTACCCGAGTTTTGTAAAACAATAATAATTTTTTTTTTTTGAATCAAAACAAAAATAATGACATATGTATAGGTATTTTATCATCAAAATTCATCATCAATTTTATCATCGACAGAGCTTTCACAAAGAGAGAAGATTATTGAAATCGGTTCATTAGTTCCTGAGAAAATTTAAAAACAAAATAACGGTTTCTGGAGCAATATTAAAACACAAACAAAAAACAAAATTTTAAAAGTTTTAAAAAATCTACGAGTTAATTTTTGATGAAATCGAATTTTAAATTTTTAATCAACAAAATTGTATGAGGACTGCTATTATTTTTCGTATTAAAAAAAATGAAAAAAAAAACATTAGGCCAAACGGCTTAAAACCTTAATTTCCTATTTTGAACTCAATTGCGACATAATGGTTAAGGATGGAGGGGCCAGGACAGACAGACAGACAGACGGTTGGAATCTGGGGAACCACTTTTTAAGACTTTTCTACCATCGTAATGTCATGTTTGATTTAAGGCTCGAGTTCGAAAATTTATACGAATGCAATACTTTCCTAGTTCCTATATGTTTCAAGTAAAAATCACCTCAATGTTCACTATTTATGTGTCAAAAAAATTAAACGTAATTGAAGGCGAGTTTCATTAAGTTAAAGGCAACTTAATATTAAACTGACGATCTCATATTCAAGGTTCCTTCTTAAGAACCTGAAAATTTGATTTTTTTCTTTGAAACAAATTTTATGAAAATAATTTAAAGCGGCTAAAGTTTTCCAAATTCTAAATTACGCAAAAACAAAAATGTTAGTTGTTTTTGACAGCAAACCACTTTTTGGTGAATGTCGTTAAATTACTAACAAATCTTTAGTTGATATCTTTACTTATACAACTTAAATGTAAAACTTTATGGCTCATATGACCCCCCCCCCCCTGGATCGGTCAAAAGTTGACGAATTAGTGCTGTGTTTTTGGAATAGCGCTAAATTTCCGATTCATTTTATATTCTTGGTCCAGTCCTCAGTTAAAAGTAAGACTTTTAGCAACAAAGTTTAAGGATGTAAAATACAAATTTTGTTTTCATATCCATTAACGTAATAGTATTAGTTTTGAATTGACGGGAATTCCTACCAAAAAACCAACGAATTATCTCACAGGGGGGGGTCATTAAATCTACTCTGAAAGTTAAAAAAAAAAGAATATGAGTTCAAGCTTCGCAGTTCCATTTACAACTATATTATTCACTGATTTAAGATAAAAAAGAAATTTATGTATGATCCTTAATATTTTTGATTTAAGAAAGCTTAACTAAGAAAAATCCTTTTATTGACATACAAACATAATAATTTATAAACTTCTTACCAATTATATTGCAAATGAAATAATTAATTCTCTTCGTATAGTTATTTGTTCTTCATTTTATTCTTTTCTTTCAATGCCTTTTCTTAACGATGGAGGCTTTTCTAGTTTCTTTTTTTTTTAATGTGTTACTTTCTTATCAATTATATGAATTGCTATTGTTTATGTGACCTAGAGGGCGTTAACTTCATGCGTTATCTATAACAATTTTGAATTTATACCTACCACCAATATTTTTTTTAGAAAATAATAAATAAATCAATCTGATGATATCAGTAGCGGAATAACCCTTTGGGAGGCCCCAAAAACTAATCATTTTGATGTGTTATTATTTTAGATTGGTTTAAAATCAAAACCTATTTTCATATGTACATATATGTATGCAGCAGCAGGTGCTGCAGGATACCTACTCTCATGGAAAGTTAATTTCTAAGGAAATAACATGTATGTATTTCGAAGCAAAACCGCCTCTATTAAAAACAATTTACATGAATACTAATATACTCACCACTTGGTGTTTACCTTCCATACACCCAGACCGTAAACAAATCGTAAAATCAAATTTAATACCTGTTTGAGTTGCCATCAGGATTCAGAAGTCAATTCTGTCCGACACTAAAAGTATAGTCCAGCAATCATTTCATATCCCACCCATTAAAATGACCTTCCTTCCTTTCTCCGTCTTCGTCGTCCTTACTGCACCTAAACCTTTATCCTCCAGAAACAAATAAATGAAAGCGCAACACCAACCGATTATTACCAACTCCAAAATGAAAGGGTCATGCAACGTTTTGTAAATAAATGTAGGAGTATAGGTTAGGTAGCAAAATTGAAGTGCACTTATTGCCACTTTATACAAAGAACACAATACTCGTACAACATCACTTGTTACAAACAACGGTACACGGTACACTCGACATGAGAATAAAACAAGAGCCATTATTATCATCATCATCATTGTAATGTTCATCATATAGGTATCGGTCAAATACTCTCTCCGCCGCCGCCTCCAACTTCACCTCTGGCCTCAAGTGAAAAATTGTGTTGTTATTTATTATTGTTGTTGTTGTTGTTGGTATTGTGTCCGGTTGCGATATGCAAGAACTTTTATTCTTTTGGCTTACCTGTATATGACCTGACAAAACTTCCATTTCTGGCCTGTGTTTATATCCGCAGACCTATATGTAGATATACCTACCTACCTTTACCTCTATATAAAGTCGTAAATATGACCTCGAGCTGAAGGATTAACCTTTTCGAATTACTTAATTAAGTAAACGATGGTCAGTCATTGTTTACATTGTTTGTGATGATGATTATTATGGCTATGATGGGATAATGTGGTGTTTATGTTTGGAAAATCACAACAAAACTATATACAGTTGTTGTATATTTGTGGGTGGAAAACAATCAGCGAATGTGTTTGTTTATTGACAAAAGAAGGACTTAAATTGTTTTGTGAAACCATATAGCTATATTAGAGCCACGCCTGAAAAGGAAAAGGCGGATTATATTGGTTTTAGTATACCAACTTCAAACTACCTTCATAGTTGGCTGTAAAATAATTGTGGATATCTTTTTACATTGTTGAAAACTTTCTTCCGGAGAGGAAGAAATAATGATTTATTATTATTTAATTGATGAGCAAAAGAGGAACAATTAAGTGATCAATTATGTTGTAGTTTTCATTTCACATGTTGACTAATAAACGTTTTCATGTTTAAAACTAAAGAAAAACAAATTTAAAAAATTATGTTTTTTGAAGTATTTATACACTTCTTTAATGAAATCCTAAATTAAATTTTTGAGATTTAGTTTGGTGGAATATGTAACGAGAACTGTAAAATTTGGTGAAATACGAATATACTTGGATTCAATTTTAAGACTGATTAACTTCTTTTCTGAACGTAGGTATTCAATCCCTGATGTACAAAGGAATATCATTTTTAAAGAAAAGTTAGAAATTCGGCAACTTTTATAAAGGGTTTTTCAATTGGCTCGGGTAGATTTTGGCACCCCGTGGCGGCCATTTTGTTTTGGTGACGTCAGTCAAATTTTTTGCACACTTTTTTACGCTTTCAGAGACTTCAACTGCGTCGGGACTTGGGCCTACACCCGTACGAGATCCAACTGAACCAGGAGCTCAAATTTCATGACCATAGACAACGCTTGTTCGCTGAATGGGCTTCGAATAGTTTGGAAGAGGATAACAATTTTGGCCGAAAATTCATCTTTAGTGACGAGGCGCATTTTTGGACGAATGGCTGTGTTAACAAGCAAAATTGCCGTACCTATATGGGACAACACCAACCCACGCGAGGTTCACCAGGGGATAATGAATCCTCAAAAAGTTACAGTTTAGTGTGGATTTTGGGTGGTGGCGTAATTGGCCCGTACTTCTTTGAAAACGACGTTAGTGAGGCGGTCACCGTCAACAGCGAGCGTTACATAACGATGATAACTAATTTCTCATGGCCCAAATTGAACCATATGGACCTAGACGACATGTGGTTCCAGCAGGACGGGGGCGGCGCTACGTGCCCACACAGTAAATGCCACGACTGACATTTTGCATGAACGATTTGAAGATAAGGTTATCTCTCGCAGGGGTGATGTGAATTGGCCACCAAGGTCATGCGATTTAACCTCGCTAGACTTTTTCTTGTGGGGTTTCTTGAAGTCGCAAGTCTATGCAAATAAACCACAATCGACCGATGCCCTAAATGTGAACTTAACACAGGTCATCGAGCAAATTCTGCCGAATCTATGCGGAAGAGTCATTGAATTGGACCACTCAGATCCGTGCCACCGTCGTAGGAAGCCGAAGAGGGCATTTGAATGATGTCATATTTCACACTCTATGGCATACATGCGCCTTTAAAATAAAACAATTATTTTGTTAATACCTCACACACAGCTGGTTTTATACCCTCTAGTTAGTTTTAGTTATATTGCATCAATCATATTACAGTCTTTAGAGACTAAATACTTAATAATATAATTGTTGCATAAAATTAAATAAATTCAATATATATTACTATATAAAAATTTGTGAAAAAAAAGAAACAAAAATTAATTCTGTAAAGGTTTTAGAAAGTAAAGTTTTAATATTATTTACCAAATATTTTTTTAAATATATCCCTGGAAACATCAAGATTAAAACCAATCCTATTGGAAATTAAATTCACTTCCGGCCATTATTTTATACTATGAAGCTGCTTATAAAATTGAAACCGTTAGAGCAGGGGCGAACGCAGAAAAAAATTTCGGGGGGGGTTTCAAAAAATTAATATTATATTATTTTTTATTTTAAATGTCAAGTGTTTTTTTTTTCTTTTTTTATATATAAGTACTAAGAAACATGTATGTATAATGAATAAAAATTAAGTATATGTATACACATATGACTTGCTTTCACGATTGACAAAACAGTTTGACTTTGACTTCAAAGCTAAAACTTAATTTTTATATGCATTATGCATGTATAAGTTTGTATGTCTTATTTAATAGTTCCCGTTGTCGATCCCATCATTCTTAGGCTGAACTCACACATGAATAAATGTGAGTTACAGAAACAAAGAGATGAGGTGAGATTTTTCTATTTTCACAGTTCTCTTTTGTTTGTTTTCGCATATTCAAATTTACCGTAGATTGAATTTTGAAATTGTCAAACACGTTTTTCTTAAACTCAACATGAAAATACTAGAAGTAATGATTTTGTGAATGCGTTCCGATTTCCGAACCTTTAGACCGAAGACATAGGGTCATATTCATAGTTCCTTGATAAGTTCTGATTTTGTCTGTGATAAATTAAACGTCAGTTTATGTTATTCATAGACAATTTAATCCCATTTTAAAACGATAATCTGGAGTCTAAAAATAAACACGACGGAACCTATGTTTAAGCTGTTTCTAAATCTATTAAACGTCAAAAATAAACAAACTGATTGAGAAAATTAAGTTACGAGACATTTTATTTAAAAATTTAAAAACAAAAATTAAAATGTCAAAAGACTTAAGCATATATCAATATTTTTAAATTTTGCTGGATGTTGGAATGCTACCAACTAACAAAAAACGAAAGCTCTATTTAACCCGATCGGAACCCTTTTAAATAGATGAAGACGATTTGATATGTATGAAAGATATCGATTCAAGAAAAAAAATTGTCAAGTTTATGATTGACCTTCTAAATATTATAGATCGAAATTCAATGAAATGTTTTGCTAATACCTGCGTGCTTCCAAGTCTAAAACCACCAGCCCGACTTTATAAAATTTCTTAACTAACAGCAAACAAAATATTTTAAAGGGTTTCAAAGATTTTGGCTCTCTAGCTAACGCAATTTATTTTGTTGCCCTCTACAAAGTGAAATTTTTCACCTGTTTCTAACTAAACACACCTGGCAAATTCTTTATGAATAGCAGCTGTGTCTAACCTATATGTTAAATTTAGGCTTCAGTTCAAATAGACTCGGGTTTAAAATATGACTATGAATTTGTTTTGTGTCTTACATTAAGGTATGTTTAAATGCAGAAACGCATTCAAATGTTTAAAAATATTGAATTTAAGAAACATCGCGTAACTTTCTTTATTAATTTGGTTCTTGACTCTTTGGTGAAAAGAGTTAAGTTAAAAGATTTTTTTTAATTTACAGTTAAAAGTAACATAAATGAACCGAACAATTTTTCGGTGTTTTGATAATTCATTTTTTTTTTAAATGTGTCATAAGTGTCTGTGAGATCGTTTCAAAAACGAGTACAACAAGTTCATTTTATGTTTTCAATTCTTCATTTTTAGCTATAAGAAACATTTCGAAAGAGAGCATCTCTGTGTTAATGATAATACTTAGTTTCATACAAAAAGTTAAAAACCCTTATATTTCTACCTCAGTGTTGGAAAATAAAAATACTAAACATTTTAATTGTTAGTATGAATGAAAACAAGAAAAATATTTGTCTTTCTTTACCAAAAAATACAGAAATACATAATATTGTTCTGATTTAGCGTGTTTGTTTTTTGTGCACAATTTTTATCATTGTATAGCAAATTTATTAAAATTTTTCGTTTAACTTAGTTTGAGAATTTGAGTTGGAAATTAATTTTGTACCATTTCTGTTTTTTTTTTCTTTTGAACATTAATGGATATTTGATAACTGCACATATTCTGATATTTCGGGGGGGGGGGGGGGGGGGTTTAACCCCCAAAACCCCTACCTGCGTTCGCCCCTGCCTTAGAGTGTAGAATTATTATAATGTAGGTTTCAAACAATGCTACAATATTTAAGAGCTGACCCTACCAGAGAATTGTAAAGAGATATTAAAGTATATGAATCTGAGAATTCATTCGTGTTTCTTTTTAGAAAACCAAGCATTTGATTTGCTTTGTTTATAATAAAATCATAGTGAGGTAAAAAAAAAAAATGTGTGTCTAAGGTTACTTCAAGATCATTCTTTCTAGTAACAAGTTCTAAATTTGTGTGTTTGATGTTATAATCAAACAATAGGGGATCAGAATTTCGGAAACACGACAAAACTTGACATTTCAAAACATTAAATAGAAGGCGATTTTGCTTGCACCAATTTTCAAGTCTCGATAGATCTTCCAACAAAAAAAAAAGAAAATAGTCAGTTTAACAAGAGATCTTAAAGTAAAGTTTGAGGTCGTCTGCGAAAAAAAGGCAGTTTGAATTTTGAAAAACATCCCGTATATCGTTTACAAATAACAAGAACAATAATGGACTAAAATGGCTTCCTTGTGGAACACCAGATGAGACCAAAACAAATTTTAAGAGCGAACTATCAATTTTAACTATTTGAACTCTACCAGCCAATACAAGAACATTTACAAATGATTATATTATTGTTTTGAACCCGATTGGTTATAGATAAGGAACCATCAATCCAAGAATTGCCCTTTGGCTAACGAAAGATTAAAAATCCATGAGAGTGATTATGGGCTATCTAAAGATTGAACTGATTGAAAATTGTCAGCGAATAAATTACTTATTGTAATCACTACTAATTGTATCCTGATACTTAATACTACTAGGAATTCCATTTGATTTACGCATTGAGCTTTATAATATGTACCTACTTTACAAAAAGATTTCCAAATGAGGGCTTAGACTCCAGCGTCTTTTCTAGTTGTATACAGTGTTGGCCGAAACTGAAGCAACTTAATGTGTTTTTTATATTGTATATCTATAATTTCCTAGATTAAAATGTTTTTTAAAATATGTTTACATTTCTAAATATCCTTACTATGTTCACAATAACAATAGTTGTACAAAAATAATATTTGGATGGCTACAATAAAATAAACCAATATAATTTTGTACTATTTCGTTTTTTTGTTTTTACAAAATTGATGCAAATTTTTATAAAAAAAATCATAAGTTTGTTTATAATAATTGTTGTTTAATTTTAAATATTGTGTTGATAAACCATCACCAATTCGGTTAATCGTTGATTCTAATTGGCCAAATTTGAGACAAAATGCTCCGACAAATTTATTGAGTTTCGGAAGCTTAAACCCAAGTTTTGAATATTACATCAAAATCTGAAAAAAAGAAGAAAAATAGGTTTGATGTAGGTAAATGTACACATTAGTATAATTGTTGTTTTACAAAGTGTATTGCTAGCTTGATAAACTTTTTTGAAAAATCGTTGTGCTTATTTTTTTCCACAACTAATTTACAAAAATAAACTCAGTTTTTCATACATTTTTAAAAGTATAGGGCTAACTTGATAGACGTGAATTTTTCTTTGTGGGGATGAAAGATCTTTGCATAAGTCACGATGTCTTAGAAGTTTGTGTCTTTTTCTATTAAAAAATTGTTTTAGGATTTCGTTAAAAATGTCTGTAGTATTAATGTTAAACAAAAAAAGGCTGATGACGACTTTTCTAAAAGTAAATGAAAAACTTAAAACATTTAAACTGTATATTGAAAATCCTCTTCATCATCACTTCAAAAAAACTTGTTCATAAATTTAAGCCTCAAATAATGGGTGATTTTTTGAGGTTAGGATTTTCATGCATTAGTATTTGACAGATCACGCGGGATTTCAGACATGGTGTCAAAGAGAAAGATGCTCAGTATGCTTTGACATTTCATCATGAATAGACTTACTAACGAGCAACGCTTGCAAATCATTGAATTTTATTACCAAAATCAGTAATCGGTTCGAAATGTGTTTATCGACAAATTTTGTTCAGCGATGAGGCTCATTTCTGGTTGAATGGCTACGTAAATAAGCAAAATTTCCGCATTTGGAGTGAAGAGCAACCAGAAGCCGTTCAAGAACTGCCCATGCATCCCGAAAAATGCACTGTTTGGTGTGGTTTGTACGCTGGTGGAATCATTGGACCGTATTTTTTAAAAGATGCTGTTGGACGCAACGTTACGGTGAATGGCGATCGCTATAGTTCAATGCTAACAAACTTTTTGTTGCCAAAAATGGAAGAACTGAACTTGGTTGACATGTGATTTCAACAAGATGGCGCTACATGCCACACAGCTCGCGATTCTATGGCCATTTTGAGGGAAAACTTCGGAGAACAATTCATCTCAAGGAATGGACCGGTAAGTTGGCCACCAAGATCATGCGATTTGACGCCTTTAGACTATTTTTTGTGGGGCTACGTCAAGTCTAAAGTCTACACAAATAAGCCAGCAACTATTCCAGCTTTGGAAGACAACATTTCCGAAGAAATTCGGGCTATTCCGGCCGAAATGCTCGAAAAAGTTACCCAAAATTGGACTTTCCGAATGGACCACCTAAGACGCAGCCGCGGTCAACATTTAAATGAAATTATCTTCAAAAAGTAAATGTCATGGACCAATCTAACGTTTCAAATAAAGAATCGATGATATTTTGCAAATTTTATGCGTTTTTTTTAAAAAAAAGTTCTCAAGCTCTTAAAAAATCACCCGATAGATTATATTATGTTTTTATTTGAATCTTAAAAGCTTTTAAATGAACTTAAAAAACCTGACTTGAATCAAATTTAAGTACCATATTTTATAAGTTTTCATTTCTTGTTTTCGATTTGGTTTTTGTAAGACTATTACGTTACGTTAACAACAAAAAATTCCACACAGTGAAATTGTTATGAAGTCAATACCTTCATTTATTCACGAGATATCGAAAATGGAATATCAATTTTTACCAATTTTGAATGTCAAAACAATATTTTTTAAAAGAAGGAATCAGATTGAAGCCAAAATCTTTAATTTTTGAAAAGATGTTTGAGTCAAAAATCAATTTTACAATGTTTTTGAAATGCTTTGTATGTGTTTTTGTTTTTTGTGAAAAAAAAAACATAAATTCGATCTTTCCCAAAATTTTACTTAACGTTGAAAACTATATTTTTTATAAGATGAAATTAGTTTGAATCCAAAATCATTACTATTTAAAAAAAAAAAACATTAAAGTCCAAAATAAATTTTTACCAACTTCTAGTATTTTTTTTTTATTTTTTATTTTTTGTAAACAATTGTTTTGGAGATAAAATCACTTTTTGTTGGTAAACTATTTTGAAATTGATGGCTATAGGTACTTCTCTTCAGTATTATTTTAGTCAACCATTATGAACAACTTTAAATAACTTGCGACCTTTCTTATTTAAATTAAAAAAATGTTTAGTTTTAAAAAATTAAAAAAAAATATTATCCTAAACATTGTTTTTGCAATAAAATAAAACCAAAAGTTTCTTTAGTCATTTTAAATAGTAGTCTCTACTTTGATAAATTGTCCCTTATTTTTTCGAATAGGATTTGAAAAATTAATTTTCGATTTGAGCCTTTGATACATTTTTTCAAAAAATCCAACTGTGTAAAAAATATAAAGCTTAGAAGTCCGGTAAAAGGCAGTAATCAGAAGTTATTATTGATTCAAAATCAAAAATAAACGCTTTAACTCATCTGTAATTTTTAGCTGTAATTTCATTCATCAAACAAATAAATTATAAGTAGTGCAGAAGTCCATCGAGAACCAGCGCTAATTGGCTTACAAATATCAACCATTTCTGTGTGCGAAATCCGAACGTCTGATTAAAGAAAGAACTTTTTATGAAAAGAATTACTCTTGGAAGATTTGTCAATTCCTCTCCAGAGGCAGTACCTGTGAAAAAAAAAAACACTTTTTGGTGGCACAGGCAGAAATTGAACCCAAAACCCACGCCACAGGTACTATACTCAATACATGCGATTGTATACTTTTAAGTATTTTAAATGAAGAAGATGAAAAAGTTTACTTAATGTTAATAGGTAAATACTATTAATCTTATTAAGTAAACAGCTTTATTTTATATATGAATAATTGAATCACAATACGAGTAATTATCTTTTTTTTATTTTTTCAAAACAATAAGCAAGTATCCATAACATTAAAAACGTATCTATAAGTTACTCATAGTCATAAGCGAATAAAAAAATATAACTTCGAATTCAATTATTCAAAAATTTCCAAAGATCTATCTATTAAAACACTTAAATTTGATATAATAGATCTTTATAGGGAAATTATGCATCAGCAGCACTCAACAAGTAGTATAATTATTGAATTAAATTGTTACTTAATAAATAATTTAAATGATTTTATAAATGTTTGGATTCATGTTCTCCTACAATTAAATTTTGCCTAGTCTCATTCAGTTCCAGTGAGTACCTACTTACATAGTTATACTTGTTTGCAATTGAAATATATTTATTTCTTTTAATTTTTCATTGTTTCTTTTATTTCCTTGGACAATAAACTTCACTACTGCATCACATACTTATGAAAAAGTAACGTTTTATTTGTACAACACAATATACACCGACATTTATACGTGTTTAACTTATAACTTTATAATTGTTATTAGGATATTTGTATTCAACTACTGTAATGGCGGGTAATTAGATTTTAAATATGAAGTGTTGTTTATTTTCTTTTCATTGTATACCATATAGCTAAGCTATGCCTTTTTGTTTTTGAATTACTAATCATATTCACAATTAAATGAGATTTCTACTCAACACGAAGGTATAGCTTCGAGGTTTCTATTGTAAATGTTGCATTTCCAATTGCAATTATAGTTAAAAGTATACGAATGGATGTATGTTTTGTAAAACTACTTGTTGCTTATGTTATATTCTATACAGGCTATAAAGAGGTAGCTCAAGAGGGTGTGAAGATTTAAACAATCGGCATGTCGATAGATTTAGCATTACTGTGGCGGACGTTATGCACAATAGTATTTAAAAAAAAATAGTATCAGTGTTTATTTCCTGACAAACAAAAATAAGAGGAAACAACACCTGGCGAATTGAATAATAGCAAGGTTCTTAAATTGGCGTAAGGTGTATCCAGCCTTCACAAAGTAAAACGAAGAATTATTAAAAAAAAATTAATAAAATAAAAAAGTGCGTATACGCCACAGTAAAACTATTGCTTTTTTGTGTTTTTTTAGATGCAATACAATTTTTGAATAATTTTATGGCTTTGATTAACATCATATTAAGATCCGAAGTATTAATACGCAAATTTAAGTATTTCTAGGTCAAGGAGACGATATATTATTACGGTCTTTGAGACCAATACTTAATCGCTGTTATTTATTCTTCAATATTTATCCATTTCATATTATGGATTGAATAAAGCGTTAACAAGATTGTTTTAATTAACAATGGGATGCGACGCACACTAATAGTTTCCCAATTTTGCTCGTCTGTCGATATTTTTAGAAGTCTTACAAAATTTACAAAATTTTGTTACTATATTTTGTAAAAGATGAGAAATTTTGAAGTCAATATTTTTCTATTTTCTCAAATACTTAAGTCGAAAATAATTTTTTAACAGTTTTAAGTCATTTTTTAAGGATTAGTTTGTTTGCAAAAAAAGTTGTCAATTGAATTCTTCCTAAGAAAAAACACAATAGTTACCAATTATATTTGGCATATCATAAAAGAGGTTTGATTTCAATATCTATTTTTGTTCCCCATATATTTTAGTCGAAAAATAATTTTTAGTAGCATTTTTAAAGTTTGTATGTTAACAACAATATTTGTTTACAATGAAATGATTTTACAGTGAATACCTTCATTAATCTTCGACATATTTGTGTCAAAGATCAGTTTCTATCAATTTTTTGCAGTACCTCTTGAAGATTTTTGTCAATATTTTTTTTTTTCAATTAGATTTTCTCTAATTTTTAAAACAATGTTCTTACAGGATAAAATTGATTTAAAGTCAATATCTTTAACTATTGTCAAGATTTTCGAATCAAAAATTAATTTTTAACAACTGTAAGTAGTATTTTTGCTAGTTTTTTTTTGCAGTTTTGTTTGCAAAATATTCGAGTAGACAAATATTTTTTTCACTTTTTTTTAATCTTTATTTATCTTTATAAACATTATTTATACAAATTTAGGCAATAAACAATTAAATATAGAAAATAAAAAAAAAGTAAAAAGTTAAGTTTAAAAAATTAAAAAAAATAATAATCAAACAAAGGATTAATAAATTTAATGCTAAACCAGGAAAATAAGAACAATTCAAATCTTGTAAACAAAATTGGGTGGTGCAAATAAGGCCTAGTGACTTACAACTCTCAACCATTCCTGTGTGCGAGTAATGTTCTTAGGGATGGAGGGGACCTACAGTTTTAAGCCGAATCCAAACGGCCAATTTGAGAAAGCACTTTTCATGACAATAATTACTCTTGGAGAATTTGTCAATTAATCGCAAGAGGCAGTATACCCGTGAAAACAACTTTAGATGGCATAGGCAATTGTGGCGTTGAACACTTTGAATTTGAACGTTTCGTCCACAAAAGACTTTGAACAAAATTGTGACCACATTAAATTAACTGCTGAATTGGCTACAGCCAGTTTTTCTTTTATACATGAGCACTGATACTCAAATTACTCGAAATAACGAAACCTAGGTATTTAAATTCATTAACAACTTCGATGCTGTTGCCATTTAATATCCGAGTCCTCGAGTTTCTTTCAGACCGAGTTTTGAGCCTGAATATCATTACATATTTTATATTTTTCAGGACTAATTTTTAGATCCCTTAAATCGCAAACCACCTTGAGTTTATTTATTTCAAGCTGAAGTGTCACCAGGTTGTCAGCAAAAATGACAAGGTGCTCAGCGTATAATAACATTTGTACAAATATATTGCTGATTTAATGCAATTGGTGAAGTAAAAAAAAATGGAATCAATTTTTTCCGTCCTTTGTACGTCTTTTTGTATTATCTTTGAACATAATTTATTTGAAGTCGATTTCTTTGTCGGTTTTGAGACATGGCTGGCTCACACACAGACATTTCTCTAAAAACCTTTTATTTACATTCTAGAGACCTTAAATCGTCCAAAACCATCAAATTTTTTAATTCGACAAATCGGACCGATTACAAAAACTTCGTATGAAAAGTTAAAAACATATTCCGATGTTATTGATCGAGGAAGTCTTAAAGAAATTTTCAAATTTAAAACAAAGGACTAATAATATTTAATAATGGTCCTCTTTATATTCGCTTGTTGTGATTTAAGTTAGTTCAAAAAAGTGTGGGGTAACCTAACTGCTGCTATTTCATTTGATAAAGAATTAAAAACAAACCCGAATACTTGGTCAATTTTAAACAGAAGTAAGCAAATGAATAATGTATTTGCAAAAGTATATGCAAGAAAAGAAGATATCTATCTTAAGAAATTGTTATTTTTCTTGTTGATCTTATCATTTTACAGTAGGAATTGCTTATAAAACGATCTTTTCCCAAAAATTTGCATACAATGACAAGTTATCTCCAAAGCATCATTTTATACTTAACTTCCGCAACAAAGTTGCTGGCTAAACTTAGTTTGTCGTTTGTCCATGTCATCATCGTCATCTTTATCGATGTCGTCTTCGCTGACATCAACAAGATTTTCATCTTTGAATTGAAGGTAAGTAAAGTATCAATCTCAAGCAATGATTTACGATTCCATTCAAACTATCCACTAAAGGTATTCCAGACGCTAATTGCATTGAGTGTTTTAGGTTTTTTTTCTGCTTTATTGGAGTCGGTGTATCAGGGTTGTAAATGAAAAAAGAGGAACTGATACAAATTCGGATTTTCCATTACCAAATTTATGATGCCAATAAATAGTTCAGACGTTTTAGATTGAAACTTGAAATAATCATCATGTTCTTTTGTAAGGCTAAAACATCAAAGCATTGTTCGGTGAGTAAATGAGGTTGGGTATGCTACTGTTTCTACAAAAAATGTTTTTAGCACCTTGTTTTTCATTTAGTTTGTGAAGGCATGGCAAAAGCCATTAATTTGAGAAGTTGAGGAACATTTAGGAATATTCTCCTAAACTTGCATAGTATAGTAATTTGTCAATATTTTGACAGATTTGTTGATAGATATATAAAACATGGGAGGAATGTTAAAAAGAATTTTCTTATTTAATTAAAAAACATAGTATTCGAGCTAAGTTATCAACATTTTTTGAGTTAACGGTGGTATTAGATACTGATACTGATAATAGATAAAAAAGTTATAACAAAGAATTGACTTTACTTCCCAGCTAAGATTTATAAAGAGTTACAAAAAAAAGCAAGGTATTTTACTTTTGTTGATTATAGCAAATATATTTGTCTTAAAACTGATTTAAGAAATCATATACACTTTCTTATTCATTGTATTAAAGTTTGAGTTGTAAGGACTTAGTTTGAATGCGTTCTAAGTCATTACATCAAAACAACAGAGTATAATAAATAAAGAGGCTTAGATCATTTACATTAAAGAAAAATCAAGCGATTTATTCATCATTTTGAATAATGTTAGTTTTCGCCTAGAAATGCAAAATAGGCTAGTTTACGTCTAAGACTCTGAATCGGCGAAGGAATTAATGTTTAATACAGTTCTTCTAAAGGCATTCATGTTTAATAAAGTTCTAACTAATTTTTATTACAATATTACTTTTCGTAAAAAAATGTCATGAAATGTGTAAAATCCAAAAAGTTTCCTGAGATATTTGTGTCGGAAAACATTTCCTTGCATTTTTTTAGCTGTGATTTAAAAAATGTATATGTATTGAATCTACATACAAAATTCATCCGATGTTAAAAACTTCCTTCAGTATCGAGATGTAAAATTGTTTTTAAGGTAATATTAAAAACTTGTTTTAATTAATTTCTTCATAAAAACTTTTAATTTAATTTGTTTATGTATTCATACAAAATTTGGATAACGTTATTTGAAGTAGAACAAAATTTATTAGTTAGATACTTCAAATCAACAATAACCAGAATTTTTAATAAAGTAAATATTTAAATTTTATAGAATCGGACTAAATTTAATCATTTCCAAATGGGAATTCAAATATAAAATAAAATAAGTCAAATGATTCCAATCGGTTGCAATCATGCTTACCTTTTGTTAAAATTCCTTAGAATTTTAAAGTTTAAATATGAGTTTAAACAATTTTTACGAAAACATAAATGTATTCAAAAAATAATCTAAGAAATATGCAGAACTCATTTAAACATTATTATAATTTTAATGTTTTGAAACAAATGTTTAAAAGAAATTATTAGAGAGTTCCACAGAAACTGAATAGAAAAACTAAAAAGAGGCTGGGATACGACCCACACTGATAACTTCCCATCCCGTCTGTCGATTTGTCTAGCTTAAAAGTTTGTAGGTTTCCGTGTTTTGTTAAAAAAAAGTTGTCAGTTGAATTGCTCTTAAAAAATTTAAAATTACCAACAATATTTTGCATATAAAGAAGTAGTTTGATTTCAAAATCTATTTTTGTTAACGAGATTTTTAGTCGAGAACCAATTTTTACAAATTTTAATAGCATTTCTTAAAAGTTTTTATTTCTTATATATAAACAAATACAAATTGGATGAATGGAATTAATTTGAAGTCAATATCTTCTATTGTTCACGAGATATCGAGAACAGAATCATCAATTTTTACCAAATTTGCGTACTATTTTTTGTAGATTTTATTTTTTTATGAAAAAACTTACTGTTGGATTTGTATAAAAAACTTTTTGAATATCGAAAACAATATTTTCTGTGAGATAAAATTAGTTTGAAGCCAATATTTTTGAGAAGATATTTTAGTCGAAAATCAATGTTTACCAACTTTATTATATTTTGTGAAAAAAACTGTCAATTCGATTTTTTTTCAATTTTATACAATTTCGAAAACAATATTTTTTTTAAAGTAAAATTAATTTGAAGCGAATATTTTAAATTTTGGAAAGATATTTGAGTCAAAAATCATTTTTTACCAACATTTCTTATTTTTTTTTGTAAAAAAAACTGTCAATTCGATTTTTCTAAAATTTTTTCCGAATGTTAAAAACAATATTTTTTATAAGATAAAATTAGTTTGAAGAAATAATCTCAAATTTTTGAAAAGATATTTGAGTCGAAAATCAATTTCTACCAACTTTTGGTTTTTTTAAAGATTTGTATTTTTTGTAAGAAAAAAACCTTAAATTCGATTTTTCTCAAAATTTTACCAGATGTTAAAAACGTTATTCTTCGTTGCACAAAATTATTTTGGAGCTAAGATCATTTTTGTTCATAAAATTTTCGAGGAGACAAAAATTTTTTTTCAATTTTTCTGATTTATTAAAAGAACCGTTAATTGAATTTTTTTTCCAAAAATATATTTATTTGGTATCGCGTTACAATATATAATATAACATTCCATTCAAGTCTCTAGTGTTATTGGTTCGTGAGATATTTAGGGTTAACCAAAATGTTCAGCTTTTTTTAAATTGCTATGATAAAAAACACCCATTCAATTTTTTTAGAGTCCTTTCTGTATCTTTCTGCATTATTATCTGTATAACAACATTTATTTGAAGTCGATATCTCTACTTGTTCTTGAGCTATGGACGACATAAAAAAACTTCGCGAACGCACGGACGTAGGTACTAGGGACCTTGAAACGTTGAGAAATGTCAAAATTTTCGATTTGACAAATTGGACCCATTACAATAACTTCCTATGGGAAGTTAATAAAAATAGGTTATCTTTAATAAAAAAAAATAAAGTTTTTGTTTAAATCGTTAAAGCCGTTTTTAAAATAGTTTAGATATATTTCGACAGTTCTCCATAGTTGTTTAATTTGATTTAAATCAGTTCTTTAGCTCGTATGGAATATTTTAATGACTTTCGTTTTGAATACAAAATTGCTGGTATTTTTACTTTATCCCAAGAGCCCAAAACCAGAACAACATTAGTACATAATTTTCTTTTAGACTTTTGATAATTAATTAAGATGTTTTCATTTTTGTACTTGAACACAAACCAAGTATCGAATTTGGCACAAAGATGCTGAAGTCAAAATTCAGCATTTAATCACAAAAGTTTGATAATACATTTTTTTTAATTTAAATATAAATAGATATAAATAAAAATATAAATATAAATATAAATATAAATATAAATATAAATATAAATATAAATATAAATATAAATATACATATAAATATAAATATAAATATAAATATAAATATAAATATAAATATAAATATAAATATAAATATAAATATAAATATAAATATAAATATAAATATAAATATAAATATAAATATAAATATAAATATAAATATAAATATAAATATAAATATAAATATAAATATAAATATAAATATAAATATAAATATAAATATAAATATAAATATAAATATAAATATAAATATAAATATAAATATAAATATAAATATAAATATAAATATAAATATAAATGTAAATATGAATATAAATATAAATATAAATACCCATGTAGTATTTTTTTTAATAGGTGAATACCATATTTTATTGTAATAGAAATTTCAGCGAATCTTGCTTTTCTTTATTTTAACTTTTATGACATATCTTCTAGTAATGAATGGTTATCTATAACCACACTCCGATAATTCCTAGATATGCCCAGTATTTCACCATTACTAATTGTATTCCAAGCTCTTTGGCACTTAATTGACAATTGGCATAACTCATTTAATCATTTATTGTACAATGTTAAGTTTATAAATCCTGCCATATAGCAAGCTATCCAGTACCTATACCCAGCTATAAAATTTGAATGACTGCTTTGACTTAAAAAATCGCCATCAAAGTCTCCTAACGTTTCGTCTCGATGACGTGCGTCGTCGTCTGCACAGCAAATCAAAATGTCATAAAACTCTCATAAATAAGGAATAAAAACTCTTTGCCAACATTTCACATAAAAGGTATTTCTTCGGTAGAATTGCGAAGAGCGGAAAAAACAGCAACAGCAGCAGCCAGCAAAAGAAGCAACAACAACAACAGCAATTCTATAGCCATTTATAATCAGTGATGGACAAAGTTTATGGAAAAGTGTGGCGCCAAGTGTCCATATTTCCTCTATCACCCAACTGCCACCCATATAGGATGTCGACTTTGACGTGATGTGGTAGCTAGAGGCGGTAGTGGCGGCGGGTGCTGTTTTTCGACCATCATCGGTGCCTAGGATGACTCCTCCAATGACACCGTATACCGAAAACCAGCAAGCCAAGACTATGACGACGAAGGCGATTATATACGCCATAACCACCACTATCAGTCTCCTCCTCCCCCACCCATTACGCTCCTGCTCTTCATTCTGCGCCCTCAATGAGTTTTAATTTTTCCAGAGCCACTGCTGCCACCCATCACCCTCCACCACCGCTCGACCACCACTACATGTAGTTGCTGATTGAATTCCATATGCATAATGAATCATGAGTGGGTAGGTGGGCTTGGGCTTGGGCTTGAGATGGGGCAAGCGACTATATACCTATGCTCTATGCATGAGCTTGGGCGAGAGTACCTACACCGGGGGTATAGTTAGTGTATCTGCATACTACACGGTTCCTAGGTTCGAGTTGGCATGGAGATACGAGTATTACCTTACCAACCGCATTGCCAGTTTGTGCATTTTTATGCATCACCATTATGAAACTTATGGGCGTACTTAATGACTGGCTTGCGTCGTGTCTGTCGTTCCAGTCTCCTATGGTCTGTTGCTCCTCGCCTTGCTGTGCTCTGTGCCGCCTGACGTCTGATTCTGGATTTTGATGCCTTTCCATGTGAGTTATCAGGAAAAATGATAAATAATATTGAATTTCCGATCTATCTATCATTCCGACTAAAGGAAGGTTTAGGGTACAGCACCTACCGTATACTATAGAACTGGGATATACAACGGTTATACTCGTCTCATCTCTTATGGCAAGTCAGATGAATAAACTTTCATCGTCCTCGTAAAACTTTCCTTGTAAAGTCCAAGGTACGAGTAGTAGTTATATACGAGTGTAGTCCATCCGTCCGTATGGCTTGGGTAGATCATTTCAAAGATGTAAAAGAGAGATGGACAGGCGACACTTTGACACGTGGATGATTCCATTGAAATTTTTGTTATGATGAATTGTCTAAATGTATGCCATACAATGCAGGAAGGTATAAGTATCTCATAGGGAATGTATTTTGTATTCGTTTCGAGATGAGTGGAAGAAACACTAGAATTTGTATTTGATAAAGTCTCCAATGAACTTGATGTACCAAGAGAAAAAAGGTCCAACAAAAATTCATGGGAAAACTATAACGTTTTAGATACTTAGATAAGCTTGATGCACTCAATTGTATTTGATAAGAGATATTTTATCTTAAAAATGATTAACACTGAGCTAGCGCTGTGATAAATTGGACAGAATTTGGAACAACGACTTTTATACGGCTTTTAAAAAAGTAGAATTAAAAGAAGTTCACAAGTTCTATTATATATTTAATTGGATATGTTATTATTTAATATATGTAATTTGTTCCTGCTTTGAAAAAAATTCCATTGCCACATTTACACGACTTGGATATTTCATGTGGCACAAATTTTGAATTATTAATAGTTATGTTTTTTATTATCGTTTAACCTTATTTCTTACACCAGGTTTAATTTGACTTAAATTAATACGAAATCAGTGTATTACCGCCTCTACGCACATCAGACCATTGAATTGTATCTGCATATTTCTCATTTAAAAAGAAAAAACTCCCATGAGAACCGTTTGGCAACATAAGAAAGAAAACTGGGATAGTCTCAAAGAATTTTACAGAAACTTTAACTGGTCACTATGCTTTCTCGATAATGACGTGGTTTTTTGCGCAGATATGGTCACAAATTTAATTATTTGGAGAATGAGGAATTTTATACTGAATAGGGTAAAATCTTTCGAACCCAAGGAGAACTGTAAAGAGGTTATTTTCCGTTGTTATAAAGCCAACCCCACTGAGGAAAACCGGGATAAGGTCAAACAACCTAGAAGAAACAAGCTTCTTAATGACCGGCAATATGGTTTTCGTAGCAATAGGTCCATCGGTCATTGTATGGTTTATCTAACCTAAGAGTAAAAAAAAAATTTACATCATTTTGGAGAAAGTAAAATTATTGCACTCGATATTTCAAAAGCATTTAATAGAGTTTGGCACCAAACTCTTCTATCGAAAATGCATGCTTTTGTATTGATCAATCTCTTCTTCGATGGATTAGAAACAACCTTTCTAACCGTTCAACACAAGTTGTATGGGGAATTAAGAACCGTGTAGAATTTAATACTTCAAAAACTCAATGCTATATCTCCTGTCGTTAAAGCGTAACCCAAACCGATGCCGCTATCTATGAGTGGCACTTGCATCTTTTTCTGGCTGTAATTTACAAAGCCTTCATTCGTCCACAACTTCAATATAACTCAGATATTTGGGCAGTATCCCTAAAACAAGTGTGAGGACAATTTATTCAACACTACCCTATGAACTAGCTTTCCAGTCTACACTTGAATACATTGTTGTTACATTAACTTTTAATCGCTTCACTTTCATAATCTTTTGTAACTTGCATTCTATCATTAAACTTTATACGTTGAACATCGACTCTTGGCTTTTTACTCTGCTTATCAGGTTATGGGCCCAGGTCTTTGAGTTTTTTGGAAATAGACATTATTGCAAAAGTGTAACTCGGTATATAGACATTTCGTGGGCAGAGCAATTTTTGACTAATCTCTTATTTTGCTATACATAAAAAAAAAACGGTAGAGAAGAGTTGATGGTTACGTTTTAATATCATTCGATATTGAGAGTATATAAAGATTAACGGGTCGATAGAACAGTTCTTGATCTTGCGATTTCTTTGTTCTTGAACAGTAATATAATAAAAACGTTGTTCTAACGAGTGTACAAATTTTTCTATTATATCGAATATTTTTTGTTCACGGCATATATTTTTTGTTGAATAATCATGGAGAATGAGTCCACGTTTAAGATTGACAAGCTCCTCGATGCAAGTCAATGGTCCGTATGGAAATTTCAAATGCGTATTTTGCTGAGGGCTAGCGATTTACTAGACGTTGCAACTGGACTTTCTTTGAGGCCAACCGATGAAGCTAAATTAGTAGCATGGAGGAAATCTGATGTCTTGGCGCAAAAGCAAATAATCTCGACCATTGGACAGCAGCCCATGTTGCACATCATCAATTGTGAGAGTTCCAATGCTATGTGGAATAAACTCCACAGCGTGTACGAGCAAAAATCGGAGTCTGGGGTTCACATGCTACAACAACGATTTTACAGTTTTTCGAAGAATCCTGGTGATAGTATGGCGTGTCACATTTCAAAATTGGAAAAGATCGTGCAGCAACTCAGGGATTTAGGTGAACCTATTTCAGAATCTATGGTTATAACAAAAGTATTAATGACTCTTCCTCCGAGTTTTAATTTTTTCCACAGTGCATGGGAGTCCACAGACAAAAGTCAGCGCACATTAGATAACCTCATTACACGTCTTATGATTGAAGAGACCCGAATGATATCACAGGAGGAACCAGCACCAAGTGAAGCCCTAGTTGTGAATAAGTTCAGACGTTTTGGAAGAAACAGCAAGCAAGAAAGTAGCAACAGCAAACCTTTCACTAAACCAGGAAGAAGCAGCCTTCGGTGCTACTTTTGTAACGAGAGAGGTCATTTCAAGTCCGATTGCCCAAGGCGGCAAGGTAATACGAGTAAGTCCTCAAGATTTGACAAGAAAACCAGTGACGCTTTTATCAGTGAGCTCATGTTATCTGAATGTGTGAACGAGAACGCGTGGTTTCTCGACTCGGGGGCAAGCGATCACATGACCAACAAACGATGTTGGTTTAGTCATTATGAAGCTTTGCATGATGCCATTCCCGTTAGAGTTGGAGATGGTAGCATAATTTATGCGCATGGTAAAGGTACTATAGATGTATTAGCTTTTGATGGAAATCAATGGATTGAAAAACAACTAAAAGATGTTTTATTTGTACCGCAGATTCGACTTAATCTATTTTCAGCAGGATGCGTTTTGGATAAGGGTTTTGATTGTATTTCAAACAAAGATCAATGTGAGCTGAGAATGGGTGATCGTACGGTTGCAGTGGGAGTCCGCAAAGACAAATTTTTTGAAATGATGTTCAAGGTTGTGCTGGGAAAAAGGTGTGCAGACAAGGAAGTTGGTGGTGTCGGTCTGGTTTGTGACGCTAATGTTGCTTCTCGTCAGTCGTTGAGGTTGTGGCATGAGAGACTGGTACATCAGTCTGTAGCTCATGTGAGAAATTTTCTGGAAACTGCGAAGATTAAATATGAGGACGAAGATAATTTCCTCTGCGAAGGCTGCATTTTCGGCAAACAGCATCGTGCAGTTTTTCCTCGCAGCGAAAGCAAATCAACAAAGTGTGGGCAGCTTGTCCATGCCGATGTCTGTGGACCCATGCAGGAAACGTCCTTGGGTGGTTCGAGGTATTTCCTTCTCTTCAAGGATGATTTTTCTAATTTTCGAACTGTTTATTTCATGCAACACAAATCGGAGGTCGTTAAGTTTTTTAATCAGTTTTTGCAATCTGTTAAGAATGAAACTGGGAACTACATCAATACCTTACGAAGCGATAATGGTCTGGAGTTCGTAAACAAGAGTATGGAGGAGATACTACAAAAGAAAGGCATTCGTCACCAGCGTAGCGCTCCATATTCACCGCAGCAAAACGGCCGAGCGGAGCGTGATATAAGGACAATAGTCGAAGCAGGACGAGCGTTGATTTATTCATGTCACATTGGACTCAAATTTTGGGCGGAGGCTGTAAACACGGCGGTATATGTGCTAAATCGCACAGGTAAGAGTTCAGTGTTTGGTAAAAGTCCTTTTGAAATTTGGTTCAATGCTCTACCGAAACTTGATCATCTAAGAATATTTGGATCTGAGGTTTACGTACATGTTCCTAAAGAGAGACGTCAAAAACGGGATTCCAAGTCTGAAAAATGCTTATTCGTAGGATACTCTGATAATGTCAAGGCATTTCGGCTATGGAGTCCATCGCAAAATAGAATTATTGTTTCTAGAGATGTTATATTTAAAGAGTGTGAAGAAAACCCAATAAACCAACAAGTAACTGTTAAAACAACAAACCCAATAGAAAAATGTGACATTGTTTCAGATGATCGTGAACCCAAGAAGGAAGCAAGTGATTTTACACCGGCCAGTGATGAGACTACAGATAATGCTGAGGAAAACAGCCAGTATAGGGACAAACTTCGAAAATTGAATCCTGTAAGCTACGTTTACTCATCAGATTGTTCTTTATCTTCGACAGGTGCTCAAGAACCATCAAGTTTTGAGGATGCAATCAACTCTAACCAAAAGACCAAATGGATTGAGGCGATGGATGACGAGTTCAACTCGCTATTACAAAATCAAACATGGACTCTTGTTGATTTGCCTGACAATAAAAAGGTAATTGATAATCGCTGGGTATACAAGATAAAGTACAAATCAGACGGAACAGTGGACAGATATAAAGCAAGGCTTGTTGCCAGAGGATTCACCCAGCAGTATGGGATCGATTTTCGTGAGACATTCAGCCCAGTAGTGAAATTCGAATCAATAAGGGTCATTTTATCGATAGCGGCAGCAGAAGATCTTATTCTCCGACAATTTGATATAAAAACCGCATTCCTGTATGGAGAACTACAGGATGAAGTCTTCATGAATCAACCCAAAGGATATGAGGACGGGAGTGGTAAGGTTTGCAGGCTACTTAGAAGTCTCTATGGACTCAAACAAGCATCTCGATGCTGGAATAAGAAATTTACCGATTTCATCAAAAATTTTGAATTTCAAGCTTCTCAAGCGGATCCATGTGTTTTTGTCTACCGAAAAGGTAAAGATAAAATGTACTTGGCAATCTACATAGACGATGGATTAATCGCGACAAGTTCTGAAGATCTTCTTAATCCACTTATCGATTACCTGAGCAAGGAGTTCAATGTAAAGTGGTGTGATGCGGAGTGTTTTTTGGGGTTGGAGATAAGCCGTCTTTCCGATGGAGGAGTGCATATTTGTCAGTCTGGATATGCTAAGAGGATTCTTCAACGTTTTCATATGGTGGATTGCAATCCGGTCTCAACACCATCCAATGAACTTCAACTTTCAAATAACAATTGTGATACACCGGAAGGTCTTTTCCCATATCGCGAGGTGGTCGGCAGCTTGATGTATCTGGCTGTAGCAACACGACCGGATATTAGCTTTGCCCTTAACAATGCAAGCAGATATATGGAACATCCATCAAATCAGAATATTAAGGCTATAAAACGTATACTACGATACATCAAAGGAACCATCTATTATGGCATACTTTTTACTTCAAAGCTCAATAACAATTTTTCTGCTTTCAGCGATGCTGATTTTGCTGGTGATCCTGATACTAGAAAGTCAACATCAGGCTATGTTTTCATGATGGGTTCTGGCGCTGTCTCTTGGTCATCGGAGAAGCAGAGGTCGGTGGCTCTTTCGACAACCGAATCGGAATATATAGCAGCAGCACAAGCAGTAAAGCAATTATTATGGTTACGTCAACTTTTGCAAGACATTTCGCCAAGCATTTTGGGGGAATCACCAACGCTGTACGTGGATAATCAAAGCGCTATCAAACTCATTAAGAACCCAGAGTATCATAAAAGGACCAAGCACATCGACGTGAGGTACCATTTCATCCGCGACAAGTTTGAGGATGGATCTTTCACTTTAAGCTATATTGGTACAGATGAACAACTTGGGGACATATTCACGAAGAGCCTGCCTAAAGAAAAATTTGAATTTTTTCGTGGTGCCATTGGCATTCATCCTAAAATTAACTGAATTTTTTTGTTGAATAAAAGTGGGAGTGTGAGGACAATTTATTCAACACTACCCTATGAACTAGCTTTCCAGTCTACACTTGAATACATTGTTGTTACATTAACTTTTAATCGCTTCACTTTCATAATCTTTTGTAACTTGCATTCTATCATTAAACTTTATACGTTGAACATCGACTCTTGGCTTTTTACTCTGCTTATCAACAAGTTTAAGTCTTTTCGATATTAACTAAAAAAAAACTTTGAAAATGATAGGCGACAGAACTATAACCAAAACATTTACATCACTCAAACACCGCGTTCCGAAATGTTTCATGCATTTCGTTGTTTTACAAATATTTTTATAAACAATGTTCTGTCGATTTAGCTAACTGCGTTATCACCAATTATAGAGGAATCAGTCTACTTAACATCGCCTACAAAATCTTCTCTGCCGTTATATGTGAACGTCTAAAGCCCATCGTCAACAACCTGATAGGTCCTTATCAGTGTTGTTTTAGACCAGGAAAGTCCACAGTCGATCAAATATTCACATTACGGCAGATCCTGGAAAAAATCCAAGAACACCAAATCGACACCCACCATCTTTTCATCGATTTCAAGGCCGCATATGACAGTATCTACAGGGACGAACTGTATAGAGCCATGTCTAGTTTTGGCATCCCTGCCAAACTCGTCCGTTTGTGCAGGATGACCATGGAGAATTCACGCTGCTCCATAAAGGTTGGAAACAACTTAACAGAACCTTTCGATGTCAAAAAAGGTTTTAGACAAGGTGATGCGCTGTCATGTGATTTTTTTAACATCGTACTTGAAAGAATAGTGCAAAGCTCACACGTCAACACTAGAGGCACTATCTTTCAAAAGTCTGTCCAATTACTTGCATATGCTGATGACATTGACATAATCGGAAGAACTCAGCGTGATGTCAATGGGGCTTTTGTGAGTATTGAGGCAGAGGCGGCAAAAATGGGTTTAACGGTTAATGAGGGCAAAACAAAGTATATGCTGTCATCAAGAAAGGACCTACAACACCGACGGCTTAGTCAAAACGTCACCATCGACAGACGTAACTTTGAGGTAGTCAAAGACTTCGTCTACCTAGGCTCCGCGGTAAACGCAGAAAACAACACCAGCGCTGAGATCAAACGAAGAATAACTCTTGCTAACCGCTGTTTCTTTGGGTTAAGAAAGCAATTGAGTGGAAAAATACTCTCTCGAAGGACCAAAGTGTCGCTATATAAGACCCTTATCATCCCCGTCCTGCTATACGGTACAGAAGCATGGACTATGACAAAAGCGGATGAAAGCACCTTGGGTCGTTTCGAGAGAAAGATTCTTCGTGTGATCTATGGTCCCGTATGCATGGAAGGGGAGTGGAGGAGAAGATGGAACGACGAGCTGTACGGGCTGTACAGCGACGTAGACTTAGCCAGAAGGGTAAAAGTCCAACGACTAAGATGGCTGGGTCACGTAGAGCGCATGGAAACCAATGCTCCGGCCCGGAAAGTCTTCGAATCCACACCTACAGGACAGCGCAGTAGAGGAAGACCGCGAATCAGGTGGCGCGCACAAGTGGAAGGTGACCTCACCCAACTCGGAGCGCGAAACTGGAGACATCTAGCTACGGACCGAGCTAGATGGAGAAGTTTGTTGGGTAAGTAAGTAAGTTATCACCAGGAATATACTCATAAGCTTACCCTTGAGCTCAATTTCGGACGTACTGTTAAGTATAGAGATTCTTTTTTTAACCACTAATCGAGCATTTGGAATGCTTTACTGAACTTTGTTTTTCTCTCCCATTTTAATATTCAAAACTTTAAGACCAATAATTAAAATTATACAGAAGTTTGATTCATTCCATTTTGAGTTTAACGTAAATCAAACGTCTACTAATTTTTGTTTAAACTGGAAATACTTTTTCAACTTGAGTCAAATGAAACCAAAATGCTTGAAGGCAGTCTATTGAAAAGAGGCTTGAATGCAACGCCTTAAGGTTTTTTTTGAAATATCTTAAAAAAAATGTAATTTAAAGAACTTCAAAAAACCATCAATAAAATTGAAAATTTTTTCTATCAACTTTTTCTTAAGTATAATAAAATTTTATTAACTATGAGTATTAACTTCCCAAAGGAAGTTTTTGTAATCGGTCTGTTACTTTTTTTGTTTTCCATATCTCAAGAACTAGTAAAGATACCTATTGACTTCAAACAAATTGTGTTATACAGGTACTAATGCAGAAAAATGCGAAAAGGACTTTTTTTTACCATAGCAATTAAACTAAGTTAAATAACCCTAAATATTTCACGATAACCAATAACGGTAGTGACTTGAATTAAATTTAATATTATAAAATTTGACGTGGTACCAAGCTGATATCAGACAAAAATTAAATTGTTGTTGTTTTTTATAAATCAAAAAAACTGGAAAAAAAATAATTATCACCTCGAATATTTTACGAACAAAAATGATTTTACCTCCAAAATAATTTTATGCAACGAAGAATAACATTTTTGATATCTAGTAAATTGACATTTTTTTACAAAAAATAAAAACCTTAAAAAACATAAAAATTGATTTTTGACTCAAATATGTTTTTAATTTAAAATATTGGCCTCAATCTAATTGCATCTTATAGAAAATATAGTTTTCGACATTCAGTAAATTTTTTATGCAACGGTCAGTTTTTTCATAAAAACTAAAATCTACAAAAAATATCACGCAAAATTTTTACAAATTGATATTCGATTCTCAATATCTCGTGAATAAATAAAGGTATTGTCTTCAAAATGATTTAGTTCTGTGCTTAATTTTGTTCTTAACGTATAAGATACTCTTAAAAAAATCTAATCTGTATTTGCTTATAATAAGAAATTCAAATTTTTAAGAAATGCTACTTAAATTGGTAAAAAGTGGTTAACAAAAAAAAATTTAATTTCATCATTTGCAAAATATTGTTTTTAAGTTAATCTTTTAGATAACTTTAAAAAAAACACGAAAACCTCCAAAAACAAAAAAAAAACTGATAAGAAATGGATTTCGACTCAAGTTTTAGGAGAAAAAAGAAAGATATTGATTTTAAATTATTTATCTCACACAAAATATTGTTATGAATATTTTCTTAAAGTTTTAAGCAAGACAAATCGACAGACAGGTCATTAAGTTATGAGTGTGGGTCGCATCACAGCCTCTTTTTCTATTCATTGTGTAAAAATCCGTCAGTTAACACTTTTATTTTTTTCAAGATTTTTTAATCGGAAAATAATGTCTACCAATTTTAGAATTATATTTTGTACAACTTTTTTGAAAAAAAGACTGTCTGAAGGTTATTTATTTTTCTTAAAAATCCGACCTGGAAAATAATTTGTTTTTTGATTATATTAAAAACTCAACTAACTGTGTTGAATATAATTAAAATTTTTGGAGTATTTTTGGTTTTTGGAGATCTTTGAGCCCAAAAAAATGTTCAGTCGAAATTATAGACCCACACATTTAAAACGATGGAGTTACATTTTATTTGACATGGAAATGTCAGGAAATTACAATAATATTCAATGGGAGTCATTGAATTCTTAATAAATGTATTTTAAAGACCCTGATCGTGAAAGTTTTGAAAAAAAAAAAAACGTTTTTAACTGAAAATCTTTCAAAAAAGAACGAACATATTTATTTTCCATTTTTTTGCTGTTCATAGTAGGTTTATTTTTTGAAGACACATTTTTAGTAAGAAAACATTTTTTTCAGCAAGTTCTTCTGTGAATCTCAAAAAAAGATATTAGAAATACTTGTGAAATTGTTGTCAAAAAGGTTTTAGACAAGGTGATGCGCTGTCATGTGATTTTTTTAACATCGTATACTTGAAAGAATAGTGCAAAGCTCACACCTAAACACTAGAGGCACTATTTTCCAAAAGTCTGTTCAATTACTAGCATAATGCTGATGACATTGACATAATCGGAAGAACTCAGCGTGATGTCAATGGGGCTTTTGTGAGTATTGAGGCAGAGGCGGCAAAAATGGGTTTAACGGTTAATGAGGGCAAAACAAAGTACATGTTGTCATCAAGAAAGGACCTACAACACCGACGTCTTTGTCAAAACGTCACCATCGACAGACGTAACTTTGAGGTAGTCAAGGACTTTGTCTACCTAGGCTCCGCTGTAAACGCAGAAAACAACACCAGCGCTGAGATCAAACGAAGAATAACTCTTGCTAACCGCTGTTTCTTTGGGTTAAGAAAGCAATTGAGTGGAAAAATCCTCTCTCGAGCGACCAAAGTGTCGCTATATAAGGCCCTTATATGGTGCAGAAGCATGGACTATGACAAAAGCGGATGAAAGCACCTTGGGTCGTTTCGAGAGAAAGGTTCTTCGTGTGATCTACGGTCCCGTATGCATCGAAGGGGAGTGGAGGAGAAGATGGAACGACGAGCTGTACGGGCTGTACAGCGACGACGTAGACTTAGCCAGAAGGGTAAAAGTCCAACGACTAAGATGGCTGGGTCACGTAGAGCGCATGGAAACCAATGCTCCGGCCCGGAAAGTCTTCGAATCCACACCCACATGACAGCGCAGTAGAGGAAGACCGCGACTCAAAAGTGGAAGGTGACCTCACCCAACTCGGAGCGCGAAACTTGTTGTCAATCTCAATATCCGATAAACGTTCATCTTTAAATATTCTCGATATGAATGCATAAATAATTGAAATTGAAAGCTGTACTTAACAACAATGACAATTTTTTTTCACAAAATGCTCTAACCTCACCTTCGCTGTAGAAAACAATGAGTTTCGGAGATAATTTCAATTCAAAAGTTTTAAAACATCGCGTCTTTCTTTCAGTTTAAATAATACAATTCTAAGAAATGGTTTTGTATCTCGTTTCGAAGAAGGAAGTTTCTACGTGATTTGGAATTGTTAAATATGTCTATGGTTTTTCTTAACAATTTACTATAAAATTGCATTTAGGTACGCAGTTTTTTTTTTTTTTTTTTGAAAAATAATATTTTTTGCAAAAACACGATATAAAACTTTTATGATTAAAAAAAATGAATAAAGTTCCAAGAAACATAACAAAATAAGCACAATTTTGATATAGATTTGAAAATTGTTCTTTTTCTTGTTAAAATTTTAACAGCCAAGTAAATAAGCAAAAGTAATTTTCATATACAAAAATCATTAAAATAAGTATTATGCTGAAATAGAGAATTTATCGAAAAATACAGTAGAACAAAAGACAAGTACCTAAATATATGTAATTATGTATCTCTTTTTTTTTATTAATCCAGCGCATTTTTAAAGAATCAAATTTTAGAAATGAGCATATTTGAAATTCGTCAATTGTCAGGATCCTGAAGATTTACTTTTTCTTTATAGTTTATATTTCAAAAACAAGACATTTGACTTCATTTTGATTTTTTTCTGATAACTGTAGGTATTTTTTTTTTTTTTTTAGTTTTGCTTACTGCGTTCAGAAAAAAGCCTATCTACTTTATATTTCTTTGTTTCTTAAGCTAAAAAGATTCATGTTAAGCCAAATTTCCCGCGATATAAGGATTCTTGTATATAGTAGAACAGATCCTATGTTTATTCTCTAAGAAAATGCATCCAATTGATAGTACCCATACTTTATAGGTTCTCATAAGATACTTTCAAAATTAAGAGTAGATAGGTATTGGTGGCTGGTTCTTCAAAGGCACTTTACTTTCTTGTATTGCTGCTTTATATTTTTAAATCAACAGTAAAAAGGCAATTCAATTCTTTATGTAATGTTATGAAAATAACTTTTGCATCAGTTTAAACAATTTAAATTGAACTTTTACAAATTTAAATTGAACAAAATTGGCCCATTTTTTTTTATCAGAAGTAATGCAAAGTTTTTTGGTAGGTAGCCTTAACAATTTTTTAATCGTTAATAGGTATTTTAGTAATTTTTGGCTAATACACAAACTAAAACAGTATACATTTAATTCAACATTTCTAAAGCATTCATTTTGACAAGATTAACCATATGAACACATCCAAAATGGATTTCACTTCACCAACTACCTACCTAAGAAAATTCTTATTTTTTTTTTCTCTCACGAATGCAATAATCACAGCACTGATAACAACAAAAAAAACACATTTGAATCATTGCGTCTATCAACTTAAATAATAATGTAAAAATGTTAACACACAAAAAAACATCATAGCACACAAACTAAGAGAAAAAAAAAAAAATACCAAAAATCTACTAAATATAAACAACTTCAAACAAAAATCGCTTCCTTGTTGTCCAAGTTAAAAAAAAGCAAGAATAGAAATACAAAAAATCGAACTGTATTAGCTATTTAACTATACCCTACCCACCTCCCTCTCTTCCCAAATCACAAAACCTACTCTATGTAGGTACATTTATACTGAAATCAGCGAAAAACTATCTTCTAATCCAACAATTCCAACCCCTCCGTTCAAGACTCTTTCCTTGATGTCTCTAGACTTCTTCAAATAATACCAACATCTCTCGAATTTCAAACCTCCCACTTCAACTCTCAACTATATATGTAAGTATACAAGCATCTATAGTCCGCGGAAAATGAGTTCATTTATTAATCTTAATGGAAGATTTTACAATGCCCTTAATGTGGTCTCGGCGATTGCCCGAATGTGCACTTAAAAATTATTCGTAGATAATTCAACCTATAAGAATTTAAAAAAAAAGATCCTTCTTATATTTTATACTACTGCTATACAAACAAACCAGCACACAGGTTAAAACACTTTTCGCCTCTTCAGTTCAGACTCACAGCAAAGCATGATGGTTAGTTTTACTTCTTTTTTATTCCAACTTCAAAAAAAGATACAACTAAACAGTACCTCGTCGAAAATATACCCCAAAAGAAAAAATCTTATTGAAAACCCACTCAAGTTTTCAAAAAAACTACACTCAATGTTTCTCAAATTATTCATTTAAGCAAATTCATCTTTCGAATTTCAATTGTGGTGGTATTGGTATCAGAAAATGTATCTGCGCTCTATCAAACCAGCAAAAAGATGAAAAAAAAGTGATAGATTCACTCCATTCGCCCCACAAATTTCACCAGAAAACACTTGAGAGCGAAAGAGAAAAGGATTTTCCCTACAAACAGCACTGAGTTGGAATAAAAATGAACACCAAAAGTTCATTCCTTATGAGAATTGAATTTTTCCTATCAGCAGTAAGCAGTAGAATGCAACTTAGGCACAACACAACACAACATCAAAGTTCATCCGAACGAATTCTCTACCAACACCAGAACTACCTACCACCACCACCACAACCACATCACAGCTCAGCTCTCGAGAAGTCGAGAACGGTATCTGGTGGATAGAGATACGAAACGAACAAACGAAATTACGAGATACAATACAACCACTCTGACTCGTCGCTCGTCGCCTTCGCCTATTAGAACGTGTATATTGTATCTGAGAGTTTAAAACTTTAGTACCTACTGGCACAAACAACGCACAAGTACGAGACCGAGCCGAACCGAACCGGGCCGGACTGACAGACAAGCCAACCATAGAATCGAAACGAAATCGAGTTTTTCAGTATTCAGTTTATCGCACAGTTTTAGGTCGTCATCGTCATCGTCGTCGCCGTAGCCGTAGCCGTATTTTTACTGTGTGTCGCGCTGCTGGTCGCTTTTGTATCTTTAACCAGACCAAAATCGTATTATTGCGAGAAACCAAATCACATTCGTTCGATGGCAACGGTTAAGATCAGGCGCGCGCTCTTTTTATAGATTATTATTATTGTTATTACTATTATTGCCTATTATCATCATCATCAACGTCGTATACAATCGTCATCATCATTATTATTGTGGCTCTCATTTTCATTGCCAAAACCAAATAAAAATAAATATAAAAATAAAAATTAATAATAACAATAATGTTATAAATTAACATCAAACAAAAGCAAGCAACAATAAGAACCGCTAACCGCAATTATTATTGTTATTATTTGAAGAAAAAAAATATATCTACACAAATTTAATAAAGATACATAAATTAACGGTGAATATTTTGAGATCGCCCGTCAATAAAGTGACGGACAAATAATTTAATTTCTTTCATAATTCTTGTTTGTAATAATAATTAAAAAAAAATATTAGTGATTTTTTTCGAATACTTATTTTATTTTTAAAACAATGAATTTAAATAAATAAGAATTATTTAAAATTAACAGTGAAGTGCGAACATAGAAGAAAGAGTTTTTAAACCTGTAGCTGACGGTTATGTGAACAAGTGCAACAAAAATAAATATATTTATAAAGTTTATGTGAAGTGCAAAATATTTTCAACATTTTTTTTTTGAAAAATTTTAAATAACAAAATAAAATATTTTACTCAATTAAAAAAAAAAAAATATAAAAATCAAGTGCAATATGATTTCATTAAAATAATATTAAATAAAACAAATTTAAAAAATAAAAATAAAAACAAAACAGTTTGTTCTCTGCTGCCAATAAAGAAAAAAATATCCTTCCAAAAGTGACCATAAGAATAAAAACGAAAACAAAAATAAGTGTGGTGAATTGGTTTGTGTCTCGACTTAAACTTTAAACTCCTCGCGATCAAAAACCAAATAATAAAAAAAAACCTTATTAACACAAAAACAAGTGTGAAAAAGAATTAAAATTTCTTTTTCTTAAATAAAAAAAAATAAATTTATTAAATTTTTTTAAGCCCCATTAAGTGTTTTTTAAAAAAGCCGCCAAAATTCTTACCACAAGCAGTATGAATTCATATTTTGAGCAATCTGGCTTTTATGGCCACCCGCATCAGGCGACGGGCATGGGTATGGGCTCAGCGGCCCATCACGATCAAACAGCAACAGCGGCAGCAGCCGCATACAGAGGCTTTCCATTATCATTGGGTATGTCACCTTATGCCAATCATCATCTGCAACGTTCCACCCAAGATTCACCCTACGATGCCAGTATAACGGCAGCCTGCAATAAAATCTATGACGGAGCCTACAAACAAGACTGCCTTAAAGGTGTTAATTCGATTGGCGATACAAATGGCTATAAGGATATATGGAATACAAGTGCGAATGGCGGTGGAGGTGGTGCGGGTGGTGGTGGAGGTGGCGGTGGCAGTGGATCCGCCGGCAATGGCAGTGGTGCAGGCAGTGGAGCAGGACAAAATAGCTCGATACCAGTGCGACCATCGGCGTGTACACCAGATTCAAGAGTTGGCGGCTATTTAGATACGTCTGGTGGTAGTCCGGTTAGCCATCGTGGTGGCGGGTCAGCAGCAAGTGCTGTTGCAGCGGGTAGTGCATGGAATGCGAATTGTACAATTTCGGGAGCTGCTGCTGCACAAACTGCAGCAAGTAGTTTACATCAAGCTAGCAATCACACATTTTACCCATGGATGGCTATAGCAGGTGAGTCTACATACCTATGTACATATGTACATAAAATAAGTTTATTTTAAAATTTCCATCAATTTTTGCTATGTCCAACAGTCGACTTAGGTAGGGAAACAAAATTAAAAGAGGAAGAAGGTCAAAGGAAATATTGAAGAAAAGAGTCCAAGATCAATCAAATTATTTCTGCTTCGAGCGTAATTCATGTTATAGGTGTATGCAAACTTTTTACATGCTTCATGCCGAACCAAATCATTGAGTTGAAGTTCCAATTGTGATGGGCTTTGTGGTTAAATCAATTACCTACATTTCATGAGTCGTCTTCAGGCTTCTTATATGATTTTTTTTTTTGTTTCATCTTCTGCCATGGTCCATCATGGAGCTATTCTAAAATGATTGTGGATTTATTGTGTAAGGTGTAGTTTATATCATTCCAAGATCGAAGCTTCCTTAAAGGGTAATATCTGTGATTTTCTGCAGATGTAACTTGTTATTAAGTGTGCAACAACCTATGTATACCTTTTTACTACCTGCTTAAAAGGGGCCTTGATATTTCAGGTTAATATGCCTTGTTAATAATTTTAAAAAATTCCTAGGTATTCTTATCCGCTTTGTTATTTTAAATGGATTTAATGTACCTACCTAGGCAGGTTTATAGGAGTTTTAAAATTTAAATCTTGTAAAAAGCGTCTATACTAAATTTGTTAAAAATGCAATCCAATCCATTTTCTTTTTATATGGTCTAAGTTTAAAATAGAAAATATTAAACTTAGATTTTTTATTAAATACTCAGCATTAAAAAAATAAAGATATACCTACTACATTAATTTCCAATTAGAAATTATGTTCGAATCTCACAAGATAAAGCATTGAAGCCTAAAATGTATGTAAATTTAAGTAAAACTTCATAACTGTGATTAAACTTTAAAGTTAAAGAGACTAAAACAAAAAATTTTGTTCCCTCTTTTCTCAGTATAAGAATAACTCAGTTCAGTTGAATGGAATTTTATATTTGTTCTAAAGCATGATGTTGATGTAAGGTACCCAACCCATGTCTAGGTATGTTAAAAAATTGATTCAAAAATTCACTTATGCAGTCAAAAAATGCCGCCGTAAGTTAGAAGAAGCTTTACTAATATTGCCATTAATATTAAAGACAGTGCAAAACAAGACTTATTTTCGCATTAGCCAACAAAAAGTCTAAGAAAATGGCATAAAACAAAAATAATTCCATTTCGATTTTTTTAAGACAAGCCTTTTATTTAAAAGGAAACAAAATTTCTGAAAAACCTTTTAAGTAATTTAACTTGATTTCAAAAAAAATTACTTGTATAAAATGAGAGCGAAGTATAGGATTTTTAAGAACTTATTAAAATTAAAAACTTTCTGAATGTGTATGAATTCACTGTAAGAAAACTTAATTGTTGATTAAAACTTTTATTTTAAAATGTTCGCTTTGAATTAAAGTCAAAAGCTATTTTTTAATAAAAACAATTATTCAAATATGGTACTGAGAAGTTACTAAAAATATGTGAAAAACATCGGACATAATATTTTCTTGTATAACTAGGGAATTAATTAATTTAAAAATATTATAGTATTATTTTTATTCAAATAAAAAACTGCACAAAAATGTCTTAAATATATTTTCGTATACTTATGCTATAATTTTAACATTTGATTAACCTTTAAGAATGTTTATTGCTTTTTAATTTTTTCTTTTTAATGAACTTTAGTTCCGTCCGAAATTTCACTTTCTTTAAAATTAAGAGGCTGTTCGATATCTCATTTTTGACTCGTATCAAAATTGTGTTTACTTGAAACTCTTTTAAAGTTTTTGGTGATCAAAAAATGTACCTACCTTGAATAGAGGTTCGGTAATCTGACGAACGTTACGCTAGAGCAACAAACGAAACGGGTAAATCATATTGCGCCAGTTTCAAAACTTCGGTTCTAAACGAGTCATACCTCAAATACCTAGAGCAATTAAAAAAGAGGCTAGGTACTTAACCCTAAAAATTCAATATAATTTATCTGAAAAATGTATCCATTGTCTTTCCTCGAGATTTAACAATTAAATCGTTAATATTCTAAAATTAGTTTCAAAAGTATCTACCAATTGTATTTTTTTTTATAATTTTGTTGTTTTAAAAATTAAACTGATTTTTTCAAGGATACCATAAATTCATGAAAATTACAATTATTGGAAAAAAAATACTTAACATAAAAAATGCAAATCGAAAATTTTCAAATATAAAATATTTACTATTTTTAAATGCAAAAATTTTAGATTTGCAACATAACACACAAATGGCAATAATTCCCATTGTGGTTTTAATGTTTTGGAACGTAAATTTTTGATTATCCCGTTTAAAAGTGTTTCATATTTTTTCTTTCTCTTTTATTGTTATTATTAAAAAAAATGTAAGACTTTTTTACCACTAATTTTAAACAAACACATAACACAGATATACCAATGAACAATTTTCACATTATATTTCTGTGCAAAAGCAGGTGTCAATGTAAGATCTTTTGTCTTAATTTACCAATAATAAAAATACTAATTATTTTGAAACACCTTTATGACTGCAATCCTTTCCCTTTTCACTTCTTTTCTTATTGATTATAAAAATTCAGAGTCGTAAATCATTTGTTTGTCATATAGAATTGACTTCTTGTATAATATCTATAAGAAATTTTGTTTTCCCGCCGGGAAAAAATATCATGCCTCTACAAAATTTCTTAACAACAAGTAGGTATGAAATAAAGAAAATTATAAAAATAAAAACTTCTTAAAAAAGGGTTCCTTAACCAATTGATTTCATTGACAATTTTCAAAAGGATAAGAAAAATCTAAACAAAACAAAAATGAAAGAAAGATGAATTATACAAAATCAACCCAAATATAGTTATATATTATTATATCTATACTCATTCTCTTAAGACAATGGTTATGGTGACATAAAACATCTGCACTTAGTCACAGTTTTATCACAAAATACGAATGGAATATATACATACACTATAAGTACACAAGGAGGATAGGTATAAGATGTATCTTATAGATACTTTTATATATAATATCGTATATACATACATACATAGATAAGGTCTAGAAATATTCAAGCCAATCCCTCATCCCTCTGTATGATGTGCCCCTCTATTATGTAGGTATGTATTTTTATTTTTCATATTGTCTTTCTATTCGAGTAGGTATTGTTACAAATAAGATACAAATACCATAACATAATTGGTATATCACAGTTGGGGGGCGAAATATGTAATCTCGCATTCATGTGCCCCTTCAGATGCAATATTATGGGTTTTTTTGATAGTATTATTTTGTATGAAATTTGTTGAGATTTTTTTAACTTGCGTTAGGACAATAAATCTAGAGAATGCAATGCCAAAAAACTTAAATGAAAGAATAATTACAATACGTCAAAAAGGGAGAAAGATAAGACACACAAAATAATTTTAAATATTTATCTTAAAATCATTAAAATATTACAAAAACTTTAGCTCTAAATTTTTCACACACTTTGTATAATATGCCTCTTAATCAACTTCCTTTAAATAATTTCAAGATCAATTTTAATTAAAAAATATAATGAAATAAATTTGGAAGAGCTTAATTTATGTGGTTAATTTAATTTATAACAATATCTTACGTTTTACTTAATTAAATCAAAAGCTTGTACTTTGCTCTACTCAAAGGATTGATTGCCATTAATTTGTCAGCTAATGACTCTATTTTTTAAATGGGCTTTTATTTGTCATTTATTTCGTCATAAAAACTATGAAGTAATGAGTGACGTCAGAAAGTTAAATTTTCTCATTATAATAGATGTTAAAAAGCATCGATGTGCCGCGCTTATTTTATCAAGTTTTCTTCATTATAAAAAATATGTTTTTATGAAATTTAAAATTGCTCTTGAAACCACTATTTGTAAACTCTTAATTATAAAATATAATCACAGATAATGTAAATATGTTTATTTTAGTAGAAATTAACGCATTTACCAGGATTGTAAGAGTAACTTAATTTAAGAGTTTTATTTATTAATTTGAGATTGCTTAGAAAATTAATACATTAGCCGTCACATTAACTAACACTCTGATTTGCTTGAATTTCAAAACTTTTTAATTATTTATATAAACATGTCAATGACAATATATAATTTTGTACCCTGGTTTTAAACATTTTTAACTGCATAACAAATTAATTTACCTTTATTGTCCTAACAACGAAATGATAAATTATTAAGAAAATATATGTGACTTAAAAGTAATACTAAAGTTTTAAAAACAAATATTTAAAAAGTAAATAAAAAAAATATTTTGGAAAAGTGGCGTTTTTAAGGCATTTGACATAGATTTTTTAATAAACCGTTTCAAGATCAAAAAATGCGGTATGTAAATTGTTTCAATGTTCGTTTATATTGAATCTCGAATTGAGAAAAATAAAAATAATAAGATTTCCACCGGACGGTAAATGTTCATATACAAGACAAAAATTATTAGATTCAAACTTGTCAAAGACTTGTACATTACTTTAACTAAAACTCATTAATTAATTATCTAATTGCCGCCATAAAATTGAGAAAATAACACGAACATGAAATTTTTCTTGCCAAATTGCTACTACAAAAATTATAACCACCATTTTTCAATATTTTATTGTGAAGTTCAACATTTTCAGTGAGTTGTTTAAAAAAATGGTCACGTGTCAAAACTGCAATCTTTTTTCATATACATAACTGACAGCTGCCCAAATAGTGACAGCTATTCAATACTAAACTAATCTATACAAAATTGAATAGAAATAAACAGCTGAAATTCTAATTCTAATACCACCATTTTTTGGCTTCAAACTTTGTCAAAAACTTGTAAATTGTTTTTATTTAAATTCATTTATTACTTAATGGCCGCCAAAAAAAATTGAGGAATTACACGGACGTGAATCTTTTCTTGCAAAATAGCGACTGCAAAACTGTAACCAAAAGTTAGCAATAATTTGTTGTGAATTTCAACATTTTCAGAGCGGGCTATTCAAAATTAAACTATTTTATACGAATTTTTCTATTTAAAGAGTTTAAAAAATTAAATATATTTAACAAAAAAAAATTCAACTGTAACCGAGTAAATCCAAAAAGCGTGTTTGTTGAGATTTTTTTTTAAGAATCGTGACTTTAAGAGTTTTTTTTTTAAATATTTTCTAAGTTTAATGTTTTTCACTAATGTTTTCTGATAAAACTAATGAAAAGATAAAAACAATAAAATTCGTTGTATTTCTCAAAAAGATTCAAATAAAAACATTACAAGCAAATTTAAACGACACCTATCAGACCCTTAAATAATTTCTTCTTAGTATTATGCCAACATTTAAATACACATTTCTAAAACTGCCCCCAAAAAAAATTGTCAAGCTATAAAATTATCTAAATATCTTGAACAAATTCAAAATAATTTCGATTACTAATCTCAAAAGATTGTATTAAAAATTATAATTAAGTGTACCAACAAATCTTTGAATTCCAATAAAACACATTTGTTTTTGAGTATATTTTATGTATAAAAATAATAATTCAGTCTTAGTGTTTTATGCGTCATATAATAAAATATATGTATTCATATATTTTGATTTAGATATTCAGTTCGATTGAATTTATGATATTTGTTATCAGTTATCTTCAGTTTTATTATGAACTGGTCAAGTAAATTCGATTCGACTTAACAACAACAAATTGTTGTGATTTTCAGAAAAAATGTTTTTTTTCTTCGAAGAAAATTTTGAAATTTATGAGAAAAAAGGGAAAGAAATATTTTGTTTTAAAAAATTATTTCAAATTAATTATAGCAAAGACATAAATTATTCAATGACTTTGATATGTGATTTTATAATTTTTGGTTTGGTGTTGTTGTTTGTATTTTTGTTGATGCTGATGTTTAAGACTTTCATGATGATGATAATAGTATAGACACATTTTTGTGTTTGGAAAATTAAATAAGAGAAATAAAATGCTAGAAACCAAATAAAAATGTATCACAAAAACCACAAAATGGAGACAAAGTTAGGTATGTAGTGGATATATGTATAGGTAATAACTTATTGAAAAGAAAACCGATTAAAATTAGTATGGTCTAGTGACTTTTTTGTTGTTGTTTAAGTTGGTATATAGCTATGATGGTATTCCATGCAGAAGTATAATAAATTAATTTATTTTTATTTTTATTTGAATGGAATTTTTTATATTGTGCTAAAGTTGTTTTGTTTTGTTGAATTAATCCTATGCTGCGGGTATTAATGATTTAAATTTATTGTGTTGATTGATTTATAACATCAAATGATAAATTAATCAATTTTAATGTATTAACATTATTTAATTGAGTTTGAAAATGATGAATTATAATCGAAATCAAGAAGTAATATAGTCATAAATTAATAAGTTTTGGATTTATGCAACAATAATGAAACTTTAGTCATGATTGATACAAAAATATTAACTACGATGATAGAAAGTTATTACTTTACGTACATTTTTGAGAACATCTTACTAAAGAAGGTTTCGATGGTTTAATTTTAAATAAAAAGTAGGTACCTACTTAAATCTGCGTTTAAAATAAAAGCTAATTAAGACAAAAATTATAACTTTTGATAAAAAATAGAGAAAAAAAAACTCTATAAGAATATACCCAATTTGAATCTGAAGAATAAAATTATAGCACCTTTTAAATTTATTCCCAATTATCTATCTTATCAGAAAAAGTTCTAACCTTACAGGTAAACTCCATCTGATTCGAATATGAGTCAAATGAGAATTCCTATAAGAACCTCTTACCTGGAAGAAGACCTGTTTTATATCTTATTCTACCTGGTAGTGTTACATGGCGGAATTCCGTACTATACTATACCTATAATCACTGATCATCAATAGGAATAAATCATAAGAATATCAATCTTATGAATACCTACCAAATTTTATACCCATTAGAATCAGGTCATATAGGCAGACTATAAAAAGAGAATCCAATACGAAACATTCAAATAATAACCTACTATGAATTCAATTCGCCGCAAATAGTGTTCCCACTTTTCTTTTCTGTAATGAGAAAAGGAGAACAAACTCACAAAAAGAAATGAAAAATTAAAAACTTCGAAATAAATCCAAAAAGGAGAATTCCCTTTTTTTTTAAATTTTATTTTCAAAATTACTGCGAATCTTTATGATGTGCCATTCGATTGTGTGTAGAGAGGTTACCTACACGCATCAGTTCGAGAAGTTCGCATATAAATTAAAAATTTCATACGCACACGATTTCCGCCAATAATTCATTCAAATTTTCCCACTTCATTCCTTTGGATGATGGTGGTCGTTGTTGATCGTCTTTTGTTGTTGTCGTTGTTGTTGTTGCAGAAGACTTAAGATTTAAGAAAGACCTCTGCGCCATCTACTATTTTTTGGCCACCGACGCGGACGCGACGAACGCCGGCCGCCGCCGCAGATGCGCAATGCAACCGCCACCATCATCAGTGTTGTTGTTGTTTTTGTTCGTATCTGTCCTTCTTAACAACATAAAGAGTTGTATTGGGTCTTTTGGAGTTTCTTTGGTTTGAGATTAAAGTTTTAGTTTTTATTTTTCTTGTATTATTAATTTTTTTTTGTAGGAATCTTTCTTACGCGCAAAACGGAAAAGATGAAGAAACAGAATTCCTTTTGATATTCACGTAAAAAGATACAACAACAAAAAATCAAATGATATGTAGGAAGCAGGGACGTACAGGGGGTAAATAACCCAAAAGAAGCCACTCACAACGATAATGATGGGTGAAAACGGCGAACAAGTCCTGTGGGCAACACAAAAAAAAAGAACTTGATAACTTCTATACCAGCCGAACATCTAAAGGTGATGATGATGATGCTGCTACTAAAAACCAAAAAATGAAAAATGCGGAACCATAAGGGAGGGTAAGGGGGGTCGTAACCCTCTGACACTGAAAAAGAAGAAATTAATAAACTTTTCGAACTGTGATGTGTTGTAGAGTTCAATCCCAACTTGACCAATATAGAAAAAAAATGTTTATTGTGATATACCTATTTGGTTTTCATTAGGGTTGCCAAGTAGTCCTATATTTTTGTTCTTAAAAAAATATAACTGTATAAAAACAACAGGAATCAAAAAAACAATAAGTGTTTAAAAAAGAGTTACAAAATCCATTATTCATCAAGTGTGGTTTAACTTAGAAAACCAAGATCAATATAGAAAAAAAATGTTTATTGTGATATACCTATTTGGTTTTCATTAGGGTTGCCAAGTAGTCCTATATTTTTGTTCTTAAAAAAATATAACTGTATAAAAACAACAGGAATCAAAAAAACAATAAGTGTTTAAAAAAGAGTTACAAAATCCATTATTCATCAAGTGTGGTTTAACTTAGAAAACCAAGATTATTTTAGATCGAGAGATCTCAACTAAAAGCCCATTTTGATTTGATTGCCTTAAAAAGTTTTCCCTATTTAATTAATTTAATTGAATCCAGGCCTGCATAACTTACAGCTTATTATTCGAATTAAATAAAGTAGATACTTTCGTCTGCATAGCACTATCCCATGTCTTGGTAGAATGTATGTTCCTTGAGAAATTCCAAAGTTTTGACAGTTTTTCTCCTTTTGGCTTGCATTCAAATTAAATATTATTACGAAGGTACTTTTAAATGCGAATTAAAATGGTGTGTGATGAAAATATTACCAACCATTACTGCAGATTTTAATGAGGATTGAAATGTTCTTTCTTTTTAAAGAATTAATTTTATACATATATCCAAAACATGCTATACATACAAGAATCTATCTTTCCATTGTTATGGTTATAATGAAGTTGGTATGTAGGTATGGCTATATCTATACCATTATTCCATATCTATATACGAATAAAAATGAAGAAATGAATAAAAGAAACGAACCTTGAAAACTGTCAAAAAGTGAAGCAATAAAATTGTTTAAAATCAAACAGGCAATAAAAATATATACATATATAAATACTGTATATGTATGAATATATAAACAAAATAAAAGAAACAACAACAACAAAGTGGGAAAGCGAAAAATAAAACATGATGAACAAAAAAACAAAAACAAAAAAACTGGGAAAAAACATGCAAAAGATTCACGCTACAGTACACCCACATTTTTCTGTTGTTACTTTGAAAAAAAAGTATATTTGTAGCAAAGAAAATACTTAAATATATACAACAAAACAAACAAGAACGAAAAATTTTAAATTATTTTATTTTAACTGTAAAAGTATATTTATTAGTTGTTGTAAGTAGAGTTTTTGACGGAGGTTTGAAAAACTGTGAAGGGAAACAGAAACTGTCTAAGCATGAGCTTAATCTTTAATTAATTTACGTTTATTAATAAAATAAGTGTATATCTCTATTAATATAGTCATAAAAAAAAATCAGCTTTTTATTTCATTTTCATTCAACATCATTTTTGTAAACCTTAAGTTCAGTTTTTAAGTCCTGAGGTATAATTAAGTTGGTTTACTCTAGAATCAAACTCATTTACATTAATGTTATGAACATTATTTTTACTAAGAACGGTCCATATTTAAAGGCTCTACAGAAACAAAACTAAGTGTGCGTCAAAAACCTCAAAATTTTATTAGGTATTGTAGCACAGTATTTTAAGGATATATAAAACACATGCATACAAAATTCCCCTATAAGAAACAATATCACAAGTAACGTGTTTATCATAAATTTCCGAAGTTTTAATATAAGATAAATTTGGATATGAGAAATAAGTTCAGTATTAATTTTCAAAATTTTTTTATTAAATTTATCTTTAAACAAACTGGAAAACAATTTACGTAGTCGGAATAGTTTGAAAAACTATAGAATCAAAGTTTAATCAAAATCTTAGATCTTATGAAATTTCCATAGAAGATATTATAACTACATTACCTTTAGAAAAGAAAATTTCGAATGTCGAAAAATTTCAAACAATTTATTGCCAAAGTCTTAGTACAATTTTCTATATAATTATATTTTAAAATTTCAATACTTTAACAGTCACAGTTAAAACAGTGACAATTCGTTAAAAAACAAAAAAACAAATTAAACAAACCTTATGTACCGAACCGAAATTATCAATGGATGGAAATGTCAGAATCTTAGAAGTCATATGAATTTAGAAAATTATTTAAAGTTAAAATTGCTTTTGTGATTTAAACTTTAGAAAAATTTGTAACTTACTTAAATCGAATAAAATTAGCACCGTCACATTTTTTACTCTTAGTAAGTTACTAGAACGTCTTTAAACATTTTACTTAAACGTTTACATATTTTGCGGAAATATTGACCGATAAAGAATATTGTATAAATACTTACATTTAATTTCCTTCCAATTTTTTCCACTCACAAATTATACCCGGTAGCGCATTTTCGAGGCATACATACTCGTATATTCTCTCTCAAAACACAGACACATGTACATACATTTGAAATATTTTATTTTTGAATTTGTCTTAGTCATTCATCTCATTGAAAAAAGAAATTATAATTATTGTTGTTTTATTATAATCACACGATTCGATCTTATATTATTATTTCACAATATTCGATCCTCTTTTAATTCGCCGTGCAACAATAAATATTAATAACACCTCAAAAAATGTTTTGTTGTTTTTTGTTTTGTTTTTGTTGTAAAGTATGCATTGGTGAGGTTAATTAATTTGTTTTCTTTTAATATCATTAATTTTTGTTATTCATTTATTATTTTTATCTTTTCTTCGATTGTTTGTTCTTTCTTTTGCAAAAATTAGGGTTGCCAAAGAACATATTTGATATTTTTCTTTTCCCCTTATAACAAAATAAATATAATTTGCCCTTTTTTTAATGCATTTAGGTATCTACTTTATTGCAGATTAATACGCTTTGTAATGTTGCAATTCAACAATTTTAAATTGAAAATGTTTTATTTGTTTTTGAAAAATTAAAATATTAAAGTAGATATATTTATGAAGTAGATATACATAATGTGTTCTTATTTTTGTATTAAGGTAGAATGATACATAAGTGTGTTTTAAAAATGAATCGCGTGTTATACAGTGACGTGTTTTGTTTCTTGCATGCCAAACGGACGGATGTTTAAGGGACAATAATTGATGAAACAATTTATAAGCATTAGCACCGTGCTAGTTTTAAGTAGAATGCCTTATGAAATAAGGAATTTTCAATTTTGTGGTCTTAAAGTTTTGAGTACGTAGCTAGTAACAGTTGCTTGCATAAGTATAGTCGCACTCAAAAAATGGAAGGGACACTTTACTCCTTTTTGTATGAAATGGTATCCATAATCAGTTAATTGAGCAAACTTAACGTTTATATTCTTTTTTCTCTTGCTTTAAACTTTTAAAAATGCAATTTCGTAAAATTCGGGTTTTTATCTAAATATATGAACATTTAAGAATATATTTGTTATATTTAAGGTAAATAATATAAATAAATAAATTAGGTGACGCAACAGTCCGTTGAGAACTAGGGCCTAGTGACTTACAACTCTCAACCATTCCTGTGTGCGAGTAGGTACTGTTGTCAGGGATAGAGGGGACCTAAAGTTTTAAGCCGAATCCGAACGGCCAATTTGAGAAAGTACTTTTCATGACAAGAATTACTCCTGTAGGATTTGTCAATTCCTCGCAAAAGGCAGTACTCGTGAAAAAACTTTTTAGATGTCACAGGCAGGGATCCTAATTTAAGATTTGTATGTGAATCAGACAAACAAATTTTAGAAAACTTATTTTTGTACGATTTGTTTTTTTTTTTTTATAATAAACGGGCACTCAAGGGGTTATTAATACCCTTAATATGTTTAAAGTTTAAACACAGTGCGAGCTTTAGGAAAATAGGGAAGGATTAAAGAGGAGATACCGATGCACATTGGTCTTAAAGTTTTGAATATCAAAATGATAGGGAAAAACAGAGCTGGGTAAAGCATTCCACATTCTCGATGTGCGGTTAAAAAAAGAATCTCTATAATTGACAGTAAGTCCGAAATTGAGCTCAAGGTTAAACTGATGTGCATTCCTAGAAGTCCGAGTATTACGGCTGAATTGTTTGAGGGGGGGAATGCAACTGGCTAATTCGACAGAACACTGTTTATAAAAATATCGGTAGAACAACGAAAGGCATGAAACATTGCGGCGGTGTAACGTAATTGTTTCGGTTGTTGTACAATAAATTAATATGGGCCCATGACTTGAACATTCAAAAATCTGATCGATAAACACTTGGACAGTTATTTTTAGAGGCTTCTAAATCAAATTTAAAATATTTTCACGTTATTGCATCAAAGAAAAGAAGGATAATATTTATTTTCAGATTGAAAAGTTGAAAGTAAGAAAAAAACAACGAAAAAGGAAGATTTTTTTTAATTTAAAAAAATGTGAAACATTCAGATTTTTGTTGAGTGGACGCATATTTACATCGTAATCGTAAAATTATATTAAACGATTTAGTTAGCAAATTACTAAGCTTAAAAGCTGATCAAGCTAATTTTAGACGATTTAAACATAATTATTATCTCTTAACATTTTCCTAAAGTTAACATCACGGAATGGCTACTTTAACTTTTAACAATTTGCTAAATACATAGGTATGACATCTGAACAATTCATTTTATAAGAGCATTCGATGCAATGATCCAGTCTAAAGTTAGGAATTCAAATAAATATAGTTCCTTTTAAGCGTGTTTGCATTATTTAATTTCACGAACTGTTACTTTTAGACAAGTGCCGATGCCCTTTTTTTTTTAATAAAAGGGAGTTAGCAATAGAAAAGTTAAAAATTTTGGATTTTTGGAAATTTGGAAAATTAGAAGAAGAAAAATAGTAAATTGTTAGGCCCTTAACAATAGGTTGCTTGTTTGTTTGTTTGTTTTGTGACAATTTCTTTAAATTATAACTTTTGTTGCTTAAAAATAGCAAAATGTATTCTTCTCTTATAGCCCGACGAATTTCAAGGCGGCAAACCTAATTTTTATATCGTTCCGTTTATATCACACATATTGTGGATGTGTGTATATAAAAATGTGTAATAAAACAAAAAACTCAACAAATGACTATACTACTACTACATTCAGAGATGATGAAGAATAAAATAATGATGGATGATAGATCTGCCATTTTGATTCTATAAGATTGACGGGTGGGCAGAGCTAATCCAAAATGATAAAAGTCATGGTATTAACTTTAATATATACACATGCGCTATGTCATATTAAGGATAATGTATTTAATCCCAGAATTGGGGCCCTTCGAAATTCCAGAATTCTAAAATTAAGACTGGGGATGCTTGATTCAAGATGGGAGAAAATTTAAGTTATTTTAAAAAAAAAATGTCCTCAATCAAGGAATTTTTTTTTTATTTGCCAGTCTTCAAACCATTTATTTGCTTTGTGAACAAAAAACTATACCAAACGCAATATTCAGTATATAACCAATATTAATAAAATCCACGACTGAGTCGCATGAACTTGCTCATGTATTTAAAGAGTCTGGTTTAAAACCTTTTCCTGTATTTTAAGATTTAAAAATGTACCTATACAGAGTTGTTTTTCAAAAATTTAAACTTCGTTTGATTAAAAAAAAAAAAAACTTAATTTTTCAAAATTTGTGTTTGAAAATCGTTAATCCGATTTTTGTAATTAATTTTTGAAATATAAATTTCTTTAATTTATTGAGTTCAACAATATTTTTAGTGTGCAGTGATTAAGAGCTTAAAATTATACGTTTTACGTTTCAGTTTCGTAAAAAATTACCCATTTTTGAGATATCGAATTTCGAAAAAAAAGTTTAATATTTTTTTTAAATCCAAAATAAAAACAATGACATTTTTAATCATCAAACATTATTCAGGCAGTATAAGAGCTCATGCTGAAATCGGTTGATTATTTCTTAAGCAAACTTAAAAATAAAATAATGGTTCTCTTAGGAGAAAAAAAAAATATTTTTTTTTCATTGAAAGAAGCCAAGAAAAAAAACAAAATTTATTAAAAATCTATTGGTTTTGAGAAAACTTGAACTTTCGGTTGTTGTATGTACCTATTTTTAGTCTTAAAAAAATGAAAAAAAAACGACTAAAGCGAATCGGCTCAAGTGCTTAATTTTCATATTTTAAACTGATTTGTCCGAATGGTTTGGGTTGTAGGTAGGGGCAATGGCAGACAGACAGACGGACGGAAGGAAGAAATCAGGGGACCCACTTTTCTCATATCGTTATGTCATGTTTGATTAAAATCTTGAGTTCGAAATTTTGTACGAATACAAAACTTGTCATATAGTTCCTATATGTCGAAATTAAAAATTAATAACGCGACACAACTTTTTCAATTCATCTACAGTAAAATTCTTCATCTACAATAAAATTTGGCAACTATAGAAAAACTTATATATCAACATATTTTAATTTAAGTTTTGAATTGAAAAAAAAAACCAAACAAAATACAAATAGCTGAACGTCCTAATCATAAAATGTTATTTTTATCACATTTAAGCCACTAAAAACAAAATTTAAATTTGTATAGGTGCTTAAGATAAATTTTAGTTCACTAGGTAAGTGAAATTTTGAAAACAAATACAATAAATTAAAAAACTTATTCAAATTTCCCTCGGAATTCCACGATTTTACCAACAAAATATCAAACGAAGCATGTTAAAAATTACATAAATCTAATGCTGTTGTTTTAACCAATCCGCATATAATTTATTTAATATGCATGTCATTTCAAACATATCAAAAAGTAATTTATTGCTTCAAATCAATATTCATACAAAAATTATTATAAGAAAACCTATAAAAACAAATAGTAATCAATAAACTGCGATTAGCAAATAGTTTACTATAAGATTCACAAATTTTGTTGTATTAATATTATTTAAAATCTTTTATTTTTTAATTTATGAGTTCATTTAAAATATAAAAATATATACATACATACCTAACCTATGTATAAGAGGCGAAAAATATGTAATCCGGTAAAAAAAAACTCTTCGGATGAATATTTTTGCATACAAAGAAATGTCTTCAAACGCGGCTACCGATTATGACGTAAGCATTAACCAAAACAAAAATCTCTTAAAACCGAAAAATTAAAATATTTTTGCATATAATTTTCGTGCATTAGGTATACAAAAGCTTATAAGCTTATAACATATGTAGTCACCTACTAATACAAAATACTAATTAGTTAATTATGTTAATTCACTTTTTATCTTTTCTTTCTTTTTTTGTGAATCTTCTTTATAAGATGAAAGCTAGAACAAAAGCTTAAACAACAACAAAAACTACAAAAAAGAACCTCTCAACCATAATATACCTACCGCAAGAGTTAACTTAAATAAAATAGTAATCATTCATCATTTTTATAATTAAATTTAAATTAGATTGGATTTTTTGTTTTGGGTTGATATATTGTAGGTGTGGATAGTTTAAAAATATCTCAACACAAAGCATACTAATCTTAGCTTTAAGACTAAAATATGTTAACTTTCCTGGTTAAAACAAATAAAAATGTTAATACCTTTTTAAAAAATAACTTTAAAAAAAAGTATTCTCATACTCATTTTGTTCTGACCATAAAGCTTGACTTCTTAAAAACCACAACTTTGGATGGTAATAGTCTTCCAACTCCACCACTGCTGCTGTCTTAGCCATCTTCGTCGTAGTCGTTGGTGTGTTGGTGGTATCTACTGGTAGCTTCTTCGTTTTCATTTCTTTTTTATTTGCTTACCTTGTTGTTGTTGTAATAAATGTGAGAAATTTTTAATTTATAAGTTTCTCGTGCTATCGGCGATGATCTTATGCGCTTGGATGGATGATGGGTTATACACCGGAGAAGAGAAACTGAGCAATACTCATATACCTACATATGTATTTCCAGCTGGATAGTGGATTCATGTTACATATAAACAACTTTTGAATTTTAATTCTCTGGATTAGTTCAAGATATTTATTAAAATTTTATAAATCACCCAAAAAACTACGAAATCGATCTTCAAAATTATTCAAAACAAGTGGAAAAATTTGAAAATTTGTTCATATTAGTCGAAACATACAAAATGGCACTTATGCGTTTAAGACCAAATACAAATAAAATGTTGCCTAAATTCCAGCGTGATACAAGCCTTAAATCATTGTCTTTCAGGCTTTTAAGTCATTATCGATAAAAATACCCATAAATCTTAATTCGATATTTTTTTTCTTCGGATCGCGAACTCTTAGCAGCCTCACTCTGATGGTGGTACGAATTCCTTGTTTATTCATCCTTTTGCCATCTAGAGTGGGTCTGCTTATATCTTCTCTTGTTTTTTTTTTCCTTAAGGAGATGAAAATAAGAACAAGACAAGAAATTTCGGGAATTACATCATGATGAATTAGTTTCGCATTAATTTATTGCAAATTAGTCGTGCCCAGTGCCCACACAGAAATAAACCTCAACACCGTTTAACTGCCCATAACTCGCATCAGCTCAGTTTATATATATGGCAGAGGTAGGTACCCACCTTTTTTTGGCTTTAAGTGACCTTGAAAAAAAAACAACAACAAAAAAAACCGTCGATAACTTGTCAAGATTTAAGATACTTATTTTCATGTTGGGATTGACGTACAGGTATTTCTTTTTTTTTTCTTAAATTCAAAATAACATGTACCATAGGTACCTGTCAATAATTGCAAATAACATCACAATTGAATCACGTTATGCAATTATAATGAGGACATAAATATATTTTTGGTGTTTTATCCCAAAATTTATGAATGCACAAGACTGTAGTACATTTATATTATAATGCTAATTGTTTTGTGTTATTGTATTTTAAAATTGTGGGCAGGCACGTACATCAGTAAAAGATGAGACATGTCATAAAATGACTATATATACACACACACATATAATAGACTGATGACCATAAAGTTGAGACAATTGTGTGTGAACATAATCATAATGTGTTCAAAATGTGTCTAAAATTTTTCACACACAAAACTCAAGGACACGTCCCAATCGTGTTCATGATGTCCATCAATATAATAAAGATATACATACTTCATACTCGAAATGTACCTACTGCAGTAAATGACATTAAAATTGCGAGTTATTATACCAAGTGTCATCTGGGAATGAGGTTTTTAAAAGAATTATAACAGATTTGAACATTTATGTTTCAAAAAATAAAAAACAAATAACATTTTAAGATAAGATAAAGTTAGTCAGGATTTCTTGCACAGATTTCAGAAAGCTTAATTTGTATTTCTTTAACTCCTTCAAAAAATAAAATAAAACTAAATATAACAAAAATTTAAAAAAACAACGAACAAAATTAGGCTTAACTTAAAAAACACTGTTTAATATTTTAGGGAGCATACATTCAAAAAATGAAAGTCAAAACTATCCGTTTGGTTTTCTTAAAATATATATATCTACACTTCTACACTTAATATTATAAATAGGAAACATTTGTATTTTTGTATGTAACGAATAAACTCAAAAAGTACTGGACCGATTTTAATAATTCTTTTTTCATTCATTGTTTACTTTTTATTATTATCACTGAGTAATATAGGCTATATTTAGTACTAGATTACTATAGAAATCTTTAGAAATTCCTATTAAAACTAACCGAAGGTGTAAAAAAATTAGCCATAAAATGTCTTTCATCGCATACGCTGCGAAGAGTGTTAATGATAGGACAAAAAAAATGTTTTCTAATTTAGTGATTCATGATCGTTTTAATTAGCATGCTTATAACTTAAATATCTGTACCTATTTATCTCTACCCGTGCGAGTGCGAAGCCGGGACGGGCCCCTAGTATTCTATAATGCTGTTTCTTTTTTTAAATGTAAAATTCTGTTTACATTTTGTTCAAATGAATTGATTTAGATTATTTCCAAAAAAACTTGTATTTATTTTAAAAAAAGATCTAAAAATATCTTTGATACCGTTTTAAAGTTTTTACCAGTCTTTCAAAATTTGTCGGCCTTATTTTCCCCTTTTTATTTACATATTTTATTTTAAATCTATTTTATGTATTTTATTTATTTTATTTGAATTATTTTATTTATTTTTAACTTCCCAAAAGAAGTTATTGTAATCGGTCTGATTTGTCGAATTGAAAGTTTTGACATTTCTCGACATTTCAAAGACTCTATAATTTTGGGAAAGATTAAATTGTCAGTTTTCTTACAAAAAATTAAAACTTACTACTTAAAGTTGTTAAAATTTGATTTTCAACTCAAATATTTTTTCAAAAATTTAAGATATTAGCTTTAAACTAATTTCAAATTATAAAAAAATATTTAAAAAAAAAATTGGGAGCGATCAAATTGACAGTTTTCTTACAAAAAACTTGGTAAAAATTGATTTTCAACTCAAATATCTTTTACAAAATTTAAGATTTTGGCTTCAAACTGATTTTATCTTATGAAGAATATTGTTTTTAACATTCAAAACAATTTAGAGAAAATCGAATTGACAGTTTTCTTACAAAAAAATAAAAACCTAAAAAAAAAATTTACCGAAACTTGGTAAAAATTGATTTTCGACTCAAATATCTATTCAAAAATTAAAAATATTTGGCTTCAAACTATTTTCATTTTGTAGAAAATTTTGACATTCAGTAAATTTTTTATAAAAATACAACAGTTAGTTTTTGCATACAAATTAAAATCTACAAAAAATAGTACGCAAAATTGGTAAAAATTTATGTTCAATTCTCGATATCTCGTAAATAAATAAAAGTGTTGAATTCAAAATGATTTCATTCTGTCCCAAATTTTTGTTGTTAACGTAAAATATTGATAAATCTAATCTGTATTTGTTTATAAAGGGTTTTTCAATTGGAGCGAGTAGATTTTGGTGCCCCATGGCGGCCATTTTGTTTTGGTGACATCTGTCAAATCTTTAGTTTATTATTCAGTTGTTTATGCCAAACCATTATGGCAAGTTACACGATTGAAAAGCACGTTCAAATGATAAAACTTTATCATCAAAATGAGTGTTCGTTAACGCAAACGTTGCGCGCATTGCGCCTATTTTACAGTAGACGTGGTGGACCTTCACAGTCGACTCTTGAACGTTTGGTGGCCAAATTTGAGACGACCAGTTCAGTAAAGAATCAGCCAACACCCGTACGTTCGAAGAACGCAAGATCGACTGAGAGAATCGACGTCAAAAACGGTCCGTGACAGTGTACAGCAGAACCCGAGGCAGTCTATTCCTCGCCGTGCACAAGAACTCGGCCTTTCGCAGACTTCAACTTGGTGAATTTTGCGTCGGGATTTAGGCATACACCCGTACAAGATCCAACTGACCCAGGAGCTCAAAGTTCATGACCATAGACAACGCCGTTTGTTCGCTGACTGGGCTTCGAATCGTTTGGAAGAGGACCCCAATTTTGGGGAACAAATCATCTTTCGTGACGAGGCGCATTTTTTGATGAATGGCTGCGTTATTAAACAAAATTGCTGTATATGGGACGACACCAAACCACGTGAGGTTCACCAGGTGATAATGCATCCTCAAAAAGTTACCGTTTGGTGTGGATTTTGGGCCGGCGGCAAATTTGGTCCGTACTTTTTTGAAAACGACGTTAGTGAAGCGGTCAACGTCAACATAACGATGGTAACTAATTTCTTATAGCCCAAATTGACGACATGTGGTTCCAGCATGATAGCGCTACGTGCAACACAGCAAACTCCATTCCATCCCATTTCAACATCTACAAGCCCTTATTGAAAAAAAACCTATATTTTAGTCAAAAAAATGAATTTTCGTCAAATACGGGTTTGTTTTTACAAAATATGTACAAAATAAAAATAGACACTAAAATATTTAAACTGCTTTAAAAATTTCACACAAATTGCGCTTAAATAAAAAATATATAAATAAAAAAGGCTTCCAAAAAATCATAGCGTCATTTTCCAAAAAAATGTAGTTTTTTGTATTGATTTGTTTAAAATTATAAAAAATAAAATTTAATAATTTAAGAAAATTGATTATCTGTTTTTAAGTTTTTAAAATTTCAAATATTATTCTTTTATTTAAAGAATGCACAATTTTAATTTAAAACAAAATTTTACCTTAAAAATTATTTTAATTATATTTATTAAAGAATAAATTCTTGAAAAATTTAACCCCGATTCAAAAATAGAAAATTTGTGGACTTGTTTAAGTTAACAGCAAAGTTATTCGTTTAAATATCAAATATTCAAAAAGTTTCAATATTTCTACTTCTTGAAGATCAAACAAATACATTTTTAAAATATCACTACCTTTTTTTTCAGTGTATACCACCTTGATATATTATTATCTTATTTTTTTTTGTTGTCTCTGATTTCTCTACAGATTCGTAAACCAAAATTGTGTGTCACATATAATTTACATAAATCATTATTCAATTTTGCAGACATATTTTGGCCCAAATATTTTCTTAATTCCCAAAGTAAGTCCCACTCTCTAAAAAAACAAACAAAACACTCAGAAACACTCCAAGAACTGAATCACTAACTTAGAAAAACTGGAAGTAGTCTCTAAAAAGTATAAAATTAAATGTAGGTATAGATGATATGCGATGCGTGTATATATATCGAAAATGTTCATGAATTAAATAAAACAAAAAGAAACACACAAAATAACCATCAGATGCATATCGACCACCAATGAATTTATTAATAATAAATAAATCAAAATTAAAATCAGATTTTCCCCATGATGGCTTCACTGTGTTGTGGATAGTGTGTTGTATATCGTATAGGGAACGGATATTTAAAAACTCATGGTCAGACGGACGGAAAGACGCGACGCGAAGCGATGCGGCGTAACAACAAACTACGACACACTACATACGTATAATTTGAGTATACGGTACCTATAGAATACGAGTGATTTGTTGTTTTATAATGTTCTCATGGCGCACTCACTCGAATGGCCAAAAATGACAGATTTTATACTTTATAACGTGTGGTGGCTGGAATTTTGTTTTCATTTTTTATTAAATATTTTTTTTTTTTTTAATTTTTATTCGGTATTATGATTATAATTATTTTTGTATTTATAAATTTCGGCCATACTCATATTCCCACTTTCGCTAACTCCCTCATGGAAGTTTTGTTTGTTAGTATGTGGTTTTTGGTTAACATACGCGGTATAGGAATCCTGTGCAACTCTCGGGAAAGTCGGTATCTATAGGTAGGTAGGTTTATTTCTACCTCGTTTTCATTATAAAAATACAAAACAAAACAAAAAAAACAACATATTTTTAGCTCATAATTTGATGAACCGAAAATAATTGGGTCGAACTAAATTACAGTGCACAGTGAAGTAGCCAAGCCATCAGGGTAAAATTAATGGAGTGCGAGGGCTGACATGGGCTTGACAATGTATATGGATATTTTGTTTTTTTTTTTACTTTTTTTACATGCAATTAAAAAATAAACAGACACAAATGAAAATAAAAAAAAATAAAAACCGAAGTCAAAATTGATTTGAATTGTTAATTTATTAGACGGGTTTTTATTTTAGTGTTTATAATATTATTATATTGTTGTTGTTGTTGTTGTTTTTGTCGTTTTGTTTTTCGTTTTCAATAGAAGAATGTTGGTATATTATAATATGCATATGAATATTTGTAACGTTTTTGTTGTGACTGAAAGGAATGTTTTAAGTGCATTTTGAAACAAAAAATTCATTTTGATTGCATGTGCTATTTATAAATTGCGTGTCAACTATATGAAATATGAAAGTTTGTAAATGGAAAAATTGTTTTGTTTGAAACATATTAGTATGAATCTACATAGATTCATGGGTGTACTTATGCACATGAAATTTACCTGTTTGTTGACAACATGTTGTTTTAAATTATAAGACTTTAATGAACATACAGCTTACTTTTAAAGAATTATTTCTAAACATGGTAAATAATTTAAGAAGATCTACCTTTTAGATAGAAAAAGAATTGAAAAAATACTAACTGTTTCCGTTGATGGGCTTAAAAAATGATAAATACCTCACTCACTTATTCCTTAATTCATTAAAGGTTTTTAAAGAAATCGAAAACTTTGAAAACATCATTCTTATTTTGAATAAGATCGCAAATTAATAATTTCTTGTACCTTACTTGAAAAAATTATCAAGAAAAGTTAAAATTAGCACTTTTATTAGAGTGATGTCGAAATCAAATCATGGTAAATTTCACTAAGGTTACTAAAATCAAAGTTTGAAGGAAAATAAACTAACAATTTAGTTAATTAGGTACATTTTATTATATTGAGCATGCATTAAAGGGGTTATGAATACTCTTACAATGATTAGACACAATTCGATCAATTAGGAAAGAAGGATAGGATTAGAAGTAGAAACCGATGCATATTGGTTCTGAATGCCTGCACATTGTAATGAGTGGGAAATATTGAGTTTGGTAAAGCATTCCACATTCGTGTAGTGCAGCTAAAGAAAGAATCCCTGTACTTAACAGTACGTCTGACATTGGGCTCAAGGGTAAACTGATGAGCATTCCTAGAAGTATAACGATAAAACAATAATAGGCATGAAACCTCGCGGCAGTGTTCAAGAGAAGAAAATTTCTCCTATCATTTGTACAGCTCTCTTTTCAATTCTATCCAAAAGACTCAAGTACGTTATTGGGGCACAAGCAAAAATATGAGAATTATACTCGAGTTTTGGACGGAAAAAAGCTTTGTAAATTATAGCCAGATCAGATGGGTAATAAACTTCTTGTATCGTTGGAAAAAACCTAAATACTCATGAAAAGTGGCATTGGGGAGAGTTACGCTTTTGCGACAGTAGATATAGTATTAAGTTTTTGAAGCATTAAATTCTACACGATTTTTGATTCCCCATTGGACACTTCTGTCAAGATAAGAATTTAATGAGCTTAGCATGTTCTTCCGTTGGTAGTCCACATCCGAAGAACAAAGTTAGAAGTTTCAGAAAATAGATAATTTATAAAAAATAAGGAAGAGTGTCGGAGACAAAACGGAGCCCTGGGGCATACCAGCGTTTATTTTGTTGATATCAGATTTGAACCCGTCCAATACTACTTGATTGGACTGTTCAATTCAAGTAGTATTGGAGGCGTAATTTCTACCCGCAATAAGAAAAGGTTCACCAATACCAAATTTACTCTTTTTCGATAAGAGAGCTTAATGCCAAAATCTATCAAATGCTTCTGAAATATCGAGTGCAATAACCTTACTTTCTCAAAACCATCTAATGATTTGTTCCTCTGTTCGGTGAGATAAATCATAAGAATAAGTGCCTTTTGTTTGCATTCCATATATAGTAAAGTGAGAAATTGCCAACAAAACGATCCGCAGTAGCCAGATTTTTGTATTTAAAAATTGGTATACAACTGAATATTTGCCAGAATAATTTATCAAAAAATTCCAAAAAAATAGCGAAATCGCGAAAACCAGGGGTAAAATCGTGTTAGCTGATTTTTGATAGTTGACTATCAAAATCAAGAAAATACGTCTGTGTAATGTGATAGTCAATTTCAAAGTTTTAACCAAACAATTTGACATAAAATAAAAACTTCAAGAAGGGGGTTTGTTCGTAGACTACTACATTAACATGTGGTGTTGAAGCGAGCTTGAAGATCACCTAAATTCTTTATATACCTGAATCGAGTTGAAATGAGCTTGATTCGCCTTGATTCCGGTCGGGGATTGGAGTCGAGTCAAAATTTGTGAAGAAAAACCTGTGTGGAGGAGTTGGTTTTACAGATAATGCGTTATGGTCTGTTTATTTGCATGTTCGTGTACAAAAAATATAGTTTTGTTTTAATCAAATAAAAAAAAAAAAATTGCATATGGCGTAGGTAGCATATTCTTATATGGTGCTGAACTGTTCAGTTTTTCATTGTTTAACACGAACCAAACTATCTCACTTGCACTTCATAAGAAACATCAAAACACCATTTGCATTTTTGGAAGGGCTGTCAAACTTAATCATTTTTAAATCTTCTTGTGCGGTGGAAACACCAAAAAGATTTATCTAATCTTAACTGAGATAAACCTTTGGTGGAAACATAGCAAAACTTAATTATCTTTTCTATTGTTTTCTCTTGCAAAACAAACCCAGTTAGTCCATTTTCACTAAAAAAAACTAAATAATATCAACAGTAATAGATTGATTTTTTCCCCAATGGAAAACACACATGATTTCAAATGCACAACTACTCAACGAACACAGCCATCGAGATACAAATACAATATCAATCGTACCAACATTTGAGAACGAAATCACATAAGATTGATTCGAGACTCGTATAAATGTCAAAAACCCATCCATAGTAAGATTCTACTTTAACTTTTATCGGTGTTATTCATACTATGGATATTGTTTTTGTTATTCGTATAAAATCCTACTATACTATGGATAGATTTGCCAACAAAACGCGGGTAATACCATCAGACCTGTTGCTACGAAAAGCTTTCGTTCTTCAAGATATTTGTTTAGCTGAAAATTTATCAGCGTTTCCATGACACTATAAAGAAAGGAAATAAGTGCAATTGGACGATAGTTAGAGATAAAGGAGGATTCACCTTTTCGTGGGACAAGCTGGACAGAAGCTGTTTTCCATCCACTCGGAAAGGGACCTGTAGAATAGGACAGATAGAAAAGCTTACGCAGTGGTTTTATAAAGTTGAAGAATACCTCTTCAGAACAATAGCAAGGATACTATCCGGGCCAGCAGATTTGTGTATGTCAAGATCTTTAAATACTTGAAAATAATTATCTGCGGGGTATGATTAATTATTTATTTTATTCCCCTTAAAACGGCTTTGACTCTGACACACTCGGGCGTATACACACTTTTTTTTATCGAATAGTAAACAAAATATATCTTAAATTTTTGTTCTTGAAACCAAAATAGGTGTCCCTGAAATGATTCTGCTAGAAAATGCAATGCAATTAAAATTGTAGATATTCTTAATTTCTCCACATTTCCTAAGAAACTTTTTCTATTACTTTACAAAACTCGCTGCATCACTTTCAATTTCTTGAAATGCATTTAACTGCATTATTACGCCATACCACAAAAATATGGGTCATTAAAATCAATATTTTTATATTCTTTACAATAAACCTTCAATTTCAGAAGCATAGAATAACATCAATATATAAAACGGTTAGTGTTGCTTTCAATGATATTATTACCATTGAACTACAAACTTATAGATGTTATATTTTTTTTATTAAATAATTTTTCGTATATAAATACAATTGATTTCTGTTTTTATTTTTATACATTAAAGTGGAAAAATTTATTTAAGAGTGAAAATAAACACACAAGTTGAAAATAAAAAAAAAATCTTAAAGAAACTACTTCATTTAATGTCAATATAATGTTTCCCTAATGACTTTCCATGGGCTATCGCACATTTTCCTCTTTCTCTCGCATGCACACTGTCCACAGAACCATAACGAATAATTTTTAAAATAGCTTTCCATTCGTATAGTAAATCTATATCTATACAGAAATAGATGCTCTGTCCATTTTATGGCAGTCATCCTTCTCTTTAGGGAATAAACGATCCGGTCAAGTTTTTGTTGAAAGTGCATCAAGTGTTATTCTCCCTGAGATAGTCTCCGGATATTGAACTTAACTTTTAAGAAAGATTACGAATTTTAGATAAACTTTATAAAGTATAAATGAGATAAAATTATTTACTAAATACTTCTCATCCTTACATATCAAACCTCAAACCCACGATCTTACTAAAATCTCAAACTATAAATTTAAAATTTAATTTTAATAAAAATTTACAAAAAGGTAAACATTTATTCAGTCGCATAGTTGGGTAAGGAAAAAAGACAAGGCAGTCCACCACCCTTCCATTTAAAAGTGCAGAGAAAAGTTTCGGGTATGATGGGTGTATATTAAATTTGAGTGTCTAAGGGATTTTCACTCCCATAGGATAGGATAACCCAGCAGCAGAATTGAAAACTGTGTGAAAATTACGTTTACACAAGCATACCATCATCGCTTCAGTATTTAAATACACACGTGTTTTATCGCTGCCATTAAATCATTTGTCCTCCTTTTTTTCACTTTGGTTTCGCCGTCTCTATGAAAATCGCATCCCATAGTCACATAGTCTCGTACTAAATTCTTTCCTTTTTTTTCTAAACAAATATTTTAAATTCAACAAAATAATGTTCGTACATCAAAGTTTTGTATCTATTGCCTTGAGTGTAGATTATCTGAATATAAAGAATATAAAAATATACAAAGAAAGTATAATTTTTCCTACCTCAACCAGGTACCTATATTAAATGTGAAGGTAATCACCACCCGCCAAAAAGTGGCGCCCAACGTAGGAAATCCCACTTTCCAACTCTTTTTATTGCATTGCTGCCGCTAGAGTGTCCTTATGTCTGTTTTTTTTTTTACTTTTTAGTCTGCTTCTGGGTTAAGGTATGAAAGCGTTTAATGTAAAACGGCATTTAAAGATACTTTGGATGAAAGAGTGTGCTGTGCGATGAGGCTTGGGTGTAAATGTTTTTTGTATAAAAGTGACGGTGTTTTTGTTGACTCTGGAGGTACATAGCGTTATTCACAACCAGGACACTATCATCCCACCAAAAAGCAAAGCCCCATCATCATATCGCTGCCACCACCGGCTTGTCCTTCGCCGTCGTATACTCGTCCTCGTCATCGCCAGCGCAACAATAAGGTGAGAGAGACAGAGAGCGGTAGCAGCGATAGTGTGTATTATAAGAAACACATTTTTAAGGATACGTTTTGTTGACATGAGTGTTTATTATCTGCCACTGCATCATTTTAATATTGCGGGGCTGGGATACATTCAAGTTCCATGGTCTTTATGGATATACAAAGATAGAAGGGGGATTTCCATACCTATCAGGCATTATACTCGTATATATAGCATAAAGAAGAACTAAAAAATAAAATCAGAAATGTTTCGTTTGCCTTTTACTTTCTTAATGATAGTTTGTTTTGCATTTTTATCTGGATTTTTCTGAAGTAAGGAAATATGGTTTGTAAAAAAAAGGACGCCACTTGGTTTTGTTTTTGTATTTTGCTGCTGCTGCTGTTGCGGTCATAGAAATATACGAGCAAATAGTAATTATGAAATAAACACACATAATAATTGGAGATTAATGGCTTTAGATACGATAAAATGCAGAGGTATCTTTTGCCATGCATGCCATAAGCTTGGTTTTTGCTTTGTTTCCAAACAAACTACAAAGTACACACTTGAGGTATAAAAATGTAATATAATATTGATATTGAAAGTTTTATGGCTTTTAAACGCGTGTCAATGTTGAAATTTGGTGTAATAAAATCGACTTAAATGAAAACTATTCCAAAGGTTTTAAGATTAAGCAATTTAAATAACAAACTTTATGTGGTTTCAAGTTGTTTTCCAGCGTTAGGTGTTTTCTCAGGGCTTATGTCGGTTTTGAGAACCGTTTAGGTTTCATCGTTAAAATGAATTGAGCATCACGTAGCTTTTTTACTGCCCACACTGTATTATAATATGATTACAAGAGCACAAAAAATATCACAAGAAAATTAAATGGGGTTCCTCAAGGTAGTCATATTAATCCTCTTCTTTTAACTTTTTTTTTGATTTATTTTACTTATTTCCTTTTGGCATATAAATTTGTTTTATTTTTTTATTTTTCAAAAATGTTATTTTTTATTTTCTTTTTATTTATTTTCTTTTTTTTTTTATTTTTCTCTAAAAAAATTTCAGGTAAGATCAACACCATACAGCAAGAACTTCATAACAGTTACAACGGTAAGAACTGCACCTAATCTTATGAAATCTTTTACAACGTAGATTTTTTTTTACAAAATGTTTCATATATGTATGTATTTATAGTTGATGTAGCCTTAATTAAGTACCTACCCTTTTATTTTATTTTAATCTTCAATAATTCTCCTATATAATTTATAATTTTTAATTCGATCAACAAACTATAATATCTATTTTTAAGTATATGTATGTATTTACCTACTACCTTGGTAGCTTATAGGATCATACCATCATAGAGTAAATAGTTTGATCTGCTGATATTAAAAAGCTATTACATCGTAAAATAATTCTGTTCGGAAGCTGAATCCAATAGGTATACACCTAACCTACCCAAGGTAAAGATAGTGTAGTCGCGTATTTTCAAGCACATCATTTATTTTAAAATAGGTTCTTAATATAGGGTATGATTAGTTTGTTTGTTAATTTTTTTTTTAAATTCAGTTTTATTTTTTCTGACTGAATATTAAATTTAAGGATACATGTTAGAAAGGCATCCATATTGGACTCCCCCTCTACCTGAAACAAAAGCCAGTGTCTTTTGAAACATTCACTTTACTTTCTTTAAAAAATTAAGAATCTCTTACTCAAATTCTGTATCTATATACAAAAAAAATTAAAACACACTTTTAAACAAATTTTTATTATTAGCGAACTCTAAGGGTTGGATAGGAGGTGTCGGTGTACATTGATTTTGAATTCCTGAACATTGCAATGACAGGGAAAGATATAGAGTGTGGTAAGGCATTCCACATTCGCGTAGTACGGCTTTAAAATGAATCCCTCTACTTTATAATACGACCGTAGTTGGGCTCAAGGGTGAACTGAAGGGCATTCCTAGAAGCGCAAGTATAACAGTTAAATTAATTAATTGGAGGAATGCAACTGGCTATTTCACTAGAGCATATAGTCTGTTAAAAAAGTACCCGTAGCGTGATGATTAGTGCGTTGGACTGTCATGCAAGGGGTCTTGGGTTCAATCCTGCCTGTGCCACCTAACTTTTTTCAAGGGTACTGCCTCTTGCGAGGAATTGACAAATCCTCCAAGATTAATTCTTGTCATGAAAAGTGCTTTCTCAAATTAGCCGTTCGGATTCGGCATATAAACTGTAGGTCCCTTCCATTTCTGCTAACATGACTCGCACACAGGAATGGTTGAGAGTTGTAAGTCATTAGGCCCTGGTTCTCTACGGACTGTTGTGCCACCTAATTTATTTTATAGTCCGTTAAAATATCGAGTTGATGTTAATGTCAACAATCATTTTAAAAGCTCTTCTTTGAATACTGTCCCAGAGTCTTAATTAAGTTACTGGAGCACCAGGCCAGAGATGAGAGTTATATTCAAGTTTTAGACTTATGTATATAGGTTTTGTAGATGGTAGCCAGATCAGACGGAGAGACAAAATTTCTTGCATCGTCTCAAAAAACCTAGACATCTTATGGCATTTTTGGCGACATCGCTCCACAAAAGGTGGTTGCAGATGCACATTCCGGTTGTGTAGAGATTTTCAGTTTCGTTGATGCAAGTGCCACTCAAAGATAGTGGTAAAGAGGATATATCTCACTTTACCGATACAAGACAGAATTGGGTTTTCGAAGCATTAAATTCCACACGGTTTTTTATTTCCCATTGAACAATGCTGTGGAAGTCGGAATTTAATGAGCTAATGATATTTTGCCGTTGCATTTCCACATCCGAAGAAGAAGGTTATGACTGAGTCTAGAAACGACCATAAAAATCTAAGAGTGCTATCGTCAGCGAAACAATGTATGCGATTAGAAGAAGCAGACAGAAGATCATTGATAAAAGTGAGGAAAAGGGTCGGAGACAAAACGGAGCCCTGCGGTACCCCAGCATTTATTTTATGGGTTTCAGACTTGAATCCGTCTTAAACAACTTGTATTGAACTGTTCAAAAGAAAATTTCTAATTCAACGAAGAAGAGATTCGTCAATACCAAAAGCACGCATTTTCGATAAGAAAGCAAGATGTCAGACTTTATCAAATGCCTTTTGAAAAATCAAGTGCAATAATCTTACTTTCTCCAAAACGATGTTAAGATTTGTTCGGTGAGATAAACCATGAGATCACCAGTGGACCTACTTCAGGTTTAAAATCACTCATAAACTAAAAGAACACGAATATTTCGTGATTTTTAAGTATCTTGAGGTTGAAAACTTGGAAAATCACTAAAAAAATTCAGTTCTGTCACAATTAACTCGAGTTGTCCGCCTAATATAATGAAAAGGTTACTGTTCTAGGACCTCTGTGATGTTTCTTTTACAAGTAAATAGGGTATCTAGAATCTCCTCAGTATACAACTGAAAGCTTCTTTAATTGTTTTTCAACATCGTTTGCTCACATTTCATGTTAACTAAATACAGAGTGCACCAGCATCGATCCTACCGGCCACCATCACTCTGCTTCACCACCATCACCAACCGTTCGAAGAAAATGATTGATTTCATGCGGATGGACTCATAGTAAAAGATCGATTTTATTGCCCTCAATGTATCTTCACCTTATTATCTCTTATATTTTCTGTCTGTTGTGTTCTTGTGTTTCATGTTTATAATTTTTTTTTTTTACCATATAACTACTTGCGTTGGTATCCAAAAGTGGGCTAACATAGCTGACTAAAATTCGAACAAAAAGAAATACATAGGTATTACAAAAAGAAAAAAAAAAATCTCGTCTGATCGGCTCTTGCACACCTCCAGAGTCCACTTCGATCATCATCAGTGCATCAGTGAAGAACCTGAAAGAAACATATCTTTCTGCATAATATCTTAAGCTGGTATATCGAGAGAGAGAGTATATTAAGGTTGCGCCATCCGTCAAGCCGCATCTGTAACTTACCATCATCATCCAACGCATCATGCAGATGAATATGGCGATGAAGAATATAAGATACAAAATCTTGTTTTTTTTTTTCTGTTTTATTGTTAATTCTGTTATTTCGTATATTTCAATATTTTTGTTGTTGTTTTTTTCTCTTCTCCACAGCTTCGCACTCATCTCTCTCGCTGTAATGATGCGCATCTGAAAATAACTATCTTTTTTAGTTCTTAGTTGCTTTTTTTTTTATTCTTAATATCAAGTAAGGGTTATCAGTGAAAAAGTTTGTATGTTGCATATACCTTACCATCATATCGGAGGCATGCTACCTCTAAGACCCATATCTTAGCAACAAAACTGCAAGCAAAAAAATAATAAAAAAGAAACGAAATTTATAAAACATATAGGTTTATCAAAATTGCTTTTTAAACGGTTTCACCGCCTTAGAAGTATCTTGTGATGTATCTAGATACTTTTTGTTTCTTCATTTTTTTTAAGGTAATTTTTATTTTCAATCGCGTATTTCTTTTTTTTTTTCTGATGGTCGGTCGGTGTGTGATCGCACATAAACACGTAATAAAAATTATTATTGTATCTACAGGGAAGAAAACATCATCACAGCAACAAAATACAAATTGAAATACGCAAAGGTCATACATAATACGAGAATAAATTTGCGAAAGAAAATCACGTGTAATTTTTTTTTTTTTTTTTATTTTGTTGCCAAATCTAAATTCTGAAATACCCTCGCATACACAGGCAAAGAAAGGCATAGTTAATTAGTGGTTTTGTGAGATTTTGATGATTTATTACTTCATAGATATGGCGCGCAGTAGTAAAATAAAAAAAAAGATACTGTATCTTTTCCTAGAAATTTAAAGAATATAAATCAATACATTTTGTCGTTCTGCTTTTGCATCATACTCTACTCTTATATATACAACTAAAAAAGGCCCTTGGTTACTTTTTGTGTAGGAAGTTTTAGGTACTTTTGTATCTTGTATCTGTGAAAAAAAAGAAAACAAAAAATATGAAAAACCAACGACATTCATAATTTAAAACCAGGTCAGTAGGTCTGTCTATTCATCTCGCTATCCGTATCCGTACACAGTCATAAAATTCACATAGAGAGAGGAAGCGTAATATCAGATACAAACCTACCTCTACAATGCGACAATCAAAAGATGAGTCGTTACACTTGTTGTAATTTATTGAAATGGATATAATTCATATTTGCATGGTTTACACACATATTCATAGAAATATACAATTGTATCTTTTATCCTATAGGCAAGCCTAGGTCTATAGGTAAATATTCGAATGTTAAAAGCTTCTCGCAGTTTTTGGTAGAATTTAAAAGGATTTGTTGAATATAAGCAAAACATGAAGAGACGACATGGGTTAAAGAGTGAAAATTCCATACCACATCACAACAAGTTTAAATACAATAAATCATATAGACCAATTGTAAGTGAGCGTGCCTTTTTGTAGGTACATCAGGAATGTCCTTTATTTGAAAGGGGGATATTTTGTATAACACTGATATGATATGATATGATGATGACTATACGCGAGCATTTTCCGGTGGTGTTATATCACGTTTTTCAAATTAAACATAAAGTATTTCGTGTGTGTGTGAAATTTGTCAACTCCAGATTAATTTAAGATGATACGCTGTGCCACCGATATGAGATGAGGAATATGTATTGTTGAGGCTATACGATATAACAATTTATAACTTATTCATCAGTAAGTCAGTAAATCAAATTAATAGTTTTCCATAGTTTTTGTTTGAGAGCACGATTTTAAACTATTACATGGATAGAAGATGTAGGATAGGATTTGATGTTTTCTTGGATGAAAGTAATCAGAAGAGAAACAGTTATTGTGACAGAGTTAAGACTTTGCCAAGATTAGATAAATTAGGGTTACAGGACAGTGGGGTCGTACGGAAAGGTTTCTTTTGCAAATAATTTCAATATTATACAGTTCTGTTCACTAGGCTTGCTCATATAGGGGTAGGGTATAGGGTAGTAACCTTAACTCACGGCTTTTGAATTTCTCGCTCAAAAGAGCCACTGTTTCGCTGGCATGTATTTCAGCTCCATATTCTCCATTTCAATTACCATCTCGGGACATAAAACACTATTCACTTACTAACGTTTATCGAGAATCTTTGAAATCAACCATTTCATTTCACTAAAAAACCAGGGAACAAACCGGTTTTTATCTGAGAAGTTACAACCACATGAATTTTTCAGCAGGAATATTTGATTGATAGGTTTTTGCCGAATTTATTTCAACTCCAACAATTTGTTTACCACAACCTGCCATCTTAGCATAGTGGGCGTGGCATTCAAACTATGGTATTAGAGTGGATCATGGCTTCTTTTTTCTTGATTTGCCTGACGTTTAATGGGGGGATTTACATTTATATCACTTCCAGCATAAAATCAATCTTTAAAAATAATTGGTATCAATAGTATACTAAAAGTCAGCAGATATTTTTGACTTCTATGTTTGACGAAAAGAAACAAATTTTTAACTTCCCATAGGAAGTTATTGTAATGGGTCCGATTGTCGAATTGAAAATTTTGACATTTCTCGACGTTTCAAGGTTCCTAGAGTCAAAAGATTTTTAGAAAGGTGTCTGTGCGTGCGTGTGTACGTACGTTCGTACGTCCGTACGTCTGTACGTTCCCGACGTTATTTCCGCTGTCCATAGCTCAAGAACCAGAAGAGATATCGACTTCAAATAAATTTTGTTATACAGATAATAAAGCAGAAAGATGCAGAAAGGGCTCTCAAGAAAATAGCGTGGGTGGTTTTTTTTACATAGCAGTTTAAAAAAAGGTGAACATTTTGGTTAACCCTTAATATCTCATGAACGAATGACGCTAGAGACTTGAATTAAATTTTATATTATAAATTGTGACGTGACACAAAATAATTATATTTTTGAAAAAAATCCAATTAACGGTTTTTTTTATAAATCAAAAAAACTGAAAAAAAAAATTTGTCACCTCGAAAATTTGACGACTAAAATATGATTTCATCTCCAAAACAATTTTGTGCAACGAAGAATAATGTTTTTGACATCTGATAAAATTTTGAGAAAAATCGAATTGACAGTTTTTTTTATAAAAAAATAAAAACCTAAAAAAAACATTACTCAAAGTTGGTAAAAATTGAATTTCGACTCAAATATCTTTTCAAAAACTTGATATTAAGGCTTCAAACTTATTTTATCTTATAAAAAATATTGTTTTCATCATTCTGAAAAATATTGAGAAAAATCGAATTGACAGTTTTTGTACAAAAAATAAAAACCAAAAAAAAAAAATTAAGAAAAGTTGGTAAACATTGATTTTCGACTCAAATATCTTTTCAAAACTTTGAGATATTGGCTGTAAACTACTTTAATCTTTCAAAAAATATCGTTGTCAACATTCAGTAAAATTTTGAAAAAAATCGAATTGACAGTTTTTTTTTACAAAAAATTAAAAACCGAAAAAAAGTTCACAAAAGTTGGTAAAAATTGATTTTCGACTCAAATATCTTTTCAAAAATTTGAGATAATAGCTTCTAACTACTTTAAACTTATAAGAAATATTGTTTTCAACATTAGAAAACATTTTGAGAAAAATCGAATTTACCTAAAAAACAAAAACAATACTAAAACTTGGTAAAAATTTACTTTCGATTCAAATAGCTTTTCAAAAATTAAATATAAGGGCTTCAAACTTATTTTATTTCACAGAAAATATTGTTTTCGATATTCAGTAATTTTTTTATAAAAATTCAACAGTCCGTTTTTTCATAAAAAAATAAAATCTACAAAAAATAGTACGCAAATTTGGTAAAAATTGATAAATTTAGACAAACTTTTAAGCAAGACATATCGACAGACGGGATGGGAAGTTATCAGTGTGGGTCGCATCTCAGCCTCTTTTTTTTTGTGATTTTTGTCAGTTTAAGAAAAATATTACAGAGCTAATGTGTAAACAAAATTAAGCACCTGGGGGCTTTTGGCTTTTTTAAGTAGCTATAGCTTTTTGGACTGATGTCACTTTTGTTACTGGTAATCTTTTGATTTTTGACAATTAAAAAACTATACGCCATTAATTGAATGGAAGCATACACGTGATGATTACAACTAGACATTGAGAACTTGTGATTAATAAACACCTTTCTATATTTCTTTCTTCACAATCAAATCACAACCTTAGAGATGAAAATCGGAATCTTTTAATAATTGGTAATGGAAAATTAGTGATACAAAATATCCGCGGTCCTCATATCGTTTTCCGTTAGCAAGAACCATTTATTTTGTGGAGTTCTTCAAATAGGCGCGTTTCATTGACGCACTCTTTATTTTGGATAGTAATTAATATTTCATTATAATGTACATCATTTTTCAAAGCTTATAAAAAAAGGTCTAAGTTTGTAGTTTGTTTAACTATTTTCAAGCGTTTTACGTCTCAAAGCCTTCTTAAAAGAGATCAAATACGATAGTAATTAATTTTGTAGTTTATGGTAGAGTTTGACCCTTTAAATTCCTTTATTGAAATCACACTTCCTAAACATCAAACAAAGACTTTTTCTTATATTCCTTCTCCGGTATATGCTATAACATTTTAATTTTTTTTTAAATGAAAATATCTATAAAATACATTTATCTATTTAAGTACATTTTTGTATCTGCAAAAAGCAAAAAAAAAACAATTCTATCTACAAAAGTACCTACACAACGATTCTCGCACTCATTTAAATTTAAAATAGCAACTTGTTGCAAATACAATTAGATATTATTTTTATAACTCTTTGATGATAAAACCAGATCGATGCTCCCGCTGTGTTTATATTGAGTAATGATGACTCTTATATATGTATCTGCACAAAATATTTATTCATTCCATTCCGTCTATATTCCATGAATAGTATATAAAAATGCAAATTTTGCTTTGTTCATTTTATTACGTCACATTTTCTTTAATTTTGTTCTATCGATATGTATTTATATCCGTGCACATATATATTTCTATTAGATAGTTTTCAATTTTTTTATAGAAATAACATAGAGGTTTGCAGGAGTGCTGGTATGTGAGAATACAGATTTTATTTAAACTAAAAATGCACCAGCAGATGCAAAAAAAAAATGCAAAGAGCAGATACATTTTCGATACCAAAATATCACTAGAACGCTCTTTTGGATAATAGCTTCATTCTGCAGTATCTACCTAAATGTGCTTATATTTTCAGACATACCTATATGCAGCTGAATCTAGATGAGATAGTTTTGTTCTCTTTCACATACTCCCCTCATCACTATTTTCATCCGGATATCATTGCTGAAACAAGTGTAAATTAACAGCATTTTCAGATTTTCTTTTTTGAAAAATCGTATTGTAAATTGTGGTTAGTAAAAGATACAAATTAAAAGATGTGAAAATTGCAAACTGTTTACATTTTTTGAGTATAGATACATAAGTACAAATTTCTGCTTCATTCTTCTAAGTATTTTAAGTAGCTGTCTTCCGTAGCTAGTTTTGAGAAATTCTTAAGCTTCAACCTGTCAAAAATCCATAGGTACCTACATAAAAATAAGAAAAAAATACATAGTTTTTAATTTCCCCCATCCATATTAGTCATAAAGGTTCTTTATTGTTATCATACTTTTGATATTAAAATTACAAATTTCAACATTTGGTGAAATTGAATTTCTTCCTACTACTGATAAGCTTAGCTTGAAAAGTTCAAAATGTTAAAAATTGTTTAAAGATTTATAACAAGAAAACAATTAAATTCAGAAGCAAACATCACATTATCTTTTCATACTCCAATTTTTGTTTTTATTTTTTTTTGGTTAGAAAAACTTATTGTGTGTTCCTTTTTATTATTATTTTTTTTTGTGTTCTGTACGTACATATGTATATTAATTGCCTCAATTATTATTTTTTTTTTTAAAGTCATTAGCGCGTGAATTATAACGAGGAAGGAGGTATTTGAACTTCTAAAGCTAATGCCGACATTAGAAGCATAGTATTAGATATCTATTTTTAACTGCGTATATATTTATATGCCTATATTACAGCTTAAATACCGTATACAAAATTTACCCTTTTGTTATTTTTGGAGTTAATTCAATGACTTATAAAAGACATTATTATCTTAAAGAGATTATATACACAATAGTTCTATAGTAAAGTTAAAGTGATATGTTTTCTATAAAAAGGTTATAATTTGGGCACATGTACGAGTACTCGTAGAATATGATCAGACATAAAATAAATTATATTACAGGAAGAACATAACATAATTAAAACATACGATAATTGTGTGTTTTGATTAAAATTTCTTTTTATTGTCTTCGGTGTCCACTATTTTACAAATTTGTTTATATTCCGTTATTTGTATACTTTCGTTAACTATGTACCTATAGTACCTACATTATTTTTTGATTAACAAATATGAAACGATGTTGTGAAATTAGATAGCAATATTTTGTTGAATCAGAGGACAATTCAACAGCGTATTCAGTATAGACTGTTAGAGCCCCCGCAGACTGCAGACTTTTTATCGGCCGATAGTTTGGTCGGCTTCTTAATCAGTATGGTGAGGAATGCATATGCGCACACTACAGCGATTCAGTATCGGCCGATAAAAAAGTTTGATGGGCTACCCGGTTATATTCAAACTAATCTGTCGGCCAACTATCGGCCGACTGTTTAATCAGTATTGGCGCATACACGCCTGCGCATACATGACGATTGTTAAGTCGGCCGATAGTTCAGTTCGCTCTGTGATTTGGCGTCGTGTGCGTGTATTTTGAATATGGCGTCGCGTCGCCCAAATCACAATTGTTGATTCGAGAATAGTCGGCCGACTGTTGGATAGTCTGCGCCCTGTTCACCAACCAAACTGTTTAGTTGGCTCGGTGTGCGCACTTTCAGCCCAACCTGACCAAACTATCGGCCGATAAAAAGTCTGCAGTCTGCGGGGGCTCTTAAAGTAAACTAAATTACAATTTTTGTAAATTTCGTTATAGTTTTATTAGTAAGGACAAACATTTCCATCAAATGGTGTCCTGGACTGATTTCAAGGAACGCATCCTATTACTGCAATATTTGAACTTATAACATAACATATTTTACTCACTAATTTTGTCATAAAAATTCCAAAGGAGTTAAATCAAAGCTTCGAGGTGCCAATTGCTCTAAATGTCTTATAACATGATTTGATAATTTGATAAGATCTGTTGTGGCAATGGCTGTGTGCAACATCTTACATAACTCGGAGGTCATTTAAATCCATTTCTTCAGTTTTTGTACACAAACAGTCATCTAACATGTTCTCCGTCTCATTTCTATATAGTCCTTCAGAATTTAGATTCTGGGCTTTTTGACAATAAAGTATAGGTTTTTTCCGATTCCAAGGTAAGAACATTTGTTTTTTAAGGCAACCGCCTCGAGATAAAATGCGCCTAGTGGAAAAAGATGATCCCAAAATCTAATACAGGGTGTGTGGTGGTAGATTTATATTTGATATATTATTTCATTTGAAATATTAAACGAACGGTCTAATAATGCGGATTTCAATTTTTGAACAATATGTCATTCAAATGTCTTGCGTCAAGTTGAACAATGCACGCACTGTTCAAAATTGAGCCTCGAGTTACGCGCCACATGCTGCAGAAAACTTGATTAAATTGCGCTGATTTCTCCACGAATGTTTTCTTTTAGGTTCACCAGTGTTCGGGAATTGTTGCTGTACACTTTCTCTTTGAGATAGTCCCGCATAAAAAAAAAGATCCATTGGGGTTGAGTCGTGGAACCGCGGTGGCCACGGAAAGTTTCCAAAGCGATTGATAAGTTTTTTAAGGGGAAGCTTCCCGAAGAAAATTCATCGAATTTCTAGAAGTGTGTGCCGGTGGCACAATCCTGTTTTAACCATGTGTGCGAAGAAACTTGAAGGTTCGGAAGAAAAATCCGTTTTCATTCTTCGGTGATTATCACTATAGACATTTGTCGCCTGGCCCCAAGCTTAAGATTTTGGTGTTGAGGCCCATAAAATGCACGGAAAGTTTCCAAAGCGATTGATAAGTTTCTTAAGGGGAAGCTTCCCGAAGCAAATTCATCGAATCTCTAGAAGTGTGTGCCGGTGGCACAATCCTGTTTTAACCATGTGTGCGATGAAACTTGAAGGTTCGGAAGAAAAATCCGTTTTCATTAGTAGGTAATTATCACTATAGACATTTGTCGCCTGATGGCCCCGAGTTTTAGATTTTGGTGTTTCAGTCGAGAGTAATGGGTTCTTGAGGCCCATAAATAACAGTTTTGGGTATTTACGTTTTCGTTTAAATGAAAATGACCCTCGTCACTCCAAAAAATGGGATTCACAGTACAAATACTCTCTAAAATCGTCTTACAAAAATGTTTGCGTAAACTAAATTCACTTTCTTTGATTTCTTGAAGGATTTAAATTTTGAATGGATGCAACTTTAAATCCTTTCTTATAAATTTCATAAATAATCGCTCTTGAAAGTCTCATTGAGGCTGCCCATTTCCGTATCGAAAGTCGTGGATGTTCAAGTAAACTCCCTTTAACCACTTAAATGTTTTTGAGAGTCTTTGAAGATCGACTGGGCCCTGGCCGTGGAGTGTTCATATTACTTTTTGAAATAATCTGCCACCAGACACCCTGTACGAGCTACTTTGTTCAAGCTCAAAGCTTCTGAAAATCCTGCTCTTATCGTTTCATTCATTTTACAGCTGTCATTGTCAAAATATACCCTTTGATTAAAAAAAACTCGGTTTACCAATCCTAATATTGTTTTATTACATGACGATCATGCCTTAGAAAAATTTGATCTGGAATTATGTTTTGCTGATCGGCACTAACTATACACTTAAAGTAAATATTTACACGGAGGTTTATTCACATTCGATACAATATAAAATAGTGTATTTAAATTACTATAATCATCGATTTGCGAATATTTAATTCTGAAAGTCATAGTTAAAAATTACTAAACTTTCATTCGAATTCAGTCAAACAATAATTCGATTGTTTGCTAAAAAACTATTACATTTTTCTTTACTGATAATACAAAGTGTTGTCTTTAATAAACGCAGTTAAGTGATTGTGATAGTAACCTTCTCTAAATTGTATTTAAATACTTTAGATTAATAATTAATTTCAATTTAATTCAATTTTCTTAAAATATTTTCAATCAACTTTCTTTAAAGACTAATAAAGCTTATAGTTCATTATTTCGAACAGGAACTTAAAAGAAATTCAATTATGAAAAAAAAACTTAAGTAAATAAGTAGGTACTAATATAATATTTACTGACCTATCTATGACCTAGACTATGTCATCTTGCTTAATGAGGTTAAGATCAATTGCAATTAATATAAAAATAATGAATAATCTAATACTAAAAACTCATTATAATATAACTATATAATAATAAATTAAAATTAAATTTTCCGATGATACAAATTGCCTCCACATTATACACTATATTTACGCATCAACTATAATTAAATATGACACGCAACACAATTAAACACATTCATCTCCCTAATTAAACAAAATAATAACTCAATTAAAAATATTCTCGCCATCACAAACATCAATTAATTAAAACAAAACAATTAAAAAAAAAAAACAAAAACGTAAAATAATGATTTAAACTTTATACACAAAGAAAAGAAGAAAAAAAATAGTACAATTTCTAATCAGTAAATCTTTCCTGTCTTTTAAACAAAGTGTCACCGCTTAACCTGGTCTCCATGTAATAACACTAGGTATACAAAAACAACAACAACGACAAACTTGAAACAAACATAAAATAAAAAAGAAGAAACAACATCCACAACTGCAGTGATATTCAATTTACTATTTTCCAGAAGCACTTAACAAGGCAAAACGCCTGTTAATTATCACCTGAAAAGATTAATGCGCGCAACAAAAATTGCAAACAAAATAACAACAAATAAAAAGAAAACAAAAATTAAATGACGCTTTACACACAGAAAAATATAACCAGCAATTGCATTCTGAAAAAATTCACAGTCCCCACTGCTCTGTGAGCCTCCCCAGTCCCCACGCCGCCGTGAGTAGGTACTTGATGCAGCAGAATTCATGTATAGTATAGGCAGAGGTACAACATTTTTAGCTTATGGCAAAGTGAATTCGAATTGAGAAATTGGAGATACGCGAGCGCGGATGGATGATGCACCAAAAAAAAAAGCACACAAAACAAAACAACATTAAGCATCACGCTTAGCTCATATGAAAAGTTTATATGGATACGTGCAATCCATATAGAGATATTTTATAAGCCAGCATGTGTAGATACATCTTACATTTTACACTTCAGATACAGGTATTAGGTATAGCTTAAAGTAGATATATACAGGTACCCACTTGTGATGATGATTTTTACCCGGGCGACACAATAAGTTTAAGTTAGATATTCAAAGACCGAAACTAAAATCCGCACATAAGAAACGTTGGCACAAAAAGTATCTAAATCCATTTACACCTTCTCTCACTCTCTCTAGATACTCTCTATAAGTGCAACCTGAATATATATTTAATTTTTACGTTTATAAATATTTCTTTTCAAGAATGTTGCAGTTATAAGAGCTAAAAGTACACTTTTAGCAATTAATCAATTTTAGTGCAGGAGGCAAGTATAGGTATACAGTACAACGCAACGGCCGCGGCGCAATGCAAGTATTTTTCACAAAGTCCATTTAGCGACGGTAAATTTGTTCTGCCATCATACAGAACACACTTTGTTGCACCCATTCAAGTTCCCGCCACAAACTTAACTAAAGGATATAGCTGAAGGCATACATATATGCATAGGTATAGAGTAGCTCTAGATACATAATATCTACCGTGTGTAGCTATATCCGGCAATTCATTCGGGCCAAACAAAAAAAAAAAGTAAGAATTATTGTTTTAAAAATAGAATTTGTACCAAAAACGAACTTAAAAATAAGAACATACAAATAACGGAGCTTATAGATCTTTAGCATAGTTATTTATGAGTTGTTGAGCGAGCTCAAGTTTTGTGCACCACCACCAACGACCGTTCGTTGTCGAAATAAAACCAGCAGAAATCGTCTGTCCGCATTTATAAACAAACAAGCACAAGCGGTGATAAATAATATTCGCACATCGTAAAATGCACCCCGCTCATATATACACCTCTCTTTACCTTCCCATATCTATCTACGAAGATAATATAGGGGTTTAGAAGAGGTTTCCTTGCCTTATTGCCTGAAATGACAGAATTGTTTTAAAAAAACAAAAAAACAGATATCCTACATTTAAAACAAACCTATAATTTTGTCAGATCCAAAAGAAAAGATCCAGTTTTTATATTCGAGACTTTAACAACTTTAAGCCTCATGAATGAATATATAGATACAAAATTTCAAAGCAAAAGATATACAACTTAAAACTCGGCTTATAATAAGAAAAACAAAAAAACGAAGTTATGAAGATGGATAGATATGCTCCAATAAGTTTATATCTGAATTCGAATGAGAGCGCGTGCGAACCTTAAAGCTTGAACCTTGGGATAACTAAACACAGACTGACTGCCCGTCCGTCCAAATGCCAACAAAACCTCACTTGAGGATGAGTAATGGAAGGAGATTAACAATCGTCGTCGTCGTCGCCATTCCCATATCACTTCATATCCCTTGGCCACCATCATCATACACCACTACAACTCTATGTAACCTATAATCCTCTCATACACCACTACATGTCTATCTATACACTGCAGCCTTCATTATCACCTTGTTTTTATTTTCTTGTTTTTGAAATTCATATATCGAAAAGGTTCCCATTTTGGATTTGGTGGATTGTATTCCTCTTTGGATGACTGTTGCGTTGCGTTTGTTCAGTGTCGTCGGTCGTCGTCTGTGAGCTGTCAGTCATCAGTTTTGGTGTATCTTTGAGGTTGTTTTTGCAGGTACAGGTATGATAAACAGGGAGAGGTTTTTATTATTGTATCAGTCATAACACACCACCATCAACTTCACCGATGATGACGTACCGCACTTTGATTCCCCTCATAATTTGTACATTCCTCCTTTTTAGCATTCCTATACCTCGTATACCATCAGATACACTCTCTATGCTCAGCTCATCCATCTTGTGGAAGTGTGGATGAAAAGATGGACTATGAAGGAATACAAAAAAAAAAAACAATAATAATAATAAAAATAAAAATATTAAAATTAATTATGTTTGCTCACGTTTTGACACAGATATGTTCTCTCTTCTATCCACTGCACACACTCTCATTCGCAGTCATAACCAAACATGGAAGTTCCAATAAGCTATAAGGTACCTTACCTACCTACCTACTTTACCTTACCTAAACCTATCTATCCGAATAATTATGAGAAATAAAAGGGTGGAATTAAGGTGATAAAAAATCCATTTGCTTGCCAAAAATTGATATCCTATATATAAAATTTATGTTTATAAGTTATGAACATTAATCGTTTATTATTGTTCTTTTCTTTTTCTTGTATTCTTTGTTGTTTGTTTTTGGTTGTGAAGGAAAAAAACATAATCAAAAATATCAAAGATTCAAACCAAAGGCGAATTCGTTTCTACCTGTATGAGGAAAAGTGTTGCCATTGGGTTGGTATTTTATTTTTTCCAGGTGATGGATAAAAATGGTAATCTAATTAGATTGTTTCGTGATGGAAGGTAATATTTTGATTTCTTCTTCTTCTTGGAGCGAAATTTTCTTCTTAGGCCCAAAGGTTGGTATAGTAAGACTCTTATAGGTTTGTTGAAAGCTGGAGGGAATTTTTGTTGTCATTCTTTTGGCTTATCGGAACTCGGAGTGTGGATAATGATTCTTTTTTGTTTTTTTGTTTTCTGGGGTTGGGTAAAAATGGCATATTTATGAGATCAAATAAATAAATAAGAATTAAGTATAGGTAGGTTGGAAGACACCAATGTGTTAATTCTGATTTGAAAATTGATTTTGAATTCTTCTAAGTAGATTTGTTTACTCGTATACCCAAACCTTAGTTTTGGAAGTTTCCTATAATTTATGAAAAAGGTTGTTAATTTATGTTCATATGTGGAATATATATCATAATTAGCACGTGTTTAAAGACTATTAAACGAAAAATAGAAACATACAAATTTAGTAAGTTTATATAACTTCCTATCAAAGGAGGTGGATGTAGGCCATTTATTTATTGTGTTTAGGTATTAAAATAAAGAAAAGAAAATCCAATCTTAAAACAAAAGGATTCAAATTAAAGGTGCAGTTCGTCTAGTTAAAATTATAGTTTTAGTTCACATTTTGAATATCATCAATTAAGACCTCAGAATCCCGTTGTAACCACCTCCTAGTTTTCTTTTTTTTCTATAAAGTGAATTTTTGAAATAAATTTAAAAATTTATTTGCTCACTTTAAATCAATAACACATATTTTAAGATATATTTTTGTAACAAACTTTCTTTAATGTTGTTTTACAATTACTTTTCAATTAGGCCATTATTTCGCTTTCCTTCGGTTGTTATAAGCCTAAATAAGATGAAATGATATAGGGAGAGGTTAAATTAAGGGTCTGAACTTAGGATTAAGAAAATTTCAAACTCAAGATTTTAATTAAACATGACATTACGAAGTCGAAAAATGTGGGTCTCCCAATTCCGTTCGTCTGTCTGTCTGGTCCCCTTAAGGAAAAACATGGGTCGATTGACTTAATGCAGCCCCCATACAAAATTTTTGTCAAAAATCGAAAATTCGAATTTTCTCAAAACCACACCAATAGATTTTTTTTAAATCTCGCTAAAATTTAGTTTCTTAATTTGGCTTTTTTCATTATAAAACAAATATTTTTTTATTGCTCCAGAAGGGTACCTTCATAGAACCGTTATTTTGTATTTAAGTTTTCTCAACAACTAATGAACCGATTTCAATGATTTTTTGCCTGAACAAGCTCTTATACTGTCTCTATAATATTTGATGATCAAAAGTGTTATTGTTTTTATTTTTGATTTTAAAAAAAATATAAAACATTTTAGTTTTGAAATAAATTGATCATCATTTTTTTACGGAATTGAAATTTAAAACTTGTATCAATAAGCTCTTAATAAATGCATACTAAAAATAATTTTAAAGCAAAAATTTAAAATTGTATATATAGATACAAAATTAATTTTAAAAAACCGCTTTAACGATTTTCAAATACAAATTTTGTAAAATTTAGGTGTGTTTGAGAAATTAAATGGCATTTAAATTTTTGTTGGTTTTAAAATACCAGGAAATATTTTCTAACAGAAGACACTTTTTATACATGAGCATGTTCGTGCAACTCAGTCGTGCATTTTATTAACTTCCCATAAGAAGTTATTGTAATGTGTCCGATTTGTCAAATTGAAAATTTTGACATTTCTCGACGTTTCAAGGTCACTAGAGTCGAAATAAAAGATTTTTAGAAAGATGTCTGTGCGTGCGTGTGTACGTACGTTCGTACGTTCGCGACATTTTTCTGCCGTCCATAATAGCTCAAGAACCAGAAGAGATATCGACTTCAAATAAATGTTGTTATACAGATCATAAGGCAGAAAGATGCAGAAAGGGCTCTCAAGAAAATTGCGTACGTGGTTTTTTTACCATAGCAGTTTCAAAAAAAGGTGAACATTTTGGTTAACCCTAAATATCTTACGAACTAAAAACGCTAGAGACTTGAATTAAATTTTATATAATATATTGTAACGTGATACCATACAAATTAATTTTTTGAAAAAAATCCAATTACCTATAGTTTTTTTTTTATAAATCAAAAAAACTGAAAAAAAATTTGACACTTCGAAAATTTTACGAATACAAAATGATTTTATCACCAAAACAATTTTGTGCAAAGAAAAATAACGTTTTCAACATCTGGTAAAATTTTGAGAAAAATCGAATTGACAGTTTTTTTATAAAAAATAAAAACCTAAAAAAACATTACTCAAAGTTGGTAAAAATTGAATTTTGACTCAAATTTCTTTTCAAAAATTTGAGGTTATGGCTTCCAATTTATTTTATCTTATAAGAAATATTTAAAAAAATTGTTGTCAACATTCAGTAAAATTTTGAGAAAAATCGAATTGACAGTTTTTTACAAACAAATAAAAACTTAAAAGAAAATTTAACAAAAGTTGGTAAAACTTGATTTTCGACTAAAATATCTTTTCAAAAATTTGAGATAATGGCTTCCAACTAATTTTAACTTATAAAAAATATTGTTTTCAACATCCGAAAAAAATTTGAAAAAAATCGAATTGACATATTTTTTTACAAAAAATAAAAACCTAACAAAAAAACAATACTAAAACTTGGTGAAAATTTACTTACGACTCAAATAGCTTTTCAAAAATTAAAAATATTGTCTTCAAACTCTTTTTATTTCACAGAAAATATTGTTTTCGATGATCAGTAGTTTTTTTTTTATAAAAATCCAACAGTCCGTTTTTTCATTAAAAAATAATATCTACAAAAAATAATACTCAAATTTGGTAAAAATTGATGCTCGGTTTTTGATATCTCTCAAATTAATTTCATTCATCCAATTTGTAAAAATTTAAGAAATGCTACTTAAATTGGTAAAAATTTGTTTTCGACTAAAAATCTATTTAGTAAAACTAGATTTTCAAACTAAACTATTTCTTTATATGAATAATATTGTTGGTAATTTTAAATTTTTTTAAGAATAATTCAACTAACATTTTTTTTAACCCAACACGAAAACCTACAAACTTTTAAGCAAGACAAATAGACAGACGAAATGGGAAGTTACCAGTGTGGGTCGCATCCCAGCCTCTTTTTTATTTTGTGATCCTAAACTATATAAGAAGTAACTGACTTAATAATTTTTTTTAATATTTGTCGAAAGGCTAACAAATTTTGCAGAATATACTATGATGAAATATTGAAATATTTTCTGAGGGTGTGGTTAATCAATCTCTTATTCTTCTAAAATATCTGAAAATCTATTTATATGGAGCTCAATTTTGGGCGAATCAGATAACTCATTTGAGAAGTGTCAAAAATTATATAAAAAACTTTATCGATAATGTGTAAGATCTGCGACCTTCGTAGTCACCATTTGCGAATTTCCAATAGCTTGTGCATCTTCCTTGGTAAACAAGGTATATTTCTTCTTAATTGTATTGAACTTGTTTTGAATTTTTTTTTTGTAAAGGTAATTTTCAACTGGGACCTTACAGAATTCTAAAGTAACTTATGTTGTAGCTAAAACCAAAACTTATACTTTAGTTCAGTTTTGTCATGAAAATGTACAATAGAGTTAAATTGAAATCTTCGAGGATTTTTTAATGATTTATTTCACATAACTTGACATTAAAATTTGTCCATTACAATCTATAACTTTGATCAAAACCGCATTTTTTGTATTTTTGTTTTATTTCCTGTAAACAAAAAACCACCTTCGAAGTTTGAATAACACAAAAATGGCCTTAAACCCCAAAACAATCCTTCAAGATCATCATCATGGTGGAAGAAAGAAAAAAAGGAAAAACCAAATAGGAATCAATTGATACGAAAGGCATTTATGCAATAAATCTTTAAATCACAATAATAGGTATCTACAGTCACATTTACCGACACATATGTATATATGTGTCTATACGTATATGTATAGTCCATCCAGCCATTATGATTATCACCTTCAAAAACCACCACCATCACCTTGAAACAAATAAACATGGCCGAACTAACAAGCCATAATGTTTTTTATTTGTTGTTGTTATAAATATATCTAACATACATATATCACTGGTGTATATTATAGTGCCGGATGATTAATCTCAAGATCTCTCGCGTATCTTTAGAATATAAGTGCCTCTCAACATATAGGTAGATATTCTAAAATGAAAAAATAAAAACGAGTACCTATACCTATAACCTACCTGTTTGGTTTATATTTTTTGTTTTTTTCTTAGGAAATAAATCTTTTAATCAAAAGCAATAGATCATTCGAGGAGGTATATAATGTTTTATAATAGTGAAGCCGCATCATGTGCATATGGTGTGCATTGTGCAGTGCATCCCAAGATGTCACAACAAATTTATAAAAAAAGAAAAAATTAAGAAAATATTTGTGTATAAATTTATTGTACTTTGCATCTTTTTGTGACAGGTAGACACTAGACATAGACACCTTTGAGGTTTTATTGAAACAGAACATGTGCCGATCTGTGTTAGAAAATAAGTGACAATGGTCATTGATGCATAAACTGATACAAATTTGTATTTTCTAAGAGAATCCTTTTATACGAAATAAATATTTATTTATATATATACGATACAGTGTATATTGTCCTTAATGGATGTGGCGTCATTACTGAACGACAAAGTATTTACAGAGATATTTAATTCCTACTTTAACATTCTTTTTACACGAAAAAATAGTAGACTGTTAAAAAATGTTGTGCCCTGTGTTGCACATTTTCGAAATTGTATGAGCTTAAAGTAAGCCTAAACATTTTTTTTTAATTGTGTACCTATATTAAAAAAATTTCAATTTTGTGTATTAATATTGCTATATTTACTATATTTCCCTTAAAGTTTCCATAAAATTGTAAATTTTTATAGCAAATTTTCAAAATCGCTTAAAATCTTTAAATGTGTTTTGATAAACTCTTATTTTTTCTTAATAAACATTCAAAACAATTAGAAGTAAGAAATATTGTAGATTTCAGAGACGGTCTTTTTATAAAATCTATCAACATTACCAATAAAAAAATCCTTTTGTAGAGCCAACAATTATTTTTATATTTATTTGTATTATTACTTCAACTTTCAAACTTAATTTTGCTTTCAAATCTTCTAATTTTTGAAAAGTGTGTAAAACGATTTTTCTGTCCAAAATGAGTTGAAACAAATCAATTTTTAGAATATCAGACTGATTCAAAATTTAACACAAACATTCTAGAAGAATTTTAAAATAAATTTGAAAAAAAAAAACAGTACAATTCGGAATATTTTATAGAACAATTAAATTGACACTATTCTAAACTGAATATAACAGTTATTCCTATACAGAATTATACAAACAAATGGTCTGGATCAAAAAATCATTCAAGGAAAGTGGCTCAATATTTTTGACTTTTCATATGCTGTTCCATCACTTCCAATAACTGAAATAAAACATAGTGGAAGTATAATGGCTGAAACACAAACACGCTTCAGCTTCGGCTTCGTCTGTGTTACGATGCGATGGTTGCTTTGAATGGCATTTCTAAAATGACACTTCTGTCATTAGCAGCTGTTATTTTTTCTCAAAAGTTTGTTTTGATTTTTCGTGCAGTAAAAGATATGAATTTTGAAATCGAAAAAATTTAATTTATCACGGAAGTAGCTTACACAGCCTATCGTGGGTATGTTCAGCTCCTAGAGCAAGATGAAGCGCTGACTGAGAGGCATTGGTGGGTCCGGGAGCTCAATCTACGGAGTTCTTCAATCTATGAGGAGTTCTTGGAAATTCATTTTCTGTTCTACAAAAATAAAACGTTTTCAAGAAAAAATTGTATAGTTATTCCATGTATGTATATTTCAAGGCAAGTGCCTTTTAACTTTTTCTAATAAACAATGGTTATCCCTCCAAATTCAAATGTATTTAGTTTGTTGACTTTTTACTTGCGACATATAGGAACTATATGGCAAGTTTTGCATTCGTGCAAAATTTCGAACTCGAGATTTTAATCAAACATGATATTACGATGGTAGAGAAGTCGAAAAAAGTGGGTCCCGCGATTCCGTCCGGTCAATTTTGTCTGTCTGTCCACGCTCCTACAGCCTAAACCATTGGGTCGATTGAGTTCAAACTTGGAAGTTAAGGTTTTGAGCAGATTTGCGTTAGGCGTTTTTTTCATTTTTTTTTTAAGATCAAAACTAACAGTGGCCCCCATACAATTTTTTTGGTCAAAAAACGAAAATTCGAATTTTCTCAAAAACAAACCGATAGATTTTTTTTTAATTTTCTCTAAAATTTTATTTTTTAACTTGGCTTCTTTTAATAAGAAAAACATATTTTTGTATTGCTCAGGAAAGGTACCGCTCATAGAACCGTTTTTTTGTTTTTTAATTTTCTCAGCAATTTTTGAACCGATTTCAATAATTTTTTTTTCTGAACGAGCTCTTATATTGCCTTAACAATATTTGATTATCAAAAAAGAAATTTTTTATTGTTTGGATTTTTAAAAAAATATTGAAATTTTTTTTTTTCAAAATTCTATATCTCAAAAACGGGTGAACATTTTTTTACGAAATTGAAATATAGAGCGTATATTTACAATCACTAAACAACTGCATACCAAAAATATTTTTAGAACAAAATTGAAAAATTTTATATATAAAAAATTAATTTAAAAAAAACCGCTCTAACGATTTTCAAAAAAAAAATTTGAAAAATCAAGGTTTTTTTGATTTATAAAATGGCATTTAAATTTTTGAAGACAAACTTATTTTTTAGGTAAAATTTTGAATCTTAAATTAGTTTTTTTTTAAATTATTTTAACTGTATTAAATGTAACCCCCTCCCAAAAAATTGAAAAATGGAGGTTTTTTCGACAAATCAAATGGCATATATATCTTTGAAGACAAACTTATTTTACAGGTATATTTTTAAATACTATATACGTCAGGCGAAGCTGAAGCATGTTTGTGTAAGCCATGCGGTTTTAAAAGCCATGTCTCAATTTTTTATCTGGGTCTAAACGTAATTTTGCATTTTGACTTAAAGAGTTCAGTAAACGTTGGGTAACTCAGTGAGAAATTTTGTATTTCTGACAGTTTGCGCAGTCTTTGTAAATTCAAAACTAAGCAAAACAATTTTGGAATCAAACATAAGTTTTAGACTTCTATGCACTTAAGTGGTTATGAATATTCTTTTATTGATAATCGGTTTGGAATATCTGCACATTGCAATACTGAGCCTGGTAAAACATTTCACATTCGTGAAGTGCAGCTTAAAAACGAATATTGTAATTTGTATCTCCATAAAATATGCAAATCAGTATATTAGTCATGTTTACATTCTATAATGTGAGAATGATTCAATTTCCAACAAACACAAATACGTCTTCCTTTTGTAAATGTGACACCTCCAACAAGCTAAGATCAATGGTCGTTGGTCGTTTTTACTCTCTATATCTCGAGAAGCAACTTTATTTTCTGATTTCAAAAACAAAACAAAAAATACACTTCTCAGCCCAAAATAACAAAAAAAAAAAAAAAAACAACAACAAAATCCAAACAAAGAAACAACTGAATGTTTTCACTTTTATTCCAAAAATGTCTTTCTTTTCGATTTTTGTATTTTATATTTTTGTGTTAACTTGGATTTTTGGGCGTGATCGAAACATACGAAAAGACGCATCGTAAATCTTCGTAACATGACACTTTTGGCGGATGGATAATATATATATGTTACCACCAACAGATCGTGCACAAATAAAAGATTTTTTTAAGTCCTTTTAATATAAATTCAATATGAAATCAATATAAAAATGCATTAAGAGGAAACTAATTTAAATAAAAACTGCAACAAATTTTAAAACTAGTTTAAAATCTTATTATAAATAATATTTAATTGTAAGAAAAATTATATTATAAATGGAACCTTACAAAAAAAAAACTGTCACAAGTGCTGTCAAAGAATTAAAAAAAAATATCTAGAAGATATATCCGCTTATCTTCTATCTAAAGTGGAATGTGTGAGAGGAGCATTCGTGCGCGCGTTCTTCGCGCACTATGGTCAGGCGGCCACGACAGTTGTCAAGAGACAACTCACAGCGAGAACAAAAATATAAAATAAAAATTTACAGAAAAATACAAAAGAATGCCCCCAAGGGACGAAGAAGCATTCACAACACACAGATATATTAAAATAAAAATAAAATTTACAAAAAAGAAAAACAATTTACATACGCGCATATAAAACTGTTAACTAACTCAATTTTGTATCTGTCAAAAAAGTTCTCGCATTTTCGAGATTATATTTAATTTTTTGTTGTTCGCCCTACACTCTCGCCGAACGGAACGGAACGATCGGTGGCGGCCGGCGTCAGACGTCGTAGTTGTTGGTGATGTTGATGGTGGAGTAGCCCTCGAATACACGCTTGCTCAGCCTGGATCTTGCATAGTGTGTCTTGGACACAGTTTGTCTGGCTTGGCTTCAATGTGAGGCCGTTTTTTTTTTTTTTTTTTTTTTTTGGATTATTTTCTTTCTTGCTGTCAAAAAGACGAGGCTTTTCCTCGCCCCACGTGAACTAAACACACATACAACCGTTGAAACGTATACTGCCTCTGAATGGCACACAGGATATCAAAACTCAGACTTGAGACTCTGACTTTATAAACCCTTTTTTTTTAAGTTTTCTTATTTCAGAATGAATATATAGGTATATGTATTTATATGGGAATGAGTGTATGGATGGTGATTCCTGTCTTTCTTTCATTTGACTTGAGACGACTTTTGGTTAAAGTAGATTGTGTTACAAGTGATTGCCACAACATATTTAATTTTTCTGACTTTTTCTTATGGATTTTAACTTCTTAGTTCAGACTTTATGAAGTTTGGTTAAAGTGATGGGATGATTGTAAAAACTCGCAAATTGAAATTGGAAATAATACCTTAAGATCATTTTCTTTTATAAGATTCTTCAAATTAACTGTTTTAAACAAGCAAGCTGTATTGGCACTATAAGTGAAACCCAAGTAGGTGAGGATTCCGATCCCACTGAATTCTTTATTCTTGGTGTCATTATTCTTTTCCCACCATGGCCTCGCCATATACGTTAGGAATGATGTTGCTTATCATCAGTTTTTGCCACAATATGGTCTCTGCACCAATTTTTTTTTTCAACTTTATGTGGTTAAAATTTTCCGTAAATAAGCAAAATAATTCACTATTGTTTCCTTCATCGAAGCCCCAATCTAGATAGAGTGTCAACTTTAAGTGAATTAGATGCTTTGTCTGATTCCATCCTAAGAATTGTTTCGTCCTATCCTCGCACTGAAAATGTTATTACGGAATTTTTCAATGTACACAATTCTTCATGGCTTCAACATTCGGGCCTGACAACACCCGAAGGAATGTGTGCTGAGATCTTCGTTGAGTTGAACCACCTAACTCAGCTGGTCAACGAGCCCACTCGAATAACGGACGTGGTAGGTCGAGCAGAAATCAATCTTGACTTGTTTCTTACCTCTGACCCTGATAAGTACACTTTTGGTGTTCTATCTCCTCTAGGCACATCTGACCATTGTGGCATATCAGTTCTTCAGTGTTAAAGAAAGAGCTCCTAAGAGTACCGTTTGGCAATATACGAGAAAGCCAACTGGGACGGTCTCAATAATTATTTTAGGATCTTTAACTGGTCACTATGCTTCCTCGATAGTGATGTTGACGCTAGCGCTGATATGATCACAAGTTTGATTCTACAGAGAATGAGAACTTTTATCCCGAATAGGATTAAAAGCATCAGACCTAAGGAAAACGCATGGTTCGATGGGAGCTATAAAGAGGTTATTAGGGTCAAGAAGGTGAGTTTACGTTGTTTTAAAGCCAATTCAACTGAGGAAAACCGGAATAAGTTCAAGCAAGCCAGGAAGGCCTGCAACGCCCATATTCGACGGATCGGATTTCGAGCGCGTTAGTGATTCTATGGGGCCAATTGATAGGGTTTGGCATCAGGCTCTCTTATCGAAAATGCGTGCTTTCGGTTTTCATGAATTCCTCCTTCATTGGATTAGTAATTACCTTTCGGATCGTTCAATACAAATAGTATTGGATGGGTTCAAGTCTGAGACGTATTATCAAATATTTTTTCCAAAGTTGTGTAGATAGGGAAAAGAAGGAAACAGTTCTTCACTTCTTCTGTACATGCCCTGCTCTAGCTCAAAAACCTAGGAGAATTCTTCTATAACGATCTAAGTGTGTCCTACTTCATAGCGGACAGCCCTCTTTTACCTAACCTAAGAGTGCAAATATTTTAAGAGAATACAAGGCGAAACAGTAGATGCAGAAGGAGTTACAATAAACTATTTTGAAAAAAATGTGTATTTGAAAAATCAAACAAAATTGTATTTTGGTATAAGAGATGCATCTCCAACCATTGACTTGATGTAATCACATAGCTCTAAAAAAGTTATCTATTAAAAATGTTAAATGCATAGTTTTTCAGTGTAAAATAGTCTTTTTTTTGAAATATAACCCATATTTACTCCTAAAACATAACCTTAAGTCGAAATAATTCAATAATATTAACATCTCACTTAAAAGAACTCATAAGGTTTAGTACTCAAGTATAAACAACAAATTTAGTATGAATTTATTGTTATTTTTGCCAGCTGGGTGAAACTAAAATCTGTCTAAAACAATTTTGTACTGATCAAGACTGACAAAAATTTCCTGAGACAAATTTTTAAAATATAATAAATGAATTTTTCAAACAATCTGATGATCTGACATGGCATCTTTAAGTAAAAGATAGTTGAGAAGAAAGAAGTTAAAAAAAAACAATCCTATATAAAGCTCAACTATCACGTAACTATCTTCAACAGCAGTCAACTGTGTTGAACTTCTACTAATTTGCAATTTACTTTATGAATGTGTATTTCATCTCTAAGATGTGATGCGATAGCCATAACTACAACAATATCTTTTCCACATGCTCGTACCTTAGTATAAAAATACGTCAGTTTCAAGAATGACGAAAAAGTAAGCTATGTGACACGAAGACATCGCCAGAGACGATTATCAAGACGATGTCGTCGGCGCGGCGTCTTCGGTTGTTTAACATACATAGGTATACATAGTTAGTCTCACTCTACGATATTGTGTGATTGTAGCTTTAACTAGTTTAAATGAAATGCATAAGTACAATAGCTACAATATCTTCAGGAAATGGACACTTCACTTAGAAGAATTAAAATAATCAACAGAATAAAACTTCACTCTACACAGAATACACAAAAACAACGTCTTAAAAAGAACGATATTTACAGCAGCAGTGGCCGAAATTAAGGCCACCGTGCCATTGTACATATATCGCATAATCACACATCGTTCTACGAGCACCACTGTATGCGAGTAATATAGAAGGAAGTTAATGTTATAAATGTCTCAAATACGTTTCTACATAAGTAGTTAAGAGTATACTATTTGCGTATAACAATCGCACGCTCTCCTACAAGGTGACACAAAAAAAAAAAAAAAAACATCAAGATACAATGCATCATAAATGTTAACCTGTATGTTGCGCACATTTATAAGAAATGCGGACTTCAAGGTGATTTATGTGATTCGCGATTTATTTATTACCATAAGTCCACCGCATATTATAACTGTGTGTGGTTGTTTGGTGCTGAGTGTGTATACACTATTCCACACGACACCAACGAAACGATATGATGATATGACGACCGTTTCGTGCCACTATAGCACTGCGAGAATAAGTCTTATTATGTAGATTATAGCATAGAACAAACAAACAAACAAACAAGGATAGGTGCTTCAAATTTCATTTGCTTAAGGATTCGTTAAGGGAAACTGAATATAAAACTTTGTGATATGGTGCCAAGAAAAATAAAGAAATATCAAGACTTATGCTTGTTAGACAAGAGAAGACTTTGATTGACAAATAAGATGTCATAAATATATACACTTCAGACGTTGTGCAGTTTTTTTTTTTTTTCTTAAACGACTTAAGCGGTAGAACTTCAAAAAGCTTGAAGGTGCAGAAAAAGTTTTCCCTTAAATTCACATTCACACACACTATATACATACATAGCTATATACAAAATACACACATATTCATATGTTTGTATGTATGTTTATATTTCAATGCCGTCGGGAGACGTATACGGGGACTTAAACGCTTGATTTGCAATTTTAATGCGGCGAGACCACAAATAGAGGCGTTTAGAATGAACGTGATTTGCATGTTAAAACTGATGATTCAGATGGACAAACATATATTATCTATATATTGTTTTTCGTACATATTCATGTAAATAGAAATACAATATGTATTATATGCATAGTAGTTATATTGTCGCCATCAAACGGTTTTGGATCCGCATTCAAGCGCCTGGGTTTAATGTTAAATGTATTTAGATATGATATCGCAAGGGCAACGACAAAGTTTAGTGTCTTTATCTTAACAACTGTCACTGTTTATAGTTTTTAAAAAATCTATTGCGTGAAGCATATGACAAAAAGTAAACAATTACATACAGTGCTGTGAAGAAAATGTTTAAGAAATCACTGTGTGTTTTTGTAAAATTTTTGCGAATCCATTTTGAACTAAAGTCGTTGGCTAATATCAATCAGTCTTGAAATTCTGAACGATATTTTTAGATAAGATGTTAAAAAACTTATAAATTGGCTAAATTAGAAACAGAGTACATCTGATAAAATGTTTAGTGATGCTTTAGTCACATGTGTATCAATGTTTGTTAAGTAGTAGTCATGTTTTGGTTGTAAACGTTAAATTTAAACCAATGACAACACAATATTCTACAAAATGCCCTAAAAGCAATTTAACTTTTTGGAGAGTTATGCAAGCAAATTACTAACGATATTGAGTAAGACTGTAGTACCCGTGGCGTGATGGTTAGTGCGTAGGACTGTCATCCCTGCATGTGTCACCTTTAAAAAAATTGTTTTTCAAGGTTACTGTCTCTTGCGAGGCATTGACAAATCCTCCAAGAGTAATTCTTGTTATGAAAAGTGCTTTCTCAAATTAGCCGTTCGGATTTGGCTAAAAGCTACAGGTCCCATCCATTTCTGCACGCATGAATGGTTAAGAGATGTTAGTCACTAGGCCCTAGTTCTTGACGGACTATTGCGCAGTATAATTTATTTATTATTGAGTAAGGCTATTGATCAGAATTACAATTAATAAACACTTGTTATTCTGAGATGTTTGGGTTACTCTTACTTTTAAAAGCGCTGAGGGCAAAGGGTTTCTCATAACAAGCTTTGCACTGCACACTCCCCAAGACTTTTATCACCGATATTAAACAGTCATGGTTTACTAAAGTTAGATCTACTGGCATAACAAACTGTGGGCTTACAGCAATAGTTGACTTTTTAATAGCTGGATTCTTGTATGAAGCTTCCATTAATTTCACACACTAAATTGATTACTTGGGACTTGGGAGTCTTTTTCACTTGAATTTTCCATTTTAGGTGTTGTCTTCCTAGTTCTGTGAAGATTATTCGGAGACAGCCATTGGTGTTCTTCTATAGTTAGTGAACCTAGGCAAAAGGCCACTTAAACACATTTACCCCTAATTTACATCCAATGATTTTGCATTAGCCCGGGTAATCTACCTTCTTCTCAAAAGAATTGTTACCGGGATAGTAAGTGATTCAAAAGGTTACATTTAAGTTGATATAAAAAGTATTTTTGCAACTTAATTTAAATCTTTCCAAATCTAAATCGGAATTCCATGGCTTAATCTGTCTGCATTATAAGTATTTTATTTTGTTTACTTTAAATATTGAGTGCAGTTCAATATATAACATTTTTAATATTGTTTAATTTGATTGTCTCCACCATTTTCTTCTTAACAAAAGTTGCGTTTAAAACCCCAATAATTGTGTCGTTTATTTTAAACATCAGTCAAACAGAAGATTGTTCATTTTAAATTAGGTACAATTTTTTTTCACAGTACTGTGCATTTAATATAAATATACAAATAATATGTGGCAGCCACTCTTTAACCTCTTAATCTACAAAAAAATCATTCTGACAACTTGAATAAAGATATCTATCTGCATAAAAGATTTTTATCTGGGGCGGGATATATTTTTAGATTAATATCTAAAGTTATTATAATAAAAGTGGCGCTTAACTTGCACTTTCTATGCCGCAGATAAAGTATAATAATATTCCGCATTGAGCACTAAGAGTGTGCGCGCCACTGCTTCTTGCTTGCTTCTTCTTCATCATCAACTGTTTATATGAAAATCGCATTATAACAACATAACCAAACTAAGCTTAAATCAAAATCGTGTTTGTTGGATTAGCCTTTTGTAACGAGTGCATAAAACGACCCGACATGTAACGCCTACCCTTCATTACCTTATTTCCATCATGATCTGTGAAAAATCATCATAAAAGATTGAATGACGATTGCAGGCTGAAGAAGAAACCACCGCGACCACCATCGTATCGCCGCCGCCGCCACCGCGCCGCAGCGCCGTGACGTTCTTGTTGTTGTTGTTGTTATTCTTGATGTAATAAGTAAACTTAAAAGTTGACGACGTGCCGATGATGACTATACGATGATGATGATGGCGATATTTAGACAGGGATGGCGGCAACCGAACAACAACAACAACTACGACGACGACGAAAACGACACACGGCGCGGTGGCAAGTGGCAGCGGCAGCGGCAGCGGCTGAAATGATGATGACGATCCACCTCATCGTATACACTTAGCCTCTGGATATTGTCTATCCATGAAACGTCATAGTTTTGCCTATATACATATATAAGTATAGGTACCTATCTAGATGCGAGTGCATATTTTATGCAACATCATGCATATACTATATTATGCTATGCAGTTTTGCTGCAATTGCTGCATTCATAATCTTTGGGCGCATGCGAGCGTGACGAGTAATGGTGATGACTGACGGCAGGCAGGCAAGCATGCTGCAATGTTGCTGCTGGCTAAAGTACGACGAGTTGTAAGTATCTATAAGCGCAACAAGCAAATAAAGCGAGAGAGAGAGACTCTTTTGAGAAGAACACCAGTGGCAGAAGTGATGGGCCATAGATTTGGATAGGATCGGGCCGCATTCGGGGGCAAGATATGCGCTATAGATAGATAGTATATAACACTATTTTACCATATGTATATAACTATACATATATAGTGCATCAAAATGTAGCCTGGCGTATGTTGGTGGTTAAATCATGTGATTGCAGTTGGAACGTGTTGAGATTGTACGTCATTTTTAGTTATTTTATTTGTTTTATGCGTTTTTAATTTGAAATCGCTGCAAAAATGCAAATGTGGGGGCTTTTGCTGGGTATGTGTACTTAGTAGAAATTATAATGGCGTAGTTGGTTAGGCTTTTGTTTCAGAAATTATGACTTGAAAGGCCAAGCACACATAGAGTGACTTGGAAATTAATGAGATGATGGAAAACAAAGATTGTTTGAATTATTATAATGCGAGTAGTTAACTTAAGATACAACAAACTTCAAAACATTTTATGAAAAATGTATTTAATCTATGAAAAAAGAAAACGAGTTTGAAAAGGGGGAATAGGTGAGGTGTTGGTATGATTTATTAAATAGATATTTAATTAATCATTGAACTTGAACATAATGAGGCTTGTTATATTATACATATACATATGCAATCTTTACAATTGTGAATAATTTTGCACTGATAATTTATTAGTTATAGTTGTGACATTTTTATATGAACCCAATGGTCAGAAAATTGCCTAAATAAAATCATAGAAACCATTGCAAATTAATCACAATCAATTAAAGATGAGTTATGAAGGAATACAAACTTTTCAGTTTTATATTAAAAACCGTTTTATCACTCGAAACGGATTCTTTTCTAATTTTATCTATATGAATTGAGTTAAACGCCTTTGCTTTCCTACGTATAAGTGGATAGCTTCGCACGACTCCATCAGCGGGGACACCCAAATCTACTTAACACCTCTTAATGTATTGAGTAATAGCTGCAAGCTATGCTATATTCGTCTTAAAGCTTCGTCGCAGTGGGTTAACAACAAAATTGGCCACTCTGTAATTCTTACTTATAGAATCAATTCCAACGCACATTAACTACACCATCCTCCAATTGCAATTCGACAGAAACTTCCAGATTTCTATACTTTCCAGATCTTTCTGGGAGGATAAGACATTCCTATAGAAGAAGAGTCGGTCCTGTTTTATACAGATGGATCAAAAACAAATTAAGGGGTTGGTGCAGGTGTGAACTTAAGTCTCTCATTCCACCTTCCCAATCATTGTTGCGTGTTCCAGGCGAAACATTTGGCGATAAAAGAAGTCTTGTCTTGGCTTAGAGAAAACCTTATATCAACATCTGGTATCCGTATTTTCTCAGATAGTCAGGCCGCTATTAAATCTCTGGACTTTGTTTCTACAATATCTATAACAGTCCATAACTGTCGATCATCTCTAATGGAGGTGGCAAAACAGTTTAATATTCACCTTTGCTGGGTGCCGGGCCATAGAGACATTCCAGAAAATTGTAAGGCAGATGTACTCGCTAGAAATGGTACAGTACAACCCGTTCTACCTACATTCTACATGTAAACTATTGCTAATGCAAGCACTTTGAAGAAGGCAAACATAAGGCGGAACAACATCATCACTGGTCGGGTCACGAAAAACATCTGGCCTACACAAGATTTAAAGCCCTCAAGTTACTGGCTATCTCTAAGCAGATCGCATATAAGCTCGATAATCGGTGTCATAACCGGGTACTGTCTAATAGAAAAGCACGCCAAGTAGCTAGGCGTATTCTCAAATGACTTGCAAAAGCTGTATGGACGAGGAAACAGTTCTTCACCTCTTCTGTACATTCCCTTCTCTAGGTCAAAACGCAAAAATGACCTAGGAGAATTCTTCCATGACGATCTAAACGATCTCAATCATAGTAACATAATCAGCCTCTCACATTTTGTAAGGGACTCAAACTGGTTTCATTGAGCTAAGGAGGAAGCCTCAAGATTCATGTGGTATCACAAGGGGAAATTGAACTGGCCTAAGTGTGTCCTACTCCATCACGGACAACCACTCCTACTCCATTACGGACAACCACTTTAACCTAACCTAACCTAACCTAAGTTAAACGCCTTAAGATATAGAAAATATTGTCAAATTTGGTACTTGTTTCCTAAATTCTACAAAAAAAGTCATCTTGAACACTTTATAAAATTCAAATTAGTTAAAAAAATAAAATCCATTAAAAACCTATCAGTACCTACATGTACACATTCTTACTGATGCCAGGACATATAACCAAATTATTCCCATATTATTGCCATATCGCTATTTTGCAACCGAATTAAATATTTAAAATGTGCAAATAATATCGAACCAGTTAATCAACAAATTGATCAATAAATTTTGATTTTAATTCCATCGATTTATGATTGTTAATAGCCGGTGTTGTGTATGTGATATGGATTCAATTCGATGGTATGAAACATGAAACACACCATATCCATTTCAACCCCTAACTATATTCCTTTACCTACCAAATGCAGTCAGTATACAACGAACGGTGGCGGCGTGGAAGCGCGGCGTGGCGAGAGAGATCAAATCATCTGCATTCGTTTTTGGGGAAATAAATCTTTTTACTGCCACCGAATTCGAAATAATCCCTTTTGTATGAAACAACCAAAATAACAGTAGCTCTATGTATATAGTAGGTTATAGTATAAAAAGCTATACATTTCAGTGTGAATTTATTTCAACCATTCGTAGCACATAAATCCACCAATGAAAGACCAATAAATAAATTAAAATAATGGTTGCGTAGGCGCAATTTAAAAGGATATAGATACATACACATTTTCACCCTTATCCCGCCATTCTCTTTCCACCATCCACCATAGCTTTTTACATCACCCGCATTGGGGATTGTATAGGGATGTTTAAATGTTTTCATGATTTTTTTTTTGTATTTGTAATTTGAATCCTTTTTCCTGCACTCACACACATAAATATCAACACACAAAAACACAACAAATCTAATATAATAAATTAAAAATTACAACCTCTCTAAAATTTTGCTCCCTGTATGGATAGAAAAACGAAAAAAATAATCCAAAATATATAAAATGCACGATAAAAATTGTTGCACATCACCGAGTGCGAAAAATGCCTATAAAATATGTATTTTATATATTCATCCAATATCTAGAACATTGCTGATTAGTCACAAAAACATTGTTGTACATCTAAGCAAAATAATAATAAAAATATGTACAACACAAAATATGGATTGTTGGCATAGTTTATTATGCTGTGCTGACAAATACGAATCAATCGATTGGAAATTTCAATAAATTGCTTTTTTTTTCTCTCCTCTCTTATCATTTTGATGTCGATCTCTATGCATACAAACAAACATACACACAGCGCCCTCTTGTCGGGACTTTAATCTACTAAAAGAACAAAATTTACGAAAATAAATTTGTTTGTTTTTTACAAGTTAGGTATTGTTTTGTAATAAATTAAGAGGCTATGGGTGGTGCTTTATTAGCAGAAAAACGTTTTCTTAAATTTATATTATATGACGACAACCAAGGGTGGTTTTTTTCAGGAGGAAAGGGGGTAGTAAGGAAACCTACAATAAAACGAAAGAAATGCAAAAATTCTATTTGAAAAAAGATTTGATTTTTTTTTTTCAATACGAGGTTACAATTTATTTACAGATGCCATAAACTACTCGAAGACATATGTGACATTTTGAGTTTTGTTGGGGGATTTTTGTATACTATTCAGTTGAGTGTGTAATTGGTAATATTAAGGGTTTCGATTTATTTGAAATCAAGATAAAAATAAAATCAGCTTTACTATAATCGGAGTCTAAATTAAAAAATAATCTTAAACTTAATTTATGTCTTTTTGGGAGGATGTGATTCATTTAAACTATCGATATCTTTACCAAACGTCTTGATTCAATTTTCCATCTCTTTCGATTACAAGTCTCACCAATAAGTTCTTTAAAAGCATGACTTTCTTTGGACCCGCCCACTGACACGCCTTTGTTTCTAAAGCTCTAGATTCTATGGCGTGGCATTATGGATATAACATCATGCGATTTTGAATTTTTGACTTTCGCGTAGCCTCACACAAAAAAAGTCCAGCAGTGTCAAATCGCATGATCCTGGTGGCCAGTTGATATCTCTACGACACGAGAAATTACGCGACAAGAAATGTCTCTTGCGATAAAGCCATATTCGCTCGAGTTGTGTGACATGTGGCACCGTCTTGTTGAAACCAAATTTTCTGCAAGTCGTATTCTTCAATTACAGGTACAAAAAAATGGGGTTATCATTTGACCATAACGCTTCGAATTGACGGTAACATTCGTTCCATCGTCGTTTTCAAAGAAGTAAGGTCCAATCACAGTAAATCCGTCCGTATCCGAGGCTTGTTGGTGCACACGCTCCAGTCCGGGGTGGACCTGGGCTTCAACCTAGATGCGTCTCCAGCCAGCTCGGTCCCTAGCTAGCAGTCTGCAGTTTCGCACGCTAAGTTGGTTGACGCTCTCATCTTTCTTTGACAGGGTGCAGGCCTCAGCGCCATAAATGAGAACTAGGATGATGAGTGTCTTATAGATGGTGATTTTAGATGCTCGAGAGAGGATTTCACTACTCCATTGCCTTCTAAGTCCAAAGAAGCAGCGATTTGCAAGAGTTATTCTTCGTTTGATTTCAGCGCTGGTGTCGTTGTCTGAGTTTATAGCGGTGCCTAGGTAGACAAAGTCCTCAACTACCTCAAAGTTATAGCTGCCCATGGAGACGTTTTGTCCAAGACGTCGTTTTCAATGTCCTTTTTGGATGACAGCATATACTTGGTCTTGCCCTGATTGACCACTAAACCCATCTTCTTCGCTTTCGTTGCAATGCTCAAAAACGCTCCACTGATACCACGCTTTGATCTTCCAATTGTGTCAATATTATCTGTGTTTCCGAGTAATTGGATGGACCTTTGGAAGATTGTGCCTCTATATCTATAGTGTGGACGGTTGAGTTTTGAACAATTCTCTCAAAAACGATGTTGAAGAAGTCGCATGACAGTTCATCGCCTTGTCTAAAACCTTTTTTGAGATCTTTCTGTGAGATCTTTTCCGACTTTAATAGAGCAGTGTGCATTCTCCGTCGTCATTCTGCACAAACGCATAAGTTTGACAGGGAAGCCAAAATTAGACATTGCTCTGTATAGGTTTAAAATCGATAAAGAGATGGTGGGTATCGATTTGAAGTTCCTGGGTTTTTTCCAAGATCTGCCGTAGTGTGAATATTTGGTCGATAGTGGACTTTCCTGGTCTGAAGCCACACTGATAAGGACAAAAAAAAACTTAGTTTGACAGTTGTTAAAATTCATTTCTTATATTCTTTTGAAACCGCAAAATGGATATTCCCATATAATAAAAAAGGTATACGCCCTAGTGAACCATTATTCAATTTTCGTTTATTGTTGAGAATTTTTAGCATTGTTATAAGCCTATCAAATCTTTTTTTGTATCCTTTGTTTGTTCCACATTTCACCCTATTGTTAGCCATTAAGCAATTCTCCAAGTCAAAAATTCAAAAACCATGAGAGTATAACAATTTTTTAAAATTTATTTTAACATGATGTTTGCATTTTAAAGCTCACTTCATAACAATATGCAGTTTTTCAAATAGTAAAGTAGATGATTGGTGAATGCTAAACTGTTAAAGAAAATTCGCTGATACACAAATAAAAATAGAAGTAAAAATAATAAAGAACCAAGGTTCTTACGAAGCAATCCTTAAAATACCTCAATAAAAGCGGTTTCGCACCTTTTATCAAAATCTATTTTTAAAATTTTTATATGAATTATATCAAACTAGCTTTGATGGTTTACCTAGCTTTATTGTTTAAATCCTAAAAATGTCTGCATGGCTCGTTTTTTTTTCAAATCTTCTTTTCCAATTTTTACGAATTTAACTTTAATTTAAATTGTTCAATTCTATACACTTAAATTTATATTACTTTATTTTCTACTATCAGATCTAATTCCCATACGTCTGCCATTGTAAAACATTTTATGTGCATGTTACTCCCCAACTATACCTAAACGAACAAACATACATAAACCACTTTGTACTATCAAGCATATACCTACCTACATATCGTCATATGTTACATACCTACATACTAGCTATAAAGTATGTATGTAGCTTTTTGTAAAGACAAGGATTGATATTCTATCGGTTGGTTAGTTTATACGGGAGCCCCTATATTCATTTAAGGTGTGTGTATCTTTCCCACTCCTGATGCAGCATAAACCTACATTTTATACTATAGTACAGTAGAAACCCTGACTGCACCATAGGTCACATGTTTCGCAAATCAAGTGACACAAGTCCTGATGTGTTATATATGTATGTGAGAATGAGAGAATGGGCCGCCAGCTTGATGGGCCTTTAGAAATCGCATCATATGGCTAACACATGTGTGTCAAAGACTATAATAATTTAAGCTGTGTATGGAGTGGGGGATGAAATTAACCCCACATCGACAACCGAAGCGACGACGACCAACTACCACGACGACTACGACATAAATTGCCTCAACGGGATTTTCATTAAATTGCCATTGATTGATTATACAGATATTTTATGTGAAATCCCTGCAGATATATAAATGACAAATCATATGTATGTCACGTGTGTATGATTGCGCGGTTTGGTATATATGTATGTACATATAATGTGTCCTTCTAGGCAATCTCCCATGGGGGCAAAATGAATGAACACCCCAAATATCAAAGGTCGTCATTTCTAATGCCAGTTAATTGACCAAAAGTTGCAGAACAATAATGTTTGTATTGCTATATCTCAGCTATTGCCTTAGAGGTAAGGAAGATACATCAAACAGGAATAAATCGAGGAAGGAAGGAAGACCCCCTAAGAAAAGTTTAAATATATACATATATAGTCGACATAAAAAAAAAAAAAAAAAAAAAAAAAACAATAATAAACCATTTCACTGAATTAAGTGAAAAGTGCAATGAGGGACTTTACTATTTTTCTGCACATACATACCACCCTTTCCCATATAGTATAACGTGTGTGGAGATGTATGTAGAACTTCTATACTTCTATGCTTCTATATATTCACTTGTTTCGTGTCGGCCTTTCATTTTCATTGTTGTTGTAGTCGTTTTTTATTTTTTTTTTGTTAAAAGAGTTACAAGTGCACATATAACCCTTGTTCAAGGATTGCCCTATAGTATCTCTATGCTATGCATTGTATACCCCTTTTAGCTTGTTGTATATTTGAAGGTTGTTTTGTTTGCATCCAGGCAATATGTTGCAATTCACTTTGAAACAATGAATTTAACTTTATTCCAGGAGCGGATTGTTTTTTTTCTCTTACTGACAGAATTTAGAGAATGTCTTATTTCAAAGAAATAAGTATCTTCTTTTGTCCCCAAAAACAGGGTTGACGAAGAATGCAATCGTCAAGGTAATTAAAGATTGCATTCTTTAAAAACAATGTACTGAGTTCTGGACCCACAAATAAGGCTTTATTGTTTTTTTTTTTTTTTAAACAATGAAAAGATTGCAATCAGTATCTATTGATAACGATCTTTTGAGAATTCATTATTTTATTTCCATTCTTTCACATTCTTCCCACAAATTGCAAAGGAATTTTAAAAATAATTTGATAATTTCACAGCAAAAGTTTTTCCATTCAGTAAGACACAAAGAATAAATAGTTTGAGTAAAGGGCCTTGCACATGAGAGCGAACAACGAATGAACGAATGGATGAACAAACGTGATTTTACACATTTAAAAAAGTCAATTCCACACAAAAACACATTTAAATTATAAGAAACCAATTGACACTAATATTAGGATAATAAAATTTGCATTTTGATCTCTAAAACACGAAAATTTTGTAAAAACAATTTGGTAGTAACGAATTTCAGTGAGGTTGCTACGAACTGTCAAACTCTATTCGCGTTCCACATACCATCCACACTGCAACGAATAAATTGTTCGCGCTCAACTTAACCTCAAAATTATACCACTCTTGTTTTGTTTTTGCGTGAAAGATCGTGGCTGAGGAAAATATGGAGAAAAGGGTAATTATAAATTGACAATTCGTCGCTGTCTGCGAATAGAAATAAAGCTCATGTGAAAGAAAAGTCAAAATAGGCGAACATCCACAGTTCGCAGTTCGTAGCTCATGTCCAAGATGCTTAAGACCTGTTGAAAATTTATAACTTACGTTCCACATCTATGTTTTTCTAGTTCAGCTTAAAGGCTGACAAAAATATTCAACTTGGCATAGTGCCTGATTGTTTTCCCAGTTAAAAACTACTTCTAGTTTCTAAGAAAAGGATGTTTGTGTTAATTGGAAGCTTGTGGAATGTATTGACTTAATTCATAATATAATCATATTCTATTATGAGCCTATTCGTTATATAAATAATTGCAATAATTTGAGTTGTTTTATGTCAATTCCAACCGTGAATTGAGCTTTATATTATAGTGAACACGATATAGCCCTTAATTTTCCCATACTCACACTTTTCTTATAACATTCAAGTCAATTGGTATGAGTTTTAAGGGTGATGGGCAAAAGTGAGGTTACATAAATACACCTGTCGTGTTTGGTACCTTCTGTCTCTTCACCCGCACAATTTACCACGTTAAAGCCCCCCTCCCCCCCTAACACCCATTCTATAGCATAGGGTAGGTGGAATACAGTTTAGGGGTTGGATTGAATATTTGAAGTTAAAGTTGCAAGAAGAGTGAATATATGCAATGCGCAGCAATAATATTAAGAGTGAGGAATTGGAGTCGAGTGTCGAGAACTTAGGACATTCGTACAATCGCACAAAACCAACCACTTATACTCTACAAAATCTTCTCTTTCTACCTTCCCTTATACGTACAGTACTGATGGGTATACCCTTCGAATATTGAGAATGCAAGTTTGACCCATGTTTGTTTGATATTGGGACGAACGGATGGGCTGGTGTTTAGCCTCTTTCATCTTGTCTGTGTATATATTTTATTTGTCTATATGTTGCATATATTCATATGGATAAGTTTATTTGTGTATAATTTGTGTTATCAACTAAACTAGCTGTATATATGTGTATGACTATAAATAATGCATTGACAAATGAATATATTGCTTGTTAATTGATCAATGTGCAACTGTATAACATTAGCTAATACCAAATTTAATTACATTATTCCTATATGTAGTCCACCCACACGTGTGTGTGCATATACATTCATATATTGTTTTGTGTAGCGATTTATATACCTCTATAGATATAGGACTATATTTTACAGTAAAAGATACATTATGCCTATATAGATATACGTAGTATAAATGCAATTCGATTTAGTATAGCAATGCAAACGTTATTGAACTTTGGCCGACAGCAAAACAACAACTCTTATAGCTGAGGCTAAACACAGGAAATAAGAGAATGAGTAAAAGGCGTGAAAGCAGCAAAATAGAGAGAGAGTTTATAGCAGTATCTATAGGTAGGTAGATAGCTATAGAAGGTCTTTAATAAATAGCAATTGATGGTTATGCAATCAATGAACTAATTATAAATAATGCAGTATAATTAATCACCATGTGATCAGTTATATATATGTATATAAGTACGAGTATAGGTGAATTAAGAGGTTAGAAATTAAAGGGCTTTTTAGGTGTTTTAAATTGTGATAGAAATTTAATTGATTTTATGTAACTATTTAAGCTCTTTGTCTGGGTATATTAGGCATAAGTTAATGAGGTTTTGAAATCAAATTTCGGTATCATAATATAACCTTATAAATATTTATGTAACTGAAGAAGTTTTACTGTTTCTTTTTTATTGAAGATGTGGGTCAATTAAGGGCCATTGAATTCAACTTTCGAGTCGGTCGTTGTCTTAATCTATGTGCCTTTTTTTTTTAATAGAGGTACAAAGACTGAAAAATGAATTGTACCCAATACTCTACATTTTTACAAAATATCTGCTTTACCTTTCGGTAATTTGCTAATACATTTATTTTTTCACGGAGTATCACTAGTTGGAAGAGGCGTCGTTTTTTCATAAAACAGAATTACTATAGTTAGCATGGTATAAATATTTTAGATTAAAATAAAAATTAAAAATTAAATTGAAACTTCTTATAATTATCAAATACTTTAATTATATTGCTCTTAGACTTTCCAAAAATAAAGTGTCTAGAAATTCTCAATGTTATCAAAAACTTCTTCGAAGAGCTTCTAAAATTTCAAACTTCCCATATGAAGTTATTGTAATCGGTCCGATTTGTCGAATTGAAAATTTTGATATTTTATAAATCAAAAAAACTGAAAAAAATAATTCTCAATTTGAATATTTGCCGAACGAAAATGATCTTATCTCCAAAATAATTGTATACAATGAAGAATAACGTTTTTGACATCTGGTAAAATTTTTAGAAAGATCGAGTTGATAGTTTTCACTAAAATAGATTTTCGACTTAAATATCTTATTAAAAAAATAAAGATGCAGGCTTCAAGCTAATTCCATCTTATCAAAAATACTATTTTCAACACTCTGTAAAATTTAAAAAAAATCGAATTGACAGTTTTTTTAACAAAAAATAAAAAGTATAAAAATTGATTTTTGACTTAAATATCTTTTTAAAAATTTAAAATAATGTCTGACCCTTTTTTACCGTTATTTTAACAGCTTATGCTCTAGTGAAATAGCCAGTTGCATTCCTCCCCTTAAACAGTTCAACTGTAATAATCGCGCTTCTAGGAATGCTCATCAGTATACCCTCGAGCTCAACTTCGGCCGCACTGTCAAATACAGAGATTCGTTTTTTAGCCGTACTACGCGAATGTGGAATGCCTTACCACACTCTGTCTTTTCCAGCCATTGCAATATTCAGGAATTCAAAACCAATGTGCACCGACATCTCCTTTTAAACCCTCTCTCCTCTTCCTAATGCTCACACTGTGCATCTGCATAATAAGGGTAGTAATATCCCCTTGAGTGTGTGCTTATTATAAAAAAAAAAAAAAAATCGACTTCATCTTATAAAAAATATTATTTTCAACATTCTGTAAAATTAAAAAAAAATCGAATTGACAGTTTTTTAACAAAAAATAAAAACGTATAAAAACCCATTTCTAAACCTTGGTAAAAATTGATGTTTGACTTAAATATCTTTTTAAAAATTTAAGAGGTTGGCTTGAAACTAATTTCATCTTATAAAAATATTGTTTTAGAAGTTTAGTAAAATTTGTATAAAAATACAACTGTCAGTTTTTTCATAAAAATTAAAATCTACAAAAAATACTACACAAAATTGGTAAAAATTGATGTTTGGTTCTCGTGAATAAATGAAGGTTTTGTCTTCAAAATGATTTCATTCTATGCTTAATTTTGTTGTTAACTTAAAATGATTTCATTCTATGCTGAATTTTGTTGTTAACGTAATAGAAATTGTTCTTACAAAAATCTAATCTGTAAAAATTTTCAAAAAATGCTAGAAATCTCGTTAACAAAAATATATTTTAAAATCGAACTATGTATATCATCATATGCAAAATATTGCTGATAATATTGAGTTAATGGTTATTTTTGTAAGAAATCGGGCTTTTTTGGTCACTTCATCCATATATGCAAATAAAAAACTTTATTTCATATTTTTTCCCTACGTTTTGTCGTAATTTCTCGACTTCTTCAGGGGAATTTTATTAAATATGTTTTTTGTCGTTTGTTACATATAATAAAAGCACTATTTATAAACGATTTAAACTGAGTTTTTTTTTGTAGAAAAGAGAAAAAACTACATGAACTACATGAAAGTAAAAAATATTGAGTTAATATTTTTGAAAAAATCTACTGACAACATTTTTAGCAAAACACGAAAACCTTCTAAAACAACAAAAAACGGATAAGAATTGGTTTTCGAATCAAGTATTAGGAAAACAAAGAAGGATATTGACTTCAAACAAAATTTTGTATGTATATTTTGATAAAGTCTTAAGCAGGACAATTCAAGAGACGAGATTTGAAGAACCTCTTTTTCCATTTTTCAAAATCACGATTGTGTTAAAATACGAAATCAATAATGTTGGTAATTTTAACGTTTAAAAAACCGTTTTGTTTATATTCCTCAATAAATCGGCCCCGATCTTAGGCCTTCCAATAGACATTCAAGGACCCATTTTATTTTATTCGTTTTTAAAATTTTCTCTTTTCTTCGTTTTCTTATTCCACTGGATAGAAATACCCCTTAAATATTTTCTGAAAAAAGCATCTTAAACAAGTCAAATCTCACGTTAAAGATAAAGTACATGTACATCAGTCGGTATAAGAACAAATTTATCAAACATTTTGAATGTAGCAGCCGGAGGAAGACATTAACCTTCTCACTCAGGAGACATCATATAACTTCAAATTACTGCGTACCCTCTGTCCCTCCCCCTCCCCTCCCACACCATGCATAAAACTTCAAAAAGAAAAAAAAATATCTAAATACATCAACATAATTCAAATAATAAATTTTACATTTTCCTGTCAAAAAAAAAATATACATAAGATAGATGTTGTATGTATGTTTATACTATATAGATATAGGTAAATATAAACTTTGAAGCATTAGGTAGATATTTTGAAAACATAAAAAATCTCTATATCTCAAAAACAAAAAAAAAAGGCGAAAAATCCCAAACACTTTCGCGAACAACTCGCAACCATCAACCTGCGTTAATATTTTATGCAAATTAGATACAAAACATCATTGTTATATTCTATACTTCCATAATACATACATATCTATATGGTCGCTTCTTGTTTTAGATATATTTTGAGATTTAACATAAAAGTTGTTGTTTTTGTTGGGATGTTAGCAACAAATGTGCTTTGAAGGTTGTAAGTACCAAAATATGTATAATACCTACATATATGTATCTACATACTATATATACATTATAAGTTTGTGTGCGTGAGTTAAAACTTGGCAGAAAAGATTAATATTTTGTTATAAATTAAAAAGTTATTAGATTACACTTTTGCTGCTACCAACCAAGCGCACCTGTGCACAATGTTCTCATAAATTTAATAGGTTTTTGTGTGTGCGTGATGTGATGTTATAGTCTTTTAAAGTTTAACATTGTTTTTTTTTTGTTTATACTTATACGAGTAGGTACCTATACCAACCTGATGTATACCTATATATATAAATATATGTGCGCTATAGGAAAAGGAAAACACATCACACACAAATTTAACATAAAGAATATTTATTAGAATATTAAGAACGAAGTTAAGTTATTAACATTAATTAATCATTAAACATCAATTTGAAGAAACATTAAGGTGTCTATACATGGAACACGATATGGTTGCCACAATATAGCAGCGCCCCTATGCTTTTATAGATACTTTGAAAGATTGAAGGTTTTACCATAGCAAAACTCACCCTAAAGTATTTGAAACTTTTGCAATATAAATGTCGTTCTATTTTGGTTTGGAAAAAATGTATCACCTTGTGATAGGCTGTCGACTGTTTTGCTCGTATTTTAAGTATACTATAGACCATAATGTAATCATTTGTGGATAAAACTGCCACATAAAATTATTATTATAATTATTTTTATTTATTATTATCGTGTTAATGGTTTATTTCTTTATTTTATTTTTCAGGTAAGAGATATTCAGAATCTCTTGCGGGCTCATTACTTCCAGACTGGCTAGGTAAGTACAAAATATACTGATTTTGTTTTTTTTCTTTTCTTTATTTTTGGTTTATGATTTTTTAAAACAAAATTTGTTTTTAAATCTTTTTTTGCCAGTCATATTTATAATTGGAAAACACAAATTAATTTATAACAAATTCTATTTTGTTTGCATTATTTTTTTTTTTGATTTTTGATTTGAATTTGTTGTTTGAGTATATAAAACAAAAATACAAGACACAAACAATTATTATAATAGTTTCTACTTATTGGCTTTCAGTTAAATTTTTTCAAAAATTTTTACTCTTTTTACCTACTTTATAAATACACAAAATTTCTTAAAGCTTCTTTTTGACATCATGTTTTATATATGAGGAAGGGATATTCTTTGACGATTTGATATTTGAATATTTATTTGTAAGAACATTGGACTTTAAATTTTAAGATATTAAAAAATAACGTTTAGCTTAAAAAACAAAAGTTTTTTTTGTTTAAAAAATGTGTTTGTATTTTTAGTAAAAATAAATTATGAAAAGTTAAGACAACACTAAGTAAAATAAATAATGAATAAATTTCGTATGTTTCCAAAAAATACAATCTAAAATGTAAGCTTTTTATAATGAATAATAAGAGTATTTATTTTAAACCTGTGGCATGATAGTTAGTGCGTTGGACTGTCATGCCAGAGGTCTTGGGTTCAACCCCTGCCTCTTGCGAGGAATTGAAAAATCTTTCAAGAGTAATTCTTGTCAAGAAAAGTGCTTTTTTAAATTAGCCGTTTAGATTCAGCATAAAACTGTAGGTCCGCTCCGTCCCTGACAACAATACTCGCACACAGGAATGTTTGAGAAAAGCCACTAGGCCTTACTTATCAACGGACTGTTGCGCCACTTAATTTATTTATTTTAAACTTAAAGTACAAGTCATTCAATATTTATATTATATTATATTTTAATTATAGAAGGATAGCAATATTCAGATGAAAATTTTAAAAAGCTCAAAACGAAATCTTTCCTATAGATTAATAAAGATTAAGTTTGATCTTAAAATGTCACTGATCGATGTTAACGTTTTTCTTTTTAGACTACAATAAGTAAAAATCAATATTTAATAATTTAATTTAAATTAGTTCACAAAAATATAAAATTATTTGCTATAAATTGCTTTCAAGAATTTTTATCATTTTGGATAATTTTTGATTATTTTCAAACTTAAAAAAAAAAAACCTTAATTGAGTTCAATCGTCTCAGAATACTCTTTCCAATATTCAAATTTTATATTTTTTTCACATACACACACAAACACCAAACACACACACACACATTTGTTACTTCTTTATTTTTGTATCATACAAAAAAGTCCATAATCTAAGTCGATCTTTTGCACACAACTTTAAAAGAGAGAGAGGAGAGAAAATGAAAGAAAATAAAAAGGGTAAATCGTTTTAAATTTTGATTAACTTCTTTAAAATACAATTAAATAAAATTTTAAAATAAAATACAAAAAACAAAATTCATTTCTCTCCGAAATAAGGTAACTATTTTTATCAATTTAAATATTTTATAAATATAAATGTTCTATAAATGTGCAATGTTATATTTTATTTTTTTTGTATTCTGTTCCGCTTTTGTGATGCAATTAAAATTTACAAAAAATAAAATAGTCTGCTTTTTATAATATCTAAATATCATTAATTTTGTTTTAATTTTTGTTTCAATTCAAATATAATTTTGTGTTATAAATAAGACACTTTCAATTTTGAAAATTAAGTATATAATGCATTATAAATCAATTACCTGCACACATTTTTATGATTTTTATTAAAATGGATAACAAATTTTCAACTAGTTTTGAAATTATTACATATTATTTATAATTAGTGTCAACAATTTAAAAAAAGGACATTATTTATGTTCTTTAAAAATTAAGTAAATTCATATTCAAAATCATGTAAATTAGTTGTTGTATTACAAAATGTGTATAATTTTGTGACGAAACAACAAAATGCAATTAGTTGAAGGACTCTCATCGTTAGCACTCAACAAACAACAACACTTATCTATACCTTGTTAAGACCAATCACCACACAAAAACTTCAACAAGAATATATTTGGTATCCTTTTTGACAATGATTGTTATTATACAAAATCTGCATGCGAATCCTTGTAATTAACATAATTTAGACATTTAACAGTATACCTTTATGTAATGTACAGTACATGCGGATAAGAGTCGTTCTCGTCATTGCGCTGATACAATATATAAACGAAAAACCCTTTTTTCGATGTAAAACTTTTGGAGGTATTTTTGGCTTAAAGTGTTTGGTATTTTGTTTTGAACAATTTCGGTAAAGTTTATCTACAATTATTTGAGAATAGAAATCAGCGAAAATAATTTGTTTGGCTTTTAAGTAATCAAATTAAGGGCACTTCAAAGTTTAAGTCATAGTCGATTATTCGAAATTTTCCAAAAAGGAGTATATTTTGATTTAATAAAACAATATTTATTTTAAAGAGTAGTCAACACAGGTTAGTTTCATTGCAAGGGGAAGATAATGCTATTAACAATTAAAGACTATAGTATCCAGATGACCAACGAAATTTTCCATAAAAAACTCACATATATTGCAGCTAAATGCCTTCGAATCTTTTCATCAAGCGCACTATTGCCAGCTGAAAACTGTTCAACGACGACCTAAAAGAACTTTTGAACTGAAAATTACAAACGTTCACCAATTTTGAAATTCATTTTTAATAAATTCAGCGCGTTATTGATGCGTACTTTTTTAACTTCCCATAGGAAGTTATTGTAATGGGTCCGATTTGTTAAATTGAAAATTTTGACATTTCTCGACGTTCCCTAGAGTCGAAATAAAAGATTTTTAGAAAGATGTCTGTGCGTGCGTGTGTACGTACGTTCGTACGTTCGTATGTCCGTATGTCCGTATGTCCGTATGTCCGTATGTCCGTATGTCCGTATGTCCGTATGTCCGTATGTCCGTATGTCCGTATGTCCGTATGTCCGTATGTCCGTATGTCCGTATGTCCGTATGTCCGTATGTCCGTATGTCCGTATGTCCGTATGTCCGTATGCCCGTACGTCCGTACGTTCGCGACGTTTTTTCGTCGTCCATAGAACCAGAAAAGATATCGACTTCAAATAAATTTTGTTATACAGATAATAAGGCAGAAAGATGCAGAAAGGGCTCTCAAGAAAATTGCGTGGGTGGTTTTTTTTACCATACCTAGCAGTTTTTAAAAAAGGTAAAAATTTTGGTTAACCCTAAATATCTCATGAACCATTGACGCTAGAGACTTGAATTACATTTTATATTATATACTGTAAAGTGATACAAAACAAGTATATTTTTGGAAAAAAATCAAATTAACGGTTTTTTTATAAATAAAAAAAAAGGAAAAACAAAAATTTGTCACCTCGTAAATTTTACGACTAAAATACGATTTCAACTCTAAAACAATTTTGTGCAACGAAGAATAATGTTTTTGACATCTGATAAAATTTTGAGAACAATCTAATTGATAGTTTTTTTATAAAAAATAAAAACCTAAAAAAACATTACCTAGGTACTTAAAATTGGTAAAAATTGAATTTCGACTCAAATATCTTTTCAAAAACTTGAGATTAAGGCTTCAAACTTATTTTGTCTTATAAGAAATATTGTTTTCAACATTCTGAAGAATGTTGAGAAAAATCGAATTGACCGTTTTTTTGCAAAAAATAAAAACCCAAAAAAAAAAAATAATAAAAGTTGGTAAAAATTGATTTTCGACTCAAATATCTTTTCAAAAATTTGAGATAATGGCTTCTTACTAATTTTACCTTATAAAAAATATTGTTTTCAACATCAGGAAAAATTTTGAGAAAAATCGAATTGACAGTTTTTTTTACAAAAAATAAAAACCTAAAAAAAATGTATAAAAGTTGGTAGAAATTGGTTTTCGACTCAAATATCGTTTCAAAAATTTGAGAGATTGACTTCAAACTAATTTTATCTTATAAGAAATATTGTTTTCAACATTCGGTAAAATTTTGAGAAAAATCGAATTGACAGTGTTTTACAAAAAATTAAAAACCGAAAAAAATTTAACAAAAGTTGGTAAAAATTGAGTTTCGACTCAAATATCTTTTCACAAAATTGAGATAATGGCTTCTTACTAATTTTACCCTATAAAAAATATTGTTTTCAACATTAGGAAAAATTTTGAGAAAAATCGAATTGACAGTTTTTGTACAAAAAATAAAAACCTAAAAAAACAATGTATAAAAGTTGATAAAAATTGATTTTCGACTCAAATATCGTTTCAAAAATTTGAGAGATTGGCTTCAGACTAATTTTACCTTATAAAAAATATTGTTTTCAACATTCGATAAAATTTTGAGAAACATCGAATTGACAATTTTTTTTACACAAAATAAAAACCTAAGAAAAAAACAATACTTAAACTTGGTAAAAATTTACTTTCGACAAATAGCTTTTCAAAAATTAAAAATACTGGCTTCAAACTTATTTTATTTCAGAGAAAATATTGTTTTCGATATTCAGTAATTTTTTTATAAAAATCCAACAGTCCGTTTTTTCATTAAAAAATAAAATCTACAAAAAATAGTACTCAAATTTGGTTAAAATTGATACATATAGACAAACTTTTAAGCAAGACAAATCGATAGGCGGGATGGGAAGTTATCAGTGTGGGTCGCATCCCAGCATCTTTATTAATTTTTAGTATAATGGCACAGTTTTTAGTTGTCAAAAGTCAATATACAATATATGTCTTCATAGCGGTATATTCCAAATAAAAAATCCTCTTGAAAAAACCTTGAGCTTAACTCACTGCATTTTCACTGGTGTGAGAAAAATTACTGTTTCTGAGACACTATGGGTTCATTTTTTCAAAACATTATGCTAAGTTTGTTGAATGCTTTTTAACAATCAACCAATACCATATTTCCAAGTAGTTTGAGTATAAAACATATTCAATCTAATTTAACAACTTTATTTGCTTTATAAAGCCGTCAACCCCCTAAACGCATATCAATAACCTTGCTCCCATTTGCCAAAAATAAAAATCTAACAATCAAACAAAAAATAAAGTAAACAAAACAAAAGTGATATCATTCTGAAAAAGTTTGTAACTAAACTTTACTCATAACCCCAAAATAAGAGTAAGAGAACTGTTTTTGTGTATAATTTAATTCCATATATGAATCTTTAATAAATAAAATAGATACCCACCATAAACTTTTGCACAAACATAATAAAATATATAAATTTATATCTTCACAGTCCTATACAATTTACAAATCCAAATACAAAACATACTCGTATTTTGTATATATGGTATCAAAATGTTTACATTGACATTTTATTAAACCACATCACCAAAATTGTAACAATAATACAAAAACCAAAACTAAAAGCCAACACAAAAAAGCTTCATCTCATATATAATATACAATACAGTTTGTAGGTTAGGAATGGGCTGGGCATAAGTGGAAAACCTTTAGAGTTCCATAAATAGTAATTTTGAAATAGGTTTTTATACTATACTGATTCAACAGAAATGCTAAAATTTTCATCGAAATAATAATATTAATGTTATATGTAATAGGGTAAAGAAATATATATATTATATAAGTTGTATGTGTAGGTATACAAGTTTATGGGTAAATCGCTTGTCATCGCCATCGCCCTCACCATCATCATCACCACTGCCGACGACGACGACGACGCTGCCGGTGCTACTCATTTGTGTCAATATATGAATTTATTATGAATGTGTTTTGTCATTTTGGAACATTATTTGAAAAGTTTAATTTTCTAATGGAATATTTTTTAGAGACTGTCTTCTTTTTTGAAATGACGAAATAAGGGGTTTCTGTAATTTGTTGTAAATTTATCCTGATTTTACCTTTGTTTTTTTTTTTGGGGTCGGGTTTATGCGTATGGGGTAAATGTGTTAAGAAACACGTTTTAAGGGTTTGTATTTAAATTATGAAGGATAATGGATGATGAAGTAATTTAGGATTTATTACAACAGGGATACTCGTATATTATATATGGGGTACATAATTTTGAGGTCTAACCAAATTAGGTAGAAAGTAAAAGGACACAGGGGTTTGTCAATAAAGGTCCCCTTATTCTGTGACCCACTTTTCAAAGGATAATTATAAGAATTTTGTATGAAAGACCCAAAAAAAAAAAAAACGGCCTTAATCGAAAAATAAATAGTCACTCTATGACGATTAAAACACATTATTGTGTGTAAACTTATACGATGTAATGGATACAACACGCAAAGTGGGATACCAATCCTTAAGATATACTGTTAGTGTTACCTTACAAACCCAAAATAGAGTAATTAACTTGTTTTTAAGAGTAGATGGAGTACAAATCATTTTGGCTCGAACTACGAAAAAGTTGATATTAGCGGTTTGATTTTTAAGCGTAAAGCTTACTTAAGGGGTAATGAATATCCTTTAAATTATTTAACACAGTTGTTAAAAACATAGAACAAGAGCAAAGGTACTTATAGATTAGATTTAGATTTATTTTATTTAAACATACATTTTTAACAATAATATGGTTAATACAATCAATATGATGCATGGCATTGCCGTCTGCCTGATTGACAACTAAAAGTATAGCTTTATATAGATTAAAAAAAGAAAGTGCAGTTTAAGATTAAAACGCTTCATTTAAAATTTGATGTCTATGTATTTTTAAGTGCTGTTTTACAATATGCATATAACTTTGTGACTTCCATTTCCTGTAGAAGGGTTATGATTTCAGTATTTGAAAGAAAGTCACTGCCTAGGATAAGTCTTCTTATTTCGCACATCGCCCAACAAAATGAAAAACATCCTCGCGCTCATTCAAGTTGCACAGGTTGCATAAAATCGATAAGTCATCGCGTTGAGGAATGTAGTTCAGATTAAGGAGTTCTGCTCTTAGCCGGAACATGCACGAAATTTGGTCGATGGCATTTTTGTCGTGAAAGTAGTTTCTTTCCCGGAGATCGTAGTCTAGTCTATACTGTATATCATGCGGTGCAGTGAGCTTTTGGCTTGCTCCGTGTATTGTTCTCTTGAGGCTTCATCGAGACGAGCTATTAGGCGATATAAATTTGGTTTCCAAGAGGAGAGGTTACTGAAGTTTAGGTCAACATCCACCTGCTCGGCAAGTTCTAACCAGTCTTTAAACCATCCACTTCGGGATTGAATTGTTTGAAGAACTATGATAACTTGGCATATCCAGAGCTTTGAGGATTTAATCAACCTGCAGCTTGAGTGTTTTTATAAATAAAGGCGATAGACCTGATTCCAACATTATCATGTAGTTTGGCGTACTCGAAGGAAGGTGAAAAGTCCGTTTAATGTAAAATCTAAGCAGTTTTTCCACTTGTTCATATTTCCGACCTCGCCAAGCTTTGAAATTAACGAAGAATGCAAATAGTTTCTTATTTCTCAATAAAAACGAGTCAGCAATCGAGCGAAGTACAAAAATGTGATCGACGGTGAAGTATCCCGATCTGAAGCCAGCTTGGAACTCACTGAGCAGATTATTAGAGTGTATCCATTCATTTAAACGGCTGAGCAGAATCGAAGTAAATATCTTATATAACGAGTTCAAAAACGAGATTCCTCTTTAGTTTTCCGGAACTTCAGTGCTTCCCTTCTTGTGGATTGCGAAAATCAAGGCATCGCTGAACTGGTTTGGGATGGATCCTTCCTCTAAGATCTGGTTGAATACTGCTGTTAGAGATACAACAAGAGTATCTGTACCGTATCTGTACAATTCTGACAAGAGTATCTGTATTCTGTACCGTATCTGTAGAATTCTGCGGGTATACCATCTGAGCCCGCAGCTTATTTTCTGGAAATTTTCATTAGTTATGAGTCTTTATTTGACTTTATATGAAGTCTTAGCAAACTTTGAATTTGATTGTTTCATAGTTTTAAAAAATACGTTTTAGATATAGTTTTAAGTGATTTACTCGTTTTCAAGATTATTATATTTTTTTTTAATAGGTATATATCAAACACTTGATATGATTCAAACGCCGGATTGAAGCACAAAAATTGCCTTCAAACCGTCTTGTTTTTTTTTCTTTGAGTTGAAAAACGTTTCAGCAATAATGGTTCAGTGTTTCATTTAGATAGGTAAAATTTAACATATTATGAAGATAGTTTGAAATACTTTAGCTATTTTAACTAAAGGTAGGGATCATGGATTTGAAAAACCATCACAAATTTCGCTGAAAAAAGCTACTTCATAAGGAATTTCTCAAAAAACTTACGTGATAGAGTAATTATGAATTCGGATTTGAATTAAGGCCATCAAAATACAGTGAAAATGTGCAATTTGATTGCTAGGAAAAACAAGTTTAGGATAATTTCTTCAAACTATAGACCTTTGAAAATTAGTAGAAGTGACAGTTCACTGTTTTTTTGGGTAATTTTTAATTTTAAGTAAACCACATGCCCATGTTCTGCATTTCACTTCTTGTGAAAACACTTTGCGAAAGTGAATTTGGGTGTTCAACAATTCGTTATCGTGAATTGGATTTTCGAACATGCAAATGGATGGCAGCGTTGTGCTAAAGTGCCCAATTGGGCCATTTGGCCCCAAGATTTGTATTTTGGCCCCCTGCCCAGGGCCATCACGAAATGGCCCCAAAATCGTAAAATGTTGTTATTTTGCGTTTTATAAATAAAAATTGATTAAATAATTAAAAACACTAACTACAAATGCAAAAAAATGAAATATAACCTAATGTTTTATTCGATTATTTTCATTTTATTTTCTTGTTTTTCTTTTTTAATGTATCTACTTATACATAACGTCTTACAATAAAAAAATATACCATTTGAAAGTCAATATTAATTAGAAGTCCTAAAAGAAGAGAGTATTTAAATCGGTCGATTACATACTTAATATGTAGGCGTAAAAATATTCATATGTGAAATCACATTTTGTCGCTCAGATGGTCGAATTTCAACCACTTGCGATACTATAAATACGGAAAAAATAAGTGGCCCCAAAAAAGTCAAAAAGGCCCCAAAAATGGCCCCAACATTTTTTTTCCCAGGAACAACGCTGATGGATGGTCTGTATTTCGGTTTGTTCCATTTTTTGAACGCATTAAAATCGCATTTTTTATTTCTGTGAATTGATCTTTGATAGCTTTCTTCTGCTAGGAATCGGAGGGTTGCAGCAAGTTTTTGAATTGAAGGAATCGATGAAGGTATTCTAAAAGGTTCTATTTCCCTTAGAACATATAAAAAAGCTATTTTGCTTAATCTAAAATTACCATGAAAGCTTAAAAGAGGAAATCAAGAATTTACTTTATTTATCAGAACAATTCTACATAATTTTCACACTCGCAAAATTCGTCATCTTATTTTTTCTTTGAATTCTGCTTCTTTTTTTCACTTAAAATTGCCATTAACATTGCATCCATCTTCAAAACAGCAAAAATTTTACTTCAGAAACAAAATAAAAATGGATGATCCTTCAGTTCTGACAGTTCGAAGCAATTTCGAAGTTTTCGAAATCGATCGAATTGAAGAACATGCAATTTCATTTCACGTGAAATTGAAAAGTGATTTTAATTCACTTTCGATCGAAATTCGGAACATGGGTGACAGTCTTGGTTATCTAGCTAAAGAAAGTATTCATATTATAAGGTGTAATGATAGGCTGTTATTGGAAAAGAACAATACTAACAAAAATATCAACTACAGGAACAATTTTTTAACTTTGATATACTTATAAACTATATTTTAAGTTCAACTTAAGTATGAAGGTTTGTACACATTCAAATCTCACAAACTTTCCTATTGTCACACTTCCTGGGCAACTGTAAGACTTCCATATAAATATAGGTATAAATACCTAGCTTGTACAATGTACATGTACCTATACATTTACATACGGCCGTTTGAAACCCATAGGCTATAAGCAAAACTTAATGAGTGTTTAATTACTTCCTAAACGTTTTCGTGAGTCTATGTATAACTATACTACGCAAATAAGTATGTATACTTCAAAATGTATATGTCAGTATAAGTATGTAAATATACTTACAACCTAACCAAAGCATGCATCCTCGTATCTTTCTAAAGGTGAAATGAATTGCAAGTAGCAGGAATATGCCGCACCAATTCTCTTTTCTCTTTATACATTGCGAGTACCTATTATAAAATCCCACCTATATCACCTACCTACAGGTAGGTGTAGGGTCCTCCTATGTACCTATATAAACACCATTATCATCATCATCATGGTAGAGAGGTATAAAACTCTGAAAGAGAAAAGACCTCCTCTATAATATGTGGCTCTTGTACAAATGGTTCAAACATTATACCTATACCTACGTACAAAATGTTATCAGTGCTCAAACAGGAAGCAAATATAAAGTGTAGAGTAGAGTCCTTTTTAACAAAACGCACACAAATTCGCACACCACACTCACATACTTATAATGCTTAAACACCCACCCACGAACTTTCTCGTTTTATATTACCTTATAGTTTTTGACTATTATTGCTCTCTGTACCCACTTTTACACTAATAGGAAGACTTTAACTATGCTCAACACTGCACAGTAGTTGATGAAGATTAGTTAATTGCTCTGTCTTTTAAAATGGATGAATAATAATTGGCTGATGTAAAACTTTTCACGCTTTTTCAAATTTTAATCACACAAATCAAAAACATTTTTGTGTAGAACAATATTCAAATTTAAAAAAAAAAATTACAAAATTGGTTGATCTTAAAGACGATACACCGAAATCAGGTGTTTTAAAAAAATGTTTAAATCATTAATTTTCATAATTGCGATGGACCCTCAACGGGTATAAATACCTTTAGTAGGTTAGGATTAGAAAGGAAGGGAGATCCTTGTGGCTCTTTGGATTTGGCAGAAAGAAATAAAAATCTACATTCGTGAAGTGTAGCTAATGATGAACTTCTGTGGTAAGAAGTGCGTCTTAAATTTGGCTAAAGGGTACAATGATAGTGATTTCTGGAATTACGGTAAATTTTTTTAAGGGGAGAAATGAAATTGATTTTTCTTAATAGAAAATTGTTATTAAAAAAAAAACTGTGGGACAATGACTTATAAATCATATTTTTCTTACAAAATAAACTAAAGGTATCTTTAAATTCGTTTACCTTAAAAATCATTTAAAGCCGTGTGTTAGTCCTGAAATTCTTATATTCTTAGACTTTGATAATTAAAACCTCTGATTTAAGAGGCTTTTCCACAACTTTAAGAATTGGTTGAGCAAATTCTATGCAACCAAGCTAGCCCTAATAACAGCCTAAGAGATTGTTAACAAGTGTTACAACCATTGTTCTTGACGCCATTTGCAATTTAACGGCAACACATACATGAGGATTTCCTTCAAAATTATTTGACCAATAAAGAATAGACATTTGAGGAGCGCATGCGCATGTCTAATTTTTTTTTGGAAACAAATGTCAAGCCACTAATTGTATCTTGTTTTTTTTTAAGGCCTTTAAAGGTTGAAAAACAAAGGGCTAACCTTCGTTTAAGCAAAACAAGAAAAAATTTGTTTTAGAATTTTGCAAAATAAGAAATACCATTTCATATACTTGGGCCCAAAATAGTTATTCATGGAACAATTTGAACTTACCAGGCGTCTTTAAGATAAAAACACGAAAATAATACGAAGGATGAATGTAAACTTATAAGTAACATGCTTAAAACTAGAATAAAACAGTTCATGAACTTAATTTTTAACCAATAGGGGTCTTAGTTGTCTTTTACACTAGAAAACTAGTTATTGAAGATTTTTTGTGATTTTTTTTCTTGAATTTATCAAGTTACCAAAAATTCTTAGAATTGTTAATTGAGTAAGGCATTTAAAACTATAATTTAGCATTTTAGCAACAATTAACGATATGCTAAACTGGTAAAGTGGTAAACACTATAATAAACACTGTGAAACGTCCAACAGCAACAGCTCTTCAAAAAAAGCATAGCAAACGAATCTTAATCTTGAAAATACAGCTATTAACTTCAAATGTCGGAACTTCGAAATTCAATGAATTTATCAAAACTATACTAAACGTCGAAGTAGCCACTTTTCGAATTTTTACTTCACTAAAATACTTACAAATAAAATCGTTTAAAATTAGCTTTACTAAAAGGCTAGAAAAGTTTATCAAACCTTTTAAAATTCTTTTTGGATCGCCGCGCCGTCAGTTCTTATGGTGACATTATTCAGTTTTTAAAAACTTAATCAACTCAATTTACAAGTGAAAAAACAAATTCTCGTGAACTCGATACCTATAAAAATGTTTATTATAGATCTTGTTTTTGAAACCCTATTTGAAAAAATAAAAACAAAATGGAAAAAAATCCAAACCAAGCACTTAAATTTAAAAAAATAGTTCAAAAAGTTTAAAACTCAAATAATGAAATCGTATGTATATCGACTTTAAATAAATTTTGTTTTTTCGGACAATATCATCAAAATATGCAAAAGGGATTTTCAAACATATTGAGCAGGTAATTTTTTAAAAAAGCAATTCAAAAAAATGTGAAAGATTTATTTGACTTCAAATACCTCTTAAACCAATAAAGCTAGCGACTTTAATGAAATTTTATATTATACAATATGACGTGATATCAATATATTATACACGTATTCATATATGATTATTTGCTGTAAATGTGAATTTAATTTCTTTTTAATTAAATTAATTGCTTTTAAAAGCATAAACAAAGATAGCAACAGTCATCAGTTGTATTGCCCCAATTACTTATATACAAACCATACCTACCTATATCATAAAGCTTCCCATACAGCGAGCTTCAAAAGATGCCGACAAATCGATATATCTTTCAGCATGTTTTGAAGTCTTGCTAGGTTCCTCATCACCACAACTGAACAAAAAAATAACTTATTTTTAGCATAATCCACCCTTGTTTTTTTTTTTAAATGAAATGATTTTGAACCATTTGTTTTATTCTATTTTCATTTCCCCCCAAAAAAAAATATAGAGGTATGAGAGTACCCTTAAAAAAAAAGAGAAAAAACAAAAAACACAAACTACAATATCGCGCATTAAAATCACATTAAACAAAGATTGCACCTAATCAAAATAAATATTTAGATGATGGGGGCGCCTGCTACTATACCGTTTCGTTCGTTGCCGCCGGCCATGCCACTTATAATTAAATTACATCATTTTGCTCCCTTTTCTTTTTGTTTGGGTGTTTCTATATTCTCGTATACTATAGTTTATGTGTATCGAAATTATGTTTAATGATTTTATTATTGGAATTTTTGGTTTGATTAATTTACTGCCATATTCTTCCGCATTATTATGCCATTGCCACCAAACAAACTTTAGGTATATAGAGACGCATAATAAAAACCCCAATATTATATCGAGAAGCCGACTATAACGTGCGTCGTCGCTGGGTCGTAGTAGTAGTCGTGCGTGGTGGCGTCGTCGACGCTCCCAAAAATAAACACATTCGAAATGTTGTTCTTTTATTTTTCGTGCTGAAATTAAAATAAACATGATTCGCCTCTTTTTTAGTATTTTTTTTCTTTTCGTTATGGAATTACTCATTCGGGAATACCTACCTACCTAAATACGGCCGGCGCGGCGGTGGTGAATATGGTTATGAGGGTTATCAGAGCTAAGGAATTTCGCGTGTGATGTGTGTCCTTACTTTATAACACTATACTTTTGAGGGGTATTTGAAAGTGAAAAATGTAATTTTGACTTCCTGAAAGTAAAAATGTCCTGTTTTGGTTATTTTCCTTCATTTTGTTTGACGAATTTTAGATAAAATGTAGGTCAAGCTACTCTTGTTGTATCTAAGCTTGCGCCGAGTTATTGATAGAACTATATTTTAATTGTAATATAATGTCTCTTAGTAAATTGTAATAGGTTTAAGGTCTTTAAGCATCATATTAAGCGTTGGTGCAGCGTTAGATTGTCAAAGGAGGTTTAAAAAATTAGTTTCCGTGTCCTTATCGGTTAAATGATGAACAAATTCTATTACCTTTATGGTTTTTTAATTTTTTTTTAAATAGCAAAATATTTTCAATGTAAGACATCCAAAATTAAGGGTTTTTCAATAAGGGCGGGTAGATGTTGAAATGGATTAAAACAAGCTGTGTATGAGGTATTAACAAAATTATTTTTTTATTTTAAAGGCGCATGTTTGCCATTAAGTGTTCTTACGGTGGCACAGATCCATGTGGTCCAGTTTTCAAAAGTCTTCCGCATAGAACCACTTGAATTTGAGCGATGGCCTGTGTTATGTTCACCTTTAGGGCATCAGTCGATTTATTTGCATAAACCTGCACCTTCAAGAAAACCCCACAGGAAAAATGACCCCTAGGAGAGATAACCGTACCCTCAAATCATTCATGCAAAATGTCAATTGTGGCGTTTGGTGCGTACGTAGCGCCGCCGCCGGCCGCCGTCCTGCTTTAACCACATGTCGTCTAGGTCCGAATGGTTCAATTTGGGCCATAAGAAATTAGTTATCATCATTATGTAGCGCTTGCTGTTGACGCTGACCGCCTCACTAAAGTCAATTCAAAAAAGTTCGGACCAATTACGCCGCTGGCCCAAAATCCACACCAAACGGTAACTTTTTGAGGATGCATTATCACCTGGTGAAAGCGTGGGTTGGTGTCGTCCTATATACGGCAATTTTGCTTGTTAAAACAGCTATTCATTCAAAAATGCGCCTCTAAAGATGATTTTTCGGCCAAAATTGGGGTCCTCTTCAAAACGATTCAAATCCCAGTCGGCGGACAAACGGCGTTGTCTTTGGTCTTGAATTTTGAGCCCCTGGGTCAGTTGAATCTTATACGGGTGTAGGCCGTCTCAAATTTGGCTACCAAATGTTGAAGATTCGACTGTGAAGGGCCACTACGTCTACCGTAAAATGGGCGCAATGCGCTCAACGGCTCAAAGGATCCTTGCGAATCGTCATTAAAGCATTACTTTGTTTCCCATTTAAAGAGCCTTCACAATGTTTCTCTGGTGACTTTTCATCATTCCCAAATTGAAGAACAACTTCTGTAAACACCTTAATATCCGATTGATGTCCCCAAGCAAGTGTATATAGTTATATAGGCAATATACCTACCTACCTATATACAGATAAACCCTATAACTAATTGTGCAAAAGATTTTATTTACCCTCAAAAACATTTTATTCTATATCAACTTTCAGCAGCGTTAGATTCAATTAAATCGAAATCACCACAAAATCATATTATTTTATTTTTACCTTGTTGTTGTTACTGCTTGTGTCCTGGATCCTGCTATGCCTGTGATGCCCATCCTAAATCGACCCTTTTATTGATTTTCACAGAACATAAAATGTGTAAGTATATGTAGGTATGCTCTATACGAATGATGCTGCATTATGGCCCACTGATCCAGACTAGATTTTTCCATCCCTTTGCTCATAAAATTCTCTTATACTTTTGCGTGATGATGCTTATAGGAAAACCCTCACAAAAATCAAGTGCTTCCTGATGCCTTATTTTTTTTTTTTTCTTTCCTTTTGCTAATATATAAGCGATTTTCGTCCTTTCTCTTCACTTCACATCATCTCCAAAAAACTTCGACAAAAATATAAGGGGTTGCGAATGAAAATTTCGATTCGTCGACATTAATCTCAATGCGGTGTGACACACTTTTATAAAACCTAAATAAAAGGATATCCCCAAAGAAAAAACCTGCTGACAACAACAAAACGGAAAAAACCAAGCATTTTTGATACTGGAAAAGCTACCTGGAGCGTATAGAGTATAATTTTTTTTTGTATTTTCCAAATGACAGGTATAATTTATTGACACATATACATCTAAGTACATATACATATACCTATTCTTCACAAAAAAAAAGAAAAAAAATATCCTAGCATCCGTTATAGCCATCGGGCCGGCAAGGAACGACGATGTTATACATTATATGCGTTGAAAACAAATCCAAAAAAGGATAACCCAATAACTCACGTTATTCTTGTGTGTTTTGGTTTTATTTGTGTGTAAGTATTTTTCTTTTATTTTTCGCACATAATATCCTAGAAATGCTTTTTAAGTATCCCTCTATACCTATACCTACCCAAATAATACTTTAGCCTATATTACATGGATACGAGTATGTATGAGTGTAACGAATCCTTGCTGCTTAAGTATTTGTATATGAAAGGACATTTATCACTTGCGCGGGTGGATGTTTTATGTTCCATTCCTTTTTTTGTGTATGTATATACATTTTCGGTGAAAAAAGAATACCTTACATAATACCAAAAATACTCGCACTTATAAATGGATAAAATAAAATACCAAAACGAAGAAAAAGGAAGTCAAGAAATGTTAAAGAAAAAACATCATCACAAGTGTAGCAAGATTAGGACAAAAAAAAAAAACAGGACAACAAAAAAGGAAACAATAAGAAAGTGGGAACATTTTTTTCTTTTGCTTTTTTGCAGATTTTTGCTTCCTTATACACGCTTCCTAACTTTCTCCTTCTTTTCAAATTGCATATTGACACTTAACAAAAGCACAGTGCGGTTCAAGTTAATGGCCTACAATTGGAATAAGTATTCTTCCATTTACCCAAAAACCTACCTACGTGTGTCCTTTGAGCCTTGTTTCCGTTACGCACTCTAACATACCATTACAATCACACAACCAAAGAAAGCACTTACAACAATAATTTTAGCCTACTTTATATTTTTTTGTTTTGTTTGTGTGGAGGTGCGAAAATATACAGAGGTATGTACATAAGTCTACCTGCTGTACCGAGTCGAGATGGTTTAGTGTTTTGGCGGCGTACCTGAACGCGTGTCGATCATAAATCACCCAATACGACAGCAAAATTTAAAAGGAAACTTTGTATAACGCCATAAAGCAAAAAGGGGGATGCGGAAATCACCAAACGCACAAATATGAAAGAGAAAAGGGCGACAACAACAACACAAGAAAAAGGATCAAACAAAAACCTTTTTAATGTTTTTTTTTTCGTTTTGTTATATATATTTTTAAATTTCTGGATAAAAGTTTTTAACATACACACAATTTTTCAAAAGTTAGAACTTTCCTTATCCTTATTTTTAAGGCATTTATAACACACGCACATTATTATTTTATCATTTTATAACATTCACTCACTGTTATACCTACGATTGCGGTCGGTCGGTCGGTATGTAGTGTGTATACTTTTGTTGCCTTTTAATCTAATTTTTGCCAATAAAATCTCATAAAATCGGGTGTGGCTATATATGGCTATAGCCTTTATATTGAATTAAAGGAGAAACATTTTGGTAGGTATGGTTGAGTCTTTTGAAAATGGATACCTTAACCTACCTATACCTTTACCTTCTATATAAATTATATCTATACGTTTGTGTATGAGGGAAGAAGACGAAGTATGGTGATGATTGGAGGCCATTAACTGAGCTTGTTATATGAAAATGAGTGCGAGATCTTTTGTTTTTTATTAGAATTTGTTTTTAGGTAGAATGATGCCATCTTACGAGGAATAGAGGAAGCTTACATTGAATTCATGAATTCAGTTAACAGTGGTGATTAAAAGTTTTCAAAACAGATTTCATTTTGATATTATTGTTTATGTTGTTTATTTCATTATAAAGTGAAAGGTATGTCATAAACAATAGAAAATGACAACATTTGCGGGGTTGTATTTTATCCATAACTTTAGAAATTCCATCTCTTAGATTTTGAATCGATCTTTTACGTGTTCCCAATAAACAAGTCTTAAAGTATGAAATCACAGGATCTCGATCACTTCTTCAAGAAAAATCACATCAAGGAAACTTCTCTTCTCTCTTCTCTTAAAAATTACCATTGTAACGCTGCTTTTGTGGTAAATAGCACTTTTTTCTCAGTGAATCTTCCAACTGTTTTAATTTGTTACATTTTAAGTTATGGTTTGTTTTCCATGTGAAATGTCAAAAATAACAGCTGATAGATAGAGTAAGCCGATTTTTCGAAATAAAACATCCTATTGAAAAACAATCGAGGTATAACCTTTGGAGCGTAGTTTTTTCCACAACGCATCCCTCGTCGGGAACTCAATTTCGGTTCGAATCAGCTTTCATAGGAAAAAAATGTACAGAATTTCTACGACGCATTTCGATGGAGAGTAGTACCCATGGCATGATGGTTAGTGCGTTGGACTGTCATGCTATAGGTCTTGGGTTCAATCACTGCCTGTGCCTTCTAAATTTTTTTCACGGGTACTGGCTCTTGCGAGGAATTGACAAATGTTCCAAGAGTAATTCATATCATGAAAAGTGCTTTCTCATATTACCCGTTCGGATTCGGCTTAAAACTGTAGGTTCCCTCCATCCCTGAGAATTTCCGATCTGCAGTTCGAAGAACGACTTCGAAGCAAAATTTCTCCGATTCGTAATACGAGGTGTGTTCAAAAAGTACATGGAATTTTTTGTATTGTGTTGGTATACATGCCCCTAAAGTATGATGCAATTTTCAGCTATATTCACTGTTTACTTTGTCTGTGGTAGTTGCTAAGGTTCGACGTGTTTTTATGAACTCGGCGATTTTTGCTGAAACTGCTGAATTTTGACCATCGCATGAACATCGCTCAAGAGCTGTTAAATGACGTCAACGACGATCCAAGTTTGCTTGAAAGGGTCATAACTGGTTATGAAACATGGGTGTACGGTTATGATGTCGAAACCAAAGCACAATTGTCCACCTCGAAGCATCCAACGTCAAGAGCGAAAAAAGCACTTCAAGTTCGATCAAATGTGAAGGTTTTGCTTATACTGTTTTCTTCGATTATAATGGCATAGTGCATCAAGAGTTCTTACCACAAGGTCGTACATTATGCGACGTTTGCGTGAAGCAATCCGATAAAAACGCTCAGATTTAAGGAAAAACAATTCATGGCTTTTGCACCACGATAACGCACCTGCTCACTCGTGGTTGCTTGTTCGTAATTTTTTGGCCAAAAACAATACCGTATAGTCATGCCCCAAATTCCATATTCACCAGATATGGCTCCGTGTGACTTTTTCCTGTTTCCTTGATTGAAGAAATAAAGGTCGAATCGCTGAGAATGCTCAAGGACATATCAAAAAGTGAATATCAAGAGTCCTTCCAAGATTGGAAAAAAACGCTGACAGAAGTGTATTATATCTGGGGAGAGGTACTACTTTGAAGGGGACCACATTGATGTAAACGAATAAATAAATATTTGTTTGAAAAAACGAAAATTCCGGGTACTTTTTGAACACACCTCTTAAATGGGAAAAAATTCCGCTCTGACGACGGTTACCTCGATAGGGATGAATATATTTTTTAACAATTAGTAGGCACCTTTCATCAAATGGTCTATTAGCTGGTAATGAGTTCGAGTTTTTGATCCTAAATTGTTTTTTTTTCAAAAATCATTTCGTTCCCTAGTTCGACGATCTAGAAGATAATGCAAATATTTTTTGGTTTACTGTTGTGATGGTTTAAGTTTAGTTCTAGCTGTTCTCAAATCTAGTAATGGTTTTGAATACGTGTATTTATATATTTCAAATATATCAAAAGCCCTTAAAAACAAAAATTTAATACCAAATGTCCAAACTTGAGTAAAAGAACAAAGCTTTTCTATAAAGCTACCAATTCAATGTATTCAAAAACAAAATTTCAAAATATGTAAGTACCGTCATAGGTATACCTTTACCGGCTTAACCTTGCAAAACATGTGTATGTTCTCAACATCACAAAACTGTCCAAAAATAATAAAGACGTCATTGTGTATACCAATTCGTCATGTTTGGAATATAAAATAGTTCTCCGACACTTTTTTCCCTCTCTTTCATCTTTCGCTTCGCTTCAAGTCGCTTACCTACATTGTATAAATAAAACGTCTATAAAAATCACAAAAAGGGATTTTTTACTTTCTTTTTATTTGCAATCAAAAAACACTAAAACTAAAATAAAAACAACATACAACGTGACACATGTTCACTAAATGTATTAAAACAAAATAAAAGTTTACTAAAAAACCTTTTTTTTTAAATAATATGATGTGTGAATTGACATCATCATCATAATCAACATAAAGTCTTTACAAAAACTTATGAAAAGCCAGACATCAGACAGGCTTGAATATATGTACAAGTAGATACACAGAACCCAAACAAAAAACCATTATAAAAATAATAATAAAACAACACTGAATAAAAGTGGAGAAGAATTAAAAAGGGATTCGGTTGACATTTGATTGTTTGTGTATATTTTTCTTTTATTTTATATATTTTTAAGTTGAGAGACTTTGTGTCAAAAAAATACAAAAATAAAAGACAGACAGAAAAATGCAAATTTAAAATTCATGTCATGATGAAGGTGGCTGCCCTGTTCTCTGTCTGTCCATATACACTGCCGCTCATCTGAATAGGTTCACAAATATTTTCACCTCACTGTTGGCCTCCCTTCATATGTATTGCAATGACACATCTCTTTTACATATGTAATGAAAGAGCATCGTTATGTGCTTGTTTTGGGAGAAAAAAATGTGTCTTAAAGCTTACCGTTATTCTCCCACGGTAGCTAGACTAAATGTATTCATAAAAACAAGTATTTTTTTTGGCTCATCTGAATAGGTTCAACGGATGAAATGGAATGTAACAATAAAAATCATTTGAATTCAAAGATTTATTTTACCTTTTTGTATTGTATGATTATTTAACAGAAGTTAATAATGAGTGTTGCCACCTCTTTTTAATATAGTCTCGATTTGGAATGGAACTATACAATTTTTCCATATATTGAAGCGAAATTTCTGACCAGACTTTTTTAATGGCTGCGATTAATGGCTTTTTGTCTTCGAACTGCCTCCATGACTCGTATACTTTACGTGGGAGAAGTCCCCACACATTCTCTATTATGTTTAGGTCAGGGAAGTATGGAGGCCACACCAGCATCTCCACGTTTTGACTCTCAATCCACTGCCTTACTGTCCTCGCTGTATGGATAGGGGCATTATCATGTTGGAATGTCCACGATATTGGTCCAAACAGGTCAGAAATCTGTGGGAAGTCCTTTTCTAGCACACCTTTAAAAGAATTTGCATCCATTCTCGATGTAACAAATTGGAGCTGCAATGCTCCGTAGAAGGAAATAGCTCCCCACACCATAACACTGCCTTCACAGCTATGCAGCCGACTTAAATAATGCTCCTCTTTTCGAAGGTCATGAAAGTAATAATTATAGCCGTCAGGGCCCTCTAAATTGAACTTTTTCTCATCTGAAAAAATCACTTTGCCACTCTGACTTCCACGACATGTATTCCTTACAGAATTGGAGACGAATTTCTTTCCTAGATTCGTTAAGTGGTGGTTTTCTCTGATTTTTTTCTTTTCAAATGAGAAGCACTTTTAATAACGCGTTTTACCGTAGCTAAACTGCAATTGATACCGGTTTTTATTTTTATTTTTGACTCGGAATCATGAAAATTAGAAGCTGCTCTGATGACAGCACGTCTATCAGCCATTGATGTGGCCGTATAAGTTCCTCTTTTCATGTTTTTTTCCATAATTTTGGATATTTCGCAAGTAACTGTCTACCAAATTTTGACTTCTTTTAATTTTCTTCGGTATAAGTCGTTGGCTTAGGCCTGATTCCCGAAATGCTTTTATTTTGCCTTTTTCTTCCTCGCTTAAAGATTTTTCGCGACAAATTTTCACCGTTAATAGGAAAAACACACTAACTTTATTGACAGATACAATTTCGATTACAATTAACACGCAACTTAACGCAAACTGCCATTTTTTGCTGTTGAACCTATTCAGATGAGCCAAAAAAAATGCTTGTTTTTTTGAATACATTTAGTCTAACTACCGTGGGAGAATAACGGTAAGCTTTAAGACACATTTTTTTCTCCCAAAACAAGCACAACATGATGCTCTTTCATTACATATATAAAAAAGATGTGTCATTGCCATACATATGAAGAGAGGCCAACAGTGAGGTGAAAATATTTGTGAACCTATTCAGATGAGCGGCAGTGTACCAGGGATAGTGATGTTGTTGTATGTGTGTTTGATAAAGAAAAAAGTTTACTTAGTTAAGTATTATGTTGAATCTTTTATTATCAGGTATTTTTTTTTAAATAGGTAAAGGATAAATAAAGATCTGTCATTTAAGCTATTTTTATGTTATTGTTATGTTTGCTATTGTGATAATGATAAATATTGGTAATAAATCAAGATTGAGACAATATTAAACGGTTATTTTGTTTTCTATTGAAATTGAAAATAATACGGATCAACTTGTAAATTTTAATTTGAAGTTTATAAAAAAAAGGAAAAGATTTTTAAAACTTGGCAATAAGAACTAAGTTTGCTGTAAGCAACGGTATCTAAGATTTAAAATCAGACTTTTGTAAATCTTAATGCAAGTTGATCGCACAATTAGGAAAAAAGTTCTCCACTTTATTTAAAGATCTATAGAAATTGATCTGCTATGGCTGTACAAATAAAACGGTGCAGTTGATTTAACTACAATTGAACTGTCAAAAAACAAATTTCCATTATATTTTTTAACACGCTTAAGCTCATATATATTTCACAGTGTTGAAATGTTTTAAAACACAAATCGAAAGGTTATTGTATCAAACGTCAAAAATAATGCCTGTCAAACAAGGGCGGATCCAAACTTTGAATCAGGGGGGGGGGGGAAGCGGTGTGACACCTCACCACTTAACATAAAGATGAGTTTTTGGGCACCGCTTAAAAATGTTCTCCAAATTTTCTCTAAATAACATAATGTGTATCTTAACCTTACATTTACATATTTTAAGGGGTAAAGAGACAACTTTAAATTATTTTTTTTTGAAAATTATTTTAGTCTTAAAAGAGTCAAAAAATCTTACAAATTGTAGAAAGAAAAATGTTTGGTTCTTGAATTTGAGGAAATAGGTGCATTGAAGTACCTTCATATTTTTTCTTAAAATTAAATAAAAACAAATTAAAGTTAACAAATAAATTGGGAAGAAACTTTAGTATGTCGCTCGCAAACTACACGTTGCAGAATCTATTTTCACTTGAAGAGATTCAAAGCTTTTATATTAAATTAATAGATTTGAAACTTTCATTGTTTTTCAATTAGGCATTAGTTTAACGAAAGTGTCAGTTTTGCTGTGTTTGAGACATTTATATTCTTCAAATTCGTGTTTAAATCTCAGTTCTCGAGCATCCAAAACAAATTCACTTCAAAAAGTAGATTTCTTTACTTTTTTTAAATCTTAAGAGTTTTTGTATTTAAGAAAAAATCAATTTTGAAAGAAAAAACACTTTAAGAAAGCCTTAAACTATTTATGTGCGTCAAAATAAAATAAGAAGGAATTGAAAACGAGTTTCAGGAATTTAAAGGCAACTTACTCGTAGTATCAAATTGGAGATTTTTTATTCAAGGTTGCTTCTTAAGAACCTGTTTTTGTGCTTTCTCTCAGAAAAGGATCGTTTGAAAATAATTTAAAGTATTACTAAAGATTTTTCCACTTCTAAATTGTGTGAAAACAAATATTTTAGTTATTTTTGACAGAAAACCGCTTTTTAGTGAAGATCGTTAAATTACTAACAAATCTTAAGATGACATATTTACTTATACAACTAAACTGTGTAAGCTTTATGGCTAATATGACCAGCCCTTAATCGTTTATTGGTCAATCATTGATAAATTTGTACTGAGCGATAGGACTTGATTTTCAATTCTTGGCCCAATCCTAAGTTAAAAGCAGTAGGTATATTTACCAAAAAAGTTTAAAGTCATAGGTATCCATTAACGCAATACGATTGCAAGAAAATTTCTACGAAAATTACTCGTAAAACAAAATAATCTCCCAAGAGAGGGAGGTCATGACCCCTACGAACCCCCTTCGGTCCGCCATTGATGTCAAAGTTAAAATTCTACGAATTCGTTCATCTTCCATATACCTACCTATCCATCTTTCTTTTGTAAGCATTGAACTCTTGAGAACTAATACTTTATCAACATTTTGACAGTTGCAACATTTTCGTTTTTATTGTGTTAAAGCAGCGAAACTCAATCATTATTTAAGACTGAAATTGGAAAATCAAAGTGTTCCTGCAATTATTTCTACATTCCGAACTTTCTTCATTTCTTGGAACTTTGAGAAAAATAGCCAACCTCTTAACTTATGTATAACTACATATTGATTGTTTTAAATTTAATTTAACTGCATCAATTTAGAAACGCATGTTAGTAGATTAAGATACTTGCTGATTCAATCATTTTTACCAGTCGATTAACGAGATCATAAACTTAGTTAAATTTATTGAAAATCTTATGACGACAACTTGCCAACTCCTGCAACTCCAATAGTCTTATACCTAATTCCTTTAACGTGTTATCCGAATTTCCATAGATAATTAAGGCAATAAAACTTAGCCAATCAATTGCAAAGTGAAAGAATTTCTTTTTTCCTTGAAAAACGACAAAATAAATATCTTCTTAAAAAAAAACAACAACAAAGATAAAACAGTTTTATCGCACATCAATATAGGTATCGTTGTATATGGTTTGTTCCTATATGTACCTACATACATATATAAAATAAAAGATCTATATGGGGCACAAACAGTTACGCAATAATATCTTTCTGTCCCCCTTTCTTTTCAAAAAAAAAAATAAGAGAAAAAAAAACCTTATAACAAAAGAACCACCGAAAAATGGTATAGAACAAGCTTAAGGAATGAATGAATGAACCAAAAATACACCAAACAACAACAACAAAGCAGCAACAACAACAACAAAAAGCGAACGAAATTCCCAATGGAATGACCCATATATTTTCCCGTTATATACATTATCTCTCTCCTAAATCTTTCTTTATAACATCTCCAAAACCTACCCTCAAGCCTCCACACCCTAGCTGCCTACTACCCCCCCCCCCCCCTTCCCCAATCTCCATCGACCTTCTTCATCGCTTCTCCTCCTCTGTTTCACTTTATGCCTTTGGCACCCAAAAGAGAAGAAAAATGTATAAGTATTCCTTTACTGGAGACGAATCCCTTTTCGTCGTCGTCGTTATAACGAACTGTTTTTTGGGGGGATTTATTGATTTCGCCACAAAAACCATTCTAAGGCCCGTTTCTAAGGTCGTAAAGAAGAGCGAGAGGTACATAACTATCTACATAATCTATATGAGAGTATTATATGTAGGTATGTAGGTAATGGCAAAACAAAAGGAAAATAAAATAGCACTTTCGAGGATATCCCTTTAAAACAAACAAACAAAACACAAAAAACAAAAACAATAAGAGTAAAGTTAAGAATTAAAGTCCAGGATTCACCTCATATAATTTATATCCATACGGCATACATAACGCACACATTAATAAACGGGAATTGTATAGAAATATAAATATGTAGGTATGCAGGTTAATTTGTTTTATTTTTTTTTTTTTTATAGGTATGTCAGTACATACCTACATATTCACTGAATTCTCCGAGAGAGAGCCAAAGCCTCCCCCAAATACCTACCCATTCCTTCTCGGTTATCCAACAAAATGGGGCTTACAACCCCCCTTTTTTGGAAAAAGCTATAAATCTGCTACCCCTGGCAATAAAGCATTCTCAAATCGCACAACGACTATACAACCTACCTATAAAGATGTATACGACGGCGACTACACAAACACACAAACGAAACATGCGCGAATTTTATTGAGCACATTGTAGTATTCCAAGCAAGGCATAAATTTAGTGCTTTTTTCTCTAGGTAGCGGTAGGTATTAAAACGGCAATAACTCCATCTGCCGACTAATCCGCAAACCATAAATACAAAAAACCCATACCACATTGTAGTGTGGTGGCGGCGTCACTTCTTCGTTTGTTTGTATAGTTGTTGGGGTCATCTTCTAGACAGACCAGAAAAGAACTTCAACCAAAATGACATTAAATTTGTCAAAATAAACAAACTTTCATCGAAGATTTCACCAATTAAACACTTGTTTCAATAAGTTCGATAAACTTGTAAGGTATTTTTTCGAAAATTACAACTTGCAACGGTTTATTTATTATTTTTAAGTTATATTTTGCAACGACTCGATGTTATAAACACGCGTCTCGCATCAAATCGTTAAGTTAACTCTCCGACACATTGCCATTGCCATTCATCTCAAATCCAGACTCACTCACTCAATTCGCACGAAGATGATGACAACAAATATGGCGTCGTATATTTTCCAAATAGGAGTTTATAACAACACATTTATGATGCCATCAATCTCTCTCCCCCATTCAGTCTACTTATCATCTATCTTTCTCTAACTAATGCAGTAGTATTGGGAGTGTTTTTGTTTTTTTCTTTTTCTTGTTGGCTATATCATTTCACTCAATTCTGTTGTTGATAAGAATGTTTACAGACCTAGCAACATTTTTGTGTGTAGCAACATTGTGTACAATCAAGTTTGAGTGTTCTTGGTTCATTATAAATTCGCCGCAGCAGTGGAGCCAGCTCGCAAATCACACTCATGGTGATGGTGAGTGCCGCTCTCAATGCTCACTTGCTCCATCCACACAAAATCCCACTCAGTGAGTTATAGATTCATTGCAACCAAAAGAGGGGCAGGTCAATTGAGCAAGAACTATGCCGTGCACCCAACATCAACATCATCCAACAAAAATAACAACAATAAAAGCCTTCATAGCTTTTAACTCACTGATTGATGGCGGGGATTTTACTGTTTTTTATTAGATCGTTGGTGCTTGCCTTTAATTGTGTGCGATATTTTTGCAACTGCCAGCTAAACTTTATATTCTTTTGCTTTTGTTTTTGTTTTGTTGTCCGTTTGGTTTGGAGGGGAGTTGAGTTGTTTTTTTTCTTTTTTGCTTTCTTGTGTTTTGTTTAGGTTTTTCTCACAGTTTTGTTGTTAGTTAATGATGGTAGGTAGGGTTTTAGTTTAGTGGGTTGCTTTTGTTTTGCTATTGCTATTCAACACCACACCACCCAAGAAAATTGTAGGAGAAAAATTAAATTATTGTTGTTTTTGTGCTCCTCTTTTGGTTGTTTAACTGAAACAATTGCAAATAAAATGAAAAAGCAAAAGGCAAGCAGTGGAATTTTTGAATATCATTTATTATTTGATTTCGTTTTGCATGGATGTGTGTGTGTGTTTGTGAGTAAGTATGTTTGGATGGGCCTGTGTGTGAATGAGCGATTGTTGGACTAGCGCTTATAGTAATGGCGGGAAAAGAGATAGATAGTTTATAAGTAGAAGAAGAGAAACACAGAGGCTGGGTTATTTGTCTTCGGACCGCCATCATTCATTTTTCCCTTTTGAATTTGTGTGGTGTTCGGTTCGTTTCGTTTTTGTTGTTGTTGTTTTTTCCCCTACACAGCACGATGATGGTGTGCCTCAGGTTGTTGTTGTTGTTGTTGTTTCAAAAACGATGTGCGGTGGTAAGTTTTAATGGCTGCTCTGAAGTGTTTATGGATGGTCACTGATGTGACGGCACGGAAGATTTTTCAATCCAATTGGAAAAATTGTGTAGCTAGTTTTTTTAAATGCGGTGTTCGATGACAATGATTATGAAAGACAAATATTAATTGTTTTTATTTTTTAAGGATTCCCTTATAGGTATTTAAAGGAATACAAAAATATATTGTAATGGGAGATGGGGGTATAATAAGTTGCAAAAAAACCTTTATATTTACTAAGCTAGATTTTTTTAAGCGATTTGATTCTTTTACTCAAATTAAATTTCTTTAACTTAGTAACAAAGAACTTTTGACTTTGCTACTTTCTCCGTAACAGTGTTTGTGTTTATTTTGATGCAACAAGCAAGGTATTAAAATGGATAAAATGTGAGAGCGAAAAAAGAAGATTGGATTTTAAAACTTCTTTCTAAGCCTAATTAAGAAATTAAGCTAATTAATTTTTGTTATGTAAATAAAAAAAAAGACTGAGTCCAAATAAGTCATTTGCTGCAAAGCCTTATGTACCTACTCAGAGATAAACTCCCTAAAAATGTATGGATTTTTTCTTATACCTACCTAATTACTGCGGAAGAGTGGAAAAGCTGTGAATTTTTGACGAAGCATGTACATATACATACATACATAGGTACAAAACGGTTACACTAAGATCATGATTCATGACATTTCTTTATTTAAACGAAAGTTAAATTAATGCAATAAAAGCCTTCATTGACAAAAATGAACCAAAGCTCTTACACATCCTCTATGTTAGGATGTTTAAGCCTCGTTATTAAATACCCATTCCACTAAAAGTGTTGAAACAGTAATTTAAATGTTGGTGATCTTGCAATGGAAAAACTCTGTGTTTGCTTACCTTCCTTCAAAAATTAAACAATAAGCACTGCTTTAGAGTCGTAAGTGTTAATAGAACACTTAGTATGTCTTTTGACTAATAATCAATAAACATTCTATACCTAGATCCCAATATTACTGATCAATTAAAAAGAAAAGAGAGTTCCCCGGCGCCGCCGCCGGCGGCAAAAACCCAAACCTAGCTTCTAAATAGATGTAAGTAACTTAAAAGGTTAAAACTTTGTAAAGTAACAAGAAATCAGCTTTGAACCTCCTCAGATAAATTAAGGATTAAGCATTAAGTTGTCATGAATTGTCCATTCTGACAACGATATTGTATAGGTAATCGGTTTTGGTTATTTCAACACTCAAGTTAGTTTCATTCAAAATAAATTAAATATATGAAGTTACTTTATTTCAAAAATAAATGAAATATTTAACACAATATGTATCAAAAAGTTTACCTTTTTGTCAAAAAAACAGCTTATACATTTTCCTACATCTTAAAAGCTTTCTTTTTGTTATTTTAGCTTTTTACTACGACCACTTGGTATTTCTTCCGATGTTCTTAACTGCAGTGTTGTCCCTCATCTCAACGAACAAAAATAACACAATTTTGAAGCTCGAACAAAACAGTTAAAAATTCTGTTCAGAACTAAGGCCGCCAATTCACGATAATTCAAAATAAATGCGCAAACTGGGGTTTGCGCAGTTTGGTTGTGTTGTGAATGGGGTTGTTTGTGCAATTTGTGCAGTTAACTGTGTACAAATTAAAACAATTTTGATATTTTTGCTCAAGTCTTAAATTTGTGCAGTTATTTGTGCCGTGAATGTCAAAAACTGTGCAACCGCTCAGTATACAAATTTTATTTACGCCAGTATACATTGTTTTTTTTTATAATGGCTGATGAACAAAAGTTCTTGAGCGAGTTCTTCGAACTTTATAAAGAACATCCGGCTCTATGGAAAATAAAAAGCTCGGAATATAGCAACAGGATAATGACAAGTAAAGCCTATGAGCTCTTCGTTCTAAAACTAAAAGAAAAAAAAAACCCAGGAGCTGACCGAGACACAGTTGTCAAAAAAATTAATAATTTTCGAAAAAACTACAGAAAAGAATTAAAAAAAGTTAAATGCAGCAAAAAGTCTGGTGCCTGAGCCGATGACATTATGTATATGAACCAACTTTATAGTATTATTCAATACTATCTTTTCTGGAAGATCAAGAAACCAGTACTCCTTTTTTGCACTGACTTTTCAATTTTTTTGTATTGCAATAGCAAGCAATATATAAAGAGCTAATTTTGAACGCATGTTTACAGAACGAAAACTTTTTTAGACTGAGAACTGTGCAGTTCACTTGTATCGTGTTTTGCACAAACCGACTTGAGTAAAATTTCAGTTTGCGCAGTTATTTTGTGTCGTGAATTGGCGGCCTAAGAACCATGCCTTTTTTGACGCGGAAAATATTTCATTTATATTGTTTCTCTGTAATTAAAAATATGACTTCGAACCGCTTCTAAATGATTTAAAATAGATCTGTATTAGGAAATTTGTCATAAAATCTTTATCAAAATTGTGTTAGTTCTTATTCTTACGTATCGGCTTAAATTGTGATTTTAATTACTAATTCAATATAAGAGACCTTTAAGCTTTTAAGTCAGGTATTAATCAGCTTTAGAAGTAACTGAACTCATTTTTTTTTTAAGTAGGTATCAAGAAAACCATTTGCACTTAATAGCTCTATCTTGAATCTAGAAAAGTTATAGCTGTGTTATGTTACCTACGATACGTTCAAAACATGAGTTTAATTTACTTAAATATTTGCCATAATTGACTGACTGCCTGCGGTGGAAGTATATGGAATTATTTTTAACCTGAATCGTAAGTAATAATCAGTAGGTAAGTGTTTAGATATCTATCAGCCAGAATTGATATGCTTCCATCACTCAAGCTCACGTATAAATTTGTAGCTGAATACCTAAGCAGTATATCTAAGCTATTTATAAAGCTATGGACCCCTTACTTTAGTATTATGTAAAACACCACCCCAAACGGTGTGATTATCTTTGTAAATGGTGTTTAAGAACATCGATAGAATAATCAATTTAACTTGCGATTTTTGATGAAAAATTGAAAGCAAGCAGCAAGGTGTAACCAGAAAGCAACAATGTTGCCCATATACAATTATGTGTCTCGATTTTCTTACCTTTCATGTAAAATAAAGTCCAGTGGTATAGATATTTTGTATTTTTATATCTTTTGTATACGAAATTTTTACAAACGCTTTCTTTTTCCAAGTAACATCAAGTTTTGAGAACCAAGGACATTCAAAAATTTCATCAATAGCTATTTTTATAATGAAAACTAAACGCAACGCATATGGTAAGCAGAAGTTTTTGTTTTTAAATTATTCCTTTATTAAAAAATCATATTTTACTACTCATAAGTCATAAACTCTTCTTAAAACGACATAACCTTGAATGACACATTATTACGCAATATTTTTCCACATAATCTATTTATACAAAAAAATGTCATATGTTGTAGTTGAAGGTTCTCAAATAGTTTCTCCTTTGAAGCGCGTAAAAAATTGAAGGACATTTAAAAACAAATTTTTTCTCGCTTATCCTAAGTACTTTTTTAATGCTTATACGCATTTTTTATGACTAGCAATATTTTGCAAAATTTCTTTTCAACTTTCTCTTCCTTTATATTCGATTTATGGATTCAAAATTCGTTACCTTGTCCTTTAAGAGTTATATTTTGTTTTTGATTTTTTATACCTGAATTGGGATCGTCTTTATTTTTTGTTTTCATTCTTTTCATGTTCTTTTCGTTTTTGTTTCTTGAGAATAAAATCAACATGTATCTCAATCATAAGCACACTTATTAAGAACTCGTATTTTGAAACTCAACTAATTCTGAAAAAAAAGATAAAAACAAAACAAAAAAACTGAAAAGAACATTTCATCTTAATCACGTTTTGGGGTCCCCATCAGAACTTAATATACTTAAACACTCCCCAATTTTTTTTGAACTACAAACAGAAAAATATTCAGGCTATTTTATGGTGTCGCTTTACCTACCTTCCGATTATACCTAGATGAAGATATTATTTTATTTTTTTATTTTCGTTTTCGGAGTATGAGAAACCAGAAAGGATCAAAAATATGGGTTCAGATTTTTGAGTATAAATAAGATATGAACTCTGATTTTGTATATTTGTTGTTGAGAAAATGACTTAAAGGTAGAAATTTTTGTATCAAACTGAAAGATCTAAAGCTTATACCTAAATTAATGAAACACAACCGCTCCGCCGTAAACCCAAAAAACGAACGCCACCAACCGGCAACACCTCATGATGTTTGATTGTTGATATTTTTGTCGTTTGTTTTAATTTTGATTGGAACTGAATGGTTTCTTTATGCTCATCACGTCTCATCGTAAGCTACGAAAATAATGACAAAATTTTGTTTCACTGATCGGAGATTTTTGAGAAATAGGTTATACCTTCTTATCTTATATAACAAACATTGTTTTAAGTGGACATTTGTTGAATATTCAATTGAATTCTATTTATTCTAAAGACTTTGTATTTAACTTCTTGGACAGCAAACATTTTCTATCACTTGCTGCCAATTTGGCTAAAGGCAATATATTTGAACAACCTTGTCATATTGAAAGTTTGGTATAACAGAGAAATCTTTTTTTAAATTGTTTCTAGTAAATGCAACTTGTGTTGAAAACTCATAAAATCTTCCAAGCTTGATAGCTATTTGTTAAATTTCTTACCAACATTCTGATTTCTGGAATGTAACAAAACAGTAAATGCAACTTGTGTTGAAAACTCATAAAATCTGCCAAACTTGATATTTTTTGTTAAATTTCTTACTTACGTTCTGATTTCTGAAATTTAACAAAACAAATCAAATAAAAAAAAAAACAAACAAACATTCTCTAATTGCATCAAAACAAACAACATCCTTACGTTTTGAAAACTCTTACTACTATCGTCGTCTAATGCTTCTCGAAAACCAAAAACCCACACACTACTCACCTCATAATCCCCACGCAAAAACTTTCCAACCACAATGTGTAAACAGAATCTATACTTCAGCTATCCTCGACTCCTCAGCCTTGTTTTCTTCCTTTTCAAAAACCTAGACAAATAAAGTCCTTTTCTTTTTTGTCCTTTGAGACATGATTATGCATGCCTAATCAAGCTAATTAAAATTCAAACCAATATAAGCTCTTTCTGGTTTAAAAGGAGGATTGGGGGGGGGGGGGGTTGTATACGAAAACTTTCTCCGACTATTATAATATCAGACCTCTTTAGAGTATTGTAGATGCACCTATATTTTCTTTTCTATGAGTATCTTATGAAAACGAGACGGCATAGGTTTTGATATAGGTATTATATAAATTAAGGTATAGAAGTTATAAGAAAAAGAATTATAAGATGTACGTACATCCTTGTGAAAGTTTCATTTATTTTGGCAAAATGAATTGTGACGAAGTTATAAAACATGTACGAATACACATCCTTTGAGCTTACATGCATACATAACCATATACTTATTTATACAAAAAAGGATATAATAATTCATATTAGAAGGAGATTTGTTTTGTACCTATGTATACAATATATATGTACCTCAATCTATGTTTATCCTATATAACCATAGCATCACCCAATTTATCCTTTAAAAACTATATATTATGCAGATACATTCATTGTTAGGATTTATTTTTTCCTCTATACTCTTCCGTATTTAAGTGGAAACTATGAATATAACAAAATACAAAAATAAAACAAATTTTGAATATTACGAGTATGTGTTGATAATAAAAATTAAAAAAAAAAAACAAAAAACTACATGAAAGAAGAAGAATGAGTTGAGTATGAATGAAAAATAAAACAAAACACAAAAATAAAACTCAAATCCAACTTGAATCTGCACTCGAAAAGTGTATGAGAATGTGAAAGCTTAGCTTTTGTGTGATAAAATGAAAATTGCACATCGTCCCATAAATAAGGATTCTCGTAAGGATAATTTATATATGTGTATGAAAAAAAAAAAAAAAACTTTTTCTCGTTGTCTAGGCGAGAGTTTAAATCGCTCTTTCTCTCTCTTTCTCTTTTTATATCTATCTCATTTTGGTAAGGATCTGTTGCTATATTGCTATAGCCTTCCTTTTTCTCATTCCATAGAAAAAAGCAAGCGAAATACATCTTAGAATTTCTCATGTGCAATGCATTTAGTACCTATACCTACATATATTATTCTATATTCTGTATATATCCTTATGGAAATATATCTACAATAGTTGAACTTTACAATCATCATGATCAGCATCATTATTATCATCATAGTCATCATCATCTTCATCATCACCATCATCTAAAGGAATTCAACATTCTGCAGGCGAGAGTTCCATAATAGAACTAGGACGACTAGGACGAATGCTCTGTTATTGTGCATGCCACAGTTGAATATGAAGAAGAGTTGTATCTCTGTATCTGTATAGCGAAAAACATCAGGGGGTGGGGTTGAACAAAAAAAAAAAGGATTCAAAAACTAGAAACAGCAGCAGCTCAACTAGCAGCAGCAGCAGCACGCAGACAAATTATGCTGAATAAATAAAACACTCGAGAATTGGATGAAGTGTTGTATGAGAAGAAAATCTATGTTCGTCCTTTTTTTTGTTTGGTTGTTATTGCTCCTGGATGAAAATTCGCTTTCTGTGTATAGGATAAGAATATGAAAGTTTGGGGAGAAACGCGGCACTTCGTTCGTATATACCACAGGATAACACAAGCAACTTAAGCATTTTCTTGTTTTTGTTTTTTTTGAGTTAAATATGTTTATTTATACCTCTACCACATTGTAGATTGTGTATGTATGTATGTATATATGTACCTATAAAAATATTGCTTTTGGTTTAATTATAAAAGATACAACGATATACAACCCATTGGCATCAGCGCGAACAAAAGGAAATACAAAAAAAAAAAGACTATAGTGGTAAATTGTGCAATTTGCTGAATTCTAAAATTTGTATATGGTTTTATATAATTGTTTATACTGAAGCATGTTTTGCATTTAATGTTTTGTTTCCTTATTGTTTTTATGTTTTTGTGGAGTTTGAGTTATAAAAGAAGTAGATCGTAATTAAATCCTTAACCGCACATTTTGGAAATATAAAATAGCTTTTGAAAAATTGTTGTTTTCCTTAAATGCACTTAAATAACAACAGAGCAAATACAGTTTAAGAGAATTGAAAATTATCCTTGGGGGGAATATTTATTATGGCTTTAAGAGCATTAATAAACATAATCAACAGTTATATAGAGGGAGAAAAAGAGCATTTGATACAAATGTATGAGGAGCGATACGATTGACCGCAAATTAAAATATCTTGTAACAAAATCTTGCTTTTTTTTAAATCTCTCTTCACAAAATCTCGCATTTTTAAAGTCTTTCAGTTAAAAATCTTGCATTATTAAAATATTGCATAACAAAATTTAGCTTTTTTAGAAAAAAATCTTGCTAGTGCATTAAATTCTCGCTGTACCAAAATCTCGCAAATCAAAATTACGCATAAGAAGTATGAGGTAGATCTATAATCTCGCATTGAAGTAAAATATTTTTTAACAAAATAATAATAATAAATATTTTATTGCAATACAAGATTACAACTTTTGAAATTTTAGTATGCGAGATTTTGATGTTGCGGGCTATCACTATATGCGAGATTTTGCATTTGCAAGACTTTTATATTAGAGATTTCATAATGCGAGATTTTTTAAACGAGGTTTCAAAATTCGGTCAATCGTATACTTAACCCCAATGTATGTAAACATTTTTTACCATCTAGAATTTGTCCTAAGATTCTCTAAAAGCCTTTTTTAGAGAAGAATTTAAAAAAAATCTCTTAAAGTGGCAACAAGATTTTGATAAACGTTTTTAACAGTAACATCTTTTAAAAATTCGATTTAGGGTCCTATCAAAAAATGAAATGACTAAAATAATAATTCATAAGAATGCATCAATTCTTTATTTTAATCGATAGTACGGTCCGGTGCGCTTCAAATGGTACATCCACTAAGTTAAAACTTTGGCATACACTTTCTAACATTTGGGCCGGTATCTCATGAATAAATGCTTCAATGTTGATGTTGGCTTCCAGTGCACCAAAAAAGTGGGCTTGTTGCTTTAGACATAAAACTTAACATAGTACCACAAAAATAGTGTAGAGGTTGTAAATCGCACGATCGAGCCAGAAAATTCACAGACCTTGAAGGTGAAATAAATATGTACTAGCCGATTTATCTGCATCCTCAGTTTGCACTCTATGTAAGCGTGTTGGTTAAATGTCCAACAATTTAAATTTGGTACAAAATTTTATCACAACAGCCCGAATAGCTGCCTAAGTAGGGATGAAAGAATCGCTCAATGAACTTTCTTAACAGAGCACGCATTTTGAATTGTTAGCCGATTCATGGTTAAGATTTTTGACAGTAACACAAAATCTGAAACTTGAGTGAACTTTCAAAACAATTGTTGCCAAAAATAAAATAGCAAACAAATCACCCATTAAAATATAAGATTTAGAAGGGTTGGGGACAAAATACAGTATGGATTATAATACTGTATTTAAAATACTCTATCTCATAACTTTGTATTTCAAAATACTGTAAGTACAAAATACTTCAACTCATTATTCTGTATTTTAAAATTCTGTATATCAAAACTCTGTATATCAAAATGCTGTAAATAGCTGAAAAATAAAGATAGTTTGGATCATCTATCATTTGGTGATCATCACCACAATTTTTATTTTTAAGCCTATTTACAGCATTTTAAAAAACAGAATTTTGAAAACAGAATACTTTTTTCAAGAATTCATCATAATAATTTTTCGTTAGCATAATGTTCTAATATACTGCCCTTGAACAATAACATATGTACCTATGATAACTCATAAGTCTTCCAACTAATAAAAACAAAATCAAAATAAATGGTATCTTCTTCTTATTTCCCCTTTCTCATTTTCTTCTTCTTAATTGTTTGTATCTCTCTTATATTTTTAAAGACTTGTTCCTATCATAATCAACAATTGCACCAAATTAATTGATCTGTCAAAACTTCCAGTATTATACAGTATTATGATATACAGTATTTTGACAAAATAGCATTTTCAGATACAGTATGTATATTATGATTTACAGTATTTTGACAGTACAGCATTTTGAGATACCTACAGTGTTTTAAATGTACAGCATTTTGAAATACAGAATATTAACACTATTATTACCATACAGTATTACACAGTTTTATACAAAATTTTTACCATACAGTATTTTAAAATACAGAATTTTGACCCACTCCCGATTTAGAATTCTTTGATTGAAAGAAACTTTTACATAAACTGTTGTTGTTTATTAATTTTATTCCACCAACAGGTAAACCATACTTTTGTCTGCAACTTTGATTTCCAAGTTTTTTTCATATGATGTTTATATAACCTCAGACAAAAAACGCTCTAAGTTTAATCATACCTTTTTTTCAATCAGAACTTTCATGTAACTAAAACGGGTTTGACTATTCAAAAAAAGCTACCAATTGATTTAATTTATTTCTCTGTACATTAGACCTTTTTTCAGTTATTTTAAACCACTTTAACTCATTCAATCAAATGCTTCTTTGTCGTTTGTCTTTTTTAAGTGTCTATAAACTTACATGTACCAACTTCTATAACCTTAAAGATTCCACAACTCTTAAAATACGATACGATATCAAATCATCAAAATGAATCAGCATCAGAAATAAGTATTCCTTTGGTACAGAACATAGTGGATGATATTATCCAATTAGACAGCCTACTTCCTGGTTGAAATTTCATTAATTATTCAACACCTTCGCTTCTTTATATCAACTTGAAAAAATCAAAAATAAAAATACAACAACAAATAAAATCTAAATCCTTTTGCTTACTGTAGATGCCAATTAATAGCACATAGAGAGTCCGTATAGAAATGGGGGCTACACATAGACATATATTTCAGAGATCTGAGATTTTCTATTCACACAAACTTTTTTCAAAGAAAATATATATGTATATCTATCTATAGGAGAATATACGACAAAACAGAAGAAAAATAAAAGTCTGCTTTGTTCATATCAAGATGACTCCTTCCTCCTTTCAAGGCATGATGGCATGGATGGGGTTGCAATTCCGATGCAATGCACTACCAGACCTAGCACTGCACCTTTTGAAGTTTTTTTGTATGTTTGTTTTATTCGAATCTGAAGTCCTGAAGTCAAACCGATGCAAAGTGAGTGTGGGGGGGGGGGGGTTAAGGCAAAAACTTACATGCATATAGCAAAACGGCAAACAGCGCTTTGTGACACTGTACATCAAATTGATTTCATCTATGAGAAGTTTTCAATGTGTTTAGCTTTTTGTTTGTTTTGTATTATGCACTCTATCGACCTGTCGCCTGTCGTCGTCGTAGTTGTTGTTGTTGTTTTATATTTTTGTATCTAGATACATTTGTATCTTTTAGTTAGAGACCTCTATATGCAAAAGAGCTAAGGCGAGGAAAGCACAACACAACACAAAACAAAATGCATGGAATTGTATACGCTTTTCCTTCCATGATGATATTGTAGGTATTGTTGTTGTTGTTGTTTTTTGTTGAGATTTGAACGTTATGCAATTTTTGAAGGCATTTTCTTCCATGGCTCTAGGTATAAGTAGGTATAAGTCCGACGTCGTCGTCGTTGACAAAAACGTCCGTGATTCGGTGACTGCATGAATAGTTAACCAACTTTGCGACAACCACGACAACTACCTTCAGGTACACAGTAGGTATATGTATATACAAACCATATACATATGTACAGGTATATGTACATAATATACAATGTATCTATACAAAAAAAAACAACAACTCGCGATGAGAATGGAAAACGATGACGACGACCACCAACCACCAAAAAGGTTAAAAAGCCTTTTGTTTTTATTTTTCGGTAGGTATAACCGTTTTCGTGACAACTTTTATAAGAAATACAGGAACGGAAAAAAATGTCTCCATGAGGACACAGAAAATAAAATAAAATAAATGAAAAACTCAAAAAATGCATTGTTCATGTTGAAAAAGAGCAAAAGATTCACAAAAGTGTATCTAAAGGTTGGTTGCTCTATACGGTAGGAAGGTTTATACTAAGTACGACAGTATCTATCGATTTAGAAAGCTAACTCGTCTTGAAATGTGATGTGAGGTTTTCTTGAGTTTACCTACTTAGTCACCGTATTTTTTGGTTTGTTTGTGTCCTCTCCTCTCTCACAACCATCGTGTCGTCGTCGGTCGTTTCATCAGTGACATTATAAATGCATGATCTGTAAGCCCATTTTTTTTTTTTAAAAGGTTGGTTAGTTCGTATATGCCTTATACTTTAGGTTATAGTTTCTTTCCAAAACGACAGTTAGTTGCATATATTTTTAGGGAAGGGGAGACAATTTCCCGTCTGATGTGACTGCATGATGCCTTATTGTATGTTTGGGTCTCTTAAATGGTACAGATAGATTGCATGCATTGTATAAGTATTTTTTCCACTATTGGTATAAGGGTACTTGTGCCTGGGTGATGTTGTTCATTGGGTGAAGATCGAATCATGACATCTTTTTCGTGCTCTCCCAAATGAGATATGGACAACATGACACGATATTTTTAGTCTTTCCTTATACATGAAGTCTCTATATGTAGGTACACCAACCAAGCATCAATGGAAACCAAGTTTAAAATAAAAATAAGAAAGTATCTACGGGATACTTTTTTATCTTCTTAGTTTTATATTTCAAAAGGGAGAGACATTCACCATCTGAAAATGCTGCTGGTAGTCATCATCATCATCATCAGCATCTTGCTAAATCTCTGTGCAAATAGGTTTTGTTTTTGCAATTGAAATTCAAAGGGATTTATATAGATATGTTGGTTTTGTACTTAAAGTCTTTCTTTCTATCTCTCTGTAAACGAATAAACCCCCCCTCAAACTAAGTACATTGAGTAAGAGGTGAATTATTTTGCACATAATTTTAAATTTTTATCATTTTCATGGATCATTTTGTATAAAAGTTTTGTGTTGAAAGTTCGTTCAATACACATAAATTCTTCTTTCTTTTTTTTGTTTTGTTTCAAATCATTATTGCAAAGGATTTAAATCAGGAAGTTTTCCTAGAAAATGAAGTTATAAATAAAATTTAAATAGATTGAAGATTAAAAGGTATTCTTGAACTCTTCTGATATATTATTATATAGTATTGCTTCAAGCTTATAAATAAGTTCAATCTTTTGTACAATTTCGTGCTTAAACAGTTCTCATAAATTTTCTGGAATTACTTCATTTACTTCGTTAATTTTTCGATTTGAAATAAAAAACTTCCTTGTTTTTGTTAAAAATGATCGTAATAATGTTTGAATTTTATAAACAACTTTTCAACCTGTTGACTACACAACAGAAAGAAACCTCTCCATGGTACATAGGTTGGTCTTTTTTGACGAATATAAACTCTGTTTAAATTAAAACATCCATGGCTATTTCTTTATCCAAATGACCATCTTTAAATGCATATTTAAATACTTCACAGCTTGTTTCTTTTAAGTTAAAATGAAAATGGTTGATTTTTTCCTAAACATAAAGATTATTTTTTATTCTTTTGAATGAAGATTTTTATCAAAACATGCTAATTATGAGCTAAATTGTTCTTTGCCTATTCAAACTTCCTTAATACTACACTAGATATAAATTATATACCTCTACTCATATTTCAATCACGGAACCAAAAAAAGTTAAATTAATAGAAAAAAAAAAGCTCTTAATTAACCAACAAGAGTGTTTGTGTTGTTCTTTTTATATTTTTATTTTTTGTTTTGGTAAAGATTAAATTATGTCGATTAGATTGTCCCGGATATGACGGAAAACAACACAACACACAAGCACCCTATGCTTATAATTTTTATTTTCTTCATCAACAATAACAAAAACAACAACAACAACAACAACATAAAGTTATTCAAAATGACCTTTTACATGCCCACGTTGAAAGAAAAAGAAAATATTAAGAAATTAAAATGTAGGTAGGTTACCTAAACCTATATACATTCGTCCTAAAGGCATATTGTTAAGGTTCAAATAGTAGCTCGAATTCATATATTATGAGTATATCAAAAGAAATTAGTGGTTTTATTTATATATTTATATTATTCAGTGTTAATTTTGAAAAGTCACATAAATAAAAAAAAAAAGAATACAAAAATTTTAACCTAAAATGAATTCATTTAAGATATTGAAGTCATCAAGAGATTTAAGTATAAAAAAAAGCTTAAGTCGATAAGAAAATGGAAATGTTTAAGTCATCAATATGCCTATACGAAAGAAAGTTCCGGTATTGGATTTTCTTGTATAATGTTAATTTTCTCTTTTTTTTTTCTACTTTTTTTTTTGGGTTTTGTTGATATAATAATGTGTTATACGTCACATACATACATATATCTATTATTATGTTTATTTAGAAAGAGAAGTCTTTTTCTATGATAATTAAAATATTGAATTCGGGAAAGAGTTATTTACGTGGTTTATAAATTTATTTATTTTTTTCGATTAAGAGTTTCAAAACTATAACGGATTCAATGAATTTTTGTTTTCTTGTATATAATAAGGTTGAAAATAATAAAAAAAAAAAACATAAAAACCAAAACCACCTCACTTAAAAGGCCATTCTTTCATTAATCAAAAAAATGATAAAACTTTGATTTACGATTTCTTAAAACACACTTTTTTGTTAAAAGCAATTTTTAATTAACGAATACAAATTGAAAAATTCGTAGAGGAAAACACAAAGGGTTTTTTTAGACACGAAATATTTTCTTCATTTCAATCGTATGGTTCAAAATTGAGTACAAATAGTTTACTTTCTGAGCATTCAAAAATAAAAAGCAATTAGAAAAGTTTTGACTTATTCAAATTTTAAAATATCTAGAAACTTTAATTTTTACCAGTTTTTTAATTATATTTTTTTTTTAATTATTGTTCAGAAAAAACTGGAATATAGATTGTCAAAAAGGTCAAAGAGTTAAACATATCGAAAATGGTATTGACTTTTCGTATTATTAAGCACCATTATTAGAATGTTTTCCTTTTTCTTGAAATTTCATTATTAACGATTTCTGTTGCCGGCGGCTTATCGCAGTGGAATGTTAACTTATGACAACATAAGAATAAAATGTTATAATGATGTTATATGATTTAATGATTATTGAACACATCCATTTTGCTTCTATGCTTCTATGAAATATGCGAAAAACACCACAAATTCGAAATCCCGAAAACTGCTCGAAATTACATCAAAATCGGTTTAAAAACTGCTCGAAAAAACATCAGACTCGATTTAATAATAAATCTTTTTCGTTAAATTTTATAAGTGAAATAAATTGAGCTATTGATTATACAGGGTTATCCATTTTTCGGTTTCAAAAGTAAGCGTTAATAAAACACATATAAAATATTTCATGGTATTTTTTTTATTATAAAGTTTGAACATTGTCATTATGTGAAGTGACCATTACGCATTATCATGAACATTGTTGCACACTTCGATTCTTTTGAGGTCAACCACTTTTTGATACATATTGGGCGGTATCTCAGCCATAACTTGACGAATGTTGGTTTTTTAGTGGTCAAGAGTTAAAGGTTTTGCTTAGCCCCACAAAAAAAAAGTCAAGCGGTGTCAAATCTCTTGATCTTGGTGGCCAGTTGGTATCGCCACGACGAGAAATTACGCCGCCAGGAAATGTCTTTTGCAATAAAGCCATATTCTCTCGACTTGTGTGTCATGTATCACCGTCTTTTTGCAACCATTATTCTCCAAGTTGTATTCTTCAATAGCAGGTAAAAAAAAGAAGTCGGTTATCATATGACCATAACACTCCGAATTGACGGCAACAGTCGTTCCACCGTCGTTTTTGAAGAAGTAAGATCCAATCACACCTCCGGACCAAAGAGTGCACCGAACAGCGACTATTTGTGGATGTTATGGCCTCTCGTCAATTACTTGAGGATTCTCAGAAACCCAAATACGACAATTTTGTTTATTAACATATCCACCGAGTGAGAAATGTGCTTCGTCGCTGAAGAAAATTTTGTTCGAAAAATCGCCGTCCACCGCCTGTTGTTCAAGCACCCATTCGTCGTATCTACGACGTTGTGAATGGTCAGCTGGCTTTAGTTGTTGTGTGATCTGGCAAAATACGCCATAATTTGCCGTAAGAACGTCCTTATTCATGAGAACGGCGATGAATCAGCACATTTGGGTCTTCGGCAACACTTTCACTTATAGCAACGATATTTTCAATGGTACGAGCGAAACAATGATGCACAAGCCTTACAATATCTGTAACAAATTCAATCTCTTCAAATTTCTTCAAAATTTTGCCAATTGTTTGCGTATTTGGACGATTATGTAAACGATGTTTGGCTGTTGCAGAATCACCTTTTTTGTAGTAGGTTTAAACAATTTTTATGCGTTGTGCGATAGTTAAGCGATCCATTTTCGTAAATTTCAGACTTTGAACAGAAAAAAAAAATGATATACCAACAATTTAGATTGACAGATGTCGAATTCCAGCCCTATACTTTTCAAACCGCAAAATGGATAGCCCGTTACAAAATAATTATTTAATGATTTGATTTATAGCTATAAACCTATTTCTTAGTCTTAGTTTCATATTTGATGGAAATGATCTAGTTCTTGAGTATGAATGCTTCTTTAATCCCATATTTTATGTGTTTCTATTAAAAAGTGAAAGACTTTTTATTCAGTGCATAAGATTGAACCGATTATTTCTTGAATTACTTGCAATTTACTTTTCATCCATTCCATTTTTAAACTTCCATTCCCATTTAGCACTAGCACCTAAATAATTTTTTTTTAAATCATAACTTCATATTTTCCTCAACAACTCTTACGTTATTAATTATTGAATTTCAAAATGCAAGAAGTATGATATTTCTGTTTGCCTTTTATTTAATTGTTGTAAATATTTTCTTTCCAAAAGTTTGTATATTATCTGAATTAATATAAACAAAAGACTGAATTAAATAATAACATAACTTTAAAATATATAGGCCAAATGTTAATATCTAAATCCCGTGATGTCCAATTTTATTCCACTTTTTAGTCTAAATTGCCAGGAATTTGGAACTCGTTATGCTATTATAAAGGTGTTTGAACTATATCTTATTAAAACCAATAAAAAGAGCTTAATTGTCTAAAAAACTAGACCAATTTAAATATAACAGAAAACTTCATAAAATGAATATTCAATTTGTATATCTTTATTAACAGATGAGTCTTTAATGCAAGCATATCTTTAAAATTAAAGAACTGTATAAATAAGATAAAAAAAACTTATAATTAGCATTCAATTATAATTGTAAATATTAACAATTTTAACATATTTCTATAGAAACACATCTTTTCTATTTAGAGCAAATTTAATTAAATTAAGTTAACAGTTTTTTAAACATAGTAAACATAATTTTTCCACTCTTAACACAAAAACAAACCCCCACTTCTTCTTTAAACAAAATTAAAATCAAATCAATTGATTTTAATTAAAATGAATTATAAACTATTTAATTTTTTTTTAAACTTCATTAAAATGTTGACATTCCTATTCTAACATATGTATATGAACATATAAAACGTACTGATATTATGTTTCAATCCGTTCAAAAAAAAAAACAAATATACCCATTAACGTTAATGACCACCTTATAAATATACCTGTCACATTAATCTAAATAATATACATATATAAGGAAAAAATACATCTATGTAAACTAAATAATGCACATCAACCCATCAGAGCGCTACTGAATAGTTTAAAAAAGTGTATTAAATCAATTATATAGTTTCTCCTAATTAAAATTCATTTTAATCCAGATTCTAAAGTTATAACAAAAAAAGACCACAAAACGTGCAACTAAAATAATTCTGCGAGTAAATTTATAAATAAAAAAATCCCATAAAACATAGACATGAAGCTAAAATTGCTAAAAAAAAAAATATAAATAAATAAAACAACACAACAACAAAAATAAAAATAAAAAATCATCAACAAATTAAACTCAAACAAATCAATTTAATTACCGTACAAGCAACCCATTAGTTTCAACATTAATTAAAACCAATCGTCAACGGATTTTCAATTAAAGATTCGCATAAATTTACAATCGATTGTGGAGGTAATTATATATACGTACGTATATTCATTGGTAAATACCCCGACGTGCGCTGCTGTCTTTCGCTATACGTACTGTAGAAAACTATCTAGAAAAACCTCAACAAGCAACTAGATATAAGCAAACTATAACTGAAACTGATTGACATCGAGTGTATTTAGACTGCGTGATGTCGTATAAAACGTAATCACTTATGGATCACGTACTAAATGCGTTTATACTTATTTTATATGACATTTTCCAGGCTTGACCATTTATAAATCAGCAAATAATCTAGTAGCATTATTATAGAACTCGACTCAAATATAACATCGACATCGCAGCAAACAACAAAAAGTCCAAACATATATCTTAAAAGCTGTCGAAGTTTTTCGTTTATAAAATTCATCATTCAACTTTGCAACCTGTTTTCTCGCAACTTAATTGCATAGGAAAATGGGAAACAAAAAATACAAAACAAAAATACTTAAAATGGCTGTGTTGTGCTACTATAAAAACGGAGACCGCTTTGACAATCACTTGAAATGTCAACGGGCTTATAGAATATAGGTATGGCGGTATAAACATAGTTGGAATTTTATTTTAACTTTGCTACTTTTTGTCTTCGGTTTCAGCCTTTAAACATAACATAACTAGGTATACAAAATATACATCCAGCGACTAACTTCGATTCAAGCAGCCAAGTCAAGCTGCTTATAGCGCAGAAAAGAAGAAAATTACTTTACTAAAAGCGGTTTTCAGCTTTTAACCATATCGGTCTTTCCCGCCGCATTTGAAATTTCTGTGCATTTTTATAAAATGCTATAGCCTTGATGGGATATGTGCTGCTCTGGTGAAGGTTTATACATATAATTTTTGTTCTTCTCTCTTTCCTTCCCTGTCTGTTTTCTGTTATCCATAAATGATTGGGAATTTTTCTTCATAGAAGTTAAAATAAAAAAAAAAAAAAATACCAATCCAACGAAACGACGACAAACAAACGAAAGATTTATTACCTCGGAATGAAGTCTCATTTTATCCAATCGCCATATAGAAAATAAAAAATATATATTTGTTTATATGTGGATATGTCTTTTGAGGTATTCCTTCTGATGATGTATTTTTCTTTTATTTCTTCTATAAGCCTCGAAGAAAACCGCGCAGCGCAGCACAGTTACATTTTATAAAAGTGGAATTAAGAAATCGTTATAATATTCCTATTCCTTTAAGAAACCAAGCTGCTGATATGGCTTTTCCTGTTGTAGACGACAGTCTGAGTTCTTGCTGTTGATTATTTTGTATCTTTCTTTTTCAATTCTTATTCTAATTCTAATTCAATGAAAATGAATACATTTCCACATAATAATACACACTTATAACACTTTCCAGATACATGATTTGTAGCTCAAAGATACATAAAATATCTCAACCCTGAATCATTGTTGTATGCTGTAGGATTATGTTGTCGTTGTCTCTCTTTTCTTTTGTTAAAATCACACATTTTTTAATGGATTTTAAAATGAATGTAATTACAAATACCTACATTGTATCTTTGTATATATGTTAGTTGTCATGCTATTGGGATGTTGTCGATTAAAAACAAATAAATGTCAATTCAAATGACAAGATAAAAATGTTAAACAAAACAACAGAAATAATAAAATAAAACACACAAAATCTGTGCAGAATAAGTCATATATACATATGTATATATATGAAAATGTAATTTATGTGTGTGTGTGTGTGTCATATAAGGATGAGAAATGCGCAATCATGAATCAAAATGTAATTTTTCGTCTGCTTTGTGCCGTCGGTTGGTTGGTTAAAGCTTTGTTTGATTGAGATTGCCTGATTTGGGGTTCATGAACGATGTAACTCCGCCATCATAATACACACACACACAGTCAATGCTCCCATAGGGACACTTCAATTAAAATGCATTTTCACAGTTTATGGGACAATGTTTTACCTCTACCTCTAGGTAGACAAAATGATTGGCAAAAATATCATATCCCTATTGCTATTGTGCATCCCCTTTGACATCACTGTCCTGAGCTATATGAGCTCTAAAAATCGAATTTTTAGCTAGGGTGGCATATACTTTTTTTTTTTATTATTATATTTTGACTTTATATGTTTTATTCTTATTCTCTATATCTCTTTGTTATACACTCTGGTTCTTTTGATTATATATTTTGTTGTGTTTAAAATAGTTTGTGGTTTTGACGTATCTAACGGGTCTTGGGAAGCTTTTTTGGCAGACATTTTTTTTTTGAACTTCACGGTTCGTTGTAAACTTTTAGAGGTGGTATTCGTACTTCATTATATTATTAAAGGTAACGTGCATTTAAATATATACTAAGATTAGTTAAGAAATAAAAAAAAAATCACGTATACGCCCTAGTGTACATTTTCGGTAAAAGAGCCAAATTAAAGTTTCAGCAGTATGTCCTGCTGTTTACTTTAATATCACTTTGCTAAAATGCACTTTTTTCTTGAAAAGTGTGTTCCAATCACTGTAGATTTCTCAATTTATTTCTTTAAAACATGAGCTTCTTGTGATAGCAGGTCTGCAGAATCGCGTTTTCTCTAAAACTGTACAAAATTTGTCCTCTTATGAGGCAACTAAAATTTCATAAAATTCAAGGGATGTTCATGTTAATATATCATATGCCTATATACTATATAGGCTTGTATGGAATTGTGTTTTTTTTTTGGATTTTTATAAAATTAACATTGATGTTAACGCATATCATTACATTTGATTTTCCGAACTCAAATAAAACAGTAAGAAATTGCTTTTAGTTTGAGCACATACATTTCTTATTCCCTGTTGTAAAGTTGCCTTTAATACGTAATCTTGTATAACTTTTACATACATACATTTAAAAATAGTAAAAGAAAAAGTAAAAATAAATCTAAAAATAGTAAGAGAAAAAGTAAAATTTAAGTCAAAACAAAAGTTTTTAAACATTTCTTAAAAAAATAGACCTACAAATTTAAGAATAAATGTTTAACCATTTTGGCTTCAAAGACGCATCCCTCAAAATAACCAACACTTAAACTTTTAGAATATCCTAATCTTATTGAGAAAAATATCGAAAATAACGAAGATTTTTAAAAAAACCTTATCTCAAAAATACCTCAATCCCAATCAAACGATACCGATTGTAGGTATTTTTATATGCACTTATGAACAATGTAGTCTAAAAGATAGTTATGAACATAGCATAGCAGATTGCTTGTATATTGAGTGTCATAAAATATCAAACAAACAAAAAGAACAAAATTTCAGAAAACAAAAAAAAAAGCTCAAAATTGTCCTCCAATACTGCAGTGGTACATCATATTTCCTCGCGTGTGATTTTATATCTTTATAATAGAGAGATGCGCAGCTCAGCTCGGTGGCGTATTTTATTTGCTACATTTTTCAGTTCAATAAAATAAAATTTAAAAAAATGTATCTTTGTATAAATCTTTGTTTTATTTTGAATTCAAAAACTTAAAAAAAAAATAAAATACAGCCAAACAAAATGTATCTATCTATCTCCTCTCCTGGAATATTTGTGGCACCAGATTTTTATATTTTGTTGTTGTTTTCGTATAGCCGTCGGTTGTCGTTGCTTCGTCGAGTCATAGTCCCCGGCTGTCGATGATGGTGCATATACAGACCCTCTTTCTGGCTATTTTCCCGATACATCCTAGCTACACCTCTATAGCATCATATCATCGTGATTGCCCTCTGTGTTTTATATTGGTGTCCTTTGTTTTGTTTTGTTTTGTTTTTTTTTTTTTTTAATGTGAGAGGCCTTATATTGCTTATCCTTTATCCAATATCTCCAATACTATGGTTCCTCTCTCTCCACTTCAATCCTTTGCCTATATATCTTGACCCTTACCAAAAAAAGCCTCCCAAAAAACTCAATGCAAAATATTCGACTATCCTATCGGCACAGAGCACATCACAATATATGAGTATATTCAGTATGCCTATGCCAACATATATGTATACCTAGCTACACCTCTTCTCTACCATCAGCCTGCTCTGAAAATCGGTCTCGGGAAAATTTATACATCATGGAAGGCTCTACAGATGATACAGAAATAATGCCAAAAGGATCATAAATATGGTCAGGCGCGCGATAACTCGATAATTATGTCCGCTTTTGTTTATTTCACACATCGATTACCGCCTTTTGCTACCCTTTTATGCCTGCCTGAGCCTGGGATGTCCTTTCCTATACCTACTTGCTCTTACTCTCTCTCTTTCTCTTTTAAACCATGGACAATCATAAAGAGTTCGGTGGTATAGTGTTTGTTGTTAGTCCTTGTACATATACATATAGATAAATATACCTATACAATACATATAAGTTAATGTTTGTTGTTTCTTTTTTTAAATAAATATTTGCATATGCCAGTTTATATGGCGCTTTAGCAAAGTTAAAATAATTTACAAGGAAGCATCATATTATATTGAAGCCACACACGAGGATGTTGAAAATTAAGGGAAGGTCTGTCGTACTCTCGTTTTGTGTATAGCCGTAAAAAGTACTCTCAATTTGTATAGATACCACCTATTTATAGAAATTAATAAAAAAGAAATATTTATTTTTCATATAATGTTTGAAACGGGTATAACCTTGAAAATCATTCATAAAGCGCCTGTTGCAGGCGCTGGTAAAATTTTCAAGGTAGAGAGGAAAAAGTATAGTATGAGAAAAAAAAATGGAATGCGAATAACCTGTTTTCTAAATTCATAATTTTTTGATTGTGTAATAATGAACCTTTCATGTTGTTGTTATGGTCCTTATTCCTATATGAAATTCTCTAGGGCCATTTTGTACACGATAAATCTGATGAACTTGTTGTATAGGAACTCTATGTTCTTATGGACAAAAAGTGTGGCCAACTTAGTGTTACTTTGGAAGAAGAAAGGAAAATTTTGGGACAAAAAGAGAAAAGATGTTTCTGACATAATATATTACTTAAAATTGGTTAAAACTATTAATGAGTTTAGTTTTGAAACAAGGGGTTGAGTTAAAAACTAGTTAACTAAATTTTACTTAAAAAACATTAATTGCTCAAAAACAAGTTTGTAATCATCACATTGTGGCGCTCACCATTAACAGTAATGTTGTGATTCGAATCAACTGTGAAGAAATACTGCCCAATGATTCCGCCAGCTCACAGTTCGCACCAAACATTAACTTTTTCTGGATGCATTTGTAGCTCTTTCAATTTTTCACGCATTTTGATAGTAACGTTGTTTGTAAGGTGATTCATGGTAAAATTATAGACTCAACTGAAGTTGCTTGACACAAAACACGAAATGTACGTCCGCTGTCAAAACCTGTGTTGCGTTTGCTTAGTACTCGCATAGCATTAATAATTCACTGAAAAACGTAATTTTTGATGTTTTTAAAATCAGTAGTAATCTTGGCCTATAGTAGTAGTACTTTGGCGTGATGGTTAGTGCGTTGGACTGTCATGTCAGAGGTCTTGGGTTCGATCCCTACCTGTGCCTTTTAAAGTTTTTTTCACGGGTACTGCCTCTTGCGAGGAATTGACAAATTCTCCAAGAGTAATTCTTTTCACGAAAAGTGCTTTCTCAAATTAGCAGTTCGGATTCGGCTTAAAACTGTTAGTCCCCTCCGTTCCTGACAACATTACTCGCACACAGTTCCCAACGGACTATTGCGCCACCTAATTTATTTTTATTTATTTAGTAATCTTGGCATGATAGTTAGTGCATAGGACTGTCATGCCAGAGAGGTCTTGGAATACATCCCTGCCTGATTTTTTCACGGATACTGCTTCTTGCGAGGAATATACGAATACTCCAAGAGTAACACTTGACATGAAAAGTGCTTTCTCTAATTAGACCTTTGGATTTGGCTTAAAACTTTAGGTCCCCTGCATTCCTGACAACATTACTCTCTTACAGGAATAGTTGATAGTTGTAAGTCATTAGGGCATATTAATAGTTCTCAATGGACTGTTACGCCACGTTGTAAAACTAACTAGTTTAAGTCACATCTTAAAAACTGTGCTCAAGGCATATTTGAATTATTAATCAAGTTTATTCTTTATTATTTCTAAGTACTTCAAAACAAACTTAAATCTGGTCACACTCATTCATTTCCAACTTCATCGTTTAGTCCTACTCCCGCACCACATTCACATCATCACATAAAAACATGTACCCAAATTCTGTATTGCCGGCCGTTTTAGTCCGTTTATATTCTTAGCCATCCCTTCTCTAAAACCAAACCACACCAAATCCCATCGTAGCGCCAACGGCACAATTCAGGGTCGAAAATGTTCATGCTTACTCTATATTATAACCTAGCTATGATATTTTTCCTCTGTGCATCCCCAAAATTTTGTCATTTGGGGAATACTATATACCCAACACATATTTGCCATCGTTGTCGCACCCAGTTATTAAGTAATGATTTATCATTCAAAGAGGTCGAAGGCAATTTTCGGAGTTTGCAATTGCCTTTCCGCTGCTGATTTTGGTCGTTGTCGTCGTCGTCGTTGCCGCCGGGAAAGGGAGGTGACAATATTCTACTCAATCTCCTATAAAACAAAACCAAGCCCTCTTTAGCGCGTGGTGGAGTGGCACGGCGCGGAGCGGCGGCGGTGAGGCGTATATTTTTGCATCTCTAGAAAAGATATGGTTTTTCAATGTTCGATGTTTCACATGTTTTTCATTCATACAGAAGCCTATTTTCTATAGGGCGAGGGAGGATAAAATGACACCAACTCTATAAGAGTTTATAGCTTTGTTGGCTATCAAATGGGATATGGTGCGTCGTCGTCGTCGTCGTAGTTCGTCGGCAATGTGGCGGAGACAATATACTATACATGATTGTAGATATGTCGGCTGATTCGGGTGTTAAATGAAGGCCTCTCGCTTTGCATAGTCCAGTGTGTGAAATAGTACCGAACTTAAAAAAAATCGTTGTTTTACACTCTTGACAATAAGAAAAACGTTCTTTGAATAATGATTTTTAAATTGTTCAAATGTATGTAGGGTTTTTTGTTTTTCTTCATCTCGGAGATTGACGGGACATTGCGTTTCAAAAAAAAAAACACAATGAACGTGAAATGATTTTTTAATTGATGTGGGAGGAATTTGTTTGTTGTCATTGGTTTTGGTGTTAAGATTTTTTATTTAAGAATTCTAAATATATGATTGGCAATAAATGTTCAAAAGCTGCTGTCTGACAATGTCCCAAAATAAATTTTTATGAGTTCTGTTATACTCGTATAATAAACAATATATGAAGTCATGATCTGATGAACATGGTTATTTAATATTTTATAGATATTTATAGATGATGATTTAGGGCTTCAAGGAACGCAATATTTCAATATTATTGAAATTAGTCAAGCGCATAAGCACTCTAAGGAGCCTCACGAGTCTTAACGATGGAATAGCTCTAAGGTTAAATGATTAGAAACGACAATTAACAAGTAAAATTTTCATAAAACAAACATAAAGAATATTAATCATCTGAAATACATTAAAACCGGCCTGAAGTCAAGTCAATTAAATTTATGTTTGCTAACATTTTTAGCGGACATAACAAATCATTAAAATTAAACGTTCCATAAATATTAATATAGGCAGAAATAAATCAAATATATTTGTGGAATTTAAAGACTTTAAAATTTGTTTAGGCCTCTAATGATCGATTCTTTAAGAATCTTCAAATATATGCTCCTAATAAGAGACTCTTGTACAGGTATGCTGTAGCTTTGAGATTCAAGACACTCTAAAATTCTCAAGACCATTTGTTTATACGGGGAATTAAACGTATCCAGAGCCTAAGTAACTCGTGTGTAGGCGGCCTTAAAATACTTTGGTTTCTCACACGAGAAAATTTAAATTAATTAAATTGAAGGTTTAAAATGGATTTAAAATGACAGATATTAAAAATCTTACAATATAAGGGACTTGAAATAAACACACAACAATATTCGTTAAAAAAGATTTTATCAATTGCGAACGATTTTTTCAGCAGGACAAAATATTTATATATGTACCTATATTTGACAACAATTACGTTTTTCAGAAATTCATAGTTTCTTAAAGGAAAAACTTTCAGAAAAGGTAAATTGTGTATCATATTTACTATAAGTTTATGCATCTTTTAGTACGCTGTTATTCCAACCACTTACAAAATTTCCAAATCGAAACGTGGTTAATACTTTTTGATTGAAACTATATTCTGTAATAAAAATTTTGCACACAGCTACTTTAAGAACTTTTGAATAATGTTGCACTGAAAATTTATAAACATTAGGTCATATGCTAAAAGGTGAGAAAGTTCTCAGAGGCAGAGCTGACGAGCTTGAACTCGCATGTGAGATCGATCGAGCAGACTCGGACTCAGTTTCATATGCAAAAAAAAGGAGTTCACTCTCTACAGTTCTGACTCAGTGATATGAGAACGATCTCAAAGCTCTTTGTATGCACTTGCACTATAGTTAAAACAGTAGTTTATGTGCGGTCAGACGAGTCAAGAAGCGAAAATGAAAGTTTAATTATAAACCAAGGCGTTATGCCATACCCTTCATCGCACAATAATATTGCTGAAGAATTATTGGCTGAAACACAAGCACGCTTCAGCTTCGGCTTCGTCTGCGTTACGTTGGGCCTGTTTCGAGGTTGCTTTGAATGACACTTCCAATATGACATTTCTAAAATGACACTTCCGTCATTAGCAGCTGTTATTTTTTCTCAAAATAAAAAAAAAATATAAGTTTTGAAATCGAAAAAAATTAAATTTATCGCGGAAGTAGCTTACACAGCCTATAATAACCAATGGGAATCCCTCCAAAAGCAATTGTATTTTGTTTGTTGACTTCGAGCCTTTGCTCAACCTTTTGCATATCAAAACTAGAACTTTCTCACATAGAGCTTACGTCGAGAGATCGATCTCAACACTTTGAGTTCGAACTCACAGCTTGAGATCGATCTCGGGGTCTGTATTTTTTTTTGCATACCACTCTAAGAAAGTTCTCAGAAAAGTGAGAATAAAGAGCTTGAACTCATCTTTTTGCATATGACCCATGTAAGCTTAAGTATTATACTAAAAAATCAAATATGGAAAGTTACAAATTTTACACACTTTAGAAATTTAGAGCAGTCTTTTGAGCTCCATAGGTCATTTCATACGATATCAATATTTAGTCAAAATATTCTTACTGTTAGCCGCAATTGCAATACATACTTATGTAAGTTTAGCTTGAAGATTGTTAAGTTTGTATATATTGTAATTTAGGTTAATTAAACTTCAAAAAAAATTGTCATTTGTAAACTTTTTTTTCATTTGTTGAAAAAAAAAAACAAATTCTATTAACATAAAATTATAAATTAATTGGTTACTTAAAGAAAAATCGTGCTACCGGTTTTTTCTTTTTGGTTTTGTTTTATAATAGCGATTAATCTCCACCTTTATATTGCGTGCTCTTCAAATTGAAATAAACGCCAACTCACTTAAAGAACACACCACTACAGAGTTAAAGTAGTAGGTAGGTTGGTAAAAAATTTTGTTGTTTTTGTTTTTTGTTTAAAAAAAAAAATCTTATCCTTTCCCGCTGCGATACTTATAAACATCCATGTGAAAAACCCAACCCGTCGCGCCATCATCATCATCGTCTTCCTAAACATACATAAATATAACAACAAACATACATATATGTATATATACGTTATGGTATAAACGCGAAAACTCGATTATAAGGATATAAATAAATGAAGGTAAGCCTGAATAGCGAAATAAAGCAAAACTTCAACGAAGTATATAAATTACAAAAAAGGGCTTTACAAACACTCTATAAAGTAAATGCAACCCAAGTTTTCTGGGTTGTTCTTCACAAACGGTCATTCTCGTTTTATAAACCGGATTTTAGTTTTTTAGGTATATACCTACCTATCTATATATTTTGTTTAATCCTTGTCTCCTTCTTTTTGGACATCATCACTGCCAAGTATCCCAGTGAGAGATCAGACAATTTCAAAGGGATTAAAGGAAACCTACCGAAAGAAGATGAAAAAGATATGTACCTATACGACAACGACGATGATGATGATGATGATGAAGACGAAGAGAGGTGAACAAAAAATCAATCATCGCCTACTTATACGCCTTCAGATTGAAGATATAGTTTTTTTTGTTTTCTGCGTATTTATTTATCCCATATATGCGAACACCAAAATTTACATCCGCCAAAGTAGCTAACATGAAAAGCTATCAATGCAAAACATTCAAATGCACTTTATTCACTATTAAAGCACCCAACTACCTGGTTTTCACATCGTATATTAGCCATAAGGAAAATCGTCAAGACATAGGATATATTTTATACTGGTGTAGAGATATATGAAGCAGATCGCTACATGCGTTTATGTATCTCATATATATAGTTGCACCAATAGTATATCTTTAAGAGTGTATACTGTATATAGATACATTTTATACAATGAACTCGCCCGGCGCGGCGCAAGAGCAACAAACATTCACCTATATGTCTTTTCGATGTAATAAATTAAATGGCAAATGTATGAAACATGGTAAAATCGTGATCGCATAAATTCTATTGTCGCAATGTGCAACAACAACTAAAACAAAAAATTCACAGCCAGGGTTCCAAGTTCCCAATCCAACAAGGAGCAAAGCGATATAGCTTAGATATATAGGTATTCGACGACCTAGCAACGACGAACGACGACGATGACGACGACGAGTAGGTTGGGAAAAGTCCATCCATCCGCGGCCTCAAATGCACCTTATAGAGTAGGTACTATATAGGTACCTATACCACTATATAACTTTTAAATGCTGATAAAGGGTAGCATAAGGGGGGAGGGGGAAGGGGATCGACAAAATAGAAAGAAACGATTGTAACATTGGAAAACAAACAGAAGGATTTGATGCCTATGTCTTTTAAAACTGGATATGCCTCAATAGATACACACGTCGTATCTATCTATACCCGCAGTCTATATAGAAATAGCTGATATTTTGCTATAGATACTTTCATATACTATACCTTTACTGAAAATCGTACATATTCAGAGGCGCAATAGTCAAAGACTAACGACACGAATCGAAACGAAACGAAACGTTGAATCAACAGCAGTGAACCAACCAACGAACGAAAGAACGAAAACGCGCGCTCGTTGACTGCTGTTGCGCTGTGTTTCTATCTATCTGATGACGGCAAGCAACGCTCCAAATGGAAGTAGGCGAAAAGTGCACTGCAGCAGAACCTCTAAACTAAAATCAAACCAGCGAAAATCAAAGGCAAACACCATTTTCAAAAAAAAAAAAAAAAAAAAAATCACTAAACGTTCCATACTATATTCGAATGATGGCCAAAACAACGACAACGAAAATGGATCTCACAATATTCTCTCCAATGTGCGCAGAAATAAAATTAAACCAAAAAAAAAAAGAAAATAAACCTACTTATATAGTAGGAACAAAGTATCTTAACCAATACTCACGATGTATCTAAGAATATTGGATTTTTTTTAATACCTATACCTACTCTGCTCGTATACCTATATGAAGAATGCGATCGAAGATGAATAAGGAGCTATTTTTACTTCCCCAGCACTCTCTGTTTTAAACATGGGACATAAATTATAATATAAAATGCAACGAACAACGGTGTCTGTACATATATAGATATGTTTGGTTCGTATATTGTGATTTTTTTTGTTTTTGAAATCGTGCCGAAAGGAAGATTTAATTCAGGAATTCAAACCAGCTGCTGATGATATTTGTGTAGGAAATTCTACTTATATACGAGATGAGAATCGAACTAGATGAGAAATCATGTGTTAAATAGATGCACGACGAATTTATAAGGCATGTATGATAGAGAATTTCTTGGAAAAAGAATATTTTAAAAAACTCTCCAATAGCAGTAGGACTTAAGAGAGTTGCACAGAATTCAATATTTCAAGATATAATAGAACTGCTTAGACCTTTATTGAATATTTTTTAACAGTTTTTATTCCGTGAGAGGTAAGAAAGTGTCGAATATGAGTTTTTATAGTCATTAAATCAGTATCAGAAAAAGTGGAGACTTTTCTAAAAAATCGTCTTTCAAACACAATTTTGATTGTTTTCGTATTTTAAGAGATACTTGATACCCGAAATAGAATTTTTAATTTTCTATGAGTTCAATGTTTGCGAAAAAATTGATAAATCTTCTTAAAGAAGTTTTTAATCATTACAAAAGTATCTAAACCATTACTCCAAAAGATTATCAGTGATTTCGATCACAATCAGCTTGGAAATTTCATATTTCGTATCGTGTTTACAAACAAAAAAAAGGAATTACAATATCTTGTCCAAATTTCAAATCTTGGAAAATTGAAAATTGTTTCCAAATTCTTGATACGCTTAATATAATATTTCGGCAACCCTTAACCGTTGTCAAACTTTATTGAGAGTTAGGAGCACTTTTCTTAAAACTTGGAATATATCTCTTTATACTCTTTATTATCTATCTTTATATATAGTTAACACGTAAGAAGCTCTTAAAAATTGACTCAAGCACTTTTACTTCATGTTAAACATTTTTAAATGCATAACATTTCCATACAGATTTTGACAAAACTTTATCAGAAAAGCTCTTGCAACATCGTCTCCAACACGCCTCCACCTCCATACCCCCATCTAAATACCCAACTGTTATCCTTTGTCTATTTGATATTCATTTTTGTGTAAAACAAAAAATAGGAACACCATAGAAGGTGTCACTTTATATTTACTTTGGTACACCCCTATATCTACACCCTATACGAGTATATGTCACTCTATAGTATATGAAGTCATTTTAAACATGATTTCCATGTAAGGGAATTACCCCAATAAAGTTTAAAACCTAAGCCTCGTGTGATGGGTTCGTGTTGGGTTTTCGGTATAGAGCTATACCTATAGGTATATATATAGACGCCCATACACACCAGGATTATACTTAAAAACAAAACACACTGTATGTGGATCGAAGAATGGAGAGAGAGAGTTAGTGCGGGGGTATATTCGTATATGAGATGGTTGCTTAAGTTTTGCATTTGGAATTAGCAAAAACCCGCATTTATTTAGTTTGAAATTTTAGGGACATATACTCGTACCTACATATATAGAGGTCTATACACAAAATCCAAAAAGTCTCTCACTCGTCTAGAATTTGAATCTGGAAATCTTCTGAGGGATCTTCAATTTTACAAAAAAAATATAAAAGGATGGGTTTGGGGTTCACAGAGTATATCTATATATAGAGAAAATGGTAAGACAAGGATGGATTTATATTGTTGGCAACAATTTGCCTGTGAAAGGATTATATTGTATTTTGTAAGTGCGATAAGAAACAAGAAGGGCATATTATATGGGCATATATACACTCTGATACTCGAACCACAGAGCAAAAAGGAGTTTTAATCTCTAAACGCTATCTATCAGTCATGGACTTTCTCACTCCCTATATACATATATACGGATTAGGCCAATGTGGATAGTAATATTTATTTCTAGGGGCTACTTTTTAGCCAATATAGAATAAATACAGTCCATTTAAGAAATGTTTCACTTGGTCTTAAAGGATACACAGAAATCAACATTCATATTATACTCAAGAGCAAAACAGAGCTTATGTTTCTAATATCATGTCCTCAATCATTTGGAGTATAAGAAAACGACAAAGAAGAAAAAGGACATTTATTTATTTTTAAATGCAAATGAAAACGAGGACAAAACACAAAAATATCCTAATGAATTCATTTTCATGACGACAAGGGAGTATCCTTGAATAATAAATGAAACAGAAAAAAGAAATACAAAGAATCAACGAATTGTCGCAAAAATAAAGAAAAAACAACTAGACTACTTCGATGCAGAAATAATATAAGAGACTACAACATTGCTGCTAATACCAGTAGATACATACATATATATAAGCTCTAATCCATCAAGTCTGACAGAATCGCACGACAAGCGACTTGACCGGGACGGGACATTAAAAAAAAATGTTGACAAAAACCAAAGGAACACAACCAAAACAAACAAGGCTTATAATATGCAAAACAAAACAAAAGAAATTTAAAAAACGGTCTTCGTTAAAAACCCATTTTAACGCGCCACTTTCGTGCATATGCTCATTTTCATTGCACTGCTTTGTCCCCCTTCTGTTCATTCAAATGGCAGTATGAACCCCTTTTTAGTGTTTTTCCAGAGTTTCCACCATTGTCCAAGTTCATATGATGACGATGGTGGTGCTAGTGATGGTAATGGTGATGGTGATGGTGGTGGTAGTGAAGGATAAAAACGTTTTGAATTTTGAATTGGATTCGTTTTCGTTTCCATGTTTTACTTTTTTTAGGTTCTTTTTTTGTATATTTTTTTATTTCTGTAAGTTTTTGTTCCAACTGTGAGTCTCTGCGGCGCGACATTATGCATATGTGGAGACTGTTAGGAAAGACTTCTATCTACGAACTCATACTAAAAATAAAATAAAATCCTTAAGAAGTTTGCTTTATGCACATAGATACACATTTACATATGAGTGATTGTATAGTTTGCCACTTTACTGCAGCCTGTGCTGTCTTGGAGACATCGTTGTCGTTGTCGACGTCGATGTCGACGTAGTCATCGTCTTCGACAATGTCGAAATGAAAAGGAAATCAAGCATGCATGACGTGTGCAATCCTAGGAATTTTCAACTCAAAAAAAAGGACTAAAGAACAACTTCAAAAAAGAAATATATTTAGTTTCAAAAAAAAAAAAATTAGAAGGATATCCTTTCTCCAAAAAGCGAGTCCTAGACATTTTCCTATTAAATTTCGTTTGCAATGTATGTGAGTATAATGTATGTATGAGTACATATTCTATATTCTTACATTCATTTTGTGCCAAAACTAAATATGCATTACCTGCTTTAAGCCTACATACATACCATCATCACCACCTACCGCATACCTAACTATGAAGTGAGGGCACACCAATAGGAACCTTTTTTCATACCATGCATAACGCAATAGCAGAATCCTATGTGTCTAGAAAGTACTTATACCTTCAGTCTTGTACTCCTATATAGTGTGTGGGGATAGAAGCAAAGAGGAGCAAACATCGGAAACCAAAACCATTGTGTAGCTTTTTAGGTGTAGGGTATTATAGCACAGTCAAAATGAAGTATCTACCTATCCCAGACAAAAAAGGACTCAAGGAGAACATTAAAGCAAATTCACGTAGATATGAACCGTACGTTTCAGATTCCGTTTGGCTCTAAATATAAGGACCAAAAAATGAACACACTGCTGATGAAAGTGTGGGAGAAGATGAAAATTCGCTTCGTAACTTCGTTCGTTGTCATTTCGGCCAGGAAATGGATACAAGAAGACAACAAGACATTCAAAGAACAACGATGTGAAAACAGCAGCTTATTTTGAGAAAAGTGTTGCAGATTTTTTTTTTTCGAGTCTTTGTATAGTGTTGAATCCGTTAAAATAGTTGAATTGATTTAGTTTTAGCTATTGCGTCCATATTTGAAATACAACACTTTTCGATATCTTGAAAGAATTTTTCCACCAATTGAATTGGTTAAATCGAATCATATTTCTTGAGTCCTCTTGAAATCACAGTGGTGGTATTTCCTTAGAGTTTTGTGTTGATAGTTTTTAAGATTCATATACGGAAGAGTAGAAAAATATAAATTGAGAGAAAAGCTAAAGAATTGATGAAGATGAAGAATTTGTTCAGAAAACGAAAAGGATAGATTATACAGGAGGAAAACCTCAACGGTTTGCCACGTTATACTTAGGTACATATGCAACCGATATAATATTATATTCCCACTGGTATACTTATACATATACCAATATAGAATATAAAATCACGACCAAAAGGTACCGCATTATGCAATCATATTCCACTCATGGGTCATATTTCGAAGGACTTCTATATAATGATTAACATGGTAGGTATGTATAAAAGAACATCCCATATGGGAACATTTTGTAGTTTTATTTATTTTCGAAAAAGAGTCACCCGAGTCATGTGTAGAAACATTAAAAAGAGGGCTATATTTTCCAATAAATCATAATATTTAGCTAAAGCAAAGTATTCCTTTACAAGCAATCCAATTTAGATTTAATATTTAAACCATGTCGAAATAATGTTTTAGTGTTTTATACATACAAAAAATATATTTCATAACTTTGCACTCTTAATCAATACTGTATTGAAAGGAGCTAGAAATAAAGACATAGGACAATAATTGAATTAGGCTATGAAAAAATAAAAAAATAGAAATGATTGTTAATGGCTTTATATATTTTATATGGTTTCAAAAATTGGATTCGATGTTTTATATACCAAGCAGTGGACTAACATTTTTGGTTGATTCATAATGACCAATGGCAAAGCTCTTAATTGAGTAGAAAACGTTTTTCCAGTTATCAAAACATTTTTCTTAATCTGTAGAAATGCAAACTATATATAATCAATTAAAATAAAATTTCTTCTTCGGGGAACTTTAGGCGTAAAGTCTTCTAAATTTGTTAATAATAAAGACTGTCCTAAAAATTAAGTCGAGATTTGAATTAATTTATAACGTTAAGAGTCCCTGCACAAGCGTCTTAGCTTAGGTTAGCTGGCTGTCCGTGATGGAGTAGGTCACACTTAGGCCAGTTTAATAGTCTATTGTAATATCACACGAATCTTGAGGTTTTCTTCTAATCTCAATAAAATCAGTTTGAGTCCCTTACGAAACGTGAGAGACTGATTATTTTAATATGATTGAGATCTTTTAGATCGTCTTAGAAGAATTCTCCTAGGTCATTTTTGCGTTTTTAACCTAGAGCATTGAATGTACAGAAGAGGTGAAGAACTGTTTTCTCCTCTTCTTCATCCATACAGCTCCTAAAAGAGTCATTTGAGAATAACCTTATCGGCGTGACATGCTTTCCTATTAGACAGTGCCCGGTTATGACACAGTTTTCTCATCTTCTTCATCCATTCAACTCCTGCAAAAGTCATTTGAGAATAACCTTATCGGCGTGACATGCCCGGTTATGACACTAATTATCGAGCTTATATGCGACCTGACAAGTTCTAATCTAACAAGTAGTGATGTTATTCGACCTATAATGTTTACCTTCTTCATAGCGTCTTGCATTAGCAATAGTTTACATGTAGTGGTAGGATGGGGTACCAATTCTGGCGAGTTCTTCTGCCTTACAATTTATTGGAATGTCTGTGTGGCCCGGCACCCAGCAAAGGTGAATATTAAACAGTTTTGCCATCTACATTAGAGATGATCGACAGTTATAGACTGTTATAGTGTTTGTATAGACAGAGTCCAGAGATTTGATAGCGGATTGACTATCTGAGAAAATATGGATATCAGATGTTGATAACATGTTTTCTTTAAGCCAGGACAAGACTTCTTATATCGCCAAAAGTGTCACCTGGAACACGCTACAATGATTGGGACTGATAGAGACTTAATTTCAGTCGTTCAGAGTGCACACCACCAACTCCTTCATGTGTTTTTGAGATATCTGTGTAAAAGTGGACTGACTCGTCTTCTAGAAATGCCTTCTCCTCCGAGAATGATCTGGAAGGTATATAGAAATCTAGAAGTTTCTGTCGAATTGCAGTTGTTGAATGGTGTAGTCTTTGTGCTTTGGAATTAATTCTAAATACTTAAGAATTGCGGAGTGGCCAACGTTGTTGTTAACCCACACATTATTTTGTGTGTTTAATTTACGGCAAAGCTCTTCAAAAATTACTAATCTCTAAAATAAGCTTTTTCTAAAAATTATAACTCGATTGAGTTCCAAATCATTCAAAAAATAAGTTCTAAACAGTTAGAACTCTAATTTGGATATGATTTTAAATTAGAATTTCGATTTATCAGACCCTCAAACTGGGAGGCTTAATATATTAGAACTTGATTAAGCAATTTCGCCATTTTGTCCAATTTTTTACCTTTCTAAATACAAACATGTGGATTTTGAAGAATATTTAAAAAACCGATATTATTTTCAGGACAATTTTTTCATAGACAACCTTACATTTTTAACAAGTATTAAAATTTTGGCATTTTGACAATAAGTTTCTGATGGCTGAATCTACTGAAAAAGCAATTCAGCAAAATTGTCGCTTTAATTAATTAAGCTACTCATATCATCTGAGATTCTAGAGATTTCACGACTTTGGAATCTGGTTTTGGTTTTTTGAGTTTTCAGTTCCATTCAACCGATATCTAAGGTTCCTAAAGTTCTGTACAAGTCATTGTTATAAATGAAGAAATACTCGAGTTATACCTAATAATTTTCAAAACAAAGTACTAAAAACAAAACGAAACCGATTACTGGATCGAGTTTTAAAGTATTTATCGAACCTTTTTTTTTTGTAGTTAGCGCACACTCGAAAGGGTTTTGTATACCGTTAATATGCCAAAGACATAGTGTGAGCATTAGGAAAAGGGGGAAGGGTTGGATAGGAGGTGTCGTCGGTGTACATTGATTTTGACTTCTTGAACATTGCAATGAAATTGAAAGATAGAGCGTGGCAAGGCGTTCCACATTCGTGTAGTACGGCTAAAAAATGAATCTCAGTACTTCATAGCACGGCCGAAGTTGAGCTCAAGGCTAAACTTGTCAAGAAATTGGTATTGTATAAATTTAGGAAAAACAAATCAATAATTAATCTGAATGATGTATTTTAATTTCCACTTTTTAAAAACTTTTTTATCATCATGCAGATACACAAGTATCTTAAACTTGACGCTCTCAAAACTTGTATGCCCACCTGTTACTATATATTTATTTTTATTTCGTCACCTTGGCAATTGGCAATTGACAATTATTGGCAAATACTATCTATATAGTTAAAATATTCATGTCAGATTTCTAATCTCCTTACAACAAATCGGTCAATTAAAGTTATTTAAGATGTAATTTCATAATCTATTTCTATATCTTATTGATTTCTTATCTCATTTTGCTATCTTTTTGCATGGATATGTACATAAAAACCAAAGAAACACACAAAAAACTAGTTTTGTTTAGAGATTTGAGAGTATATAAGTCCATAAGAAAACAAAAATTATAAAAAATATAAATCAACCATTATCCTCTCGATAGATGTTGATTTAAAAAAAAAATCTCATAGATACAAAAATTAATTCCAACTGTTGTATGTAGCTATTAAGGTGAATTTAAAACATCAAACCAGACCAATATACATAGACAGACAGTGGGATTAAAGTGTGTATATTTTGGTGTAACTCAGTGTATCTATATCTTTCAACAAAAGCTGATGGAGCGTTGTTGATGGTGAAAAGTGAACGAATTATAAATATATATATAAAAAAAATCTGCATTTTAAAATATACGTACAGTACATACATATTTTTGTATATCTTATAAAATACAGACTAGACTATAAATGCAGATAATGTATCTCTAAAAAGATACAATGTGATATAATATTCACGAATTCATTTCAACAAAAAAAGAAATAAAAAAGTTCAGCTGCCTGTTTATATTCCCCGTCGTTGCGTTGTCAGTCGTCTTAGCCGAGTTTTATACCTACTACCAAGTAAATGAAAAACCATTTGAATTGAAATTTTGCACTGCGAAAAAAGCGTGTTGTTTTCTATACCAACGAGTATATATTTCTTCATTTGTACTCATTTAAAAAAAAGAATAGGTTGTTGGTATGGTTTATATCTTAAGGGTGACCGGTGCGGCCGGCTTGGCGTACTAGAAAATGGCATTTCGAAAGTTAAGTTTTGTGTATGCTGCCGTTAAGTTTTTTGTGTGTTGGGATATCAACTTTTTCTTTCTGTCTTACAATCACAATACTTTTATAAGAACTTGCACCGCACAAGTGAAAAAAGTTTGTTGGTTTTAAATTAATGCAAAGTTTCACATGTTGTAGTTTTTTTTTTATGAGATTCTCTTTTTTTAAAGGGTCTTAAGAAAAGCTTGAATTTGACTTGAAAAATAAATAATTATTTTCAAAACATATTTCATTGATAAATTCTTTTTAAATCAACCTAAGCCTTCATTTAATTTTTATTTTCATGAATTTGTTATTGGTATATTTCTATTGGTTTGGTTAGTAAGAATGGCTAACAACAACCATCTGTATAAAGGTTCTATAGTTCCTTATAGGTTGTTTTTTTTTTTTTGTGTCTTTTTGTAGGCTCTGTTATTGCTTTTAGCTATTGCCTTCGTCGTCATCGTTGGTTAAGGGTTCTCTTGTTATCTAGATTGTCCATTAGAAAACCAAAAAGAAAAGAAGACTTTTTTCTCCCATGTTAGATGGTAACTTCCAACATATACACTACACAAAACCTTGCACAATCTCGACTCTTATACCTTTTAAAAAAAAGCAAAAAAGGAAGAAGAAAATACATCAACAAGATTCTCCTGGTTTATTTTAACGAACTAGTCTGGTCAGTCAGACTATATAGTATCTTCAAGATACATTAACTGTAGCTGTTTATATATATATATATATATTTTTTGTGAATGTTAAAACAAATATATATAACCAAAGAAGTAATTTAAGGACAACAGCACAACAAAATAAGAGCCATTGACTTTCTATTTGACGTAATGGCTAATTCATATACATAGATTGTTTAGGAATAACAAACAATTTCCATCACATTTATCATATTTAAATGATGAATATGTACATTTCAAAGCTTCGTTACATACTTTTTTTTTATTACAAATAATGTCTATTTGATGACTCTTCACAATCTATTTTTTGAACATTCACTTTGATAAAAATTAATCATCCTACATTCATTTGCGATGGAACAAAGTGGAGTACCACAGGGTTGCCCTTTAGGAACGTAACATTTTGTTTTTTTTTTCATTTTTCGATAATATTGATGTATTTTCTCCTCAATTTAGTGTTAAAGTCTATGGTGATGATTAAAAAAGTTCCTAAGATCTTTGAAGGTAAATATTTTTTTGTGGAATACCTAGTTCCAAAGATCGAGATCCATACCAGGCTACTGCATCAAAATTTTCTTCACTAATTTGTCCCAAGAGCTTATAATTTTCCACGATCACCCAAAAGTGCTGTAGTTGTGCGAACTGTGCTGCAACATTTTTGAAATGTTTATTTAATTTAATTCAACAATTTCAAAACGTTGTTGAAGATTATGCTTCGGAGCATTTCTAATAATAATATACCTTAAGTATATATTTCTCAAATGTTAAAAGATGTCTAAATATCAGGCTTTTGGAAAACCCATTTGTCTTAGAAGAATTGAGGTATTTTAAAAACACAACTCTGAAAATATAGTTGACAAATTTCATTTTTTTAAGAAAAATAAATAGCATAATTAAGGCCCTCTTAACCAGAAGGCCCTAATTTGTTTCAGGAATACAAAATTCATCCTTGAAAAAAGCAAATACCTATTGACATAGCAAATAAAAAAAAAACAGAGAAAACAAACGATGGAAACGACGACGACGTCGACAGTGACATTTTTGTTGTTGTTGTTGTTGTTGTTGTTGGAGTACTTGTTGTTTTTGTTATAGTTCTTACCATAACATATTCTTCCCCATCCACACATCATTGCTTATGCAGTTGTTTGCTTCCTTTGGAGATGTATCTCTCCAGAGCTTGCTGCCCTGTGTCGTTGGCTTTACTACAGTGATGATGTTCCTAGTTCCTGTTGCTGTGGTTTTTTGTTGGCTCCTCAATATCACATGGTCTGCTACTGCCGATGCTGCTCCTGCTATATAATGGTGCTCCATGATCCTCTATAGAAGTATCTATAGACATAGATAGAGGATATGCAATCCAGCCTTGTCTCTCTTATATTGCTAACACACATCGCAATATGTATACAACAAAACACATCATTAAGTATAAAATTCTTAAAATGGAATTTTAAATCATTATAAGCTGCAAAATGTGCACATATCAACCAGAAAGGAAGAGAATATACCGGGTCCGGGCCGGGGAGGCGCAATATAACAACACAAACATCAAGACCGCATATGAAAAAATTCGCGACATCCGCGCATATAAGTACGTACCCCTGCAGAAGAATCCATTGCATATAGGAAGGCCTTTTTGAGAAGATGGACCACGACTTTTTGTGTTGTGCGATGGTGGCCAGAAACATGACCAAGGGACTATGCACTACTGCCGCTTCATCTGCACCAAACCCCTTAACATGCGTTGTCGTCTTCGTTGTTGGGCAGGCCGGCCGGCGCAGCGCATCGCAGCGCTTCGTTGAAGAGCCTCCGACCAAGACCATCAAGACGAGTTCCCATTTCCATTTCTTACCGGTTGTTCTCCGGTTCGGTAACATGTTTTCCATTTTTGAGTTTTTGTTGTATAGGCAACAACGACTTCGACAACGACGAACGATGACTACGTTTTATTTTGTTTTGATTCGGTTTTTTTTGAGCTAGGTTTTTTGCACTCGCCAAGTTTGGAGAACTCCTCCATCTTCGTCTCAATATAGTATATCGGCGGCGCGGCGCGTCGCATCCGTCCATATGTGGTGCCATTTTATGTTTTATATTAGGCAGGAGGTTCTTCTTCTTATGCTTCTTCTGGTTTTCTTCTTTTATTCTTCAAGATGATGATGATGATGATGAGGAAGATGATGGGGTCTTGTTGCGCTTCTCCCACTTGTTTCGTACATACTTACATACCTCCATAAACTGTTTTTTTTTTGTTTTTGGCTTAGATGTATCTACCAGCAGTGGCGGTTTGTTATCTTATTTCTGCAATTTTCTTCATTTTTTAGTTCAATCTTTGTTGTTGTTGGTATTTGCTTTTTTGTTTTTATTGTAGAGTATCTATAAATTGCTTTTGGCAGAGTTTGTGATACCAACAACAAAAAAAAAAATCTGTTAAAGTTAAAACTGCTGCTGGGCTGTGTTTGCTGTTGATGATGTTGATGTTGCTTTTACTGCTGACGACGACGATGATGATGATGATGAAGAGTATAGGGGCATGACAAAATGTATCTTTTAATTGAAGAAATAAAATGTATTCAACGATTGTGAATTCATCTACTATAACTACAGAATATAATATGTGAAGTTATATAGAAGACCCATGAGAAGGCTTGTATTTACTTATGTACTCGTACCTATAGGAACCCATTCCCCCATTGTATATCTATATAAATATGTGTCCTGATCTTTTAGATGGAATGGAGACAATTTTTTAGTTGTTGTTGTTGTTGTTGTTGTTGTTGTTGTTGAATAATAAATTTATTTATGCGTCCTAATTGAATTTATTAGCGAAAAATGATTTATTCTCAGCTGCATTTTTATTAAAATTTTACATTTAATTGAACAACATTTGTGTCATGCACATATAGGAGTGTTTGACTTAAAAGTAAGGTAGGTAGGTAGGTAGGTACTTAACTTGGTAACATAATTGGTAAACAGGATATTGAAGAAAAAAGGGAGTTTTAATGAGAAGCAAAAATAGTAAGCAGCAATGTTGTATTAAGAGATATTTTGACTTTCACGAACTCATAAGTTTTCTAAAATTTTAATTATTTCCTTTTTTTATAGATTTTGACAATTAATTCCTCAGAAATATATACGAGGTGTGTTCAAAAAGTACCCGGAATTTTTAAATTTCGTGGGTCTGGAGAGTCCGAAGGTGTGATGAAACATGGGTGTACGGTTATGATGTCGAAACCAAAGCCAAACCAATCGTCCACCTGGAAGCATCTAACGTCAAGAGCGAAAAAAGCACGTCAAGTTCGATCAAATGTGAAGGTTTTGCTTAATGTTTTCTGCTATTATAATGGCATAGTGCATCAAGAGTTCTTACCACAAGATCGTACGGTTAATAAGGAGTATAACCTTGAAGTTATGCGACGTTTGCGTGAAGGAATCCGAAAAAAACGCTCAGATTTATGGAAAAACAATTCACGGCTTTTGCACCACGATAACGCACCTGCTCACTCGTCGTTGCTTGTTCGTAAATTTTTGGCCAAAAACAATACCATAGTCATGCCCCAACCTCCATATTCACCAGATATGTCTCCGTGTGACTTTTCTCTGTTTCCAAAGTTGAAGAGACCCATGAAAGGGCGGCGTTTTTCCTCGATTGAAGAAATAAAGGCCGAATCGCTGATAATGCTCAAGGACATATCAAAAAGTGAATATCAAGAGTGCTTCGAAGATTGGAAAAAACGCTGGCATAAGTGTATTATATCTGGGGGACTACTTTACAAGGGGGCCACATTGATGTAAACGAATATATAAATATTTTTTTGAAAAAAAACGAAATTCCGGGTACTTTTTGAACACACCTCGTAGTTTTACTAGCTGACCCGACCAAGCGTTGCTGTGTCTAACGTTTTTTGTCATATAACATTGTTGTAAACTATTTAAGAGGAATGGTAGAAGATCATCAAACATGGGCATTACCAATGCTTTTTTACATAAATTGCCATTAAAAAAAAAAACATGGCGACATGCATGACTGATTTTCTACAACCGTTACTCCTTATATTGCAATTTTTTTAGTAAATAACATATGACAGTTAAACTTATAAATGAGGTAGATAAAGCGGATTGTTTAAAATCTACTAAAAATAATACATTTTATTTTGAGTTATAAATAATTTTAATTTCAATTTAATTTTGCACTAATCTGGTTGGCCTGTCTTTCGCTAAAACAAATATGTTCGATGGTTTTCCTACACGTGAACATGCAACAAATAGTTGCTCATGAGAAAAACATGAATTTTTGAAATCTAGACCACAAATGGACATTTTTTGGCCTTTTGGGACTTATTTATAGATGTGGCAAAAGCTAAACGAATTGGAAACTGTAACCTTCTGAAGGATATGGTAGAATCTAATGGTATTATTGGAATACGTGAAAACAGGACCACTTTTTCCTTAAACTTTCCAGTTAAAATTGTTGCTTCAAGAATATTTCCGGTGATCATTTTGATGACTAAACGTGTACCATTTCATAATTGAGGTGGATTCAAATTACGCAGGAGAATATTAGGTGAAGCAATCTTTAATCGAAAATTAGGTATGTGGTGGCATTTCTAGTATATTTAGTGAATTTAAACATTATCAACAGTATCGATTGATTTAAAAGACATCAGATCGCCTGGTAACAACTTTTATATGTGGAAATTAATTTCGCCAACATTAACATTGGCTGATGACTGAGTCAGTTATAATTTAAGTTCTAACTCTGAATATATCGGGAAAATATATTTCTGAAGAACAGTGCAGACAACAAAATTTGAAAAAATAAAATTCACTTAATTTTGTTTACTACAAAACAAATTTGACCTATACTTTAGCCTCAGCAGCATGTGGTGGTTATGCTATTAAATTGTAACTATCTATTGAATATTTACTCAATGCAGTCAACGGACTTTGCTCTAGTGAAATAGCCAGTTGCATTCCTCCCCTTAAACAATTTAACCGTAATACCCGCGCTTCTAGGAATGCCCATCAGTTTACCATTGCGCCCAATTTCGACCGTACTATGAAGTACAGAGACTAATTTTTTAGCCGTACTACGCGAATGTGGAATGCCTCGCCACGCTCTATCTTTCCCTATCATTGCAATGTTCAGGAATTCAAAATCAATGCAAACCGGCACCTTCGATCTAACCCTTAACTCTTTTCCTAATGCTCACACTGTGTCTTTTGCATATTAAAGGCATACAAAACCCTTTTAGTGTTCGCTAATTTATTAAAAAAAAAAAAAAAACTGATGTCGACATCATTAGTATCGATTGGAGCTAACAGATAGCTGTTACGGTCATATAATACACAAATAATTTGCAATAAAATAATATTTCCATTAAAAATTGTACACATTTGATTAAAATCGGTTAAGTAGTTTAGGTGTCCATAGTTTAGAGTTAGAGTCAGAGAATGCGATTGGGTAAATCAAAATGAATCTTACAATATATAAGTAGATTTAACTACATCATTTTGTTTTGGTTTTGCATAATTTTTTAAATTGAAAATACAATTCTATATTACTCACCTAATAGTTTGCTTATTTCTAATATAATTTCACTTATTGATTCATTTTGAACAAACTATCTTTACACTGGCAACAAGACTTCTACAACTGTTTGATAAATGAAAATGGGAACAAAATCTTGGAAACACAAATAGTTAGGTTATACTAACTCCTTGGTTTTGAATACTATCACTTCAAGAATAGTTGACAAAAATGCCGGCTACTGTTTAAAAAATAAAGTTTACCAAAAATGTCAATTCGCTTCTGTTCAATTCAAAACATTCCTCAATATTTCATTCAACAATAGGCTAATATTCTTCAAAAAGATGAAAATATGATTTTGCACGGTGACACACGTAAAGGTATTATCTTGTTATGTCAATTCTATTTTTAAATATTCTAATTTATGGCACCTTATTCAATTTAAAAAAAAAGGAATTTTTGACCAAAATATTTTCTAAAACAAAGAACTACCTGTTCATAATTCATATTTCATTGTGATGTGCGACAGTTGCATACACGATATCGAAAACAAAAGAACCCCGATCAAGCACAAAAATATATCTTTACCAAAAATTTAATAAAGGACACGACATCCTGACCCAATTTTTTGCTTCCAAAATCATCTGGTCTCCTTTTTTGCATATCTGTTTTCGAAAAAAAAAACAGAATCACAATAATTTATGACTGTTTAAATTGAAGGATATCGGTTGTTTTGATGGCATATATACAAATGAAATTTGCATGTTGTATAGTCAAAAGGATATTTTGCAAACTTTCACCTTACTTCGCTTTGTTTGCGTATTTTCCGGATTTGTCTTTCAAATTCATATTTTTTTTTTCTTTTTTGTGCTACAAAGTGAAATTATGTGACCAAACACATTAGTTCCTACTCTGCATGAGTCCTTATGAATGGAAGGATATATATTCATATTTTTATATTTTTATTTTTACTTACGTAAGACCTGCTGCCACCACACAGGCTTCGGATATCTCTGCAATAAAAAAAATAGATAAAAAGAATATTTTTCTGCGACAAACGCAAAGAAATCAATTGTATTCCAAAAAAAAAGAAGGAAAGAATGAAAAAAAAATTAGAGAAAGTCAGAGGCAAAATATGATTTCATATTTTATTTTATGATCCATGGTGGTGTCCTTTTTTATATTTTAGGTATATCTATGTGTGCAAGAAATAGGAGGAAGAGAAAATCTTATGCGATTACAATAAAAAAAAGAGAATATTATATAACCTTGATGGTTAAGAAAGTTACCGGTTTTCGTTCAGAGATTGATAATCGGGGACAAGGACGAACTCACTTAGATGTATAGGTATTTTTATATTTTATGATTCATACGAGAAAGAATAGATATACCTTCTGCAAGGATATCTAGTTTACGTCGTGATTCCAATGCGAAACGGTAGTGCGGTTGTTTTCGGTGGAAATTGCATTTGATTTTTTGTTATAAGCAAGGAATGTTGTTGTTAATAAAAGTTCAAACTTACATCAATGCATTTTTCTAAGGATCAAAAACCCTTTTGAAATAATCTTCACTATCTTTTTCCCATTCCAAATAGGTATATATGTATATATAAACTACTTACCTATATTGGTATAATATGTTCAGCTTACATTGAATGTTCGATCACTTAATTCAAAAATTTATCACAACTTTCACACACTTGCATTAACGAAACGAAATTTTAATCTGCTAAATTATCACTGCAAAAATATTGTTGTAATGACATACTATAATACGCAATATGAATATCTGGTGAAAAATGAAATTTATATAAAACTCTGTGCACCCCCGATAACGCAATTTGGTGCATCGCATCATCGCATAAGAGCTCAGTAAGCATACATACATTACATATATCCTATCCAATTGAGCGCAAAATGCGAGCTCCCAATTTCAATTAATATTCAATGGGAAAAAGAATCAAGGATCAATAAATAGTCCTATTATTATGATTATTATTTTTAATAATAACATCATCCTTTTACCTTCGAATAGTCCTTTACGCTAGCTGCGCGCCGGCGGCAGCGGCGTTGACGGCAACGCAACGTACGAAGTATTACAGTGAAACAGTTATATATACGCAGTCAGTATGATGTCCAACTTTTGCACTATAAAAGGGCATATCGATATTCAATTTACATACATATAGCTTTCAATATACAGGTTGCACCTGTATATCGAATTGAGTGTGTGCCTGAGGTAGATATCCTGGAAAATTGGTGAAAATGCATTCTTAATTATTTCCAACTGGGTTTTTGGTCCTATCTTCGAAGCTACAGACAAAAAAACTACTTTTCCATATTTTTGTTTTAATAAAATTTAAGTGTAAATTAAAAAAAAAAAGTAAATATTTTTGTTTATTTTCTACCCTTGATTATTAAAAATCTGTGTATTGTTACATTTTTGTTTTTATTTTTAAGCTGTGAATTTAATCATTATTTTGTGCTCTTGTATATGTGAATGTGTGTTATCCTTTTTTCTTTTTATTTAACTGATGTGACTTCATATGTATAATATTTCTTCTGTTTTTTTTTTATTATAAATGTTTATATAAATATGGCTGCAGAAATTGCTTTGGTAAACAAAAACTATATTAAATATATTTGTATCTGTTAATAAGTGTTTTTTGATTGCGCAAAAATAAAATATTTCAGATTAATAAATATTTATTTTTTTTTCTCTTTTATTTTTATTTTTTTCTTCTAGGTAAGTGATGCTATGAGGCTTTTTAAATATATATATTTGAAGACTCAAATAAGAGCTAACATGAAAAAATATGGCAAACATTTGTAACTGAGTGAGTTTTTTTTAGTAATAAATAAACAATTAGATGAAATGATTACAAGTTTTTAAAATTGTTAAAAAATGATATTTAAAGTCAAATTTCATAACAAAATAATTAAGTGTAATTTGCTAAGCTATATTTTAGTTTTATTTCAAGCTTTTGTGAATATAACACGAACTTTACTTTACAAAACTTCGAAAAAACGGTTTCGTAGAATCCAAGATGATAAAACTACTGCACACCATTTAGTAATATTTAAGTTGAATCAATATTAGTATCAATATTTCTTGGTTAGTTTATAAAAAGTCAAACGATTTTGTTTAAGTAAATTTAAATATCAATTTTTGATTTATATTTTAGTTTTAATGAGAGCCTCTTTGCGAACAACTTTTGACATAATTGTTTTTTTAAACTTCCCTGTTTAATGAAAGATTCATTAACTGATTAGTTAAGCCTCCTAAGGAATGCATACAATTCTTTGGCAAATAAAATAAACCTTAAAATAGTAGGATGAGATATACTCTTCCAAACTATCCTTTTTTAGTTAGCATCTTTTTTAATTTCAATGTTCTTGTTTAGGGTAATCCATTTTGCGGTTTCAAAAGTAAACGTAAATAAAACACATATAAGATATTTTTGTTTCATGATATTTCTTTGTTGCGAATTGTTGCTAGCATCGATTCTTTTGAGGTAATCGTCGTTTTCGAAGAAATAATGTCCAATCACAATTCCTTCGGCTCCGGACCATAGATCGCAATAAACAGTGACTTTTTGTGGCTGTAATGACCCCCTTCAATATTTTTTGAGGATTCTCAGAAGGTCAGAACTTCAAATATGACAATTTTGTTTATTAACATACCCAACGAGTAAATGATCACATGGCTTCAGTTGTTGTGTGAGCTGGACTTTATATGGATTAAGGTGTAAATCTAAATGCAAAATACGCCATAAGGTGCCGTAAGAAAATTACAGCAGCGATGCTTTCAGTGGTAATCGAAACCATAATGCACAGGCCCTACAATATCTGTTACCAATCCAGTCTCTTTAAACTTCTTCACAATTTTGACAATTGCTTGCCTAGTTTTACGAATATGTAAACCATAATCTCCTCTTAAAGCACGATATGTGGCAGTAGCAGAATCAGCATTTTTGAAGTAGGTTTTAACAATTTATATGCGTTTTTCAGACTTAAAACTGAAAAAAAAATTGGTTTAAGAATTTAGTTTGCCTGATGTCGAATTTCAGCCTTATACTTTTGAAACTGCAATATGGATGGGTAACCCGTTATGTTCAAAAGATCCTAATTTTTATCTAACATTGCATTTCCACTCCTGTATTGGACCAAACTTGATATATTGGCCTGCTTTCAGGTGACCTGTATGATCAAATATCCATAATCTTTAACAAAAATTACACGCTCTTAATTGCTCAAATGATGGATTCCAAGCCCAATATGTACCTACAACCCTGAAAAGAAAAAGATTCATCGTGTCCTTAATACTTATACCCATCCTTGAATTATTTTTTCTGCTCAAAACATATCACCAAGTTAATGCCATTTGTGGTTGATGGCCAAGTCTTTTCTTTCCATTTAATATTTCTAAATATTGGAAAAAGTGCACTCCCTTTTTGGTGACAAAAATCCCCAAGTCTTCAAGATTAAGTTTCTTATTCTTTGTTTCTAACCAATTTTATAAAAAAAAAAGGATAGATATCCCATTTAAAGAATCTTCCTGACTGCAAATACAGCATCCATCTCTGTAAAGCACTCAAAGTCTCCTCTGGAAGAATGTTTGGCGATAGATAGGTATATTAATAAACAGAATACAACGAAATCCCCTTCTCGCCCCCACCCTCCGCCACTTTCAGTTTCTTTCATACTCAATCTCCATATCTAGGCAATTAAAATGAGCAAAACATAAGCGAATATTTGTTTTATTTCACTAATATACCTTCCTATACCAAAACTCCTGCCTATGCCTAAATTCGTGCTCGTGCTTCCTGAACATTTCTTCCTATACCTACATAAGAATTCACATCAAAAGAACAAAAATAAAATATCTACAGAACAACGGAAAAAAAATACATTCCAGGCGTGCTCTATCTTCTGTGACAACCAACTGTTATCTTGCCTGCCTCAGGCCACCCCACGCAAATTAAACATATTTCTTCTGCCTTACCTACCCACCACCAACACCACCGTTAGCTAAAGCCGCCACTGCGTCACCCTTATATTTTGATGATATCAAAACAGGCCTCCACCATGCTATATAGCAAAGGGTAGGTATAGGTATAGTATAGCACCCCCTCTGACACAATCCACCTGCTACCGAAATCTATCCTTAAACCGCTATTCTAACATTGGCACCCATATTATCTTTCATTTGGGCTCGAGCTTGTAGGTATAGAAATGTTTTCGAGTGTGTGTCTGAATTTTGGTAATGCCTGGCGGGCTTTTGGGAAAATCCAGACTGCGCCATATAGCATTGGTGGTGGTGGGTGGTAGGGTGGTGCTGGATCATGGATATGGATGGATGGTGGTTATAATATAGTGAAGTGTTAGAGGGTAGAATGGCTGGCTGACTAGTGACTATGGCTGGCTGGTTGGTAGAAATTAGGTGAAATTATCTATTGCTGTGCTGCTGCTGTTCCTGCTTGCCTCAGCATTGTCTTATGTCACTTTGGGCTAAGAATTTATTGCTTCATGTGCTGTATGGTGGTAGCAATAGCACCAAATTATTGTATCCTCATTCTCAACCCCATACCCAAAGCATCGCATCACTTCAACATCCTCCAACCAGCTAGCTAGAGCTAGATATAAGTACTTTTTGGCACTCGTACCTATACCCAATTATAGTATAGAATTCATGTCGTCGTACCTACAACCTACTTCATCTTTTTCGCTTCAGCAGAAAAGGGTGAGCATTGAAATCGAATTAAGGCTTGTAAATTTCCCATTTTGTTTAAAACCGATTTGATAGATTACCTTCCACTCTTGCACAAAATGTATAAAATAGAAAACAGAACATTGGGACGTGTTTTCTGTAATTTTTTTTATTTTGTTCTTGTACTCAGTCAGCCATGCCAGTTCATTTTAATTAAAAGGGATGTGATTTCGATTTTTGGAGTGGAGGGAGGGTGCGATATGGTACACACTGTTATGCCGGAGAATATAGTTTTATACCTATAGCTCTTCGGCGCCGTAGTGCGTCGCACCGCATTCAACCCTTCTCAAACTTTGTTAAACTGCAAATGTTGTCAGGCAATGGTATTTTTGATACCAGGTTTGTTCCTTTACCTATCTGCAGAAAGGGCAATGTATAGAAGGGGGGTTACATTCCTGTCCCTTTCTCCGCAAGCTGCGCCGTCCGGCCCATCAAATATTCCAATAACTTGCCCTGTTAGACATTTTGCACCCGGTAGGACTTTTGACCTGGTGATGAATGTCTGTAAATGTTTCTGAGTATATATATATGTATATGTATGTCCCGTCCATATTGCATTCCGCATTGAATGACCCTATGCGAACTTGTTGTTGTTGTTGTTTTTTGCTGTATGTTGAAATTTAATTACGCAATATTATATTATTGCAAACGTGTATTACAGTTAAGGTGAACATATAGATATATACCTACAAATACAAATGCATACCTCTATTCATAATTAATTGCATGGGTGGATGTGAATTATATCTACATACATACCTACACTACATCAACCTATGTGCGCATATGGACATATGTAAAGTTTGTATATCTATTTGAAGAATGTTTGCAATAATGAGATCGAAGGCACGACTGGCATGCGACATCTGTTAATTTATAAGCCAAACAAAACACCACAAATGAACTTGCACACACAAAATTCCTGTTCATACATAGTTTTCGTCCTGCATTGTATATAAACTGAGCTCTGGACGGACATCATCAGGACTCGTAGTATATATCCCCTGACCGAAATTGCATATTGAAATTAAATTCTTTGTATACTACCTATATAGATTTTTTTTGTGTTAATAGTTGTTGTTGGTTTGATATAGTTTAATTGTCAAATAAATTAGTCAATAAGGGAAGGTTTTTATGTATGTACATACTTTAACGTGATATATATGCAATATTCAGATAGGTATAGTTGGAAAATGTGTGAAAATGATTCTATAAAATATCCACGAAAAAATGTCACACTGAAATTTATTTTCAGAAAAATATATGAATAGAAACAAATTAGATAAATGTAGAATTGAAATGTTATCAAAGGTTACAAAGTAACTGAACAATAGGCTTCATTATAATAGTTCAGTGGAATTTCCGTAATAAAGTCTTAAGTCTCCATTAATTTTTAACTTAAAGTAAATTTGTATTAATTTAAAAATTGACAAGGTTTTCTTACTGGCATTCAAATTTCACTTTTCCAATGGCCTTAATTCAAATATGACTTCAAAATTAATGTATCACGTCAGGTTTTTGAGATCTCACTTTTTAAAATTGGAAAATACATGTATATAAGGCTTTTTAAGGCTATCTAAATTTATGAAGTAGCTTTTTTTCAATAAATGATTTTCGATAGAAAAAGTCAAACAGTTTGAGAATAAGTTTTGTTCTTGTAACGAATCTGTTGTATAAACAATTTTAATATATTAGGTTTTTAAAATATATTAAAAAATATAAAAAAAAAATGTTAAAAAGGAGTATTTTTAAAACTTGAATCCAAAACGTGTTTTCCAAAACTATGAAAGTATGTATCAAATTTAAGCTTTTTTCGGAGCTTCATATAGATTCAAATAAAGACTCTTTAATGATGCTTTAAATTGTATCTAAATGTTTTGAGTTTTAAATTAGGTTTTAAAATCGATTTTTAGTTGTTTTTAGCATTTTAAAAGGCTCATATATTAAAAACCTGAAGTGATATTTAAAGTCGAGATTCGAATTAAGGACATTTTAATCTTTTGAATAAGTATTGTTTTGTGTGTGTGGGAAAAAATAATCAGTGAATAGAATTTTAATATATTTCTGTTTTTCAAATTTACTGATCTTGGAATATTAAAAAAAGGCCTCAATACAGCCTAAAAGTTGACATTTGGAACGTCAAATTTTTGTAGCTCAGTAACTTCATGAGAAAATTACTATATTGACAAGAAAATTTTCCTCCATATTTGTACCCAACTTAAAACTTAAAGCTACTGCGATTCCTAATTCACTTTTTTTACGTATGTCTCTTTGATCAAAAGACATTTCTAATTATTAGCAAACAACTAACATTGTTTTACGGTGCCGATAAATATGGCCAAATGAAATAAGACCAACTTTCAAAAATTGGCCTTATTGCACTTTACAAAAGAGAAAATAAGGTCAATTTTCAACAGTTGGTTATATTGTACTTTGGCAAAGTGAAATAAGGCCAAATTATTTTAAAAAATAAGAACAACTTATTTTTATGGTGAGGTATTGTGCCCTTATTGGGGACAATAAAGGATTTAAGGTAGCTACGAGCGTGGTTGAGTGTATGCAAAACTTCTATTGAAAGTGAAATAAAACCAATATGGCTTACACTTACATAGAAACAAATTTCAAACAAACATTGATAAAAACGAATTTTTAAAAAATATTTGATTTCATACAAATTTCTTTTTAATAATTTAAAAATAAAAATTTAATGTGAACTATTAAAACACTTGCTTAAAAATTTGTTAAATTCTAATAGGCTTAAGTCTTCCAAAAAGGAACAGTTTAAATTTAAAAACATGATTTTTTTTTAATATTATTAAAATAAGCCGTATTTAAAATTCTGAAAAACTTCTGATAGAATAAAAACAAAACAGAAATAAAGTTAATATTTTGACTTTTAAATTAGAATTTTAAATAAAAGAAACATTTATTGATACCTGGCTCTCTCAGTACAATTTATTTATTTCTATGCTAAAATTTAGACCATTTACTGTATATTCACCCGATTTCCGAATTAAAACTTCACCCTTCTTTTTTATTGTTAACAATAAAAATTTGCTGATAGTTTCAATATGACCTAAACTATTTCCATTAGTAATAATTTTTGAATTTCAATTCCTAACTTACAAACAATCTTAATAACAAATACACTTAAATAGGTAAAGTTAGTAAATTTTTGTAAAATGAAAAATAGTTTAAAAAATTCATCGGTTTTATAATTTTCAACTCAATACAATTACCAAAGACTCCAAAGTCTAGTGTGATTTCGATATTTGTACCGGTTCTGTAAAAAAATCCAAACCAAAAATATACATTTTCAAAATTACATCCAACTTTTCAAAATAAAGAATAGAAACAGAAATTTCTTATGCTTAAATATCCTTAAAAAAAAAAGTTACGCATAATAAATACATTGAGGAAATACAAATCTACCAATTATTCATGTTTTATCATCCCGCATCTCTCTTAAATATACGTAAAATTCAACTTTAGCATCAAAATAGACAAATTTATTCGAACAAGCTTCATAAATATAGTTTTCCCAGCTTAAGTGCACGCACTTTATCTTCCATCGACCATGATGATGCGAAAAAATAGAAAAAAAAAAACAAGAACTTTTATCTTTTGTATAAAAAGGAGTTCGCTTATCGCAATGAAATAATAAAAAAAAAAAACAATCCTTATACAACATTCAATCTCCCCCCATCTTCAAATACTCAACTACACCCGCCCCTCTCTCCCTTTTTAAAAGCAAAAAGAATAAAATGAATTTCAAGTACTATAGAGATACTGATTCCAGATACTCTCTTAAGCAATTCAGCAGAAAATCAAATCAATACAAAAAGGATGTTCTCTCCTTTTACCCCACTAACTCTATTGCTAAAGGATGTTTTTCTTTTTTGTACATTCCTTAAACATCATCCATACCAAATAAATGTATTGAGAAAAAATTGAAAACAATTTATTAGCATCATGCATATAGTAGGATAGTAGGATATAGTAGGTAGGACGAGTTGAGTATAGTGAAAGATAAAATAGCAAATAATTTGCATATGAAAGTGATTGAGAAAGGTTGTTTCCCATTTTGTGTGTTATATATACATATATTTGTATATATTTTCTTCTTCAGTTTTGTAAATGTTAGAATTGGGTGTGGATAAAGGATATTCGGTGGTATCTTGCGAGATATGTATGATGGCTGCTGGTTTCGCTTGTTGTGTTCTTTTCTTTTCTGTCGACTGGTTTCTTAAATTGTTTTGGTCTCTATTTGTAAAAAAAAAAGAATCCCTTTTGGGTTTTGAAATTCGAAATGGATCTGCATTACGATGTGAGATATTGCAACAAGAAATCCAACAAAAAAAAATTAAATAAATTGATTATTATTTGTATGCGAGGGGGAGAGGGAGAAAAAAATCTGTGTTTCACTTAATTTAACAAGAAGAAAACACTACATTTAGCTTAGATAATGTATTGGTTTAGTGTATTAGCCAATAAATGTAAGTGCAGTGTTTAATATGATGAAATTGGAAACTGGACTTTTAGAAAGGATTTTTGTATGTGCTAGGTATTGGTTCAAAGTATTTGATATGGAAACGCTCTGTATAAAAGGGATTCTGATTAATCACTTAAGGCCCTAGGTATTGACATGAAAGTTAAAAAATACACACTTTTAAATTGTTATTTTAATTTATATCAATATTTTAAAAAAATTAGTAGAGATGTTGGCAAACCGGTATAATTTAGCTAACTTATTTTCTGAGAAACCAGGTAACCGATGCTCACCTTTATTCTTCAATAAAGATCTTGTGTGACTTAATGCAGAATATGTACATTTTTATCTTAAGCTAAACAATCAAATAATGAAAGCCCCTTTTTAACATGTTTAACATTCTTAAAACACAAGCATTATAGATTCTTTTATTGTAATTTTGATTCGTATTATCGTCTACGACCTACGTAATAGATAATGCAAAAATATTGGGCTCCGCAACAACTTCTCGTTTGTACATTTATGAGAAGTTTAAACCGATTTTATCTAAATTTAAGACGTGAAGTTTTTGAAATTACACAGCAGTTAATTACAAATACAAATATTTTTTTTTTAATTTTTCCATCTAAATTTACCTAAAAATGGTTTCTACAACATTAGGTATTGTATCTTTAAGAAATGTTAAATTCAAATTTTATTCATTTGATTCTACTTTAAAAATAGAGATCAAAATTTTATTTTAAGTACATAATTTGGAATATAGCTAATGTTTAAAGAAAAAACAAAAGTATTTGAAAAATCTTAAGAAAATAAAAACACTTTAGCGATCTTGAAAACCTTTTTTAAAATAACTTGATTGGGCGGTTTTCAGGAAATTATTAACTTTCCATAGAAAGTTATTGTAATTGGTTCGATTTGTCAAATTGGAAATTTTGACATTTCTCGAAGTTTCAAATAAAAGATTTTCAGGGAAATGTCGGGAGGCTTTTTCCTCGTCCATATCTCAAGAACCAGTAGAGATATTGACTTTTTTTATACAGACAATAATAATGCAGACTCTTAAAAAAATTGAATGAGTATTTTTTTTACCATAGCAATTAAAAAAAAGAAAATATTTTGGATAGCCCAAAATATTTCATGAACTAATAACGCTAGCGACTTGAATAAAACTTTATATTAAATATTTTGATACCAAATAAGTATATTTTTGAGAAAAAAAATTGATTAAAGGTTTTTATATAAATCAAAAAAAAAAAAAATAGTAAAAATGATTTTATCTCCAAAATAATTTTATACAACGAAAAATAACGTTTTTGACATCTGGAAAAATCGAATTGACAATTTTTTTTTACAAAAAATCAAAACCTAAAAATAAACATTGTTAAAAGTTGGTAAACATTGATTTCGACCTTAATATCATTTTAAATATTAATTATTTTGGCTTTAAATTGATTTAATTTTCAACATTCAGTAAAATTTGGAGAAAGATCGAATTGACAGTATTTTTACAAAAAAAAATAAAAACATATAAAAACATTACTAAAACTTGGTCAAACTCGATTTTCGACTCAAATATCTTTTCAAAAATTAAAAATATTGGCTTCTAACTAATTTCATCTTTTAGAAAATATTGTTTTCGACATTCAGTAAAATTTTTATAAGAATCTAACAGTCAATTCTTTCATACAAATTAAAATCTACAAAAAATAGTACGAAAAGTTGTTAAAAATTGATATTCGATTCTTAATATCTCTTTAATAAATAAAATTATTGACTTCAAAATAATTCAGTTCTGTGCTATATTTTGTTGTTAAAGTCAAATATTGTTCTTAGAAAAATCCAATCTACTTTTTTGTTTATATAAGAAATACAAATTTTCAAGAAACGCTTCTAAAATTGGTAAAAATTGATTTTCGACTTAAAATCTCGTTAACGAAAATAGTTTTTGAAATCAAACTATTTCATTACTATGCAAAATATTGTTGGTAATATTAAGTTAATCTTTTAGAAAAATTCAACTGACAATTTTTTTAACAAAATACGAAAACCTACAGAAACAACAAAAAACTGAAATGGTTTTCGGCTGAAGTATTATGACAACAAAGAGATATATTGATTTTAAATTTTTGTACACAATACAAAATATTGTTTTGAATATTTTGTTTTAAGTTTTAAGCAAGACAAATCGACAGACGGGATGGAAAGTTATCAGTCCTCTTTTTTATTTATTTAAAAAATTAAAAAAAATATCTCTTTTGAATTTAAATTACATGTTATAGAAATGAAAAAGAATTGATTACTGGCATTCATTTCAGAATGTTAAGTTATACCTTACAAGACATTTATAAATGTTTAGAAAGTAACTGATGAAAAGACGAACTAAAATTCTTCTATGCACAATGTACATAGCCTGAACTTTTCAAACTTTTTAGTATTTGCTTATGTGTAGAAAAACAACTATTTTTTTAAGAATTTACAATTTCAATCATGTACATAATGTATAAGTAACCAACTTGTTTGTTTTTGGAAAAAAGAGCTTAAATAATACAGCGCCAAAAAGTTATTTGGCACCATAAAATCATATTTCATTTACAACTCATATCCTTGAGCTCTGAAAAATCTGTAAAAATTCAACCAAAAAGTCTATAAGGGCCATATTATAAAAACAAAACAAACAAAAACAAAAAATCAACATCATCATTATTTCAAGTCATGTGTAAGGCTTTGATGGAATACGGAAGTATTAACTGTTAAATTTATGAGCACTTATAAAATAAAACAATAAGAACACTCAAGCGAAACCAACAAAATATTTATATTCAAACAAAAAAATAGACAAATAAAATTCATTATGATGTCAATATTTTTCAAGGATATTACGACTTTGGATGGCGGAATACTTTTTACATATTCATGTTCATCGCCCCCATCATAATGTCGTTTCAGCGTACAGTCGTCGCCATCGTCATCATCATTATATTATTGTTGCTTTTTGTTTTTTTTGAATTTTTCAATCTGGTAAATCTACAACTGGGGGTCACCAAAAATGGCACATTTAAGTGCTTCGTCTAGGATATATGAATGAGCATTTAGTAGGACCACACATATTGATATGCGGTATTAAAAAGTAGAAGGAAAATAAAATAATACAACAATATTCAACTAGATAATCGCATCCTGACCGCACACATTTCCTCCTTCAAAAAGTCGCACACTCCTTACATATGAATTTCTGTAGAAAAGATGAATAAGGCAAAAGAAAATCGAGCGAAACAAAAATATATCCTTATGTATATCTATATAAAATAGAAGACAAACAGAAAAGAGAAGAGCAAATCGTAATGATTCCTTTTTTTTCAAAACATATAAAAGGACGCAAAATAAGCTTTCATATCCTTTTGGTCCTTTTCATTTCACATTCTCACACCATTCATGTGTTTTTTTTTTGTTTTGATTGTTTGTTTTGGTTTGGTTTGTGGGGTCAGGTCAGGGATGCTAATGCCATCATATAGATTCTCGGACTTCCCTTCCACTCTTCCTTTCCCCCCCTCCTGTATAACACAGCACAAAGCTAACAAACAAACAAACAAAAAATAAAAACGAAGTTCATGACAAATTTTGTTTCAGTCTTTCCTGCAATCGGCCCGGCCCATGGCCCATTGCCTCATCTATCACTGTTGTGCGGCCCCTCTTCCTCTCGCTTGCTGCTGCTCTCGAAAATGCATGAAACTTTTCGTTGCCAAATTGCTTTAGTTGTCATGAAATATTAGTTTGCCGCATATACACTAGGACCATGCAAAGCCATCCAGAGTCTTTACCATCCCCCCCTCATGCATCGTCTCGTTGTACCTCTACCATTCGAGCCAGAAGAAGAAACAGCAGAAGCAGCAGCAAGCGCATTGGCGGCACATCTAGCGACAGTTTAAAACGGAATGAGATTTTTGAGATATATTTTATAAGCGGGGTTATTTGTATATTTGCGGTCCTTATCCCGGTCATTCATATAGAACCAATAAAAGGACAGTATGAAAAACCATAGAAGCCATCTTCAACACACAATGTATCTATATGATGTGAGTCTGGAATATAGGCAAGTCGAAGAGCCCTAGTTGAAAGTTGAAAGAAAAAAAAATATAAAAAGAATAAAACTTGCAGAAATATTCTTTTCGGCCAGGCAAGGATTAAAGTACAAAATATAGGAATATGTGATTATATTTGTGTGTGTGTGTGTATTTTTTTTAGAAGTTTGTTGAAAGGCAATAAACCATCGATGGCTTAAAAATCTCTCATAGACCAAGACTCTGTCGACCTCCACTGTCGCCCGCTACACACCGGCCGCGCTACCTCTTACTTACCTTTTCAAAAACAAGCACTTTAGAGATACCTTTAGGAACTTTTAAACATAACTTTAAGATACATAGGTTTATATAAATGTATCTAAAACGGAATAGATAGAGATGAAAAAATCTTCTATACCTACCTACTGAATATATTAAAAGCATTCAATCTTTTTTTATGAGTATCTTCTCTCTCTCCATACTTTGGCTTTGGCTTTAGCTATGTGCATTGTGCAGTATTATATTATTATTATTATTAAAATAATCGTACGAATGGAAAATAATACTTTATTCGTGTAATTTGTGATGGAAAATATTATTATATATTATGGCAAAAGACTTGTGAAGGGAAGAAAGAGTTCAAAAACTTTAAATTATATTTAAACGATATACTTCTTCGTCGAAGAGCGAAATGAAAACCCTTTAGGGATCTTGATTTTATTATATACTATATACATTTTTGTATTAGTTAAAGAGTATATTGTACATTGTACAATGTTTCTGGGTTGTAATGATGGAATTACTATAATTTCTTAAATTACAATTTTCCTCTTCAAGGTTTTTGTCATGGTCTTTTTTGTCCGCGATAAGACATATCGATAGTTGATGCGGAAAGATGGTATGGCTGATGATGTTTATATACATTGATTAAGGTCTTTTCTTTATATATGGAAGGAAACCTTTAAATTGGTTGTTTTTTAATATTAAATGTAATAAATGAAAGATCTAAACGTGAGGGCAAATCGAAAATTGGATTTTTAAGTAAATAAAATTGTTTGATCGATCATGTTCTTGGAGTAATGGATTGATCTTTTTTATAGCAATAAATCGATCGGATGATGAATATACCATAGTAAAGTTAAATGATATTGCAACAAATAATAATTATTTCTCTTCTAAGAGGATTAAACTTGGTATCTATATGTTAACGTTTACTGCCAGAATAGGTATCAAAAACAAATACGAATATGTTTCAATATAGTGATTTTTTTTTTAAATTTTAATTATTATTTTCAACTTCTGGGGTATATTAGTTTTTATTAAAATAGTTTTCATTAAAAAAAAATGTATAAGCTCCTATCTTTTTGTAATGTTCTTTTTTTTTGTTAAATTGCTTCCAAGGAAGAGTTTAAATATAAGCAAAGTTATCATTTATTATGTGACTTCATGTTATTAAAGCCAAACTGAGTTAAAACTATACAATTTTATCTTTTACAAATAGTTTGATGCTATTTTTGAAGGGAACATGTGGTGATTGAGTTTTACTTTATTCAAAATTATTATATAACTAAAAATTCATCATCATCAGTAATTAAAGGTTCTTACACATGAGAGCTATAAATCACCATGATGCGTTAGAAAATCAAACATGGCACCCGTTCGTAGAAGGAGGAGCCAGATTAGCTGCTTGAATATTCAAAGTAGGAAAGTTGTGTTCCAATTTTAAAGATGGCGTTAAGGCGTGGAAAAAGCTATTAAGTAACATTTCTGTTTTTAAATATACGGCATTTTTTATTTATTTAAAAAAAAATATATTTTATAATTGGTTTTAATAATGAAAATTACAAGAACTATTTCCCTTAAGTGATTTTATTTAACTTTATGCAAAAAATATTAAATTTTTTCATATCTATGATTTTCTAGATTTATAGGTATACCTATCCTTGTACACTGAGTTACAAAAAAAGTGGGGCACCTTGAAATTTCGCAATAATTTCAAATATGTAAAAAAGATTTTTTTTTTAATTCAGTATTGTTTATTAACATTTAATTTTATTAATTTATGTATGTGCAAAAGAAACAAATGACAAGAACTTTTAAATAAAACATAAAATAAATGAGTTTTTGCTTACTTACTGGTGGGTATTTTATCCCCTAACATCTATCAAAGCTTTAATTCGCCCCGGCATACCTTGGATAAGGCTTTTTACGATCGAATTATCCCACTCCTCAATCTGACCAGATCTCAGCCCACTTAGTGTCTCGGGAAGAGCAGGGCGCTTCCGTACCATTTTTTCCAGCAGATCCCAAATATGTTCGATGGGATTCATGTCCGGGATCATGGCAGGCCAAGCCATCACATCGATTTCTGCTTCTTCCAAGTATAGTCCTTAATGCACCTGGCAACGTTAGGTCTAGCATTGTCTTGAATAAGCAAGAAATAAATGCGTTTTTTTCGTATTCCATATATAGTACAGTAAGAAATAGCCAAAAAAACGATCCGCAGTAGTCCGGTTTTTATATTTGAAAGTTGATACAACTGAATATTTGCCAGAATAATTTATCCAAAAATTCAAAAAAAAAAAAAAAATAGCGAAATTCAGACCAGGGGTGAAATCGTGTAAGCTGATTTTTGATAGTTGACTATCAAAATCAAGAAAATACGTCTGTGTAATGTGATAGTCGGTTTCAAAGTTTTAACCAAACAATTTGACATAAAATAAAAACTTCAAGAAAGGGTTGAATGTTTGAACAACGGAGACTACTAAATTAACATGCTGTGTTGAAGCGAGCTTAAAGCTCGCCTAAATTCTTTATATACCTGAATCGAGTTGAAATGAGCTTGATTCGCCTCGATTCCGGTCGGAGATCGGAGTCGAGTCAAAAATTTTTGAAGAAAAACCTTTGTGGAGGAGTTGGTTTTACAAATAATGCGTTATGGTCTATTTATTTGCATGTTTGTGTACAAAAAATATAGTTTTGTTTTAATCAAATTAAAAAAAAAAATTGCACATGGAGTAGCATATTCTTATATGGTGCTGAACTGTTCAGTTTTTCATTGTTTAACACGAATCAAACTATCTCACTTGCACTTCATAAGAAACATCGAAACACCATTTGCATTTTAGAAAGGGCTGTCAAACTTAATCATTTTTAAATCTTCTTGTGCGGTGGAAACACCAAAAAGATTTATTTAATTTAAACTGAGATAAACCTTTGGTGGAAACATAGCAAAACATAAAAATCTTTTCTATTGTTTTCTCTTGCAAAATAAGCCCAACAGTAAATAATATCAACAGTAATAGATTGATTTTTTTCCCAATGGAAAACACACATGATTCCAAATGCACACCTACTCAACGAACACAGCCATCGAGATACAAATGCAATATCAATCGTACCAACATTGAGAATATGGATATTGTTTTTGTTATTCGTGTAAAATCCTACCATACTATGGATAGATTTTCCAACAAAACACGGGTAATATTTACCAATAAATGGTGCGAAAAGAACCATTTGCTCATGCTGCTGTATCGTGAGTCTTTGTATACGACCAGATCACTCTCAATTAAACGCCGCCCCACTGTTTAAGCATTCAAAGTGATCCCTCTCACTAATTAAAGTCTGTGAGACAGTTCAACCGTTGTTTGGTGACGATCTCGAAGGCTTTGAGACACCTAATATCTCTGCAAAAATAAAGCGGTATATTATCCAAATAATAACAACACATCATAAAGTATGACTGCGCCATTTTTTTTTTTTGTAACTCAGTGAATCTTGTTTTAAAATAGATACGTTTTGAAAATGTTTTGGTTTGAAAATTTTAATCTAGAACTTTATAGTTACTGGTAAAAAATTTTAAACTATTTAATAAAATAATTTTTCAAATTTCAAATGATTCTAACATTCTCCATCTTTGAATATTTTTCTAAGACTAAATTCTCAAGATAGCTACTTCAACACTTTTAGTTAGTTCCAAAGTACCTAGGTTCGTTCTAAAGGTTAAGTCTGGTTTATTTTATTTGTTTTATTATTTATTTTTAATTTTAATTTATTTTTAAATTATAAATTTTTGTTCAAACACAATTCAGATTATTTTTGAAAAGCTCAGTAAACTTTTTTTCTGCCAAACAAACCAAACAGTACTTCTTCAATTTAATTTGTTGTCCAGAATTGAAATCTTAAAATACCAAGAAAAAATACATAATACGCTGTTTTTAAGGTTAGGGTAAATATATAGGCAATCTTCTTACAAAGCTTAAATATTAATCTTCTAGATACAGTTTAAATCTTTTTCATTAGTTATGAGTCGACTTTTGGGTCTTCATTTGATTCTATTTGTCAGAAGTTTTGAAAAATCTTAAATTCCTTTCTTATTTTGAATAATTCGTTTTAATGATTCTAAATCCGAACACGAATTTATAAATACCCGTTTTCAACATTATTTGTATGTATTGTTAAATATTTTTATTTTTAAAGTCGGTTTGCCATCAAATCCTTGATAAAAAGTATTATTTACTAAAAATAATCTGCTCATTTTTTACATTACAACATAGCTCAAAATTCATTATTTCGATATAAATGCAATTAAAGAATAGGTTTTTACATATAAAATATAATATAATGAAATAAACGACAAAAGTATATAAAAAAAAATTATATTTGTTTAAATGAAAAACATACAATGCAAAATAAAACTAAAACAATTGCACTCCTAATAAGTTAAGTTTAAAAAGGCCAAATATCTACTCTTAAAAAATGTCCATAGGCATCACGAAGTACCCTCAAACTTTTTTAAAAATATATAATAAACTCTCTTTCGTCACAACCATTATAAAGATCACTATCTGATCTTAGTTTGTATGTTTGCTAGATAACAATTTAAATGTAACTATCTATTTGCCCTAAATCAATCATTATCTTTAACAAGAATCTCTTACATATACGGAAATGTAGTCAAATATGTATCTTTCATTATATTATCCAACTGAGTTGGCATTCCTTTCCATTCCAGTAGTAAAACCTGGTATTTGTATATTGATATAGTACGTATATATATTTTATGTATATTATATATTCAACCTTCGTATATTTAAATATTTGATTGCCCTTTTAATGTTAATTATTCTTTTTTAACATAAGAAAATCATTAAATATTATATTTTACCATAAATCAAATGTTAAGGCAATGATTTCATAAATTCAAAAGCCAAAACTCAACTTTTTAACCAATCATTTATCAAATAAAATTATACTCCCCCATTTTAAACAAATTCGAAATTTTGTTTCTGTCCACTCATCATAAACATTAACAATAATTACCTACATATATACCATCACGCATTGTGGTCATCTTTGCATACATTCTAAATTATAGAAGATAAAAGACAAAAATAAAAATTTACCCATTTATATAACAAAGACCCTAATTAAGCAATTAACTCCTGAATTTACATTATAAATTTTCTTGAAAAATACAGTTTTTTTTAAACATGTTTTTGGTGCGTCCATGATTAATACACCCAAAGCTTTAATGCCTTGCCTACATATTTTATGCACGCACCATAGCATAGTCTCTCTCATAGCACTCTGCACCGCATCATGGCGAGAGAGTGTAACAAATTATAGAAAATCCCCTGCAGCTAATTTGATATTTTTGAGATATTCTTTCGTTTTATATAAATTTTATTTTTTTGTTGTTGTTGGAATTATATTTTGTTCGTGTTGGTGTATGATGGGTTTCAAAAATATACCTACCCGGATATCTTTGTGCGTTCGTTATCCTTTAAATTTAAATTAGATCGTTCATCATTAGGTATTATTTTATCTAGGCTGCAACCAGCCATATCCAAAGCACACAGTTCAGCAATGCAGAGCAGCTAACCAGAAAAATAGACGCACCACCAGACAGACAAAGTCTGATGACGATGACGATGACTACGACTACGACGACTATGGCAACCATTGTTGTTGTTGTTGTCATCCTCATCGTCATCGTCGTAGTCGTCCTCGCAGCCAAACAGCAAACTTCACGCCTAAGGGTGTCGTCATCAATTATTCAGTTTTGGTTGGTATTATATGCGCCGCCTAAGGCTCTTACTGCATAAACATAATAAAATGGAATAACACAAGAGAGAGAAGAGGCATCCTCATCATCATCATCATCATCATCGTCGTCGTCGTCATGACCATGAGTATAAGGTACAAGTACTGCAATGATAGGGTTTTACCTTGAGAGTCAATGGTCAGGTTTTGGTATAGGTATAAGGTATAATGGTCAGGCTCATACCTATACCTAGTTCAATTAAAACAACCATGGTAGGAAAAGATTAACCAATGGCTAGTTTTTTTTGTTTATATTTTTATAAGGCTAGGTATGAATATTATCCTTTTTATCTTTCATATTTTTTGAATGAAGATGAAGAAATTTTGAATCCTTAGCTTAATGTAAAATTTAGGTTTCAAATCACATCAAAGAAAATGAGATTTCAAGATCGAGCTTTTATCTATTTCTGGATTAGGTGAAAGATCATGATTTTAATAAAACTCCATTACAAGTTGAAACCAGTTTTCAGTTAATTAGAGTCAGTTAAAAATTTGAAGGCATTTTCAATACAAAATTTCAACGGATTGTAAACTGTAAATTGTTATGGTTGCAGAACCATGCCCTTTTCATAAATTTTGTATTTATTTATTTATTTATTTATTTATTCATCAATATGAGATTTAAAAATCTACAATTAGACTACTAGATACATATTAACATGTGTACGATTTATAAAATAAACTTAAGTTAAATATAAATACTTAAAATATAATTAACATGAAAAATATATACAAATAAAATATAAATAAATATATATAATTAATTTGTTCATACATAATTAAATTACAAAATCAATTGAAATGAAAATACAGTAATAGTTTATTTTTCAAAGAAGATCTACTTAATTGAAAATAAAAATCAATACAATTTAAAATTAAGTTTGTTTCTTTGACACAGCGGGTTATTGGTTAATTTTTCGCGTAATTAACTCTGTGTACATCTTCTCCAAACAAACAATGTATTCCAAGTTGTCGCGATGGAGCATACAAATTTATTAGAGACATCAAAAAAGGGCATTTGATATGATACGATAAAATATCGCTTATAAACATCACAGAAAACATTTTACGTCTATTTTCAAGTGATTGAATAGCTAAAAGTTGGCATCTAGTTTTGTATGATGGAGTTTCGATGTTCCACCCAAATTTTTGAATAGTGAATCTTGGACCATTTCAATTCTTTTAGATTGAATGTTATAAAATGGGTTCCAGATTACACAACAGTATTCCAAGATTGGTCTTACATATGAGGTAAAAAGCGATTTGAGAGTAAAAGGGTCTTTAAAGTTTATGCTATTGCGTTTGATAAAACCGAGCATGGAATTTGCTTGGTTACACTAAATTCAATGTGCTCAACAAAGTTAAGTTTTAGGGTCAAAAACAACAAAAGAAGTTGACTAGAATTGAGGAAAATACTAGGTAAGTCATTTATACAAATTAGGAAAAGAAGTGATCCAAGATGGCTACCTTTGGGCACATCAGATGAAACCAAAATTGGTTTTGAGAGAACTTCGTCCATGCAAACAAATTGAACTCGACCCTTAAGATAAGATTCCAACCATTTCAAAAACGTAGAATGAAATCCAAAGTTTTTTAATTTCTTAATTAAAAAAAAGTGACTTACTCTATCAAATGCCTTTGAAAAATCGGTATAAATTACATCAATTTGATGTCCTTCTTCGAGATTATTTAAAATGAAATTGCAGAAAACAGAAAGATTAGTCGTTGTTGATCTTCCTGCAACGAAACCATGTTGTAGCTGTGAAATGTATTCCTTAACTAAAAATGTTAGTTTTTCATATATCAATTTTTCGAAAAGTTTTGGAATACACGACAATTTTCAAATCGAACGGTAGTTGGATATTTGCTCTTTAGACCCTGATTTGTGAATAGGATTTAAAAATGATTTCTTCCATGATGGAAGAAATTCGCTGTTCTTTAAAGAGCTATTAAAAATTAGGAAAAGCGGTTCAGCTAGAGAAGCAGCACATTTTTTAAGAACAATAGTAGGAATTTCGTCTGGACCTTGTTTATTGTCATCATTTAAACTCAAGAGACCATCTTCAATTTCGGAAATATTTAATTCTAAACAACCAATATCTGTCTTACATTCAAAAGACAAATATTTTCCATGACTAATTCGCACATTTTTGGTTATACGTCTCTAGACCTTCAAGTGGTTGATAGTGTAGCATTGATATATCCCTTTTATTTCAAGAGACCTGAAAAAAAGAAGTATAAAGGTTATAAATCACAAGATTTTGGTAGCCAATTGTGATAATAACTTCGAGAAATACCACTCTGAGGAAACTTTATTCTTGTTAAATTGTAATTGCTTAATTTTTTTGTGCCATCTTGTTAAAATAAAACGTCGCGTCGTCTTCAATATTATCCATTTCCGGCCATACAAAATCACTATTTATAGCTCGATAGCACAATCTATATTCACCGTAAAAGTTGCACTAGCTCCAATATAATAAGTAAGGTCCATCCAAACCGCCCCAAACCAAAAAGCGAACCAATCACAAGTGGAACTTTAAAAATTTAGAATGTTTTTAACAGTCGATTTTGCTTTCTTTCAGGAAAAAAGCAAAACTTATTTTTCGATGAAAATCCGGATCATGCATTGATGACGCATTTCAGGGACACAATCAGCTAAAAGAAGACAATTCTGCCGATAGAACGTCTTTAGTTCTTATATATATAAACTGAATTTAAAAGACCTTAAGACCTGCTTTTATACGATAAAATGTCGTTTGACCTAACTCCAAAAATTGACGAAAATTCGACTGACCTATCATATCATCAGTGCATACACAGTTTTGATTCCTCAAATTAATTAATAGCCTGTCAAATCAACTCTTATTTTTCTCCCAGTTTCAGTATTTCCAAACGAGAAAATGCTTGACGACAACCCAAAAGTGCTTTTGTTTTGCTAACTGTGACTTCAAAGTGCTAACCATTTTTGTTTTTTGTAGTGAATTTACACACTTTAAACACGTTGGTGAATTTTAGTAATGGTCTTAGATCTTACTTGTCAAATTTCAAATATGACAGCTTCAAAAGTGACAGCTGCTCTTAAAGCGAGCTATTCTTGGAAAACCGTTTACAACCAATTTCATAAAGCAAAAATCTCAAAATTTTGTATTTTTTTTTACGTGTCCAACGACTCATATTTTCCAAACCATGTTTAACATTTTCAAAGTTTTCGCCAAGATAAGTTACAGTAGGTATAAACTGTTCATAAACTTATGAAAGATATTTTTTTTTAAGAATTTCTAAAAAAAAGCTATTAAAAGTAGAACTTGAAAATGAGGAATTTTCCAACATATCTTCAATAAATTTCAAACGTGCTACATGCAAATATATATGCTCTGTCTAGGTATTTGTATATTTAAATGCTTCCCTAGGTACGAATAACTTCAGATGGTATAGAGAAAGAATATCACGCATGCTTGTTGCTCCATATATACCCAACATTCTTCTTTATATTTTATATATGAATTGTAATAAATCATATTTACAACAAAAAAATAGAAGAAATATAAAAGAATTATACCGCATTTTTCTCGCCATATTTATATCACAAAGTCAACCCGCATTGCTGCTGGGGTATCGTCTGTATCTATACAAAGATGTATTTGAGAATCCTTTTGCAATTGCTATAGGTATGTGTGTGGTATAAGTATCTGTTATATAAGTACATAAAATATGGTGCAACGTCTTCCACCAAAACATACGTATCTTATACGTTATATATTTCAATTCGAAATGGCAATAAAATCCCTTCTTTCGTAGAAAATACGTGACCAATGTCTTTTATTTCGATTTTGTATTCCTTGAACGGCCGGAATGCTGCATTGCACACACCAAAACAAAGAAAAACACGAAAGAATCCAAAAAGAAGCATATCATATAAAATGGGGGATGCGGTGTATAAGATGATTTAACTTGCATCCATAACTACACACATGGTGTTGGTATGATAGGGTGTACACTCTTACTCTCTATTTTTCAACCCTAATTTACCCTGAAAATAACAAAAGTCATGTGTATCGTATCAAATATATAAATCTAATTCCAATTCTATAATGTTATGCCAATTAATCATGTTTCCTTGTGCCATAAGTTAATCCAACCACAGTATATAAAAAGTTCAATCTTAATACCTTTAGTTCGTCCTTTAAAGAAGCTATCTCAGTATAAAACTTTCAAGTTATTCCTTGTTTCAATGATTCACACATTTTAACGCCTTTTTTATCCCCAAACTCAAACACAACAAAAAAGGACAAAACTCTCACTTTATAATGTCATAAAAATCCAATAACATGCTTTAAAATATTTAAATCGGTTATAACACTGTCTTTTTTATACGGCGGTGTATCAAAATGAGGGAGAAATATTTTACTTATGGAAGGAATATACAAATGCGGTAAAACGGTTTCTTCTACACAAAATTCCTGAACCAATACCCAAGGAACAAGTCATACGCCCTTCGATTTTGAATTTCAATATAGGGTTTATATTTTTATGCTGGATGCTTCTACTGCTGCTGCTGATGATGATGATGACGTGCTGTGACCACTTTATGAAGAGATTTACATTTTAAATGATTTCAACGCCACCACAGGCGGAATCGTGTAGAGATATAAAATGTATATCTTCAAATGAATGAATGTATTTTTTGGTTCCTTAATATTCATATGATATGAATATGGTTTCTATGGTTTATTTAGTTATAAGGAGAAAAATGTAGATGTATTCTTTATGAACGAGGGCAGCTGTGGTTTGTACCAAACCGACACGACGCACGACGACATGCTACCACAAAAAGGAACAATCAATCGTTGTTCAATAAAAATGTTTTGTAGGTAATTATTATATCCATGTGTCTGGATCCGAACTTCTTTTTCTTTGAAGAAACCTTTTTCCCTTGAATAAGGGTGATTTATCCTTGGAGAGATCATATTATTAGATGATCACTCCATCAATTCTTATTTCAGAGTCTGGCCAAATGGACACTTCTTAGCTTATGATTATGTCAATATTTTAGGATGATCTTTCACTGAGAGGTGGACTTTGAGCATGTGATAACTTGTAAACATTTATTGTTTTTAATTATTTGATGTAGTGGTTCTAAATCATAAACTATCATAATGAAAATAAGAGTCATATTGTAACGCAAGAATTTTAGAAACAGTAAACAATGTGTGGGTCTAATTTAGTTGAGGTCCAATTTTTGAAATTCTCGAACTTTCAACTTAAACACACTCAGAAAAAGCTGAAAAACAGATATTGGATTCAATTTGGAGACAATCATTACAAGTAGTAAAACCAAAGAAAGGTAAGATAGTATTTTTGTCTTCCTAAAGAGCGTTGGAGTACTCGTGGCATGATGGCATTGAACTGTCATGCTAGATGTCTTGGGTTCGATCCCTGTCTATGTCATCTAAAGGTTTTTTACGGGTACTGCCTCTTGCGAGGAATTGACAAGTTCTCCAAAGGTAATTCTTGTCATGAAAAGTGCTGTCCGGATTCGGCTTAAAACTGTAGGTCCCCTCCATCCTTGAAAATATTACACGCACAAAGGAATGGTTATAGGAGTTGTAAATCACTAGGTCCTAGTTCTCAACGGACTGTTGCACCACCTAATTTTTTAAAGAGTGTTGAATAAATCCACAGTGATATCAGATGTCACATATTTTTCTATGTATTTTCTCAGCTGGTAGTCCTCTTACGTTGTAGAGAGTTAAAGTTTAATGGATAAACTTGTAGATTAATAAATTTGTAAAGTACAAAATTAAAAAGTTAAGCATATTTCTAATTGTGTCAGTTGCATGCGTTGCTTGGGTTACCGTAGTAAACGCTACGGCGAAAATTTGATGGTTTTATCAACACTTTCTATAGCAGCTTTAATTTCACATTTAAATACTTACTTACTTACTTACTTAAGGTGGCGCTACAGTCCTGTGTGAACTAGGGCCTCACCCAACAAACTTCTCCATCTAGCTCGGTCCCTAGCTAGATGTCTCCAATTTCGCGCTCCAAGTTGGGTGAGGTCACCTTCCACTTGTGCGCGCCACCTGATTCGCGGTCTTCCTCTACTACGCTGTCCTGTGGGTGTGGATTCGAAGACTTTCCGGGCCGGAGCATAGGTTTCCATGCGCTCTACGTGACCCAGCCATCTTAGCCGTTGGACTTTTAACCTTCTGGCTAAGTCTACGTCGCTGTACAGCCCGTAAAGCTCGTCGTTCCATCTTCTCCTCCACTCCCCTTCGATGCATTGCATACGGGACCGTAGATCACACGAAGAATTTTTCTCTCGAAACGACCCAAGGTGCTTTCATCTGCTTTTGTCATAGTCCATGCTTCTGCACCGTATAGCAGGACGGGGATGATAAGGGTCTTATATAGCGACACTTTGGTCTTTCGAGAGAGGACTTTACCACTCAATTGCTTTCTTAGCCCAAAGAAACAGCGGTTAGCAAGAGTTATTCTTCGTTTGATCTCAGCGCTGGTGTTGTTTTCTGCGTTTTCACATTTAAATGCGATTTTTAAAATAATTTTCCGTTCCATTTATTGGCTTTAAGAATTAAGTCCCTAAAAAAGTAAGTCCCTAAAAAAGGTAAAAAAAAAAACATTCTATAATAATTGCGAATCACTATGAGCTGAGCATTAAAATCTTCCGTCACAGCTTCTAGAGATACCTGGATGAGTTGCTTACAGATTTAAATATGAATACAATCAGCCGTTGGGAATACATGACATCCCTTTAGCAAAAATTTAAAAACAAAATAGTGTCATGACCTAAGTAGCTAGGTATAACATAAAGGGTTTTAATTCTATACCAACCTACCTTACCTATACGTATGTATACCTAAGTTTAGAGTTTCGTCTCACTTCATTAGAGATTTAAATTCAAAAGCATAAAATGCCATGCAACAAGCATCCATTAACCGAGAGACACCACTTAAACTCAAACAAAACAACATGTTGCTTGTTGTGTGCAGAGATAAAAATACTGTTATAATAAGGTTGCAGACAAAAAAAAACAAAAACTCCTACTATTTTGTTTTCTTTTTCTAAATAGGAGTACCTTCAAAACAGCAACAACTATATCCCTACCTATATTACATTATTTTATTTTCACTCTGATTTCCATCTCTTTCTGTGATTTTGTCAGTACCTTTACTGCCCTGGGTTTCCATAATATTGCACACGTATATTAACTACTAACAAAATACTTATACACCCATTCACTTTCCCGTTGGCACTTATATCGTATTCAAACGACGTTTATTGGTTCCGTCTACCATTTTTTAACTGGCGATCGGTCGGAAGCCATTAAAATCACCATTATTGTTCTTTGTTATGTTTGCCGTTCTCATTAAAGTAGGTAAGGTATATGGATATGAGTGTGTGTTGTGTTGTGTGTGTTTTCTGTAATGGCCGGTCGTTCATTGTCGTCTCCTCGGTCGGTGGTTAGAAAAGAAGAAGAAAAGATCATCGGTCATGCGTTAATGTTTTAGTGTCAGCGTTGCCGCAAACAAGAATCGGAATTCGAATATTTTTTGGTTGCCATTGTGGGAGAAATTTGGCGCCACATATTTAGCATAAAACAAATTTTTAAAATTTGAAACTTCAAATAATGAAAATCTTTATTTTTTCTTTTCATTTATTTAATACATTAAAAATCACTGATGTATGAAATTTTTGTTAAATTCATACAAGAAATTGGCTTTCCGACGTAAAATAGATATAACTTATAATTTGTATGTTTGTCTTAATTGAATCTGTAATTTAATAACTTCACCAATATCATGATCCTTTTCTAAGAAATTCTGTAGCTCTTCTGAAATTAAGTATAGGTAGGTATTTTTAGAGCAACTAAATAAGTTTAAGGCCCAATTTCATAAACAATTTTTATACATTTAACAGGATTTTAAACTGTACAATGGGATATTTTGGTTTCACCAAGCGTTTTTAAAGTAAACAAGCTTTTAACCACCTTTTTAAACTAAATGCCCATTTTTGGCTCATTAAATTTTAAAAGTGTCATTAAAAAATTAATATGACAGATTGACAGCTGATGTTTTGTTTTGTAAAATTTGTGTTCACAATACTTGGAGATACAGAATGAATATAGGTAAACAAATTCAACATTGCATTTATAATATCATTTTTATGATTTTAATTTTTAATTAGAATATTAGATTGGTCATCTTCATCTGACGAAGAAGAACATCATATTATAGTTATTCGCCGCTCAAGAGTATTCCGCGTTCACAAGAATCCATTTTCATATTTTATTTTTGAACGACACACGATTTTTCATTTTGAAGAAGTTTACACTGTTGTATTTTGCGATTCTTGTCATTTATTTCAATTCAACATATAATGCTTTCTCATTTTTTCTCAAACAATTCGTTTGATAAAAAGAAGAAAGGAGTTTTATTTTAACAAGGTTGTGAAGAGAACTCTGTTTTAACAAAAATATCCCTGAAATTTCCCATTTCAAGCTTGGTGAAACTGAAAAAATTTAAAGGCCTGATAAAATTTAAAAAGCTTTTAAATAAAAGTGCTTTTAGTGTTTGTTTATGAAATCGGACATAAGAATTTTATTTTTAGAAGTTCAAAAATTCATATAAAGCTGTTTGTAAATGTTCACATAAATTTACTTAAGTCTTTGTAAATAGTTAAAAAATTGTGTATACTTGTTTTTAAGGGATTTCAAGAACATTGAATCTATTAATATGAAGATTTGAAGGCCATTGTTAAATGCCAAGGACCAACATAAAAAACTGAGGGCCAAACTGCCCAATATTGAACTTTGTGGCAACGCTGTATACGTGTGCATTAAAGTTTTTGGATTTTATAACACCAACAATATAATGCCCCAAGGAGAGAATATTTTTGCGATTCATTTTTTGTTTCCTTTTCATCTGAACTGATTCATTACAAAATTTATACCAATATCTCCTCTATAGACCGCTGATGTTTGAAGCTTAATGATATGCACAAATAATGGCCCATTTTCAAAGATTTATGTGATGAGTTTTCTATAGAGGTTGTTATAGATTGTGTGCGTCAATATTATAAACGGTTATATTATATGGTGTCCCCGGGAGTTTAGAAATAAAATTAAAATTTTTGGCAACCGCAAGATGTGTGGTCGGCAAAAGTTTAAAAATCAAAGCATTTTAGTCAAAGTAGGTAACGTTGAAAGGAGCTCTGATTGAGTGTGCGGATGTACCTATTATGAATTAATTATTTGATGAAATTGACAAACAGGTTACTTAGTTATGCCTATTTATTTTTTTAAATAGGTAGATAATTAAATAACTATTAATGATAATGATAATTTTATTCTCAAGTATTTTTTTTTTTGGTATTAATTTATAGACCTTATGTAGTGGCTTTGAAGACTTTGTAATATACTTAAAAATTCCTATATATGTAGATCAAGACATTTAAAAGTCAATTCGATCATAAATGGTCTTGAAACAGTTAGCCTAGACAATGATGTTAAACATATTTCTATGATTTTGTGGAATTTATTAGGTTGGTGGGCAACTAATTATTAAATGATCGAAAGATGTAGAAGTTAATATAATTGCTAAAACCAATAAGGTACCAACTTCAATAATAGGTATAAGTACTGTCGATCATTTTAAATTTTTTCAGAGTTTAATCGGAGTTAAATACACGCACTTACCAACAAACTTATATTTCATATAAGGCAGTTTTTATCTTGTTATTTGGGCAGCACCAAATAAACTACATCATAACCTCAAATTAAAAAATGTTCATAAAATTTTGTAAATTTAGGAGTTTTTGTTTTAATATTAGTTCTTCAAGATCTTGAATAGATTTTAAAGCACTGATACAAACTTTCACGTGGCCCCAAAATTAAGTCTAAACGATTTCAATCTTAAGATCTCGGTACCCAATTGTGATGAGCTTTTTTTCAAAAACAAAACTCTTCCTTGAAAACTGCGAAATGTTAGCAGTCTTCATTTTTGGAAAACAAATTTGTGTGCATTGTTAAAACCTGGAGAGTTCCAGTAGTAGAAATGGCATGGTTTTTTATTTGTTTAATCTTAAGAGATATAACAGCCTCAAAAATGGCAGCTTCCCAAATTAAAAACCCTCACTAAGAGAGACTAATATAAACTCAACTGCGGTCTAGATACTTAAACTTGCATCCTCTCATTAAAGCTAATAATTTTCTAATCTTTGTCAGCATGTCATCACAATCAACAAACAAAACTTGAAACTCTCTTTAAAAATACAGTACAATATAAGTATACCAAGTTCATTGTTGTATCTATAGGTTTTCCAACTTTATAATTTATTTCCTGAATATTCATTGTTTGTCGCCACACATGAAAAATTATTTACTGGCCAGCTGACTCTGTCGCTCTTCTGTATAGTCCTCAAACTCTAAAGTAAATTATAATCTAAAACTCATGCTTTGGGAATAGTACTACTTATTCTCAATAGGCCAACATCGCTCGACGACGTTAGAAAATACAACAAAAAAAAAAGACCAACAAACCAAAAAATACACCAACTTACACCCTGCCGCCCTGCCACACACTTCTCGTTCCTCGTTCTTTTTTGAATATGTGTGCAGTGAATCATTTAACAATAAAATTTTGCTACCGCATATATGTGGAGATATAGATAAGCGCTGATATTTATAGATGCAGCAAACTGCACAACTCCTTTTCGGCTCGACTCGGCTGGGCCTTCTCCTCGTGCTCACATATCCCCCTCGTATCTAACCCTTGATTTTGTGTAGCCATATAGCCATATAGAAGCAAGTATCAAAGCAGCAAACATGAGTGCAAACCAAAAACAACAACAACAACTTCCAGCCGTTGCTGCTGCTGCTGCTGCAGTATATCTACACAATATAGCCCCAACAACATCAGCCTATAGATACTTTGCCATATATTCATGCAGATTTTAGTGGAAGCCTTTATGCGAGAATTTATAGACACCGAACCCCAGCATCGCATCACATGTATATAAACATATCTACATGGCTATATATTTAGATACAAAACACCAAGCAGGCGGTAGGCGAGCAAGCCGGCAAACAGGCAGGCAGACAGCGCCATCCAGCGGCGGCGGCGGTCCAGTGTGGTACAGCCAGAGAGTCAGGGCCTAGCCACTGCTCTGGCATCATATATCTCTCACTCCTCGATGGAACACACTGCATATTAAGTTATTGTATATTAGGTGTTAAATCAGATAAATTTTCGCATAATACCGCATACAGCACTTGGATTTGCAAGATTAACGTTTTCTCTCGCCATTTTGCTGCTGCCATCATAGAACCAAAAACCCATAGCATAAACTCTTCCCTTGCCTCGTTTTTTGCACCCTTCCAAGCTCCAACCATCCAGCCAGAGCGCACTCCAAACTCAGACCCGGGTGTTATATTATATGCCATTATGAAATATATCTATGCCCCAGCCCCATAGATATACTATATATGTACATACATATGCGGACACACAGATTGCAGCATGCAGGCAGGCAGGCTTCAGAGTATTCATATTCATACATTCATTCTATGATGCCAGAGGTGCATATCCTAATGTAGTTCGAGTTCATTGCAAAATTTCGTTTGTTCTTCTTCTCGACATGAATATGGAAGGTTTTTGGATTCTCCCTCTCCCCCATATATACAACACACTGCATCATCAACAGTGAATCGAATATACTGAGTTGAGTATATTGCGCCCTTTTTGGGTTAAAGGGATTTCATTCTGGGCGCATCAGAACGTTTATCATTTTGTGTGTCTGTGTGTATTTCGTGCGAACTCATATTTTCGAGGTGACTATACAACCTCTATAACCTACCTTTATAAGGCGCTCCGCTCTAACTCTAACTCTGATGATGCTTATAAGATGCATCTAACCTACTAGATAGATATATTTTTCTTCTTCGCAATAGATGAACATGTCCAAAATATAATACTCTTGTATTTAATATTCCGATCTTTCATACCTTTTATAGAATATTTTTCATATAGCTAGTCTGTGGAATTCTTATAGTCAAACGAGAAAGACTATAGGCGCCTTCTCTCTGCTAAAGCCAATATAATTCATAGACTTTTCTCTTATATTTATATCCTACAACCTAGACTCTACCTTTACACCTACAAACTCTATACACAAATACATAATATATTTCCTTGCATATTGGTATCAACAGTATTCTATAGTCGAAGTTGAAGTTTTTAGTCGTCGGGTGAGATGCTCTGAGATGCTCCTCTAGATTCTTCTACTAGGTACCCTAGCTACATAATATAAATGTAAGCCTTGATATTTATGATCTCACATGTTATGTTTCGGTTTTAGGGTTCTTTTTCTCATCATAAATGTTGCACCCTCATCCATAGATTCCAAGAGAGAACATGCAATTTTTTAGTTTGTTAAATGTGCTCAAAACATGTTAGGTGTTTTTTCTTTTAATTAAAAAATAAATAAAATAAAAAAATCCTTGTGTAAGAAGAATAAAAAATCAAAATTTATAAGCTAAGCTAAATACATACATATGTTTATGCATATAAACACTAAAATTCATCAAAAGTTGCTAGAAAATTAGATTAAATACTTATTTTAATTCTTAAAAATATTTTTGAAATAAAAATAAAAACTAGAAATCATTTCATATATACCGCTATTTAAATAGCTTTAATTTTTGACGTTTGATAGATAAAAACTACGGTATTACTAAGAGTGCAACGACGCACTATTTGACAACGCATTGAACATTTTCTAATTTACATGAAAAATGGTGAGTTATTTACAGTCACTGTGAAATATTAACAAAAAAGACTTAAGTCTTAAAGAAATTCAAGCCGGCGCGCGGCGTGCGCTATCTGGATTTTCATAGAAAAATCGGCGCAGGGACATAGGGCCCAGGGACATAACGCCCAACTTTTTTTTTGGGGCTTATGTCTCACTTCGGTGGAACATAAAACCGAAATTGAATTTGGGCCTTATGTCCCACCCAAGTAACACCGAAGCCCCAAATAAAAATGTTGGTACTAATGTCCCACTTAATAAGAATCACCAAATGACAAAACTTGGAGCACTTCAATACCACAAGATTTTGGTTTGTGGAGTTTAAATCCTGAGAACCCGCGAAGGGGGCCACCCACAGGTGCTTTTATTCAAAAAAGCTGTTGATATTGGCGCCTGCCTGGTGACTTTACATACCCTAAGCGGATGCGTGAGCGGGTGTGACCCCGAAAAATGGAGTTAAAATCCTGAGAACCCGCGAAGCGGGCCACCCACAGGTGCTTTTATTGAAAGAAGTTGTTGATATAGGCGCCTGCCTGGCGACTTTACAAACGCTAAGCGGAGCAACGGAGTTGCGTGAGCGGGTGCGACCCCGAAAAAGGGAGTTAAAATCCTGAGATCCCGCAAATAATGTTGAAAATAAACTTTTTTGTTTTTCCTAATTTTTGTATTATCACCGTATCAAAAAATTATTGTTCATTTGTATTGAAATACAAAAACTTTACATTCTTTTTTGGCTCTGCAAAAATTTGGGGACAATGTCCCATTTTTAACAAACAAATTTGGGACTTAGGTCTTACTCGGGTGGGACATAAGCCCCAAAAAAAAATGTTGGCGTTATGTCCCTGGGCCTTATGTCTCTGCGCCAGAAAAATCATCTTGAACTGTCAAATTTGGTTCAAAAAATATAAGTCAACTTGTCGTTTTTTAGTGCGGATTTATAGCTATTAGTGCGATTGGCCCATACTTATTCGAAAACAAGACCAATGCTCAGCAACCGATTCAAGAACTTAAAGTTGAAAATTTCTAAAGTTATATATATATATAAAGTATATACTATAAATATATATATGTATATGTATATAAAGTATATACTAAGTATGGATCTGTAACAGTAAGTGTGGTGGCCATTTGGCTGATATTATTTGCAGTTTTAAATGGCATAAAGTATTGCTACCCCTTTCCAATAAAATAAACATCCTTCGATTAATTTAAAAAAAAAAACTTTATTTTTTAATACCAAGTTAAAATTAGACCCTAGCTTTTACATTCTGTCGCATGTTTTTTTCTACTGCGCCTAACTTAATTTGTATACTCGTAGTTCTTTTTTTTTTAATTATTGTGTTGTGTTGTATTGTGCTTGCAGAATTTAACCTTCAAAATGTACATTCATAAGATATTTCCACCACCCTCAATTAAACCAGTCTAGTCTATAGAAAATTCAACGAGCAATAATTAATTAAGAGATCGTGTAAATGATTTCATTTTTTTCAGCATTTACTAATTTTTGTATGTTTCTCAAGATAAAATTTAACTTTTAATTATGTATAGTGTATCTTAAAAACACGTTCTACGTAATTAACTCTAAATAACATACTCCATAACACTACTTTCAGTTGGAACAATAATCAAATTTGCAAAACCACTTCAAAAACATAACATTATTAAAACCTAGACGTCTCTAGTTCTCTAGTTTTTTTTTCCAAAGCTACAACTTACGTCTATATACCTTTACCCCTAGTCAAGTGCGGGTCATCCTCATGAATATAGTATTATAACAAAAATTTCAGTAGGCGTCATACCAACTATGCTCATTGTTTACATTTCACTTTAAAACAATTTTACCATAGCAAAAATATACAAAAACAAACCCCAATAAATTAAGTGCACTTAAACGATTAAGTATATGCAATCCAATCTCTCTTTCTCTCCCTCTTCCTCTCTCTCTCTATTTGAACCTCAAAATGCCTCTATTCAGTTATGTATATTCAAGCAAAAATTCAAACCAACACGAACACATACACAAATTCATATAAATTATCAAGCGAGTAATTCTTTTCGCTAACAAACTATTCAAACTCTCTAAACTAAACTGTACCCTTACCATAAAGCAATAGCAATAACAACACACTGCAAAATTCTATAGTTTTTGTATGTACAAATATAGATGAGGGGTAATTTGAAAAGTGAACTGGGGGGGGGGTGTTAGCACAACTAAGTAGGAAGGTATGCTTTTTTACAACCGCCGCCGCCGACGTTTTTCCGCTGCCGCCAATATTATGTTTCGTATACATATTTTATTCCACCGACCGCTTTTCACACACTGCACTCCACTGCACTGCTCTTCTCTATATATTCGCTGCATGCCATGGATGAGAGCCATCATGTAAAGTAAAATGTGTACGCGCACTTAAATTGCTGTTATTAAGTAAATTGATTTTAAGTACGAACAACAAACTGTGATCCCTGCGCAACACTATACACATACACACATACATATAGTTAAAAACAAAGTCACAAATAAGCAACAAATGCACACCTTTTGAAGTGGGCATATTATAAGTATACAGCATTTATATGCCTATGCAGCATGCATACAGCTCTATATAATGTAATTTGGGCTTTTAACCCTTTTGCACACCGTATAGGTAGAGTTTAATTGAATAGTACCTACTTTAAGTCGTTTTAGGTTATAAGTAGGAGGTTATGCATGCGGTAGGTAGGTTAAAAGACGAAGAAAAAAAAAGAATAATTGTTGCTAAATGCACACCCTATACGTATACACGTATACACACTAATACAAACACTAAATGATGTGATATTGTTTTTAATAAACTTTTAAGTAAGACTTTGAATTTTTAAAAATTAATTGAAGGTACTTTTAAAATCAAACCTAAACTAAAAAATAATTGTATGTCACATAAAGGTATGGAAAGTGCTTATAGAAAACATATAAAAAACTATATAACAAAGAAAAGATTATAATTAAACAATTCCTTTCTTCTTTCTGTCAAACAGCAACATCCTTCGAAAAACGGATATTTATGCATAATATAATTTCTAAAAATAAACCCAAATAATTTAAATAAGTTGATCACAATCTTCAAAGCAAGCTTTTTTTAGTAAAGGGTTTTTCAATTGGCGTGGATAGATTTTGGCACCCCATGGCGGCCATTTTGTTTTGGGGACATCTGTCAAATCGTTTGTGTATTATTCAGGGGTGGAATCGGCTAAGGTGTTAGTTGACTATCATGTTTTTGATAGTCAAATTGACTATCATTTTCATTCCGTCTGTGTAAGATGATTCAACTCAATTCAATTCGATTGAACAATTTCAGATTCAAATTGTCAAAATTTGTTGTTGCCTTGGTGAAATTTTAAATTGATTCTTATAAAATATCTAAATAAAAGTATCAAATTGGCTAATTTTGAATACAATTCTTACTTTTCTTGCTTTTTTCGAATGTCGTAAGCTTTATCGGTCACAGGAATGTGTTTAAAGAAACAAAGTGAACTAAGAAAATTTTCCAGTTGTTTGTGGTAGCTTTATTCGGAATAAGCATATTTGTTTGAAATTGACTATCACATTTTTTTGTGACAACTTTTTGTCATTTATCAGCAATCACCTAAGCCGATTCCACCTCAGTTGTTTATGCCAAATCATCACTGCAAGTTACACGATTAAACAGCACGTTCAAATGATAAAACTTTATTACCAAAATGAGTGTTCGTTAACGCAAACGTTGCGCGTATTGCGCCCATTTTACGGTAGACGTGATGGCCCTTCACAGTCGACTCTTTAACGTTTGGTGGCCAAATTTGAGACGACCGGTTCAGTAAACAATCAGCCAACACCCGTACGTTCAAGGAACGCATGATCGGCCAACAGTCCGTGAAAGTGTACAGCAGAACCCGAGGCAGTCTATTCCTCGCCGTGCACAAGAATTCGGCCTTTCGCAGACTTCAACTTGGCAAATTTTGCATCGGGACTTGGGCCTACACCCGTACAAGATCCAACTGACCCAGGAGCGCAAAGTTCATGACCAAAGATAGCGCCGTTTGTTCGCTGACTGGGCTTCGAATCGTTTGGAAGAAGATCCCAATTTTGGCCGAAAAATCATCTTTAGTGACGAAGTGCATTTTTGGATGAACGGCTGTGTTAAGAAGCAAAATTGACGTGACAGACGACACCAACCCACGCGAGGTTCACCAGGTGATAATACATCCTCAAAAAGTTACCGTTTGGCTTAGATTTTGGGCCGGTGCGTGGCTTAATTGGTCCGTACTTTTTTGATAACGACGTTAGTGAGGCGGTCACCGTCAACAGCGAGCGCTACATAACGATCATAACTAATTTCTTATGGCACAAATTGAGCCATATACACCTAGACGATATGTGGTTCCAGCTGGACGGCGGCGGCGCTACGTGCCATACAGCAAACGCCACGATTGACATTTTCAATACCTACCCGCCCTTATTGAAAGACCCTTTATTAATGAAGTTTATTAATAAACGCAAATTAAGTAGATAGTAATTATTTTTATATAATCAAGAATGACTCGGTCGATTTTGATAATTGTTTTTAATGCCAATATAAGAGTGATTGTGTGATGTTCCACTAGGGCGTATGAGCACTTTCTTAACTATATTATTATTATTTTAAACTAATATCTCTCCATTAATGCTTAAAATTACGTTTTTAGTATTCCGAATGTTCTAAAAGAGAAATTAATTGACTCTTATTTCATTGTCAAGAAGATTGTCACACTTACAATGGAAAAACATCAGACAAATGGCCGCCAAGGCTACCCTAGCAGCACCATATATTTTCATGAAAAATTAAAAGTGGACTAAAAATATTTGATCACATAAGCTTGGTGCCTGATTGTGACCACCTCTACAAGAAATAATAAGGTTAGGAAATTTATCTTCCAAAATTGCACCACTTTCTTTAATTCTAAAAATGTTTATATATGCATTGATGAAGCGTGTATAGAACTGTGAAGCGTGTATAGAACTTTGATAAGATGACAGCTTCAAAAGTGACAAATGACCAAATAACATGTTTTTTTAAAATGAAACTTCTCATTGGAAGAACTGCGAAGCGTGTATTAAAATGTGAAAAGATGACATCTTCAAAAGTGACAATTGACCAAATAGCATGGTTTTTAAAATAAAACTTCTTATTGGAAAAGACTTAACATAATTGGTGGAAAAATGTTTGTCAGTTCAGCAAGACGTATCAAATAATAATAAAATAATTTTAAAGTAAAATTGCGGATTCTGTTAAACTAAATTTCGACATTATTTAATATGACGAATTATACTCATTTTTAACTTGCTTTTAACTATACTCATAGTTTTGTACTTTGTTTAATGCTTAGTTTTGAACCTTAATGTCTTATCAGAAATTTCATTTATAAAAATATTTTTTTATAAAAATCACTTTGAAATATTACGTAAATATACAAATTTATAATTTGCATATTCTCCAATACAAAAATGTACATAATTTTCTTGAAAACAAAGTCTACCAAGACAAAAAAAAGTACCTAGATGTAGTTTCATTCTTCTTATTCATCCCCAAAATGATACAAATTTATTTCTTAAGCTTGGAACAAAAGACAAAACAGAATAAATTCTCTCAAATTCACTTCACACATTGTTAAGGAACAAGACACTATATACATATATAGAGACTATGGCAAAGAGTAAAGCTAATATATCTACTAACTTTTTCACTTAACTCGCTATATCCAACCAAAAATAAACTTGATACCTTCCTATTCCTATACATAAGTATACCTACCCTTATATTTTTATACAAGAATTTTATCATTTCATTTTTAGTTTTATTTTGTGTTATCCTTGTTTCTATTCTTGATAATCAAGAGTGTAGTGTAAAAGAATATAGACTCTATCATTGTCCTGCACATGTTTGCTCTTTGGCCATACTGTATACAGACATAGGGCACACACAAAAAGTCAACAATGAAGCGTGTAATTACTATCCGTATCACATCCTATAGCCTGACATTCAATATAATCCTCATTCTCAACTTAATTCCCCTCTTATACACCATCTTAAGTATACACAATTTGTATACATACATACATACCTAGAGACGTATAGACGCATAGAGTCAAGACCGAAACCTTTAAAATACCACCTCCAGAAGATCCAAAAAGGAACCCATAGTAGCATAATTACTTTACAAGTTCATTATAAACACTCATAAATCTGTGTGAAAGAGAAACAAAAACAACAACAACAACGAAAAAAAAAAGCAGAAAAGAAGAACAATATAAAGAATGACTCTAAACTCGTATAGAGCTGAGAATGAGCTAAAGGGTTCAAAGGATGAGTTTGAGTATTGCCGGCGCTGCGGTGGCTTGGCGTGGCGCGAATCTTGCTTTGTTGAGGAAAAAGTTCTAACAAACTCCCACTTACACCTTATTCACCTTCATCCAAGGAAAAGGGTCCATACTCCACTTTTGTGCCGCAGTGATGGGGTTGGCGGTGTTACCCCAAAGCAAAAACAAAAGCCATGTGTTTCTTGTGCGAGCACTTGTGTTTAAGAAAAAGGATTCCTATCAAAAAGCTTAGATTTCGTGCTCCGATCCCAAACCAAAAGGTTGAAAGGATATACAACAGTTCTTTCGCTGTGTCGTTTTCTTAAAAGTAATAAATCTTTAATAGCGAAAATATTTCTCGAAAAAGGTTGCTCTTTTCTTTATGTAGTATAGCGCTAAGGTTGGTATATATTTTTGTTGGAAAAGGACAACATAGAAAAAAAGGATAAAACAATCTATCTATGTTGGTTCTTTTGTTTCCATCCAGGACTTTTGCCGGTTGATACCTATGGTATGCGGTAAAAGAGCGCATTTTGGCCAAAACACTGTTGCTACTTTCAGTCTTTTTTGGTTTTTAAACTTAACGTCCTTACAGAAGGATACTTTCTTTTTACAAGGAAAAAGATCCAGACACTTAATAAGAAATTAACACAGTATCATGTCACACACATGAACTTTCTCCCCAGTTAGGTATATCATTTGTAGAGCATGTGGAATGTGAGTAATGCAATATCATTGTTCCCCTAATAAAAAGGGTTGTTATAGACATCGCATACGAGTATACACTTCAAGATTGAATTACACAACCTATAACACAGTTGGATATCATATGATAAAAAGGAAAAAAACAAAGGTGATACCTTCCTTTCTATATCTACTGCACAACACGCTCCTTATGAAGTTGTATACAATTTGTGCGGTATAACTAATTATACACAGTCTATTATTTTAAGGATTATATTTCGATGGGAAATTGCTTAAAAATTGAAAATAAAATTTCCCTTAAATTTGAGATAAAAATTATTATTAGTGATTTTCTTCACCCTATTTAAGAACCCAATTTATAATATCACAGTTAGTTAGATTTTGTATGATGTTAGATGTAAGTATATGGTGTGGCGCGGGCGCTACGCAAGTGCGCTTCACGTATAAGGTAGGCGTTTTGTATGGTGTGTCTAATGCTTAAATTTATTATGCTACTCGCCATTTTTTTTTTTTTTTTTCATTTTAATGTGCCTTTTACAACATCGTCGTCTTTTTCGTAGTCGTCCTCAATTTCATCCCCTTAAGGAAAGAAAAAAAAAAAAGGAAAAATAAAACCAAGAAAGCCATTCTACCATTTGGTATTAGCATCCACCCTCTCTGATATAAGATGAAGAGGGTTTCGTACCCAATTTTTAGTCAAGGAGAAAGTTTTTACGTCATGGTGTTTGTGAATATACCGCTCTACCTAAATCTATATGTATTTTTTTGTGTGGTTATTCTTTTTTCTCAGTCTTGTTGAATTTTTTGGAAAATCGAAAAGTTAGTTTGGGTACATGGGTACGTATACGAGAAAGAAATAAGACAGAAGAAAGATCTACGACCGAGGGACACTTGGAGATATTTCATCGAAATGTGTCCCAAGTGTAATATTATATCATCCCATATATATGTACGAGTATGTATACCTACCCCCAAGGTTTAAGGACCGACCAAAAAAGTGCAGCAGTGGCAACTAGTCTATAAATTGGTTTTAACGAATAGGTATATCTCATTTTGTCGCTGATGTATAGTGCAAGGATGTACAGTACATTGTACATAGTCTAAAATTATGAAAAACGAAAATGTAAGGAAAAATATGATAAATTAACTTATAAAAAGAAACGAAGAAAAGCGAGAAGAGTGAGGGTGAGATGTGCGGTGGCAACATCAATGTGGTTGCTCATAGATCACAAATTAATGAAGAAAAATATTCTATAACTTTTTTTTCTTTCATAACAAAAGAAAAATAAAGATGTCCTGGTTGCTTAAAATATCCTTAAAAATATAAACATATTTTCCTCCTCAATTAAAAGGAATCATATAAATTAGAAAAGTTTTTTTTTTTTTTGTCTTAATGTCTCTCGCTGTAGAAGAAGAAGAAGAAGTCATATTATGACTGGTGGCAAATAAGAGACTTCTCTTTATTTGTACAAATGTACACGCAGCATTAAAATAGATAGAATGTGATATGATGGAAGAATATTGCCGGAGGAATTTAAGTAAAATTCAGGACCTAGACTGCTATCGGAATGGAGTCGTGTATATTCTATAAAGATAGTTAGTAGGTATATTGTTGAATTTATGATGCGGAGTAATTATATCCGATAGGAAAATATACACCACACATATTCACTGTCTTTAGAGTATGTCTAAATGTAGGTACACAATATTATAATAGTTTTCGGGAGAATTTTACTATCCATTAAGCATTCAGTACAAGAATAGTCTAGATATATGTATGTATAGTTTGTGATGTCCTTAAGGGCAAATATATGTATATATATTTGCGTGAAAGATTATAATATAGATTCTGTGGTGTTTTGGAAGCATTGAGAGATTATAAATTATCGTGTGACCTGAGGGGAACGTCTTGAGAGCAAATGTGATGAATTTTATTATAGTTATCGTCATTTTGATGATGTTTTATGGTGATGTTTGCAATAAGTAGATATATAAGTCTTAAATTAATTTGTCTTAAGAATGGGGTTACTTTTGGATTACTTTGATAGCATTTATTTCTTAAATTCATAAGTTCAAGCTTTAAGGGACCTATGAGGAGCTAAAGTCTTTATTTTTATTTCATTAAAAAATTATTTTATTTATAAAAATCAATTTTTAAGCCTTTAGCAAAAAGACTTTGTTGAAATCTTGAAAATAAATAAGTAAAAATAAATGTACCTACTATCTTTTCTACTTACATTTTTAGATTTCTTTTGGTTTGGGAAAATATGTAATTTGAATAATTTTTGGAGACTTATAATGGCTTCACTCATAATTTGCCCCATAAAACGCTCAAACTGTTGAATTTTTTCAAAACATGATTAACGGCATAACTTTTTTTGAAAAATAATTCCGAGTTTTAATTATGTTTTCAAAAATTTGATTTAAAAATCAATCAAATCAAATAATAAATATATCGTTTACCTGAACTTAGACAAAATATATCAGTCACTTCGCAATAGAGTTGTGATGGAAATTCGTTCAGCCAAGACTAGGATTTATTCGGGTAAACTTAATACCGCCGCCTTTAATAACAGACAGCTGTGGAGTAATCTGCGTAGCATTGGGCTTGGTAAATCAAAGCATAGTCATATCGAGAATGTTGACGGTAACTTTTTAAATAGAAAATTCGTCTGTACTCCTCTGACGACTTCTCTATCTAACTCTGTGCTTCCAGTTCAAATTTTATCAGCGCAAAATACTTCCTCCAAATTTGGCTTTACAGGTGTTAGCAGTATTGAAGTTGTTAAAAGTCTATACTTTCAGTAAAGTCAAATGCCATAGACCTCGATGAAATACACCCTTCCTTTTTAAAAATTATACTTCCCGTTGTGTTGCCGTATATCACTCATATCTTCAATACTATCCTTACTACTGGAGAGTTTCCTTCTGACTGGAAATTGGCAAAAGTTATACATATACCCAAAAATGCTAAGTGTAGCGAATATAGGCCAATTTCCATTTTAGCTTTTCTTTCAAAAGTTTTTGAAAGGATCCTGAAAAATCAAATAGGTGAGTTCCTTAAGGAGAACAATTTTTTAACTCCAAGACAGAGTGGCTTTCGAGAGAAGCATAGCTGTGTTACGGCTCTGCTTGATGTCATAGAGGACTTCCATCAAGCATTAGATGGCGATAAAGTTAATTTTTTAGTCCTCCTTGATTTTCCGAAGGCATTTGATACTGTGGTTCACAGCAAACTCGCAAATAAACTTTGCCAGCATTATAACTTCTCCTCTGATGCAGTATCTTCCTATTTATCTGGAACAATGCAAGCAGTTGAAGCAGGTAACAGGTTGTCTGACTAACCAATAGTGGAGTTCCACAGGGATCTATTCTGGGACCATTACTTTTTTCTTTATATGTAAACGACATTCCCTCCGTAATTCATAACTGCACACTACATATGTATGGTGACGATGTACAGATGTATCTCGGCTGCGATCTGGGTCTTATTGAAGATGGTGCTTACCGCTTAAATGAGGACCTTGAAAAACTATCAGGTTGGGCACAGTTTAATGGACTGACATTAAATCCATCTAAATCTAAGTGTTTAGTTATATCTAAAAGAGTTCTGAATTTGTCATACTTCCCACAAATTATTTTAAACAATGAAACTATTGAATATATGTAGACTCTGCTCGGAATCTTGGAGTCATTTTTACTCGTAATTTGACATGGGATAAGCATACGGAGTATTACGCATGCTTGGGGTCTCCCAGGCTTATACTCTTATGAAGACGCGTGCAATGCTTGCAAAAAGTTTAATTCTTCCAATTTTGGCCTATGGCTGCGAAATTTTTTCGAGTTGTAACTTTGCATGCAAAAGTAAGCTTAACGTCATTTTCAACAGCATCATCAGATATACAATTATGGCCTTCGTAGATACGACAGAGTATACGACAGAAATCTAAATCAGAGTACTAACGCTTAAGAACTTCATGAAGAAATGAGTTTCTAACTCAATCGAGTTATTATTTATCAATAACCTAAGTTTTAGAGACTAGAACTTGGTCAAGAAATTGGCCGTTATTAAAATTTAATAAAATTTCTGTAAAACTTAAAACTCCACCAATTATGAAGAAACTGAATAATATGGACGTAAAAGTATCGAAATCTCAAATTTGATAAAATCGTTAAAGATATTTAGGTCTATGCAGGAAAAAAAAAAACAGCAACACACAATGAAAGTTTGTTTTAAAAACATGAATTCGATATCTTAAATTCTAAAGCTTGTTCCTAGTATTTGATCAATATTGCATATAAAAACTTCAAAAATATGAAATTCAAAAATTTTAAAATTTGGATTATAACTTAAAATGATTGACACTTACGAGACATAAGAGAATTAAATACGTTCCATGACTCAAAAATTCACATTTTATTTCCTTCCTTGTATGTGCTACCAAAAAACTTCGAGTGTGCAAACATGACGATAGTAATCACAATGTCCCTAGGTTGTAAATAATTTATAGAGTACCGCGTATATCAAATAAACCCCCCAAAGCTTTGAATGCACTATAATATTATGTTATGTATAGCTAATTCTCCCCTTAACAGACGTTTCTCGCATCTTATGACAAATCTAAATTGCCAAAACTGTCTGCCTTGTTTTTATTTTTGTCTTCATTTCCACCAATAGGCATAATAGCCACTACATCATTATACATACATCATTAAAATCAATTCCGCCCAACTAAATAAATTCGAAAACTTTGTTTTTTTTTTTTTTTTTTCTTCCTTCTTTACCAAACCGACAGAAGGAAGAAAAACAAAAATCAAAAATGTCAAGAGGAAGAAAAAATGCCATATCATTGAGACAAAACGCCTCCAACAATAATAAATATTCTTATTCCCTTTCATTTGATTTCCAACTACTACTACGAAGTACATATAGACACAAGTTTATTATAGTAACTTCATGTGTACCGACGTATGTAGGTATGTTTCTAAATACTTAGGGAAAAAAAGAAATGATAGTTTTTGGTTAAATGAAGTATGAAATTGAAAATGTACGCCTGCATATGACATAATACTGACACTATACACATATCGTATAGTATAGTATATAGTAAATAGTATAAGACATTTAGACCAACCAAAAAGATACGTATCTTAAAGATATTCTTCTTTTATATTTTAGTTCGAATATATAAAGTAGAAAAGTTTTCTATATACGATAAATATCTTTGACATTCGTTTTAGAAATTACAGATACCTATCCTTTGCAGTAATAAATCACAATAAAGTAGCTTATGGCGTCGCGTCTTCAACCCTCCTATAAGTCCTTAAATCAGCACATGCGAAAATTTTCAACTTAAATTAAGATGTCAAGTTATAGAAATATTATCGAAAATGATCAAAACGACAAAAATATAAGGATATTTTTTCTGGATAAGACAATAAAGCAAGACTTAAGAAAAAACCACCAATGAAATATCTAAATCTGGAATCGCCAAGTGGATTTTTATAAAAATATAATTTTAATTGCGTTTACACTTAATTGGATATAGCGAAACTGGCATTCATATTAATTACTTCAGAAGAGTCAGAATGCTTCCAGCATTAAAAAGTGTAGAAGTAAAGCCGTGTTGGAATAATCACTGTAAATTGCAGAAGGCGATTTGACGCGCCTCCTTTTTATCACAAGAATCAATGCTTTTTTAATTGTTTTTTAAGTTTATTACCTATTTTCCTTTTAATTCTTGTTTCTTCATTCGCACACACTCACACATTTTACAGAAAAATGTTATTATAAATACAAAAATGTATCTTTATACGTACATTTATAGCAAAACAATATAACATTTATACTGGTCTATACAGATAAAAGGATCCTTTTTTTCTTATAAATGGTGGTATGGATGGATGGATGTGTATATCTATGTTTAGAGACGGTGGCGGCGGCGGCGGCGTTAGTAACAGTGGGGTTGCAATGGTTCTTGGGGAATAATGTGCATAAATTTGCCCAACAACTGTTGGTAAAAGATACGGTCTTGATATTGTAGATAGAGAGAAGAAGAAGACGACGACGAGGAAAAGTCTTCTGATTCCTTCTTTACACCGCACCGCAGAAGTGGAATGAATCTTTCTTTGGGAAAAAGAAAATCGTTCGATATATAGTGAAATGGCCGCACTTTTTTCCTCGTTACTTTTTTGTACGTACTCTCTTCAGCCCCCTTTCCCCCCTTCTCTGTACGAATCTTCTTCTTTTTTTTCTTTCTTTTAAATAAAATGGAAATTATAGTTTGAGGGCAGAGGATGCGGTGGAATTTGGAGAGAAAAAAAATTACAAAAAAAAAAAATACCAGAAGTGGGCTTCTCATTTTGGAAACACCCAATACAAGTCGCAGCTGGATTTATGTCATGGTTTTAATTGGCTTCCCTCGAAAACCCATCAGCAGAGCAAGCAAGCGAGCTCCCTTACTTTATATTTATATACATTCATTTTTCTGGCTTTATACTTCGACTATATAAAATGTATAGGTAAGTGTACCCACTGCAACTCTCTTTCTGGTGGTGGTGTACGGAGTGCCTCCCTTCCATGGGCACTTAACTTGAAGTAAAGTTTGGGTTTTTGCTATTTTAGCCAAGGTTGTTTTTTTCTTAGACACTTTCTTTAACTCCTCCATACCTTGAGTTTTCTTCTTCTTGTTTTTTTTTTTTCTTTAGGACTAAATGTGGTGTTTATGGGTGATTTTTTTTCAGTTATTTTTTTCTCTTTTTTTTGAAAAAAAAAAAAAAATCAAGAAGACGAAAAAAGGGTTAAAAGAAAGTCTGCTAGACCAAGTGTTGCTATACCTTCTTTATATATACATAGGGAAAGAAAAAACCTTTGATTTAACTATATATATTGTTGTATAGGTACACTATCTTATCCGAGTTTGGTTTGTTGTGTCTTGGGCGCAATAAAATTAAACAATAAAGGGAGTAATTAAAATGAAGTTTAAAAGGAGTTAAGCCTTAGGTGGTGGGATTGTAATTACGGAATAACAGAAAAGGGTAGCAAATAAATCACCAAGTATCACCCTTTTTTGGATTTTAAAATAACGTGGAACATATTTTTTGTGTTTTTTTTTTTTTTAAGGAGATTTCTAAGGTTGAAATCTATTTCTTTTTGGGAAAAGGGTTGTGCTAAGAAGTTAAAGTGTCACAGATCAAGAGATGGCGTGCAGTTTTTTTTTATAAAATGATGTTTTAAGGTGCTTTAGGTCTCGGAAGTATTCAATAAATTAGTTGTGTCACAAACGTAACAGATTGAGACTATACACAATTTTGGATGTTTTTTTTCATTGTGAAGAAGAAGATTTGCAGTTAAAATTGAAAAACGATATCCGCAAAATGGCTGACACGGCTACGGTTTCAGCACTATATACTTAGTTTTCATTAAATTTTTCATAACTAATTCGTACATTTTCGGTTGCATGTACCCAACAAACTCCATCACAAAGATGTTAAAACCTTAAAGGGAGAGAAAGTCGAAAGGGACTAAACTAGAAGATCTTGGCGTCCAATTGTGATCAACTTTTCCCAAAAAAAAAACGCAGGAAATATTTCTTGTAAAATTTCGATTGCTTAATTGTAATATTATGAATTGATATATATTTCTTACGCAATATTTTACACCTGTTTTAGTTATGTGACGTAACATTTTAAAATGTTTAACAAATCTTAAGAGTTTAATACCTTCTTGTCTTTATAATTTTATGAATATAGATGAAAAAAAATACGAAAACAAAATTTGTGTCACATTCGTCACATCCCATATGATATTATTTAAACAAAATAATTTCAATAAAAGTCCAGGTTTACATAATTATGCTGACGATAATTTTTGTTTTGTCTCGTTTTATTGATTAATTTATGTGACATCAGACGTTTTCATATCAAAGAAATTTATAAAGTTACACACATGTTTTATTTATTTTTAAAATATTTCTTAATTGGAACTAGCTTGTTTTATATTTTTCAAAATCTTGTTGTTTTTTTTTTTTCAAAAATTCAACAACAAAAAAATTGAAAACCAAAATAGAAACCACTTAAATAGAGAACTTCAACATAAGCTACCTTAAAAACAAAAATGTCGACTATCCTGGTTATTCGATTGTCACTACCACTTGTCGTTTGAATATAATTCAAAAAATGGAAAGAAATTAAAAATGGAAATAAATTTTCCCTCGAAAAATTGAAATTGGAAAATAACAACCAATAAACACCCCTCACTTAAAAAATAAGAAAAAAAAAGTATAATGTCAATATAGTAGAAGCAACATATGGCGCGGCTATATGAAGGTCGAATATTTTTTTAGATTCAATTTTAAGGACCTTGTCGTCGCCCTTTAACAATTAATATTGATAAAAGATGCCATCATGTGGTAAGAACTGTGTTTTTTTTTAGCTCAGCACATGGACACCGAAGAAAACATCTCTCCTAAAAAACACTTCTCTTTATAGAATGTAGACATATTCATATTATATGAAATACAAACCTTTGCCAAGTGGACAGAAATTTCCATCTTTTCTTAGATACTCTATATGTATAGAGGTAGACGATAGAGTATCTTTACATAAATATATCTGAGAATTTCCAGTGAATTATGATGTATATGCGTGACACCTCCTATTTCCCTGTATGATAATATGCATTAATAAAATAGATTTATTAAAACGAATAATTTTCTTTTTCCCTTGTCAGTATTCATTTTTCCATTCCGGTATTTCTTTGTCTCCATGTCATACTGTATATAGTATATACATATATACAAAATATATATACACACAGTGGAAGGAATGTACCTAATAAATCTTCTCGAAGAGGGATTCACCATCATGATGTAGGATGCTTTATAATGTCATCTGAATTTTATATGAACGTAACGAAACATATACCATCAGATACCTACATATAAAGATGCGCCATCCTAAAATATTAAAAATAGGTAGTATAAGGAGATAGACAAAGGCACACACATTTTTGTAGCTCAAGTGTTTGACTCATAGATATGAATGTCTTATACTATAATAGTGTTCACTTGCGTGTGTTACCAAAAATAAAACGTTACACGTTTGATTTTATATGATTGCCACGCTTTCTTTCTCAGATACATATTCATTTATAATTGTATCTATTTGAGTATCTTAATATGCTTTGAAGTTTTAAACTTCAACATCTCTAGGGATGATCTTGATAATTATTCCATAAAACTTCATTGTAAAAACATTAGAAGATAACATATGCCTTAGAATATCAACGCTCTAGACATGTTTCTTTGTACTTATAATATCATTCTTTGAATTTTTAACGAAATTAAAAGAAAAACATATAGTAGTCTGCTTGAATATGGATTTTTTTAAATAAAAAAAAAACGAAGTTATTTTCAAAGTTTATGAAAAAGTTTCAAGCCGTGATAAAGTTTTCATTTTTTTCAAAAAGACTGTTTTTTTGTGTCTTTCTTTTTTTTTCTGTCGTCTTCCTACCCTACCCTCTACCTACTTTCTTACTTCGTATCACTCCAACCCCCCTAATTCTTTGTATTTTTTGAAGACCATAAAATTGAAAAGTTTCCATAGCACTGACTGAGCAAATATATGCTAGTAATATATTTTTGTTTGGCTTGAACGATGATGGCAAGTTTTATATTACAAAGGAAAAAGAAGAATATTTTTTTTTAGCTTTTTATTATTTTTAATTTTACGTTACGACAATTTGAATAAGTGTCTTTGGGAATTTAGAAACTGCTATATTCATTGTCAGCTGGGTACAGCTAGCAAGCGAGAAAAACTTTAGTACCTATAAACTTCTTTAAAAAAAATAAAACAAGAACACAAGAGGAGAATATGAAGTTAAATTAAGTTTGTTTTTGAGTGATTATGGTAGTAGGTATTTTTTTGAAGAAGGTATATACAAACCTTAAAAATGTAGACACTTTATTTTTCAATTTTTTGTTTCTAACACCTAATGGAATATTAATTTTGCATGTTTATAGGGATTTTTTATTTCATTTTATTTAAGATAAAACACTCGAAATTTATTTTTCAATAGAAAAAAAAAGTTTAGACAAAATTATAATGAAAGAAATATTTTATTTTTAATCTTAGTATTTTCATTAAGAAAAACTTTTTGATTTGATATGATAATTCATAATGATATTATTGTATGCACAAACGGAGTGCCAATATTATGGGTAGTTCGTTTACCTTCCCAATTAAATTATAGTCTGCTTTTGAAATATGAAATTTCTTAAATTTTAAACATTATTGTAACACGCCAACATGATCCCCGCACTTACAAGGAGAATGTAACTCTCCAACATGATAACCACACACTCACATATAGTATGACAAATGTAGCCTTCTGCTAAATGTAAAATTGTAACACACACTCACATGTATACCAATGTACTAGCCTTCTGCTAAATGTAAAATAAAACACACAAGTGGCAAATGGCAACCGATGTAATTTCACCATCGCACTCTACTGAATTTTAAACTTTAATTCTTAGAGTTCACCTTCAGTATTGTGCAAGGAAGTTATTAGTAGTGGCCAAAATCAGAAATCTCGGCACGACACTCATGGTTAATAGAACTGACAGTATTGTATCGAAATTGAGCTACTCCAGCATCATACATTACATATACTACAACCAGGGCTGCCAATGCTGAGCTCAGAAAGTGTAGTATATAGCCAAAAAAAAACGTAGCAGATTTGAAAAAAATGTAGAAGATAACGAAAAATGAATGATAATTGCAATGTATGCATTCAGAGGGTGCAAATGGGTTTTTGGATTGGCAAAAATGAATCAATTCAAGCAGTGTTGGGACCTCGCAGAAGCAAAAGAGTGGTAGAAATGATGTCAAAAAGGTGGTAGAAAAGTGGTAGAAATTAAAACCCATTTTTATGTAGTAAATCTTATATTCAATAACTTATTAAAAAATACAAAAAATTAAATAAACAATAATTCAGTTCTTTCAGTTTCAAATATCACAATTCACAATAATTAAATTAGTTAGAAAAACTTAAAATTATTTTTTGCTATATAGACCGCCGGAAAATTTAAATTTTGAAGCATATTTCAGTAATGCTTCCGGAGGATTAAAACAAAACAATAAGCATGTATTCATAAATGAACTATCAGCTTTACTAACGTTTTTGGTTTTGAAAACAAAAATTTACGCATTTTTATAATTTTTTTGTAAAAACTGCAAACTGCAAACTCTAAAATCCAAAACTCCAAAGATAATAAATTAGTGGATTAAATACTTGGAAAAATTAAATGAAACTTCTTCGTTGATAATATTCATCTATCTGTGGCAAAAGTAAACAATCTATTTTATACAGAGATTAGACAACTATGTAAGATCTGTACAAGGAAGATCACACAACAGCAACACAGAGAAAAAGAAAGATAACTGAGGTGAAAAAGTGCATGGGAGAAATCCATCATAGCGATTTTATATGCTGTTGTGTTTGTGGAGTGGACGCGTGGAGTTGTAGTCGTATGCGTATGGTGTAGAAGGTAGAGTTTAATAATAGGTGAACGGTGAGTTGCAAAAAGTGGTAGAATTTGCTTTTTAGGTGGTAGATTTTCATGAACACCAAAAAGTGGTAGAAATACCACTTAAGTGGTAGAAGTCCCAACACTGAATTCAAGACATTGTATTTGAATTTTTGATTGTATTATGAAAAATTAGACTAACGCAAAAATGTAGTAGAAAATTGTTGCTACGTAGCAGATGAAGAAACAAAATTAAATGAAGTAGATCTACTACATATAGAGTATATTGGCAGCCCTGACTGCAACAGTCTATTCAAACAAGAGTTCGCCATTCGCATACTTTTCATAAATTCTGCTTATTGTGGTTTTTGGGTCATAAGAGCAACGGTCGGCTTCCCACCGTCCCTTAGACTTCAAAAAGCCATACATCGTGGTCGCGGCGCGGATTTAACATTTAAATTGCTAAATCTTTTTACTGGCTATTTTTCACTTGCCACTTGTCATTCTTGTGTTTACACTTGCCATTCCTTTTGTTTTCACTAACTTGTTTTACTTTTGTTACTTAGATTTTAACTTAAAATTTTGAATTAATAAAAATTACATTACATCTAATTAATTAAATTTTATTAAATCGTTTTTTATTTTATCTCTCATTTTCTTCCTTTCTTCTTCCCTTTACTGTGTTGCCAATTCAACGTTCGCTGTAGTCCCCGCCCGGACAGCACGAACGCGGTTGAGAACACAGCAAAGCTGCTTTCTTTTGTGTGGTTTGACTGAATGTCCCACAACCCCCCGAAAAGTTGGGGGTAAGTAAGGCCTAAAAAGTGTTGCTATGGAAGATAAATCAAAAACATTTCTACGGAGTTATCCATTTTGTGGTTTCAAAATTAAACGTAAATAAAACACATATAAGAGTTGAACGTTATGACATTATGTGTGAAACACTACATCATTTAATTGACCACCACGCAAATTGTTGCAAGCATTGATTTTTTTGAGGTAATTTTCGACCACTTTTTGAAACATATTGGGCGGTATCTCACCCCTAACTTGACGAATGTTGGTTTTAAAGTGCTCAAAATTTAAACGTTTATCTGCATAAACACGGTCTTTCGCGTAGATTCACAAAAAAAGTCCAGCGATATCAAATCGCATGGTCAGTCGCTCGAGTTATGTGGCATGGGCACCGTCTTGTTGAAACCACATATTCTCCAAGTCGTATTTTTCAACAAGAGGCAAAAAAAAAATCGATTATAATATGACCATAACGCTCCGAATTGATGGTGACAGTCGTTAAATCGTCATTTTCGAAGAAGTAAGCTTCAATCACACCTCCGTACCAAAGAGCGCACCAAACAGTGTTTTTTTTTTGTTTTTTGTGGATATAATGGCCTCTCTTCAATTACTTGAGAATTCTCAGAACCCCAAATACAAATACTTCTGTTTATTAACATACCCACCGAGTGAGAAATGTGCTTTTACGCTGAAGAAAATTTTGTTCGAAAAATCGCCATCCACCGCCTGTTGTTCAAGCACCCATTCGACTTATCTACGACGTTGACGTATATATAGATGTAGGTGTAGATCCAAATGCAAAATACGCGATCATGTGTCTTAATTCCTGAGAACGACGAGGAATCGACACTTTCGGGTCTTCGGCAACACTCTCACTTACAGCAGCGATATATTCAGTGTTACAAGCAAAACGATGATGCACAGGCCTTACAAAATCTTTAACCAATTCTGTCTCTTAAAATTTCTTGATAATTTTGCCAATTGCTTAAGTAGTTAGACGATTATGTCAACCATAATGTCCTATTAAAGCACGATATGTGGCAGTGGCAGAATCACCATTTTTGTAGTAGGTTTTAACAATTTGTATGCGTTGTGCGATAGTTAAGCGATCCATTTTCGTAAGTGTTAGACTTACAACTGAAAAAAAAAATTGGTTTAACAACTTAGTTTGACAGATGTCGAATTTCAGTCCTATACTTTTAAGACCGCCAAATTTATAACCCGTTACTAAAAGATGAAATAAAAATGTTTAACTGATTTCTCTACCAATTGATGTGCTCAATACTTTTTTCAAAACTTTAAAGTAAGTTTCTTAAAATAAAATAAAAACAAATTTCCTTTAACCAAATCGTAAATACAAAACGGTACACTCTGTCGTATACGCACTTTTTTTCTTATTTATTTGTTCACAAAACTTCCTCCATTTTAGTTAGAAACAAGTTCATTTAAATTTCATATTAATCCTACCACCTACTTAAAAACACAATTAATTCCACCATTTTGTATTTAACCTTTCGTTTCGTCTTAGAATTTCTAATAAAAATGTCATGAACTTTAAAGCAATTTAAATATTTTCTTCATTTCGTATTAAACCAAATTAATTCTAAAAATTTGTGATCTATAAATAAGTTTCTAAAAACAAGGTATTATTAATTTTATAATTTTCATGTTAATCATTTGATACCTAATAATATTTTTTTTAAACCTTAAAGAATATTTTAAATTATTTGTTTTCTTCATTAAAATGATCAATTTTGTCTTAAGATTTATTTTCATATTTTTTTTTGTCAAGTTCAAAGATTCAAAAAATAAAAAAAAAATATGAGACAAAACAAGATTTAAAAAATATATTAATCAAGCTTTTTTCAAATTCTTTTTTATTTTTAAGTAGAATACAACAACAACAAAAAAGAACTTCACACATCTTTCCACTTAATATAAAAATTAAAATTTAAAAGAAAAAAATATTCTTCTGATTAATTGCTTGGACATAAATTAACATTCTCATTCATTTTCAAATGAATAAAACAAAAATCCCACTACAAAATAAAAAAAAAAAACAGAATATTCAAAAAATATAAACGCGTTATTAAGTTATTAATAAATGTTAATGGGTTCTCTACATTTTTATAAAAAAAAAAAAAACTCAAAATTAATCCCAAATGAAGCCATCTTAAGTTTGGTCGACTATTCTTTTCATGTTTTGTTCCTCCTTTTTTCTTCTGTTTTGTTGGTCGTCGTCCATTTAATTATCTCGTTTGTTGGTTCTTTTTTTTTTTGTTTTCTTTTAAGTTCCCAAGCGAATTGAAATGAGAATGGGGGGGAAGCGATTCATTGTATTTCGTTGACAGAATTTGATTTATTAGCTTGACATTTGGTAATAAATTACAACTGGTCTGGTTGAATATTTATAAACATTTTTTTTTTCATTTTATTTGGTATTTTGTTGTGTTTATTATATTTTTCTTTGTATAAAAACAAACATTTTGGTTAAGAAAAAAAAAACTAAATAAATTTAAAAATGAATGAATCTTCATCGTTTATATAAACCGCACCATTTTCAATTATATGACCGAAATAAAAATACAAAAATTCCACCACTTATAGATATGTACATCACCAAATAAAATCACGAAATAAATCCTGATCAATCATTTGTGATAAAATGTAAGGGTGTATAGTCTACATTGAAGTAACAACCAGTCTTTATATTATGTAGCATGGCAATCGATTCTGGACTTCAATTTGCACAGTCATTATGCTTTAAGCAAGAGCAAACAATGACCAAAGACTATTAAATGCCACGATGAAGATGGCTATGTTTTATAGTGAACCAAAATGCCCCAAGCTATTAAACGTATACAATTTATAATGCAGCCAGAGTCCAGAGTCAGTGCAGTAAAAACAGATCGGGTTTTGAGTACAGTATACAAGTTTGGTGTGTTCGAGTATTTTGTGTTGTGTTGGCCCTTTAGGACAAATGTGCAAGGATAATGATATAAAATGTTTTACGCTACATATTAAATACGTATGACTTCTTAAGAAAAAAAAAATATTTAACAACGAAGGATACTAAAAGACATGTTGTAAAAATATGATACAAATAATAATGAACTTAAAAATGGTCTTGCTCATAAACTTCCCAACTGCACCTATTAATTAATGTTTTGTTACCTGTTAAAAAAATCTTTTCAACTTTCATAATTGATCAAAAAAGAAAACACATCCATCATCGTTCAAATTGCTACAATTTAACAAATTCTGAACTGTCAAATTGTATCTTTAAATGCTGCCAATACTTCCCATATTATGACAATTTTATATAAAAACCTTCGTTGCTATTTACAGCCTGAAATTCTGCTATTCACGTGGATTGTATATTAGATTCACCCATATTCGATTCCCTTTCACACTACCTTTGCATTTTACTATCCATTGGGTGAACTACATTATCCCAAACCAATTTGACATTCACGTAAACAGCTGTTTATGTGACAATTTTGAGAATGTTGGATGAATTGTTTTGATTCATAAAAAAATTATGTTTAATCAATCCACCTAAAAGTCAAAGAATCAATTGTTTAATTTGTGTCAATTGTTGAATCAATTGTTGAATCAATTGTTTAATTTGTGTAATTTTTGGAAATGGAAGTAGAGGAATAAGAGAATCCTCAAACAGAGAGCTTCGGAGAAATGTTAGAAAATGTCGTTCTTCCTCCTAAAAATGTAAATAATCTTTTATTTACAAAAAAAAATATTCTAAATTAAGCAATAAATTAGTTTTTACTTATGTAGATTTTGCTAACAACAATTCACAAACCGGACAACAAATGAAAAATCCGCTTCATTTTATAAGCGGATCTGAATTGTATAGAATGAATGCGTTCACGTGAATAGAAGAATACCGCGCAGTATTACCGACGACGTTACCGACATACACAACACAGATTCACTTCAAATGAAAAGCAGAGTAGTGATGAATAGCAGAATAGGGCTTTTAGATAACCGTTCATTCAACAAACAATTGTCGTCAGCTGTCAAATTTTTCTTCAAGTGCCGGCAATAGTTCAGATATTTCGACAAACTTATTTTAAATCGTTTTTGTTTAAAGATTTTTATTAAATAATCATCACAAAAAAATTGTGCTATGATTTGAATATTTTAAAAAATTAGTACAAAGCAGAAACAAACAGTTTCAAACTTTGAAAATTCTTAAAAATTCTTGAGAAGTCAACTAATTTTTTGAATCAAAAATATAAGTTCAATTTATAAGTTTTTGATTTATCAGTATCTTCAAAAATCAAGTACCTTCTAAAAAATGTATTTGAAGGCCTTTGAAATTAGAATTTTTCTAAAATTTTCTTAGTCTAAATTGAAATTGAATATGTATCAAGGCGGTACTTGTAACGGGTGATTTTTTAAGAGCTTGAGAACTTTTTCGCATAAAATTTGCAAAATCTCATCGATTCTTTATTTGAAACATTAGATTGGTCCATGACATTTACTTTTTGAAGATAATTTCATTTAAATGTTGACCGCGGCTGCGTCTTAGGTGGTCCATTCGGAAAGTCCAATTTTGGGTAACTTTTTCGAGCATTTCGGCCGGAATAGCCCGAATTTCTTCGGAAATGTTGTCTTCCAAAGCTGGAATAGTTGCTGGCTTATTTGTGTAGACTTTAGACTTGACGTAGCCCCACAAAAAATAGTCTAAAGGCGTCAAATCGCATGATCTTGGTGGCCAACTTACCGGTCCATTCTCTGAGATGAATTGTTCTCCAAAGTTTTCCCTCAAAATGGCCATAGAATCGCGAGCTGTGTGGCATGTAGCGCCATCTTGTTGAAACCACATGTCAACCAAGTTCAGTTCTTCCATTTTTGGCAACAAAAAGTTTGTTAGCATTGAACGATAGCGATCGCCATTCACCGTAACGTTGCGTCCAACAGCATCTTTGAAAAAATACGGTCCAATGATTCCACCAGCGTACAAACCACACCAAACAGTGCATTTTTCGGGATGCATGGGCAGTTCTTGAACGGCTTCTGGTTGCTCTTCACTCCAAATGCGGCAATTTTGCTTATTTACGTAGCCATTCAACCAGAAATGAGCCTCATCGCTGAACAAAATTTGTCGAACACACACATTTCGAACCGAACACTGATTTTGGTAATAAAATTCAATGATTTGCAAGCGTTGCTCGTTAGTAAGTCTATTCATGATGAAATGTCAAAGCATACTGAGCATCTTTCTCTTTGACACCATGTCTGAAATCCCGCGTGATCTGTCAAATACTAATGCATGAAAATCCTAACCTCAAAAAAATCACCCTATAATTTGTACCTACGTCAATATTTTGACACAAACATTTTATTAAAATAGTTTGCACTAAATAAGTTAAACATTAGAGTCAGCCAGAGCAGATGCGATTCTAAGATTAAGACAAAATTTATATTAACTAATCTACCAAAGCCTTCCCTTTTTTAGCACCGTGTTTTTAAAATTTAAGAAATTAAACACGCTTAAAAGACACGTAGTTTTCCACGTAGATTTTAGTTAGAAGAAGTTATTATCAACGAACTTGGTTAAATGACTCCAATGTTTGTATTAGATCCTGAATTTTTTAAGTATTAGTATGAACTTTAGCAATATTTTTAATCTTATAAACGCCTATAGTTTCAAATAGTAGATATAACGATGATATTTGGCTTGATTAAAGATGCAATACAAGAATCATTACCTGTCTATAGCTACAATGAAACTTCACCTTTCCATCCCAATGAAACTCTTTTTTTTTGTTTTATTTTATTATAATTCGGCAAAAAAAAGTAAGAAAGATCGAATAAGAAAAGGTAAAGAATAAACAGAATAAAAAAAAATAAATAAAAAAAAGGAAGCTAAAAGCCATTGGTGGTAATCAAGATAAACGATTTCACCGTTCGACTGCGCGTACTGAATACGTGACTGATTTTAAACATTTTTCGCTAATTTATTATTTGATCCCATGGATGGTCTTATGTATGAATTTTCCCTTTAGTTTTGTGTTGCTTGAAGTTGTGCATTTTTGTGTGTTTGTGTGTGTGTGTGTGTGTTAACACTGAAGGACGGACATTCTTCAACCATCTTGGCCTTTTTTGTTGTTGTTGTTTTCATATTTTGTTCCTGGTTTCCTCTAAAAATTCAACTTTGGAATTTTTAATGTTTTCTTTGATTTTGATAAGAATAAGAAGAAAAACAAATAACCGTCATCCATCTTGTTTTTTTTTGTTTCTTATTAAATGGACCATTCCAGGATAAGATACTTTTTTTTTGCGCGTTAATATTAAGTATATAGGATGTATAATTCTTTAGTCAAGTGCAAGGGTATGCATTTATTATAAAAGGCATATTTACACATAAAATTGAAGTAAAAATAAAATCGAGGAAGAATTTACAAAATAAAAATAATAATAAAGAAAAATACATTGAAGAAAAATAATAAAAGATCTCGTACCGTGATCGTGATCATGTTTTCTGATGATGTACGTTGGCTATACCTACGTTTGGATGCTCAACCATACGAGCGGTCGTTAACGCGTCTTTGGTAGGTTTATAATTTTATGCTCTATCTTAATGTATATGTGTGTGAGTTTCTGTGTAAATCGCTGTTGTTGTATAGGTATGGTTACACAAAAAAACACATACATACCTATACGTACCTATTTTCCATTGCGGGCCTTAAAAACAGTGACATTGATTTATTGATCAAGTTAAATGATTTATATGATCAAGTTCAATTCCGATTATGGCTGAAAACATGTTGTTGTAATATTTTGTTTTTGTTTTGTGAGTTTGTTGTTGTTGTTGTTGTTTATTTTTCAAAGTTATTTCTGCTGCCAATGATGTTGCTGGATGATGATGACGATGGCAATGATGGCGATGGCGATGGTGATGCGTCCAAATGGCGTGTTCTTATGAGAAACTAGTTGTGAAATTGGTTATGTACCCATACCTATCAACCTATTCAAACAAAGTATGTAGTTGCAACATCAGCATGAAATGAGGAATTTTAAATTATATCGTTCCATGATGGCAACCACTTTAAATGGATGCAATGTGATGTGAGCGCGGTTCGATGTTGCGAAATTAAACAGAAAAAGTTTTACCTACAGAAAAAAAAATGACCGATGGGGCAGTAAAGTGGTTAATAAATTGTTACTTAAGTAGAAGATTGCCAGTTATGAGAAAAATAACTGATTTTCTTGTGTAAATAGATCAAGGTGCTCAATTATAGGCACATATTTTGTAGAGATATAAATGGATAGATACATTTTTCAGATGGAATAGTTTTTCTATCTTTTGGATGAAATGCTGTTAATATGTTGTCAAAGAATTTTCTTTGTTGGAGGATATGAACACAACTTAATTGGCTTTTACTTCGATATGTTGTGAGGTCAGCTTTTAAAAGTTGTTTTTATACCTATTAACCTTTCAAGCAGAAGCTTATCTTCAAAAAACTGCAATTATCTCCCAATTTAAAATATATAGATAGGTACAAAAATCAACAACATATTTAATATTATCGCATCCTACAACAATTATTTATGTACACCACCACCGGACCATCACACTTGCCATAAACCACAATAAACACAAATTATACAGATTCGAAACAAGTATGGGTAGTTTTATAAAAGGTCTTTGTATATCACAAGGTCTCCCAATAGACTCATTATTTATTTTCTATTCATTTATTGCACCATGGTCGATGTTATGTGGTCAGAAAATTACACCCCTTTTTCCCACATACTCGTACACTATACAATGTCCGTGTATACTGTAAAGGTATACAAAACAAATAACTAACTTCAACCATAAGACTCAATACTGCATTTTCCTTTTGGCCGTGTTTACAATTCCTTTTTAGCCAAAAAGGAAATAAAGAGTCTGGTATATAATGTTTGTATCCTTGTGTATATTGTTTTCGTCATTGCAGAGACTTTTTCCCAATAATAATGTCCCCGAAGAAAATAAAACCAATTAAATTCTGATTGTTGTCGTCCACCCTTGAAAAGTGTGCAAAAAGGTACATAATATAGTTAGTATAGGCATGCCTCGTGCAGTCTATGACTCAATTGATTTTTGCTTCCTCAGCTTCAAAAGGAAGAAAGTATACAGTGTATACTATACTATCTCAAAGGAATAACACACGACTCAAAAATACAATTCAATACTGCCCCTTCGATGTACTTTATTAAGAAGTATTAATGAGTTTTGGCAAATGATTTTATTGGTAAGGTAGTTATCTCGTTTGACAGTTTTAGTATAGATATACTAGAAGTAACGTATTGATGACTTATGACGTATGAAGTGATGCATTTTAGAACTTTAAACGTAAAATAATTCGAATATTTACAGTATTTTACTTCAGATACAAGCTATTAGAATAGTTAAACCAATTATATGACCTATTTTTTATACCATTTAAAACTAATTTATACCAATTATTGAGCAATTATACCAATAATTCTACCAATGTATTCTTTTATTTAAACTCTTTATATCTTATGTCAACTATGATATGTTTTTTTACATTTGCAAATTACTATTTTTTACTATAAACTTTCAATGGAATGGAACATGTTTGATTTATACCAATCATACCAAAAATTCCTTTAAAGAGTCAGAAAATGTTCTAATGCTGTGATTTAGTTGCCAGTTATAGCTATCATTGGTTTTCATCATTGAAAACAAACATTGAAACTTTTTTTACAGGTCGTTTATAGCTAACATTAAAAATTTCTGTCATTGGAAAAAATTTCCTGATTGAAATCCACCGAAAAATTTTTAATAACAGAAATCTGTCATTGGAATTGTGTGAAATTGGAACACAAATCAGTGGAACGATTCGTTTCACTTTTGACCATAAAAGTATTAGCTGTTTAGGAAAATGATTTTCCATTGCATTTAAAATTTTTTCCGGATTGATTTAAATGATTGCTATAACTGGTCCCTTAGAGCTATCAAACATTTTTTGTCAAAGTTGTTATAGAGAAAGTAGAAGCCACTTAAAGATTCTATACCATGACCATTAAAAATGTTGTAGTCAAATACGTCAATTAACATTCGCTAATTTTATGTTTGTAAGTGTTTTATGACATTAATTCAAACTTGTATAACTTAACAAAAGAATCGTAAAATATCGCAACAATTAGTAGAAAATTAGGGCCTAGTGACTTTAAACTCTCAGTCCGTAGAAAACAAGGACCTAGTGGCTTACAACTTTCAACCAAATCTGTGTGCGAGTAATGCCAGGGATAGGTATTAAGTAACTGAAATAAAAATATCAGAACAGAAAATTGGGTGAGACCAAATTACTTAAAAGTAAATAATATCACCTCTTATTTACATTAACATTTAAAAAACATCTCATTAGAGATACGTGCATTAACTATGGGTACATTATACACTTTTATTTTATTTAAATTTAGTTTTCTGTCAATGGACACTTGTTTAATAATATAATTTAAAAGCAAAGAAAGAAGTCGATAAAGCAGATCACAAATGTACCATGTGAAAAGGCAAATAAAAAAATGCAGAGAGAGATACAAAAAAAAGAAATAAACAAAACAAAAAAAGAACAACAACAAAAACATTTCCCTTTGGCATAAGCCCCTAAAGCACCAACAGCACATAAATTGCAAAACCAAACACATGTGAAACATTTACAATATCACATATACCTACATACACAAACTCTCACACTAATATACATATATAGAATGAACAAAAACATATATTAGTCCTTTATATGTATATACATAGATATGTATAGTTGGTACATGTAATTTAATCTATAGATACTTTAATAGAACGATACATCACATTGGCGACATATAACATGGAGTAAACGTGTGATTTATTATCCTTGTCGTATGGTGGAATTTGCCCAAGACGAATTAGGGTACGAATTTACCCTACAATATATAGTGTATATATCACAACTACATTCATATAGAGAACTAGGACTTTCACAAGGAGTGGAGTAGAATAGGTATATGTATGTACCTATCAAACTCTGGGAATTCTTTTCCTGTTCGTGTACACCATACTCCCTTTTGGGCTTGTGTTTGGTTTATTCCCATCCCCCTTCCGCTCGCCCTCCCCATACTCTTCTGTCAAGGAAAAGACGGCGTACACATAAAACTTTTTTTAGGAAAATCCCTCAAAAAAGTGAAGATACTTTTGCTACTCTCTGCTATCAAGAAACTCAACTGGGGCCAGGCAGTTCTATACTCCAAACATCACCCTCCTCCTTCTTCTTTCATTTGCTTCTCGCCCACCTATATAGAGATGATGGTATAAAAAGAACACATAGTTTGTATGTGCGTACATAAATATACATATATATGTCTTTAAAATAAAGAACAAGAACGAAAATTTAGACACTCAGCAAACTGAGTCAAATAAAGAAAAACAAGGAACAGAAACATCACCCTACCCGACATAACAAAAAAAAAACACCAACCCCCTCTCCCCCTATATCACAACATCAGACACACAATTACCCCAGGGAATGGAAATGTGCTGAACAGCATCGAGTTGGATGGTAGGCTATAGAGGTATATACGATTTAGATATAAGTAGGTACTACTATCATCAGACAGAGCGCAAGCAAGCTGTTTAGCTCCTTATTTTCTGATGGTTGTGTTTTGCTCCTATACTTATACTATGGCTTTTCCAAAAATGCACAAAGAACCCGAAAGTTGCTGTAGAGATATTCCTTTGGGCACATCTGTGAAGAAGGATCACTCCCTTTACTCATACTTATACTCTAAAGCTCACCCAAAATAAAAAGAAAAACCCATATAGTAACACAACAAAGAAAAACAAAAATATTTCACCCAACCCCACCCAAGGAAAACGGGAAAATTCAAAAAAAGTTAAAACTTTTCTTGGATCTTTTTTTATTTAACTTTTTTTTTTTTAAACGTGCTGCCTTTTTGCCGTCGTCTTCGTTTTCGTTTTCGACGTCGCGTCGTCGTTCGTTGACTTGAATTCTCATATATCCTTCAGGAGCAAAGCTCACCGTTGTGCATAAATACTCTTGGGCTGGTAAAATGAAACAAATAAAAAATAGAAACTTTCTGCTTCTTCAAACGTTTTTCTTCCTTCACTTAAGCCATTTTTAATGAAAACGACGGGGTAACTCGCGCTGCTGTTTAGTTATAGCTTATAGCTCCAACCAAGCAACGAATTATTGTTGTGACAAATTCTACGCAGCGCGTGAAAAACTCGCACGAAAACTTATGTATGCGAGTATCCTTATGATGCGAGAGTGTGTTAGAAAAAGGTATGGAGGTGTGTGAGCAAGGCCACAAAAAAAAAAAAAAAGTAAACCAAGAGGCAGGACTTTACCTGAGAGTTATAATAAAACACGCGACTCAAGGAGAGTAAATTTATTTCTATACCTTTGTACTTTGGGGTTGTAATATATGTACATATATGTATCTATAGTTTGGTAAAGCAAATATCTAATAAAAATAATACGGAAGAAGAAAAACCATAGTATAAGGTTAACCGTTTTCTACCCTGTTTAAGCATCTTTCCCCTGGGCAGGTTGGTTCTTTTTTTTTGTACAAAAGCAGAAGATAAATCTTGTTCTTTTTTCTTCTTTTTTTGGGCAGAGAGCCCAAAAAATAATACAAAAAACGTTCTTTTTTTGAAAAAAGCTAATAATTTAACTTACGTCTTGAAAATTTTGTATATTAGGAGTTATTGCAATCGTATTGATTCGAAGAAAATGAAGGGAAGTCTTCAAAAAGAGGAAATTGTGTGGCGCAACAGTCCGTTGAGAACTAGGGCCTAGTGACTTACAACTCTCAACCATTCCTGTGTACGAGCACTGTTTTCAGGGATGCAGGGGACCTACAGTTTTAAGCAGAATCCGAACGGCAAATTTGAGAAAGCACTTTTTATGACAAGAATTAGATGGCATAGGCAGGGATCGAACCCAAGACCTCTAGCATGACAGTCCAACGCACTAACCATCCATAACCATATAACTCCAGAACCCACGAACCGATTTCCACGGTTTTGCATTCGTTAGAAAGGTCTCGGGCTCAGTGAGGTTTTTAGCAGACAAAATTCAGGAAAAATTTCAACAGAAAAGCGGTGAATTCCGTTTAGCTTCCCATAGAAAGCTATTGTAAAAGTTCCGATTTGTGGAATTGAAAATTTTTAAATTTTTTGACGTTTCAAGGGCCCTATATTCTAAACCAAAGCTTACTTTTGGGAACCTTTTTTAGTCAACCATATCTCTAAAAACGTCAGAGATATCGACTTCAAATAACGTATGAAATCTACAATGAAGAAATGATTCTGATTGAGGATCAATGCTTGACTATTGCAAACAAGCTACTGATTGAAGTAGGAATGATTGCGCCAAATCGATCGATGCACGATGCATTGAACCAAGCATTAAATCGAGAGCTGCGATACAATGTTGATACATTGCAGGAATTCATTCGAAATAATGTGCCGTTGCTGAATGAACAGCAAAAACAAGTATACTAAACATTAATGCAAGCGGTGGACAATAATACTGGTGGTCTATTCTTCCTGGACGCACCTGAAGGAACAGGGAAAACATTTGTCAGTTCATTGATTTTGGCCACTATTCGATCAAGATGTGACATAGCTTTGGCGTTAGCATCATCTGGAATTGCGGCAACTCTTCCAGATAGCGGTCGTACTGCACATTCTGCGCTTAAGTTGCCACTCGATTTAAACACAATTGATAATCCAACATGCAATATTTCCCGATCCAGTGCAATGGAAAAATTGTTGATGCAATGCAAGCTCATTGTTTGGGATGAGTGCACAATGGCACATAAGAAATCACTTGAAGCACTTAACTTCACACTGAAGGATCTTCGACGAAGTAACAACATATTTGGCGGCTTGATGATATTGTTGGCAGCCGATTTTAGGCAGACGTGGCCAGTAATTCCCCGTGGAACGCCTGCAAATGAATTGAATGCTTGCCTGAAGTCATCACTTTTGTGGATAACGTAAAAACATTATCGCTAACCACTTATATGAGAGTTCAACTTCAAAATGATCAAAACGCTGCACAATTTTCCAAACAATTGTTAGCTGTTGGAAATGGAAAAGTGCCAGTTGATGCGACAACTGAATAAATTACTCTTACCAACGACTTTTGCCGATTTGTAGACTCTCAATTAGCTCTTATTAAAAATTCTTTCCCAAACATTAGAGAGAATTGTCAGAATTATGTTTGGTTCAGTCAACAAGCAATTCTCGCCGCAAAGAATACCTAATGATGTACATTGTACACGCACTGAATTTTACCATTCAATCAAAAATCGCTGGCGATTTGGTGACATTCAAATCCGTTGATTCCATAACAAATCCCGATGATGTTGTAAATTATTAAAGGGAGTTTTTGAATTCTCTGGAGTTACCAGGATTTCCACCATATAACTTGCAAATCAAAGTTGGTTCAGTTATTATGATATTGCGTAATTTGAATCCACCGCGACTTTGCAAACGGTACTCGACTTGCGGTGAAAATATTTATGCAGAATTTGATTAAGGCAACCATTATTAACGGAAAGTACGCAGGTGAAAATGTATGCATTCCTCGAATACTAATGATTCCGACTGATCTTTCGTTTGACTTCAAACGATTGCAATTTCCGGTTCGCCTTGCGTTCGCAATGACAATTAACAAGTCGCAAGGCCAATCGCTTAGTGTTTGCGGGATAAATATAGAAAATCATTGTTTTTAAAATGGGCAGCTATACGTTGCGTGTTTACCAAAGAGCACTTCAATGAAACGGATAATTTGCGGACAAGTATAACGCTTCGATTCAGTATATTTACTTTGGATTCACTTTCATTTTTTACTTAGAGAAGTTCAACTAAACTACACTTCATTTTTGTAATCGAAATGAATTCATTACTGTTGTTAAATGAAATAAAATTTTTCCTTTTCAAACATAAAACAAAAAAATAATTTTTCTTCATCTTTTAATCCCGAAACCAAAAGTTACAATAACCGAAGCCATCTGTTGGCGAAACGGAGTTCGCCGGGTTTGCTAGTATTTTATAGAAAAAATAGGAAACTTTTATTTAAAAACTGCTATTGTTTTACTGCTTCATTGAGTATTGTTTCATTTTTGGTAATGCCGTAATTTTTAACTGTCCAATAAAAAAAGATTACAGTTCTTCAAAAAAAAACCTCTTATTGTTTGTAGTAGATCCCACATACCTCTTTTGTACATGAAATCTTTATTTCAAGCTTAATTAGAACTTCATAAATTCTAAAGTTTTGACATCAAGATCATTAACCCTATAATAAAATACCTTTATCTTTTTATATCCATTCCCAAAACAAAAATCTCATTATGCTACTGTATGAATTTGTTGCACACTATCAACCTTTTATGCCATAGGCTTAAAGTTGAATTATTAACTGACAAAAAACTAAAAGGAAAACAAAATCAAGCAACTAATTGCATGGTTCAGCAATAATGCTTGATGATGACCGACACCGACGACGACAACGTCCAATGACTCAAAAAGGATGTTCATAAAAAGGTATACAACAAAAATTTCTTACCCATCATCCTTTCGATCATCGACCAGAAAAAATAAAAACAAAAATATAGGTACCCTTCGTATAAGGAAATCCAAAAAAGAACTGAGGCTGAAAGGCTAAGGATCTGTCGAAAAAAAAAAATTTAAGAAGACAAATTTTCTCTTGAAACTCTTGTTATTCCCCTTTGAATAATTTATATTCTACATAATATGGAGCAAGAACTTTGATGAAAAATAAAAATAAAAAAAACCTATCAGCATGATGGCTCTGGACTTAAAACAAAACTCTTTTTTCTTATATGATAATGCCCACCACTTTAACCGTGCGGTCACCGTCATATCGCCATGCTTCGCGTTCTTCCAAAGCATCTTTTCCTTCCTTTCTGTCGAAGTCCCCATATCATCTCCCAAATAAAAATCCCACTAACCAGGAGTCTTGCGATGGAAGAAAAAAAATGTTTGCAACATCCTGACGCACATACCCGACCTGGTACCCATTCGCATGGTTTTGGTATAGGTTTGTTAGCTAGAGGTATGTTAGCTGATGCTGCTGCTGCTGATGATGATGATGATGGTCAAGAACCTTTTTGGTTTCACTGATGGCCATCTCTTTTTTGCTTCTTCATGTAGCGTGTCGTCGTCGTCGTTTCAAACTATGTAACCGACCATTATAGAAGGACTCCTTCGTTAGTTCACCGTTCACCGCTGCTGCTGGTCGCCTTCACCTTCGCTTCCGACGCGATGGTTGCTTGCACAAAGTTTTATAAAAGAAACCTGTTGGAATTTTCAAAATAATAATAATATAAAAAAAAGAAAACAACATCAAGTACTAAGCGAGGAAAACATGCTGATATACCTATACCTATACTTAGTGCCCCCATATATCGTTCCACAAAACCTCTTCCTTTCCTCAATATATGTACATATGTGTGTACATATACATATAAATGTATACTCGCCTTGGCACACAGCATCACCTTATATTGAGGACTTATTTACTCCTTACGGATAATACCCCCATCGTGTGGCACAAGAGCATAGGTATAGAGAGGAGCATTTAAGGAACTCGTCCACCCAATTATTTTCGATTTTTCTTTTCGATGTTAAGTAAGAAGAAAAAGAAGAGAAAAATAAAAACAAAACAAAAAGAAAACGTCCTAACCGACAGCATAGTAAACATTTTCTCTCATCCTATCACGTGGTAACCATACCTACATGTATCGGTACATGTATATAGAGTTTAATACTGCATGTACCAAAGTGGTATGTCCTTTTTTCGAGTTAAAAATGTTTCTCTCCCGAAAATCAAAGAACAAAAAATTATTCATGACCATATCAAGAGAGTGAGGTCGCTGCCTGCTTCAAATTGGACGAAAAGAAGACTACGGGGAGGATGTTGTTGCACCACAAGGAGTATAGAGTACTCGATCGAAGCACCATCACCTTTCATTCCTTACCACCATCACCAGGTATCCGTAAATCTATACAAGAAGGTTTTTTGACTGCACACACGAGGTATAAAGGTAATTCTTCTTAACTTTGGCAAGAACCGAATCAAACAAAAACAACAACAACAACAAAAAACATATTACCAAAAGAACACCCTTTTCGTCCTCCGAATTCCTGAATTGATGATGTTTTTTTTTCCTTTAGTCAATTCGAGGCTTCGCTCGCTGCTCTGCGCTGCGCTGGCTGGATGCTGCAAAGCTACATATAGCCAGAACAGCGCTCACTCACCTGTTTGGCTGGTTTGTGTTGCTGGAATTCATGCATCATATTATTGCCTCCAGGCTGTTGCAATAATCGCTTTATGTTGTGTAGAGTAAATGCATATACTCGTATATTGTATGTCCAGAAGAAAGGGGAAGGGTATTGGTATAGTAGAGGTGCGAGCTTGCTTTAATGTTTCGAGAGGAGGCTTGAGGATTCGTTATTTTTTCGCGTGGAAAATGCCAATTTGATTGGCTACCGCGATAATGAATTGCCAGCGCGGCATATGAAAAGTTTTATTTCTTCTGTTTCTGTTTTAATCAGAAAAATAAAAAGGAGAAAAAGAAAAATTGTAAAATACTTTATGTCGGCTTTTGCTGATGATGCGGTGTATAGCGCGATGGATTTTGTTATGAGAGTGTATCTTGATGGAAATAAATTCTTCAAATAGGTAAACAATCGATTCGATTGTGCAACGGCGGCGGCGGTGCGGTGGCGGCGACCGACGACCGCGACGCAGTGTATAGTTTTGTATTATAAGTTCGATATCCGATGCCAAATTTAATTGCGAATATGATAAATTTGATTAATTGGCTGCTAATACAGGTTTTTAAGGAAGAAATATTAACTTTTAATTTGAGCGTAATGACGACGATTATTGTTAAAGTGAAAAATTAACTTTATTTTTGAAAAGAAAATAATTTGATTAATAGATACAAAAATTTGATAGTTTTTCAGATACAAATGTTTGCCAATTTTCTTCTATTCCTTTTTTTATTTTTCTTTAATAACGTTTTATAAATAAAACTAATAAATATTTTATTGTCTTTTCATTTATAGGTACAAATGGCCTCCGAAGACGCGGTAGACAAACCTATACCCGCTATCAAACCCTCGAATTAGAAAAAGAATTCCACACAAATCACTATCTCACCCGACGACGAAGAATCGAAATGGCACATGCCCTCTGCCTAACAGAACGACAAATTAAAATTTGGTTCCAAAATCGACGAATGAAATTGAAAAAAGAAATTCAAGCAATCAAAGAATTAAACGAACAAGAAAAACAAGCGCAAGCACAAAAAGCAGCGGCCGCAGCAGCAGCAGCGGCGCAAGCGCAAATATCGGATCACAACTAGGAAAAAATCTTTGTTTTTAATTATAAGCATAATAATAGTTATTACGATAAACAATAAAAAATAATAAAACAATTTTTAATTTAGTATTTAATTTAGTGTTTTTTTGATTTTTCTTTTCTAATTTTTGAATTTGTTTGTTTTTTATTGATTTATAAAATAAAGAAAAATATGTATAAAATATTTTTTTTTTTTCAATTTTTATTTAGTGGTTACAATAATTTTTGAAATTTTCTTTAATTAATTTTAATTTAATTTTGAATATATATAAATAAATATAAGTTATCTATATTATATTAAATTCTGTTGATATGAATTTGAAATGTAAAAAAAAACGCATAAATAATTTAATAAAGAAATAAATATAATTTACAAAAAAAAATATTAAAAATTAGTTTAGATGAAAAGAATTTATTAAAAATTAAATTAAACAAATAGTTTTGTTGACAAAATCCTTAAAAAAAGAAAAACAAAAACGGATTTCATATGTTTGATGATGATCTCTAAAGTATTTAAATTTAACAAACAAGAAAATACTAATTTGTTTTTTTAGTTAACAAAATGTTGGCCTTTTATAGCTTTAAAGCAGTAGTAAAAAAAAAGGAATGACATCTTTCCTTCTTACTTGAAGAAATTACTTCGGTCTGCTTTAATAAAAAAAACATTGATTTTCTTTAAACTGACTTAATTTGTAAGTCCTTAAAAATGTTTTGTTTAGAACAATTTAATTTAAGTTTAACACATTTTTTTTTTAATAAATTTTGTGCAATAATTTTGTTTGTATATTTTTCTGTTGTCAAACACAACAGTCCTTGTTTCTTGTATAAATAATTTTTTTAAAAGACATTAATTGTTAACGTTGAAAAATATTAAAAACTAAAACAAAAAAATATTTCTTATGAACTGAATTTTTAAAACACTTTTTTGAATTGTTTTTTTTTTTTCCTCAAATTGATTTCTTAATTTTATTGAGTTTACAATCTATTTTCTAACAAAAAAAAAGTTCAATAAAACAACAACTAAGTAAACGTCCTTAATAAATCTAAAACAAAAAACAAAACAAACAATAAGATTTACCTAATAAAACATTTTGTAAAAATAAAGATTATAATAACATTACTATGCATATATATTAAAAATAAAGATCGGTTGTTAAAACAAATAAAAATAAAAACTTATTTGCAATGTACTTACACATAATTTTTGTTTTATATTAAAAAACTGTGAAGACTTTTATTTTAAATTTTAATATCTTAACGATAATAAAACAATATATGACTATTTTCGACAAAACAAAATCTATTAAACAAAAAGTCTATAAGAATCTACAATTTAAACATAAAGAACTCCAGTGAAATATTTTTCAAAAAAAAAAAACAAAAACTAATAAATAAAATAATAATAAAAATTGAATATAAATATTTAAAACTATATATATTACTTATCTCTCTATAAAACTATTCCTAGAATTTAATTTCAAACAAACAAACAAAACTTCTACCTTTTGTGCAAAAAAAAACAAAACACACACAAAAATTGAAACAAATATACGTAAATGAAAAGTGAATAATTATTTTCCTAAAGTCTGTAAAATAATGGAATACATTACATGTATACTTAAAAATATTATATTAGTATTGAAGAAATAAAATACTCTATTCAGGATGTAAATTAGTAAGGTTTATCTTCATTGGACACTTATTTTTTTGTAAAAATAAATTTAAAATAAAAACAAAAACAAAGTAACTATTTAAATTTAAAAAACAAATTAAATTATTAATTTATTATAAAACATAAAAAAAAAATTATTAAATAGAAATTGAAAGGACACTCTAAGCTAAATGGAATCCTTCACTATGATGTATACGTAACTAGACTCTAAGTTGATATTATAATTAAAAAAAAACAAAACAAAAAATACAAAATATATACGTAAAAATGAAAAAAAGAAACTTTTTAGATAAGTTAAATTAAAGTTAAAAAGAATAGAAAGTAAAAAATAAAAACAAAATCTAAAAAACAACTGCAACAAATATACGTAAAAAATACAGTGTTTTATAAATACCTAAAGTATAAGATAATTTATTTATCTAGAACAAGCAAGAAGTAAAACAAAAATATTATATAAAAATGATGGACTTTATTTAAGTTTATATTATTTTTATTTATAAAATTTGTTTTGTTTAATTTTCGTAGATGAACGTTTAGCCAAAAACGTTAAAAAAAAAAAACAAATTCTAACAAAATAAAATTAAAAAAAAAAGAAAGCCCAGTTCAATGCCGCTATTATTATATACATAAAACAATACCATAATGTACGTACTATTTTTTTTTATAAATATAATTTATTATTTAAATTTTAATAAACTTATATAAACGATTGCAATTTTGGTGGCATTGTTAAAGCAGTGGTCATTGTAGTGATTTTATGTTTTTAAGTTTTTATTATGGCAAAGAAATAAAAATTAAAAAAGAAAATTAGAGTGAAACAAAAAATAAAACGAAAACAAAAACAAAATGCATAAAAAAAGTTATTACTGGTAAAACAAAACAACAACAACAAAAAATATGAATAGTTTAATTTTGTTTAGATTTAAGTTGTAAATGATATTATTATAAAAATTTAATTTAATTTAAAAAATTATGAAATTAAAAACAGAAATGAGAATTATTAAATTAAAACAAAAGACTCATGTTTTATTTAAATATATGGATTACTAAATAGTTCAACGTTGGGTTGCGAATTTCTGATCGAAAACTTTGGACACTTATTTATTGTTGTCTTTGGGAAGAATATGGATTATCTATTGTTAAGGGTGTTACAATTAAAATAAGCGAAACTAGAAACAATGTTCATGGCGCCTTTGGATTTTCAAATCCAACAAATCAATTAGATATTTAAACAACACAGAAACGAATTAAGATCAAAATATTAATAATGATAGGATACATTTAATGAGAAAGAAAATAAAAAAAAATCCTAAATATTGGGGTGATTTTCGAAATGGCCGAATTCTGCAATCATAAAAAGGAAAACAGTTTTATAAAATAAAACGAACCGAAGATGATCTTGAATTAGAAGGGGGAAGTCCCGTATTTTTGGTAAACAGTTTTTTAACAACGAAGACCCAAGTACACAAAAGCTTTATCCAATTGGCGAACAAAAAAACACGCTTTTCATTACGATAAATTATCACAAAAATACTTATGCATTTTGTTTTTTTCAAATGAAATCGAATAAATTATATTGGAGAGTTTTTCCGGTCTAGGTGGTCCTTACTCTTGAAGACAATTTCTCAATGGATTTGTATAAATCCTTAGTTGAATTCCTGCTTTTTCCTATACAATTCCTCTCAAGATCTTAAAAACTTTGGAAAATTAATGGTTTTTAAATTCGCAAAATCATTTTTCAATTTATCAAAACTTTTCAGATGGATCTATTCAATCTTGAAAACTAAAAAAAAAGAGACTACTTGGTGGCCTCCTCACATCCAAACAGCTTATCTCATTTTACTCTATTTTTGAACCGAAATCCACTTTTTCTTAATGTAGAAATAAAAATAAATACATAAATTAGGTGGCGCAACAGTCCATAGAGAACCAGGGCCTAGTGACTTACAACTCAACCATTCCTGTGTGCGAGTACTGTTGTCAGGGATGGAGGGGACCTACAGTTTATATGCCGAATCCAAACGGCTAATTTGAGAAAGCACTTTTTCGTGACAAGAATTACTCTTGGAGAATTTGTCAATTCCTCGCAAGAGGCAGTACCCGTAAACTTAAGATGGCACAGGCAGGGATCGAACTCAAGACCTCTGGTATGATAGTTCTACGCACTAACCATCACGCCACGGGTACTACACCGACCAAAGCTAAGATGGAGAAAAAAAATCCTTGAATGTGAGGAAAAATCATTCTCTCGCTCTGAGAATTTCAAGGAAACTAAAACCGTATAACTTCGAGTAGATTTTAGGGGATAAAGGAATCACTTAGCCATAAGAAAGTGTTGAAAATGGGGTTAGGAAAACAAATAGACAAGTGAAACTTGTAGTAAAATTTACCACAGCAATTGCTGATGTTTAAAATTTTGATTAAATGATAATTACAACAAATATTATAAAGGGGTTTTCAATTGGCGCGGGTAGAGTTTGGCGCCCCGTGGTGGCCATTTTGTTTTGGTGACATCTGTCAAATCTCTTGTTTATTATTCAGTGGCTTATGCCAAATCATCATGGCAAGTTACACGATTGAACAGCACGTTCAAATGATAAAACTTTATTATCAAAATGAGTGTTCGTTAACGCAAACGTTGCGCGCATTGCGCCCATTTTACGCTAGACGTGGTGGCCCTTCACATTCGACTCTTCAACGTTTGGTGGCCAAATTTGAGACAACCGGTTCAGTAAACAATCAGTCAATACCCGTAGGTTCAAGGAACGCAAGATCGACCGAGAACATCGCCGCGGTCCGTGAAAGTGTACAGCAGAACCCGAGGCAGTCTATCCCTCGCCGTGCACAAGAACTCGACCTTTCGCAGACTTTAACTTGGCGAATTTTGCGTCGTGACCTGTACAAGATCCAACTGACCCAGGAGCTCAAAGTTCATGACCATAGACAACGCCGTTTGTTCGCTGACTGGGCTTCGATTCTTTTAGAAAAGGACCCCAATTTTGGCCGACAAATCATCTTTAATGACAAGGCGAATTTTTGGATGAATGGCTCTGTTAACAAGCAAAATTGCCGTAATATGGGACAACACCAACCCACGCGAGGTTCACCAGGTGATAATACATCCTAGAAAAGTTACCGTTTGGTGTGGATTTTAGGCCGCTGGCATAATTTTTTGAAAACGACGTTAGTGAGGCGTTAACCGATAACTAATTTCTTATGGCCCACTGTAAGAAGCCTAGGCGGGCATTTGAATGATGTCATATTCCACGCTTAATGGCATACATGCGTCTTTCAAATAAAAAAATAATTTTGTTATACCTCACACACAGCTTGTTTTATTCCATTTCAACATCTACCCGGCCTTATTGAAAATCCTTTTTCTTATAAATGGATTTATGAATAATTTGTATGTTCATATCTGAAGTCGCGTAAACACCGTTTTCTTAGCCAAAAGTTTTTTCTGTATTTGACTTTATGCGCTTAAAGCTCCAAAAAAATAGGAGGACCTATTAAGAAAAGAGCATCTCTTATTATCATTTTAATTTTTAAAAAATAAAGAAACAATCTATGCGTAGCAATATAATTTCCATGATTCAAGAGCTATGTATTTCTCAAGGCTGATATTAAATCAAAAATAATTATCTGTGCTCACTTTAATTCTAAACCAAATTGTTATTGGAACATTTCGCATTTTTCAAAGATTTGGTAGTGTTGAAAAATAAAGCTAAAGAACTTGAAAATTTATCTAAGAAAAAAACTGGCATCACAAAAACTCTAGGAAACTAGGAGCCTTACATGGCTATGTTTTTTTTGTCAGGAAAATGAAAAGGCAGATCCTTTAGCATGAATAGTTGACACAACTCAATTGATAGGACACGAACCCTTTATTCCGGAAAAGGAGAAAACGTCACTAAATATTTACAAAATCAAAAAATAAAGGGAGGCACAAAGACTTCAAATGTGGAAAGTACTCCTAAAACTGAGGCAGGCAAAAACATTACTTTGAAAATATAGCCAAAAACATAAAAAAAAAATGCAAAGTTTAATTAGGAATTTTTTTAGAATAAGACCAAACATATACGCCGGGCACCTAAACATCTTTGGCGCTATGGATAGTGCCAGTTGGCGATTTTGTATCACCCATAAGCAAAAACCTGATCACATTTAGGAAAATGTGAAGTAATCATGCACCAATGGGAACAAACATTTTGAGTCGAAGTCGAAGATAACGAATTTGGATTTTCTGATTGTACCATGTCTCTGAATGGGATAAATAAGTTAAGAGCTTCAAATCCTCATCTAAACGTACCTTTAAATTTATTTAATTCTTTTAAGAGCGTTAAATTTTTAACACAATATTTTTCCGATTTGTGATGAAGTTCGGGCGAAGCTCCTGGATAGGGCTGAATAAAACAGCTTTTAAGCCACAATCTTCAAGAATGTCTCTTCTGACGTTCAATATCATTTTTCATATACAAAGTTTTAAGTAAAGGCCTGATGTTTCCTTCATGATACATACAAATTGTTCATGTACCTGCTATTTGTCGACCGATTTCTTTGACATCCATTCGGCTTATGAAAACTTTTTTCAATCACCAGCAGTACTAATTTTACGGAAATACATAGATTATCGAATTACCCTTTTCACAGGAAAGTTTTCGAAAGACCTTGAAAACAAAAAAAGGAAAGGAAAAGGACAAAACTTAAAATATGTTTTTGGTACATTTTTTGATATAATACTTACCAATCGATCAATCAATCATTTATTGAATTCCCATATTAAATTGTTTTAATCGATCCGATTTGTCAAATTAAAAATATTGACATTTCTCGACAATTCAGGGTTACTTGATTCTAAATCAAATGTTTTAGAGAGATGTTTGTATGTTCGCTTGCGTTCGTACGTTCGGGATACTTTTTCATCGGCCATATCTCAAAAACTGGAAGGGATTTCACCTTAAAATAAATTGGGTTAACAGTAGGTGCTTTTTACCTATAGAAATTAAAAAAAAAAAAAAAATTGAATATTGGGGTTAACCTCAAAATATTTTTTGAACTAATAACGCTAGTAGTCTGGGAATTCTAGCAAAAATGTAACACCACACTGGGATGTTTCTCTAGTGTTTTGAAGAGACTGTGTTACCTAATGAAGCTTGAATCTTTTTATCACTAAGCATAGAAATTATTCATTTTTAAATAAAATCATCCACACCGAAGTCAACAAGTGATTCGTTTACGAATTCAGTCACGACTTTATTCAAAATACCTTCTACGTCTTAAAAGGTATAGCAAGAGAAAATTCTTTATATTGAATTGTCTTCTCAATGGTAAGCACTACCTCATGCAGGGCCCTCTCAGTAGACTTGCCTTTGAGATGGGAGTGCTGAGATTCCTCTATTGCGGGCATTTGTCTAGAATGTTTCTTATCTGAGTATCTAGGACTCGTTCAAGTGTTTTAAGCACTATTGGTCAAATATCCTACGTGGATTCATGATTCATTCACGCCTACTTTCCACTTTCGGGATAAAAACTACTTTTGTCGGTTTCCATGACTCAGATACATGATTGAGATGGGGGAATTCTTCTAAGATAATCTGCAGCCATGTTGCTTCTATGTCACCTGGGTATTTTAAAGAGAGAGAAAGTATGATTAGCTCCGGAAATATTTTCTACTTGATTTAAGAGGTGAGGTGTAAGCTTTTCGGGTTTGCACTTCTTGGTGCCCGGAAAATAAATAAGTCGTTATCAGGACTTCCACTCAGCTAGAGAGGTTGTCAGCTTTTTTTTCAGAAAAGATGAATAACAATGTTTCATTGATAACACTTTACTTAGTCTGGAAAAATCTTTTATATCTTCAATCGATTGGCAGCCTTGTTTTTCTCTCGCTTATTAACTTTAAAGCAATCTTTATATGTTTGGCGAAAATCTTGTTTTTGGCAGATATTGAAGATCGTTTGGTAATTTTACTCAGCAGAAAGGTCTTCATTCCACCAGAGAAGGAATTATTTACTGCTGTATTTAACTAGACATGAGATCGTATCTGATGCTTCAAAGAACCCATGGTTCTTGTATTAGGTTAATGTTATCCTCCCTTAAAAACACTCTTAGATTATCCGAAGCACACTTAGAGTACTTCAGATAAGTCTGGACGAACGTTCAATGCGTTTTTAAGTTACGATCGAGCCTGCGCAACTATACTGTATCATCGACAACATTGTCATCGACTTTATCGGCTTCTGCTCCTTGGACATATGTACATGATTTTGATCTTGACAATCCTGATGCCAAAAAGTAATTTACTACCACAGTAGCTTTAAGAGGGCTTCCGCTTTCCTCTCCATTTTTCAGAAGGTGGTTTTAAGGTTGCTTTTTCCGCACTGTATTACCTACTCTGTTAAAAATCGTGTCATTACAATATGAAAATCTTTCTATGTTTAGTCTCTAAATTCGATTGATTTGCATAAATACAACCAACATCATATCAAATAAAGTTTAATATTTCCAAAAAAGCATTCCATACTTTCGTGTTTTACGAGTTTTACCAAAAAAGTGATTCCTAAAAGATTGAACGGAAAAAAGGCTCTTATAACAATATACGTAAAATATGTATTATTTGATATTGGTACTTCTTTTTGAAGGATTAAATTGAAAATATTCTAAGAAAAAACACAGTTTCTGACAATGTTCCTGCTAATTTATTTCAAAAATAACTTCCTTCTATCTTAAAACATAATCAATGTAAGAGGATTGGATTTTCAGTGAAAACATAAATTAAATTTTTTACCAAAGAATCGACTGAATAAATTTATAGCCATTTATGGAAATACAATTGTTAACCAACGCAACTCAAGTAGGTATAATCTATATGTACATATATAGAAAAGGTAATAGACCTTCATTATACAGTAGTAGCAGCATCAGGAACTTAAACTTTTTAACACAGTAAAATATTTAAAGATTTATATAGTTGCTGCAGTAGTACCCGTAGTTGTTGCTGCTGCAGCAGGCGGAGGAGCCTTATAACTGTGAGCAGCATTAGGCAAAAGCTCAGTCTTGTGCGTCATCGTACCGTTCGTCGTCGGTCTTCGAGAAGTTATGACCTTATCTCGACGTTTTCACAAATGATTGCTCTCTCCGATTTGCCAATAAGGAAAGGCATCTCTTCCCTACTCCGTCCTAGTGAACTGAACTCACTATGGGCGGTAAGTTTTATTAAGTTCATTGATTTAATAGTTTCTCAAAGGATTTAAATGCACAAACCTATACATTTTGTATTCGTAGGTACCTACCAAATACTGCAGTTGTGTTTATAGCCATTGTTGGATGTTCAACGGTTCTATATCAGTACAAAGTAAAGAATTGTGCTGCTATGAGATGTTCAAAGTCTTTCTGCAAGTTCTGGGAAGAGTATATACAATATAATACATTGGTGCCTTGCACTGCACATCAGGGTCTATAATAATATAGTTTTCTTTTTTTTTTTGAATGTGTGTGTGTTGGTTTTTTTCTTGTACTCATCCTTGAATGGAAAATTCAATTTCTCTCGTTTATTGTACCTATTGCAATGGAATTCATTAATGCACATTCACTTAAAACGGCGAACGATCGGTTGGGGCGGAATGAAGGCGCAGTGCAACGCAGCATCACAATGGCAAATACAACTTTGGCCGGTACTTATCTAGGATTCCAATGAAATATTCAATGAATTTCAAATAAGGAACTGTGGGTAAGATTTAAGAAATTTGTTATTAAAATTGAGCCTTCCAAAATTTATTGATGCAATTTTTTCTCTAAAAGTAGATTTTTTTGAAAGTTTTGTTTTAAGACCTTGTCACTTTCTTTTTCTGTAAAAAAAAACTTTGTGCGTGCAGATTTGTGAAGGCACTGAAATAAATATTTTTGCAAGTTTATACAATAAAGGTAGATTTAGACTTACGACAACGGTCTAGGTACTCTTCCTAAGCAGATTTTATCTTTTTAAGTTATGTATGCAACGTAAGTAAATATACAGGGTTATCCATTTTGCGATTTTAAAAGAAAACGTAAATAAAACACATACATATAAAATATTTTTGTCATGATATTTCTTTTTCATTATAAAGTTTGAACGTTGACATTATGTGTGAAACACTACATCATTTAAATGATTACCACGCGAATTGTTGCAAGCATCGATTCTTTTGAAGTAAATTTCGACCACTTTTTGACACATAAAGGCGGTATTTCAGCCATCACTTGACGAATGTTGGTTTTTAAGTGTTCAAGATATAAAGATGTATCTGCATATAAACAGGGTATTTCACGTAGCGCCACGAAAAAAAAGCCCAGCAGTGTCATAATTTTGGATTCTGGCGAAATTACAACTACATAATGATTCACCCTCAGTAGAAGGATATTCTTAAAAAAAAGTTAAGAAAGAAGAACTATAATCTTTCGGAAAACTAACTCTGATGATAACCGCCATTAATTCGGATAAGCTGAGTTTTTTCTTTTTATTTTTTACGTGTAAAAAACAAATATAACGTAACAAAACATAGTGTGATAAACTTGCACACGAAAAAGAACATAAGTAAAATTTGAGTCCATACATTTCCCCTATTGTTATTTAGCATTCAGCAAATCATTACCAAGTAAGAACTATAAGACTAATCCTTTTAAAGTAACCCTATAAGGTTAAAATTTTCCATTTCTATATGTTATAAAATGGAAAGCTTAAATTGCAGCGCTTTTCTGAATAAGGTTCTTTAGTTTTTTTTAAGTTTCATAAATTTATTATTTAAATTCTCAATGATTTCAACTCACTTAGTTACTCATTTAGTAAGAACAAAATATGCAGTTATCTTCGGACAGAAGTTTTAATCAAATAATTGTTATACGTTTTAATTAAATAATTGTTACGTTTTGATCCAAAAAAATAATGAATTAATGTTTTGATAGCGCATAATTTCTTTTATTGAACTCAAAGGTCATTCATATAATACCAAATAGTATTTATTGTATTTTGTTCATAAATTAATATTTTTTTGAAAGCTACCCATTTTTAAAAATGTACAAATACTATTATAGGTACTAAAAATTAGAAAACGTTTTTCATAACATGACTTTAACACATATACCAAGTTTCATTAGTTTAACATTATTTTAAAGGGTTTTTCGAAAGTATGCCGCCTGTTGTGATTTGCTTTTGAACAGAAGTTTAAACGGTGCTACGATTCCAACCATATACAATTTCATAAAATTATAATTTGGAGATTTTGATTATAAATGCATATATTTGTTATTACTCCCGATATTTTACCTAATAATATTTTGTATTTTATCGATAGAGATTACAAAGTAAAAACTTAAGCCTATCTACTTAAAATCTAAGTCTGAAATCAATTTTCTAAGCCTGAAATCAAATTTTTGTAGGTCCGGTGTTTTTTTTTTCAGAAGTAGACTTGAGCTTAGTAGGAAATTTGCTTTCAAATACAATGCAATTTTTAAGAGAATTTAAATGTTATAACTCCTAATTTTTGATATTGACTTATTCAACTAGTATTGCTTTCTACAGTTACCATAGATTTCTTAAACACAGAGATAAGTTCTTTACGACTTATTATTATTGCATATGGTACTATTTTATTTAAAATTCACATATTTCAACATAAAATTTGTTTTCTTTTTTTACTTAAGGCTCTCTATGAGATAAAATATATACTTAGCTAAGAACTGAACACAATAAGCTTAATGTAGTTATACAAAATAATCGGAAAAAACTTACTGTAAAAGTAGAAAATACAATAGTAATTTGTTTTGAATATAGTGTTTCTTTTTATTTCACGTATTATTGATCTAAAAAAAAAAGGTCAGCAAAATTGTAGAAAATCAAACTCTGTAAAAAAACCTTTTCGGATCGTTCAAAATGGCTATACATATTTTTTTAAGAAAAATAAATGAAGTGCAACTAAACAAAAATTTGTTTTTTTAAAAACTTAAATAAATAAAATACAAACGAATATTATTTAAAAAGGAAAAGTAGATTTCTCCATATAAAACGTTTCATATTTCTTTTTTGTGGAAGAAAATTGAAAACATTCTCTTCGACACCCTGACCATTTTATACCGCACGTATCGGTTAAGTTTTAGGTTTTGGAGGCTTGCTTACTTCTTTTTATTTTTTAAAAATTGTTTGCCCTTTTTTTTACAATTTCAATGTTCTGTTCTTCAATCCATGTTCAGTTTGTAATAACAAAGCTTTTATTGTTTTTCTGGATTTGTATATTCCTTTTTAAAGCGGCATTTCTAACCAGTCCAAAATATCATTCCAACTATTAAAGTAAAGCAAAACTATCACTGTTTGTATTTTTTAATACTCAGTATCAGTACTGATGCTGCCGTTGCCGTGAACCTAGATAGAATAGAGGTATTTAATTTGGATTTCAGAAAATAAAAATTCATTGATTTCGCTTTAGTTTATTTAACGATCTGTGATTTCATCTGTTTAGAAGATGAATTAGAATATTTTTTTCCCGAATAGTTTGAACTTATTTGATTTAAAAAAACCTTAGAATTAGAAAACTGGTGTATCCCTTGATTTTTTTTTTCAAAGAAATCGAAATCTTGAAGAGTACACAGAATATCTTCTTTTCGCTGACACACTTTTGCCCATTCTACGATTACCTACTAACTCTTCCTCTTCTATTGAAGCTATGAACGGTCCTTAAGGGATTTTTTTTTTAAATTAGAGCTTGAACGAAACTGTAAAGTTGATATTTGAGAGCTGAAATTTTTTGAAAATATTTCCACTTGTTATATTGAGCAAGGTTTTCGGAAAGATTTTTAATTTCATTAAATATTAGATTTGACATTTTTATCTAACTGGTTGAAAGCATTCATATGAGTGCAACTATTGGTATTGCCTCCTCTGGACCCAATCATTGGCATACATTTTATTCATAAAACAAATACATATTTTAAAAGTATATTTCAAAATTAATTATTTAACATATTTTTATTGTAATTGAAAAAAGTTTTGTAATTAAAAAACAAGCTTACAAAAATGTGTGTCTTAAGAAAAACAGTGAAAACTTCGATGTTTTCATCCTTTGTGAGCGAAAATGTTGATGTTTTAATTTTTTGTCCAACGAGTTAATACATAATAATGTAATAAAAATATGCAAGTTGAGTCAAAAATTTGGGGTACCAAAAGTTGTAGTCAATACACTACATACGATTTGATTAAAAAATGTTTGCTGATTCCGGAAGCTCTTTTTTAGTTGCAAATCTAGATGCTGCAACATATAGGTACTCCAAAATGTTAGGAAAAGATATATCTATTTCTTTTTGAAAATTGTATGCCTGCGTAATATTTTTTAACGTATTTTTTTATATTTAAAATTATGCCTTTCAAGGAGAGCAGATGGATCAAACTAACGGTTTTATAAACAAAAAAAGGGCTGTACAGAAAATACCTACTTTAAGCACGAATTTCTTTAGTTTTTTTTGTATTAAATGTTTTTGCATGAAACTTAATTATTTAAATCAAAAACTTTACACTTTTATAACTTTAGATAAATGATTCGTAAGTTGAAAAAAAGTACTCGCAAAAAATTGATTTTCCAAACTCCTTAGGCGTTATTTATATTTTTTTCAAATTTATGTTCCTTAACGTTTAATTTTAGATATCAAATGAAAATAAGTAACATTATAACAAAAACAAAGTATTTATACACAAAAATATTGAATTGTCTGTTTTTTGTATATTTTCATATTTTCATATCTTTATTATATTTTATCGCATTGTATAATTGTATAATAATTTAATGAATGAAAAAATTAAAGATTTTGACATCCTAATAGTTACTTCACAACACTTTTCATTCCGAAATTTTGAGATTTGTGTTATCGATTATGTAAGTCAACTACCTAACCTACTCACTAATAAACTACGTATTAATTTTTTTAAAACTTTCTAAACTCAAAATACTAACAAAACTGCTTTCAATGTAACATTGTGTTTTATTTGTTTTCTTAATTCAAAATTATATTTTTATTGTTGTGTTGTGATGCAAAATTATTATTAGATGTTAATATTGATATAAACTACCATAGATTGATAAAAATCTTTTGAAGTGAGCGAATATACAAAAAAAATTTAATTAAATAACTAAGAAAACATTTAGTAAAAAAACACGGTGGATATGAGCGTCGGTGTACATGGTAAATTAACAAATTAACGCCACCAGTTGTGAGTTAAAACTTTTGTACTAAGAATAGAGCGCAAACATCGACAACTAGGCTTTTATATAAAGAATTAAACTACACACTTTTTATTCGAAATTATTTTAACGAAAAACTCACTCTTAATCAAATCAAATGAGTGTTATCTTTAAAGCAAGGATTGAAATGCTTTGTTTAAATTATAGACCTCATAGAACTGACCTTCGCCCGATATGTAGTTTGTGCAACCGCAATGAAACCGAAAACGTGTATCATTTTCTAGCTGTGTGCCCAATCTTACAAGAAATCCGCAGGCTTTATTTCTCAAAGAGTTTCCTTACACTTGAAGATACAAAGGATATTTTAAATGGTTGCTCAGGTTGGAATATTCTTTGTCTTTATGTGAATCATGCCTTAGGTTACCGTAACAGTTTCATCGATTGAATTTTAAACTAATTTAAATGATGATTAAATAGAATGTAAATCTCTTTTTCTGTTAAAACATGTTCTTCATTTTTTTTTTTTTTTTTTTTTTTATTTATTTAAAATTTATTAAATCTGATATTATAATTTAATACTTATATATATTTTCGTAAATGATATATTATTTTTTATATGTATTTATAACTTTAACCTTTTCTTTCTTTTTATTAAAACGTCGAAATAAGTCAATTAGGCAGACGGCAAAATTTTTGTCAAGCTTTATAATTCTTATATCTTCTTATAATACTTTTTTTAATAAAACACATTTTCTTATTAAGTTTTCATAAAAATATTTAATACTTTATGTTTCAATAGTACTTTTCTTTATGAACTCGATTGTAATGCAATTTTTAGGAGGAACATATTCAAAAGAAAAATTGCGCCGGCTATAGTTAAAAATTTGAAACACTTGCAAAATTCTTAAAAGCTTTTACCAAACAATTTCAAGACTTGCAAGGAACAAATTGTATTACAACTGCTTTATAACAGTGGATTTTTCTGAGCCTGGCATATTTTTGAAATTTCATTTGTTAATAACAAAAAGCACTTTAAGAACCTACTTTAAAGTTCCATATTTGTACAATAAAAAAAAACACACAAACAAAAATCAGAAGAAAAATCAATAATAATTAAAACAAAAATAAAAATTATAAATAAATCATTCTTTAACATTTGTCATTTAATCATTATTATGTTATGTTAATCAAAATAGCAAACGTAATAAAAATCAAAAATGCACGGAATAAACTTCACTCTGTTTGCTGCATGCTGGTTCATAGCATATAATTCTTGAGATGAATAGATATATTTTTGCGCTTCAATAGTTATTATTCAACACACTATTTAGGGGATGCAATTCCACCACAGGAGAATCATTTTTTTTTTGTTTTTTGAATTTTATTACCCCAGTTAAAGCTCGTACTAGAACCATAACTGGTGAATTTGTTTCAGCTATTTGCTCATAGATGGCAGCCAAAAATACAGGGTGAGAATAAATAGCACTTACAAAATAAATAAATATTTTATTTTTTATTCTGCAATAACATGTATAAAAAATGTATACCTAAAAGAAATTTTGACTTGTATAATGAAACGCATATAATTACATATTCTTTCGTTCATAGACTTAATAAAAAAAATAAATATCTGTTTGTAAGATATTACTACTAATACTATTGTTTATTGTTACATGCCCATTATGCTCGTTCAATGCAAAGAAATTTACTAAAACATTCGTAAAAGCCTATTTTACCGAAAGCTTTCAAAGACAATGGCGCAACATTTTAAACAATTTAGTAAAACGTTAAGGACATTTTTAGCAATTTACTAAGCTTAAAAAATGATTTTACGAATCTAATACGATTTTAACATCTTACTTTCTCTTAACAATTTGCTCAATTTAAATTAACGGAATGACTACTTTAACTTTTAGAAATTTTCTTAGTCCATATGACATCTGTACAATTATTCTTATAAGAGCAGTGAATGGAATGGTCCAGTCCAGCAGCTTAGAATTCCGATTAATAGGTCCGTTTAAGCGTATTTGCTTTGTTTATTTTCAAGAACTATCACTTTTTAGACATGTTTGGATGATGTTTTTTTTTTTAATAAAAGGCACCTTTAACTATAGGTTGTTTTTAAAATTTTGGACCAATATTCTTAAACTTATAATAATTATAAAAGCAACATTTGGAATTGCTATTATCCTGATAAACTTTATCCCAATACAAATTTGGTGGTTTGTCATTGTTTTGAATTAATTTATAACAATAAGCCCCTAGTCACAAAAATAATTGTATTATTATAAATTGTATATATTATTTGAAAATAATTCTTTGTTACTATTTTATTAAACAATTCTTAACACTAAATGCATCACCCAGTTATTTATTGAGTGTGTGTAGTTTCAAATGTATACTCACCACAAAAACAACAGGCCATCTCTCGGTGGATAGATGAACATACTGAAATAAATAAAAACAAACAACAGGTTTCATGGGCGGTCCTAGGCAGCCATTAAAATTTGATGAATGCCCACATTTGGGAATGAGTGGGTGTCGGTATTTGCGCTTTGCGCACTGCCCCTTATAATCCACATTCTACTTTCCACCATGTGTGTTGTTGAAAAACACGTGGTAGGTATTGTAAGTGGTAAGGTGGGAAATTTAAAATTGAAAAAGTAATCACAGATAATGTGAGTAGATAAATAGTCAGATATACAAAATTGTCGTTACCTTTTCCAAATAAGAAAACAACTAATGGAAAATAATTCTTCAGATAAATGTTTAAAATTATTGGGTTGATAATTCAACGTTATTCAAGGTTATGTAACTGACAACCAAATTATACTTCGTCTAAGGTTTTTGATCGCCTTAGTTTGAATCTGACTTTGAAGTAAATCTATCACATCAGGTTTTTGAGAAACAACCTTTTATAATTCGAAAAAAAGCTCATGTTAGGCTTTAAAATTCGTGATGATTTTCCAAATTTACTAACTTCAATATTCAATTTAAATGTTTTCAGTATTTTATTTATTTTCAATACAAAAAATATAAAAAGACGGAGTTCGTGGGTTACTAAAATGATTTCAACTGTACTAGGGCGGATCCAAGAGGGGGGGTCACACGCTTAACATATAGACGAGTTTTAACCACCGCTTAAAAATGTTCCGTTAAGGAGGCTAACAAAATTTAAATAACATAATGTCTATCTTAACCTTTAATATACACATTTTAAGGGCTTAAGTGAAAACTTCAGTTATCAAATTATTTTAGAACGCTGTTGTCCAGCAAGGTATAGTCTAACTATTTAATGTGGTCGACTTTCTACATATGAAAGCATTCCAAGATTCTAATAGTTTTCTAAATATGCCATATTTAAGAGCAAAACACAATAGTTTAGAGGGTTTTTGTTTTCAAGCAGAAATGTAAGAAATTGTTTTGAAACTTAGCTTTTTTCAAAAAATACTACATTCTTTTTTTGTTGCCATTTCCATTAATGCGAAAAACGCTACAAAAATTCAAAAACTCAGTAAATGAGACAGAATCTGATATTAAGAATTTTCTGGATTTTTTTGATGTAGTTTTTTCAAACTCAATTTTCGGGAGTCTATATTATTGCTATCGTTGTCAATCTGCTTACTCGTATAGATTGGACCTGATGCTAGAAAATATTTTGATCTTAAAGGAGTCAACAAACCTTAAAAATTGTAGAGAGAAAAATGTTTGGTTCTTGAATTTAAGGAAATATGTAGGTGCATTTTAGTACATAATTAAAAACAAATTAAAGTAAACAAATAAGTTCGGAAGAAACTTTTGTGTGACACTCACAAATTACACGTTTCAGAATCTCTTTGCACTTCAGTTCTCAAGTTTTTATATTGATACATATGAAGCGTTCATTGTGTTTCTCAATTAACCATGAGTTTAACAAGAGTGTAACTTTTGCTGTTTTTGGGGACATTTATATTCTTGAAATTCGTGTTTCAATCTCAGTTCTAGAACATCTAAATCAAATTCAAATCAAAAAGTAGATTTCCTTAATTTTTTAAAATATTGATTGAAAATATTCAACAGAATATCAATTTTGAAAGAAATATAATGTAGATACGACTGGGTCGCTACACTTGCTATTTCCTTCAAAAAAGTCTGTTTTAAAACATTTTCTATATTTTTAGATACAAAAATGTTCCTGCAAAATTAGTTTTACTTAAAAATGTAAATGCCATTTTATTTCTCAAAAAACCTTTTAATCTCTACATACATATATCTATCTATACAATTTTTAAATTTTGTCTTTAAAATATTGTTAGTATGCAGTTATTTAGTGCTTATAAATATACATTTTGCATTTAAATTACGGTAAAAAATGTTCACCCCTTTCTGAGTTACCAAGTTTTGTAAAAAAAAATATAATTTTTTTTAAAATAAAAAAAAATAATGACATTTTTGATCATCATCAATTTGAAAATTTGATCATTGACAAGAGCTTGCACTGAAAGAAAAGATTATTGAGATCGGGCGATTAGTTCTTAAGAAAACTTAAAAATAAAATAACGGTTTTATGAGGGGTACCCTTCTGGAGCTGCAATACCAAAACATATTTTTCCTGTAGAAAGAAGCCGCATTAAGAAAAAAAATAGAGAAAGTTTTAAAAAAATCTATAGGGTGATTTTTGAAAAAATCGAATTTTCGATTTTAAAAAACAAATTTGTTTGGGAACTGCTTTTTTTTAGTATTAAAAAATTAAAAAAAAAACGCCTTAAGCTAATCGGCTGAAAACCTTAATTTCAATCGGCGCAATGGTTTAGGATGTAGGGGCCAGGACAGACAGACAGACGAACGAAATCGGGGGACCCACTTTTTTTGACTTTTCTTCCATCGGAATGTCATGTTTGATTCGAAATTTTTTACGAATGCAATACTTACCATATATAGTTCCTATGTGTCGCAAGTAAAAATCACTTCAAAGTTCACTATTTATGTGCTTCAAAAAAATAACATGGAATTGAAGGCTAGTTTCAGGAATTTAAAGGCAACTTAATATAAAATTGACGATCTCTTATTCAAGGCTTCTTCTTAAAAATCTGAATATTTGCTCTTTTTCTTAGAAACAAATTTTATGAAAATAATTTAAAGCATTACTAAAGTTACAAAAATGTAAGTTGTTTTTGACAGTAAACCACTTTTTGGTGAATGTCGTTGAATTACTAACAAATCTTAAGATGAAATATTCACTCATTCAACTTAACTGTATATAAGCTTTATGGCTCATATGAACCCCCCCCCCTGGGTCGTCCATTGGTCTAAATGTGATGAATTTGTTCTAAGTTTTTGGAATAGGGACGAATTTCCGATTCATATTATGTTCTTGGTCCAGTTCTCAGTTAACTCATTAGTTCCCAAGATTGGAAAAAAAAAACAAATTTTATACTTTCACTGCATTTTATTAGTTTAATATATACTTAAATAACAATTTTTAAATTGAAAAAAATTCTGAGTTTTTTAGTTTTTTTACAATAAAATGTTGCGTATACGCAACATTGGGATTAACAATGTACATTATTTAGTGTGAAATTGTTCAAAGCAGTTCGCGTTAAGATGCACTTGACACTTGGCACACATTGCGTTAGAATCCCAATGTTGCGTAGACGCAACAATAATAAAAAAGATTAGTTACGTAAAAATTATAAATAAAAAGCCGAATATGATTATTATTTCTACTTTACTAATGACCTTGTAAATATAAATTGGTAATTTAGAAAATACCATTGTACTCCGAGTCAAGAAAATAAATCGACGAAAATATAGTAGGTATAGGAAATTCAAATTTTCGTCTAAGTTCATAAATATGTAAAAATTAAATCATTTTATTATAATGAATTAAATCATAATAAAATTAATTATTGTTCTTTTAAGAACAAATTTCAACAGGTAAAAAGTAATTTGGTAAAATAATATAATACGTAATAAAAAAATAATTTTTGAAATGTTTCGTCTACGCAACTTTGGCGACAAATGGGTTAAAAACTGTTTTATGAGTTTTATAAGTAAAATAAATATATTTTCCATTTAACAATAGTTATAACATGTCAATTATACTTAAACAATCCCCTACCAATAACCACCAACGAATTGTTTGGGTTATTTATGTGAAGGGTAATTGTGAAAGATATGCCGTGCTGTTTCAAAATTTAATGTTGTTTTTTTTATAAACGTAAAACTTCACAATAGATTTTTATTCTACCATAGTAAAGGGCATATAATTTTTAAACAAAAATTAAAACAAAATAAAATATGTTAAGTTTGCCATTTCTCACTGCATTTTAAAATAATTAATTTTGCTGTAGAATACTTTTCAGTGTTTTTTTTGTTTATGGAGACAAATTTAACATGCAGAATCTTCTCAAAAATAGACTGCGGCAACTCTACCCAAATGAAAGAGGGTTTCATTTTAAGATTTAAGAAAAAAAGAGGAGTAGGGGTCATGGCCCTCCCTCCTGGGAGATAATTTGTTTGTATTTTTGTAGAAATTCCCTTTAAATGAAAACTAATCGTATTGAGTTAATGGATATGACAACTATTATATTTTGAAGTATTATTTTTTTTGTATCAAAACAAAATTTGTATTTTACTTCTTAAAAATTTGTTACCAAAAGTACCAGTTTTAATATAAAAAGGTAAGTATACGCCACCGTATTCATTTAATTTTAATTAATTTGTTATTCAAAGAGTTATTTGGGGCTAAGTGATCAAGGACTGGAATATATGAGTGCCATAAAGTCATAAGAAGACTACCGTCCTTGGGTTCTGAAAGTAATTTTTCCGTTAAGTAAATGATTACTATTATAAGACTGTTTAAATAAAAATAATAGTAAGTCTTTTGCAGTTTGGCAAAGTAAGAATAATTTATAACCACTTAAAGAAAGGTGATAAAAAACATACAAACTTTTGTAAGCCAAGAGAGAAGTTGTGCAACTCCAAATCAATCAAGATGACTTTTCTGTCCTCGTGACTGGTTGCACACCCGTTTATAAAATTGTACTCTATAAGGTTCCAAGATCATGCGATAAGATTGAATTAATTTTAAATAGCGTTAATTATTTCTATTTTTTTTTTGTTGAGAAATATGGATCTTCATAAATTTTAGGCTACAGTTTCCACGGTTATGTCAAACTTTCTTTTAATTTAGCATTTCGCGTTTATGCGACAGTGACCTTTCATTTTTTTCGATTTGTCTTAAGCCAACAAAATTAAACGATACTTGCAAAACAAAATTTGATGGTTTCTCAAATGTTTACAAATAAAAATGTATTGCCAACTTCCCATATGAACTTATTATAATCAGTCCGATTTGTCAAATTACAAATTTTGACATTCGACATTCGATTTTGACATTCGACTTTTCAAGGGCCCTAGAATCTAAATCAATCTCTATAAATCTTAGAGAGATTCCCGTCCATATCTCATAACCAGTAGAGATATCGACTTTAAATACATTTTGCTAAACAGATAATATCCCAGAAATATGCAGAAAGGACTCTCAAAAAATTGAATGGGTGGTATTTTAACTACAGCAATTTAAAAGAAAAGAAAAATTTTGGTTGACCCTAAATATCTCACAAACCAATATCGCTAGTGACTTAAATTTAATTTTATTTTGTATACTGTGACATGATAACAAACAAATATAATAAAAAAAAATTAATTACCTAATGGTTTTTTTTTTATAAAAAAAAACAACTGCAAAAGAAACCTCAAATATTTTACCAACAAAAAACAATGTTACCTCCAAAATAATTTTATGCAACGAAGAATACATTTTGTCTGGTAAAATTTTGAGAAATTTCGAAATTTGTTTACAAAAAAATAAAAACCTAAAAAACTTCACTCAAAACGGCTAAATATTGATTTTGAACTCAAATAACCGTTTACCTGACTTTGAATGTAGTTTGATGTAGTTTTTACAGAGACTCACAGATTTTTAAATATATGTATATGAATATAGTTAAAATACATCTCGCTACCAATAAACATACCTTAAAAAGTTTTGTAAAAAAAGAGGCTGGGATGCGACCTACACTGATAACTTCCCATCCCGTCTGCCGATTTGTCTTGCTTAAAAGGTTTGTAGCTTTTCGTGTTTTGTTAAAAACAATCGTCAGTTATTGAATTATTCTAAAAAAATAATTCTTAATTGCGAACAATATTTTTCATAATTATGATGAAATAGTTTTATTTCAAAATCTTTTTTTGTTAACGAGATTTTTAGTCGAAAACCAATTTTTACCAATTTTAGTAGCATTTCATAAAAGTTTTTATTTCTTATATCGGGTGATTTTTTAAGAGCTTGAGAACTTTTTTTAAAAAAAAAACGCATAAAATTTGCAAAATCTCATCGAATCTTTATTTGAAACGTTAGATTGGTCCATGACATTTACTTTTTGAAGATAATTTCATTTAAATGTTGACCGCGGCTGTGTCTTAGGTGGTCCATTCGGAAAGTCCAATTTTGGGTAACTTTTTCGAGCATTTTGGCCGGAATAGCCCGAATTTCTTCGGAAATGTTGTCTTCCAAAGCTGGAATAGTTGCTGGCTTATTTGTGTAGACTTTAGACTTGACGTAGCCCCACAAAAAATAGTCTAAAGGCGTCAAATCGCATGATCTTGGTGGCCAACTTACCGGTTCATTCCTTGAGATGAATTGTTCTCCGAAGTTTTCCCTCAAAATGGCCATAGAATCGCGAGCTGTGTGGCATGTAGCGCCATCTTGTTGAAACCACATGTCAACCAAGTTCAGTTCTTCCATTTTTGGCAACAAAAAGTTTGTTAGCATTGAACGATAGCGATCGCCATTCACCGTAACGTTGCGTCCAACAGCATCTTTGAAAAAATACGGTCCAATGATTCCACCAGCGTACAAACCACACCAAACAGTGCATTTTTCGGGATGCATGGGCAGTTCTTGAACGGCTTCTGGTTGCTCTTCACTCCAAATGCGGCAATTTTGCTTATTTACGTAGCCATTCAACCAGAAATGAGCCTCATCGCTGAACAAAATTTGTCGATAAACACATTTCGAACCGAACACTGATTTTGGTAATAAAATTCAATGATTTGCAAGCGTTGCTCGTTAGTAAGTCTATTCATGATGAAATGTCAAAGCATCTTTCTCTGTCAAATACTAATGCATGAAAATCCTAACCTCAAAAAAATCACCCTATATAAACAAATACAAATTGGATGAATGAAATTAATTTGAAGTCAATATCTTCTATTGTTCACGAAATATCGAGAACCGCACATTAATGTTTACCAAATTTGCTTATTATTTTTTGTAGATTTTATTTTAGTATGAAAAATCGGACTGTGGGATTTTTATAAAAAACAAGTTTTATTATTTATTTTATTATTTTTAGGTTTTTATTATTTGTACAAAAAACTGTCAATTCAATTTTTCTCAAAGTTTTACCGAATGTTGAAAACAATATTTCTTATAAAATAAAATTAAAAATTTTTGAAAAGATATTTGAGTCGAAAATTACTTAAGCCTCAATTTTTACCAACTTTTAGTAAAGCTTTTTCAAGTTCTTATTTTTTGTAAAAAAATTATCAATTAAATTTTTCTCAAAATTAAATTTAATGTTGAAAACAATATTTTTTTTAACATAAAATTAATTTGAAGCCAATATTTCAAATTTTTGAAAAGATATTTGAGTCGAAAATCAATTTTTACCAATTTTTATTAATTTTTTTTAGGTTTTCAATTTTTTGTAAAAAAAACTGTTAATTCGATTATTCTCAAAATTTAACTGAATGTTGAAAACAATATTTTTTAAAAGATTGAATTAGTTTAAAGGTAATATCTCAATGTTTTGAAAAGATATTTAAGTCGAAAATCAATTTTTACCAACTTTGAGTACAGTTTTTTAGGTTTTTATTTTTTATAAAAAGATGCCAATTCGATTTTTCCCAAAATTTTAACACATGTTAAAAACGTTATTTTTCGTTGCACAAAATTATTTCGGAGTTAAAGTCATTTTCTGTTGGTACAATTTTCGAGGTGACAAATATTTTTTTTTTCAGTTATTTTGATTTATACAAAAAACCGTTAATTGGATTTGTTTCCAAAAATATATTTGTTTGGTATCACGGTACAATATATAATATAAAATTTAATTCATATCTCTAGCATTATTGGTTCGTGAGATATTTAGAGTTAACCAAAATGTTCATCTTTTTTTTAAATTGCTATGAGTCCTACCTAGGTAAATTGAAGGTTGATTAAATTTATAAAACTCAATTATAGCAATTTAAAAATAAATTATAACTCTATTAAGTATGCAATAATAAATGAGACTAAGTCATACAAACTATTCCTCCTAAGTGTATGCACTTTTAAAACGAACCTCCATACAGAGTTGCATACTCTTAAGCTGAAATTTTTATCTTAGACATGAATCATACTATAGTTCTTTCTTGTAGTTACCGCTGTGTTACATATTGGCGTTAAGAGTCATTAACTTTATACACCAACCATCTGGATCTAGCGGTTGTGTCTATGATAGGAACCATGGTTTAAAACCCATTTTGCATTTAACGAAAAATCTGAAAAACATTCGTTCACAAAAGAAGTTCACTTTATCATGATCGAAGTTTATACATGCATACATAAAAAAAATTACAAACTATCAAATCTAAGTTGAATGACGAAAAATGTGGTTCTTAGAAAGATCATCTAACTTTTCAAATCTGTTCAGTTTTTATAACACAAGTCATTGAGGATTCCTGGAAATGTCCATATTTTATATTACCATTATGTTCATAACATACCCACTTGAGTTCATTCTTAACTGAGCAAATACCAAATGATAAATGGCGCCCAACAAAAAACTAAAACCAATGAAGAGAAATGAGATACTACGTTATTCCTAGTGCTTATAAGGGAACAAGGACTTCTTTCTAATTTTCATCACGACTCGACAAGCCGTACATCTAGTTTTGATGTTCGCAATCATATTTCAAAGCCCTGCAAATTCTCCCTGATGGACTGCAAAAACTGAGCAATCTTTTATCCCACTCTTTAGGTTCCTGTGTTTCTTTTTTTTCAGGAAGTCCTATATTGCTCGTCTTTTATGTCAAAATAATGGCCGAGCTTTAAACATGATTGTAGAGTTGGGGTGTTGCATGCCTATAGTTCTATTCGATAAAAAAAAAGGCAACCGGACCCAGACAGAGGCGTTAGCAAGGGATTAGTATACAATTTTCAAATTCGGAATTTAGGAAGAACTAAACAACCTCTATACAAACAGCAAACTGATGCATGCGGTGTGGTGAGTATGGACCACGGAGCCCTTCCTATCATGAGTGTAAATTTGAGATTTTTCCTCCATGTGGAGGCAGCTGGCACTAGACGTCGACAGTTTTCCAGAATGAACTGTGTCGTTGCCGTTTTGCCATTGCCATTGCCGACTTTACTTTTGCTCTGCCGATTCTGCTTCCATCATACATAACTGCATATTCCACATGTAAAAGTATGTAAAATACGTAAATTGCATAAATTTGCATGTGGCTGCATAAAATATGGACTGGCGCTGTATTTATGTTGGCATTGTAAATCATAAACGCATATTTCGCACCAATGCACAGGTTTTCACCATTCACCATTTACAGTTATTAAATTTATTAAGCTTTTACGCGCCGCACAGCCTGCCACTTCCCTTTTGGATATGGTTTCGTCCGTCCGTCGTAGGAGGCGGCGGCGGCGTGGCGTGGTGCTCCGGTCGGTCAGTCAGTCGGTTTGTTGGTCGACCGATTGGTCATAGTCATTGTCCCGTCCATATATGCATTTATGTATATAGCTACATATCGGTTAAGGCGTAGAGTGAGCCTTTGGGTTGATTATTTATACGGGAAAGTGGTTTTTATTGTGTCGAATGATGGAGGATTATCTTTATTTTCTTTGTTTTTGGTATATTTTCCGAGGTCGAATTTTAAAACGGAGACGGAAATGTATAAAAACTACGGATATGGCAGTTAATTTCAATGATTTTCCAAGCACTTGGTTACCATCCGTTTCGATCTTTTTTTTTATGTTTCTTAAATTATGTAGACACCTACTTATTGTTTAAATTTCTTTAAATGTTTTTACAACAGCGTAATGGTCTAGTAATAATAAGGATTATCCGCAATTGGTTGTTAACAATGTATATTAAAAGCTGAACATCGCAGTGATCAAAACGTGGGGTGGTAGGCATAAGGGTATGTTTTTAAAAATCTGTTGAGAATAAAGTTTAAGATTTTGATCTATTTAAAATAAAAATCTAAGATATTCGAAAAATGATAAAAAATAGACATTGACTTCGAAAAAATTCCGACAAGGCAGAATTATCACGTTTTAATGCATTATTAATCCCAAACGATGCATAAAATATGCACAGATGAAATCCTTTATTAAAGCATCAACTTTGCATCAAAATGAAATTATGAAACCATTGTCTATTCAAAAAATAATGCACTCAGAACTACCGCAGCTTAGGTAAGGTTTTACCTTACATATAAATTCACTATTTTAGGTGAAGGAAATGCATATAAAAATGAATTCACTATTTTTGATGTCGTCATCTTTGTGATATTTTGAATTCTGAATTTGTGATATCATATTATGGAAAGCAATTTTGAACCGACCACAAATGTGAATATAATCCGACCATAAAGGATTTTTTAACCGTTGAACTACTTAACCTATGAGGTAAGGGATTTTATGTCACTCAATTGAATGATATACATATGTATATTCAAAAGGAAGGGTATTTTATATGGGGTGACAATCGATTTCACTGGCATGGCTTATATTTGATGCATCTTTTTGGATTCTTGGAATTCCATGTTGAAATAAGTGGAAAAAAAGTACAAAAAATAAATTTGTACTTTTAAAAAGGTAATAAATACGCTTTGAAACCCTAATAATGATTAACTTTTTTTTACCACAACTTAATATTTAATGAATCAAAAGAAAAATTTAAATTTAAATTAAACATTTAGAATAAAGGGCAACATCTAGTGATTAAGAGGAGAACTCGCTTCGTTAAGCATCGAGAACAACCTAGTTTCTTGAACCGATTTGAGGTACATAAATAGGCGCTCGGAAGCGAAGCGGATTATTATTGGTTGTATACTGCGATAAAGTAAAGACTGTGTTTAAAAAGTAATAATTGAAAGTAAGGACTGTGTTTGAAAAGTAATAATTGAAAGTGTTCAATAAATAAGTTTGGAACAATTTAAATAAAGTAAAATTGTGTTTTATTTACAAGTGTGTATAAGTTTTAAGTGTCGGACCAAGCAGAATATTACAATATATTATTTTAGCAATGATTTTTAACATGTTTCACTTCAGAAATCTGAACTTTTTTGGAAAGCTTCACATATACGTTAAAAGTATCAGGGTGGAGTAAGGTTAGGTTAGGTTAGGTTAAGGTGACTCCTGCGGGAAAAAACAACACTTATACCAATAGTTGGTCCGTTGTGATACCACATGGATCTAAAGATCTACCTTACTCGTAAAAACGGTACAGAAGCTCAAGATCTAAATATCGTCGATATCGACAGAATCTCTTAAAATGGCGAGGGTCCAGAGTTACTCTATGAAATCAGATCTCTCATGTAATAGGAGGTTTTGATTTTAAACTTTCAGTTAAGCACTGAGCAGAGCTCGAGAGGATTGAATACGTTCAGAGCACAGTTTGAGCTGAAAATTGTTAAAATGTAATAACAAAATTTAATGAATGAATTTAATTAATCTTAGGCTGCGCGTACAGTAGTGCGAGAAAGCGATTCGAGAGTCCATTTCTTAAACTAAAACTAAATAACTTATTTATCACATCCACCTTGCGATAGGTTGGCAAGTAGTTACTTACTTTATGTGAGCGCTACGGTCCTTTGTGAACGTGGGCCTCATCCAACAAACTTTTAACGCTAGCTCGGTCCCTATCTAGATATCTAACAGTTGCACACAACAAGGTGGGTGAGGTCACTTTCCAATTGATCCGCGGTCCTGTGAGTTTGGATTTGAAGACTTTCCGGACCGGAGGATTATTTTCCATGCACTCTACATGACCCAGATATTTAAGTCGTTGGACTTTTATCTTTGTGATTAAGTCTACATCGCTGTACAGTCCGTATAGCTCGTCGTTCTATCTTCTCCTTCACTCACCTTCTATGCATACGGGACCGTAGATCACGCACAGAACTTTTATCTAGAAAAGAAAGCACCCAAGGTGCTTTCATCCACTTGTATCATAGCCCATGCTTCTGCACCGTATAGAAGGACAGATATGATGAGGGTCTTGTATAGCTACACTTTGGTCGCTCGAGAGAGGGCTTTACTACTCAATTGCTTTCCAAAGGAACAGCGGTTAGTAAGAGTAATTCTTCTTTTGATCTTAGCGCTGGTGTTGTTTTCCGCTTTCATAGCGGAGATTAGGTAGACAAAGTCCTTAACTACCTAAAAGTTACATCTGTCGATGGTGACGTTTTGACCGAGACGTCGGTGTTGTAGGTCCTTCCTTGATGACAGCATGTACTTTGTTGTGCCCTAATTAACCGTTTAACACATTTTTGCGGCCCTGCCTAAATACTCACAAAAGCCCCATTTACATCACTCTGAGTTCTTCCGAGTATGTCAATGTCATCAGCATATGCTAATAATAGAACAGACCTTTGAAAAATAGTGCCTATAGTGTTGACGTGGGAGCTCTGTACAATATTCTTTCAAGGAAGATGTTAAAGAAATCGCATGACAGCGCATCACGTTGTCTAAAGCTTTTTTTGACATCGAAAGGTTCGGTTAAGTTGTTTCCAACCTTTTTAGAGCAGTGCGAATTCTCCATTTTCATCCTGCACAAACGGGCGGGCTTTGGCAGAGATGCTAAAACTAGACATGGCTCTTTACAGTTCATCCCTGTATATGCTGTCATATGCGGCGGGTGTCGAATTGATGTTCTTGCGTTTTTTCCAGGTTCTGCCGTAATGTGAATATTTGATCGACTGTAATATTTCCTCGTATAAAATCACACTAATAAGAACCTAGCAGGTTGTTGTCTTTAGACGTTCACATATTACAGCAGAGAAGATTTTGTAAGTGACGATAAGTAGACTAATTCCTCTATAGTTTGTGCAGTGTAGAGTATGTGCTTTGTTCAATTAAAAGGATCCTTGTTGGATGCAGCGAACTATCTTGGAATTTCTTTTCTTAATTCGACTTATTAGATTTTTACAACCTTGTTACAGAAGAGACTCACAACGTGGATTGCAGATCAGAACCTGTTAAAAGAGCCTCAAGCGAGCTTTAGATCAGGGTACTCTACAATAGATAACATTTTCATTGTCAGGAGGCTAGCTGAAAGCTTTATTAAACAGGGAAGAAAATTGTATGTATTCTTTATTGACTTCAAAGCAGCATTCGACTCAATCAACCAAGGTGCTTTATTCTACAAGCTATATGGTCTGGGCTTGTCTCTGAAGTTCGGACGCGTTCTAGAAGAGCTGTATAGAGGAACACAGGCTGCAGTGTGGAACGGAGCTGAGCTTTCTGATTGGTTAATAACCAACTCGGGAGTAATACAGGGGTGTACATTGAGTCCCATCTTTTTTTCGCTCTTCATAGATGACTTTGTAGATTACCTACCAGGTGGTGTTAGTTCATAGAGTATACCACTACTGCTGTCTTTGGATCCTTACAGTCAATACTCAAAAATCTAAGGTGATGATCTTTAAGAAAGGGGGTGGACGAAATGCATCGAATGAAAAGTGGAATTTCAACGGAGAAGATATAGAATGTGTTAACGAATACAAATACCTATAGGAGTAATTTTTTCAAGAAACCTGAATTTGGAGAAACATTTTAGCGAGAAACTACAAAAGACAAAAACTGCAATTTCATGGAAAAATGCTTCATGAACGAAAACATAGCTCACAGTAGTAAATATAAGGTATTTGAAGCAGTTGTAGAAAGTATCCTTTTGTATGGGGAAGCAAAAAGTTTCACACGGTGGAGAAACTCTTAACACATTATGTGAAGAGAATATTTCGTCTGCTAAAAAATACTCCAAATTACGTGATTATGCTGGATACCGGACTATCACCTCTATTTATAAAGACCCTGAAGATGCAAGCGGATTATCTCTTGCACTTTTTTAGTATGAACGAATACCGACTTGTAAGAAAACTAGTAGTAAGAGCTGTAGAAGACCAAAAACACTGGTACAGTGAGTCGTCGAGTCTCGCAGAAGGATGCAATTTAAATTTTAATTTAAATGTGAAAGATGTATCGCACAGTAAAGCTCTTATGTACAAGGTTATATAGCAGCGGTAGATGAGAAGTGTAGAGCAGAATATGCAGCTGAAGAAGTTGGGTCCTTGTTCGGAATAACTTACAGTAGGCTCAACCATAATCTCGCAGAAAGGAACTACTTCCATGATGCAAATAATGTAAACGTCATTGCTACAATGGTCAAGTTAAGGAGCGAACTACTCAACCTGAACTTCATACTGCACAGACCCGATTTACCACAGGAGTGTACTATTTGTAATTTAGCAGAAAGAGAGAACGTCATACATTTCGTCGGAACGTGTCCAACTTTAAGGGAAACTAGAAGAAATATTCTTGGAAGTGACTTTTTATCAGAGGAACAAGTTCTTAGTATGCTGAATGAGATGAATGTCTCCAAGCTCTATAACTATTGCAAAGTTGCGTTACGATATACATATGTATGTACAGTACATAGATCCAGAATTATGAACGAAGACTTCTGACGCTTTAAATTTGCTAGTCATTTGTTTTTTTATTTTTTTTCTTTTCTCTGTTTTTTAAATTGGCCTTTTTTGTTTTTAATTACAGTAATTTAATTTATTAAAGTTGTCAATCTGGCAGACGGCAAATACCATGCTATTATGATTTTTGTAATATAATATTTATGTAATAATTGTAATATAATCTTTAAATCAATAAAAATCAATTATCTATCTATCTATCCTTTGTTCAGTATCGGGCGAACAATACTGAGGTTTCATTCTTCCGATGAGTTGGTTTATGCTCCTAACCAAATTATCTCCAAATTATCTGATCCAATAGCTTTCTTAGACTTCAGCTCAGATATGACAGTCTTTACTTCTTCTAAGTCGGGAAGACGGGCTTATTCGTTCTTGTCGTCTATATTGAACAGATCATCCTGCCTGACAGCGGAATTCGGTCCTCCGATTCTGTCTGTCTATCTGTCGTCTGTTCTAGTCCCTACAGCCCAAACCATTGGATCGAATGAGTTCAGACTTGGAAATTAAGGTATTAGGCAGATTCGCGTTAAGCGTTTTTTTGAGATCAAAAATAATAGTAGACCTCATACAAATGTTTTGATAAAAAATCGAAAATTCGAATTTTCTCAAAAAACGAACCGTTAGATATTCGTTAAATTTTCTCTATTTTTTTCAAAATTTCACTTCTTTCAATAAAAAAATATATTTTTGTATTGTTCCAAATAAGTACACCCAGTAGAACCGTTATTTTGTTTTAAAATTTTCTCAGGAACTCATGAACCGATTTCAATAATTTTGTTCTGCACAACCTCTCATATTGTTTAATGATGATCAAAAATGCCATCTTTAGACTTATTAGGTTAATATTTAATAAGTATTTGGACTTAATAAATTAATATTTTTAACAAAAGATTATTTTTGATTGCGAAATTTCACCTTACGTCAACAATATAGAAAGTTATATGTATACCTATTCTTTAAAAATGCATTGAACTTAAACGTTTACCCTCTGACAGTTTTTAGATTGAAATCTCTTCGAAAATTTCATACATTAAAATTTTTTATATAAGGAATGACAAAATAATTTTCAAAAGGTTAAAAGCCTTAGAAAAATTTTAAGGAATATTGCTTAACACATTTAGTTGGAGTATCTGGTCCGATAGAATTTGGAAACCTATAATTTTTTATCTAATTTTTATCATAAAAGTAGTTTTATAAGTTATCTGAAATTTAACCAAATACGTTGTATGTTACCTGATGAATATAAAATGTTAAACATTTTAGAATTAACTGTATGGTAAAAGCCAGAATTATCTATTAACTTAGTAAAATTTAAAATTTGTCTTAACTAATTAGTATCCTTGGATAAAAGTAATACACTTTGGTTGCCCTTCTTCATCAAGTGCACCAAAAATTTACATTTTTTGGTTAAAAAAAATATCTTCAATCTAATAAGCCATACCCATTACCCAAACAATTCAATTTATACATTTTGCTTATGCTGACTTACATACTTCCTTTATAAGCATTTGCAACCCTTTTTTCCGCCAAACAAACTATTGCTATCAATTATTCGTCTTTTCAAAAATTACGTAAGCATTGTGGTTTCTTTTTGGATTACCATGCCATTTTTCGGTGAAGATACTTATTCAAGTTCCGACAAAAGTTGGTTTATATTTTATATATCTTCTCTCACCCTAGGCAAGGATGATGATGTAGGATGCAGGAAATCTTTTTGTGTTTTCCCTTTTTAGTGTGGAAGGAGGGAAGAATTAAGGAGCCACCTCACACCCCATCATATCTAGTATACCATATAACACACAATTAAGATAAACACATTTGTGGATTGAGTTATATAGTTGTGTGTGTTCTTTTCTAGCCTGATGATGCTCCCACAACCCCATTAGAAATTGGAATGACTGCACAACACACCAGCACATAACCATCCCCAAAGATTTAAATGAATACAATCTTATATAAATAGAAGGTTGAAGCTAAGTTAATTAATATGCCAATGTTATTCGCTGCTGGAATTAATTTCATTCTGCTTTCACAGAAAATATTAAAGAGAACAAAAATAAAAAATAAAAATAAACAAAATAAGAAAAACAGGAAAATATCCGATTTTTCTTTTTTGGAAAAAAGTATCTCTAAGGGAGCGAAAGCAGCATCCAAATGATATGCAGTGCATATTGTTGAGAAATAAATGCGCAAAGTTTTGTACAAAAGTTTCTTTTGCGGTCTGATCTGCTTTCCTCGAGAATATATCTAAATTAAAAGTAGTCCTGAGGTTCAAGTCGCGGTGATGGTGTATAGTATAGCGGCAGTCGTCGTCGGTCGGCAGGAGCAGGAGCAGAAGCAGGATCAGGAGAGCGATGGCAATGGCGATGAGAAAAATGCAAATCTAGAGGAAAAGAAAACGAATACAATGGTGATGAGTTGCGGCAGAGCGAGCAATGGTTGGTAGGTTAGGTAGGTTTATAGCTAGATAGGTACTTAGTTATCGGTATAGGGGTAAGGGCACTGTACAAAAAAAAAAAAAAAAAAAATGAAACAGCTTGACTCAGCTGGCATCCGTATATTTGCATACCTACTTCCGCAGTGAGTTGCTTTTTTTTTTCTTCTACTCCTCACAGTTTCCTGCGGGAAAATGTGTTTGCAAATGCAAGACAACTCGAGATGAAAGGAATTTTCTTGTAGGTAGGTATACCTTCTATATAGGATGGACTTGGGGTAGCGAGAAAAGAGAGAAGTTTATTACATTTGTCCGGCATTTGTGTGGACGTTAGAGAAAAATATGTGGAAACATTTTTGCACGCTTAATTTTCTCATATTTCTCTAGCACCTTAAGGAATCCGTATACCGTGTACCATATGGTATATAGGTATAAGTTGGTATCCTGCGAAAAAGATGCGAAATCACTCTGTCCAGGAGGGCATTTCAAGTATACTTTTATGCATTTAGGAGTTAAAGGTTTTTTTTTCTGTGTATATATGCCTTACTGTTGAGAAATATCAACAAACTTATGCCATACCTATCAGTTTAAAACTTTGCAATGAAATGTTGGAAAAAAAGAAAGAGATATGGTAGTTATATGTACACATATAGCTTTCCAAAAATGCATTTTGTTTACCCATATACAGTAGGAAAAGTTCATACGAATTTTTGTATATATATTTGTTTCGACAATCATACATTCCCACCTCTTTTAACTTCACATAGGAATTTATTGTAATCGGACCGATTTGTAGCATTGAACATTTTAACGAAGTTTTAAGGTCACTAGAACCTTAATAAAAAGTTTTTAAAAACATACGTACATACGTTCGTGCTCCCTAACGTCTAAACGCCCGCCCGAAGTACCTGTGAATTTTGCTTTAGAGATAATAACACCAAAAGATGTAAAACGGACTTTCAAGAAAATTGAGTTTTTAGTTTTTTACAATAATTAAATAAATTATGTGGCACAACAGTCCGTAGAACTAGGGCTTAGTGACTTACAACTCTCAACTATTCCTGCGTGCGAGTACTGTTGTCAGGGATGAAGGGGACCTACAATTTTAAGCCGAATCCGTAAGGAGAGAAAGCACTTTTCATGACAAGAATTACTCTTATATTATAGCCTTTGTCAATTCCTCGTAAGAGGCAGTACCCTTGAACAAAACTTTACCTCTTGACATCTTGCATGACAAACCAACGCACTAACCATCACGCCACGGGTACTACGGTACTACCTACTGTTTTTAGAGTGACATATGTGTTTGCGTGGGTTCGTACATGCGTGCGTTCGCGGAAAACCTTATTTAGTACTCCATATCTCAGGAACTAGCAAATATATTATCTATACTTCTCATTGATTTTTGATTTGATGATATCCAACTTTTTTGTGCCCAAAATGCAAGAGCTTGGTTTGCATGACATGTGGTTTTAACAAGACGGTGTCACATGCCACACAGCACGCGCAGCAATGGACTTATTGAGAGGCGAGTTCGGTGAACATTTTATTTCACGTTCGGGACCGGTCAATTGGCCGCCTAGATTGTGTGATTTAACGCCTTTAGACTATTTTTTGTGGGGCTATGTTAAAGCTCATATGCATATCTATACAGACAAGTCCGCTTCAATTGACGCGTTGGAAGACAACACTGAAGCATTTATTCGTATTATACCGGCCGAAATGTTGGAAAGAGTATGCCAAATTGGACTAAGCGGATGGACCATTTGAGGCGCAGACAAGGTCAACATTTGCATGAAATAATCTTCAAACATTAAATTATATGGACCGTACTATCGATTCAAATAAAGATTTCATGCATTTTTCTGAATTGTATGTGTTTTTTATTTTTAAAGTTTTCTATAGCTTTTAAAAAATCACCCTTTATAATAAGAATTTAAAAAAAACTAACAGACAACAAAACATTTGGTAAATTTTTTTATAAAATTATTAGTATTACCTACTTAAAACTGATTTAGGTTCAAATGCCTCGAAAACAAAATGCAAACTTATTTCATTTCATACAAAATGTTGATATTGATATCTTGTAATTCTTTTTTCCAACTGATAACATTTTTTACCAAAAAGGAAAAACCTACGCATTAATATAATAATTGAACTCCCCGATTATTGATTTTGAGTGTATACTTTTTGAAGTTCTTAAAAAGACAATCTGGCTAAAAAAATACCATTTGCATAAGGGCACAAATGAAAAGTTATCATTGGGGGTCACATCGTAGCCTCTTTTTTTCTTTTGTTTCTAACTTTGAACTTTAAAAATATTTTCTCTGAAAATACAGCGTTGGGCGTGATTACTTCCTTATTTTAAAAAATCATACCACAAAAAGTATTGGCAAAATTGATTTAATTATTTTTTCTGTGTATAGAAGTAGGTACATTTAAAGTTTTATTTTATTTGATTTTAAAAACGACATCTCGAAGGTGGCCACCGTTCTCATCAATGCACTGAGATTGTCGGAATTTGAAATTGTTTTCCACTTTTTCCAGCATATCTGTGCTTATGTCGGCGATAGCAGCACGAATATTATTTTTAAGATGACGAAGGGTCTTTGAACGATCAGTGTATACCAAAGATTTAAGGTAGCCCCACTGGAAAAAATCACATGGGGCTAAATCTCGCGATCGTGCTGGCCACTGAAGATCGCCTCTAAAAGAGATGAGCCGTTTGGAAAGTGTTCACGCAGAATATTCATTGACCTTCTAGCCGTGTGAGCTGTGGCGCCATCCTGTTGAAACCACACTTCCCCTACATTCATTTCTTCAAGTTTGGGCAGAAAAAAATCCACAATCATGCTGACATAACGTTCTAAATTGACCGTAACTGCTCTTTCGTTCTCTTCAAAGAACCATTGGCCAATAATGCCGATTCTGGATATCGCACACCAAACAGTCACACGTTTTGTATGCAGAGGCTGCTCATGAAGTTCTCTCGGATTAGTGGGGCTCCAATATCGCATGTTTTGTTTGTTCACACATCCTGAAATATGAAATGTGCCTCGTCACTAAAGAAAACAAGGGCGTCCTGAGGCAGGTTTTCGAGGAAGTCTTCACATGCATTTTTTCGCGGAACATAATCGCGTGGATTAAGTTGTTGCACCACTCCCAATTTGTATGGGTGAGAATTAAATTCCTCATGAAGAATTCGTCTCACTGTGCGACTGAAATTCCTAAAGCAGCCTAATGTTTGTGTGCAGATCGCCTAGGGGATTTCAAAATCGCCGCCTTACCCTTTCGATGTTTTCTGGCATCCTGACTGTTCTGGAAGGCCCATTATGTTTCTTCTGCATACTACCGGTATCCCTGAACGTGTCCATCCACAAACAAATCGATTTCCGATCAGGCACACGACCTGTAGGTGCGATAATGAAATGGTTTCTGAAAGCACGCTGAATTGCGATGATCGAACGGCTGTAAGAAAAGTAGGTCTCCACGGCAAACGCGAGCTCTTGCTTTGCCGATTTTATTGTCATATTTCATACCAAAAATTTTAGTTTTTCTTAATTTTCTATTTATTTTTGAAAGGCATACAAGCAATGATATTAAAAAATATTGTAACTCTCGGGAAAAAACAAAAATGAGTAAGAATTTGGCGATTTTTCTTGATTTAGACCGTGTTAAGTTCGGCTCTCGAGGTTGGATGTTTAAAAAAATAAAACCATTCCAAAATAATTGTATATAAAATATACATATATAAGTTCTTCGTAATAAATGCTGCGCTTGAATAAGCTCAAACAAAATGAGGAACGAAAATAGGAACGACATTTTTAGGCTCTATTAAGTGTTCCTTGTTTGCACCAAGTTTAATCAAACAACAAATTTAATTCTTCTCTTAAAAAAAAAGTTTGATTCCTTCTAAAAGGCTCTGATTTTCTTGATCGGATCTTGAAAAACATAATGATGAAGCTGCTTATAACGATTACGCTGATCGTTGATGGATAATATTTTATATCTATTTTGTTTACATAAGTGTTCAAAGAGAATTCAGTTTGTTCGACAAAACTCATTTACAAAATAAACAAATTATTTCTCCCACCTAAAAACTACGAGTAATTTAAACTAAACATAATTTATATAAGACAACTCGAAAAGTACATCATCCAAACACCTACAGTCTATATAACCTAAACCTATTGCAAATGTTAGATACCCTCTCTAAAGTCTAAACCTTTCACAAAAACAAGGAACTGTTTTGTGTTAACTCAACAAGTTGCTTGTCAAACGGGCATAAATTCTCTCTATATCTACTCCATTCTATACTATATTTCTTTATAGTCCTCTGTAATTCATTTTAATTGAAGTAAATTCAGTTGTCATCTCAATTCACCCCATATTGTTGCTGCAATATTACTCCATACAAACCCCAAACTTTTGCCTCCTGTGGGATGAGATGGTATACTCGTATATAATATGACCTCACACAAAGTTAGAGAGTGCAAAGGAGAGGAGATATGGTGTGTAGTAAACTTCCTGCAATTAATTGAAACAATAACCAGAAACAAATATTCATAGGCGCATTTATGGAAAAGGAACTTCGTATACCTATGTACCTATACGTAGGAATAATCCATTGTATATAGAGTCAGAAAGTCGAGGTTTGCAAGAGTCATGAAGCTTCTTCTTCTTCTTCTTTTCTATACGTAGAAGCAAAACTTATTCCATTCGAATTTCTCAATAAACATACGAAATAGTTTCCGCATTTTGCACCCACAACCACGATGTCGGAGCGGCGGCTGGCGTCCAAAGTTTTGGGCCGGGGGCAACTTTATTTACAATATACTATCTATCTCTATCTCAGTTTTCTTCCCTCCTTGGCTCCTTAGAGCTCTGTGCTCTTATCCTCTTCCGCCGGAACCTCATCCATCTTCTTTCGCACACATAAAGAAACACACAAATAACTGGATCTGGGTGTTGAACGAACGGTTCCTCTTTCCCGCTTACACTGCACTGCATAGTATGCTCGGTCCAGGATTAAAAACACACACAACAAAAAATGAGAAAAAAGGGAAATATTTAAATAAAAAGGGGATTTTTCATTTCGAGACCGTCAGCATTCATTCACCCGCACCGCACAAAAAGTGTGGCGCTTCTTACATCCGCTTTTGGGGCGAAATTGTACAAACAAGCGTTCTTGTTATTGCATCCTGTGGTATCCTTGGCACCAAATCCACAGCCTCCGACCAAGAAATGCGAAATGGCGCTGCATTGGTGGTGTGACCGGGGTGATGCGATGGTGCGGATGGAAGAAAAAACTTCCTTCTCTAAGGATATACTAAATAAAAAATACAACTCAAGCAAAAATGCAAACTTTTTCTCATCGTTTCCTCGTCCTTTTCATTCAACTATACACTCGTGTACTGCACTGACTGTGAAGTTATACAAATGCAGTAGCGCCACCCTCTTTGGGATTATTTTCAACCTAGTTTTTCTTTTCTCGGCACTCAACTCTCAGCCCTAAGTCCTCGCCTTGGTGTAGTCCTTGTTGTTATTTCAGCTTGCAACTTTATCCTTCAACTCGTCTCTATATACATATGTGAAGGATACAGAAGCTTAGTGCAAGCTCAAAACTTAAAAACCCTCGCAAAGGGGGTATACGGAATACCCCAGCCTCTAGAGAGCGTGGCGGATCGACGAGTATAGTTTCTCAATCTCCGACAAAACTTTCTCCATCCTGTACCGCAGACATAGAGTCTGGACTAAGGCCATAAATCCTGCCAAGTGGTATGTCGTCGTCTTCGTATACAATCGGCGAGTCGTAGTCGAAGTCGAGTCAGAGTCGGAGTCATCGTGCTTTAGCTGTATATATAGAAGCTTGGCGCTGCGGGCGCACCCGAGATGAATGTATTTGTTAAACTAATACAAAACTTTAGATGAATTCTTTTCAGCAACAAGAAAAATTAATAATATTATCTATTTATCTTCGTTGTGGTCCTGCGTATATATTTTTATATTTATACATGTGGGAAAAGTTTCGTCTTGGTTTTTTTTTTGTTGTGTCTTCCACTTTTGGTTTATCCCAGGGACTTTTCAAAGCGTCGCAAAGTTGTTGCTATTTTAGACACACTAAGTCTCTTTGAATGTAGTCGTCCTTCGGTAGCTCCGCTCCGAAGCCCCACACAAAGCATAACTGCAAAAAATAAATTAATCCGCTGCTACATCTGCGATGGAGATTGGGATCCCTTCTTTTTATTTTTTTTTTTTGGTAGGGCTTATTCAAGACCATCACACAACCCGTCATCATCATCCACATCCAAGAATGTATACAGCAGACCAACCAGACACCCTTCGATGGAAACGGAGTGTTTGCATTGAGTAATTAGTTGCTAATATTAATTTAATGAGTTTAACTTAATTTGCATTTAAATGGGATTTTCCTTTTGTGATTTTTTTTGTGTTTGTTTTTGTTGTAGTCGTTGGGTATTATTTGGGGAAATTTAACATTAAAAGGATTCGCGGAGAAGTGTTTTTTTAGGCGTTTGTGGTTATTAATGGCACACTTTTATTTTTGGGAGCAGATGGGATCTGTTTTTTAGTGAAAAGGATTTATGAGGTGAATGACAGCGAGTGAATTGGATAAGAAATTTAAGAATACATTATTTATTTAAAATTAAGTAATTTTTTTAAAAATTTGATTAATTTTGAACACTAAGAAATATTAATTAATAAAAAAGTAAATGTATTCATAATAAAATATAAAATGCCACTAGTGTATATAGTGTATAAAGTATATACCTACTCTTAGCATAACAACTTAACTTAATTAATATTAAAGAGGCTTATTGAAATTTTTTGGATTAATCGTTAATGTTAAAAATAAAAAAATTCTCATGTCAAAATACAGTACCCGATGGTTAGTGCGTTGGACTTTCATGCTAGAGGTCTTGGGTTTAATCCCTCCATGTGGCAACTACATTTTTTACTTGTGACATTCGTAAAAAAATTCGAGCTAGAGATTTTAATCAAATACCGCCCAAGCCATTTAGTCGATTGAGTTCAAACTTGGAAATTAATGTTTTAAGTCAATTCGCATTAGATGTTCTTTTAATTTTTCTTAAGACAAAAATCACAGTAGTCCCCATACAAATTTTTTTTGGTCGAAAATGGAAAATTCAAATTTTCTCAAAAACGAACCGGTAGATTTGTATTTAATTTTCTCCAAAAAATTTTGTCTTAACTTGGTTTCTTTAAACAAAAAAAAAACGTATTTTTATATTGCTCCTGAAGGGTATGTAACCTCCATAGAACCGATTTTAATAATTTCTGTATGAACAAAACCTTATACTGTTTTGATGATCAAAAATTTCGTAATTTTCTTTTAGATTTTTAAGAAAATATTAGAGTAATTTAGGGAAATGTGGTGAACTTGGGAAATGTGGTATAGGCATAGGCAGGTTTTTCAAAAACTAAGTATGCCTTTAATTTAATATTTGAATCAGTAGATCTAGATGAAGCGACAGTAAAAATAGAAGGGCGTGTTTAAATGTCGAAAATATCAAATCAGCTGGATGAAATATTGAAAATTAAAAATTATATGCAGTCGGTGCAAGTTTTATGTTTTTCGAGTAAATTTATTTTTTCCCAAGTAAAGTATAAGGTTTTTCGAGTGCAATAATTGTAAGTTCTGTCATAAGTAAAAATAAATTTGCAAAAATGCCCAAAAAAGGTAGAATAAGAAAATGGAACCCGAAGCAATTTGGGCTGTGCGAAATAGGTAAAAAGGCAAAATGCCCATTGCATCACACAAATTTTGAAGTCCCACACACAATTCTTCAATGCTATGCTCGAGGTAACAAATCCTGTCTTAAATGAATCAATTTAGAAAGCTCTTGTACATTATATTTTCGAAATGGAATCTCGTATGTGGGGCCTTACAACACGTGATATTAGATCCTTAGCATTCCAAATTGCAAACAAAAATCCAACTGGCACATCATTTGATCGTGCCCAGGGCTTACCGGAAAGGTTGTGAATGTATTTTTTAACTTTTAGAAGAACTTTACACTAAACATCTCGTTAAGATTATGATTCATCAAGTAGTAGCATTCGGTTTCAGGATTCCGATAATAACGAGGAACAATTTGACGATGTTCCACCTTCGACTGACATTATCTGCAAGTTTTGTAATAAGCATTTGAAGGATGATGAAACCACAAGTCTAAAATGAACATCGTGTTTGCAATGTGAAATGATATGATCTCATGAAAATTTAATTCCTCAAAAGAGTGCAATATTTTTTTGTTCGTCATGCAATGAAGTTTTTCCTTAAATAAACATTATTATTTTTTCACTTGCCTATCCTTTAAAACCAAGAAGGTTCTAACTTTCATTATTTATTGTTTTATTTATTTTACTTTATAAACACTTATAAAATAAAATAAAAATAAAAATATATTAAAACAATTAATTTTTGTCATTCAAAATTATGTTAAAAATATTATATCGGTAAAGTGGTATAGTATACCACGTTAGACGACAGGGTGTACCACATTACACACTAGTTTTCAATAATAGCAATTTCGGGGTCAAGTCAATGTTTCTTAAATTATTTGCTAAGTAACTGTCATAATTTGCCAAAAAAAGGCAATCCCATCACAAAATTTTAGTGAGGTCAAAACAAAACAAAAATGTATACCACAATACCCCAACTTCCTCTCATTTTTTTTCAAAATTCGATGTCTCAAAAAGGGTCAACATCTTTTAACGAAATTCAAATATAAAATATGTAATTATAATCACTTAATAACTTTTTAGGACAAAATTAAAAAAAATGTTTATATAAAAAATAATTAAAAAAAACTGTCTAACAATTTTCGAAAAAAAAAAATTAATGAATCAAGGTTTTTTGACTAATTAAATGGCATTTAAATTTTTGAAGAAAACGGTAATTGGTTTAGATTGCAGCTAGAATACTTAATACTGAAACTACTTTTGACTTGGTTTCGCAGAAAAGAGTGTCGTTTGAAGTCAACTTCTTACTTGCTTTTGTTTGTCGACTTTTTGATAACGGTTTTAAGTTTAAAATTTTAATCTGCGGTTTTTTATTGTATGGGAAACAGATCAATTTTGACAATAAGTCTGATCTTAATATATTTTTTTTGTTCCCTAGATATTATAGTCGATAGCAAATTTTTACCAATTTTTAGTAATACATTTCGTAGGTTTTTATTTTTATAAATACATATTTTTTTGGCAAGATATTCGAGTAAAAATCAATTTTCAGCATTTTTTTTGTTGTTTTAATTTCTTACACAAAGACTGTCAATTGGAATTTAAAACAATTTTTACAGATATCAAAAACATTATATTTCCATGCATTAAATTATTTTGGAGGTAATATTAATTTTACTTTTTTTTTGGTTTTCGACTAAAAATCTCGTTAGCAAAAATAGATTTTGAAATCTTTATAAAACTTAATTGAAGTCTAAAGCGTTATTGGTTCGGTTGGGGTAAGTCAATTTTTTTATTTTTTTTTGAATTGCTATAGTAAAAATAAATAAATGTTGACAGCCAACGTGTGTTTTTGTTATTCAATATTCCGTGAAAATATAAGACAAAAGTACATAAAGACAAAATTCCCAAATTTCAGTACTTTTAGCTTTAAAATAAATAATTCATTTCGCAGACATTTTCTTGTAACTTTCATGGGAAATTTGTTATGAATATTAAGTTTGACTGGAGCTAAAGAATTTTTTTTTTTAAAGTGCGCGAGCTTTTTTCATTTTTTTTTTTTCAAGAAATTGCAGTTGAGCTACAAAATCGGTGTTTGCCGGTGTTTTTGTATTTGGAAGTAACCTGTTCGAGCTACAAACTTTGGGTATGTACAGTACAAGCAATTTTAATTTCATGAGTTATAATTCTGACAAAAAACAAAACAAATTTAAAAAAATCATTTTCAAAGATACTCTATAAACTGCTTCATCGAACCGGAAGTATTGGTACCTTTAAAACTAAAAAATGCATTTAAAAAGCTACAATGTTTGAATTAAAATTTGTTTGATTCCGCTACGATTTTTGGTGCTTATTTTATAGAACATCATAATGTTGTTTACTAAAAAAAAAAACATTTTTATTTCATTAAACAACTAAAACTTTTCCAAGAATTTGTTTTTCGTATTAATTTATATTTAATCATAAATAATTAAAATTTACCCTTGAATAATGTGTCGTATGATTATAATGTAACAAAATACATTTTCTATTATGACCATACTTTAACCTTCCCTTCTACTTTCAACCTTTTAATTTATACGTTTTGACAGAAAGTCAAGAGGAGATTTTAGGGACCTTTTGATACGGTACATTCCAATCATAAAATTGGACGAATTATTTATTGTGACCTTCTGGTTGTATTTTAAGTATTATTCTCGAAAGTTTATAAAATTTTCTTTCAAATATCGTTTAGAAAAAAAAAATCAGCCTCTTTAGTAGAATTTAAAATTTATTCAAACTTATTTTACAATTGGAATGTAGTATTACACTTTATTTAAAGTCCTCAAATATAAAAATTGTCTAAGTCTATGAGGAAAATTTTAATTTGTTGTATTTATTTGTCAGCTTTGACACAAAAGCGTGGCGAAGATGGTAAAGTTTTGGAAATACAAGGATACTTTTACCCACAAAACTTTATAAAGAAACTTTGCGAAAGTTGATGTAACTTTATTGTTTCATTGCAAAAATTACAGCGACTAAAAAAGGCGACGGAAAACTATATTTCCACTTATTAGAAAAAGTTGTAATTATAAGTGATTAGAAAATATGCTCACAAAACAGTTTTAAAATGTTCTCTACAGCACTCGAATTTTTGACATTGTACTACTGAAGGTACAACTATTAAGTATAAAAGAAACTAATTGATTTCTATTTATACTTCTTATAGCTTAAAAAAAGAAAAACCTTAGTATGTTTTGGCCATGCTCATCGTAGTCGCTGTCGTCACTATTCCACATATAAAACATATCGCATACGATAGTATAAACAACATCCTTGCACTCCCCACACAAAGAATAAAAAGAGAAAAGTTCAAGAAAACTGCAAATAGATACTTATTTCGAATTTGCCATATATCTTACACTGCACTGCAGAATGCTGTAAACTGTTAAAATAAATCAGCGTTGCTGCTGACTTGCTGTCGTTCTCAACTCTCTATGGAATCCTTATAAAGAGAGAGAGAGAGAAAGAGCGAGATAGAGACAATGAAAGATTTATGATATTTGGTTGGCAGCATTTACTTATCTTATCGCAAAATTTGGCATCTCAAGCTGTGAGGAACTCCTTAGAAAATGCAGTCACATGCAATACAATGAACTATGTGATGTGTAAGAATAATAAATCCTATACTTACTTACTTTTCAAGTGTTTCCCATCATAGCACTTATGGAGGTTTGACTGCAATATCTCCCAACCAAGTATAGCGGTATTCATCTAAAATATAATGTTGAACAAGCCATCAGCTCTAAATTTGATGATTCAATTGTTTATTGTTTATTAAAAGAAGCTTAAGAATTTCAATCATTCATATTTTAAAAATCTCCTCTGTAAAATTCCAAACATATAAAGCTTAAATGTATTCTATTGAACTTATTCCGTTTCCATAAGATACGCCAAAACTCCCATCGGAAACGAACAAGTGCTAAATGGAAAGACATACCTAGACGTACCTACCTTCTATATGCATAGGTACTAAAAATATCTATCCCCCATATAATGCTTAGGCACAAAAAGGTCACTAGAGAAGGATATATACGGAATAAGCCTTCGATGCCAGGGTGAGGCAATTATTCATTTTCCGCTTTGTTCAGGGATGCCAGGCGAATAAATGAACTTAATCCAAGGTATTTATGTTCTGTGGTAACTGAGAAATAATTTACCTCCGGGGCTATACTGTAGTTGGTAGCCTCTGGGTTTGGTGATGGTGTATTATTGAGAGAGCAGGAGAAGAATCATCAGCATCCAATTCATAATACAGAAAGCAACAGCAGTCGCAGCAGTGGAACAATTCTTCTATTCATTGTACATGGACGAAGTGCTGAAATAACCACCACCATACAAGAATGGCGAGGTAAATCTAATTGTGCGTGCTAAAAACAAATCAGTGCTACTGGACATTGCAAATGATCGGAAAACACGCAAAAAGGGGTATGTTTAAGCGTTGGGCTTGGTATTATTGAATTTTGGTTCTATTAACGTATACCTACACTTAAAGAAATAAATGCACAATTATTTCGTATGTGCTCAAAATCAAAAGTTAAACTTAATTATTGTAGATGAACAAGAAAACAAGATGACAATTCACAGATTAGGTATAATTTATTTCAATTCAATTCAGGTCAATCTGCCAACACTTTAACTCAAGACCTGTTTCTTATTTCTGATCATAATAAATATGCCACTAGTTAACTATCGCTGCGAATTTCTCATGACAAAAAATCTCAGTTGAAGAAAAAATGCCTACAATAACCGGGAAAACTCAGGGTTTGAATAGAGAATGGGTTATTAGGATTAGAGATGTAATTTTGGCAATAGTTACATAGGATAGTCACATTGATTAAAAAATGTCGAAAGTTTACATTCGTCTAAAACTTGAGTACAATTCTCATGATTGGTAAGGTGTTTTTATAACAAAGTTAAAATATTTAGACAGAACCTAAAATAAAGCTCTGTAAATAAAAGGCAATAAAACTATAACATTAACTTTTACGTCGTTTAAACACCGCCGCAATGTTTTTTGTTTTTTGTTGTTTAATCGATATACATATTTATAAGGAATTTCCGATTCCAGCCATCAAACAATATTGCCGTCGGCAAGAGTACGATAACTTAGGCGACAATATATTATAACGGAATTTCTTAGAACAGTTAAAAATAAGCATTTTTTACTATAGGAGGGGGGGGTCTATCTCCCCCCGTTTAGGCAGGAGGGGCAATTTAAAACAATTATTACTTAAAATGGAAAAAAATTCTTAAAAAATAACGGTAATACTTACAATTAAGTATTATACATTTTTTTAAAGCCAACATTCTGTTCTATTAGTCAGTTTTTAAATGAAGTCAAAAGTATGCATAGTTTTTGAAAAATCTAATTTTAAACTCAAATTTTGAGTAAAAACAAGTTAAAAAAAGGTTTAAAGTGTAATTTTTCAATACTTCAAGATTATTTAATATTGTTTTTATTTTAGAATGTGTTGCTCTTATTTGTTTTTGATCAAAAACTTAAAACTAGAAGATTGTACGTCTATTACTTTTTGAGAAAATTGGAAATAACCACAACTACTATTTTAATTTAATTATTTTTTTTTTTGCTTGAGTGGTCTTTTTTTGATAGTAATAATAGTAGGTGTGAGTTTGGGTGTATGCAACAGTGGGATGTGTGTGAGTTCCGGTGTAGGCCACACCGAGGTACACCCTGCAACCCCCCTGCTTGGGCACACTGTAGGATTTGGGGTGGGTGCGAGGTGGAGTGGGTGCAAGGTGGGGAGGGTGAAAGGTGCGGTGGGTGCAAGATGGGGTGCATGAAAAGTTTCTTTTGCATTTAAATAAGCTGGATTTAAGAAAAAATAATTTATCATTGGTATATCTTAATCCATATTCGATTATTACTATCAAAATAAGACTACGTTAATACTCAAGCAAGGAAAAAGTAATTTAATTAAAATATTTTTTTTTGGTAATTTTCAATTTTCTCGAGAACTAGTAAACATAAAATCATCTAGTTTTCAGTTTTCGATCAAAAAGAAATAAGAGCAATGAATTCTAAAAAAAAAAATAGTAAATAATCTTAAGGTTTTGAAAAATTACACTTTAAACCATATTTTTAACTTTTTTTTTACCAAATTTTGAGTTTAAAATAATTTTTTTCAAAAACTATATGCATAGTTTTGACTTGATTTAAAAACAAGCTAATAGACAAAAGTGTTGGCTTTAAAAAAGGGTATAATACTTAATTGTAAGTATTACCGTTATTTTTTAATTATGTTTTTTCATTTAATGTACATATTTTTTTAAATTGCCCCTACCGCCTAAACGGGGGGAGATAGACCCCCCCTCCCATAGTAAAAAATGCTTGTTTTTAACTGTTCTATACAAATCCGTCATTAAACTTTGTCGCCTAAGTTATCGTACTCTCCCCTTGCCGTCATACTCATACTTCTAGAAACGCTATTGAATTTACCTTGAGTTTAATTTCGGACACTCTGTGAAGTATAGAGATTCTTTTTTCAGCAGCACATCAAGAATGTGGAATGCTTATAATACATCGGGTTTTTTTTTAAAAAGCGCTCCAAAAGTTTTTTTTTTTTAATAAAACAAAAACGGTTTTGGATATCAATGAAATTCTTTATTCCTTTGAAAGTACGTTCGATGCCATTATGTATGGAGCTCGATTTCTTTTGCATGGCCACCACGGGCAAGCTTGCAGAAGTCCAGACGCTGAACCCAATTGGCCGATACTGTTGTTTTCACGTTCGATATTCGTACGAAGTTCATCAATAGTCGCTGGCTTGTTGGCATAGACCATAGACTTGACGTAGCCCCACAGGAAATAGTCTAACGGCGTCATATCGCACGACCGAGGCGGCCAAGCGACTGGACCATTTTGTGAGATAACACGTTCTCAAAACTTAGTTTCCAATAAATTGAATGTGACATTCGCTGTATGGCTTGTGGCGCCGTCCTGTTGGAACCACATGTCCTCCAAGTCCATATCATCCAATTGGGCCCAAAAATATTCGGTTATCATTGAACGGTACCGATCCCCATTCACAGTAACGTGCCGGTCTTGATAGACCACATCAAACCGTAATTTTTTCGGAATGCAATGATGACTCATAGAGTACGAGCAGATTGCTGCCTTACCAATACCGCATATTTTGTTTATTGACGAAGCCATTCAGATAGAAATGAGCCTCATCGCTTAAGATGATTTTTCGATGAAAATCCGAATCATTTTTAAGTTAATGCTCAGCCCAATTCACGAATATACGATGCTTCTGGTGGTCAAGCGGCTTCAGTTATTGCGTCTATTTAATCTTGTAAGGATGTTGGCCAAGATCTGTTCGCGAAATTCGCCATAGAGATGCCCAGCACTTGAGAACGACGACGTGTGAGAGACACATTTGGGCTTTCTGCAATATTCTCGACACTATTTTGTCTCACTGGCACGGGAAAATTTTGTACTGTGCTTGTGGATTCAAATTTTTCCACTAGATGCTCAATTGTTGATCTGCTAGGACGAATATGACGACCATTAATTGGACATAGAGCTCTTAATGTTGAGGCCACTGACTCCGAACTTCGGTAGTAAATTTTAATAATTTCGACTTGTTGTTGGCTAGTATATCTTTCCATCATGAAATGACAAACCTTACTGAAGAGAAATGTCAAAAGAGCGGCAAGAAATATGGCTTCGTTTGACCTCCATGTCGCTCTTTTGTAGCGCCCCTGTATTTTAATATTCAAACAATATGACCTGAAATCTATTTTTATTTTAAAAACGTTGGATATTTTGCTCGGTGCACCCTACACAGAATAGCGGAGTATCTAGGTATGCATCAAAATTATTATAAAGGGTGTTAAAGTGGTTACATGAGCATCAAGGATATTCTATTAGACACATACAGATACATAAGCTAAAGGAAAGTAACATAATGATTTTTATTATTTAACAATTGTTCCAAAAACACTCTCTTGAATCCAAAAACACATAACTTCTTCTATAAAAGATGTACCTCCCAGAGAAAGTAAACTACTCGTATATTCGTAGTCTAAACTTGTTGTACAAGAACTGACTCAAACCCCAATCTATTATATAAAAGAGAACACAAAAAGTATAGGTATTATTCTGAATGGAACACACATAAATGAACTTAACATCCTAAATATATTTTCTATGCGGAGTCTCCTTTTATTCTTCCTTTTCCGGAAGCACAAAATGTACTCTCAGCGTGAAAATAATTAAATTTTTGGAAAATTAAATTGGACAAGGTCACGCGAATCTCGAGCCCCAAGCATAACAGCAGTTTTATACAGAAGAGCAGCAAAACTGCTGCACCACAGAGTACAGACACGCAGCATGCATGCTCAAGAACATAATTCAACAAAATTCCAAAATTAATCCTTTGTCTGGGGTAGGGTTATGGTTTTCTTTTGTTTAAATGAAATATAAACCTATAATTTCGTCCTTTTAGATTTATACATTACATATGTATAGTATACTGTATAATATCCTCTAGCTTACTTACTACATCACAAAATTTTAGTTAAGAGGGAGATATAGAGGATGGGGGATAAATAGAGTCATAGAAATACCACATTACCTATATAGTGTATATTGAGCTTGTCCTATGCGTACTTTGACAAAATCCTTTTGCAGGACACATACAAATGCCGTAAATTTTCATCGATCTGAAGTCCTTCCGGTGTTTAATACATTTCCAATTTACTTTCCGTTTCAAATAACATTCATATACAGACACATTGAGCTTCAGCTTCAGTCAGCAGCATTTGGTCCTGGCCTGGTAAAACATTCATATATATATTTGTATATACAAAAGTGTAGTTAGTCGTCTATAGTTGTTGTTTTGCTGTGGCCAACATTTATACCGGATCTAGTATGAAGAGACGGCCAACGGCTGGCGGGTGGTGACGACGACGGTTTGGAGACAAGGACGAGGGAGCTGAATAAAGCACAATATGTGGACGCCCATGGACAGGATATATTATAAAGGAATAAATCCAACCAACTGTGTATTAAAATACTTATAGAAAGCCATACATTTTACTAGGCGTGCATTGACCAGCATCAGCATCAGCATCACTACCCCCAAAAAGCTCCCAAGGCTACGTATACACCGCATTAAAGGACGAACCGAGTATACCTACCAACTTATACGTATAGTATACTTTTCTACATGATTCTGCACTGACATTAGCCTAAAGAAGGATTGGAATTTCATATATGAGGGATGGGGGTGGACTGGGGGATAAACAAGGCATATATAGAGCCTGCTGCTGTTACTACTGCTCCTGCTGCTTCTGCTGGGCTAAATTAGAAATTGACATATACACAGAGGGAGAAGGACCAACTGTGTGTTGTACAGCCGTTGTTTTTACGTAATTTTTCCTTTCGAATGATTAATTGTTATTGAGTGGGGAGTTTGCTTGTAGGTTGTGAGTATGTTCATATATGTATATGTTTTATTTGGTATGGCGTCGCTTGTCGGGAGCAGCATACGGGAGTGGATTGCCAAACGAAGCCAAGCCAAGCCAAGGATAAAGATTATGTTATATACAGAAACTAGAACTCAACCGGCTGTTTTTCGGGGTTTAATGATTCGTGCTGTGATGGTAATAATAGCAACAAACAAAAGTATAAACAAAACATATAATTAATGACGAAATCGTATAATATGTATAAAACAACTGATAAATGAGGTTATTTTTGTAGAAAACAAAAAATACATTATAATATCTTGTGTTCAATTTAAATTGTTTTCTTATTACTAGCAGAAGATGAAAACAAATCTGAATGTGAGGTAAGAATTAAAGAGGTAAACACATTCACTTTCCAATCATAATACGAACACTTAATATTAATGAATTTATATGGAAAATAACAATTGATATTCAATGACTATTTTAAGCACGAATTTGAAAAAAATTCCTCTAAAAATGTTTCAAAAAGTTTTCAAAAAAGAGGCTGGGAGCGACCCAAACTGTTAACTTCCCATTGGTACCTACTTTCGTGTCGTTAAAGTCTGAAGATCAAGATACTTGAAACGAAAACCATTCTTTATCAGTTTTTAGTTGTGTTCAAGGGTGGACCCAGACTTATAATCAGGGGGGGGGGGTCACACGCTTAACATATAGACGAGTTTTTACTCACCGCTTAAAAATGTTCTTTAATGTTCTGTTAAGGAGGCTAACTAAATTTAAATAACATAATGTGTATCTTAACCTTAAATGTACACATTTCAAGGGCTAAAGTGACAACTTTAGTTATTAAATTATTTTAGAACGCTGTTGTCCAGCAAGGTACATTATGGTCTAACTATTTAATTTGGTCGACTCTCTACATATGAAAGCATTCCAAGATTTCAACAGATGCGAAAACCGCAACAAAAATTCAATAACCCAGAAAATGAGAAAGAATCTGATTTTAAGAATTTTCTGGCTTTTTTGATGTAGTTTTTCGGACTCAATTTTCGGGAGTCTATTATTACTATCGCTATCAGTCTGCTTACACGTTTTTTTTTTTTTTTTTTTTTTTTCAAATTCATTTTTATTTATTCATTCTTAAGACTATCTTAAAGCTAGACAAAAATTCATAAAACTAGCCTAATTATCCATAACTTATTACTAACTTACTGGTCCCATACGGACACTCTAAGTTAAACTATAATACTTAATAATAATGCCTTTCGGCCCTAAGAACTATTTTACTTCAGTTAAATTTTATTTATTTTGTATTTATTAGAAAATTTGAAAAAACTAATATCAATATCCTTTTTTATTTTTACTTAAAACTACTTAAAATAAGGTCCTTAATATAAAACTTAAAGCTAACTAAAACTACCTATTCTACCTATAAACTACTTAAAACTAGAACAACCACAGCAGCAAATCTAACTAACATTTTAGTCTGCTTACACGTAGATTAGAGATGATGCTAGAAAATATTTTGATCTTAAAAGAGTGAACGAAACTTTAAAATTTTAGAGAGAAAAATGTTTTGGTCTTGAATTTAAGGAAATAGGTGCATTTAAGTACATAATTTCTCTTAAAATTAAATAAAAACAAATTAAGGTAATCAAATAAGTTGGGAAGAAACTTTCGTGTGAAATTCACAAATTACACGTTTAAGAATCTCTTTTCACTTAAATTCTCAAGAGATTCAAAACTTTCATATTAATAGATATGAAACGTGCATTGTGTTTTTCAATTAGCCATTAGTTTAACAAAAGTGTCACTTTTGCTGTTTTTGGGACATTTATATTCTTGAAATTCTTGTTTAAATCTTAGTTCTAGAACATCTAAAGCGAATTCATTTTAAAACGTACATAGATTTTTTTAATTTTTTACGATCTTGAAAGTTTTATTCAACAGAAAATCAATTTTGAAAGAAATATAACGCCCGACTGGGTCGCTGGAACTTGCTAATTTCTTTAAAAAAGTCTGTTTAAAAATATTTCCTATATTTTAAGATTTGAAAATGTACCTGCAAAATAAGTTTTTATCAAAAATTTAAATGCCATTTTATTTATCAAAAAACATAGATTAATTTAATTTTATTTCGAAAACCATTAGAGCGGGTTTTTTTTAAATTTTAATTTGTGTATATACAATTTTTAAATTTTGTCTTTAAAATATTGTTGGTATGCAGTTATTTAGTGCCTATAAATATATATTTTACATTTAAATTTCGTGAAAAAATGTTCACCCTTTCTTGAGATATCAAGTTTTCTAAAAAAAAATAACTATTTTTTAAAAATAAAAAAAAATAATGACATTTTTGATCATCATCAATATGAAAATTTGACCATCGACAAGAGCTTGCACTGAAAGAGAAGATTATTGAAATCGGTTGATTAGTTCTTGAGAAAACTTGAAAACAAAATAACGGTTTTATGAGAGCAATACCAAAATATATTTTTCAAGTAGAAAGAAGCCGAATTAAGAAAAAAAAATTTGAGAAAGTTTTAAAAAAAATCTATGGGTTCATTTTTGAAAAAATTCGAATTTTGGATTTTAAACCAAAAAAGTTGTATATGGATCGCTGTTGTTTTTCGTATTAAAAAAAATGAAAAAAAAACGCTTTAAGCTAATCTGCTAAAAACCTTAATTTCAATCGGCACAATGATTTAAACTGTAGGAGCCAGGACAGACAGACAGACGGACGAAAACGGGGGACCCACTTTTTTGACTGCAATACTTGCCATATAGTTCCTATATGTTGCAGGAATTTAAAGGCAACTTAATATAAAATAGACGATCTTTTATTCAAGGTTTCTTCTTAAAAACCTGAATATTTGCTCTTTTTATGAAAATAATTTATAACATTACTAAAGTTACAAAAATTTTAAATGTTTTTGACAGCAAACCACTTTTTGGTGAATGACGTTAAATTACTTACAAATCTTTACTTAAACAACTTAACTGTATAAGCTTTATGGCTCGTATGACCCCCTCCTGGATCGTCCATTTATATGGCTGAATTTCCGATTCATATTATGTACTTGGTCAAGTCCTCAGTTAAAACTGGTATTTTTGCAGGTTAGGAAGTAAAATACAAATTTTGTTTCCATATAAAAAAAAAAATAAATAATTCAAAATATAATGGGGGTCATATCCATTAACTCAATACGTTATTAGTAATTAGTTTTTAGTATTGAAGGAAATTCGTACAAATATACAAACAAAATTAACTTCCAGGGGGGGGAAGATTCATGACCCGTACGACCCCCGCCTACCTTAGATCCACCATTGGTTGTGTTTGCAGGTTTTGTTTTTTGTACGAAAAGTTGTCAATTTGATTGTTTTTAATAAATTCCTATAAAGCTGACTACAGTAATTCGCTTATGATACAATAAGTTTCATTTCCATATCTGTTTCTGTTCCCGAGATATTTAAGTTGAAAACTAATTTTTACCAATTTATAGTAGAATTTTTTGAAGATTTTTATTTCTGATACAAACATTGCAATTCGAAGAAAATTACCTTAAATTAACAATAATATTGTGTAGTATACAATTAAATAAGTCAATTCTTTAATTTATTTTCAAGATATTCGAGTCGAAAATTAGTTTTAATAATTTTGTATAGTATTTTTTTTTAACTGTCAATTATGGTCTTTTGTTGTTAAATTTTAAACAATGGGTTTCTTGTAAAATTAAACTATATTCAATTGTTTATTAGAGTCGAACATTAATTTTTATCAACTTTTATTAGTATTTTGTTTAGGTTTTTAAAAGGGTGGTTACATTTTAAGGGTTAATGTTGAATGTAAACCACACCTAAACGTGAACTTTTTCTGCATTTCATTTTAAATTTCTCAATTTCAGACTAACTCAATTTAATTTGATGATGGTAAAATAGACAATCGAGCAATGCGCTAAAGTTATTCAGGCTTATAATGAAAATGTGCTATCAAATAAAAATGCAAATCGTGCACTTCGCGATTTTTTCGGTTAATTTTATCGTTCAAATGTGCGTACAATGGGAAAAATCGTGCCAAAATTTGAGGAAACCGGCTCTGTAGGAGATGTGAAATTTCCAGTACATTCTCGTAGAGCGAGTACTGCAGAAAATATTGGTGCTTTTCCCGAAAGTGTGGCTGAAGAGCAGTCCACCTCCACTCGTGCGTCGTCGTCGTGCCCAACATTTGCATCTATCAAGCTCGTCATTGATGAACATAATGCATAAAGACTTGCATTTACACGCTTGCTAGGTTCAATTGAATCAAGAACTAAAGCCCCTTAACTATTTTAAGCGTCTCTCGTCAATGGTCAGAATGGTGGAAAAGACAACAGTGGATGATCAATTTTCGAAGAAAATCATTTTCAGTGATTAGGCACATTTTCACCTCAGTATCTATGGATTTGTCAATAAGCAGAGTTCCCAAATTTCGGCCAATGATAATAAAAGAGTGATTGTAAGCCGGTCAATCAGTTACTGTCAATGGTGTTCGCTATCGTGAGATGATAACGAACTTTTTATGGTCCGGATTGGAAGATATGGATGTGTACGATATGTGGTTTCAACAAGCCGGTGCCACTGCTAACGAAACAATAGCTCTTTTGCGCAACAAATTCAAAGACCATGTTATCTCACGTGGTGGCGTGGTGGCGTTGTCAATTGGCCTCCAAGATTTTTGTGATTTGACACAGTTGGACTTTTTTCCTTGGAGATATTTAATAGAAAATGTGTACATCAATATGCCAGCAACAATTCAAGAGCTAAAGGATGAGATAATTCGCAAACTGACGGCATATTGTTCACTTTTTTTTAATGATATTATAAAAAAAAAACTACTGAATGAGCTATTTTATGTGTTATGAAAAACTGAATTTTTTGAGGGGAGGAATAAAACTGATTAATTCGGCAGAAAATTATTTGCAAAAATGTCGGTAAGCCAACAAAAGATATATGTATGAATCAAAAAAGTTCATATGGTTACAGTTCTACCATCTATCATTTTTAGATTATCTATATCCAACAAATTTGAAATTTGTCCAAATATGAGATTAGGATTGGAACATTTATTGCACCGCCACAGAAATCCATAGCACCTAGTAGTATATTTCACCACAGAAATATGTGACCATTCCATATTAGGGGATCTGTGATAAGTATACATTTTCATTCATGTGCCGCTTATGAATAGTTTGGTGTTGAGCTACGCTTTAACGACAGAAGACAAGTTTTTGAATCACTAAATTCTACACAACTATAATAATTCCCCATTAAACAATTCTTTAGAATAAACTAATTATAAGCTGCTGTTCAAGTTCCTCATGATGCAATGCAAGGTGTTAATAATGTTTGAATTTGATACCAACATTTATAACTACATCAAAGAAATACTAGAACTCTCGAAAACTTTTCCGATTACCGTCAATTATGCGTTGGTTACAAGAACTCGGCATTTTGAAGAAGTCAACTAGCTTAGTTTTGTGTCCGCATCCATAGAAAATTCAACTGACTTGAAGATAAACAACCATTGGCAACCAGGTGCGTTGGGTTTCGGTGAATGGGCTTTGAAGCAGTTGGAAAGTGACTAATTTTTTTCGAAAAATCATTTTCTGCGATGAGGTTAATGAGCGCACTAACGAAATAAAGTGTTGAATTTTGAGATGATACCAATGCACCCCGAAAAAATCACCGTTTTGGTGAATTCTGGGTTTCTTCATTTTGGCCTGACCAGCGACATATGTATGTACCTACATATGGTTTAAGGAGACTGTCTACACTTTCTTAAAATTTAATTATTGACCAAGAAAATATTAACTAAGTACAAGAAGAACATAAAAACAAACAGTATACAAAAAAGAATGTTCCAAAACACACATTTTCAAAATATTCTTATAATGTCCGAATACAAATCAAAACTATACACGAAAATGTTTGCAGAACTATCGGAGTATGGAACACTGACTTATCCAAACGACGAAACAAGAAATATTTCAGAATCATACTTTCATCCATACGTAGGTACAAAACTTATGCGTTTCAATGATTATCTTGGCCAAAAAGAGCTCCATTAAATTAAGTACAAAGAATCCGCAAACAGCATTCTATAATATTTATTGTAAATTTTTAATTAGATGTCTATTCAATTCGAGATTTTCGCAATAAATATCACTTTCCCGCATTAAATTGCGTAAAAATAACACAATGACCTTTCAAAAGAAAAGAATGAAACCATACAAAAAAAAAAAAAAGAATAAGAAAAAGAAAAAGAAATGCGCCATTATACCAGAAATATAATATAGGAAATAAGAAAAAAAAATCCTTCAAGGATTACAGCCATTATTTTCGAATTCTGACATTTCTTTCTAAATGTATGTTTGTGTGTTGTGTTAATTTATTACCCAAAGCTTTATCTCATTTCGAATCCATCTCCTCCTGAAAGAAATAATAAAAAAAAAGAACACACCAAAGAAAAACCTAAAAAAAGAAGAAGAGATTGTATAAAACCACCCCTCTTCTTCGAACGTTCTGTTCAACCATATTCATATACTGTATACCAGGGCCATGATGGAAACCGACGCCATTATATATCAACATGCCACTCTGAGCCAGTGATGGATCACCGAAGTGTTTAGTTAAAAATTTAGGTTAATCTGAAAAAAATAATCACAAAATGCTCCAGGGAACACGCCGGAGAACTCACACACGTTTTCCTTTTTCCTTATATTGTATTTGTATACCTACCCGACGCGGACGGGACGCGACGCGACGATACAGAAAACAGAAACCAGAAACCTCACCTTTATTGTTGCGATGCCGATGCTGGTGCCTGTGCCTGTTTTTACCCCTCACCTTTTATATTTTCAAACCATCAAGTCCTTTTTTGCCATAATGGAATATTGTATTTCTCATCGTCAACGGCGGCGTGGCGGAGCGGGCGCGGCAGCAGCGGTGTGTTGTTGTCGTTTTCTCGCCCTTGTGGCAGGTTACTAGCAACTACAACAACAACAATACTTATAGCGAGGACGATTCGTCGTTCAAGGACTATACCAAAAAAAGGTCTCCTTTTGGGGGTGGAACGGATGGAAAAAAAAGAAGCACGGAAAATGATAAGAAAAGAATGGCATCCGCAGGGTAACTGATATCAAAGTGAAAGTGTTTTCTATGTGAGGGGAGATTAGGCAAAAAAGAAAGAAAGAAAAAAGGAACCACCATCAGCGTCACCATTCCAAGCGATTTGAAAATGGGAATGGTATATACTTTCGTAGTTTAATCAGGGCCGTAGATAATGTTAAAATGTTGTCTTGAAATTATACTTTTAAACCCAGAAACAGGATGTTAGCCATATTTCGGTGCCACGTGCTAACCTACTCCTCAGAGCTGGCAACCCTTAAATATAAAAATAACTAGGTGGCGCAACTGTCCATTAGTCCATTGAGAACTAGGGCCTAGGGCCTAGTGACTTATAACTCTCAACCATTCCTGTGTTCGAGTAATGTTGTCAGGGATAAGGGGACCTACAGTTTTAAGCCAAATCCGAACAGCTAATTTGAGAAAGCATTTTTCACGACAAGAATTACTTTTGGAGGATTTGTCAATTTTTCGCCCGTAAAAATAACTTTTAAATATCACAGGCACGGATTGAACCCAAGACCTCTTGCATAACACTCCCACGCACTAACCATTACGCCACGGGTACTACAGAGATGGCAACCCTTACAATACTTAAAGATAAAAGACATAGGTTAGGTAAAATTTTATATATTTTGTCTCAAAAATTAGTGATTATGAAAATAATAGGTACCTAATTGGATAAATTAATTGTTGAAATACTAACATGACGAAAATTTAGGATTCAGGCTTTAAGCAATTCCAATTATTTAGTAAACTTAAGTCTTCTGGGTGTTCTAGGTCTTCCAAGTGTTCTTAATCTTCTAGGTCGTCTAGGTCTTCTAGGTCTTCAAGGTCTTCTAGATCTTCTCGGTCTTCTCGGTCTTCTAGGTCTTCTAGGCCTTCCAAGTGTCCTTAATCTTTTTGGTCTTCTAGATCTTCTTGGTGTTTTTTGTCTTCTCGGTCTTCTAGGTCATCTCGGTCTTCTAGATCTTCTAGGTCTTCTAGGTCTTCTCGGTCTTCTAGTTCTTCCAGGTCTTCTCGGTCTTCTCGGTCTTCTAGGTCTTTTAAGTGTCCTTAATCTTCTTGGTCTTCTCGGTCTTCTAGGTCTTTCATGTTTTCTTAATCTTCTTGGTCTTCTAGGTCTTCTTGGTCTTCTATGTCTTCAAGGTCTTCTAGATCTTCTAGGTCTTCTAGATCTTCTAGGTCTTCTCGGTCTTCTAGATCTTCTAGGTCTTCTAGGTCTTCTAGTTCTTCTAGGTCTTTAGGTCTTCTAGGTCTTCTAGCTCTTCTAGGTCTTCTAGGCCTTCTATAGGTCTTCTATAGGTCTTCTATAAGTCTTCTATAGGTCTTCTAGGTCTTCTAGATCTTCTATGTCTTCTAGGTTTTCTAGGCCTTCTAGGTATTCTAGAGCTTGCAGGTCTTCTACGTTTTGTAAGTCTTCTGTGTCTTCTAGGTCTTCTAAGTTTTCTAAGTCTTCTACGTCTTCTAGGTTTTTTATGTCTTCTAGGTTTTCTAGGTCTTCTATAAGTCTTCTAAAATATTTTAGGTATTCTAGGTCTTCTAGGTATTTTAGATATTTTAGATCTTCTAAGTCTTCTAAGTCTTCTTATTCTTCTAAGTCTTCTAAGTCTTCTCAGTCTTCCGATCTTATAAGTGTTCTACGTGTTCTGGGTCTTCTAGGTCTACTTGATTTTCTAGGTCTTCTATATGTCTTACGTATTTTAGGTCTTCTGAGTCTTTAAGGTCTTAGTCTTTTAGTTCTTCTGGGTCTTTTAGGTCTTCTAGAAGATCTAAGTCTTGTTGATCTCGTTGATTTTGTCAATCTCTTATTCTCTACTTGTTGGTTTTGTTGAGCTTTTCGGTCTTGTCCTTGTTATTATTCTCGTGGAAGTCAGTTTATGTTTCTTGTTAATTTGTCTTAAGTAATTTGTCGAAATAAGACTTAATTTGGTTTCCATTTTTATTTTTACGCAGAGGTTGCTATAAACTCAATATTTTTTGTACCAAAATCTTCAAAAATGCATTTTTAGTTAAAGTTTTTTTTTATTATAACAATTCATTGTGATTATAAACTAATCCTAAAAAATGTATGACACTAAAAATTATTTGAATGATAATAATGTTGATATCAAATTTTAATGTTACTTACCCTGTGATGAGGGATGAGACAGCCCTGTTGTAAGTTTATTATATGACTAAGGATGAAACTCAAAGAAAAAAGAAAAACAAAATTAAAAGAAAAAAAGGAATAAAAATACAAAAAAAATCTGCCAAAGGATCAAGGCAACTAAGCATCTTCGCAGCGCAGATACATCCATCTACTTGTTTCGTATCACGAAATATATTAGATATGAGTATGTGCAGCAGCATGGCCCGCATTTTTGTGAGAGGGTATGTCTATGTGTATCCGGAATACAAGAGCGATGTACGAAATGAATTCCATGGCGCTAGGACGAAAGATTTATTATCAAATTAAATTTCTGACAGAATTTATTGCTTTATCTCTAGTTCTTTCATCTTTCTCGCTCTCTCTCCCTTTCTCTCTCATTCCTCTATATTCGTATATTCGTTACTATTAGTAGATATAGCATATCGCACCATATCAAACTGGAGCCACAGGACGAATGCGAAAAACTCCATAGCTCAGCAGCACAATATACATATTATATGCACATACCTTCCTACACAGCTACACCCTCACACCCCATAATATCACATATGTACAATACATACCTACATTTATAGCAATTGACTAAAAGGATAGAATTTTCGTACATGATTATTTTGTAGAATCGTAAAAATGCTCCTTTTTTGTGTGCTCTCAATGAAATTCACACATAGCCGAGCACACAATAAAATGTAGGTAGGAGCATATTTCATAGGGAATGAATGCTGTGCTCTATAAAGATGGGGTGGTACACAGTATAATGGTGAATATGGCGTAGAAGGGGTGGGATAGGTTGTGTCGGGATCGGGATCGGGATACCTATTAAGCTCTCTGGTAACTATAATATATTATCGAAAAACCAAAAGCACAAGCAATCATACAACCAGGATATAAATTTTCCCTAGAAGTTATTTTTTTTTATTTTCATTTTATTTTATAGTATATTCTATTTCGCTGCTGATATTTTCATCCCTTTGCCCTTTTCTCTTGTTGTTATAGTATAGTTGTAGGTTTATTATTTGTTTTGGTGGGCATATATATATCTAGAGTGAATAGGAAAAGAGGTTTAGAATAGGCTAAATTGTTGGAACCATGTATCACGGATTGGTGCCATGTGTATTACGTACGGGTACCTACGCATTAGAATTTATAGAAAGAAATTAATGGCGAAAAAACCTATAGCGGCTATTCCTATATATACCTACCCACAGTAGCGACTGCTATTTAATTTTGCTGTTATTTAACTAAAACCTTTCAGTTTTCCTTATATGCGAGTATATAAATTTTAAATTAAGGTATTCTAAACATATAAAAGGCACTCTGACTTTATCAAAAATAGATAACAAAACTTAAATTTTTTTCAAAACAATCCGACTGAATGATGAACATTTCGCATTTTAATAAAATATAGAACTTTAGCAGGAGCATTAACTCTTGCACTAATTCATATTTCTTGGCTTTGAAATCAAGATTTAAATATCAGGCTTGTAAATAAATACAATATTTTGCAATGAAATTTCTTATGACTTCAATATCAATCAATTGATTGCAATCATTTGGGCCTTTTTGCACTATTTGCTTTCTTTTGAAGTCTTTGCATTCTTCTAAAGTCTTCGCTTTCCTTGAAGCCTTTGCACTCACTTGAAGTCTTTAGATTCACTTTAAACCTGTCATTCTTAAGTAAACTTTTATTAAATCCACATTTTGATTTCAATAGCTATCAATTGTACAATTGTACATATCCTAAAAATATTTTGAGCTCAATAAATATGGTGACCAGCTCTCTTTCGTTTTAACAAAGATGATATAATATTATATAAGCTTTTAACTTTTTTTTATCAAAAGCACACATTCAAGGGTATATTACTACCCTTATTATGCAGGGACACAGGGTGATCACTAGAAAAGGGAGGGAGGGTTTGAAAAGAGATGTCGGTAGACATTGGTTTTGAATTCTTGAATATTGCAATGACTCGGAAAAACAGATTGTGGTAAAGCATTCCACTTTCGAGCATACGGCTTAAGAACGAATCTCTGTATTAAAAAGTACGGCCGAAATTAGGCTGTAGGGTATACTGGTGAGCATTCCTAGAAGTGCGAATATCATGGCTAAATTCTTTAGTGGGAGGAATGCAGCTGGCTATTTCTCTAGAGCATAAACCGTTAAAGTAACTCTAATAAAGGGTAAGACAATAAACTTTACGACGATGTTCACGGGACGTTAAGGAACTTACGGTGATATTATCACCAGTCAATTTAAATGTTCTACTTTCAATACTGTTTAAGAGGCTTGAGTTAGTTGCAGGAGCACCATCCGTCCAGAGATGAAACTTATAATCTATAACAGATCAGAGGGGGGGGGGGGGAGGGGAGAAACATTTCTTCTATCGCCTTAAGAAACCCATACACCTTGCAAAATTCTTGTTATCGTTTCACAAGAGGTTATTAGTGACAAACATAAAGAAAATATCGAGAGGTTTAGTCTCATTGATGCAAGTGTCATCCATGGATAATGGCAAGGGGGTATATCTCCCTTTAACGATGCAAGACAGCATTGGGTTTTCGAAGCATTAAACTCCACTCGGTTTTTTATCCCCAATTGAACAATGCTATTTAGGTCGGAATTTAATGAACTTATCATATTTTTTCGTTGAGGTTCCACATTCGAAGAAGAGGGATTTGATTTTGAAAACGAATATGAAAAGCTAGGAGTACTATCGTCAGCGGAACAATGTATTGGATTAGAAGTTGCAGACAGAAGATCATTAATAAAAATGAGAAAGAGTGTTGGAGAAATAACAGAGCCGTATTACTAATCCAATGACGGGGGGATTCATGAAAACCGAAAACCGAAAATACGCATTTTCGATAAGAGAACCTTATTGCCAAACCCAATAAAATGCTTTTGAAATATCAAGTGCAATAATCTCACTTTCTCTAAAACGATGTGAAAATCGGTGAGATGAACCATGAGATCACTAGTGGACCTATTGCAGATAAAGCCGTTTCATCGGTCATTAAGAAGGAGGGAAGCTGGTAAGCAAATTTAAAATGTGTATGACTTCAAGTAAATGCAAAGGCTTCAAAAGAACACAAATATTTCAATTGAATGCAGAGTTCATGAAGACTTTAATGATTGCAGTCTTTTTAAGGTCAAATTGTTGTTAACGTAAGATATTGTTTCTGGAAAAATCAGATCTGTATTTGTTTATATAAGAAATAAAAATGTTCAAGAAATACTGCCAAGGTTTCATCATATGCAAAATATTGTTGGTAATTCTAAGTTAATCTTTTGGAAAAATTCAACTGACACCTTTTTTAGAAAAACACGATAACCTACAACGACTTAGGTATTAGGAGAACAAAGAAAAATATTGACTTCAAATTATTTATCTTTCACAAAATATTGTAATAAATATTTTGTTAAAGTTTTAAGCAAGACATATCGACAGATGGGATGGAAAGCTATCAGCACCTCAGCATCTTTTTTTAGATATGAATTACGATGACCTCTAGTTCATGCTGGATGGCACGTCGTCATGCCATGTCCCCATGCATAGAACATGAAATAAAGTTGGAACAATTTGGAACGAACTTAAAACAATATTTATAATTGTTGTTTATTTGGCTTAATTTATTATATTACTAGCTGACCCAACACACGTTGTTTTGTTATATAAATAATTTCTAGAGAATATTTTGCTAGAAATAAATAACTAATTGTAAGTGTATAAGGATGTGGTATATAAGTGGGAAAAATATATAAAGAGCCCTGTAAACGGTGACAAAATATTAAAATAACAAATCACCAAACAAATTTTTTTTAACTTATTAAAATTTATTCCTTTAAATTATAAACATATCGCTAATTATGACAAAAATTTACAAAAATTACCGGAGATCCAACCTTGAGGTGTAAATTATGCGGTGGCATGCCTGGTAAATCCAATGAGTTCAAAACCTCAGTTGGATAATTTACAGCTTCGGTAGCATTACAAACTGTATCAATAGATTTGTATGACACCAAGTCTCCTGGTAACAAATGTTGTATCTTGAGATTTATTTCGTTGACATCCACATTTTTTGCTGCTAAAATTGCTCTTTCTGCCAGCCACTCATGATTCGTATATTGTCTGTGTACATCGGGAAATATCTGGTCAATGGGAGAATCTTGTGAGTCAATAATCGTGCAGAAATCGACCGGTAATTTTATACATCCAGTTTCATCTCTAGTAACTTTTCCGTCGCCTATATCTAACAGTTGTTTTGAGACTGTTTCAGCGGACGGATCTTGAAGCATTTGAACACACATCATTACTTTCAGTTGTACTTTTTCAACATTACGCCACAGTGGCCATGATTTTAAGCACGCGTTGATCTCATCAGCGTACGTTGAACGCGGAATAACGGGAAGTTTTTGTCTGAAATCACATGAAAAGAGTAACAGAGTGCCGCCAAATAGTCTGTCATTGTCTTTATATCTTTCAATGTCCTGTTCAACGCCTCAAGCGAATGTTTGTGTGCCAAAGTGCATTCATCCCAGATGATAATTTTACAATGTTTCTGCACTGTGGCCATGGATTATTGTTTTTTTACATTGCACACCGCGTCTGGGTTATTTTGAATATTTAGTGGCAGTTTAAATACTAAGTGAGGTGTTTTGCCTCCATCCAATAAAGTTGTAGCAATGCCAGAAGATGCAACACCATTATTTAATCGTATTTTAGCAAGAATTAGCGAAATAAGGAACGTTTTGCCAGTTCCACCTGGTGCCCCCAAAAAAATGAATCCACCATTCCCTGCCGAAACTGCGAGCATGATGTGGTCAAAAATGGTTCTTTGTTCTTCATTCATTAGTGGGACATTGCGAGCAACAATCGCTGCTATTTCTACAGTAATGTATTGTAGTTCACGATTCAATTCAGTGTCTATTAAATCAGATGCATTTCGATTTGGTGAATGCATACCGAAATGACTGAGTGGTAAGTTGGCTATGGTAATGCAAAGATCCTCAATACCAATCAATGCTTCATTGTACATAGAGTCACTAAATAATATCGTAAGTTCGTTGCACCGTGTACGATATTGATGCAATTAAACCAAAGCACTTAGGAATATAAAAAATAAATAAAAACCTATTCTCAGACCTTCCGAATTTATATGCAAAATTTCATTGAAATTGGGTTAAGCCGTTTCGGAGGAGCATGGCAACTAACACTGTGACAGGAGAATTTTATATATTAGAGATATACATACATATATAAAAATTTCTATTAATACTACATATGTTTAGAAAGAAAACTACCTGGTTTAAAAAAAAAAAGAAAAAATTTATCTTGGTATAAAGGCTTGAATTCAACATAAACTTTTTTTTAAGAAGTGCTTGAGAATAAAGGGTGATTCTTCTAAGGTCCAACCATCATAGGTTTTTTGAAAAAACCTTTTGCAACTTATTTATTAATATACCTAACGTTCTGTATTATTTATTTTCTATGCTTGCAACAGGAAAAAACTTTTATTTATAGGTCCATTTTTCCACTCCCTATTGAAATCTCCTTTTTAAAGAGACTAGTAATACCGGCTCCGATTTTTGTGTATATGTACAATAAACATATACACTAAAAAAGAGCTTAAATGTTTTTCGTTTTTAACACAAATCAATTGAAATAAAATATAATGTTCTAAAGGGCTATTCACTAAAACGTCTTAACAAAAATATTTACTGCGCCAAATGCCACCCACTTACGCATTTCTACAATTTATGGTTTTTAATCCAAATAAATCTTTCACCATTAGAAAAGCCAAGCAAAAAAAAAGGAGTAAAGAAGCTATTAGACCTAGATCCCTTTTATTTATATTATAAAATACATAACATTATAAATTAAAAAAGTGTTCTAAACACTTTATTTCCACACCATATAAATACTTATATATATAATATAGGGACAAACATACACATAAATATAAATACATATCCTTAAAAATAGATGGCATACGTGGCAGTCATCATCTGCTATATTCGTTTCATAAGTCAACTGCTTTGGCAATAAATTACATTCCAATCCTCTAATTTGCTTCACTTTGAAGGTAAATCTGTTTTGGAACAACAACAAAAAACCTTCTAAACCTCTTTTACTTATTCAGGAAGGAAAAAAAGGACGTCGATTTACGAAAATCCATTCGGATATATTTCGATATATCCCATTTGAGGACACGTTTCTATTTTTTAAAATGTGCGATGAGTATATATACAATACTTATATGTACTTTTTTAAATCCTTTCCCAAACCAATATATAGTTGCACACCCTCTATCTATACTGTGAATATGCATAGCATGAAGGATTTATATGAGTCTTAAGAATGAATTAATAAAAATGAATTTGAAAAAAAAAAAAAAAAGGATTTATATGAATGTCCTGTAGGAAAGTTCAATAATCGCGTAAGTCATTGGCTGAGTGCGTTTCCATGTCCATAATAATAAGGGGTTGTTATCGAACAAGTTAAAAAATAAATCTAAAATGGAAAGATTTTTTATTAAATGTTTATACCTTCCTACGTATCGATGACGATGTCCCTTGAGTCGGACCTTCTCGCCGAAAATATTGTCAACAACGAGGCTAAATTGAAAAAAAACTTCATGCAGGACGTGCAGGATTATATAATTTATTGTACCTATATGTATTGAGAAATTGAATAGAAAATAAAACTCGTGGAAAGACTTTATTTTTATTGCTTGCTATGCGAGGATATATTCGACATAAACCAAAAAGGACTCCTTCAAAATATTTTGCAAACATTTATCATGTGAGCCTTTATAGTTATCAATATATACTGGACGTAATCAAACCTACATTCGTTTTCGTTTGCGTTATCAAAAACGGAAACCTTAGAAATAAAGGAAGAAAAAAAAAGAAACACATAAAAATAAAATTAGGTCAGCAAATGGCTTACATGCGATCAGTGCCATAGCCGGAGAGGACAGCAGGTCCTTAAACAGGTAAATATGACACACACTTGCGCTCGCTATTCACCTGAATTCTGGAATCTATTCCATAAAAACCATAACAGATTCGTGCACACAGGATCAGACGACACTCTAAAATTGTATATAATCGAAGGTTACCTCCATAAAGGTAATAAATTCATTTTTGGGCCATAAAACATTTTGCCATAGGATTTATTGTCCTTTTTGTTGTTTTCACTCATATATCCGAGGAGCATAACTGTACATATATGTTGTATATAGCCGGTACAGGAAAATATTAAAAATGAAAATGAAAGGACATACACAATGAAATTTTGGCGGTCCTTGCAATTTATCAAAAGGTGGAATGCAAAAACTGTCCTTTTACTTTCGTTTCGCAAAAATTATGGCATATTTTGCTAAAGGTTAATGGCTATTTTAGATTATTGACGATGCCGATATAGTTTTGTTTTGTTTTTCATTTTCAAAGCATTCAGAGGTTTTCTTTGTGCGAGAAAATCACTCAGGGTCAAGATTAATATACCTACAGAAGATGAAGAATACTATTACGCAATTGTTAGGTTATAATATGGGTTTTTTTCATTTTCTAGTTATACTCGTATAATGGTCAGTTCATGGTCAGGAAGATTGGTTAACGAGATATAATGGGTCGTATTGTGAAAGAGAGGCTATTAAAATTGATTCAAAGCATAAATAAGATTCGTTTTCAATAAGAAATTTCCAAAAAATGTCACCTGCAAATATGGTGCATAAATATTCAGTATGGGAATATACGTGTTTGGTCACTTATAATAATCACACTATCAAGGATAATGGTAAATCATGAACTCAAAAATAGGTAATAGGAAAATTTTCAAGGTTTTTCCAAAATGCAGATAATACAAAATTTGTATTGCGTTATAGTAATTTACTTTGATGATGTTTTCTGTGGAGGCAAGTTTTAGTTTTCAGAACCCACGAAATAGCATCAATACCTTAGGTAAGGTAATTTCTTCAAATTAAATTTTCAAGGATACGCATTGACTTTGCTAACAGTTTTTTTTTGACACTTATCTCTGTTCCACTTTAATTTATTTAGTCTTTGAGTTGTCGTAATATAGTGTGACTCCTTAATCCTGGTCTTTGATTCAAATTGCGTGTTCGAAAAGTGTAATTTAAAGATTATTATTTCAAATATCGTACACCACCGAACTCAATTAAAATATATACTTTTTTTGACTTTTCATGTTGCACTCGTTATGGGTAGAATGTATACGAAAAATTCCCTTCTGACAAAAGCAACATTTCTTGTCTTATTAAATACTTCGGAAACTGCAGTAATGATTATGTAAACTCTAATGTTCTTATTCAAAACTAGTACTGTGATATTCAAAAAAAAAAGTTGTTACAATATAAACGATCGTTGTCACTTTGAAAATTGTGGTTGTTATAGCGAATATCTCAAAAATTGCAAATATCAAATTGAAAAACATGATGTTGAATTGAAAACCATACTTAAAAAAAAAAACAAGTATTAGGTATTAAAAGAAAAATATTAGCTTTTAAAGTTGTCTAATTGATATTTTCGGTGGTATTAAAAAATGTTGGCTTTTTGATGTAATTTTTTCCCATTTTAGGAAAGAAATTATAGTTTATCTTAAAAACTAAATTTGTTTGATGGATTTGATGTTTTAAAACTTTGTATTATATACTTACTTACTTACTTAAGGTCGCTACCTACAGTCCGGGGAGGACCTGGGTCTCAACCAACATTCGTCTCCAGCCAGCTCGGTCCCTAGCTAGCTGCCTCCAGTTTCGCACGCCAAGTTGGTTGAGGTCTTCACCCATCTGCGTGCGCCACCTGAGTCGCGGTCTTCCTCTACTGCGCCGTCCCTCGGGATTAGATTCGAAGACCTTCCGGGCTGGAGCGTTGATGTCCATTCGATCTACATGACCTAGCCATCTAAGCCGTTGGACATTAATTATGTTAACTACGTCAGTGTCGCGGTACAGCGCGTACAGTTCGTCGTTATATCTTCTCCTCCGCATTCTTCATCTATGCGTACGGGAACAAAAATCACCCGAAGAATTTTTCTCTCGAAGCATCCTAAGACGCTCTCATCTTTCTTTGACAGGGTCCAGGCCTCAGCGCCATAAATGAGAACCGGGAATTTGAGTGTCTTAAAGATGGTGATTTTAGATGCTCAAGAGAGGACTTTACTACTCAATTGCCTTCTAAGTCCAAAGAAGCAGCGATTTGCAAGAGTTATTCTTCGTTTGATTTCAGCGCTGGTGTGCGTTGTCTGTGTTAATAGCGGTGCCTAGGTAGACAAAGTCCTTAACTACCTCAAAGTTATAGCTGTCCTTGGTGACGTTTTGTCCAAGACGTCGTTGTTCAATGTCCTTTTTTGATGGCAGCATATACTTGGTCTTGCCCTGATTGACCACTAAACCCATCTTCTTCGCTTCCGTCGCAATGCTCAAAAACGCTCCACTGACATCACGCTTTGATCTTCCAATTATGTCAATATCATCTGCGTATCCGAGTAATTGGATGGACCTTTGGAAGATTGTTCCTCTAGTGTTGACGGTTGAGTTTTGCACAATTTTTTCCAGAACGATTTTAAAGAAGTCGCATGACAGTGCATAAAACCTTTTTTGACATCAAATGCATCGTTGAGATCTTTTCCGACCATGATAGAGCAGTGTGCATTCTCCATCGTCATTCTGCACAAACGGATAAGTTTGACAGGGATGCCAGAACTAGACATTTCTCTGTAGAGCTCTTCCTTATAGATGCTGTCATACGCGGCTTTAAAATCGATAAAGAGATGGTGGGTATCGATTTGAAGTTCCTGGATTTTTTCCAAGATCTGCCGTAGTGTGAATATTTGGTCTATAATGGACTTTCCTGGACTGAAGCCACACTGATAAGGACCTATCAGGTTGTTGACGAACGGCTTCAGACGTTCACATAATACGGCAGAGAGGATCTCATATGCAATGTTAAGGAGACTGATGCCTCTGTAGTTGGCGCAATTTAGAGGGTCTCCTTTCTTATGTATCGGGCACACTATGCTGAGATTCCACTCATCGGGCATGCTTTCTTCCGACCATATTTTGCAGATGAAGTATTATATAGCTTAATATATATTTAACGCATAGTTTTATTTGAAAAAATATCTTACAGCGTAAATACTGAAATACTGCAACTACAATGGAAGCTATTTGGCACAAAGTGATGTGGAAATATTACTTCCAACCTATTTTCTCTCATATGATTTCAAATGTTATTTTTATGCTAGGGATCAGTCCTCATGCTGATAGTTGCACTACACAAACTCTCCGAAATACATACAAGTACGTTTTTTTAATCGTTTGCTTTGTTTTTGTACTTTTGGGACATGTAGTTGGCCCACCAATTATGGAATCTGAAAATTCTAAAAACGCAGTTTAATTGATAATCGTGTGTGCAAGGTTATACATTCAAGCGTTTAGTTTATACATGTCCCAAAATGTGTTTACACAAATTTGTTAGTTAAAATATTTGTTTATAATTTTTTTAAAAACATGGAATCTTTTGAATATCTCTGTAGATCATTGTTCACCTAATAATCTTGCTTCTATTTTTAACCCTCTACTGCATGCACTATGACCCACTTAAAAAAAAAATGTCTGCTGCATTTACTTTTAATACATCTTGGTTAAGATTTTTATAAAAAAAAATTTTCCAAAAAGTAATTAAATTTTCAAAAAAAAAAAAATTGCCATATATGGCGTTGTATATGCAGTCAGTGATTTTTCTACCAAAAAATTCTTTCCATATATGGCGTTTTATGCAGTAAATATATTTCTTACAAATAATTAAGTTTATGTTTTTATTGATTATTTAATTCATATTTTTATTTAGGTATTTTATTTTTATTTTTATATTTTAATGTTTACATAAATCAAAAAAAGAGTATATTCAAATATGAAAAGACATAAAACAATTTCTGTCTTTGTTCAAGCAAACGAAAACACCGCATTTGGAACAAAATATGAAACTTTGAAATTTGCAATCATTAGGTATAGCATTGCTGTCTGTCGCTTTTCCATTCTAGAAGATGATCCACTGAATCCTTACGGACTTCATTCAGAGGAGTGGGTCGCGCCAAAGCTTTCTTAGCTTTTTTCTGGGTTGAGGTCGATGGACTGGAATCCAGAGTTCTTTTCGTGCTTTTCGGAACACCAGTGATGGAAGCTGGTCGACCCTTCTTTTTGTTAAACGAAATGCTCGGCTACTGCCATCTTGAAGTCGAATAAGGGCATGTACACGTCACTTTTCTTACGCCAGAAATCCATGCATTTACTACGCAAAAGTCCAAGAAATGGAAGAACATTTTTTTGATCCACATTTTCTTTTTTAGCACAAAACTAGCTAAAAGCTCTTCATCTTCAGAGTCGAAGTCACTCGTTTCAGAAACCACCTCTTCTGATTACGCGGATCCATTCCTTTCTTCTTCGTTATCTGACTCCAGTATTTTCTCTTCACTTTCCGAGCCATCGTGAGGAATTGAGAAGATTATCCTTGTTGGGAAAACGGAGCTCGGTGATGCCATTATGGAAAAACCATTTGACAAAACCATAATTTGTACTTTTTCGTTACTGCATAAGAAGCCAAATATGGCATGATGATTTTTAATCTATATTTTCGTAACTGCATACACAGCCATATATGGCTGTTTGATAAAATGTTTATTTTCTAGACTATGCATGCACTTATATAAAAATAAAACACACATATTACTTACCAAAATATATATTTTGTAAAAAAAAATATTATTATTACCACTCTAGGTATTTGTTCTAAAAAAAACTGTTTTACTGGGTGAATTAAAATGAAAAATTAACAGTTAAAAAAAGACCAGGAAAAAAAACAACGCATGTTTCTCAGACACAATTACCAACAAATGCAATCTAGTACCTAACCGTTGATTTCTTGATTTCTTGATTTTTTTTATTTTTGTCGAAAATAGCAACTTTAAAACTAAAAGAAATATATGGCGTTGTATGCAGTAGAGGGTTTTAACAATTTTTTAAAAATTGTAAAAAAAAAAAAAATATTAAACCCAAACCATTTAAAGTGATTTTTAAAAATTAAAGTTAATGTTAAAAAAAAAAAAAAGTAAAATGTTGAAGTTTTTTTTGAAAAAAAATTGTGTGGGACATGTTTTAATGGAACTTTTACTAGTTTTTTTTATTTTGAGACGAATTGAATTTTTGCATTTTTGTTCCAAACATTCGCGGACCCATTACTTTTAAATATTTCGCATTGCTTATAAAAGATGTATACACTCGTACAAGAGATTGTTAGTCGAAGTGCACTTTCAGAATTTTCGAAAGTTAAATCATTTCAAAAAATTTCCTAACGATTGATCAATTTTCATTGTAGAAATGTATCCGTCCCATATAGTTGGTGGGCTAATTACTTGTCCCAAAATATTCAAAAATTAAATAAAAATACAAGGGATAATATCATGAACCATGGTATAAAAGCATGTACAAACAATTGCATATTTTTCAAAAAATTAAGAAAAAATTGACAAACAAGTTGTTTGTCCCAAATTTGTTGGGACATGTATAATATTAATGATTGGATGTGCAAATTTGTACAAATGATTATCTGTTAAATTGCGTTGTTAGAATTTTTGAGATTCAATAGTTGGTAGGCCAAATACCGTACACTTTATTTAGTTGCTAATAAAAAAAGGCGACTGTACTACTTTTTTTAAAAGTTGCATAAACTCATACAAACGATGTACAAACGATTGCAATTATCAGATTTTCCTAACTCAAAAGTTGGTGAGCCATCTACAATTCTACATGCTAACACAAAAAATAATAATGAAATAATTATGAAATTCAAAAACCTTTGAGTTTTACGTTTTTTCAAAATGTAATTTTGATTTTAAAGTCATCTTAAATAAATTTGTGAAAAACATAAAACCCAAACACTCTCTTAAACTATATTTTTGGTATGTAAAATAAGATTTGATTTGGTCGTCAATGTTATAAATGTTTGGTCCCCGGTTTTAATCTGTCAATTTAATGAGTTAACTAAACATTTTTAAAGAAGGTATCTATATTTTTTTGGATCAGTATTATTTTGTTCAAGTAAACTTCTTTTTTTTTTAAATACCTGTCTAACTCTCTGATGAGAGTTAAATATAAGAAACAAACCATTGATTAATGTAAATTTCCTTTTTGAATTAACAAAACAAAAGCATTTAAATTACTTATATTTATATTATGGCTCTTTTGTCTTATATTTTATATATGATAAGCATTTTATAGTCCTACAAAGCGGATCCAAAAATCGCGATCTACGACCAACCGCGCGCACAAAAACGCAATTTCAACAACTCAATTCACTAATTGATATTCTTATCTGTGATCACGATAAATACTTGTTCAATCCACTTTCAATTTGACAGGTGATGTGACAGGTGACAACTTATAACTTATGCGGTGTAGACGACGACGACAAAACTCTCAAAGCCATCGCTCACCCTGTTGACATCGCTAGAATGTATTACACTCGCCCACTACACTCTATATACACAATCCCGCATCAGTTCAGCATAAGACTTGAATAAAACAGCGTTCTCAAAGTCAAAAGGCGCGTCACGCAGCCCCTCAAAAAACTTCCAACCTTTCCCACCTTCTCCCAATGCTTTTGAACAAAAAAAACCCAGAATAACAACAAAAACAACAAAACTATAGTGAGACAAAATACATTAAAGCCAAAGCAAACAATAGCTCAACACTGAAACAATAATTAATATTATTGTCTTTTAATTCGTTGCTAGCAACGTGCACGGAATTCCTAATTACAAAGTGGCAACAATTTGCAATTCCTTGCGACGACGAAAACGACGGAGCCTTCTCTCATGATCTCACCCCTCGCATCCGCAATTCAACAGCACCCGCGAGTGAATTATCTTCGAATATAATTAGTCAAGGCAGCTCTACGAGTATATCTACCTAAGAAAGACTATACGAAGAGTCTTTGACTATACGACAACGTCGATGGTGGCTGGGAAGCCAACTCCAACGCCAACGACGACTACGACGCTGCTGGGTTAGCTGGTTGGTGTTCTTCAAACAACGAGCAATAAATTTCGTATGCAAAAATCGCGGTGCTTCTGCCCGCTGCCGATGATGAAGAACAAAAACAAGCAGAAGCACCAGAAGAAGTATAGAAGAAGCGAAAAGACACCCCTTAAATTAGAAGCGAAGGATTAAAGTTGGCATTAATATTGGGCAGTAAAGTTTTTTCTCAGCACCCCGTAAATTTTGCTTTCTTACCACCTTCCCTGTTCCAACGCCATTGGCAATGCCATTTGCCACCATAAACCGCAAGAATCATTCATTTTGTCGCCATTATTCTTAGCCAGCTGCCACATATATTTCGTCACTTTGAAGTGAGCTATAAATGTAGGTACATATTTTGAAACACGCAGTGTTTCAGTTTTATTTTTAAAAGCCTTTTTAGGTATCTCCACCAATGGTTAGTCTCCTATGTAAAAATATAGGTACTTTTGTAACTCAAGCACTATAAAATGTAATCTATAGCTAATTTTATCATCATGAGTTTTTGGCGTGTCACAAGTAAATAAAATTTAAATTGTGCTCAGTCAAAGTATCGTCACTTCATAGTTAAAAATGTTGTACATTTTTCAAAACGTGTTTGAGTTTTCTAATTGGTGTTTATAAAGACACTGAATGACAAAAATGACCTCTACTATGCACAATTTATGTATAGGTACTAAACTGAATGTCTGTTTTTATCCGAATTCCAAGGATTGTATATGTTTGCTATATAATGCCATCTATAAACCTAGGTGCTTCTTAAAAGGTTTTTCATAATAAGAGTTATCGGACCGTTCGGTCGACGAAAACGTGGAGATGCCATCAAATATAGTTCAGAATGATTGTTTGGATTTAGTTGTACTTTCGAGCGTGCAATAAAATCCAGAACGGTTTTGTACTTTATTTCACTGTAAAGCTTTAAGAATTGGGTTTTAGTTGTTTTATTCAAAAATAATAAGAACATGTCGTACACAAATAAAACAGATCTATTATTTCGTAATAGCAAATTGTTTTAAAAAAAGGGAATAAATTAAAAATACAAAATAATCTTACAACATACACAAAACTTAAACAAAAACGGGGCCGAGAAATAGAGCAGTGAAGAATGTTTAACGGGTATGCTATATTCTGCAACCCCCGCCGCGCCGTAAAACTGTGTGCAAACCAAACTGTTGAAAGTAAAAAACAAACATTTTGAGTTTATTTCACCTTTTTTTAAGCTTAACAAGATAAACTTCTAAAAATTGGTCTTGTTGGACATTGCAAAGGCCAAATTTTGAAGGTTGGCCTTATTTCACTTATTTTCATTTTATGGCACTTTTTTTCATTTCTTCTATATTTTTACTTGCGACATATAGGAACTATATGGCAAGTTTTGCATTCGTGCAAAATTTCGAACTCGAGATTTTAATCAAACATGATATTACGATGGTAGAGAAGTCGAAAAAAGTGGGTCCCGCGATTCCGTCCGGTCAATTTTGTCTGTCTGTCCACGCTCCTACAGCCTAAACCATTGGGTCGATTGAGTTCAAACTTGGAAGTTAAGGTTTTGAGCAGATTTGCGTTAGGCGTTTTTTTCATTTTTTTTTTTAAGATCAAAACTAACAGTGGCCCCCATACAATTTTTTTGTCAAAAAACGAAAATTCGAATTTTCTCAAAAACAAACCGATAGATTTTTTTTTAATTTTCTCTAAAATTTTGTTTTTTAACTTGGCTTCTTTTAATAAGAAAAACATATTTTTGTATTGCTCAGGAAAGGTACCGCTCATAGAACCGTTTTTTTGTTTTTTAATTTTCTCAGCCACTTTTGAACCGATTTCAATAAGTTTTTTTCTGAACGAGCTCTTATATTGCCTTAATAATATTTGATTATCAAAAGTGCAATTTTTTATTGTTTGGATTTTTAAAAAAATATTGAATTTTTTTTTTTCAAAATTCTATATCTCAAAAACGGGTGAACATTTTTTTACGAAATTAAAATATAGAGCGTATATTTACAATCACTAAACAAGTGCATACCAAAAATATTTTTAGAACAAAAATGAAAAATTTTATATATAAAAAATTAATTTAAAAAAAACACGCTCTAACGATTTTCAAAAAAAAAAAAATTGAAAAATCAAGGGTTTTTTGATTTATAAAAGGCAACGGCCTAGTCACTGATAAAGCTTCGGTTCCCATCGATCACCGAAATCAAGCATCAGTGAGCGTGGTTAGTAGAAAGATGGGGGACCGTCTCGAAACCTACCGCGTGCTGTTGTCATGTGTTTCTTTCTGTCTGTTCGTTCTTCTTTCTCCTCTGTCCTTCTGTCTTGTATTAATGTCTTGTGTTGTTATCACCTTATATAGTCTTGTCGCTCAAGGTGCTGTGTTCTCTACTCTGTACATTTATGTGCTGAGTAGTGTGAAATGTAATGTAATGTAATGATTTATAAAATGGCATTTAAATTTTTGAAGACAAACTTATTTTTCAGGTAAAATTTTGAATCTTAAATTAGTTTTTTTTAAATTATTTTAACTGTATTAAATGTAAACCCCTCCCAAAAAATTGAAAAATGGAGGTTTTTTCGACAAATCAAATGGCATGTATATCTTTAAATACAAACTTATTTTACAGGTATATTTTCAAATATTATATAGATACTTTTTTAAACAGACTCTTTGCATACAGGAGCAAGTTCGTGCGACCCAGTCGTGCACTTTATTTTCCTTGCATTTTATTTCATTATAGTTTAACACTTTATTAAGTACTCTGCAAAAGCCTTTGGACTTCATTGGAAAAAAATATTTTTTTTTAACTTTTTTAACTTGGGCTTCATTTGAATGCACCGAGCACCGGCACACAGTTTAGCAAACTTGAAAATAATTAATTAAATTTTTGTATGTGACTATTTTTAACTTCCCATAGGATAAGTTATTGTAATTGGTTCGATTTGTCAAATTGAAAATTTTGACATTTCTTTACGTTTCAAGGTCCCTACAGTCGAAAAAAAAGATTTTTAAAGAGATGTCTGTGCGTGCGTGTGTACATACGTCCGTACGTTCGTACGTCTGTACGTCTGTATACGTTCGTACGTTCGCGACGTTTTTTCGTCGTCCATAGCTCAAAAACCAGTAGAGATATCGACTTCAAATAAAAACATATATTTGTAAAATAAGTTTGTCTTCAAAGATATAAATGCCATTTGATTTGTCGAAAAAACCTCCATTTTTCAATTTTTTTTGGGAGTGGGTTACATTCAAAACAGTTAAAATAATTAAAAAAAAAAAACTAATTTAAGATTCAAAATTTTACCTGAAAAATAAGTTTGTCTTCAAAAATTTAAATGCCATTTTATAAATAAAAAAGCCCTTGATTTTTCAAACAAAATTTTCGAAAATCGTTAGAGCGGTTTTTTTTTAAATTAATTTTTTATATATAAAATTTTTCAATTTTGTACTAAAAATATTTTTGGTGTGCAGTTGTTAAGTGATTGTAAATATACGCTCTACATTTGAATTTCGTAAAAAAATATTAACCCGTTTTTGAGATATAGAATTTTGAAAAAAAAAATTCAATATTGTTTTAAAAATCCAAACAAAAAAAAATTGCACTTTTGATAATCAAATATTGTTAAAGCAATATAAGAGCTTATTTACAAAAAAAACTATTGAAATCAGTACATAAGTTGCTGAGAAAATTAAAAAACAAAATAACGGTTCTATGAGCGGTATCTTCCCTGAGCAATACAAAAATATGTTTTTTTTTAAAAGAAGTAAGTAAAGTAAAAAAATAAAATTTTAGAGAAAATTAAAAAAAAAAAACTATCAGTTTGTTTTTGAGAAAATTCGAATTATCGTTTTTTGACCAAAAAAATTGTATGGGGGCCACTGTTAGTTTTGATCTTAAAAAAAAAATGAAAAAAACGCCTAACGCGAATCTGCTCAAAACCTTAACTTCCAAGTTTGAACTCAATCGACCCAATGGTTTAGGCTGTAGGAGCGTGGACAGACAGACAAAATTTTGCACGAATGCAAAACTTGCCATATAGTTCCTATGTGTCGCAAGTAAAAATTCCAACTAACGGTTTTTTGTATAAATCAAAAAAAAACTGTCAATTCGATTTTTTTCAAAAGGTTACCGAATGTTGAAAACAATATTTCTTATAAGAAAAAATTAGTTTAACAATATAAATTTCAACATTTGATAAAATTTTGAAAAATGAATGGACAGTTTTTTTACGAAAAATAAAAAAGATACAAAAAATTAATAAAAGTTGGTAAAAAATTGAATTTTGACACTTCAAAAATTTGAGATTTTGGCTTAAAACTAATTTTATCTTATGAGAAATATTGTTGTCAACATTCAGTACAATTTTGAGAAAAAATCGAATTCACAGTTTTCTTACAAAAAATAAGAACCTAAAAAAATACAATACTCAATCTTGGTAAAAATTCACTTTCGACTCAAATATCTTTTCAAGAATTAAAAATAAAAGAACTTATTTTATCTCACAGAAAATATTGTTTTTGAATTTTGTAAATTTTTTATAAAAATCAAACATTCCGTTTTGTCATAAAAAAAATAAAATCTACAAAAAAAACACGCAAAAGCTGCTAAAATTTGTTAGAACTGGTTTTCGACTAAAATTCTCGTTAACAAAAATAGATTTTGAAATCAAACTTTTTCATCAATTGCAAAATATTGTTGGTAATTTTTAAATTTTGTAGAATAATATAACTGACAACTTCTTTAACACAGCACGAAAACCTACAAACTTTTAAGCAAGACAAATCGACAGACGGGATGGGAAGTTATCAGTGTGGGTCGCATCCATACCAGCCTCTTTTTGAAATGTGTAATCGGATTCTCACAGTTAATTAGTTGTAAGATTAACACGCAATAACCTTTCGTCAAATAAATGCACGATAACAGAGAGTGAAGATGAAGAGGTCGTTTTAAAACGATCCGTTCTCAATAAATCTTATCTTATTTAAATGATTCTTTTTTTTAATGAATTATAATATTTGTATAAAAATGCCAAAAGTATTGTAAACAGATCGGACAAAATAAAATAAGAACAAACAAAAACTCAGTTTAAGTACTATATTCTTTTTTGTCGTATAATGCTTTCAGTTCTAGCACCATTTTTCCCCATTCATTGCATTGGATTCGTAAAAAATTTCGAACTCCAGATTCAAATGAAACATGACATTACGATGTTAGAGAAGTCGAAAAAATGTGGGTCCCCCTATTTTACCCGTCTGTCTGCCCTGGCCCCTACAGCCCAAATTATTTGGTCGATTGACTTCAAATTTGGAAACTAAAGTTTTGAACCGAATCGCGTAAGGCGTTCTTTTTATATTTTTTTAAGACTACACATAACAGTAGTCCCCATACACATTTTTTGGTCAAAAATCGAAAATCCGAACTTTCTCAAAAACAAAACCGATAGATTTTTTTTAAATGTTCGTTTACATTTTTTTCTTAATTTGGGTTACTTCAATATAAAAAAATTTGTTTGTATTCATCCAGAAGGGAGGATATTTGTTGTTAAGTTTTCTCCATAACTGATTAACCGATTTCAATAATTTTTGTCTGTACAAGCTCTGTTTCAATAATATTTGATGATCAAATATGTCATTATTTTTCTTTTTTAATAAAATTTTTTTTTTTTTTTAAATTCGATATCTTAGAAACGGGTCGTTATTAACTTTACATAGGAAGTTATTGTAATCGGTCCGGTTTGTCGAATTGAAAATATTGACATTTCCCGACGTTTCAAGGTCACTAGAATCTAAATACAAGATTTTAATAGAGATGTCTGTACGTGAGTGTTCGTTTGTGCGGGAAGCTTTTTTCGTCGTCCATATCTCAAGAACCCGTGGAGATATCGACTTATTTATAGAAATTTAAAAAAGTGAACATTTTGGTTAACACAAAATATCTCATGAATTAAATTTTATATTATATATGTATATAGTGACGTGATATACCAAACTAATATAATTTTGAAAAAAAATCAATTAACGTTTATTTTTATAAATCAAAAAAACTGAAAAAAAAATATTTGTCACCTTGAATATTTTACGAACAAAAAATGATTGTATCCCCAAAATAATTTTTAAAACGAACAATACCTTTTTTGACCTCTGGTAAAATTTTGAGGAGCAAAAAACATTGCTATAAAACTTATTTAAAATTGATTTTCGACTCAAATATCTTCTCAAAAATTATAAATATAGACTCTAAACTAATTTCATTTTATAGAAAATATTTTTCTGGACATTCAGTAAAAAATTTTAAAAAACCAACGGTCAGTTATTCATAAAAATTAAAATCTACAAAAAATATTATACAAAATTCTCGATACCTAACAATTTTCAAATACAAATTTTGTAATTTTTTTTTTTTTTTTTGAGAACAAATAACAAATATTTTTAATCAGACTCTTTGCCAGAGATTTTAAGCCTAAAACGAACATTTACCAATTTAAATAGCATTTATAAAGAGTTTGTATTTCTTATAAAATACCGATTCTGAATCAAAAATATTATTTTAAGGTGGCGTGAAATTGAAAAAATATTTTTAATGTTTGAGCACTAACAAAACGAACCCTATTTAAATAAAATAACGCTATTTTAAGCCGATTTCGGAAAGTGAAACAAAATTTTACTTTTGCTTTAAAAATTCCAAAAAGTATAAAATCAAATAAAAAGCAAATGTCTAAAAATAATAAGGCATTCAAAATGTCATGTTCGTAACGAAAATGTGGGATAGAATAAATAATTATTCAGTATTAATTTCTTCCTATTTATAATTATGTAAAAGATTATCAAAAAAAAAAATGGTGATTTTTAGAAGTGTGGTTTTTAGAAAGAAAAAAAAACGCGTGTAATTCTATGTTATGGCCAAAAATTATCTTTATTATATAATTATCTAAAAGCGGCCTCTACGGCTAACTACTTTTTGCAGAAATTGGAGTCGTATTCAGCAAAAAGGTGCCCAATATTCTCTTTCAAGGCATAATTCATCTTGGGTTTATCTGAGTTTAGGCAAGTGACTTCACATAACCCCACAGAAAATAGTCTAGCGGTGTTAAATCGCACGACCTTGGAAGTCACGCCACAGGCCCACGACGCAAAATAATGCTCTCACCAAAATTTTTCTTGAATACATTGATTGTTTCAGTAGCGTCGCGTCAACCGAGGCATTATTTTGGTTATAAATTTGAATGATTTGCAAACGTTGTTGAAGACTAAGTCTATTCATCATATGAAATGGCAAATTAAACTTAACATTACATCAAAGTGACAGTTGTTGTCAAAAAGACCAACTCCGAAAAAAGTATTGCCAAATTGATTTAAATGAACAATATATTATTGGCATTATTTGACGTCATTTCATCTTATTGTGTCTATCTTGACACGAAAGTTCAAAAAATGATGATTTAGTATTATAAGTTTAATTAACAATGAGCTCACTTTTATAAAAATGAAGTGTTTAAATGGGTGTTAAAGCACTCAACGGATTATGCAAACGAATTTTTTATTTAGTTAAGAAAATATTTCGTCGTTTTATGAAAAATTTCATTAAAAAAATGAAAACTTATTTCCACCAATAAATTTTGACTCAGCAAATGTAAATTTTGTTAATTTATATAAAGGGTCCTCCAAATAAAATTTTTTTTTTTAAATGCTTTACAAAACATCGAGTGTAGCTTCGGCTGTGTGGCATGTAGCGCCATCCTGTTGAAACCAAATATTGCCAATATCCTCCTCTTCAATTTTTGTGAACAAAAATTTGTTTCACATTGCCCGATAACTCTTTGCTCATTTTCGAAGAAAAATGGCCCAATTATGCCTCTGGACCAAAATCCGCACTCGTTTTGGGTGTATGCTCGGGGGTTTTCTGTGTGTCCCAAATGCGACAATTTTGCTTGTTTACATACCCGCCAAGATCAAAATGAGCTTCATCTGAAAAGATGATTTTGTTGGCAAAATCGGCATATTCTCTAAGCGTTGTTTCCAGCGTTGTTCAAGCGTATAAACAACAACCATATTCGTTCGGCGCCAGCGGAAGAATAAAACTAATTATCTGTCAAATCAGACATGAGCTTAGTGTTACCATTCACGAAATAAACACTACTTAGTTAAAAAAAAAATAGAGGCCGGACCCTATACATTTTATGAAAATAGTAAACTAATCGTAAGCTGATGAATTAATTGTTTATCAATTTGTGACGCAGCATTCCTTAAAGAACCCAGGCCCCACAGTGACTTACAACTCTCATTCAATCCTGTATGCGAGTCATTTTAGGAATAAAGGGGACCTATACAGTTCTAAGAAAACCCTTTTAATGACAAGAATTACTTTTGAAGGATTTGTCAAATTCTCGCAGAAGACAATACCCATGAAAAAAACTTTAGGTGACACAAACAGGGATTGAAACCAAGACCTCTTACAAGCACTAACCATCACGCCATTTACAAGTATTATAAAACTTATTTCTTATTAACAGGTGTATGTTTTTATTTATTCTACACTATGCGACAACATTTTTAGCGGTCTCAATGTAGGGTTATTAATAACTCAATACTTAAGTAAGATATAAGAAGAATTTGAAATTTGTTTATTTTTCTTACTACATATAAAGAAACGTATAAGAAATCTTTCTCTATAACTTTATAAACCTTAAATTTACTCAAAATAAACTTTTTTTTAAACAAAAGAAAAATTCGTATGCGAAGAATATAAAATCCCCATTTTATACCTACTATCATACCTGCACCCGTATATTTGTACCCATCTGGAACTTTAATACTGGTATAAATGTATATGTATGTACTATACATGATGACGAAGTGGGTTGCGTTTTCTTTACTGCAAAGCTCTACGATGCTGATATAATGTAATAATAAATATTTCTAGGACCAAGCCGAAAAAGTCTTAGAAAAGAACATCTTACTCGCTTTTTAAAATGTCCAATAAAAATTGCCGACACATTCTGGCCATAACTCTTCGGAATCCCATATAAATCACCCAATGTAATCCCTCATGCTATAGCACAGCGCCATCCACCCTCTACTTTACGTACCATTTCGTGTTACTCCAACAAAGCTACCATTATAGTGTAGTCATGTCGTCCTCAACGTCCTTGTGCCGCTCCTACACACGAGCATATACAGCTAACGGTATACGTATACGTATATTGGGTATGGCTTTCTTCGTGCAAGAATTTTCATTCGGCGGGCGTTTATATTTGTTTTTTTTTTTTTGTCTATTCCTGCGTTAGGGCTTCAAATTTATTTTTTTGTTTTGTTCTTTTTCTCGAAAGTTTGATACGAATTTTGTGGGGGGATGAGCGGGTTGGTTAACTAGGGTGAGAAATTTACGAGCTCTAGAGGCAAACTCAAAAAGAGGATATAATACATTTTTTTTTTGTGTGTGGGTTCGTTTTGCAATTCTAAGGAAAAATTTTCATTCTATTCGCCTCGCTTCGCTTTGCCTCGAGTCAAACTGAGCCGGGTCCCGGTCCCGGATCGGAAGGAGAACACTATGGTCGGCATAGAGAATGGGGTGAGATGTTATCGAAAATCATTAAATAGCCATACGTCTTCTTTTTGGCCAATCCGCTTATGGGTTTCTGTTTCATAGTCAAAATGGGTATCGTTGAGTGTGTGTGTGTGTTTGTAAAAATGTTCGAAGGGATATTTGAGGTATTTGCATAAAAATGTAGAATAAATTACTCTTAAGGATACTTTAGAAATGTGGTGTGGAAATAAATTGATGGTGGAATATTATAAGGAATGGCCAGGAAAAATATAAAGGATTTGTAAGAGCTTATTTTTTCTCTTTTTTTTTCTTTTACACAATATGCCGGCTTTGATGTTGAGGTTTTCTTTTTCAAATTCGTCTTTTAGTCATATGACAGAAAAAGTGGGCTAGAAATAAAAAAGATTTAAGCAAGAAAATACTTTTGACTGTTTTAAGTAAACAAAAGGTACCCAGACAGAATTTAGGTATTTCTGATTCCAAAAAAAGTCTCTTTGGTGATATGTTTAAAAAAATGATAGATTCATTGAACAAAAAGAAAATAATATGGTTAGGTGTTTCCCGTCCAAATAGCGACAGTTTTAGATCTCCAAAAAAAGTTTCTATTACGTGAATTAATTTGCACTCTCTCTTTTTCATCGTGTAAAATAACAGTCACTTATCTTCATCTTTTAGCTGATAAACTTCCTGGATAACTTGGTTAGTAGAATTTTCGGAAAACCCATACCGAGACGAGACCAAGATTATTTATGTCTCATGTCCAATCCCATATAATTGGATTGAATATCAAAGTGGCTATTCTTAGCTTTAACCCTATTTTTTTAAAAAACAAAGTTTTTTTTTCTATAACTAATTCAAAACAACCAACCAAAAATAAAAATAAGAAAATAAACTTACTAAAACTTTGCAAAGAGATCTCGTAAATCTTGACATAGTGACAGAATTTATTCAAATCAGGCAGTCAGATCGCTGCCTACGACCGACAACGCCGGCCGCCGACGAACGAACGGCGACAACGATGCTGACGACGAAAGACGAGCGACGACGGGACGGACGTTTCTTAATACCTACACAGCTTGTTGTTAAAGTTTATAGCCCTCAAAATAAACTTTAGCCATCAAAAGAAACACAAAGCACTTAATCATCGTAGATTAAATATTCCCAGCACACATTTCGCCATATCAAAAATATTATATTATACTTGTTGTCGCAAAAGCAAAGAAAAGAATAGTAGCACTTTTCAAAACAAAACTAAATAACTTAAGTAAATGGCAAGAAGAAGTATCTTTTCTTTGTTTAAGGGTGTAATGGCGGCGGTCGGCGGCGGTGTGGTGGAGGAAATGGCAAGGATGGTGGATTGTTTGACAAACTTAGACGAAAAACACAAAAGACTCATAAATCCATTGAGAAGGAAATTCATTTAGAATATTTGTTTCAATTAATTCTCTTTGTGGCATTAAAACAATATAAAGTTATTGCAGTAACAACACTTTAGATGGCATGCATAGTGGAAGTTCATTTGAATCATTAAGAATCCATAAAGTTAAGAGTATAATGTGTGCAAGTTAAGTATAAGCTACAATGCTGTTCCTGCTGATGGTTATCCTTGCTGATGTTGTCACATAAGAAAATTAAAAACAAAAAAAAAACATTTATTTCTTGAAGACAAATTCTAATTTTGTCAAAGATTTTAAAATAAAGATTTCACCAATGAACAACATGCGTTTGAACTGAAAATATGTGTACCTGGAGAGAATCGTTTTTTATAGAAGCGCAACATACGTATGTCCGTGAACTGTCTTGGAAAGGAAATTGCCAATATGTTTAACTAATGAGGTGGATGATTTTAATTAAATTCAATCCTAAGACCTTAAAACTACCTTAAGACCTAAGAGGTGCAGGGAAATAATTTCACGAAATATAACTCAACTAAGAGACATAATTCCTACTCTGCAAGTTTTGGTGTATATGGAAAGTTTTTTCTGCAGGCAAAGAATTTTTCTTGTGAAATGGTGGTATAGTGCATATTTTGTATTTACAATTTTTTACAGATTTTCCGTGAGCCATAGAAAAACTAATAACGAGCAAGAATAGTCAGGGTCTTAGACAATGGTTAGTGTCTTTTCTTATCCCTTCGTGATAGTGTGTTATTCTTATTAAAAAGCAAAAATGAACGTTTCACTTGTTAAATCTAATAAAGGAAAAGAAAAGCTGTGCGTAGATGGATATATGTATGTTTTATTTTGAAAAGTTAAATAAATGTAAAAACTATAATTGGGCATGCTCAAATAGAATTAAAGATAAATGCAAAGGACGAGTAGTGACTAAATTAAATTGTGATGTACATGTAATTGTAAGGAAAACTGGTCAACATAACCATGAACCACGTGCTACTGAAAAACAAGTATTAAAAGACGAAATTTTGATTTTTTTTTTGTTAAAATTGAAACAAAAACCACGTTAAATTGACTTTTCCTTTAATAAATATACTATTAAAAAAAAGCAGAATTAGCAGAATTTTTTTTAATATAAATTTCCAGAATTTTAAAAAGCAGAATTTTGAAAAGCAGAATTTTGCAAACCAGACAAAAAAAAAAGCAGAATTTTGAAAAGCAGAATTTTCGTTAAAAAAGCAGAATTCTGAAAAGCAGAATTTTGAAGCCAGAATTTTGACCCGATCCCTCCGTATGTCCGTACGTCCGTACGTCTGTACGTTTTTTCGTCTTCCATAGCTCAAGAACCAGAAGAGATATCGACTTCAAATAATTTTTTTTTATACAGATAATAAGGCAGAAAGATGCAGAAAGGGCTCTCAAGAAAATTGCGTGGGTGGTTTTTTTACCATAGCAGTTTAAAAAAAAGGTGAAAATTTTAGTTAAACCTAAATATCTCATGAACCAATGACGCTAGAGACTTGAATTAAATTTTATATTATATATTGTAACGTAATACAAAACAATTATATTTTTGGAAAAAAATCCAACTAACGGTTTTTTTTATATATCAAAAAAACTGACAAAAAATTTGTCACCTCGAAAATTTAACGACTAAATATGATTTCATCTCCAAAACAATTTTGTGCAACGAAGAATAATATTTTTGACATCTGATAAAATTTTGAGAAAAATCTAATTGACATTTTTTTTTATAAAAAATAAAAACCTAAAAAAAACGTTACTCAAAGTTGGGAAAAATTGAATTTCGACTCAAATATATTTTCAAAAACTTGAGACTAAGGCTTCAAACTTATTTTATCTTATAAGAAATATTGTTTCCAACATTCAGTAAAATTTTGAAAAAAATCGAATTGACAGTTTTTTTTACAAAAAATTTAAAAACCGAAAAAAAAATTAACAAAAGTTTGTAAAAATTGATTTTCGACTCAAATATCTTTTCAAAAATTTGAGATAATGGCTTTAAACTACTTTAATCTTTCAAAAAATATTGTTGTCAACATTCAGTTTTGAGAAAAATCGAATTGACTGTTTTTTTACAAAAAAATAAAAACCTAAATAAAAAACAATACTAAAACTTGGTAAAAATATACTTTCGACTCAAAAAGCTTTTCAAAAATTAAAAATATAGGCTTCAAACTTATTTTATTTCACAGAAAATATTGTTTTCGATATTCAGTAATTTTTTTATAAAAATCCAACACAGTCCGTTTTTTCATAAAAAAATAAAATCTACAAAAAATAGTACGCAAATTTGATTAAAATTGATACATATAGACAAACTTTTAAGCAAGACAAATCGACAGAAGGGATGGGAAGTTATCAGTGTGGGTCGCATCCCAGCCTCTTTTTTATATTTAAAATGTATACCACGTAAGTGCAAAAAATACCCCAAATATTTTGGTGTATTTTTGCCGTTTGTGCTAATTAAGGATAGACGGACGAAGTCAGGGACCCGCGTTTTTCGTCTTTTCTAATCATCGTAATTTCATGTTTGATTAAAATCTCGAGTTCGAAACTGTTTACGAAAGCAATACTTGCCATAAAGTTCCTATATGTCGAAATTAAAAACATAAGAAAATCATATTTTTAAGTGCTTTTTAATATTGTTGACTTAAATGTCAAGACGCTTTCGGCTGTAAATAATTTCATTGCATGTAACCATTCAACATTTCAATTCTTTTTGAGGAATTAAAAAGCAAGTTCAATGAATTACCTATATGATATTTATAACCAAATCTACCATTCTTATAACACTAACTGTTACCACTAATAACATCAATAAATTTTATTATTAAGTTTATGTTGTCAATGTTCTTAACGAGTATGAGTGATAAATTTTAATTGTTAGTAAGAATTAAAGTTTTGTAATGTTGGTCGAACAGTTAATCTAATTTAACTAGGTCCTTTGGTCATATACTTACTTTTTTTTATTGAATACCTATCTATTTTTAACATTGATTTGTTTCTGAACGTTAGGTTTTATTTGTGTGTAACACTTGTAACAAAACATACTAACTACTGATCAGAAATAATCCAAAGCTGTCTTGAAAACCATAAAGAGTCCAGAAATTCCATTTACTTAATACTGGTCAAATTCCCCATGATATAAACGAACTCAACTCAATGCATTAGCATCAAGAGATCTTACAATTCTAAACTTGCACATTAAAATTTCTTAAAAAAGAAAATTCTCAAAAAACATACAATACCACAAGCTACCTAAAAAAACACACAACACCTTATAACTAGCAGATATACTGAACTATAAATTAATAAACCCTTGCATGTGTAATAAACTGTCTTCGGAAGTTATTTACGGGTACCGCTTAAAGCAGCACACAAACTTTTTCCCCCAAAAGAAGTTCAGTCTTTTGGTACATCGTCCTTGGGTGTGATGCCGATGCCGGTGTACATATATTTCGAGTCCTGTTGCACTTTATTTAGTGCACGAACTGATTACATTTCTCTCGCCAAAGCCAAAGTTAACTTGGCAAAGTTTTCTTCTTTGTATAGAGAGTTGATATATGAAACGAAGAAACACAAGAGGGATGCAAAGTTTTCTCTGCAGCAGACCGCACACATTCAATTCATATACCACATTATATGTAGGTATAGGTCTAGATGGTTATGGTATGCATTTCGGACCAAAAAAGAGGTCCTCGCACTTCTAGGATGGTGCTCTTCAACGTTTAAAGATCGTGTGTCTTATTACGCACATAAATCTGACACTTTCTTAGGTGTCAAGTTGCATAGAGAGCAAGCGAGAGAGCAAAGTGAGTTTTTAGTATTTTGTTTGTGCTGTGCTGTGATATAGCTAAACTTACGTCTTGGAGGTTTTTGCCGCCACTTCTCGAGTTGGGTGTCATTTGTAATGTTTCGTTTAATTAATATCTCTTTGGGCAAAAAAAAATGAAATATAAAAGAAAAAAACTAATTTACCTTCCGAGAAGTGAACAACCTCAAAGTGGTCCGTGGTCCTTGTGCACCATACTAACTACCTACCTACATCCTTTAATTTTATATACTTCTACCGCACGACTACTTTGGCGTTGGCGACCCTCAGAGTAAGAGTCTTGAGAGTTGATACACAGTTGCCGTCATTGGTTAAATAAAATAGAAGTTTTGTATAGAGTTCATTCTGGAGCTTGCGAAAAAATTTATTATGCTAGATGTGCCCTCGTTTGTTGGCGGTTTTTATACTATATTTTTAATTTACTGTCTTTTTTTGTTACTTTTGTAAGAATTTAAAACTGTCTTTGGATCATGCGATAGATGTTTATGAAAGAGGTTTGCCGCTGCTCACGGGATTAGTTCATAGATGTTAACCTACCAACCATCCTACATACAATACTATGCCAACTTGAGATACAGATGGAATAAAAATGTTGCCTTAATGAGCATAGGCTTTGTTTTAAAAGATTTTAATTTGCGATATAATATATCATCGAGATGAACTGTTGAATGTTTTTCATGACATCTAGCAATATCGACGAGGTGAATACTTAAACTTATGAAGTGCTAACAAAATATTAATCAAACTCGAGAAGCTGGCTTTGTTTAGAACTAAGGTAATAGCGGGAGAGATGCCGCGCTATTTGAAATGTCTATGTAGTTTTCTTATAAACTTAAAGTATTTTCTTTTATATTGTGTGCGCACTAAAAGGCTTATGATTATGAATACCCTTCTATGTATCTAATGATTAAACACAGAGCGAGCACGCATTGGTTTTGAATATCTGCACATTGTAATGAGTGGGAAATATTGAGCCTGGGAAAGCATTACAAATTCGCGTAGTGCGGCTTAAGAAGGAATCTCCGTACTTAACAGTACGTCCGAAATTGGACTCAAGGGTAAACTGATGGGCATTCCTAGCAGTACGAGTATTACGGTTGAATTGTTTAAGGGAAGGAATGCAATTGGCTATTTCACTAGAGCATTGTTTATAAAAATAACGATAAAACCTTGCGGCGGTGTTGAAGAGAAGCAAATGTCTCGGTAAGAGAACGATCTCCTATCAATTTTAGAGCACTTTTCTCAATTCTATCCAGAAGACTCAAGTACGTTATTGGGACACCAGCCCAAATATGACATTGGGGACCATTGGACAATGCTGTCAAGATCAGAATTTAATGAGCTTATCATACGCCGCCGCCGGCCGCCGCCGTTGGTAGTCCACATCCGAAGAACAAGGATGAGAATCTAAAAACGAATATGAAAAGCTGAGGGTACTGCCATCAGCGAAACAATTTCGTGGGTTAGAAGTTACAGACAAAAGATCATTTATAAAAATAAGGAAGAGCGTCGGAGACAAAACGGAGCCCTGGAGCACACCAGCGTTTATTTTGTGGATATCACATTTGAACCCGTCCAATACTACTTGAATTGAACGGTCCGAAAGGTAATTTATAACCCAACAAAGAAGAGATTCATCAATACCAATAGCACGCATTTTCGATAAGAGAGCTAGATGCCAAACTCTATCAAATGCCTTTGGAATATCAAGTGTAATAATATTTCTTTCTCCAAAACGATGTAAAGATTTGTGTCACTGTTTGGTGAGATCAACCATGAGATCACCAGTGGATCTACATTATTTTTACAAAAAGTTTAACAATATTATATATTCTACCATAATAAAATATATACAATAACAATCGTCCAACTACCTTGGCAAAATTGTGAAGAAATTTGAAGAGACTGGATTGGTTACAGATATTATAAGGCATGTGCTGTGCATCATTGTTTTGCTCGTACCACTGAAAATATCGCTGCTGTAAGTGAAAGTGTTGCCGAAGACCCGAAGGTGTCGATTCCTCGTCGTTCTCAGGAGTTAGGACTGTCTTACGGCACATTATGGTGTATTTTGTATTTGGATCTACACCTACATCCATATTAAGTCCAGCTCACACATCAACTGAAGGCAGCTGACCATTCACAACGTAGCGTCGTAGATACGTAGAATGGGTGCTTGAACAGCAGGCAGTGGAGGGCAATTTTTCGAACAAAATTTGGTGGGTATGTTAATAAACAAAATTGTCGTATTTGTGGTTCTGAGAATCCTCAAGTAATTGAGGAAAGGCTATTACATCCCCTCTCGCGCTTTTTGGTGTCCGGAGGTGTGATTGGACCTTACTTCTTCGAAAACGACGATGGAACGACTGTCACCGTCAATTCGGAGGGTTATGGTCATATGGTAACCGACTTTTTTTTGCCTACTATTGAAGAATACGACTTGGAAAATATGGGGTTTCAAAAAGACGTTGCCACAACTCACGTAAATATGGCTTTTTTGCAAGAGACGTTTCCTGGCCGACATTTCTCGTCATGGCGATATCAACTGGCCAATATGTGTCAAAAAGTGGTCGAAAATTACCTCAAAAGAATCGATGCTTGCAACAATTCGCGATGGAACATTCAACAACGGTTTAGTAACGCATATTAATAAACTAAAACTAGTTTACTATAATAAGTTTCACAGACTTCTGGAAAGTTCTTTTCTAAGTTGACATCAATGCAATGGGAGGTTTTTTATCTCCATTAAATGATAAGTGTGGAGAGAGAAGAAACAACGGTGGGCCTAAAAATCAATATTCGGAAAAAAGTAAGAAAGTCCAATGTTATATTTTCCAAAATGAAACTTATAAACGGTGGCCTTAGCTGAAACACATCGCTCAAAAGTGCACACGGTAGCATGTAGGAGTATCTATGGCCCTGTGCTCCAATAAAAAACACCCAAGGAATTTGTAGGCCTAAGTAAGTAAATAAATGGAGATAAGACTGTTTAACCCGTTTTCTGAAGGTTATTGCTATCTTGAAATTAAGACAAAAAGCAAAAAAAAATTCGAAAACATTGGACGACAAATTCATTGATTCGGAATTTAATACATTAATAATTATAAACAATATACACTTCGTGTCACATGAATGGGGACTAGCTTTTTCGTTTTTTATTTGAAGTTATTTTTCAAACCCTTAGGTTTTTTGGAAAAACCCAAATATGGAATGAATGAGATATGTATTAAATTTATATTGCAAACAAAAATTTTGCATTAAGGTAATACATACAAGTTTTTTGGCGCTTTCTCGAAGAAGGTCATAAAAAGTACCTGTTTTATTGTGTCACTTAATTAGGGACAAAATCTATTAATTTAATAGAATCAAGAAGTATAGGTAGAGGTAAGGGTCTAAACAAGGAGGAAATAGGCCAAATAACGGGATTTCCGTAAAGCATCTGTTTTATAACCAGCAAAGTTAGAAGAAGTTCAAATGTTGTATATACAACTACATCCAGGACCCAGAGAGGTACGGATAAATTCGCAAAAGAAGAGTCAAGAAAGCCACATCATTTCAGGAAAGGCGGGTGATAGTGAGAGCTGTTTAAATTTGAAGACTTTCCATTAGTAAAATCAAGGCAGAAGCTGGGGTAAATGCTAGTGGATCGGCTGTTGCTAGGTACATACGGAAGGGAGACCATGTACGACACCAAAAAATGAAGAAAAACCACCATTGAATGCGGCACGAAAAAACCAACGCCTTATTTTTGTAACAAATCCCATAAGGTGGTGCTTGGCATACCGTCGTCATTTCCGATGAAACACATTTAATTTGGATGGACCTGATGGATATAGTTGCTATTTCTATGATTTAAAAAAGGAATGCATCTTTCTTGAAAAACGGCATAGCAAAGTAGGTGGTGTAATGGTATGGGGGGAAATCACCTATTACGGGACCATGGAGCTGGATTTTCAAAGCTCTAAAATGACGGAAATCACTTATAAATCGATTCTGGAACGAGTTTTTCCGCAGTTTTCTGAATTATTTAATGGAAAACAATGTACTTTCCAAAAAGATAATGCACCAATACATACCGGGAATTTATTATCATGGCCAAAGAGATTATTGAAGCTATAAAACGGTCCTGGCCCCTAATTATCTGACAGCACTCTTTGAATCCATACATCACAGGATACTTGAAGTAATTCAGAAATCAGGAGGCATCACACATTACTAAAAATTATTTTAATCCATTCAATAAAACCAGTATTTATCTTAAACTCAGATTTTTTGTTATTTTCTTTACTTTGAGCTTTTCCAAAAAACCTAAGAAATATCAGCAAATAAAAAACGAAAAATGCTTGTCCCTTTTTATGTGACATGAAGTGTATAAGCTAAGAAGCATAATAAAAACATGACCTTTTAGCCCGTTTTGGTCGAACGCTTTGTTTTTCGATATTACTTCAATGATCAAACAAATATATAAACTAGGCGACGCAACAGTCCATAGAGAAATAAGGGGCCCGGTGATTTAAACATCTCAACCATTCCTGTGTGCGAGTTATTCCAGGGATGGAGGGGACCTACAGTTTTTATGCCGAATCCGAAAGGCTGAAAGCACTTTTCATGACAAAAATTACTCTTGAAGAATTTGTCTATTCCTTGCAAGAGGCAAAACACGTGGAAAACAACTTTAGGTAGGGATTGAACCCAAGACCTCTGTCATGACAGTCCTAAGCACGTACCATCACGTTACGATAAAATATAGATTTAAAGAGTCACAACCAATTAAAAGCAAATTTCCAATCGCTTATCTCTAACCAGTAAAGGCTCATTTGCTGAAATACCTGGATGTGCCTTATTTTCCAAAGTAAAGCCATTTTCTTATCTATTTTTCTGGACTACTGGGTTAAACCGATAATAAGCTTCTAAGCTCTTCATCCTCTTGATAACAGGAATCTATACAAAAATGTTCGCCAAAAGAAAAAAAATAGTTTTTTTGATTTTAAAAAAGATCATCATTCCAAAATATCTCTCAGTATTTCCAGTATTTAAAATACAAATATCAATCTAATGGCTTATCCTTAAATCAGATGGTTGACAAGAAAAAATTAGCTATAACCACTTATCTTTAGTGCGGTGTCTCTGTCCTATGGTGTTGATGTTGATGGTCCTCGCGTTCTTATACACAAAACCTGAGAAATAATTTGTTAGATTCACTTCACGAAAAAGATCCCGTAACTCACTTTTTTGTGGCTATATGTAGATATGAAGTTATATGATAGTGCCTGCGTATGGGGTTGGGTTTAATATACAAACAGAGGTGTGACAGCTAAGACCTATGACCATATACATAACATTATAAAAGGAATTCCATAACCGACGGCCGACGCAAGATGAACGGGCAAACGATAAATGCAGAGTGATAATCTGATTTGAAGGTTTCGCTTTCGTTAACACACACTCATACATTCTTTTCGAAAAGCAAGATGATGAGGCAACCAAAGAAGAATCTTTTAATTCCACAATCGGATATCAAAAAATGAGATCTTTTTGAAAGAAAAAAAAATAATCCATAAGGTTTATTCTCTTATATCATTTTTTCAGCAATTTTTTTTAATTTCATTATATTTTTTTTCAAGAAACACTTTTTACAAAAAAAAAAGAAAAAAGGTTATAAGTTGATGTAAACAACGTTAAGAAAAGTTGCCATCATAAATCTCCGACTGAGATGTTATTCAGAAAAGTCTCTGATTTATTATATGATTTTTTTTATTCCAGTTTTATTGTACTCGCTTTCGGGCTATACAAATACATGTTTTGTATGTAATATCTATATATGTATGAACGTATATATTTCTTGCAATGCACAAAAAGAAAATAACAACTACATCTTCAAACAACATATGAAAAAGATGGCAAAACACACACATTCCAAGTATGAACAAAATAAAAATAAAAATTAGGGGGTGACAAAAGAAAAGAATAGGAAAGGATACTCACATAATGTCTACCTAAAGGATAGTTTTATACACAAAAATTACTTCCAAAGTCAAAATCTGAATTTTTAATGCCAACAGGTTCAATTAAAAAATAAGGGACTGGGATACCACCCAACTGATAACTTCCAATTCATGTCCTTAAAAATTTGCAAATGATATTTTTTGCAAGCTGCATTTGCAAATAACTTTAAAAAGTTTTAAATCTAAAGTTGAAGTTTAAGCTGTTTTCATGAAATTCAAGACGTTATATTAATTTAGCAATGTTTGTGGTAAAACATTTATGAATGTGAATTGTCAATTGTCTTTTTTTATTTAACCAAATATACTCGTTATATAAAATTTTGTATAGGATATGAAATAAGTCTCAAGTCAATATCAATATACAGGGTGTCCCGTAAGTAATGGATAACCCTGAAATGCCGCATAGTAGACTTTATGACCGTCCTGAAAACTTATAAAAAAAAGTTCTATCCCAACCACATGAAAAGTTATATGCATTTTTTTGTTCAGTGCATTATTTTTTTTCTTACTTTACATTTTTGAATACCACGACTACAAGTGAATGAGTTCCATCATTTTTTTTTTTGCAGGAATATTTTACATTACTTGTGCCAACACATAAGTAGAAGAAAATTATTATAACTGTTGGACTTCTTAGAGAAAAAAATTATTTAACATTGAATTTCAATGCAAAATGTGGAAAAAATAATTTTTGAAAAAGTTAAATCATAGCTGGTATAAAAAAAATGCATGAATACCTGAGTGGCCAACTATTTTAAAAATATGAGCGTTAAATGCAGATTTCAAAATGGTATTACTTATTATTATATCTAGAGGTAATAGCAAGTTATTGGTAAAAATCTGCAATACTAGAGTAAATTGAGCAAAAACAAAAGTTTTCAAAATTAGCACATTAAACGTGAAAATAATACCAAGCGTTGAACATAGCAGATTTTTGATTTATTGGCTGTTTCTACTTTAGAGGAGCTAAGAAATCGTGTGGAGGCAGCTGCATTACAAATTTCTGACCAAAACCTTGCACGTTCACTAAGACGATCATTTATTCGGAGGTGCAGAACCTGTATAAAAGTGGGTGGAAAACGGTTTGAGCATTTGCTTTAAATAAAAAAAAATTAAAAAATTATCTATTTTTGTTTTTGTTTTCTAACTAAGTGATCATGTCATTAAAAGCTGGCTCAAAAACTTTTTGTTTAGATAAAATAACAAATAAACTAATAGCAACCAACAAAATATTTGATGGGTTTGTTAAAGCCCAATAAAACAGGTAAAATTCAAAACAAGCTCGAAAATGTAAACGTTTTTTGCACTTTTTTGACATTTTTATCAATAATGCATTCGGCCCTAGAAGTTGAAAGCTTGGATTTATCATTAGGACAACATCGTAGAAACAGCCAATAAATCAAAAATCTGCTGTGTTCAACGCTTGGTATTATTTTCACGTTTAATGTGCTAATTTTGAAAACTTTTGTTTTTGCTCAATTTACTCTAGTATTGCAGATTTTTACCAATAACTTGCTATTACCTCTAGATATAATAATAAGTAATACCATTTTGAAATCTGCATTTAACGCTCATATTTTTAAAATAGTTGGCCACTCAGGTATTCATGCATTTTTTTTATACCAGCTATGATTTAACTTTTTCAAAAATTATTTTTTTTCACATTTTGCATTGAAATTCAATGTTAAATAATTTTTTTCTCTAAGAAGTCCAACAGTTATAATAATTTTCTTCTACTTATGTGTTGGCACAAGTAATGTAAAATATTCCTGCAAAAAAAAAAATGATGGAACTCATTCACTTGTAGTCGTGGTATTCAAAAATGTAAAGTAAGAAAAAAAATAATGCACTGAACAAAAAAATGCATATAACTTTTCTTGTGGTTGGGATAGAACTTTTTTTTATAAGTTTTCAGGACGGTCATAAAGTCTACTATGCGGCATTTCAGGGTTATCCATTACTTACGGGACACCCTGTATAAATATCCAAAATCATTTCTTATTAATTTTTAGTAGTATGTTTCTTCTTTTTTTTCTTAAACTGTCTATTCGATTTTCTTAAGTGCAATATTCATGTAACAAGTGTAAGTTTAGATAGTTTTTCCATGTTATCAAATTGTAACCAATTTATTAATGCAAATATAGATTAATTGCCACATCTGATGATGTTCATAGACATGAACGAAACGTCGTGACAATATAAATAATTATTTTTTTCATTGAATCATTGACCTAAAGCCCGTCATCAATATTCTCATCACTTTGAAAAAAGGTCACTTCCACCAACAACTATTCGATTTTCCTTTAATTAAAATTACTGAAAATTGAATTTGAGATATTTGGGATAAACTTCATTTTAATCTTTTTTAACTTCACATAAGAAGTTATTGTCCGGTTTGACGAATTGAAAATGTTGACATTTCTTGACGTCTCTAGAATCTAAAACAAAGGTATTTATAGAGATGTCTGTATGTGCTTTTGAACGTATCTTCGTATTTTCGTATAATTCCGTACGTTCGGGATACTTTTTTTCTTCGGACAAACCTCAAAAACCGGCTGAGATATCGAATTGATCAACTATTTTTTTTTTACATCAAAAGATGCCGAAAGGATTTTCAAAGAAATTGATTGAGTGATTTTTTTACTATACCTATCAATTAAAAATTTTTAACTTCCCATAGGAAGTTATTGTAATGGGTCCGATTTGTCGAATTGAAAGCTTTGACATTTCTCGACGTTTCAAGGTCCCTAGAGTCGAAATAAAAGATTTTTAGAAAGATGTCTGTGCGTGCGTGTGTACGTACGTTCGTACGTCTGTACGTTCGCGACGTTTTTTCGTCGTCGTCCATAGCTCAAGAACCAACGTGATACAAAACTAGTATATTTTTGGAAAAAATCCAATTAACGGTGTTTTTTATAAATCAAAAAAACTGAAAAAAAAAATGTGTCACCTCGAAAATTTTACGAATAAAATATGATTTCATCTCCAAAACAATTTTGTGCAACGAAGAATAATATTTTTAACATCTGATAAAATTTTGAGAAAAATCGAATTGACAGTTTTTTTTTATAAAAAATAAAACCTAAAAAAACATTACTCAAAATTGGTAAAAATTGAATTTCGACTCAAATATCTTTTCAAAGACTTGAGACCAAGACTTCAAACTTATTTTATCTTATAAGAAATATTGTTTTCAACACTCTGAAAAATGTTGAGAAAAATCGAATTATCAGTTTTTTTACAAAAAATAAAAACCTAAAAAAAAATTAATAAAAGTTGGTAAAAATTAATTTTCGACTCAAATATCTTTTCAAAACTTTGAGATATTGGCTTTAAACTACTTTTATCATTCAAAAAATATTGTTGTCAACATTCAGTAAAATTTTGAAAAAAATCGAATGGCCAGTTTATGTAAAAAAAATTAAAAACCTAATAAAAATTTAACAAAAGTTGGTAAAAATTTACTTTCGACTCAAATAGCTTTTCAAAAATTAAAAATATTGCCTTCAAACTTATTTTATTTCACAGAAAATATTGTTTTAGATATTCGGTAATTTTTTTATAAAAATCCAACTGTCCAATTTTTCATAAAAAAATAAAATCTACAAAAAATAGTAAATTTGGTACAAATTGATACATATATAGACAAACTTTTAAGCAAGACAAATCTACAGACGGGATGGGAAGTTAGCAGTGTGGGTCACATCCCAGCCTCTTTTTTAAAATTTAGTTGACCCCTCTTTTGAACAATAGCGCTAGAAACGTAAACGCTAGCGTGATACCAAATTGGTATAAATTTATAAATCAAAACAACTATCTCGGGAACACAAACAGATATTGAAATCAAATTTTTTTTTATTATATGCAAAATATTGTTGTAGCCATTTCTTAGTAAATTTTTTTTTGAACAATCCATTCATGGCGCTGGACCCTGTCAAAGAAAGATGAGAGCGTCTTAGGATGCTTCGAGAGAAAAATTCTTCGGGTGATTTTTGGTCCCGTCTGCTTAGATGGAGAATGGAGGAGAAGATATAACGACGAACTGTACGGGCTGTACAGCGACACTGACCTATTAACAGAATTAAAGCCCAACGGCTTAGATGGCTAGGTCATGTAGAGCGAATGGACATCAACGCTCCAGCCCAGAAGGTCGTCGAATCCAATCCCGAGGGACGGCGCAGTAGAGGAAGACCGCGACTCAGGTGGCGCACGCAGGTGGGTGAAGACCTCAACCAACTTGGCGTGCGAAACTGGAGACAGCTAGCTAGGGGCCGAGCTGGCTGGAGACGCATGTTGGTTGAGGCCCAGGTCCGCCCCGGACTGTAGTGCCACCTTAAGTAAGTAAGTAAGTAATTGAAAATTTAAAACACACACAAATTAACACAACATGGTTTTCGACAAAAATGAATTTAAGATATACTTATAGGGTGCGCCAAATAACTTTTTTTTTTGAAAATGCTATAAAAACATCGAGGATAGCTTCGGCTGTGTGACACGTAGCGCCGCCGTCCTGTTGCCACCAAACCAAATGTTGCCAATATCCTCCTCCTCTTTTTGTGAACAAAAATTCGTTCAACATGGCCCGATAACTCCTTGCTCATTTAATAAGAAAAATGGCCCAATTATGCCTCTGGACCAAAATCCGCACCAACAGTAACTCGTTTTGGGTGTTTCGGCTTTTCAATGTATGCGTTCGGGTTTTCTGTGTCCCAAATGCGACAACTTTCAATTTTTGCAATTCCTCGATTATCGCAACTTTAAATTTGTAGCACGTGTTAACTCTGTAAGTCCGGCTTTGCAAACTGCAGAATAGTTTAGCAATTACATTCTTGAATGAACTTCCTCTGTAATTTTCAGTCGAGTCTAGTGAGCCTTTTTTGTGTATGGGAAAAATGACGGATTTTTTGAACGATGAGTTATGCCGGCATTCATAAAGATTTTATTGAAAAGAATTTTTAAATGGTTGAGAAACATAGGGGTTTCATTTTTGAAAAATCCGTAAGGAATTCCATCTTCACCAGGTGCCTTGTTGTTTAACACAGCTTCAATTTCCTCGCTTTCAATATCTAAATCTTATATTTGGTCAGTGATTAAAGGATCCGTAGTAAAAGTTGTAGAGCTGGAATCATTTGAGAGAAGAAGCTTATATTATAGTTGGTTCCGTTAATTTCTTTGCAATTTTCTAGAAGCCCTTCGGGTTATTTAGTAAGGCAATGTCTATTGGATTAAATGCGACTTTTTATTTTTTCTATAGCATACTTTTGCGGGTTGGGTTTGATATCCCGGTTTTTATGTTCCTGTTTCCTATAAAATCCCGTTTTTTATAATCCTGCTTTTTATAGGTAATCCCGATTTTTTATAATCCCGCTTTTTGTAATCCCGTTTCTTATAACCGCATTTTTTATTATCCCGATTTTGCAATTAAAACTATTTGTTTAATTTCTTTCATTATTCAGCATTATTTCTTCAGCATTATTTTGTGTTCGCGGAATTTGTTTTTCCACACTGTCATACATAGACCATTTTGATCATTCTTTTTTTTTTAATGCGAACTCGTTACTGTTTCCGTATCTTCTCGCAAATCCTTTTTGTTGTACTCGTCGCCAAATGATTAACCCGAAGTGAATCAAGCATCATCTGAAAACTGAGAGCGGAAAAAACACTGTCACAGCCAAAACTATCGCCTTTTCGAAATCAGTTATGATTCTTTCGTGCCGTAACTCAATTTTGAACTCAGTTGCAACACTTATATCTTTTTTGACATGAAACAGAAAATAAATGGGACAACACTGTTCTCAATCTGACCATGGATTGTAAACAATTGACGCATAACAGTGAGAATGACATAAAATGTACCGTCCATTAATCAACATTTTGCTAGTTGGAAGCAACCAAGCTGGGCACTGTTCCTAACAATATAATTTTGTTGCCATCACTTTCTTTTTCTGACAAAACAAATAATTTACTAATTTAGAATGAAACAACAACAACTTGTGTGTGCTACCACCAAAAAATTAAATTGAACATAAAGCGATTAAGCACCACTAAAGGAGTCTGATGATGATCGGGTTGGCCCCCGTGAAATAGCTATAACTCCAGCCAAACTTGGTGGTAGCACACACAAGTTGTTGTTGTTTCATTCTAAATTTTCAATTGTAAATTCGGCAAGCAGCTGCCTTAAACTGCTAGTATAAAAATTTCATACAAAACCCCTTAGACAAATAATTTACCTTCAAGATGTTTCAAATGATCTGGTATATTAATCTCATTAATATTTTGCGGTTCTTTAATCTAAGCCACTCGAACACGAGAAATTTTTTGCTTTTGTGCAGAAGTAGATGGAAAACATGGTCTCACAGAAGATTCACATTCGACAACACTGTCACGGATAATCTGCGATGGATTAATGCACAATTATTCTGCAACTCTTTTAATGCACTGCTCTTTGTTTTACTAATTTCCCTAGCACAAGAATCAGGATTATGGCAGTCCTCTGATGATGCTATTTTAATTACATGTTCTCCGCCTTTAAGCGTTGTACTGAATCTTCCTTTGCAAAATGTGTTCTTTTTCTGCGAACAGCTCCATCGGAAAACAGCACCTCCTTGTTTTTTTGTTTCAAGGTAATAATCCTAACCGTCAATTATTAATTTTCGGCCACTTTTGTTTTACCTAACTTCACTTATAATACAATTCATTGCGCTCAATTGTTCTGCGTGTACTCAATTCAATACTAAACAATTTGAATTTAGGCTCAACTAGTTTCTGCAAAAAATGATGGCAGTAAAATCGTTACCGAGAGGCAGATTTGTTCTTGTAGTGTAAGTATGCATAGCATATATACATATATTGTTTGTGCAAGAGTTAATATTAAAAAAAAATGTTTACGTACAGTAAAAACAAAACAAATTACGATATTATTATGTTTTAGTCAAGTAATTTAACTTTCAAACCTCTGAATTCTATTCTTATTTTAGTTTAATGAACGTATTGTAGGTATTTGGTGGGATTTTAAAAAGCGTGATTATGAATGATCGGGATTTTGAGGATTTTAAAAGTCGGGATTTCAAAAAATCGTTATTTTAGAGGGCGGGATTTTAAAACTTTTTGTTCAGGATTTTTTAAAAACGGGATAAAACTTTTTCTTCTCAAGTTGCAAAATTGGTAGCAATGGGAACAGCGCTAATATTTTGTATTATTAAAAAAATATTTTGTATTATTAAAAAAACAAAATAAGCAAACAAAAAGTTAAGAGTCTGTGTATAGCGAACTCTCCTTGGCATTAGACTTTGTTATCAGTTTGTCCTGCTCTGTCACCAATATCTTACTTCTAGGTGACTTTAATTTACCACACATTGATTGGATTCCATCGGAAGACGAATCTTGCCTTGAAGCCTCTCTCTCTTCTTCACAATTGGAACTATCTTTTCTCGATAAAATCCTTTTTACTGACTTACAGCAAACAAGCTGTATTAAAAACTCAAAAAATCGAATTCTCGATTTAGTCTTTTCTTCTGACGCTATTAGTAGATACTCTTGTTCTGGAATCTAGATCAGGAATTACTAATATTGATAAATATCACCCCCCCCTTGGACATTTTTCTTGACTTAAGTAATCACCTTACTGAACACAGTAATTCCTTTGATTGCTTATATAATTTTGACTTCAGAAAAGCTTATTTCCAGTTGTTGTCTGAAGATTTAACCATTTTCTGGAATTGCTGATACTTTAGCATTTTCTAATATTGACGAAGCAGTTTCAAATTTCTATAAGATCTTTAATAATTGTTTAGAAAAAAATGTACCTTTAAAGAAATCAAGAAATACAAACTTTAGCCACCCTTGGTACACGAATAAGAATTGCGTTTACTGCGTAACAAAAGAAATAAGGCATGGAAAACTTATCTCAAAACTCTGTCTCCAATCAATTTCTCTTTTTATGTGGAACTTTTTAACGAATTTAAGTGTCTTTTAAATTTTGTATATGTTATTTATGTTACTGATATGGGCACTTTTTTGAAAGAGAATCCTAAAAAATTTTGGAAACTTGTAAACTTAAAGAAAAAATCAGATGGCTTTCCAGTTAACTTCACTTACAAGAATCTTTCTTTAAATAAAACTGTTGATATCTGTAACGCTTTCGCAACAAATTTCCGTGAATCTTTTGTTAATAGCCTTCAAGAAGTTGATGAAGTATATTTTCATAATCTTCACTCCTTTTCACAAACTAGCTGTAGTCACATCCCTGTGCTACAGAGTACGGTTCTTGATCTTTTATCCGCGTTGAATGATGACTGCTCAGCCGGTCCCGATGGTATTCCCCCGATAGTATTAAAAAATTGTAGTAATGCTTTAGTTGAACCCCCTACGTTCTTATTCAAACTTTCTCTAAAAACAGGCAAATTTCCCAGTATATGGAAGAAGTCATTTCTTACACCAATTTTCAAGAAAGGTAACAAGGCGGATATAACAAACTACAGACCCATTGCAAAGCTTTCTTGCATACCTAAATTGTTTGAACAAGTTGTTTGTGAAAGTGTAGCATTTTTTAGTAAAAATCCTATTTGCGAACAGCAACATGGTTTTGTGAAAAAAAGATCAACCGTTACTAATCTCCTTACATTCTCAAACATATGTTCAAACGCTTTAGAACAATGTTATGAAGTTGACTGTATAATGTATATACACTGACTTTTCCAAAGCTTTTGACCAACTTAGCCACGGAATTATTTTATTTAAACTTAAAGCTCTTGGTTTTCCACCATTTTTCTTAGCTTGGATCAAATCATACCTTGAAAACAGATACTATGAGGTAAAATTTAGAAATTGTCATTCTGAACCTTTCGTTGCTCAATCTGGTGTTCCCCAGGGAAGCCATCTTGGCCCTTTTCTATTCATCCTGTCTATAAACGACGTATCGTCATGTCTACGCTCAAGTGATGTTTTTTATTTTTGCTGATGACATGACAATTTTAAAGATAATAAAGTCCACCCAAGCCGACATTGATAGTTTCACATTTTGGTGTGGCACAGATAGCCTTACCCTCAACCCTTTTAGGCGCCAGTTATAGCTATCATTGGTTTTCATCATTGAAAACAAACATTGAAATTTTTTTGGCAGGTCGTTTATAGCTATCATTAGAAATTTCTGTCAATGAAAAAAATGTCCTGATTGAAAGCCACCGAAAAATTTGTACTGGACAGAAATCTGTCATTGGAATTGTGTGAAATTGGAACACAAATCAGTCTAACGATTCGTTTCACTTTTGAACATAAAAGTATCAGCTGTTCAGGAAAATGAATTTCCGTCCGGAAAATAGAAAAATACATATTTAGAGAAAAATAAATGCGTAATTACACTTTTTTTTGTCAAAAAAAATTCTTTGTGTGATTTCCGATCGATCAGTAGATATATAATTTTCATTTCTAATCAAAGGGAAACACCGTCAAATATCGATTCAAAAATTTTTCCGGATCGATTTCAATGATATAGCTATAACTGGCGCCTTAAATGCCAGACGATAACTTTTACAAAAACGAATCGGTAGTGTATTTGATTATTGTATTTCAAAGCAAAAACTCGGTCGTGTCTCCACATTTAAAGATTTAGGTGTTCATTTCTGTTCCAACTTAGAATTTACACATCACATTAATTTTATTGTTAATAAAGCAAGTTCTATGCTTGGTTTTATAAAACGCTGGCAAAGGAGTTCAATGATCCCTATGTTACAAATTCTTTATACAATTGTCATGTTCGACCTCATCTTGAATATGCTTCGCAGGTATGGACTCCCTATTACGAAATTCATAAGAAACGTATTGAATCAAGTCAACATAATTTCATTCGCTTCGCCCTAAAGGGTCTTCCGTGGGAAGATCCTTATGATCTGCCTCCCTATGAACATCATATTCAGCTTCTTCAATTGCAAACTCTCCATCAAAGGCGTGTTAATAATGATTTAATATTTTTTCATCAACTCACTAATGGTGAAATTGATGCACCTTATTTGCTATCTTGTATACATTTAAATTACCGAGGCGGAACTCATCACCTGCGTACTTTTGACTTCCATAGAACTAACTATGGAAAGAATGAAGCTTTAAGTCGAATGAGCATTTTATATATGTAACTTAAACTGTTCATCGATTGATTTAAATTTATAAGGTGGGATTAAAATCATTGCTTAGAACCAGTGCTCCACTATCGTAAACGTCTTTATTTTATTTATTTGATGTTCTGTAATAATTCATGTTAAATGTTAATAATTATTATGTTTTGTATTTTGTGCGTGTGTTAGGCTATAATTGTATTATTTTCTTACTAACAACTAACACATGCACTTATGATGAGCCTCTGATCGTAGCGTGACGCTTGCTGTAGGCTAACTACTTTCTGAAAATTCTGAAGTGTAAAAAAAAACAAAGAAAATTACAAAAATTATGACAGTCAACAAAATTGTTTGTTGATTTAATTGTCAGCTCCTTTAATTTCATTTGAAGTGATTTCGAAAAGTGTTCGAACGTTATGAAATCGACCGAATGATAGAACCCTGAACACAATTTCACTCGATTTTCAATAATTTAGATTTAGATTTATTTTTACTCAATTTTCGGAACCTAGCTATAGGTAGATATTACCAAATTGTCTATTAAAAAAGAAATTATATTTTATCATCATTATCATCGGCTTGACAACCAGTATCTGATCCTGTTCTTATGCAACACAGTCTCTCCATTTATCCCGATCGCGAGCCGACGCCATATTCAGGTGCGATATTTTATCAGACTTTTAAGAAAATATAATATTATTGTTGATAAGCATACAAAACAAAGAAAGCAGCTCTAAGACAGTTTGTGGCTGGAACTAAATCTGAACCAAGGCTAAAAAAAATAAAAGAATGACAGTTTTAATAACATTAGTTTTCAAAAAACTCAAATTAAAAAAAATACCTTCATAACTTTTCTTATAAACTATGAACATTTCGTTTTTGTATTTACTATTTATGTTCAAAAATATTATTGTTTTGGTCTTACTAAAGTTTTTTATATCAAAGCTATTTCAACAAATGGTTGTGAAAACTACTATATGGGGTTTCAAAGTGATCGAAAATAAAAACACAGGGAACATGAAACGAATTTCATTACCCTCTACTTTTCAAAATAAAAAGTGTTTACTTGGCTTTTGATAACTTCTTGCGTAAAAAATTTTAAACTGTTACAGTTAATAATAATTTTTTACCAACCTAACTTAATATACCTTTGATAGACAAATGTTGTTTTCGAAGTTGGCACTCAGATTCTAAGTAGCCCTTTAATTTCACGCAGCACATTACAAAGAAGTAAGTTGTTTCCAATTTAGGTTGCATAATTTCTTCCATCAGACATAAATTTGCTTGGTTGTTGAATATTTTATAAAAAATATATATATTTCTCAAAGCCTCTCGAATTCCATGTATACAGAAGAAAAATAAATCATTCTTTTAAAAAAAAAGTACTACGAATTTTGTTTGTTTGATAAGCTTAAAAAAAACTTCGAACAAATTCAAACTTTAGATAAAACAAGTGTTTTCCATGCATCAATGGTCTTATACTAAACAAGTCAGTTATATAGAAATTCCTTTAGGCTCCAGAATACATCTTTGTATAAGCATAAAATATATTCAAAATAAAAAAAAAATAAAACAAGCTCAGAAAGAACAAGACAAGGCCCAGGGTGTGTCACATCTTTTTGTTTGGAACATTTGTCAGAAATTAATCATGTTCTTGTTTGGAACATTTTGATAAATCTACCTGGCACTCTACAGGTAATAAAATTAACGAAAATCTCACTCCGACCACCATCGACTTAAGCACTTTATATACTCATTATATACAATCTGAGTTTTGCTTATTTTTTGTTGTTGTTATTCGAAACGTGAGGTGCGATGAGACACCAAAGATACACACATTAATAAGTGATCTTGTGACCAAAAATCTTCTCCCCTCAATCGCCCTCAATCTCTCACAGTGTATACCATCTTGGCCATCATCAGAAGTATAGGTATTAGCCTTTTGGGTCTTTTGGTCATCCTGTGCCAAGCCGCGGCAACCATTTGTCAGCCGTGTCAAGCGGCCGTTTCGCTTACTTAGCTTCAAAACCGGCAGGTGGTATGGTAGAAGAAGGTTGTGCTGGTTGGTTGGTTGGTGGAGTTGGTGTTGGAGCTGGAGCTGGAGCACTTGTGATTAATAAGCGTTCACTTGAAAACAAAAAATATAAAAAAAAGGTATTAACAAAACTCCCAAACAGAAAATGGCATGGAGATAAATGTTCTCTCTGTTAACCTACCTACATTTTGGTGGTGGCATCAAGTGGTCTACTGCACCTTCCCATATAGGAATGAAGGATTATTCTTTCGCACACACTCTTGCATAGGTTCCTATACTTGCATCTGAGGATGGCAAGAGTGGAGCAAATAATATATGTATATAAACATTCAGTATTAACACAAGTTCGTTCCGTGTCCTTTGAGGTAATTGAATAAGAGTGTTCCTTTAGGTGTGTCCTACACCTATTTGAAGTCGTTAATCATCTTAATAACATCACTTAACAACAAAATTTACTCTTTTTCAGTACCCACTTACACTTGCTGTAGTTTTGAAATTGAACGCTCGAGGCTTTGAATTAATTTACATAACTTTCAGAAGGAATAAAAAAATGGAAACAAAATCTTATAGCAAATTGTTTTGGTATTATTTTGAAATGAATGAAAGCAAAAAAGTGTCAAAAATTTTACCTAAAAGTTTTGGACAAATTTAACAATCGTTTAACAAACATATGTAAGGGTATTTATGTTTGTTTTTGAAACGAGCTATGAGTGCTATTTTTTAATGAACTCAATGTTAACTGATAATCTACCTTTTGGTTTTCTCACGGAAGGAAATTCTTTACGTTGATTATTTAAAAATAAAATAAATTAGGTGGCACGACAGTACGCTTAGAACTAGGGCCTAGTGACTTACAACTCTCAACTATTCCTGTGTGCGAGTCATGTCAGGGATGGTGGGGACCCACGATTTATAATTTACCAGATATACCAGTCATGAAATCCCCGATTAATTTTTTTTAAATTGCTTTTTGAATATTTTGATATTATTATATGTATGCAAAACAACATTTTTTGAAATCGATAACTCTTCTGGTTCTTGAGATAGTTCCGATGTAATAAAGGTATCCCAAACGTACACACGCACACAGACATTTCTCTAAGAACCTCTTATTTAGATTCAATAGGTGCCTTGAAACGTCGAAAAATATTAAAATTTTCAATTGATTTGACATTCATTTTAAAAGACCTTGACATTTACAAATCCGATGGCCCGGATAGTACCCCCCCCCCTATTAATTTCAAGATGTGTTCTTCAACTCTGGCAAAACCACTGCATAATTCTTTCCATCTTTCCTCCTGTATAGGTCTCTTTCGGAGTGGATGGAAAACAGCAGGCGAAGCCTCTTCCCCCTTCATATTCAGCTTAAGAAATAACTCGAAGAACGAAAGTTTCTTAATGCCCAGCAGTATGGCTTTCGTAGCAAAAGGTCCACCGGTGATTTGATGATTTGACTAACCGAACAGTGGAAAGTAAGATTATTGCATATTATTGATATTTCAAAAGCATTTAATACAGTTTTAATATACAAAGCTCTCTTATCGAAAGTGCGTGCTTTTGGTATTGACGAATCTCTACTTCAATGGATTAGAAACTGCCTATTTATAACAGTTCAATACAAGTTGTATTAGATGGTTTTAACTCTGAAATTCATAAAATAAATGCTGGTGTTCCACAGGGCTTCGTTTTGTCTCTAAATCTCTTCCTTCACAAACGATCTTTTGTATTTTTATCACTTCTAATCTATTAAACTGTTTCGCGGACGAGAGTACTCTCAGCTTTTCATATTGGTTTCTAGATTTACATCTTTGTCCTTGGGATGTGGAACTTCAACGGCAGCGTATGTTAAGCTCATTAAATTCTGATCTCGCCAGCATTGTCCAATGGGGAATTATCAACCGATAGCAAGGCCGCTGGATCAAATGATATACCAGCTGAGTTCTTTAAAAATAGCACAATCAAGATCAAATTAACAGAAGCGCTTAACATAATGCTCAAATTTTGAACGTTCCCCGATCACTTCCTTGAAGCCCTAATAATGCCAGTCCACAAGAAGGGTGATGTAGAATACCCTAAAAATTAAAGAGGAATATCTTTTCTGAATGCAGCATTAAAAATATTCACAATCGTTCTTTACGAAAGACTGAACAGTTAGGTGCAAGATGAAAACAAGCTCAGCGAAATTCAAAGTGGGTTTCGTAAAGGATATTCTACAGTGGATTGTGGATAATATCTTTGTGCTTCATTCACTTGCGCAGTGGAAACTCGACTTTATGCGGAGTCACCGACTGCTCTACAGTTAATGATCAATAAACTGGAAGAATATTGCAAAGTTGCTTATAGCGACTGACTTAAAATATAAAGTGTTTAATGCTACTACCCAAGCTATCCTGTTTTATGGTGCGCAGGTATGGGGATGGGGAGTACAGAAGTATGAGCTAATTGAAAGCCTATTATACGCTTTTTCTTAAGAAAAATATTCTTTTTTCCGATAAACGCCCCAAAATATACGTATTATTTGGAAACTGGTCTTCCATTACTGTTTATTTCAAGTTTCAACCCTTAAGTTGAATGCTGACTTAATTATGAGAGTGTTAAATATGGAGGAGCATATAGGGTACCGAGAAAGATAATGAAGTATGCGATTCAAACAAAAAAGCTGGTTGTAAAAGATTGGAATTTGTTAGCCGCGGACTGTGGCTTAACCATGAATAGGAGTACCTATGAATGCAGTTCAATTGAAGAAGATGTTTTACCAAGTAATATCTGTCACTGATGAGAATGAAAGGTATGCGCATATTGAAAAAGCTCGCTCATCAACAAAAAGACAATATTATTCAAAGTCTGTGTTTAATCTCACCAGCGAATATAACAATTCTATCATTGGATCCATATTAAAGACAAGAGGAGAATTGATCAGACTAAACTTCAGGCCTCATCGGAACGAGGTAAGCGATCATTGCACACTCTGTAGTCAGCAGAGAGAGAGGATGTATTACACTTCGTAGGCGTTTGTCCAATGCTGACGGAGATAAGGCGTGTTCACTTAAAAAAAGCTTTCTGCAAGTTGAAGAGGTTATGAACTATCTGAATGGCGTGAACTGGATGCGCCTTTATGAATTCTACAAAGAAGCGAAAAAATACAGAGCCCGAATCATCGCAGAACTTTTTTTTTTTGATTTGACTAATCTAAATGTCTTTTAAAAATGTTTTTAACTAAAATGAAAATCCTGTCAAATTTTGTTCTAATTTCGATTAAATTCAATTCATTGGAATTCAATAAAATTATACGTAAAATATTTCGATTTAACTAATCTAAAAGTTCTAAAAATTTGTTTTGACTAAACTAAAAGTTCGTAAAATTAAAAAAAAAATTAATTTGTTTATTTTAATTTAACGAATCTAAAATCCTTAATCTATTACAATTTGTTACTTACAGTCATTTGAAATGAAAATAAAAAAAAAATTACGTTTTAATATGTTAAATTACTTAACTACAATATATAAACAAGAATACCCCTCAGGCAGACGACAGTCCATGTCATGTATTTAACATTTATTCAAAAATTATAACAATGTATAGTATATATCAAAATGGTAATCACAGAATAAAGAATATCTATCAATCTATCTTTCTATCTGTATCTATCATATTCGATATTGCCAAAAATGTTGTTAAGTGCTTAGGATTTCTCCGACGGTACAAGAAATTTTGCACCCCTTCTGATCTGGCTGTAATTTACTAAGCCATAATTCTTCCAAAACTTGAATATAACTCGCATATTTGGGCAGGTGCCCCTAAAACAAGTTTAAGTCTTTTGAATAGAATCCAAAAAAAAACCTTTGAAAATGATAGCCGATATAACTGAAACAATTACATCAGTCACACCGCCGCAATGTTTCATGCCTTTCGTTGTTCTACCGTTATTTTTACAAACAATGTTCTGTCGAATTAACCAGTTGCATTCCCCCCCCTCAAACAATTCAGCCGTAATAATCGCATTTCTAAAAATGCTCGTCAGTTTAACTTTGAGCTCAATTTTGGAGGTACCGTCAAGTACCTATATAGACTCTTTTTTGATCGCACATTGAGGATGTGGAATGCTTTACCCAACTCTGTTCTTCCCTATAATTTTGATATTTAAAACTTTAAGACCAATGTGCACCGGAATCTGTTCTTTAATCCTTCACTATTTTCCAAAAGCTCGCACTGTGTTTAAACTTTATAAGGGTATTAATAACCCCTTGAGTGCCACTTTATTATAAACAAAAAAATCAACATATCCAGTCTATAACAATATGTAGGTAATTGTAATTGTTAAAAATTGCAATCTGTTGTTGAAGCTTGTATCTTACTGCAGTTTTTACTTCCTAATGCAAGAAAACAAATTCGAAATGTGACCTCAAGTTGAGAAAACCTTTATATCCTTAAGATTTGTTCAAGTAAATAAATAAATAAATAAATTAGGTGGCGCAACAGTCCATAAAGAACCAGGGCCTAGTGACTTACAGCTCTCAACCATTCCTGTGTGCGAGTAATGTTGTCAGAGATGGAAGGGACCTACAGTTTATATGCCGAATCCGAACGGCTAATTTGAGAAAGCACTTTTCATGACAAGAATTACTCTTGGAGAATTTGTCAATTCCTCGCAAGAGGCAGTACCCGTGAAAAAAAAAACTTTAGATGGCATAGGCAGAGATCGAACCCAAGACCCCTTGCTTGACAGTCCAACGCACTAACCATCACTCTACGGGTACTAGCTGATTTGTTCAAGTACTTATGTTGAAACACAGATACACAGTTTTGAATATACCTATATATGATATACATGATAATTAGTACGAATAATTGTTTTTTTTTTTTCATTTTTTTATTAATTCATTCTTAAGACTATTTTAAAGCTAGACAAAAATTCATAAAACTAGCCTAATTAACCATAAATTACAACTAACTTACTGGTCCCATACGGACACTCTAAGTTAAACAATAATACTTAATGCTAATGCCTTTCGGCCCTAAGATCTATTTAACTTTAATTCATTTTATTTATTTTTGTATTCATTAGAAAATTTCAAAAAAACTAATATCAATATCCTTTTTTATTTTTACTTAAAAACTACTTAACATAAGGTCCTTAATATAAAACTTAAAGCTAACTAAAACTACCTATTCTACCTATAAACTACTTAAAACTAGAACAACCACAGAAGCAAATCTAACTATCTAACGTTTTTTGTTTTTCATATTTTGTTATCTTTTTCTTTTTTTATATATTTTTTTTTATTCCATGTTATTTTTTTGTATTTTTTGTATTTTTTTTTTGTGTATATTTTTTGTGTTATTTTTATTTTTTTTTTTGTGCCACCATGCCTATTCTTATTAAAACTAAACCCTAAAACTATAAAACAAGTATGTAAGCCGGCCAAGGCTTAAAACCCCATCCCGACTACCCACTATCAAGTGCCGATTGAAGCCACCAAAACTGGTTCTCCTGCTTCACCCTATTAGTTCGGTCCCGTTCGGACACAGCCCTACTGCTCCGTCGTGTGCCATGACGTCCCGATTATACAGGAGTCGCCTATCCACGGTTCGTCGTCTGACGTGGTAGATTAACGGAACTGCCAATCTATCCTGTATCAGACCGCATCTATCTAAGAAGAGGAATGCTTCTGGTGGAATGAAGCCGCTCAAGCGTGCACTCTCAAAATAAGAATTCAAATTCAATTAATTTATTTCAAACATTTTAGTTATGAGTTATGACACACAAATTTAAAGGCATTATTAAAATTATTACGAGGTAACAACCTTTTACATACAAATTTGCAACCAGGAAAAAAGCCCTAACTACAAAAATTCTTGCATCAAAATTTATAAAAAGCCCTAACTGCCACATAGGGCTTTTTAAAAAGAGAACATGAATAGAATATGCTTTCTCTATGCAGTGTATTATAAAAGGCCCTATGTGGTAGTTAGGGCTTTTAAAAAAATTTGATGCACATGATTTGTAGTTAGGGCTTCTAGAAATTGTGTTTTTCTGGCTTATTTGAAGATTTAAGGTTAAGAAATGAATGTAGAAAAATCGGAGACAATGCCCTAACTCCAAATATGCAAAAAACTCAAAATCGGAAATTTTGTAGATAGGGCCTTTACGAGATTATGGGCAGTATATAAGTCCAAATGTAAATCTGCGCGTCGCGTCACTGAAATAGTACTCCGTACAAATTGTATTGTTATAAGTTTCTTTTTACATTTTAAAATTTCAAATGATTAATTATTTTGTTGTTAAGTTGTTTCTGGGTGTAAGACATGGTCTCATATAGACTCAAATTAGCTTTGTCTTGTCAGGACATTGGACTTAACACGAAGCAAGTATGTTCGATAAATATATAACCTATATAATATGTAAGTTTGAATACATGATTTTTTTTTAAATAAATCTTCGAAAGAAGTGAAAATGTAGTGATGCTATGTCCCATCGTGGATATGTTTTTTTTTTGTAAATATACAAAGGTACAAGTTCTTAACTAAAACTGAATTAAATTTGTTCGGTCTCCATGGTAGAACAACTTAAACACGCGCCATAAAATACCTTTACATGCACTTAATGTATATATGGTACATAAGATGACCAAATCGAAAAGGTTAAAAATATGTATGTATATTCTTCCCGACCGCATACATCGGAGATTCATTGCAAAAAAGCATCACAACATACTCAAACTCTAAGATTCATTCACTCAGTGGCTCACTTGTAGTGTCAATTAATCAAAAATTGCTTCAGTTGTTGTGTTGTACCTACCTACATATAAAACAAGAACACAAAATAAATAAAATAAAAAAGAAGGAAACACCCCGGCTGAAAATGTCATTAATTTAAGTGTCCAATTAATTAATATCACATTTAACGGCCGCCAAGCTGAGAAAAGCCATTAAAATAGTTATACGTTGGCTTTTCGTTTCAAAGATTTCCCTCCACTTCCTCCTGATGCGCTCTATATCAGGTTCTGTATACCCACAATATTTACATCAATGCCGGACTATAACGCTTTTTAGAACCTTTGGTAAATAAGGCCCTGCATAAATGTTACCTCAAAACCTTAAGTGTTCTTGCTTCAAAAATGTGTTTTATAAAATTCCTAATTAATTTTTTTAATTCGGGGTTAAAATAAATGTAACAAATTATTCGTTCTATGTTTTCTATGTTATTTTTGAAATGATGTTAAAACTTCTTTTGTGAATTATCAGATACATTTTATATGAAAGTATTTGTCATAATCATAATCATTTGTTTTGTTGTTCTATGTTTTCTATGTTTTTTGACTTTATCAATTATCATTATCAACTAGATTGATCTCAACTCTTATTCACACTTATTATTATAAAATTTCTTCATATGTTTTTATCTTCTCGTTTATTTTAACCTCATGGTTCAACTTTAAAATTTAGGGGTTATCCTCAATTGGATTTTCTACATATTGATAGGTTAAAGTCTTAAAATTTGTAATTCCAAACTAATTGTTGAAAAACAACAGTTGCAATGGAGGAAAGTGTTATTCTCTAGTCAAGATATAATATTGGGTTTTTCAACAAGGGCGGGTAGATGTTGTGTGTAGATGTATGTCGTGGAGTTTGCTGAGTGGCACGTAGCGCCGTCCTGCTGGAATCACATGTCGTCTAGGTAAATATGGTTCATAAGAAATTAGTTATCATCGTTATGTAGCGCTCGCTGTTAACGGTAACCACCCCACTAACGTCGTTTTCAAAAAAGTACGGACCAATTACGCCGACGGCCCAAAATCCACACCAAACGGTACGTTTTTGAGGATGCATTATCACCTGGTGAACCTCGCGTGGGTTGGTGTCGTGAGTCGTCCCATATACAGCAATTTTGCTTGTTAACACAGCCTTCATCCAAAAATGTAGGCTCAAGTCAAGACGCAAAATCCGCCAAGTTGAAGTCTGCGAAAGGCCGAGTTCTTGTGCACGGCGGCGAGGAATAGACTGCCTGGGGTTCTGCTGTTCACATTCATGGATCACGTCGTTGTTCTCGGCCGATCTTGCGTTTCTGGAACGTACGGGTGTTGGCTGATTGCTTACTGAACCGGTAGTCTCAAATTTGGCCACCAAACGTTGAAGAGTCGAGGGCCACCACGTCTACCGTAAATTGAGCGCAATGCTCGCAACGTTTGCGTTAACGAACATTCATTTTGATAATAAAGTTTTATCATTAGAATGTGCTGTTCAATCGTGTAACTTGCCATGATGATTTGGCATAAACAACTGAATACAAAACAAAAGATTTGACAGATGTCACCAAAACAAAATGGCCGGCACGGGGTGCCAAAATTTACCTGCGCTAAAAAATACCTAAATAACTTCATTAATAATTGTTGTATTATAACCTTATGCCGTATTGTACTGAATTATTATTGTCACTCAGTGTATTACTTTTGTTGTTCTATGTTTTTATGCCATATGCGGCCTAGAGAATTTAAATTCTAACGTGCATTGCTTTCTATGTTTTTTTTTTATTTTAGTGGAAATATATATGTATTACTCAATACATAATTTGTATGGACTATTTTCAAAAATGTTTCTCTACACAAATACAAAAAACTATCAATTTTCAAACAACCAACCAACTACAAGCATAACAAATAAACAGAAAAAGAAACTTAATCAAAAACATTGAAAACATCGCATGCAACAAAATGAATCTATCATAATTTCTAAATTTTTTTTCTACAAAAGTGTTAACATATAATAAAATAATTAATGTTTCTAAAAGTTTTTACAAAATATCTTTAATTACTTGGGATTTTGCTATGTTTTCTATGTTATTTTCTGTTAGTATAAATGAAGTTGGTTAATAGGCTTAACTAAAGTTTATCAATTTATTAATAAACGAACAATTAAAATCATTTGAAATTAACAATACATAACAGAAAAATATAGGAAACAACATAAGTGATTTTTTATCATTCCAAAAAAAAAAAATGAATCATAAATTTTAATAACAAAAATTAATTCTTTTCCATTATAAAGCTCACAAGTCCGGCCCTGATGGGTAATAAACCGAACATTATTCTCAGAATCTGTATAACTCATTCATCTTTCTCAGTTTTAAGTTTTCTGTTTTTCTTTTCTTTTTATTTTTTCTGGGGTTTTCCTTCATCTTCTACTTCTTATACTCCTTGGTCTCCTTATGGATATTCTTTTGGATGGGAGAATTGCTGGTTCAGCCTGTCTCAATGCTGTGATGGCAGAGAGAGTATTTGTCATGATCAAGTTTCTCTACGAAAGGACACAATAATTGTTGTTTATTGTGTGTCAGGAAATTGGTAAATACCATCGCCTCTAAGATACCCACCACGTTGATCATTTTCCCCTTTTATTGCTTGTTCCTTCTCTCATCCTTTTGGTAAATATACAAAAATATATAAATATAGGTAAATCTCGTCCTTTCGAAGAGTATCCATTGATTTATTGCCAAAGTATTTTTGAGATGACAGATACATTTTTTGTTGTAATTCGAAGTGTATATTTCTTCCAAGGATGCCGAGCCGATGCGGTGGTATGCCGTGTTCAAGGTGTGGGTAATTTTCTCCACTCCATTGCCTCATCGGTTAGATGGTATAACCAAGGTAGGTAGGTATTGTATATAGAACTTGAAAGGGCGGACCCAATGACACACAACAGGCGTTGAACCGTCTCCGCGTAATTCTATGTCCTTCTTTATGCATATCGAGAGGTGAACTTTTTGATTTATATTCAGATCAGGAGTCCAGCCCATAAATCTAAACGGGCGAATTAAAGTTAGTTCCGAACAACGGGAAACTTTTTTCCAAAAAAAAAATAAAAGAAAATTAACAAAAAAGGATAAAAAACGAAAAGAACCTAAGAACAACGACATCCTTTGCAACTTTAAAACACAGAACAAGGAGAGAAAAATTAAAAAAAAAAAATATATATAGAAAAAGAAGAATGAAACATCCAACGAAGGACGAAATATTAAGGTCGAACCGGTTGCTATTTCTACCAACTCTTTCCCTTGCTATACCCATCACAGAACCAAAGTTCAAAATCTATACTAAAAGGGCGGTAAAGGGTGGCGATGAAGATTACACCGGCGGCGGCGAGCGACGTTCTCGCAGTTAAATGCGGGAAAGTCATCAGGAAATAAAAAATTAAAAGTAACTTCCTGGAAGGATACAAACATAGGACTTTTGGTTTGAGGGTCAAGCTTCACACATATGACTACAATCGCAAAGGCAGGTATAGCAAGGTGGATCCTGATTCTGTACTCTTTTTTCTTTCTTTTTTCATGACTCCTGCATGTTTTTGTGGTCAAAGGATCTTCTCTCATGTGTGGTGTATTTAGCTGCACTAAAAGAACCTTAGATTTGTGGAATGGTATAAAGCTATACTGCTGTCGCAGCGATAGAGAGTTTGATGGCAAGCTAGTGGCACGGTGTGGCAATTCCGGAATGAAGATTTGGTATGAAGGACAAAGAGTTGGGTTTTGTGTATCTATATGTATATATGTGCTATTTTCGGTGGTCGCTTGAATTGCGGAGGTAAATTGTTATCAAATAATTGCTGGCAAACGAAATTATACAATTAAGAGGGTAACACACCCGAATTACGATGGATTCAGCATAGTGACGGAAGAAGGGTTAATGTGGGAGTGAAGTATGTTCGTTTGGGTTATCTTTATGGACGTGCAGTTTAGGTATAGGTACGAGAACGGAATATACATATATCCTATAGTAAGCTGTTTTATATGAGCATGCTTTTAGAAAAAAGGTTAATCGTTTACCACTTCTTTTTGAGTAGCTTTTTATTTTAAATTTTTTGTTGTTCGTAGGTATATACGTATATATATCTATGTGTAATAAACAAACCGTTGGGGCTGTTTTATTTTCCATATACTTACTAGATACAACGTAGATATAAATAATATCTTAATGGCTATGTAAGTTCTTTAAAAACATAAGTTTAAAGGAATAAACGTATTAAATTAAATTGTATAACGATTTTTTATTTTTAAGAGTTTTTAAATTATATTTAAAATAATTAGGCAGGAAGTTTTTAAATTTTTTTATGGCAGGACCAGGTAGTAAAGGGTTTTTCAAGAAGGGCGGGTAGATGTTGAAATGGAATAAAACAAGCTGTGTGGTATTAAAAAATAGTGTTTGTATTTGAAAGGCGCATTTATGGCATTAAGTGTGGAATATGACATCATTCAAATGCCCACCTCGGCTTTTTACGATGGCACTGATCCGAGTGGTCCAATTTTCAATGACTCTTCCGCATAGATCCGGCTGAGTTTGAGCGATGACCTGTGATATGTTCACCTTTAGGGCATCGGTCAATTTTTGTTAATTTGCATAGAACTGCGACTTCAAGAAATCCAACAGAAAAAAGAAGAAAGCGGGGTCAAATCGCATGACCTTGCTGGCCAATTAACATCACCTCTGCTAGAGATAACCTTACCCTCAAATCGTTGATACAAAATGTCAATCGTGGCGTTTGCTGTGTGGCACGTAGCACCGTTCTTCTGGAACCACATGTCGTCTAGGTCCATATGGTTCAATTTAAGCCATATAAGAAATTAGTTATCATCGTTATGTAGAGCTCGCTGTTGACGGTGAGCGCCTCACTAACGTCGTTTTCAAAAAAGTACCGACCAATTACGCCGCCGCCGCCGGCCCAAAATCTACACCAAACGGTAACTTTTTGATAATGCATTATCACCTGGTGAACCTCGCGTGGGTTGGTGTCGTCCCATATATGGCAATTTTGCTTATCAATACAGCCATTCATCCAAAAATGCAAAAATGATTTTTCGGCCAACATTGGGGTCTTCTTCCAAACGATTCGAAGCCCAGTCAGCGAACAAACGGCGTTGTCTATGGTCGTGAACTTTGAGCTCCTGGGTCAGTCAGATCTTGTACGGGTGTAGGCCCAAGTCCCCACGCAAAATTCACTAAGTTGAAGTCTGCGAAAGGCCGAGTTCTTGTGCACGGAGAGGAATAGACTGCCTTGGGTTCTGCTGTACACTTTCACGGGAAGTGGCGATGTTCTTGGCCGTTATTGCCTTCTTTGTTGGCTGATTGTTTACTGAACCGGTCCTTACAAATTTGGCCACCAAACGTTGAAGAGTCGACTGTGAAGGGCTACCATACGTCTACCGTTAAATGGGCGCAATGCGCGCAACATTTTCGTTAACGAACACAAATTTTGATAATAAAGGGGAGCGGGTCGAAATGCTGTATTTTAAAATACTGTATGGTCAAAATTCTGTATGATACTGTACGATACTGTATGGTCATAATACTGTATTTTTAATATTCTGTATTTTAAAATACTGTACATTTAAAATACTGTGTCTCAAAATGCTGTATTGTTAAAATATTGTATCTCATAATACTGTATAATACTGGAAGTTTTGACAGATCAATTAGTTTGGTGCAATTATGTTCATGCAATAGTTGATTATGATAGGAACAAATTCATGTACAAATGTGAGAGAGATACAAATAACTAAGAAGAAGAAAATGAGAAAGAGAAAATAAAAAGAAGATACCATTTATATAAGTATATGTATATAGACTTATAAATTATCATAGGTACATATTATGTTATTGTTGAAGGGAGTGTATTAGAACATTATGCTAATGAAAAATTATAATGATGTTTTCTTAAAAAAAGTATTTTGTTTTCAAAATTCTGTATTTCAAAAAGTGCGCACTTTTTTACATTGTCAAAACAGCATTTTGAAATACAGAATTTTGATATACAGAATTTTGAGATACAGCATTTTGATCATGCAGTATTTTGTACATACAGTATTTTGAAATACAGTATTTTGAGATACGCAGTATTTTAAATACAGTACATATTTTGATCCATACAGTATTTCGATCCCAACCCATAATAAAGTTTAATCATTTGAACGGTGCTATTCAATCGTGTAACTTGCCATGATGATTTGGCATAAACAACTGAATAATAAACAAAAGATTTGACAGATGTCACCAAAACAAAATGGCCGCCACGGGTGCCAAAATCTACCCGCGCCAATTGAAAAACCCTTTAGGTAATACTTTTTTGACAAACAAAATTTTCTTGTAAAAATTTTATCAAGTATACCAATAGCAAATTTAGCAGTTATGAATTTTGACATTTCAATGTTTCTTATATAAAATGAACTTTAATTTCATAATTCGAAATTAAATTTTCTAAAAGAGATGTCAGCCAATTTTATTTTAGGTCGTTAAATTTGTTTATATAGGTATCCGTAACTTGAACATAATCACTATCGTCATCTCTGAACAATTTTAATTTTTTGTTCTATGAAAGGTTAAATAAGCAATTTTAAAATTTGTGTACTCGTATATTTTAGAATGTTGATACATAAATTAATAATGTATTTAAAACACAAAGTTCTTAAATATATATTCTTGAATGTGTAGATAAAGACGTTAAAATTATTGGTCGCGTGAAATAAGGCAAACTTTCATAAATTGACTTTATATTGCACTTTTGCTTGGGAAGTTGTGTCCGATAACTCGCCAATTAATTTTGAATATAAAATATCATTTTCTAACACTGTTGTGCAATAGAATGGTTCACTATCAGATATGACATTTTCAGTTTTAAACATTTTTTGGGCTTTTATGAGCTTTTGAAAATGATCGATTTTAAATATTTACAAATTATCTTCGAGGTTTTCGGAACCGACGCACTTTCTGCGTGGTTTACCAAAACTTCATCAACTTCATGTTAGCACAATTATTTTTAATTTTATTTACAAGTTCTTATAAACATATTTCTGCTTGGCGTGGTAATAATAAGTTAGGTCCGTAAAGCTGGAAACACCACAATCGAATTTCAAAATTCTAATGATGGGGTGATTTAGGGCTCTTTTTGGGCTAATTTAGTGCCGCAATCCCGACATGGTTCAAAAATCCCTTCCCCCTCAAACTTGTGGTGTATCCAGCTTGAAGTTTGGACTTTGTTTTGTAAATTTGAGCAAATCATTTATTATCAAAATCGATAGCCGCACTTGCAGAACACTCTTTCACCTGAAATACAAATCGCTTTATGTATTTTAATTTATAAAATTGTTTTAATTCTGGTATGTAGGTACAAAATACTACTCCCTTTTCTAAAGTCCTCTTTAAATTTAAAAGGCAAAACTAAATCAGTATTTTTATTTTCCATACTAGCTAACCCGGCCACACGTTGCTGTGGAACGTTTTTTGTTATATTTTTGCAAACTATTAAAGGGGAACGATAGGAGAAAATCAGACATGGGCACCAATATGTTTTTTTTACATATGTGCCGTTTGTGAAAAAAACATGGCGACCTTTATGACTGATTTTCAAATAAAAATATTATTTACAAACGAAGATGGAAACTTTAAAGCTGGTTTAAAAATGTACTCTTTTGGGATTTGAAGGGGAAGGACTTTGAACACAATTAATCAAAATTTTCGTACAGTTGATGTAAAGCAAAAATCAATACAAAAGAATTGTATTCCAACAATATTTAATACTTTGAATTATAAATATTTTTAATTTCAATTTAATGTAGCACTAATCGGTGCACAATATTTTTTTTAACCTGTCTTCCGGTAACACAAATAGGTTCAACGGTTTTCCTACACGTAAACATGCAACATAAGCAGCTATATGCTCATGAGAAAAACATGGATTTTCCAAATCAAAATCACATTGTTGAGCCTTGAGACTTATTTATAGACATGTCAAAATCTAAACGAATTTGAAACTGTTACCTTTTAAAGATATGGACGACTGTCAAGTTAGCACTACATTTTTCGAAATTTAAAAAACTGAGTATGCAGTTAATTGTAGCTTTTTTGTTGTAAATTAGTTGTGGAAAAAAAAATTTGTAGCTCGACGATTTTTCAAAAAAGTGGTATGTAGTGCTAGGTTGATATCAAGTTAGCACTACACTTTTTGATTTTGTTAAAACTAAGTACGCAATTAGTTGACAATTATTTGTAGTAAATTAGTTGTGGAAAGAAAAAAAATCCAAAAATTTTTTTTACTTTGATTTTTTTAAAAAAGGGGGGTATGTAGTGCTAACTTGACACCCTGAGTCCACGCATAAAACAAGGATATTCGAAAATGTAAAAATGCAACCCTCTAATGCCTCACCCCGCCTCAAGGCGGTCTTAATTAAACAAGTGCCAAAGGTAGCGGTTTCTTGTTTTTTCAATAATCTGTTAGGCTTTACCTCTAGATTACATATTGTTTTGTGCATTGCTTTTTATTGCAAGTTCTTTGCGCTTGTTGTTCGCGATTTACATTCAATTGAAATTAAAAAAGTGGTATTTTTTGTAAAATAAATATTTTTTTAAAAACCTCGTTTTTCAAATTAAAAAAAAAAATCTAATATTGGTAAATTTCTATTGGAAAAATTACGAGTAAGTAAATAAATTATTTTTTGTTGATTTGTGAAAAAAAGTGATGTGCTGTTTCGTTCTTTGTGTCGTTCATGAGTGTTTTTTTGGAGCCCGCCTAGAGGCGGCCTCAGGTAGTTAAGTGTAATTTTTTTCTTCTCCCCAGTACATACTGATTCCAAGTTTCTCATGTAGATATGTCGAGAAAATCTTTGAGGAATCTTTTTAAGACGAAGGATGATAAAGCTGACCTTGTTGAATATTTTTCGAGTAGTGAAGATATGGATGGTGAAGATTTTGATGAAGATGATAATTTTGATGATCCAGATTTTATGTGTTCGGAAGACGAGTTTTTGATTGACGATTGCTTACAAAACAATCTAAATTCAACTGAATTATTGATGGATCCTGAAGTTGCAAGTCTGAATTTTAGCTCTTTTGCATCGTTGCCTTCCACGTCTGCTGCTGCACTTGCTACATTGCAATCAAATTCCAGTAGTGTTGTATCTGATGGTGTTACTCCACGTTCCAGGAAACGAAAACGCAATTCAAATTGCTTCGAATTGGAACAGGAAGAAGATGGTCCAGATCCAGATATTTCTACAACTGGTCAATTTATTGGGCCCTTTAATTGCATGCGAAATGATGCTCAGGAGTTCCGGTCTATTATGTGGAAGAAGAAAAACTTGCAAGTGCATGTAAATGAAATCATTTTTCGGGGTGAAAAAGAGTTGCCAAATGACGTCAAAGCTCTGAAAACACCATTTGATTTTTTTCAATACTTCTTGACTGATGATTTCTATCAACACCTCGTTGACCAAATGAATTTATATGCTTGTCAACAGAAAATCGAAGCTCGGTTTGTTACTAACAAACAAGAGATTCGTCAGTTCATCGGCATCATGATGTTTATGTCTGTGTACCGATATCCAAATGTTCGTTCTTATTGGGGAAGACATTCATTCGAACCAATCCGAAATGCAATGACTCGAATGAGGTTCGAACAAATACGTCAGTTTCTCCATTTCAACGACAATTCTACCATGGTGCATAAGGGCCAGCCTGGATACGACAAATTACACCGAATAAGACCATTGATAAATCATTTCAATGAACGTTTTGGGTCTATTCCTATGTTACATCGGCTTTGTGTTGATGAACAAATGTGTGCAACAAAAATGGGAGGTAACCCTACACGTCAATATATGCCAGCCAAACCACATAAATGGGGAACTAAGCTGTTCGTTTTATGTGATAGTATGGGATTTTCGTATGCTTGCGAGATTTACTCAGGTGCAGGAGATAATGTGGTGCCTGTAAATGCACCAGATCTTGGAGCATCTTCAAATGTCGTCGTGCGCTTGTCAAAACATATTCCAGATGACGTAAATCATATTGTATATTTTGACAATTTTTACACGTCAATAGGGCTTCTTACATACCTAAGAAGTCGAGGAATTTATAGTTTGGGAACAGTTCGATCAAATCGAGTTCCAAATATAAAATTATCCACCGAAGCGGACCTGGCGAAGCGCAAAGTTGAGCGAGGTTACTCGGAAGAATACGTTGCTAATGTAAACGGCATTGATATTAGCAGCGTTTTGTGGATGGACAATAAGAGCGTTCGACTTTTATCTACTTATTGCGGTGTTAAACCTTTTTTATCAAACATGTCAAACCCAGGACCTTCCACATCTTCACGATGGGATAGAAAAACGAAGCAGAAGATCGAAATTGACTGTCCATTTATTATAAAAGAGTATAATCGACATATGGGAGGTGTCGATCTAATGGATGGTCTTCTAGGTCGATATCACATTCGTATGAAAACAAGGAAATGGACAAATCGAATTTTTTTTCATCTATTGGATGTGGCGTTGGTAAATGCTTATATCCTTTATCATAGGTCAAACAAGGAAGTCACCATTGAACTTCCAAATTTTCGATCAGAAGTAGCTGAGACTTTGTGCATAATTTCAACCGATTCCAAGAAACCTAGAGGCCGGCCAGTGTCATCACCAATACCACCACCTTCGAAATCAAAAAAGTCTTACTTTCCGACTTCAGAAGTTCGATATGATAATGTTGGCCACTGGTGCATATTTCAGGACCGCAATGGTAAGAAAACTTGCAAGCAACCGGGATGTAAATCGGAGACGCAAGCATATTGCACAAAATGTAAAATAAACCTCTGTAATTCTACCTCAAAGTCTTGCTTTATGACTTTTCATCAACGTTAGGTTTATTCTTGATTTTCTTTATTTTTCAGCATTTAAATAAAATATTTTGAATAACCCATTATGTTACACCTGTGTTATTTTTTTTTCATGATAAGACCTGAGCCCGCCTACAGGCGGTCTCCTTATTTTTACCTGTAAAAGGTGAATACTTTTATGTAATGAAAAACTGATTTCAGATTCGTGTTTATCACATGCATTTTAGTATATGCTGAATTTTTGAATCAAATACAAAAATAAGGCATTAGAGGGTTAATTGTAGCTTTTTTGTTTAAAATTAGTTGTGGAAAGAAAAAAATTCCAAACATTTTTTTTACTTTGATTTTTTTAAAAAAGGGGGGTATGTAGTGCTAACTTGACACCCTGAGTCCACGCATAAAACAAGGATATTCGAAAATGTAAAAATGCAATTAATTGTAGCTTTTTTGTTTAAAATTAGTTGTGGAAAGAAAAAAATTCCAAAAAAGGTGCACACAAACGAAAAAAATAATATTTCCCCTCAAAAATAAAGATAATAAGTCCAAATACCACTAACCACTGTACCATTCTGTTAACCATATTCTCAAAACCCAAGAATATAGTGAACAAGTTTTAGGTTTTCGATTTTTTAAAAGGGGGGCGGGGAGCATTTTTTTGTAAATTTTTCATACTAAAAATCAATTTTAAATAACGAATCTCTGGAACAATTTAGAAGAGCCCCCGAACAATTGGGAACAAGTTTTGGAACTTTGAATTTCATAAAAGTGGGGCCAGAATATGGTTAACAGAATGGTACAGTGGTAAGTGGTATTTGGACTTATTATCTTTATTTTTGAGGGGAAATATTATTTTTTTCGTTTGTGTGCACCTTTTTTGGAATTTTTTTCTTTCCACAACTAATTTTAAACAAAAAAGCTACAATTAATTGCATTTTTACATTTTCGAATATCCTTGTTTTATGCGTGGACTCAGGGTGTCAAGTTAGCACTACATACCCCCCTTTTTAAAAAAAATCAAAGTAAAAAAAATTTTTGGAATTTTTTTCTTTCCACAACTAATTTACTACAAATAATTGTCAACTAATTGCGTACTTAGTTTTAACAAAATCAAAAAGTGTAGTGCTAACTTGATATCAACCTAGCACTACATACCACTTTTTTGAAAAATCGTCGAGCTACAAATTTTTTTTTCCACAACTAATTTACAACAAAAAAGCTACAATTAACTGCATACTCAGTTTTTTAAATTTCGAAAAATGTAGTGCTAACTTGACAGTCGTAAGATATGGTACAATCTGACTGTATTATTGGACTACGTGGTAACATGACCACTTTTCCTTTAAACTTGACAGTTAAAATGGTTGCTTCAAGAATATTTCCGGTGATCAAGGTGGATTCAAATCACGCAGGAGAATAATAAGTAAACCAATCTAAAATAGAAGGTTATGTGGTGGCATTCCAGGTACATATGTCTATTCTGTATATCCATTAACAACAGTATCGATTGATTTAAAAGACTGGCAACAACTATTATTTCTGGAAATTAATTTCGTCAAAATCAACATTTTTGGCTGTTAAAATAGCACGATGACTAAGCCAGTTATCATTCAAGTAATTACTCTGTATATCCGGAAATATACTTTGAATCAATTAATTTTTTTTTTCCTGAAGAACAGTGCAGAAATTGTCTGGCAGTTTAATGCATTGCGTATTTGTTTGTAGTTCTATTTTACCGTTCCCAATATCTAATATTTGTTCTTAAATTGTTAACACCAGAAAGTGAAAAAGTAAAATTCACTTCATTTCGTTTACTACAAAATAAATTTAATATATACTTTTACTTTAGTCTCAGCAAAATGTGGTGGTAATGCTATTAAATTGAACTTATATGAAACGTTTTGATGTTTGACATAGCGCCATCTATTGAATACTAACTCAATCCAGTTAACAGATGTTGTCATCTGTTAGAATCGCTTGAAGCGTTTTATGTCAAGTCACATGGGAACGCTGTCGAACGGGATGAACAGTATCCTATGTCCGTCTCCTGGCTCTAAGGTACCTACCCACCAATTTTCAGCCATATCGGTAGAGCCGTTCTTGAGTTATAAATAGTGTAACTAACACGACTTTCTTTTATATATATAGATTTTGTCACGCACTTACTCAGCGAACTTTAAATTAAAAATGAATAAAAATGAAATTAGAAAAAATTGGCTGTTTCTGATTATCTAAAACTAGATAATTTTTGTATAGCAATCTTCTTTTAAGATGTTTGCTGTTTAATTGGTCCTATTTCACTTTAAAAGCGGAAACCTTTACTTGAGATGTGTTGATTATTATAAGTTTTACTCGTTGACAGAAATAAATTAAATCAAATAAGACAAAGAGTTGAGCCTGAGTTTCAGTCGGTGGGGCAGATACTTGAAATCAAATTTCTGTACATAAAGGCAGCTGAAGAGAACTGAATTAAATAATGAGTAGATATCTATGAATCTTAAGCTAAAACATATTATTAATTTTAACTTAACAATGACAGTTATTGTTCTTTCTTAGATAACTCTTTTCCAGCAAGGCATGGTCTTAATAGTTCGACAACTTCTTATTTATGAAAGTATTGCTATATTTTAGTTAGTTGAAGTATAGTTATTCTGACTAAATGGTATCGTCATAAAACGTCACTTTTATTGACTTTAAAACTGTCGTATTTTTAATGCCAAACAGTATAAAATTCTATATAACAATCTATGCCTTTTTTCTTCTTTGATTAATTTCAGCAAAATTAAGAAATTTCATTGCGAGAAAAACTAGTTAAAAAATCCAAAAAGTGGTTGCTTTTTAGACTTCTTGCATTCGGACTTCAGCATATATGTATCTAGCCCTTTTAATATTAACAATAAAATGATGAAGGAAAGAACTATGGCTTTAGAACTTAAATTGAAATATGAAGGCACCTATAGGTACTCTTTTCATAAAAACAACATCTAATTTAAACACAACATCCATAATGTTTAGGTGGGAATTTGTTACAATGTATGTATCTACCTATGTATTTCGAAGTGATGGAACAAGAAACAAATAAATGAATCTTCTAAATTTAACAATGAGCGAAATAGGTATGTTGAAGATCCAAAGAAAATTTCATGCCTAGCCATGCTATACATAACTACTTCCCTTTTTCAAATGGCAGATTTAAAAGAAATTTGGTATTAGGTAAAAAATACATAAATTAGTTATTTCTTTTTAATACAATGAACAACGAAAAATGTGTATAATTCCTGCGTCTTTTGCTTTCTAGACCTATAGATACCCACTTACTTACAATGGTTAAACCCTTTTTAAACATTTAATCAAATGAATCGTCCAATTTGTTTACCCGTCAATTAGGTACTAATTTTTTTTTTTCGAAAGAGTGCGTCTCTCCATAACTAACATGTAAGAAATAATCCACTATCTTTTACGATAAAAACAACCCAAAAAACACTAGGTAACCACGTTATCAAAATAACGGCATAATCACCCCATTTGCAAAATGTGCCCTCGCTTTTCTTGCCATAAAACTTGAGCACCATCAAAATTTCAAGTTCAGAAAATCCATAAAATCTCTCTCTCTCATAACTCCCCAGTCGACAAAGCAAACGACAGCAAAGAAGACGACGACGCGAAGCACCGGGACCAGCAACACGCAAATAAATTTTCCACACAACTCAAATCCAAAAGAGCACTCTTTTAAATTCACTCTCATTTCCCCTTTGAGCTTAAGAATTACGACTCACTCAATGTCAAACCATAAATCTTCAATAATTTGTAAACGCCCATAAACAAAACTCTCCTTTACTCAAAATCTCTCCCAAGATTATAATTCTCACATTACTACTACAAGCTTAACTAGACCACGTGACAATATTTGCTCAGCTCCTCCAGACAACAGATTTCTTTTGCATTCTTTTTTGTCCAGTTATTTACAAGAAGATTCTCTCATTCTCTGAACATGGAATGAGATTCGCACTTAAGGCGGAGACTTATTACCCACATACAATATAGTGCATCTCACTTGCGCCCATTAGCGGTGTATTGTTGTCCGGAAGACATATGGCACGCGAGTAATAAAGCATTGGTTGTGGCGGCCATAAACCATTGTGCGAAGAGGTGGGTCTTAATCGGCAGCCATGTGCGCAAGTGGGAAGGATAGCGGCCATAAAGCATTTTCTGCTGTTCAGCTGGGCTGAGTGATTTATAAGAGCATTCAGCAGGTAGCTGGATGGGAGAGGAAATGAATAAATTCTAAAAATGTATGGGGGAGAGCTATGTTTTGTTGTTGTTTTGTTCTGTTTCTTATTTCGTATTTCGTTTAACAGTGCGTACCGACACGATACCATACCAATGTATAAATTTCTCCAACTTGTTTTTAATGGTGGAATACGGGAAACCCCAGTGAGGGAGAGAGATAGAGAAAGAGATTGAAAAATAGCAACAGCAGCTGATGTATTGTCGGCCATAAAGCATCCGAAGAGGATGTTTCTGCCATTACCCAGATGATAATGATGACGACTGAAATCGGTGAAAGTAAAATTGTGTTTTATCTCTTTTCATCTTGTTGAGTTGTTTTTGTTAGATTATTCGGTATCGGTAAAGTGTAGCAGTGTTGCCGAGGGCGATAGAAATGTCGGAATGTGGAGTTTTTGTTTTGTTTGTCCGTAAGAAAGAATTTTATTTTCCGACGGGAAAATGTGAACATGCTCTGTAAATTATAGACTTTACTACGAGAATGGTTAACATTTTGAATAATGTGGTGAAATTTTTGGAAAAAGTTACTTGATTTCATATTATTAAAAAACGCTTAATAGGCTTAGCAGTTATAGGTTTAGAAGCTCAGCTGATGAATTTGGGTACCTACCTTCTTACATAATTTTTAAAAAAACGTGTTCATTATCTACATATGTAGGTACACCTATCTCGTGTCTAAGAACTGCGCCTAACACTCTTTCCAAAAGTGCTGTGAACAAATTATTTGAAATTGAAAGATGTGCTTCTAATACAAAAAACTTCAATTAAGAAATTTTCATATGAAAAATAAAAGGTCAAGTTTTATAAGTATCTAGTTGTGTGTTAAACAAGAGTTGCTTATAGATCTGGAATCAATCAAAGCAAACAGTCTCATTTAGAAAGAGTTACAAAATACGACTTTACTCAGAAAAGAAAACATCAAGTTCTCAATCTTATAGTTAGTTTAAAGTTTAATTGTTTATTAACTGCCCCTGGTACGCAGCGCTAACAAAAATCTATCACCTCTACATTACTTTACTGCACTAATACCAGATCTAACTTCACAAGCCAGTGCTAGGAAGTAGTACATCTGTTACTGCTCTATAATTGTGATTTTGTTTCTAAATTGGTATTCAAATATTATTGTATTTAAACAAGATATAGGATAAAATAGTTGTAACTTATTCCATTTCTGCCTTTAATCACGCATTTCTAAATAATACTCTAATGGTCATAAGTAGGGCAACCAAAAATATGTTCGAACATATTTTTTGTTAACATCACTATTAACACGAGACTGTGATAGAAATGCGTTTCATTGAAATCTTCGTCTTTTAAACGTCATCTGTTAGGGCATATTTTTGCATATTTCACTGAAAATGCATATTTTTGCATTTTTGCTTTTAAAAGGCATATTATTGCATATTTTTCCTTTTTTGTAAAGGCAAGCAATAAAAACAAAAAGACGAAACAAAAAATCAGAAAAAAAATTAAAGCTCCATCCAGAGTGAAAACTTTTAGAGTAGAACCTGGACTGGAACTTCCTACACAACCAATCATAATGCGATGGGGGAACTACTACGCCAAGCTATTTGAAAAGATTGTTTGGATTCTTGATGCTTTTGACAACGAGGAAGCTGCATCAGTAAAAATGTTTAAAGATCTTCTTAAAAAAACAGAATTGAAAGCCGACTTAATTTTTTTGGAATCAAGCTATTGGTTTCTAGTAACATCAATTTCAAAACTTGAAATACGCTCCGGTCACTTCTGTTGACGTTGAACGGAGCTTTTCCTTGTATAAAAGTGTTTTCGATCAAACAGACAAAGCTTCCTTTTCAAAAATTTGAGTAAAATGTTAGTTATTTACTGCAACAAAAATTTGCAATAAATTTTCTTATTGATCGCTGACATTAAAAAATTTCTTTTATACAAAACTGAATTTGCTTTGTTAATTTGTTTTTTTTTTTTTTTTCTTAAATAATATAATGTGTGCGAAGTTGAACTATTCGCCATTAAACAAATTTTTTGGATGTTTTATTTATCTTCAAAAAGTTGGAGTGAAGAGTTTTGATTTTTCTTTTTTTGATTGGTAGATATTGTTCTAATTAATTAATTTCCTTAAGCAAATAACGCTTCTTATAAACATCTTTTACATTTATTGAGCATATTTTGACGGCATATATTTGATTTTTAAGGGTATATTATAAGTGCTTAAAACTAGTTTTTTAGGACATATTTTTGGTTGCCCTAGTCATAAGTCACTCTTTTAAATATGTATATTAGTTCTATATCAACATAAAATACATCATTTCTGGAAATAGTTACTATCAAAAAAAAGTTCGTTAATAAATATGGAAAACACCTAAAATTTGTCTTATTTTTTAATAACTATATCTGTTGAAATAGAAATTTATAAAGTATTTCCTATAGAATGAATAACCACCAACAATTTATTCTTTTAATTCTGAATTGACCAAACAATTGTGAAAGAAAATAACCCTAACACTTCTGCATCTGCATAATTAATTTATTATCTCCGTGTGAGTTCAAAGTTTGTGTGATCAAAAACAAAACAAGTTGGCCTAGGTGTCATAACGGCGGACAATGATTCAAATTTGTGAAATCCTTTAAAAAACTTGGGTAAATAGTAGGTACCAACCACACATAATAACATAAAAGAATTAATAAGCGTGTGACTGCTTAACTCTAATACCGTCTACTATTATATTGTGTAATTTTTTAAAAGCAGAACTTCTTCGCTTTTACTGTATCATGTATCATACTTACTTTATAGTGATAGAAGCATTCGAGATAAAAAAAACGTACGAAAAAAGAAATGATAGCTACGATCAAAAACTGTAATATTCTTCGAAAACAGAAATTCAGTCTTATTCTGTACAAACTTTTATTGCTTTTCTGCAATCCATTAAAATACAAAAATATGTGTAAACGAATGCCTTTCAAAAGTAGAATATTGATCAGGATTTCCATTAGATTAAGTAAATTTAAACATATAAACTCAAGCAAATTTTTCGAAAGGTTCACATGAACCGAAAAGCGAAGATGAACTGAATGAGAAGGTCCTTTGGAGAAAAATGAAAATTTATTTGCAAAATTATTATTTCATAAGAAGAATATAATCATATACTTTTTTACATTACAGATAACGAGATATACACTTTTATAAACCTCATCTTTGGTCTCTTAACCCATAGAAAATACAGTTTAACCCTCCTTTACGTCATGGGGTCCAAATGTACCCCAGAGCATGTTTGAACACTCATAACTTTGTTGTTTTTAATTTTATTGGTATAGGATTTATAAATCAGTGAACGAAATTCAATTTTAAATTATTTTTATGATCACTGACCTTTTTCAAAATTGTCTGCGATTTTTTCTGGAAATAATTATAAACTTGGCTGTGTTCTATTTGTAACTTACTATATAATAAAAATGTTGCCCAATCATTTTTTATTTCAATAAGAATATATATAGTTTTACTTTGAATTTGGAGACGTTGGTATAGTACTATGTGACGTTTGACGATTATGTTATTTGTGTAGCGTGGCAACAATATCTTTAAAAACATTCACAGGTGGTTCTGGTCGAAGATCTTCGGGGACTGTTCGATGACCTCTCGCCATAAGGCGAAGGGCTCCAAGGTACTTTTTACTATTTTGTGTTGCGTTGCAGGCTGTGACCGGTCATTCATTACCCACTTCATCAGCTCCTCCGCCAGATTGATGGGCTTTTTGTCTCTGAAAAATTATGACAATCGCTACAGCTGCTACGTCTAATTTCTAGTAAGTTGTAAAATACAACCATCAACAAGCGCTGTGTTTGATGTGTGCAGGAGTAAATACAATCCATATGATCGAAAACACCGACTCCACATTTGGATTTGTTGTAGTCCAGTATAATCACAGGCTAATTTTGAGTAGGTACTGGAAGTTGCTTTCTCAAATTTATGTTGCAACGAAAACAAAACATAAAATATAAAGACAGGTAAGTGGACCGGCCGATATTGTTTCTTGTCATTAAGTAATTTCTTTACTACTGAGTCTTAGTACGTATGTTTTTTTTTCGCGGATTTTTCCCAATTTTTTAACCAACGACTTCAAGGCCAAGTCCAAGGGTGTGAAGCAGTTATCGATTGTATAGTTGAGCCCGAGAAATTTTAATCTCGTGGCATTTTCTGCCAGTTTTGAAGTCAAACAAACTTAAGAATATATTTTCGAATGACCTGAAAGATTAATTTTCTATCAACTTTACTAATCTGTTAAATATTCAAAAATCATTTATAAATAAGTGAGAAAAATTAAAACTGAATAATTTATCGAAAACATTCCGGGGTACAAATGGACCCCATGGTCACAATGTGGTTTCAAACAAATTATGTTATTGTTTAACATACGTCAAAATTTGTCTCTTTAACTTAATCTATAGTTGTTAATTTAATTATTCGCTAAAAAGTATAATTATAGAACATAATATTTTTTTTATTTGGGTTCAGCATTTAAAAACATAAGACATTTAATTTAAAAGAATAAAATTAATTATATTTTGTTTTTACCTACGACGACGATTCGAGTAAGGTCTATCATTCAAATATTCTGAGAAATTATAAAAATGTTATAAAGTATATGTATATTTCATATTAAAGATTTGAAATCCTTTTTGAATGTACTCCTGTCGAATCACACATTTTTTCAAATATTGCAAATGATTTCTCTTCTTCATATAGTTTTTCTTTCAAGACTTATCTTCCATATTAATAATGCTCCCGATAAAGCAAAAACAGAAGTAATTTCAACAAATTTTCATCATAACAATGCTTAAAAAATTACATACTTTACATACGCCCCTGGAAAATCATTTTTTAAATGCGCAGTTATATTAAAAGCAATCAACTCAATTAGATTAGATGCATCCTTCATAAATGTATGTATAGTTAGACAATTTATTAATGAGATACAAAAAGGGTCCGATTTATGTAGGAAGAGACGGTTTTAATGGTGTTTATTTGTATTTAAAGTTTTTTGCAAATGTATGTTTTATATTTTACTTATTTTTTTTTTGTTTTCGAAACTTGTGTTTTAAATTAGAGGAAACATTCTTTTTTACACATATGTATGTACCTACTTAACTCACATGAATTTAAGAAAACATTTTTCTTCTGACCTACAATTTTGTTTTTAATTATTTTTATAAATGCAGACCATTTTTTGTGTTTCTATTATTATATCAGGATTTTTATGCGTAATATTCTTTAATTCAATAATAGTTATTTGTAATTAAATGGTTTAATACTTTCTCATTTCAAACACTTATATGGCAGACATGTTCATACATTCTAATAACCAAATTTTTTAATTTGAAGATAAAAAATATCAGCTGCATAAATAAATAACATTTAACCATAACTCCTGTCAAACTTTATGAGCCATATATGTCAGTCCAGTCAAGCGGCATCATTCAAAACGTATATTCTGCCATTGCAGGAATTTCTGTCGTAATTGCTCTATGTATTAGAAAAAAATGTTCCTACGTTTATACGCCCTTACGAGAGTAATCGAATATATTACTGTTTCCCAAAACTATAACATGGTATGATAGAACGAACGTAAATGAATGAGGTATTGAAATAATCGTATGACAACGATAAAAAGAACTGAAAATATTCGGACTTAAACAAACCAAATTTGATAAATAATTTGAAGTCTATAACTTTCATGCACAAATTTTATATTCCGGAATCTTATAACAAAAGGCTGCCATAGCAACAACCAGATTTAGGTTAAAACTCATAAAATTCTTAAGTACTCCAGCTAAATCATAGCACCGTAAAAGTTTCCAAAATCAGAAATGTTTCCTTCTTCGAAAACAAGCTTTATATTGTAAACCAGACACAACTAACAGATAATCGTTCTTCTAATTTGGTTTGGAACCAAAATAAATTCCAGGATTCATAAAAACAAGTACTTACAATAATAATGACTAAAATATATGAACTTTTTTAGTATTTGCTGGTTGTCTGAGGAACAAAATCACACAAGCTCTCTAATTTCATCATAAGTAGAAATAATGAAAATTATAAGTTGGGGTAAAACACAAAATAAAAAAGAGCAATGAAAACTAGTTTCAATAACTTAACATCCCGTCTGTCGATTTGTTTTGCTTAAAAGTTTATAGGTTCTCGTGTTTTGTTAAAAAAGTTGTCAGTTGAATTATTCTTAAAAATTTTAGAATCACCAACAATATTTTGCATATAATGAAATAGCTTGATTTCAAAATTTATTTTTATTAACGAGATTTTTAGTCGAAAACCAATTTTTAACAATTTTAGTTAGCATTTCTTAAAAGTTTATATTTCTTATTAAACAAATACAAATTGGATGAATGAAATTAATTTGAAGTCAATATCTTCTATTGTTCACGATATATCGAGAACCGAACATCAATTTTTACCAAATTTGCGTACTTTTTTTTGTAGATTATATTTTTTATGAAAAACGGATATTTTTAATTTTTGAAAAGATATTTGATTCGTAAATCAATTTTTACGAACTTTTAGTAATATTTTTTTAAGGTTTTTGTTTTTTGTTAAAAAACTATCCATTTGATTTTTCTCAATATTTTACCGAATATTAAAAACAATTTTTTTTTTATAAAACAAAATTAATTTCAAGCTAATATCTTAAATTCTTGAAAAGATGTTTGAGTCGAAATCAATTTTTACGTACTTTTTTATTTTTTTTTTAAAACTGTCAATTCGATTTTTCTCAAAATTTTACCAAATGTCAAAAACGTTATTCTTCGTTGCATAAACTTATTTTGGATATAAAATCATTTTTTGTTCGTAAAATATTCGAGGTGACAAATATTTTTTTTCAGTTTTTTTTTTTGATTTATAAAAAAACCGTTCATTGGATTTTTTTCCAAAACTATACTTGTTTGGAATCACGTAACAATATATAAATAAAATGTAATTCAAGTCTCTAGCGTTATTGGTATTGGTTCGTGAGATATTTTGGGTTAACCAAAATTTTCACCCTTTTTTTAAAATTACTATGGTAAAAAAAACCACCCACACAATTTTCCTGAGAGTCTTTTCTGCATCTTTCTTCATTATTATCTGTATAACAACATGTCTTTGAAGTCGATATCTCTACTGGTTCTTGACCTATGGACGACGAAAAAAAACTTCCCGAACGTACGGATATACGGACGTACCTACGTACACACGCACGCACAGACATCTCTCTAAAAATCTTTTATTTCGACTCTAGAGACCTTAAAACGTTGAGAAATGTCAATATTTTCAATTAGACAAATCGGATCGATTACAATAACTTCCTATTATAAGTTTATAAGCGGCGGTACTAGACGAAAATAATTTTCCTTTCAAAGATCACAACCTTTGTCCAGGCGCAACAACAAAATTCATTATTGTACCAAAGATGTGAATACCAACAACTTGGCTTATCCGTAAATCCGTTGTAAATGCAAAACTTTTAATTTTTCTGAAGGATATGCCCAAATTTTGAAATTGAGGACGTTGGTTTTGTAACTATTGAATTTAAAATCTTACCTACATTTGGTAGACGACAAACCACATCCATTATTTAAAAATAAACAAAAAATTTGACAACAAATTTAAAGCAATGTGCACTTAAACTTAAAAAATTGAAATCACAAAAGACTAACGAGGCCGGCGGCGAGAGTCTCTGCAAATTCAAATATAGGTACATTTTTGTCTCTTGACTTTTCAGGTCTCGTGGCCAGCCCTATTAATTAAATACTTGTATAGGTCATGACTCATTCCAAATGTTAGATATTTAAAAAATAACTAAATATCTTGGAACTTAAATTTCATCCATGTATTTCATTAAAACAAATTTGATTCTTTTTCTTTAAAGTAATTTTAAAGATACCTAAATCCATATAATATGCCATTGCGTCGGTAACACAGGTTGCGGCGCTCAGTTTAAGAACAAAATCATACCGTATTCTAATATAATCTATACATATGGACCTCAGACACCACACGTAAACACACGCTAAAACAAAATCAAAACATAGTCTGCTGATTAAAATTTTCCAGGAATCATAAATTACTTAATTAAAAAACAATCGTAGCAAGTGTTCGGAAAACCAAAAAAAATATAACTATACCTAAACATACATATAAAAGCAGAAGCTTTGGCACCCAAAACCAAAACTAGTGTAGGCCAAACAAACAACATGTTTATAAACATTCACCACATTCACCGAGTGTTTACACTCAAACTTAAGCCTAATAATGTACCACCATAATGTTTATGTTACTCTTAGCGCCAGAAGGTGGTCCATCGCAATCGGTGAATAAATTAAACTTTTATTGAAAATCATAATAAACAAAAATGGAAATTTAGAAGAATTTTCGATTTGTTTATAAAATTCCTCAATATTATGTTATATGAGGAAAACGCTGAGGGGAGTTTTGTGTGGTACACCTATATAGGTACCTACTTTTAATTTTATGTTGCAAACGTATATCATATGCTTTTATAATAGAGGTTCCTATTTTTGATCGTATATCTATCGTATTATCAATTTGGAGTTAGGTATTTAAGTATTAAGAAGATACAGTATCTTTTTTAAGGGTAAAGGTTAATTTGGGAAGAGGGAGGTATTTGCAGGACATAGTGCTTTTTAAAAAACCGATAAAACAATTGGTTTTTCTAGTTTCTTTTTTTTTAGATTCTTATAAGAAGCAAAACATCGTCCAGATATAGAATTGTATCTACATTATGTAGGACAATGTCTTAGGAGAACTTGTCATTGTTTTTTATTAGTAAAGGGTGTTTTTTTTAGAAATGTGGATTTCAAGAAGAAAAAACGCATATAATTTATTGATATGACCATGAATCTTGCTTTATTACAAATTTGCTATTATGTTTCAAAAATTATTTCGGGCAGGTCACCGCAGCGGTTGGTTCGTATAAATTCCAGGTCAGAGACCCAATTTTCGACAATATTTTGCAGTATGGCAGCAACAACGCGTCGAATATTCTCTTGGAAGGTGTAAATTGGCTCAGGCTAATATGCGTGAACAAGCGACTTCACATAGCCCCACTTAAATTAGTCTACCATACGGTTTTAGATCACACGATCTTGGAGGCCACACCACGGGTCCAGGCGTCCCGGTAACCGAAACTATTAATTTAGCAATAACATTGAATGGCTAACAAAACTGAGCATAAATCAAGTTAGTTTTCTTTTTTTGTTATAGTAAAGAAGTCAATAAATTTACATTATGTAGTATTTTGTTTATATTTTTATTTTTATAAGAAACTGTCAATTTGATTTTTCTAAATATTTAACCATAATTATGTAAAAATTATGTTTAAAATTAGTTTTAAGAAAATATATTCAATTGTTGCAAAAATATTCGACTCGAAAATCAATTTTTAATAACTTTTAGTAGTAACGGGTCATCCATTTTGCGTTTTTAAAAGTATAGGGCTGGAATTCGACGTCTGTCCAACTAAGTTGTTAAACTAATTTTTTTTGTCAGTTGAAAGTTAAAGTTCAGCTCACACAACAACTGAAGCCAGCTGATCATTCACAACGTTGTAGATACGTCGAATGGGTGTTTGAACAACAGACAGTGGAAGGCGATTTTTCAAAAAAAAATTCTTCAGTGACGAAGCACATTTCTCACCCGGTGGGTATGTTTTAAAACAAAATTGTCGTATTTGGGGTTCTGAACCCTCAAGTAAGTGTAAAGAGGCCATTACATCCACAAAAATTCACTGTTTGGTGCGCTCTTTAGTCCGGAGATGTGATTGGACCTTACTTCTTCGAAAACGACGACGATGGAACTACTGTCACCGTCAATTCGGAGCGTTATGGTCATATGATAACCGATATTTTTTTGCCTCCTATTGAAGAACACGATTTGGAAAAAATATGTTCTCAACAAGAAGGTACCAAATGCCACACAACTCGAGCGAGTATGGCTTTGTTGCAAGAGACCTTTACTGGCCGCGTAATTTCTCGTCGTGGCGATATAAACTGGCCGCCATTTTACATGTGTTATATTTAAGTTTACTTTCGAAACCAAAATGGATAACCCAGTTTTTTACTTATGTTTTATTATTCGTAGATAAAAACAAATAGCAGCTCTCAAAAACGCTATTCTTCGACACGTACAGTTATTCTTTATATTTTTTCTCTTAAAAACGGTACAATTTATAAATTAAATGTTCTTGATTAAATGTTAATAATAATAAATAATAAAAAAAATGCTTGACAGTGGATGAAAGGTCAAGAATAGATTTGTATTGCTCTAAAGATCTTTCATACCTTGCTATAGCCCGAAAAAAAAATCGAAGTGATCATTGTGTTAGCAATTATTTAAAAACCATCGTCTTACTCTAAAAATTATAAAGAAAACACTTGTTCTGCCTTAACACTTCGCGAAACGCGAAGTATCCTTAAAATAGCATTAAATTCAGCTTTATCGGCAGCTAAAACTAGGGAGGAAGCTAATGTTAAGGCCAGCTTATGCACTGTTAAATGTTAAACACTTAAGGCGCCGAATATTAAGAAAAAACCACAACTTAATGACGTAAGGAAGAAGCAACGCTTGTTTTTCGGGAAAGATCACATGAGCTGGGATGTGCAAAATGGAATGACGACAAATGATTGGAGTGAGGTTATTTTTCTCGACGAAAAAATTTAACCTAGATAGGCCAGGTGATTATAATTATTATTTCCATGACCTGAGGAAAGAGGAGGGGGTTTTAAACCGTCACCACAGCGGATAAGGAGGCGTTATGGTTTGAGGCTCAATTCCATTTTATGGCGCTCTAGAGTTGGTAGTCCAAAATACCTACAAAAGCCTTGTTGGAATCAGTATTCCCCAAAGTTAGCGAGCTTTTTGGACCAATTCCATGGATTTTTCAGCGGGACAACGCTCCAATACACATAGCCCGAGAAGTAAAATCTTTCATTGAGAACCAAAACGTCCACTTGCTACCTTGGTCACCATATTCCCCGGACCTTTACATAATTGAAAATATGTGGGAGTGGGACTGTCTTACACGTAAGGTATATGAGGGAGTGAAGCAATGCGATGACAAGGAAGCGCTTATTCATAGTATCAAGTTGGCCTGGAGTGCGATTTCACTGGACTACTTGGAAAATCTTTATAAATCCTTAAAAGATAGAATTTTTGGAGTTATTTTGAACGATGATGGCAGCACACATTATTAAAAATCAAATAAAAGCTTAAAAAAATACCAAAATATAAATACTTGCATTTATTTGCATTTATTTGATGTGCTTCTAATCTAACGACCCGATTTATTTTCGCATATTATTGACTTGATTAACAATTTGTCATAAAAAATCCGTGAGCTAAATCTGTCCTATACCCAAATTTTATATTTTGTTGTTAACACGATAGTCTCTCATTTACCATAGTTATTTTTTTTCTAATCCATCATGTAACGGGAGAAATATCGATTTTACTTCTCAAAAATGCCTGCTTCTAATCTTATGACCGGCAGTGTATGTATAAACAAAAAGTTCATTAATTTTTTACTCGAAATAAATTTAATTGAAGTTTCAAGTGTTAATGGATCCAAAAATCTTAAGAAGAAAAAAAATTGTTAACTTTTAAATTGATTTAGTAAAAAAGAAACACCAAATAATTTGTTTTCTGTGTCTTTTAATGTTATTATCTGTAAGACTGAATGCATTTAAAGTCGCAGCACCTCTTCGAATTCTTGAGATATTTGGGCGTCGAAAAAAAAGTATCCCAAACGTATGGACGTACAACATCTCTCTAAAAACCTTTGATTTTGATTTTAATAAACTTGAACTTTCGAGAAATATCAACATTTTTTATTTGACAAATAGAACCGTTACAATAACTTCCTATATGGGAAGTTAAAACAATTTTTTTTCTTTTCTAAAGTGGCATCTACAAAAAAAGAATTTTGTACGCACCTGCCACACGACTTTCGTTTCACTTTCAATAAGTTTGAGGTTATTATTTATGAATTATTACTTACCAAGCAACAAAGGAAAGGTACAATAATAAGGTCATTTCTATTCTAACACTTAAACTCAAAGGTCCCAATAGGTAATAATTCTCTTCTTGTGTTCAATTTATTTTACTCTAATTATCCTTTCAAAGTCAATAAAATTTGTTACCATAAAATCATCTGCTCTACAAAGAAGAGCATCTTCATTAATCTCACAAAAGGCAATGGAAACAGTGATAATAAAAGTAAACTCCTTCGCACCTCAAGATTTCCTTATTCTTTCACACAAAATCATTGTTAAACTTCAAAGATACTCCTTTTATTATAAAATTACCATAGGTATGCAGGATACAATACATAACTACACCTTTCTAGGTATATGCAAAATATTTTTCAGTTCTAGTTGAAAATTACAACAACAACAGAAAAATTAAACCGAAAAGAAAACTCCTACAGCGCACTGGATATACTGTGGTGTACTATAATAATAAAGTTTGAACAAAAGGGGTTGCTCCTTAGTCCAATTACACCAAATTACTTTATTACATCCGTAATTGTGTGACCATACCACTAAGTTCGCCGCAGGATATTCTACAAGTGGTTGGTTGTGATGTCGATGTCGATGTCGAGTTTGGGTGCTCTCGTGCTTGGTTTTATATATCCCTGTGTCTAAATGCGTTGTTTTCTCGATATTCGCCATTTATACTCGTCCTAGGTATACGAGTATAGGTAAAGCCTTAAACACCTCACACTATACTCTTATGCTTAACCGAATCCAAAAGAGTGCCGCTTACTAACCAAACAGAATTCAATGACTACGAGACGACGCGACGACGGCAACGACGACAATGACGACGGGAACTCTTCCTATGAAAGCGAAGCGTATAGACGTGTATACCTACTTATCTATATTCATTTATAGAAGAGTATCCTTTGCCGTTGTCGTTCCGTTGCCGGTAATGAGTGCATTGACAAACTTTTGTGATTAGGTGTTAGCCCGGCAATGATTGTTATAATCATCATTATTGCCATTATTACCCAAGTAGGTAATTTTGTGTGTACTTTGTTTGGATTTTAGTAGAGTCAGTGAATGGCGGGCGGGCTGGATGGATGGCGGTCGGTCGGTGGCATCCACAATGGCTTAAGGGTAAAATTGTTTTACTCCATGTAATTGTTATGTAGGTACGTACAGTTTTTATTTTTTAAAGTAAAGAGCGGTAGGTTAGGGTTGTGTTATAAACATGGTAATTTCTAACGTTTTTTGCGAAAGTTTGAAAAAAAATAACTTCTTGCCCTTACCCTTATAAATTGGTACTCATTTAGAAAACTTAATTTTTAGGTTTTATAAATACATTCCAAATGAATCAAAACCAAAAAATCGTATTTAAATTGTTTGCAAGTTGATAAATTAAAAGTATAACCCAATGTCACAAGGCCCATAACTCATGAGTCCGAATTATTGTCCAACTAACCCTGAGAGCAAGAGCATAAACCAAAACCAATTATATCGAAATAATTCTTCATTTTGTTTGATCGAGACATTTTTTTAAAGTTTATTTTCGAAAGGCGTAAATCATTTAGCTCATCGAAACCAATTTTTGCATTTTTAACAAAATTACTATGGAGGTTGATATTATTTTTTTATTTTTTTTATTTTTCGAAAACCGATTTCACAGAGGGAATATTTTAAAAATGCTTGGCAGGCACACATTGTCAGAAGTACGAGTCAAAATCATTATTTAAACGATAAGTCTATAAATTATGTTCTCTCTTTTTCGTTCTTTTTGTCACGAAAATAAAAACAAATTAAAATAAATACAAAAATGCGACCCCTCATTCAGATTGAGAGACGAAACCTTTTATTTTTGTTTTGTTCTGTATGTGCTATGTATTTTTTTAGTCCAACATTTCAGTTCATAAACACTGACCGGTCAATTTCCAATGTCAATATGTATTTATTTAAAATATATGAAATGCCTGATAGTATGTCGCTCCTTATTGCTGTTTTGGTTTTCAATGGAACAATAATGCACATTTTTAGCCTTAAGATGTAAAGTATAAGGATTTTGTTCCAAATCTAAATTGTAATTGTAATTGTAATTGTAATTGTAATTGTAATTGTAATTGTAATTGTAATTGTAATTGTAATTGTAATTGTAATTGTAATTGTAATTGTAATTGTAATTGTAATTGTAATTGTAATTGTAATTGTAATTGTAATTGTAATTGTAATTGTAATTGTAATTGTAATTGTAATTGTAATTGTAATTGTAATTGTAATTGTAATTGTAATTGTAATTGTAATTGTAATTGTAATTGTAATTGTAATTGTAATTGTAATTGTAATTGTAATTGTAATTGTAATTGTAATTGTAATTGTAATTGTAATTGTAATTGTAATTGTAATTGTAATTGTAATTGTAATTGTAATTGTAATTGTAATTGTAATTGTAATTGTAATTGTAATTGTAATTATAATTATAAATGTAAGTGTAATTGTAATTGTAATGGGGTGATGACGGTTGGTCTGGTTCCCTTCACACTTGTGGAAGGACAATGTTAATTGTGAATAACATTAAGAAGTCAAATTTTCGTCTACTATATGATATTGTTTTTTTTTAAGTGTTTGACAAATTCAACCATAGTTCACAATCGAGCGGCACGTTATGATTCTTGGGGCCTTTTATGAAAATGGGCGTTCAAATCAAAATGAAGTTAGTGATTTACTTCGTAAAAATGTTGATCTAAATAATTGACCAAATTGACAATCGGTAGAATTGTACTAGTTTCGTGCTGTCTCTTCTAATTTATAGTGAGATGATACGGGATTGGATGATAAGTGATTCCAAAGCTCTTACAAAAGAAATGTCAGTTTTTAAGAAAATGATTTAAAAAATGAGGCTAGTAAGGGGAAAAGTATGAAATTTGACAGAAACAAAAAGTTAAACAAAAATTACTATAGTTACAGATTGAGGGGGGGGGGGGTTCACCAACCCGGCTTCTAAGGGCGTCTTTGTATAGAATATCAAATGGAATGGAAAAAGGCCTCGAAATCGACCATTCGTTTTGTAGGCATTTACGATATTGAATCGTAAATGCCTGAGGGATTTAGTTCTCTAAGTTCCACTTTAGTAAAGTGGACTTAGTCCCCATGCTAGGTGGGAAAAAACTCCACTCCGGGACTTATTATTAAATACATTAATATTGAATTCATAATTATAATTTTATTTTGCTTTTGGTGCATAGGTTGTTTCTAAAATACCATTTCCTTTATGTTTTAATACTTTGTTGCATGAGTATATCGATTCGACTTCTATTTCCTTAACCGAAACCAATACATGTCCTATAGAGTGAGTTCAAATGAAAGCTGACAAAATAAAAACCTTCTCACATACCCATACCTTATACATTCTATATATGCATGCCCCATCTGTCTGGCCGAGTCAAGTCAGTTGTGATTCGCAACACCATCCGCAGTAATAATTTACTACATCACAGCGAATAAATAAAAGTGGCGCTGTTCAATCACTGCGAAGTACATCAATCATTTTATGCAAAATCGATTCCAATTTCGGATTCGTTTTATTTTTCGTTTTTTTTATTTATTTGTTTTGTGTTCATTTCGGTTCCTGCTTCGCTTGTTTTGCTTTTGCGGCTCGTACATTACGAGTTGTGCCTCTGGTTTTGGTATTTCCATGGCCTCTACGTGATATCGCAGGTAAACTCTGATCACCAGGTATAAGCCCGGTAAATCTCTCTCTTTCTTGCGGCCGGCGGCGTGGCGCGGTGCTTTTAGGTTCAGGGCGAGCGAGGGTGCCCGTTGCCCGTGTCGCTCGCATAAACTATAACTCCACTACTCGCCAGAGTGGGCCATATTCCATACTCCTGCTATTCTACTATGCTCCTGCCACTCCTCCTCAGCTGTTATGCTGCTGCTGTTGCTGTTGCTTTTGCTGCTCCTCATTGTTGCATATGGCATGTGGCATGGATTTGTACTATAGGAAGAATATAACCATGGTGATTATAGATATGAATATTTGTTGCCCGCCACCAAACCATACCACTGAGACTGAGACTGTGACGGGGACTATGGGGATAGAGCAGCATTGGCAGTGGCAGCAGCAGCGACAGCGGCAGAAGCATTGGCGGTCGAGTTGAATATTGGCAAAATGCATGGCACGACAAATTGATTTTTATCTCATTGTAATTTGTTAAAACAGTCACTTAATAAAATTCCCATAAATTTGCTGGCGCGGAAGCGCGACCAAGCCAAAGAGGCAGCCGCGCACTGCTCCGTCCGCGTCCGCCAGAATTCAAACAGTGGCACATAATAAATGTACTAAATTTATGTATATCAATAGCAAGAAGTGGCGCTATACAACTTATATAATACCTACATCTACAATTTACTGAGTTTAAATATTAATGTTGATATGTTTGTTTTTGGTTTACAGTTTTTTTGTCTTCTTCTTCTTTTATTTTTATTTTAACTATGTTTTTATGTAGAAATGTAAGTATATTTTTATTGTAAATTGTATTGCATCATTTAAATGCTGGCGCCAGCATACATCCGAAGCGAAGTACTCGTATGTGTATTTACGAGTAGTTGTAGGTCAACGCGAGAGTTTCGAAGTGTAGTATATTAATAATTCCAATTATTGTATAGAAAGTGTATTTGCAGATGGGTATGCCATTATTATTGGTCAGTGGGTTGGGAAAGTATAGATAATGGACCTGTTAATTGACATTAATTAGGTCGTAGGTATATAGAGTTTTAAAATTAATGCATTTTCTATTTTTAATTTTTTGTAGTTCAATGTCGGAATTAAATTTAATGTGTTTATGTTTTTTTTTGTTTTTAGGAACCAAAGATGTATAACTTATTCTAAGATTATGTAGGGTGTCCCGTGAATGACTGTCGAAACTAAATATATTGAAAAATCAGGTCATGACTATAGTTTTTCCAATTTGCATTTCAATTTTTAAAGTAGTTTGCAGACAGAAATTTGTATGACTTAAGGTTTGTTGTTTATCTCAAACATTTTCATTGCCCTTACATTTTATAAAACTCTTTTAATTAGTACAGAAATGGTTTTAAACCAAATAAAAAAAAACAGACTTAAAGGGGTTTCACAGAAATGTTTGTAGTCAATAAATATTGAAATTCCAGTTCTAATTTTTGATGCGATCAATTGGTTGGTTTAAGATTTATACTGACAAAATAACTTTCCACTAAAAATTATCTAATTAATGGAATCGCAGTGTATTATTTTAATTTTCAAATAAATTTACAAATAATTTTAACGAGACAAAGGTTAAATCCTATTTGAGAACTTCAAAATTCCAAAACTTGTTCCCAATTATTGTTCCGGGGCTCTTCTAATTGTTCCAGAGATTCGATTCTTAAAATTGATTTTTAGTGTGAAAAATTAATTTACAAAAAATACTCCCCACCCCCCCATTTCCAAAATCGAAGAGATCCAAAAATTTGGAAAAATCTCAAAAACAACTAATCGATTTTCGAAAAAAAAGTGTGGGGGGGGGCTAGGTCAAAAACAGTTTTTCGGGTCTAAGGGTCTTAAGCCCCCATTTTTGGGTATTTTTCAAAAAAAAACTTTGGAACAATGCGGAACAAACCGCGAACAACCTGGAACAACTTTTCAAAATAGGAAAATCGAAAAGGGGGACTAACTTCACGCACTCACTACATACCCCCTTCTTAAATAAAATAAAATTAAAAAAAAATTTGTTGAATTTTTTCTTTCCACGATTAATTTGAAACAAAAAAGCTTCAATAAATTCGTTACATTTTTGAATATCCTTGTTTTATGCCTGGACTCACGGTGTCAAGTTAGCACTACATATCCTCTAAAAAAAATTAAAGTAAAACAAATTTCCACTACTAATTTACAACAAAAAAGCTACAATTAACTGCATACTCAGTTCTTTAAATTTCGAAAAATGTAGTGCTAACTTGACAGTCGTATCAAATAGTCACTCTTTGTGAGTGCATTGGTTTTTCGACAGTCACTTTTGGATTATCACTCAAATACGATAATTCTCATTAATGACGAATACACTGAGGTAAAAATGTGCCTCATCACTGGAGATGATTTTTTTCGAAAAATGATGATCCGCTTTTGCAATTTTTGACACTATTCTGACCATTGATGACCCGACACTTGAAATGGTCAAGAGGCTTTAGTTCTTGAGTCAATTGCACCTTGTTAGCGTGTAAATTCAAGTCTTATTCGTAATTTTCATCAACGACGATCTTGAGAGGTGCAATTGTTGAACACGACGACGAGTTGAGGTGCATGACTCTTAAGCCACACTACTGCGAACAGCAACATGCACTTGTGTTTTCACATTTCCTACACAGACCCGGTTTGCTCAAATTTTGGCACGATTTTTCCGATTGTTCGCACATTTGGACTATTAAATTGATTGAACAACTCCCGAAGTGCATTATATGCATTTTGATTTGATTATATTAAGCTTAAATAACTTTAACTTGTTGCTCGATTGTGTATCTTTATATTGATCAAATTGAGTTAGTCTGAAATTGAGATATGTCACATTAAATTCAGACAAATCTTGACATTTAGGTTTGATTTACATTCAACATCGGCCCTTAAAATTTAACAACCTTTTACTATAAAGATTGAAGTGCTAATTTATTATACTAAAAATTAATTATCCTGAAATTTGGTTATTTCAAAGAGTTATTGAAAAATCGATTAAAAGTATCGGTTTTTCTAAATTTAATTTAAACAGCCAATACAATAAAATCATTAAAATTAAGAATAAAGACGTTACCAAATTCAGAAAAGTCATAATTCAGAGTAATAAGAGCTATTTGAAAAAAATGCTTTGCAAACAATCTTATACCCCATTAAGTATAAAATACAAAGTTTTCACTTCAGTAGCCGAATCCATAACTCTGTATGCAGCGCAAAGTTGGGGATATGAAAAATATGAAACTGTTAAAAATTTCCAAGTTTTCATGTCAAAAGATGTTTTCATATACTTACTTACTTAAGGTGGCGCTACAGTCCGGGGCGGACCTGGGCCTCAACCAACATGCGTCTCCAGCCAGCTCGGTCCCTATAGCTAGCTGTCTCTAGTTTTGCACGCCAAGTTGGTTGAGGTCTTCACCCACCTGCGTGCGCCACCTGAGTCGCGGTCTTTCTCTACTGCGCCGTCCCTCCGGATTGGATTCGAAGACCTTCCGAGCTGGAGCGTTGATGTCCATTCGCTCTACATGACGTAGCCATCTAAGCCGTTGGACTTTAATTCTGTTAACTAGGTCAGTGTCGCTGTACAGCCCGTACAGTTCGTCGTTATATCTTCTCCTCCATTCTCCATCAATGCGTACGGGACCAAAAATCAACCGAAGAATTTTTCTCTCGAAGCATCCTAAGACGTTCTCATCTTTCTTTGACAGGGTCCAGGCCTCAGCGCCATAAATGAGAACCGGGATGATGAGTGTCTTATAGATGGTGATTTTAGATGTTCGAGAGAGGACTTTACTACTCAATTGCCTTCTAAGTCCAAAGAAGCAGCGATTTGCAAGAATTATTCTTCGTTTGATTTCAGCGCTGGTGTCGTTGTCTGTGTTAATAGCGGTACCTAGGTAGACAAAGTCCTTAACTACCTCAAAGTTATAGCTGTCCATGGTGACGTTTTGTCCAAGACGTCGTTGTTCAATGTCCTTTTTCGATGACAGCATATACTTGGTCTTGCCCTCTTTCTTCGTTCTTTCCAGAACGATATTGAAGAAGTCGCATGACAGTGCATCGCCTTGTCTAAAACCTTTTTTGACATCAAATGCATCGGTGAGATCTTTTCCGACCATGATAGAGCAGCGTGCATTGTCCAACGTCATTCTGCACAAACGGATAAGTTTGACAGGGATGTCAAAACTAGACATTGCTCTGTAGAGCTCTTCCCTATAGATGATGTCATACGCGGCTTTAAAATCGATAAAAGATGGTGGGTATCGATTTGAAGCTCCTGGGTTTTTTCCAAGATCTGCCGTAGTGTGAATATTTGGTCGATATTTTCATATGGTCATCCTTAATTGAAACCCGACTTTGTCCGCTCTTTATTAAAACGTTAAAGCTACGTATCGACTATTTTTTGACAGTTTTTATAATACCTAATCAATGATTGCCAAAAGTTAAAACTTTTTATGCTATTCTAGAGGAAACTGGCTGAATATTGTGACGAATTTTACTATCAACAATGCAATGGAAGAGATGTCAAAAATGCGCTCTACGATCTCATCATCGAATTAGACGAAAGCTATAGGCTTCATCTGTGCATAAAGCTACATACAGCGTTCTTCAACACAATCTTTGTGAAAGAAATTATTTTATGATTGGCTAATCAAAAATTAATACCGGCTTTATCTAAGGAGAGTTGGTAAGATTAAACTTTATGCCGCACCGCGCTTTTTAACACATAGGTAAGAGAAAACATGATGTATTTCATCGGAAAGTGTCCAATCCTGAAAAAAAGTCAGAAAAACCTTGCTTGGCAGTGATGTATTAAGCGATGCAGAGGTAAGAGCTCTTCTTAACTGCCATGGCGATATAACACAGCTATACTTCTACTATCAAAAACCAATGCCCTATAAAATCAGAATCATTAATGAAGCCTTTTAAATACAAGCTCCATAACATTCTACAATTATATTCACTATTTTATCTTTCTATTTTCTTTTCAGATTTAAAAAATTGTATTTAACTTTTGTATTTGTATTTGTATTTGTATTTGTATTTGTATTTATTCATCAAGAAGAGTACAACTCTTACAGACTAATATGTATACTTTAGGGCAACCAAAAATATGTCCTAAAAAGCTAGTTTTAAGCGCCTATAATACACCCTTAAAAATTAAATATATGCCCTCAAAATATGTTCAATAAATGTAAAAGATGTTTATAAGAAGTTTTATTTGCTTAAGAAAATTAATTAATTAGAACAATACCAATCAAAAAAAGAAAAATCAAAACTCTTCTTTACTCCAACTTTTTGAAGATTAATAAAACATCAAACAAAATTTATTTAATGGCGAATAGTCAACTTATGTATATAACTTAACACATTATATTATTTAAAAAAGAAAACAAAAAAGACAAAGTTAACAAAGCAAATTCAGTTTTGAATAAAAGAATTTTTTTAATGTCAGCGATCAGTAAGAAAATTTATTGCAAATTTTTGTTGCAGTAAATAACTAACATTTTACTAAAATTTTTGAAAATTAAGCTTTGTCTGTTTGATCGAAAAACACTTTTATACATGGAAAAGCTCCTTTCAACGTCAACAGAAGTGATCGGAGCGTATTTCAAGTTTTGAAATTGATGTTACTAGAAACCCATAGATTGATGCCAAAAAAATTAAGTCGGCTTTCAATTCTGTTTTTTTAAGAAGATCTTTAAAAATTTATTTACTGATGCAGCTTCCTCGTTGTCAAAAGCATCAAAAATTCAAACAATCTTTTCAAATTGCTTGGCGTAGTAGTTCACTGCGTTATGATTGGTTGTGAAGGAAGTTCCAGTCCAGGTTCTACTCTAAAAGTTTTCACTCTGGATGGAGCTTTATTTTTTTTTTCTGATTTTTTGTTTCGTCTTTTCGTTCTTATTAATGCTTTGTTTTTATTGCTTGCCTTTACAAAAAAAAGGAAAAATATGTAATAATATGTTAATAGTGATGTTAACAAAAAATATGTTCGGACATATTTTTGGTTGCCCTACGTTATATGTAATATGTTTATAGTAGAATAATGTAAATAATAAGTAAAAAAATAAATAATTAATACAAAATAAATAAATAACAATTAGTTTTAGATAATTCAACGCAAAAACGAGAAACATTTTCAACGATTAAATAATAGAGTCATTTTCAGGTCTTTCATAAATACATCTCTTGTACAATTTGCAAAAATATCTATAAGGCCTATCACAGAATTTGTTTCCCTCATACAACGTGCAAACGGTTCGTTCATAGTATAATTTCTTCTATAGAAGTTCTCCCGTAAATGAAAATTTACACGTATAATTCGGCAAGGAAAAGAGAAATGAATGCGCTCCAATACAATAATTGAGGACAATTAGTACGATTATTTATTAAGTCTTTGATAAGCATTATACAAAAGTACTTTCTTCTAAGATCAAGTGTTTGAATATTGAAAAGCAGACATCTAGTAGCATAAGAGGAAACTTCAATATACCAGTTCAATTTGAAAAATAAAAATCTAGTAAATCTTCTTTGAACACCTTCCAGTCTTAAAGAGTGGATTTCATAATAAGATTTCCAAATAATGCAGCAATAATCAAGAACTGACCTAACTAGCGAAACGTATAATATTTTCAATGTGAAAGGATCAGAAAAATCCTTTGAGTTTCTTCGTATGAACCCAACCATTTTGTTTGCCTTATTAACAACATAATCAATGTGACTCGAAAAAGAAAAACGTTCATCCAAAATAACTCCAAGATCTTTCTTAACAACTACTCTTTCAAGGACTATATTATTAATGGTGTAGTTGAAAATGATGAGCGACATTTTTAGATGACAAGTGAGACTTTGACATTTTCCAACATTCAGAAACAATTTATTATCATCACACCATTTTGCCAGCTTGTGAAGATCTTCCTGGAGAAGAAGGCAGTCATTTGAAGATTTAATAGACCGGTATATTTTGACGTCATCGGCATAGGTACATCAGATTTTGTGAAAAATTAAAATTTAAAATACCATTAACTGTAAGCAAATATTGTAAATCGGGCAGACGGCAAAGCCATGCTCAACAAATGTTTGTCTCTAAATAATTGTTTATTGATATTTTGAAATTGAAATAAATCAAATCTGGTTTAAAATCTTATAAGAAAATTCAATTAACAACAGGTGTTTACATAAAACTCATAACACTTGTAAAAATCGATTTTCTACTCAAGTATTTTGAGAACAATGAAAGTTATTCCATATCATATTAACATTATTGTTAATATTTTGCAACATTTAAATACAGTGTTTCCCATAACAATCAAATTCCTCCATTACAATCCAAATATATCTCGACAGAAAATATCTAAGACTTAATTAAAACAATTTTCATATTACAAAAAAACAAAGTTTGTGAAGGTCGCATTCCAGTCTCTTTTTCTAATTTCAATTCAAATGAATAAGATTGAAATGATTATTTTGTGAAAATTGTTCAAAAACCTACCTATCTAAAATGTTTTGTCCATATTTCAGTAACATTTTTTGTATGCAGCAACAAAATAAGTATTTTCTTAAGAACTTTTTAAGATTTATGCAACCATATGCAAAAAATAAACCTTACATAAGAAAATCTGCTGACCACTGTCCGAGTTCCAACAGTCCACTGCACACTTAAAGGACACCCCGCATATGAACTCATAAATCATAAAAATATCACTTAAATTGCTACCTCTATACAATACCCTCTATAACAAAACCCAAAAATATAGTTCGTCCTCCATCATGTCATAAATTCAAAATTCACTTCAATTTGAATATGGTTGTCTATTATAGAACGAAAAATAAACAAAGCAACTTAAATAGTTTTCTTAAACAAAAACCTTAATATAAACAGAGCTACCTAGAGCAATAAATTACAGAAAGAAAAATAATGTATATTCGTCTAAAGTCTCATGCTGGGCCTGAGGAAATTATTTGCCTTACAATTATTATATTATTCGTCGGAAACTAATTAGAGTGACGAGACGCGGCGGACTAAAGAAGGCGACCGAAGCGACGCGCCACCAAAGAAGCAGTCATAGCTTTTAAACAAAACCGGATAGATGTGTTCTTCTCAACCAACGATGACTGATGATAATTTACAACGATTCGTCGATAAACGTCTCGAGGCTTATTTATTAAAATTTTATTTATTTACCTGCCATATTCTTCATCAAAAATAATTACTCAATTATTAAAGCGCATATAGCTACATTTATAAGAAAAACCTCTTCATACAAATATGCACCCCCAAATATACCTTACCTACATTTAAGACATCACACTCAACGTTTTTATACCTCACACTCTGTCTCCGATGTATGCCTGCCTATCAATGTCATTACAATTTGATATGAATGAATTTTTAGTGGCACACATTTTCTCGTTATGATATCGTCGTCAATCGTGAATTGAATTGAATCGAATTCAACTCCATCAGCATCAGCATCCCATCAGTGTCTTCATAAAAATATAAAGTGTGGCAACTTTTTATAGGCTTCGTAATGGAATTCTAATTGAAATGATTGCACATCAGACGAAGAGTCGAAGAGTGATGACGACACGGTCGTGTTCGTCTTAAGTTGTGATGAGGATGAGGAGTGGAGTGGAATATAAAACGAACGATATTCCCAGCACCATCGTACCGCTGCTGCTGCCTTCACTTCGCCCGGCGCCGCCGCCGCCGACACCACCGACACCACCGACGCGACGCCACCGGCAAGTTTATGAGGAGTTTTATGTCCGATTTATGTCGTGTAAACGATGCCATAATCGTAAAAATATCAAAACAAATCGTAAAATTCGACAATCAATGTTAAGCATCGAACGAGGATACGAGATACGAGTTACGAGTATAGTATCTACAGCCATAATACATACGAGGAAGAAAGATAAGCAAAACTTTCTTGCCGCATATGAATAAGAATACATGCGTATGTATATGTGTAATATAGGATATTTTTAGATATTGAATTAATTGGTTTAATAGGTCGGATCGGAGAAGTTGTTGGCGTTACGTTGCTTTGGGAGGAAATGTCATATTTGATAAGCGATTTTTGTATATATTCAATTTTATTTAAATGAACCAATTTATATGAATGTTACCTGTTTTTTTTTATAATGGGAAGGAATGAGAATGAGTGCTTTCAAAATGTCCGGATAAATAAAGGTAGGTTTATATCAGTGTTGCCAATAACTTATTTATCAGGACTTAATAAGGAGATAGATACATCCAACTATTCTATTTTGTTAATCAATTTAGCGCAGAATTGGTTTACAATTTATAGATACGAGTAGAGTAATTAGAAAAGAAGTGATTTGAATTAACTTGATAATGGTCAAACAAGTTGAGATATTTAAAATTAAAATAATTAAACAAAACATGTTATTTAAAGGAGAAGTAGTACCCGTCGCATGATGGTTAGTGCGTTGGACTGTCATGCCAGAGGTTTTGGGTTCGATCCCTGCTTATGCCATCTAAAGTTTTTTTCACGGGTACTGCCTCTTGCGAGGAATTGACAAATTTTCCAAGAGTAATTCTTGTCATGAAAAAGTGCTCTCTCAAGTTAACCGTTTGGATTCGGCTTAAAACTGTAACAGTACTCGCACACAGGAATGGTTGAGAGTTGTTAGTCACTAGGCCCTAGTTCTCAACGGACTATTTCGCCACCCAATTTATTTATTTGTTTAAAGGAGAATATTGTTAAAAATTGAGGTCCTTGCATCAAAAAGGGAGCAAGTTCAGCTTAAACCATTTGTGAAAAATCAAAAAAAGGAAAAACAGTTTGAAAATTAGTTATTTTACAAATGTTTTAAAATGATGTGGTAATAAAGAATGTACTTGTTTTCAGTGTTTTTTTTAAATCATTATCTTAGGTGTTTTTTTTTATAATAAGCGCACACTCAAGGGGATATTACTCCTTATTATGTAAAGACACAGAGTGAGCACTAGGAAAGGGAGAGAATTCCTGAATATTGCAATCCCTGGGAAAGACAGAGTGTGGTAAGGAATTCCAGATTCGCGTAGTACGGCTATAGAATGAATTCTGTACTTGACAGTACGATCGAAGTTGAGCTCGAGGGTATACTGATGAGCATTTCTAGAAGCGCGAGTATTACGGTTGAACTGTTTAAGGGAAGGAATGCAACTGGCTATTTCTCTAGAGCATAAACCGTTAAAATAACTGTAAAAGAGGGTGAGACAAAAAACTTTACGAAGATGTTCGAGCGACGTAAATGATTCTATAATAATATTATCACTAATCAATCTAAATGGTCTACGTTCAATACTTTCCAAGTGGCTTAAATAAGTTGCAGGAGCACCAGTCCAGATATGGGAGTCATACTCAAGCTTTGGACGCAGGTATATGGCCCAAAATCACCAAGGTTGCAAATTTCAAAATTTTTGTATGACAAAAAAAATTGCAAGCTATAATGATGAATTTTAGTTTATACTGTTGCAAAAATTGTATATAAATAAACTTTGACAGGGCAGCGCACAGAATTGTATACTTTTTTAGTAATATTTTTTAGTACTAAATATCATACAAAAAACCATCAATTCGGGAACGTTTTTCTAAGTTTGATAAAATCAACAAAAACAAAAAAGAGTAAATAATTTAAGCTTTGTTTAATAACATGGGTATATTATGTATGTGTATTAAATAAGCAGTAATGAAAACAATACATACAAAATCTTCTACAAGCAAAATACGTAAAAATCATGTCCGGGAACGTTCCCGAAATGACCGTTCCCGAAATGACGATTCCAAATAAGCGCGCGCTTTAATTATACGGCGGTCATCTTAAATGCGATCTGACTTTGTCAATAGGAAAATATTTGAGATAACTTTGAAATTTCGTGTCGTAGAAAAGAATTTCATCAATAATTAAATGTAATAAATGCGTTCACGGATTGACGGACTATTGATGTATACGCTCTACGAATAATGAATAAAAAGGTACTTACCATTTAGATAAAATTTATTTTATGATAAATACTCTGGCAGCCGGCTTTGTTATTGTTCACTACCTCGACTGACGCTTCACACCGAATGGCTGCGTTCACTTAAAATTATCGATTATCGATATGTTCGCTGAAATGACTTGTGCGGTATCGGACAAACTATTTTTGCATTTTTTATAGTTAAAAATAAATAATCTCTTAGTATCCTTTCTAAAACTAGATTTTGTATAAAAAATACGGTGTATTAAGTGATGACCGGGGTTGAATACCTTACATTTTTCAATTATATTTTGGACTTGTTGTTGAAGATTGTAGATTAGGACGCGTTCCCGAAATGATTTTCTATGCGCGTATATTGATTTCATTTAAAATTTAGTTTATTAATAAATTATATTGTTTGATAGACACACAAAACAGGTTAGTTTTAGTATTTTATTAGTTTTTTTTTTCTTAATTAAGTCAAGATTTAAGACATTAAATTGCTAGCGAAGCCAATTCTGCACCTTGGTGATTTTGAGCCATATAAGTCTTGTAGATAACAGCCAGATCAGAGAGGGAAAAAAACTTCTTAGAAAATCACAACATCTTGCAGCATTTTTGGCGACATCGCGTATGTGATCGTTCCACAAAAGGTGGTTGGTGATACACATACCGAGAATATCGAGATGTTCAGTCTCCCCGATGCAAGTGCCATCTATGGATAATGGCAAGGGGGGTATATCTTGCTTTAACGATACAAGAAACAAGACAGCATTGGGTTTTCGAAGCATTAAATTCCACGCGGTTGTTTATTTCCCGTTGTATAATGCTGTTTAGGTCGGAATTTAATGAGCTTATCATATTTTTTCGTTGCAGTTCCACATCCGAAGAAGAGGGATGTGAATCTGAAAACGAATATGAAAAGCTAAGAGTACTATCGTCAGCAAAACAATGTACTAGATAAGAACTTTAGAAGTTGCAGACAGGAGATCATTAATAAAAATGAGAAAAAGTGTTGGAGATAGAACAGAGCCCTGGGGCACACCAGCATTTATTTTGAATCCATCCAATACAACTTGTATTGAACGATTCGAAAGATAATTACAAATCCAATGAAGAAGGGATTCATGAAAACCTAAAGCACGCATTTTCGATAAGAGAGCCTGATGCCAAACATTATCAAATGCTTTTGAAATAACAAGTGCAATAATCTTACTTTCTCCAAAACGACGTAAAGATTTGCTCCACTGTTCGGTGAGATGACCATGAGATCTCCAGTGGATCTATTGCTACGAAAGCCGTATTGTTGGTCATTAAGAAGCTTTCGATCTTCGAGATAGTTCTTGAGCTGATAATTAATCAGCGTTTTCATGACCTTGGAAAGAAGGGACGTAAGTGCAATCGGTCGGTAATTAGAGGGGAGGGAGATTCGCCAAAAAATACTGTTTGGCGTGAACTTTTGAAAATAATTTAGTCAAAAAGGAGTCAACAAAACCTAAAAATTGGTGAGATAAAAATGTTTGCTTTATGAATTTAAAGAAAAATTTGTATTAAGGTACATAATTGATTAAAAACAAACAAACTAAATTTTAAAATTAATGTTGCAGAAAATATACTGTATGGAAATCTCTTCTCACTTCAACTCACGAGAGAGTCGTAGTTTTTTATTAAATTAATAGAAATAAAACGTTAATTATGTTTTTCAATTAGCCATTAGTTCAACTATACCTAAATTGTCACTTTAGTTGTTTTTGTGACATTTATATTCTTGAAATTCATGTGTACATCTTAGTTTTAGAGCATTCAAAGCAAATTCTCCTCAAAATCTAGATTTCAAGATATTGTGATCCTAAGATTTCTTGTATTTAATAGATAAAAAATTTTGAAAGAATAAACAACTATGTGCGTCAAAAATATAAGATGGATTTGATCATGAGGTACAGTAACTTAAATTCACCTTTAGTTTGTGTTAAGAAAATAAAAAATGCTGTTTATTCATAATATAGCAAATTGACGATCTCTTATTCAAGGATTTTTTTCTTTATAATCTGAATGTTTGCTCTTTCTTTCATAAAACAAATAAAAGCATTACTTAAGTCTTTTTTCCAAATTCAAAATTTTGGGAATACTTTTAAGATTACTAAAAAGATGTTTGTTATTTTTGACAGACAGACCGCTTTTTTTGAATATCGTTAAATTATTAAATATGTATAATGAAATCTTTGCTTGTACAACTAAAAGAATGAACTTTAGGGCTTGTATGACCCCATACGACCCCCCCCCCCCTGGAGCCACAATTAAAGTCACGAGTATACTTAAAACAGTTTTGAAAATTTTAACACCGTTGGCATAATCATCCACTTAGAATGCTTTAACACAGACGGCAAATCGTTTAAAAATAAAATAAAAAGAGTGAATATCAGTCAAGTGGAACTCCAGAGTTATCTTTGAACTTGTTTGATTTGAAACCATTGAAAAGAAAATTCTGAGTATGAATAAATAACATTAAACTAATTTTAAGAAATTTTCGCTAAAATCCACGTTTCTTAACTTTACAAGCAAAACTCTATGGGAGAGTTTGTCAAACGTCTTACTTAAGTCATTAAAAATACGGTCCAATTCTTTTAAACATTGTCGTTAATTTAAGTAATTTTTGGGAACACATTCTCATCCACGACTTATTTTTCAGAACGATGACTTTTTGATTTGAAAACTTTTCAATATATTACCTTTTGGGAAAACTTTTATCGTGTCATTTTCTAATATAATATACTTTTTCAAGAATTCTAAACATCAGTGTTAAGTCAAAAACTGTAACTTTTCCTTTGGAAAAGTACATCGGTTTAAGAAACTAAAAAAAAAACTGAAAATTATCAATTTTCATAGAGGGAGACAGATGACTTGTCAAAAAATGTTGATTTAAAGACTTCAAAGTAAACCTACAGTATGGTAAAATTCCGACCGATATTATGTCCACAGTTTGTATAATAATTCGGCTGATGCCGTATCTGAACTTTAATTTTCCTTTTATGCTTAAATTTAAAAAATATTCGTTTCCAACATGTGCTTTTTATATTTATTTTTAATATTTCAAAAACCCAATGTCACAATCTTGTTTATACGTTGAATTCATTTTAACAACAAAAAATACCTTTACATCGATGTATGCATTTTTCTGTTAACACAAATACTTTAGTGAAGTCTAGCAACTATGATTAGGCCTTTTTGAAAAGTAAATAAAATACTGGAAAAAATCAACATGATTGTTATTGAAAAAAATTAATTTTCATAGCCCCAACAAGCGTAATGCAATTGTTTTTCGAATTTCAAATTCTATTATCTCTATATTTTGATGTAGAATAGAATATATGTATGTAGAATTTTGATGTAGAATTGAAAGTAAGGCCACCAAAAGCCTAAGGAAAAGTATAATTTGATTGCCATTTACATAACCTTGTTGAATAGTGTAATTTATCTTATCATCAATTACTTTTTTTCATAAATCAAAACTAACCGCATAATAAAAGTTTCCTTTTTGTAAAGTTTTAAAAAAATGTTTCAAAACCACCATCATTTAATAAACTATTTTTGAATGAACAACTTTGTAAAATTAAAAGGAATTGTGAAATAAATTATGGACTTAAGTTTTTCCAAATTTATTTAGTTGTTAAATTCTCTGACTCATTGGATGTATATGCGAAGATAACAAAATATAGATGGGTATAGAATATATAAATTCAAACTATGTACAATATTATCTTCCCCCAATATAAACAAATCCTTTCACTTTCGAAAATTAGTTTGATATGAAAAATAATTTATTATATTCCTAAGAGAGGAAAGAGTGTCTTTGAAGTTTATTTCGAAAGTGTTTCCATCATCACACCTATGGTTATACCTACCTATGCCTACTATATGAATGACCCATTTTTGAGACTCGCACTTTAAGATTTAGGTATAGAGGAAGAGGTATATGTACCTTTATACGTATTATTATAGTTTATTTATAACCAAAAACAACAACGACATAGGGTAACACATTTACCCAAAAAATAAAACCATAAATATATCATTTCCACATGGCAGCCGGAGCACTCTCAAAAACAGTCCCTAATTTGGTAATATATCACCAAGTGGAGGTTTTTATCTTTTGGGCACCACATACCTATCATATATGTATACGTATAGGCATATGGATATATATGGCATTGGTATATTTATGTATAGTGTAGATATTCCCTTCTTAGATATGAGAACATCCCGTCCCATATTGGATAACGTGTCAACTGATATCCCATTGAAGACATCTATCTCTGATGGTGATAGTCAAGTTCCAAAACAACCGGAGAGAATACCTCTTATAACAGTTGTCCCTTCCCTGTGCTGTGCACCCTAAGGTTATATCCTTTATTTATACATACATACATAGATATACGAGCATAAAACAATATCGGGGGCGGATTCATGCTAAATTTGAAACCATTCTGTAGTCTCTAGCCCATCACCGCACGTGACTTAGTTGACAAATTTGTTCCCCCCTGAAAAACTTATATGAAACCCTTCTTGGCTTGGCCGAAATTGCCTTAATGACTTTCGAAAACAATTCGTTCACAATAAAGTATAGACTTTGGACACACGTACGATGTTTGTGTCATATCAATAGCTAATAATTTTGTTATGCTCTACACAATTCAACTTCTGTACAAAAAAAAAAATAAAAAGGGTGAAAAACTAACATTTTTCAACAATTGTGACTTTATCTAGATTTCAAAAAAAAAAAATTGTACTGGAGAAAACTGAAATATATAAAAGTGTATGTGGATTGTTTGTCGTTACTTTTAAATTGTCCTGAAAAACATGTATTTTTTTCACAGGCCTATGATTAATAGATTCTGAGATTCTTTTAAGGATGTTCCAAAACACTCTAAATTTGTGTTTTGCGCCATTTTGTATACAAAATTATATAATAATATTATTCTACATAAATGAAATGAAAATTTTAGTCAAAAAACAATTTTTGAATACATTTTTTGGAAGTTTTTAATCTTTGTAAAAAAATGAATTTTGAATTTTTGTAATAAAATCACCTTTTTTTACAATAATTTGTATAGAATTAAATAATTTTGAAGTCAATATATCTTTATTAGTTTTCGAGGCATTTAAATTAAAAATCAATTTTTAGCAATATTTTTTGTTTCATATTGTGTCATTTAAAAAAAACAACATTTGTTTACAAAAATTAAGGGCTGACTCAATTGGTACAAAAGATATTTGGGGTCAACCTAATTTTTCACTTTTTTTAACTTCCCATGGGAAGTGAGAAAAAGGGCTTAACAAACTTCCTATGGGTAATTAATAATGACAGCTGACAGTTCGGGGTGAATACAAATCAAACCCAGTACGAAAAAACGACGCGTTAATTATTTTTTTAAATTTGAGATTCAGTATTTTTATTATACATATTATTGTGATTTGTCCATGAAGTTCATTTTCAGCATATAATGAAGTTCAAAAAACAGACGAATAATTTTTAAGAAATAAATTCGTCCCTAGCACGTGACATAATTGGTGCGATTTAGGGGCTTAAGTCATTCTTCGACAATTCTAAATATAATTCGTCATCGGGACAATCAGTTTTTAGTACATTATTTATAAGATATTTATGTGACTAAGATGTTAGTTCCACAGAGGAGCATCTTGCGAAAAAGGTCAATTGAATTTTTTAACTTCCCATAGGAAGTTATTGTAATGGGTCCGATTATTTGTCAAATTGAAAATTTTGACATTTCTAGACGTTTCAAGGTCCCTAGAGTCGAAATAAAAGATTTTCAGAAAGATGTCTGTGCGTGCGTGTGTACGTACGTTCGTACGTCCGTACGTCTGTACGTTCGCGACGTTTTTTTCGTCGTCCATAGCTCAAGAACCAGAAGAGATATTGACTTCAAATAAATTTTGTTATACAGATAATAAAGCAGAAAGATGCAGAAAGGGCTGTCAAGAAAATTGAGTGGGTAGTTTTTTTACCATAGCAGTTTAAAAAAAGGTGAAAATTTTGGTTAACCCTTAATATCTCATGAACCAATAACGCTAGATACTTGAATTAAATTTTATATTATATATTGTAACGTAATACAAAACAAGTATATTTTTGGCAAAAAATCCAATTAACGGTTTTTTTATAATTCAAAAACACTGAAAAAAAATGTGTCACCTCGAAAATCTTACGACCAAAATATGATTTCATCTTCAAAACAATTTTGTGCAACGAAGAATAATGTTTTTGACATCTGATAAATTTTTGAGAAAAATCTAATTGATAAATTTTTTTATAAAAAATAAAACCTAAAAAAAACATTACTCAAAGTTGGGAAAAATTGAATTTCGACTCAAATATCTTTTCAAAAACTTGAGATTAAGGCTTCAAACTTATTTTATCTTATAAGAAATATTGTTTTCAATATTCAGTAAAATTTTGAAAAAAAAAATCGAATTGACAGTTTTTTTACAAAATATAAAAACCTAAAAATAAAATTATAAAAGGTGGTAAAAATTGATTTTCGACTCAAATATCTTTTCAAAACTTTCAGATATTGGCTTTAAACTACTAAATCTTTCAAAAAATATTGTTGTCAACATTCAGTGAAATTTTGAAAAAAACCGAATTAACAGTTTTTTTTATAAAAAATAAAAACCGAAACAAAAGTTGGTAAAAATTGATTTTCGACTCAAATATCTTTCCAAAACTTTGAGATAATGGCTTCTTACTAATTTTAACTTATAAGAAATGTTATTTCCAACATTCGATAAAATTTTGAGAAAAATCGCATTGACAGTTTTTTCTTACAAAAAATAAAAACCTAAAAAAAAACAATACCAAAATTTGGTAAAAATTTACTTTCGACTCAAATAGCTTTCAAACATATTTTATTTCACAGAAAATATTGTTTTCGATATTCAATAGTTTTTTTTATAAAAATCCAACAGTCTGTTTTTTCATAAAAAAATAAAATCTACAAAAAATAGTACGCAAATTTGGTAAAAATTGATACATATAGACAAACTTTTAAGCAAGACAAATCGACAGACTTGATGGGAAGTTATCAGTGTGGGTCGCATCCCAGCCTCTTTTTTTTTTTTTAATGAAGGGACTACCAACAAACGCCTTGCAAGAGGGAGTTGGGATACTATGATAAAGTTTAGCTAGGAAAGTAATGGTGTTCATTTTTTCCATTCATAAACTTAATCTGTATACTTTATATGAAAAAGTGAGTGGATGAAAATTTTGTTTTTCAGAACTTTGTATGATCAAAATTGTATACGATACTGTTAGGCCTTAATGCTGCATGTCTTAAATTCTATATTTCAAAACAGTTTTAACTTCACATAATGTTTATTAAAATGTCGTATCAGCACAACACTGCATTTAATATACTGCACCCTTAAAATAAAGCTTTTAATTAGTTCTGTTTTTTAACTATCCTTAGGCTCGTTTCACACTACACGGTTTTGACCGTACGGCAAAAAACTGGACAGCATAAACCGGATCAATGGCTAATTACACATTATACGGTTTTAACCGTATTGTAAAACACGATATATGCAGGGTTCCTGTGCTTATATACTTTTTCACAGGTTTTGAAGTGGCTGATCGAACTCTGCCGCACGAATAAAATCGTATGATGTGAAAACATGCATTTCGTCACGTACGCCACTAAGCTTATCGCGCCGTCCGGCTGCCGTATACTGTAGTGGCAGTAGACGGTTGCTACACGGCGCGGCGCCGGCATTTTGCCGTGACCGTATAATATGAAAGCGTATATGCTCCTCTTCGCGCCTTTAACAAAATGTCGCCGTCCGGTTTTTTGCCGTTCGGTGAAAACCGTGTAGTGTGAAACGAGCCTTACTTACGTACTTAAGGTGGCGCTATAGACATGTGTGAACTAGGGCCTCACCCAACAAACTTCTCCATCTAGCTTTCCGGGCTGAAGTATTGGTTTCCATGAGCTCTACGTGACCCAGCCATACCCTTCTGGCTAAGTCTACTCCGTTGCACAACCCGTACAGCTCATCGTTCTATCTTTTTCTCCACTCACCTTCTATTTATACGGGACCGTATAGATCACGCGAAGAACTTTTCTCTCGAAACGACAGAAGATGCTTTCATCCACTTTTGTCATAGTGTATGCTTCGTCCAGGACGGGGATGATGAGGGCGTCACTTAATTGCCCAATTCTTAATCTCAGCGCTGGTGTTGTTTTTTAATTACCGTCTTTAGATGGTGACGTTTTTATTGAGACGTGGTCGTCGCATCAGTGTTGTAGGTCCTTTCTTTATGATAGCATATGTACTTTGTTTTCCCCTTATTGACCTCTAAACCTATTTTTGCATCCTCTGCCTCAATATTCAAAAAAGCCATAGACAATACGCTGAGTTCTTCCGATTATGTCAATGTGATCAGCATATGCTAGTAATTGGACAGACTTTTGAAAGATAGTGCCTCTAGTGTTGACGTGGGAGCTCTACACTATTCTTTCAAGAAATCGCATAACAGCGCATCACCTTGACAAAAGCCTTTTTTGACATGGAAAGGTTCTTAAAAGTTTTGTCCACCCTTTATGGAGCATCGCGAGTTCTCACAATCGGACGAGTTTGACAGAAATGCCAAAACTAGACATGGCTCTATAAAACTCGCCCCAGTAGATGTATATCATATGCGCCCTTGAAATAAAGAGATGGTGTTTGTCGATTTGATGTTCTTGGGTTTTTTTCCAGGATCTTGCAGATAAGTTGGTGCATGCTCCTAACCAATTTATCTCCAGCTGCTTTGAAGAGCTCGGCATTCAAGCCACCTGCTCCAGCGGCTTTGTTAGACTTCAGCTTAGATATGGCAATCTTTAATTCGTCTGTCTTTAACTACCCGTAGAAATGAAAACACCTCATGATGTAATGTATGTTCTAATGTTTTTAAAAATTTGAAGAAATATTGAACAAGATTTCATTAAAAAGGATTAATATCAAGCAATGTTTTATATGTACATGTAGTTAATTTCATATACATATTTGCAAAAACATAATTTAAAAGAAGTCAACATATCGATAGTCACTTAAAACCTAAATCCGCTGAAAAAAGAAAGTTTTGATAAATGTATACAAAAGATCGCACTTTTGACCAAACAGAATTTTGACCTACAGTGTTCCTACATTACAGTATTTCATATAGAATTTCGCAACAGAGAATTTTGATATACAATATTTTAAAAGCAGTGTTTCGACCATTATCAATGAGACACCTTTTACAAGAATAAGAAGATAAATAAATTAAATAAAATATATTTGTAAAAACTTTAGGAAAAAAAATTCGGAGTTTTGGTAAAAGCAGAAGCAAAACTTTCACTATTTTAAAAACCTGCTTAAAGTTTTGAAAACTTAAAGAAAATAGAGAATTCTCAAACATTAAAAACAGTATTGGACACAAAACAGAACCTTGTGGAACACCATTTCTTCTTTTTTATTATGGTTCAAAAAATCAAAAAGTAGGCTTTTGTAGGAACAATTTTGATACAGAAAAATCCAATCGGTTTTTTTAATCAAAAATAAGAACTTTCAAAAAGGTTGTTAATAAAATTTTGTTGAACTGTTAGAAATATCGACAGACGGATACGAATGGGAAGTTATCAGTGTGAATTGCATTTCAGCCTCTATATATTATTAATATATTTTCGAAAGTTGAGATTTGGGGTCTAATATGTGATAAAACGAATCTGCATCAAAAACAATCTTGAATCGACAAAATGGAAATTGACAACAATAAGTAATGTTTAAATACCTACCGGGATCTTTTGCATGTTGCTTCACCAATCAAGCATACATAATTATCGAAGTTATTTACATACCTATACAAATTCTTAATTTGTACGTGTAAATTAACCTTGGAGGAATCGTACATAATTCACTACACCCCTAAGTAATACTTATAGCAGTTTTTTTTTGTCAATATCCCCTAAGTACCCCCTATCTGTTGTAGCCTTTCAACTTCACGCAACTTCAGACACTATGTCTAACTATGTACCTACATCTTATCTCTCTCATACATTTGGCGATAATAAATTCCACGAGCGAAATAAAAACATCAATAAGTAAAAATTCTCTCATAAATCTTACAGAAAAAAGCTAAATCGGAAAGAAAGAATTCTGCGCACAAATAAGACATAACGCTTTTTTGACATCCTTTATAGGTTGGTACTGCGGTACCTATACTCGAGTTCATATATTGAAACGCGCGTCGTCGGCCTCTCCGTTCACAATCAACAACAAAAAAAAAAAAAGCAAACGCTTCAAGCCAAGTGATATGAAGATGAAGAATATACTCGCGTAGCTCTATAGGAACAACCAAACTAAACTTGTATCCAATCCATTCATCTTTTCTTCAATCAATATATCTCTACCCATAATCATGTAGGTTGGATAACTTTAAGGCTATAACAAAAAAACATCGAATACCTTTAGTCCGCCCTCTCTCAAAAGAAATTCAAGAACATCAACAAAAAATGTGTAAAAACAAAGGAAACAAGACTAAAAAAAAAAACTTATAAAGCCCGACGGGCTTCAGGGTATTTTTTTCTGTTATTCTGTTCTTTTTAGTTTTTATTTTTGTATCTTTTTGTTGAGTCTTTTTTGGTATTTTGGACAGACACGGGAAAAACTGACAAAATAATATTTTTTACAGAGCACTCCATAAATTTTCGTACGCTCAATATTGTTTCAGATCATAAATCATGGCTGCATTTGCGTATGCACATATGCAGATACATATCCTTATACTTTCAGCTCTTCAGTTATAGGGAGGACGACGGGCGACGCACGGTGCGCCGGCCGGCGGTGGTGGCGAGGGGATGATGGCGAACGACGACAACGTACCGAGTGCGGTGGTAAGGATGCAAAGTGAGTTTTGAGTGGCCTGGATAGCTGGTTCAGGCACATTGTGACCGACCAGGACCCAGGACCCACCATCATCATCATGGACGACGATGTTCTATACCTACCTCTATGTAGAGAGAGGAGGATTTTATATGCAAACTGCCTTGCGGGTTCCATGGTACATATCAGGAAAAGATGCAGCAAATGCAGAATATTCAAACTTCTGGCCCAGGCCATGCCATGCCATGCCAGGCCAGACCAGGCCAGGCCGTAGACCATACCAGAACCAGTTGGTTAGTCAGTCACAATGTGACTCTATATATGCAGTGCATCAGTATTTCGTGTGCGGATGATGTCACAGATGTGGCATTCGAAATTTTCGGAATGCAATAATGTCTCCTCCAGCTATAGAGCATAAGAGCATACCTCCATAACGTAGATATATCAATAGAGATGTATATAAAAACCTATGTGTACATTTGTATATAAATTATCCTTTTCAGTTAAAACAGACTTGCTCCTTGCGTATATGCAAAAGTGGACAATGTTGTATCTGTTCTGTACCAACATCATCAGGAGGACACAAGAGAATTGCAGCAAAAAAGGATTAAATACGAAGTTCGGTGATAGAATTCAAATTAACAGTGAGCCGTGGAATTGAGATTCCATCAGGACATTCTAGATTGGTATCCCCATCAGGATGTTGGGCGAAGTATCTGCATTGGTTGATGCAAATAAAAAACAAAAATAAAAACATCAAGAGAAAAACAAAAAGATATATGTATGCACTAAAAACGAGACATTTTCAGTATTTCGTATGAGAAAGATGTATAAAGGGTGTTTTATTTAGAGGCATATAACTTGAAAATTAACAACAAAAAAAACGAAGATGATTTTCTCAAATTTATATTAAATTTACTTTATTCGAAAGATAATATTTTAAAAATCATAAAAAAACTGAAAATTATATCATGTTTAGGGTTGTTCAATTGGCCGCACTGGAAACCAACATGGGAGCATTTATTCATGAGATACCGCCCCAAATGGTCCAAAAACTCATTTTTTTACCTTCGACCTTGAATTAAATTTTGTCCTTACATGGGAAAGAAGGGGGACTTTCAAAATTTTGTTTTTAATGATATTTCAAACAATCTTACCGATTTTCCAGCTTGGTGGGAATTTAGGTAGCTTAACTCTTATTTTTTGGTCTAATTTGACCGGACTAAAGGAGGCGAAAAAAATTAAATAACATAATGTGCATCTTAACCTTACGTTTACACATTTCAAGGGCTGAAGTGACAATTATAGTTTTTAAATTATTTTAGAACACTGTTGTCCAGCAAGGTTTGGTCTAACTTTTTAATTTGGACTACTCCCTACATATAAAAGCATTAAAAGATTCCAACAGTTTTCTAAATATGCCATATTTAAGAGCTAAAGCACAATAGTTTAGATGGATTATGGTGCATTTCACACAGAAATGTAAGAAATTGTTTTGAAACGTAGCTTTTTCAAAAATAATAAATACTTTTCTTGTTTCCATTTCTATTAATGCGAAGAATGATACAAAAATTCAACATCCCAGAAAATGAGAGAGGATCTCATATGAAGAATTTTGAGGCTTTTTTTGACGTAATATTTTCGAACTCAATTTTCGGGAGTCTATTATTACTATCGTTATCAGTCTGCTTACTCGTATTTTGATCTTAAAGGCGTCAACAAAACTTAACAATTGTCTTCTTGTAGAAAGAATCCAAATTAAGAAAAAAAATTTCAAAGTTTTAAAAAAATGTATCGGTTAATTTTTGAAAAAAATCGAGTTTTCGACTTTTGCCCAAAAAATTATTATGAGGACTTGTGTTATTTTTCGTTTTAAAAAAATGAAAACAAAAATCGCCTTACTCTAATCGGCTTAAAACTTTAATTACCCAGTTTGAACTCAATCGACACAAGGGTTCGAGATGTAGGAACCAGGACAGACAGACAGACAGACGGAATCGAAGGACCCCCTTTTTTCGACTTTTCTACCATCGTAATGTAATGTTTATTTAAAAGCTCGAGTTTGAAATGTTTTACGAATTACGAATTTTTAAGACGTAATTGAAGGCGAGTTTCAGGAATTTAAAGGCAACTTAATATCTATTTGACGTTCTCTTATTATAAGGTTTCTTTTTAAGATCCTAAATATTTGCTCTTTTTTTTTCTTAACAAAATTTTTTTACTAAAGTGTTTCCACATTATAAATTCGTGAAACAACAAATTTAATTTATTTTTGACAGCAAACTAGTTTTTGGAAAAAGTCGTTAAATTACTAACAAATCCTTAGGTGAAATCTTTAATAATTATATACAACTTAAATGTATAAGCTTTATGGTTAAAAGTTGATGAATTTGTGTTGCGTTATTGGAAAAATGCTGAATTTCCGATTCATGTTATGTTCTTGGTCCAATCCTCAGTGAAAATTGGTACTTTTAGCAAACAAAGTTTAAGGAAGTAATTTACAAATTTTGGGAGTAACATCCATTAACGCAATGCGATAGTTTTGAATTGAAGGTAGTTCCTCCGAAAATAAAGACAAAATTATCTACCAGGGTGGTTTCATGACCCCTACGATCTCAAATATTAATTCTTGCCTTGATAAGTGCTTTCTCAAATTAGCTGTTCGGATTCGGTATATAAACTGTAGGTGTGCCTCCATTCCTGATATTACTTCCCCTCAGGAATGGTTTGAAGTTGTAACTCAGTAAGCCCTGGTTCTCTATGAGCTGGTGCAACTAATTTATATATTTCACTTACTTTATCTACTGCATTTTACAATCTTTGTATAGCCTTCGTTACGGATTTATCTGGCACAAATGTTGCATCCCTTGTGTATAAGAAATACAGGGCGTGGTTAGTCGTCATTCGCGTAGTTTGGCTAAAAAACAAATCTATGTACTTCACAGTACAACCGAAGTTCGGGTAAAGGGTAAGCTAATGAGAATTTCTAGAAACTTGAAGTGCTAAGCCTTTTCAGTAGTAATTTTTCGAAAACTTTTATAATGGTTGTATAAGCCGTATTGGTATTAATTCTGTTGGTGGCATACCTTGCTGAATTCTGTAATTTTTCAATGATGTGGCAAAACAATTGAAAAGCTGCATATTATATAGATTTCTTACTAGACACAAAACGTTGACAAATTGTTCTTACTTCTTTTAGCTTGACATAGGGGATTTCACATTCCTTGTTTCTAACAACCAACTATAAAGGATCTAAGGCTGTATTTGCTAGGATTGGCTAGCTCAAGGTTTATAAAAGTAAAAATCGAAAATATTGGTGAGGCTATGAGTGGGAAATGTTACAAATTTTAACTCCACAAAATTTAATTGCATTGCATTTTTCGTTTTCGATAAATGAGAACGAGATTAGGAGCAAAATAAGTTTGAATGCAACAGTGGGAAATTTGTTCATCAAATTTATTCAATTCAAAACATTCTTATTTTCAACGACGAATTGCCAAATTTCTATTACCGTGAATAATACATACTACCTTTTTGATAATCTTTAAGTTTATCGTTTTCATGCTAGTACCTTTGTTTATTTACTAATGAAGACTATGTCATCATTTGTCATATAGTTAAACTTGTGATAAGCTTATTTTTAATAATTTAATCACCGGTGTAACCTCAAGTTCAAATCTTCATAGAATAGAAGAATTCCAAGCTTATCACCTAAGTTGTGAACATATAAATAGCTGCATTCTAAGAACATATGCTCATTCTAGTTTTGTGTTAAGAATAACTCATATTAGCTTCACAATGATGAAAGCTAGAATATTGTGTGCATTATTTGTTGGAGTGCTTACGGCTGCCAGTGTAAGGCTTTGTTTTTGAAAAAAAAATATTAGTCACCAGTGATTCATAAGTTCATAATTTTGTTTTAAGATTTGCAATGCTGCACCTTTGAATTCCGATGAACAAGACGCTCGAGCATTTTTGCAAAAAGCCAGTTCAAAAATGTTCAACTACTACGATAAAATGAGCCAGGATCTATTCGATACACCTACAGAAGATGTTGATAAGGTTTTAAGTGCTTTGGGAACAATTTTGAAAACAGCTAAGGAATACGTTTCGATTGTCAATGACTCAAGACAATTTGATTCCTCTAAATTTTCTGATCCTGAGCTAAAGCGTGTTTTCAAAATTATTCGACGATCGGCCGATGAAGCAGTATTAGGTGATGATAAATTCCTTGGAATGTTTATATCACTGGGCATGCTCGAGGATTTAGCTAGTGACAAGGATATCCCTGCCTATCGTAATGAGAAAGTTGAATTGGCATTTTTCCCCGATATTCAAAATATCTTTGCCAAAAGCAATGACCCCGAAGAATTGAAATACTATTGGCAAACCTGGAGGGAGAAGAATGGAGGTTGGGCTAAGGCCAATTTCTTGAACTTGGTGGAAGTTTTAAAGGAAGCTGCTGAAATGAACGGTAAGAAATCAAACTAAAAAGTAAACACTCTCATTAAAACCTTAAAATTATTTCAGAAATCACACCATTAGAGTTTTGGCTCAATGAACACAATATGACCGAAATGGAACATGTTATGATGCAAATCCAACCACTTTATCTTCAACTCCACGGCTTTATTCGTAATCAGTTGAACAAGAAATATGGTGATTTAGTTATCAAATCAAACGGACCAATCCCTCATCATTTGTACGAACAGGTCATAGCTCAGGCCTGGACTCCCGGAAGCATCATAGATGACATGTACCCACACAAGGATCTACCACCTTTCGATGAAATTTTGAAGCAAAACAACTATGATACTTTGAAAATGTTCAAAATGGCTGACAAGTTTTATCAATCTATGGGATTCAACTCTATTTCCGAAGAATACTTTGCTAGTCACTTCAAAATGAACAAGGAAGAAGATGAGGGTGATTGCAAGGCAGTAGTTTTCGACGAATCCCCCAATGTTTACATGAGTTATTGTCAAAAAATGGACTTCAGGAAGTTCTTGCAAGCTCATGGTTACATGGCAGAAGCTTACTATGCAAGAGAAAAGGTTGATCTTCCAGCTTACTACTTCGAAGCTTATGGTTTGGAGTATCCTGTTGGTGAAGCAGTCATTCTGTCAGCATCAACACCAAAACATTTGAATTCAATTGGATTGGTTACACAGTTTAGATTCACCGATGAAGTTAAAATGAACCGACTTTTAAGAATGGTAAGGCAGAAAAATGATATTAATTTAAAGTTCCTATCGTTAAGGTGTTCCTTTTTCCTTTTTTAGGGTATCCATACCTTGCTCAATGTTCCAGTTAACTTTGTCCACACAAAAGTAATGACTGACTTATTTGCTGGAAAGGTTGAACTCGCTGATCTTAATAAACATTATTGGAAATTGATGGACAAGTATGTCGGAGTATCACCTCCACTTGATCGTGATTCTGACGCATACGATTTCCCATTCAAATTCTACATCGAACTGAATGAAAACAAACAAGCCAGGTACTAACCTTAAAAGTTGTACACATACTTTAAGTTCACTATTTATGTACAAACTTTCAATTTTAGTAAATTCATGACAGAAGTATTAGGATACCAACTTTATGAAAAACTTTGTGAGATCAGTGGACAATACTCGAGATCAATGGAATCAGAGTCAATTAACAACTGTGATTTCTACGGAAGCAAGAAGGCTGGTGATGCATTGAAGTAAGGTTTTTTTTTTAATTTTTATTTTATTTATATTGAGCTTCTTTTTTTGGTTTATATAGACAAATGATGCAACTTGGATCCTCAAAACCTCTGCGTGAAGTATTGTCAACTATGTTCCCAGAAAATCCTTCTCTAAATGCTGAAAGTCTTCTTCAATACTATACTCCAATGAAATCTTGGTTGATTAAGATGAACAGTCAAGATAATGTAAATGTTGGATGGACTCATTCCGATAAAAGTAGGCTTATATTTTTAACAATATAAGTTTTCTCGTAATTTTTATATTTGTTTGTATTTACAGAAGTTGCAGCTGTAACAATTGATAATGATGACGAAAACTAAGTATAAACTGATGAGTTCTTAAATGAATTCAATGGAAAACAAATGCAAAAATAAAAAACATATGAAAAATTAATATCTTATTTATGTTTTTGTACTTTAAACAATTTGAAAGTAGTTCTGGAGACATCACCTTAATTTCTTGTGTCACCCTTTCTATTGATAAAGTTGAAGCTTTAAGAATTCAAAAGCAAAAAGAACGTAGTGCACTTGATAACCAAAGGGCTGCCTCTTCTGTCTTACCAAGTTTAGTTAACTATTGACCATGTTAACAGAGTTCGTTGAATCTATAGAAAGAAGAAACAATCCAGTGGAACCATTCGAGACAGCCCGTATATTAACATCCCCTCAACATCAGGAAAGCGTAATATACTTGCTCTACCACCTTTACCAAAAGTTTTCCTTTCTGTCCGATCTGTTACAGCATTGACTTCAGCAGTTTTCAGGACGTTGGAATTCTAAAAACCGATAATACCACTCTTGTTATTGATAAAAACAAAATAAATCGAGCCTTGTTGAAATCAAAAAACAGTCCATCAAACCAAAATGATGGTATCTCAGCTCAAAGTATACCTATATGTTGATTGAAGAAAGGATAAGACCCTCATTTCTGATGAAAAAGACGGGCTTCATTATCAAAAATGGATTCTGGAAGAGCATGTTTAAATTCTTACAGAACCACGATCCATAATCTTGAGTCAAGTGATTCTGGACTTTTTAAAGATTACGTATTTGATTTACAAACTATTTTCTGCTTTGGTTGTGACGGTACTGCAACCAATGTTGGAAAGGAGGAGTGGTTGACCATTACAGTGAGCATAACATGTTTAGTTAATGCGAACGAATTACCACTAAGACATCTTTTCACTAACTTGGATGGATCGACTTTGGGACCCCATTAGTATTTTGGCCCGATTGGTTAGGGGACTTTGAGCAAATATCAAAAATCTCTTGAAGCTATCAAATCAGGTTACTGCTTTGCCAGATTAGCAATCGATAGCGTAGGAAAATGGCAGATTCAAAATGGGTCAAAACTAATAATAGAATACTAAGACTTTATGTGGGTTCTAGTTGCTCATCTGAGAACCGAAATATCGAATCGGTCCGATTTGTCAAATTGAAAATCTTGATATTTCTCGAGGTTTCAAGATTCCTAAAGTCGAAATAAAAGATTTTTAGAGAGATGTCTGTGCGTGCGTGTGTACGTATACGTTCGTATGTCCGTACGTTCGCGACGTTTTTTTCGTCGTCCATAGCTCAAGAACTAGTAGAGATATCAACTTCAAATAAATTTTGTTATATAGATAATATTGCAGAAAGACACAGAAAGGAATCTCAACAAAATTGCGTGAGTGACCAGGGCCTAGTGACTTACAACTCTCAACCATTCCTGTGTGCGAGTAATGTTGTCAGAGATGGAAGGGACAGTTTATATGCCGAATCCGAACGGCTAATTTTTTTTTTTTACCATAGCAATTTAAAAAAAAGGTGAACATTTTGGCTAACCCTTAATATCTCACGAACCAATAACGCTAGAGACTTGAATTAAATTTTATATTATATATTGTACCGTGATACCAAACAAAAATATTTTTGGAAAAAAATCCAATTAACGGTTTTTTTTATAAACCAAAAAAACTGAAAAAAATATTTGTCACCTCGAAAATTTTACGAACAAAAAATGATTTTATCTTCGAAACAATTTTGTGCAACGAAGAATAACGTTATTAACATTTGGTATAATTTTGAGAAAAATCGAATTGGCAGTTTGTGTATAAAAAAAATATTAACCTTACAAAATATTACTCAAAGTTGGTAAAAATTGATTTTCGACTAAAATATCTTTTAAAAAAATTAATTTTATCTTATAAGCAATATTGTTTTCAATATTCGGTAAAATTTTGAGAAAAGTCGAATTAACAGTTTTTTACAAAAAATAAAAACCTAAAAAAAATTAATAAAGGTTGGTAAAAATTGATTTTTGACTCGAATATCTTTTCAAAACTTTGAGATATTGGCTTTAAACTAATTTTATCTTTAAAATATATTGTTGTCAACATTTAGTAACATTTTAAGAAAAATCGAATTGACAGTTTTTTAACAAAAAATAAAAATCTAAAAAAAGCATTATACTAAAAGTTGGTAAACATTGATTTTCGACTCAAATATCTTTTCAAAAATTGAAAATATTGGCTTCAAACTAATTTTATCTCACAGAACATATTGTTTTCGAGATTCAGTAAATTTTTTATAAAAATCCAACAGTCAGTTTTTTTTCATAAAAAATTAAAATCTGTAAAAAATAGTACGCAAATTGGTAAAAATTGGTTAACCACTAAAAATCTCGTTAGCAAAAAAAGATTTTGAAATCAAACTATTTCATCATATGCAAAATGTTGTTGGTTATTTTCAAATTAATTTAAGCAAGACAAATCGACAGACGGGATGGGAAGTTATCAATATGGGTCGCATCCCAGCCTCTTTTTTGGAATTTATGTGAATTAACTGCACCTCCTGTTTTACAAGACTTGCCAGAAGAACATGAAATTCCAGATTTCCCATATCATACACAAAGTGTCGAAAGATGCATCAAATCTGTGACTGAAGCAATCTAATGTGTCATAGGAGCAAAATCTAGAGATGGTCTTAAAAGAAATAAAATTAAATCAAGAATTAAAATTCCTTCTTTTACTAAAAATATGATTCAGATTTTCGTGATATTGGAATAAATAATGATGCCAATTTCCAGATGTCCACTCACTCAAAGGGATATGAATACCCTTATAATGATTAAACACAGTTCGAGCAATTCGAAAGGGAGGGTGGGATTAAAGAGGACATATTAATGCACATTGGTTTTGAATGTCTGAACATTGTAATGAGTGGGAAATATTGAGTCTAGTAATGTATTCCCCAATCGGGTAGTGCAATTAAAAAAAAGGATCTCTATACTTGACAGTCCGTCAGAAATTGGGCTCAAGGGTAAACTGATGAGCATTCCTTAAAGAAAGGGTATTACGGTTAAATTGTTTGAGGGGAGGAATGCAACTAGCTATTTCATAAGAACATTGCTTATGAAAGTAGCGATAAAATAATGACAGACATAAAACCTTACGACGGTGCTCGAGACATACAAAAGTTTTAGTTAGACAACGGTCAACTATCGTTTTTAGAGCTCTCTTTTAAATTCTGTCCAAGAGACTCAAGTGGGTTATTGGAGCACCTTATATAGGAATTTTACTCGAGTTTTAGACAATATGGTAAGCTTTGTAAATTATAGCTACATCAGAAGGATTAACAAACTCTTGCATCGTTGGAGAAAGCCTGAAAACTTAGCAGCATTTTTAGCGATGTCGATACGTGATCTCTCCACAAGAAGTGGTTTGCGATGCACATACCAAGAACTGAAAGCTGTTCAGTATCCTCGATGCAAGTTCCACCCATGGATAGTGGCAGTAGGAGGGGGTAGACAGCATTGAGCTTTGAAAGCAATAAATTCTACACGGTTTTTGATTCCCCATTTCCAGAATTTAATGAGCTTATCATACGATGCCGTTGATAGTGCACATCTTAAAAACAAGGATGAGAATTTAAAAACGAAATTGAAAAGCTGAGGGTACTGTCATCAGCAAAACAATTTAGTGAGTTTTAAGTTTCAAAGGAAGAGTTTCGGAAACAAAACGGAGCGCTGGGGAACACCAGCGTTTATTTTGTAGGTATCAGATTTGAATAAGCCTAATACTAATTTCTAACACAATAAAGAAGAGATTCATCAATACCAAATGCACGCATTTTTGATAAGACAGCTTGATGCTTATCTCTTTCAAATATCTTGGAAATATCAAGTTCAATAATCTTACTTTCTCCAAAACGATGTAAAGATTTATTCCACTGTTCGGTGAGATAAACCATGAGATCACCAGTGGACCTATTGCTACACAAGCCATAGTGCTGGTCATTAAAAAGCTTTCGTTCTTCAAGATTTTTCTTAAGCTAAAAATTGATAAGCGTTTCCATGAAAAAAAGGGACGTAAGTGCAATTGGGCGGTAGTTAAAGGGTAAGCAAGATTCGCCTTTTTTAGGAACAGGTTGGACAAATGCTGTTTTTCATCCACTCAGAAAGAGACCTGTGTAATAGAAAAGATGGATAAGCTTACGCAGTGGTTTTGCCAACGTTGAAAAACACTTCTTTAGAAAAATAGCGGGGATACTATCCGTTCCAGCGGATTTGTGAATGTCAAAATCTTTAGGTACCTATTCTAGCAACTAACTGTACGAGTACGAAAGAAGATTCGTCCCATAGAATCGTTTACGCTTTGAAGTACAGGAGGAGTCATGTCACTCATTGGCAGCATCAAGTTAACAGCAAACCTTGCTGCAATCAAATTGACTTTATCAATCGAGCTTGCAAAAGGATTGTCATTAAAAACAAATGACCCGAAATTTGTATTACCTTGGGGACATTGTAGTATTTTTTGTCATAAATTCTGGTCATGAAAAAATTTAATGCGTTGAATATGTCCGTTACAGGTCTTTCTAGCTTGTTTAAACTTATTCCGGTTTTCCTCAGTGTATTCAAAATAAATACAAATTATTTTCATCTTTCTCTGAAAGCCTCAGAAATTGGTGCCGTTTATGAGTTACTGCTATTTTCAAGTTTAAGTAGGAAATTGTATTCTTAATAAATATGAAATGATGACTTCAAGGGAAACTCCCAAATATATGTCTGTTTATATAACATGTTTGTATCTATTGGATAAAATTAAAAGTTATATGAATAATTTACTTTTCAAATAAAATATATTCTAGGAAAAAGAAAAACCATACCCTTACCCATATCAAGAATCAATATGCCAAAATAATTTCTGGATACAAAAAACCAACGAAATTATTGGAAAAGATCCAAATTGAAAGTTCATCCCCTTTCCCCCAATAAAAACCACCACAATTTTTGTCTGTTTTCATTTCCCCTTGAAACATTATTAGGGCATACATATCCATAATAAGGCACAACCGTGCTTAAGAACGATTCTAATACATCCTTTTATATACACATGTTCAAACATCGCCATACAAAAATGTCATAATATACTTTCCTATACTCATATGGAATTTTTCTCAACAAAAGTGTAAGACTTTGTCGTCGCCAGTCAAAAGCTATTCATTCAACTTTCAACTAAAAAAGGAGACGTATAATAATCAGTGAGCTAAGCTTGCTGCTACATTTATACATGAAAGCTGGGAAATGTTTTTCTTTTTTTCTTGGAAAAAATATGTCTGGCGTGTTTTTCTTGTTCACTTGAGAGCACACAGAATATTTTATTAGTATTGCCTTTTAAGTATGTCCCAATCCAAAATAATAAAAATCAATCTAAGAGGATAAGATAAATTGCTTAAATAGAGTGAATGGGGCTGCCAGCGCATATAACGATGGGTGGCATCTTAATGAATGGAAAACAAGCTTAAAGCAGGAAAAAAAAGATTACATTAAGGTTCATTTAAAAGTACCTAGACTGAAGAAAATATTTTCTGTAAGAGTATGAAATTCGCTTGATCAACTGCAATTCCTTGGCTCAACGAAATTTTAATTGGTTCAACGAAAATATGTATTTTTTCGTAAAACGAAAACCTACATCTCTTCTAATAGTTTTTGTGCCTCTTAACAGTTAAGAAAACCATTTTATTCAAACGTTTCATTATTTTATGGAAACATTTTTTTTTCGAAGAATTTCGTTAAAAAGTATGAATAAATGTATTCAATGAAAAGTTTAAATTAAATGATAATTTTTAACTTCCCATGTAATCGGTCCGATTTGTCGAATTAAAAATTTTGAAATTTCTCGACGTTTCGAGGTCCATAGAATCTAAATAAAAGATTTTTAAAGAGATGGCTATGGCTGTGCGTTCATGTGTACGTAGGTTAGTACGGTGGCAACAACAGTCCGCTGAGAACTAGGATATCTGCGTGCGAGTAACACTTTTAAGACAAATCCGAACGTCTAATTTGAGAAAGAACTTTTTATGACAAGAATTAGTCTTGGAGGTTTTGTCAACTCCTCGCAAGAGGCAGTTCCCGTGAAAAAAACTTTAGATGGCACAGGCAGGGTTTGATTCCAAGACCTCTGGAATGACAGTCCAACGCACTAACCATCAAGCCCCGGGTATAACTTGTTTTTTTTTACCCAAAATATTTATAACTAAGGAACCAATAACGCTAGCGACTTAAATTTAATTTTATAGTGTATGTATATTGTGACAAGATATCAAACTGATATAATTTAAAAAAATTTCAACTAACGGTTTGTATTATATATCAAAAAAACTGAAAAAAATAATTGTCACCTCAAATACTTTACGAACAAAAAATGATTCTATCTCCAAATAATAATTAATATTTTATGCACCGAATAATAACGTTTTTGACATTTAGTAAAATTTTGAAAAAAATGTAATTGACAGTTTTCTTACTAGAAATAAAAACCTAAAAAAAAACATTACTAAAAGTTTGTTTTGATTTTTGACTCAAATACCATTTCAAAATTTTAAGATATTGGCTTCAAACTAATTTCAACTTTGTGAGGGTGTTTTAAATTTCTCAGCTGGGGTATGCTCACTGTGTCCAGGGTTAGTTAAATAAAACACTGAAATTTAACATCAATAGGTCTTAGTCTTTATTTGCAATTAACTTTATATTATTTCGAATTTATTTCATATAGTCGGTTAACATTCTTTTTTTGTCTAATTCTGATTTTCGTAATAATTCTTCTCATCCGAATCTCGGCTTGTGCCACGGGTCCGAGGTAGTCTCCGCGATAGGTGTCGGTCAGCAGGCGGCGGCGCGGGACACGTCTCTTCCGTCGATTCGGTCAGGACTGGGGCAATCGCCTTTACGCGGGTGAATTGCCTCTTATCGTGTGTAAAGCACGGCCGTAACTGGTAAATCACAGCCGAAACTGATAAGACACAGCCGAAACTGGTAAATCACTGCCGAAACTGGTAAATCACAGCCGAAACTGGTAAATCTCAGCCGAAACTGGTAAATCACAGCCGAAACTGGTAAATCACAGCGGAAACTGGTAAAACACAGCCGAAACTGGTAAATCTCAACCGAAACTGGTAAATCAATTAAACTAAGTCCCTTACCTCTGGTGGGGGGAAGCCTCTGTTAATATCCAAATTACTTACCACTGATCCTTGCTTAGCGGCGATCGAATTCCAACTGGTTCCTGCTCCGTGAGTTCAGGCGTATTTATAATATGCGCGGTCTGGTTCCCTGCTTCTACTTCTTTTGTTGGTCTTGTTCGGTTCTACTAGGCAACCTTTTGGTAACAACCTAGTGTGAATTATATCCTTGCGAATGAAAAAAAAAAAACCTTTGCAAATTAATGTCACCGAGTTTTGGCCAAGTTGAACTGAGTGTGAACTCAATGCTCGGTGTAGTGACCGAAAGCGTGTAATTTGTTCGTGTTTTCGTTGTAGATTTGTAATGCGTCATTACAACTTATAACAAATATGGTTTTCAACATTTAATACAATTTTGGAAAAGATTGACAGATTGAAAAACATGCAAAAAAAACATTACTAAAACTTGGTAAAAATTTCCGATTCAAATATGTTTTCAAAAATTAAAAAGAGGCTGGGATGTGAACCACACTGATAACTTCCCATCCCGTCTGTCGATTTGTCTTGCTTATAAAGTTTGTAGGTTTTCGTGTTTAGTAAAAAAAAGTTGTCCATTGAATATTTCTAAAAATTGATTAATTGAAAATTATTATGAAGATAATGAAATAGTTTGATTTCAAAATCTATTTTTGTTAGCGAGATTTTTAGTCGAAAACCAATGTTTGCCAATTTTAGTAGCATTTCTTAAAAGTTGATGAAGGAAATGAATTTAAAGTCAATACCTTCTATTTTTCACGAGATATCGAGAACCGAACATCATTTTTTACCAAATTTGAGTACTATTTTATGTAGATTTTATTTTTTTTATGAAAAAAACTGACTGTTGGATTTTAATAAAAAATTTACTGAATGTCGAAAACGATAATTTCTGTGAGTGAAATTAGTTTGAAGCCAATATTTTTAATTTAAAAAAAAATATTTAAGTCGAAAATCAATTTTTACTAAGAAATATTTGACTGTTACCAGTCGAATTGTTTTTTCCTGAACACTATTTATTTTAAAAAATATGATTTTAAAATCACAAAAAAAATATAAACCAGCATGTGTGCATATATGCGTTTCGCCCGATGTAATGGTTGGGCTCATCAGAAGATGACCATTACACCTTGTCTTGACGCATATTTTCCCGAATAAATCGGGATTCCATATAATCCGAGCTACATAGAGCAACTGCGAATTATATAATTGTTACAAGTCTTCAAAGAAGATAAATTGTAGCTTTTTATTGCCTTGCTATGGGACTTTTGAAAAAGAAATATTTGACTGTTACCAGTCGAATTGTTTTTTCCTGAACACAATTTATTTTAAAAAATATGATTTAAAATCACGAAAAAAATATAAACCAGCACGTGTTCACATATGCGTTTCGCCCCGATGTAATGGTTGGGCTCATCAGAAGATGACCATTACACCTTGTCTTGACGCATATTTTCCCGAATAATTTTTTTTAATTGCTCTATGTAGCTCGGATTATATGGAATCCCGATTTATTCGGGAAAATATGCGTCAAGACAAGGTGTATAATGGTCATCTTCTGATGAGCCCAACCATTACATCGGGGCGAAACGCATATATGAACACATGCTGGTTAATATTTTTTTTGTTATATTAAATCATATTTTTTAAAATTTTTACTAATTTTATTCGTTTTTCGTTTTAGGTTTTTATTTTTTATAAAAAAAACTGTCAATTCGATTTTTCTCAAAATTTTACCAGATGAAAACGTTATTCTTCGTTGCACAAAATTGTTTTGGAGATAAAATCATTTTTGATTCGTAAAATTTTCGAGGTGGCAAATATTTATTTTTATTTTTTTGATTTATAAAAAAAACCGTTAATTGGATTTTTTTCCAAAAATATACTTGTTTGGTATCACGTTACAATATATAATATGAAATTTAATTCAAGTCTCTAGCGTTATTGGTTCGAGAGATATTTGGGGTTAACCAAAATGTTCGCCTTTTTTTTAAGCTGCTAAGGTACCACCCACGCAATTTTCTTGAGAGCCCTTTCTGCATCTTCATCTTTCTGTATTATTATCTATATAACAAAATTTATTTAAAGTCGATATCTCTTCTGGTTCTTGAGCTATGGACGACGAAAAAAACGTAGCGAACATACGTACCGTACACACGCACGCGAAGACTCTAGGGGCCTTAAAACGTCAAGAAATGTCAATTTCTTAATTTGACAAATCGAACCCATTACAATAACTTCCTATGGGAAGTTAATAACAAATTTTGACACTTCTATAAATGGTAAAAACTCTTAAAAAATCATAATACAAAAATCCAGAAAATGAGAAAGTTTGCCAGAAAGATTTGATATTTTTGCATAGGATTACTTTAACTTTTCTGATTATATTCCTTTTAAAAATGTTAAAAAGAGTAGTAACGAATTTAGATATGCCCATCTTCATTCTTAGAGAGGTAAAAGATTTAAAAAACACATTAGATTAACTTGTTACTAATATAAGTGTTCTAGACGGGAGCGGGTCGAAATACTGTATTTTAAAATACTGTTTGGTCAAAATTCTGTATGGTTAATATTCTGTATTTCAAAATACTGTAAATTTAAAATACTGTATCTCAAAATGCTGTATTGTCAAAATACTGTATCTCATAATACTGTATAATATTAGAAGTTTTGACAGATCAGTTAGTCTGATGAAATTGAAAGGTGGGTCGATGCGATGGGTCGATACTATATAGTTTGGAGGCTTCGTTGAGGAAATAGACCAACCGAAAGATAATTTGTGATGGGCTGGGTCGAAATTCTGTAATTTTACTTTTTGACGATGTTATTGTTCAAGGGAAGTATGTATATATGAACATTATGCTAATTAAAAATTATTTTAATGTTTTCTTAAAAAGAAGTATTCTGTTTTCAAAACTCTGTATTTCGAAATGCTGTTAATGAGGCTAAACAATAAAAATCGTTTTGATAATGTAAAAAAGTGCGCAGTTTTTACATTGTCAAAACGATTTTTATTTTTTAGCCTTATTTACAGCATTTTGAAATACAGAATTTTGATATACAGAATTTTGAAATACAGAATTTTGAGATGCAGTATTTTGATCATATAGTATTTCGTACATACAATATTTTGAAATATATTATTTTGAGATACAGTATTTTAAATACAGTATTATGATCCATACAGTATTTCGACCCCAACCCGTTCTAGACAATGAAAAAAAAATCTTTCCTTCTCATTCTTTAATTAAAAAACACAAATTCTAAAACATGGTGCAAAAGGTATTCTACCCAACAGGAAACATGCCTCGTATTTCAATGTTTTTAATTAGCTAAACCACCAAACCAAGGAGAGTTCTACATATTTTATCACCCAACAAAAGGTCTAAGAAGAAAATACTGCATCTTGAGATATAGAATAACAAGTTGAAGAACTCGATCCTTGAAGGATTAATTATCGCATTATGAGATTATAAAAAAGAAACAAAAGGATTCACTCGCTAATTAACTTACTATGTATGTAGTGTAGATATATGAGAGATATGTTGTGCGGTGAGTTTTGAATCCTCTGCATACCCTGGTGTGTTAAGGAAAATGTTTATGTTTTTCAGTACACACACACACACACAGATACATACTCTAAATTAAAAGAGCTAAATTCATTTTCTTCTTCCCTTAGCAGTCATTATTTTTCTTACCGCATATGTGTTTTAATTTTATAAGCTCAGGTTCTTTCAATTTTCGAAATCATATGTATGGTTGTTGGAGATACCTCCCCTGAGTGGAGTCCTATGTTAAAATTATTATTATTATTTTTTTGTTGTACATTTTTGTCTGTAGTGTAGAATGATGTTTTTGTGTTGTATCAAGATAAAATATAAATATATATATCAGACATTCATACGGCATTGTCAGAAAATTATAAGGAACATTCTCATATGGTTTTCTTTAACCCCTAAAATATCTAATGAAATCATGTTCTTAAGGATGATTTTTTTGTGATGTACAAATAAGAAAAAAAGAGATATTTCTAAAAACGTTCCACAAGTTTGTGATAAATTTTCAATATAATACAAAAATATAATTAATAAACTTTGTTAAATGGTTTAAGTAGCTTAATACCTCCTGTGAGTGCGTGAAATTAGCCATTCTTATTTATTTTAATTCGTTAAAATCTAACGTTAACAATATTTAAAAAATTCTTATAATCTAATAATATCTAATATCATAATTTATATTTATTATACAATATTGTTGAAAAACATAAGTTTAAATTGTTTACATTTTATATTATCATTTACAGATTCTAAACAAAAATGAAATTCGTTATAAATTGTTATTAACTGATTGAGAGGGCTACATACACCATAGTTTGATCTGCTAAATATTTGAATAATAGGTTGCTGTCGCCTTAAACTTGCACGACTGAAACTGAAATTTAATTTGCTTAGAACTGATGGTAATGAAATCGAACCATTAATAATCCCAACAATAAAACAAAATTGTATATACTTTCTGTGGTTAGTCAAAGAAGGGAGGCTGATCAAAGCTAGTCTTTGAGAATAAGGCGGAAATAGATTTTCCCTTGCCCATGGAAGAGACCGAAGACAGAAACGCAGAAACTTTTTTTGGATCGCTTCAATTCTTGAAACATGTATTGAGTAATAAGGTGACCATACCACACAGCCGTATTCTAAAATTGGTCTAACAAACGAAATAAATAGAAGCTTAAGAACATAAGGATCCCGAAAATCACGACCGAATCTTTTAATGAATCCAAGAACCCTATTGGCTTTTTTAATTATATAACTTAAATGATCATTAAATGATAATTTGGGATCTAGAATAATACCTAAGTCAGAAAACAAAGAAACTTTACATAACGGACAAGAATCAAACGTATAGTCGTACAAAAACGGAATTTGTTTACGTGTAAAACTCATAGTTTTACATTTGTCAACATTTAAAACAAGTCGGTTTTTATTGCACCATTCCCTAAATATTGTTAAGTCTTCTTGTAATAATAAACAGTCAGAGGAGGATTTTATACTTTTGAAAAGCTTAATGTCATCAGCATAAACAAGGACAGACGAGTTTTTTAAGTTTGAAACCAAGTCGTTAATAAATAAAACAAATAAAATAGGACCTAGGTGGCTGCCCTGAGGGACGCCAGAATTGACAACAAATTGAATTGAACTTTTATTACGAAACAAGACAGAATAACGACGATTTTTTAAGTATGAAGAAATCCAATTTATAAAATTGTTGTTAAATCCAAGATGGTATAATTTTAGAATTAGTGTTTTGTGACATAACTTGTCAAAGGCTTTACTAAAGTCAGTAAATACGCAATCAACTTGCCCGCGTTTTTCAAATACATCTAGACAAAAGGACACGAAGTTAAATAAATTAGTTACAGTGGATCTCTTTTTGACAAAGCCATGCTAGCTATCACAAATAATAGAACTACAATGAAAAGAAAGAACATTACTCACAATTGACTCAAACAGTTTAGATATCACAGATAGTTTCGCAATGGGCCTATAGTTCATTATTTCATTCTTTGGACCTTTTTTATGTATGGGAATAATAAATGAACTTTTCCAGATAACAGGAAAAATTGAACTTTTTAAGGATGCATTGAAGAGAACACATAACGGATATGACAAATAAGAAGCACATTTTTTTAATATATAAGATGGAACACCATCGGGGCCTGGAGTAAAGCACTCATCGAGTTTTAATATTATGTTGAGCAACTGTGTCTTCACTTATTTCAAAATTAATTGCGTTTAAATGAGTAAAACTGTCAGAAGAAGAAGAAAAAGAAGGGGAATTATTAGAGTCTGATTCTTCAAATGCTACTTTGAATTGATTAGCAAACATGTTTGCAATAATCTTTGGATCATGACTAGTTGACGAATTATTTGACATCGAATTCGGATAGCCACACGTTTTTTTATTAACGAAATTCCAGAAACTATCTGGATTAGATTTAATACCATGTTCTATTTTACTAATGTAATCGTCATATAGAATGTTAGAATAATCAGAAAAGAGTTGTTTTAGAATTAAGAAAGTTCTGTAATCATCGTCAGTTCTAGTTATGTTATATTTTACCCAAGCTTTGTTCCTTTTATTTTTTAAGTTTTTAATACGCGTATCAAACCATGGTGGTGTATTTGAAGCAAAACGTGATCTTTTTAAAGGAATAGTTTCGTAAAAGCAGTTAAAAAGAGTTCTATAAAAATTATTACACATATCCTCAATATTACAATTACAAAATAATTGATTCCAATTTACAGTTATTAACATATCAAAAAGATCTACAAAATTACATTTAAAAAAGTCAAATTCAAGTTTGTTGTTATTATTGTTATTGTAAGGAGAAGACATGTTTAAACCTAGTGAAATATCTAATGCAGGATTTTTTCTGATTATTTTGAAAAATGTTGTCCTATGCTCGTTCGTTCAACTTAGTTTTTACTTTCGACATTTAGGAACCATATATCAAGTTTTGCATTCGTAAAAAATTTCGAACTCGAGATTTTAACTAAACATGACATTACGATAGTCCGTCTATCTGTCTATCATGGCCCATACAGCCAAACCATTGTGTCGACTGACTTCAAATTTGGAAATTTAGGCATTTTTTTCTGTTTTTTTTAAGACTAAAAATAACAGTAATCCCCATACAAATTTGTTGGCCTTTAAAACAAACCGATAGATTAAATGTTCGCTAATTTTTTTTTTTAATTTGGCCCCTTTCTTTGCCCGTGAAGGGGAACTCCTATAGAACCGTTTTTTTTTTTTTTTTACTACCCTTATTATGTTGACACAGTGTAAGCACTAGGAAAGGGAGAAAGGGGTTGAAAGGAGATGTTGGTGCACATTGGTGAATTCGAAAGACAGAGTGTGGCAAGGCATTCCACATTCGCATAGTACGGCTAAAGAACGAATCTCTGTACTTGACAGTACGACCGAAGTTGGGCTCGAGGGTATATTGATAAGCATGCCTAGAAGCGCGAGTATTACGGTTGAACTGTTTAAGGGGAGGAATGCAACTGGCTATTTCACTAGAGCATAAACCATTAAAATAACGGTAAGAGAGGGTGAGACAAGAAACATTTCGACGATGTTCAAGGGACGTAAATGATCTTATGATGGTAATATCACCAATCAATCTAAATGCTCTACGTGTAATACTGTCCAAGAGGCTTAAGTAAGTTGCAGTAGCACCAGCCCAGATATGGGAGTTATACTCAAGCTTTGGACATATATAAGTCTTGTAGATAACAGCCAGATCAGAGAGGGAAAAAAACTTCTTGCGGCATTTTTGGCGACATCGCGTATGTGATCGTTCCACAAAAGGTGGTTGGTGATACACATACCGAGAATATCGAGATGTTCAGTCTCCTCGATGCAAGTGCCATCTATGGATAATGGCAAGGGGGGTATATCTTGCTTTAACGATACAAGACAGCATTGGGTTTTCGAAGCATTAAATTCCACGCGGTTGTTTATTCCCCATTGTATAATGTTGTTTAGGTCGGAATTTAATGAGTTTATCATATTTTGTCGTTGCAGTTCCACATCCGAAGAAGAGGGATGTGAATCTGAAAACGAATATGAAAAGCTAAGAGTACTATAGTCAGCGAAACAATGTATTGGATGAGAAAGAGTGTTGGAGATAGAAAAGAGCCCTGGGGCTCACCAGCATTTATTTTGTGGTTTTCAGACTTGAATCCATCCAATACAACTTGTATTGAACGATTCGAAAGATAATTACTAATCCAATGAAGAAGGGATTCATGAAAACCTAAAGCACGCATTTTCGATAAGAGAGCCTGATGCCAAACCCTATCAAATGCTTTTGAAATATCAAGTGCAATAATCTTATTTTCTCCAAAACTATATACAAATTTGCGCCACTGTTCGGTGAGATGAACCATGAGATCACCAGTGGACCTATTGCTACAAAAGCCGTATTGTCGGTCATTTAGAAGCTTTCGATCTTCGAGATATTTCTTGAGCTGATAATTAATCAGCGTTTCCATGACCTTGGAAAGAAGGGACGTAAGTGCAATCGGTCGGTAATTAGACGGTGAGGAAGATTCGTCTTTTTTGGGAATAGGCTGGACAAATGCGGTTTTCCATCCGCTCGGCACGAGACCTGAGGAGGAGTAGGACAGATGAAAAAGCTTACGCAATGGTTTACACCTCTTCAGAACAATAGCGGGGATACCATCCGGACGAGCAGATTTGTGTATGTAAAGATATTTTAGGACTCTCGTCACAGTACGAGTGCGAAAACAGACTGACCCCATAGAATCACTAACGCGCTCGATCACAGGCGGAGTCGTAACACTCACTGGCAGCGTTGAATTGGCGGTTAACTGCCTAGCAAAGAGATTATCTTTCTCTAAAGAGCTAACAAATGGAGTGTTAAAACCGTTATATTGTTTTAAAGTTCTCTCAAGAACTGTATAACTGATTTCAATAATGTTTTCGCTGCACAGCACATGTTCTTATACTGTCTCAATAATATTTGATGATCAAAAATGTCATTTGTTTTTATTTTTGACTTTTAAACAAATTTTAATTTTTTTGTTTCGATATTTTGAAAATGGGTAATCATTTTTTATAATTTTTAATAAACTCTAAATAAATGAATACCAAAAATATTTTGAAAAATGGTTTTATATAAGTAATTAACTTAAGAAAAGACCGCTCTAACGATTTTCAAATTAAAATTTCGAAAAATTAATTTTTTTTTTTAATCAAATGTCGTGTGCATTTTTTAAAGAATCTTTTTTTGCAGGTACAATTCAATATTATAAAATACAGGAAACATTTTTAAACAGACTCTTTTGATACATGAGCAAAAAGCAAGTTCTTGCGACCGAGTCGTGCATTTTGTTTACTCCCACATATTCATTTCTTTAGATAAAAATCAACGAAAAAATGTATCAAAATCTAAAATTTGTTCTTTTGGTGGTTCACCATTTACATTTGTTTGAAAAAAAAAAATATATACATCGGGTGATTTTTTAAGAGCTTGAGAACTTTTTAAAAAAAAAAAACGCATAAAATTTGCAAAATCTCATCGATTCTTTATTTGAAACGTTAGATTGGTCCATGACATTTACTTTTTTAAGATAATTTCATTTAAATGTTGACCGCGGCTGCGTCTTAGGTGGTCCATTCGGAAAGTCCAATTTTGGGTAACTTTTTCGAGCATTTCGGCCGGAATAGCCCGAATTTCTTCGGAAATGTTGTCTTCCAAAGCTGGAATAGTTGCTGGCTTATTTGTGTAGACTTTAGACTTGACGTAGCCCCACAAAAAATAGTCTAAAGGCGTCAAATCGCATGATCTTGGTGGCCAACTTACCGGTCCATTCCTTGAGATGAATTGTTCTCCGAAGTTTTCCCTCAAAATGGCCATAGAATCGCGAGCTGTGCGGCATGTAGCGCCATCTTGTTGAAACCACATGTCAACCAAGTTCAGTTCTTCCATTTTTGGCAACAAAAAGTTTGTTAGCATTGAACGATAGCGATCGCCATTCACCGTAACGTTGCGTCCAACAGCATCTTTGAAAAAATACGGTCCAATGATTCCACCAGCGTACAAACCACACCAAACAGTGCATTTTTCGGGATGCATGGGCAGTTCTTGAACGGCTTCTGGTTGCTCTTCACTCCAAATGCGGCAATTTTGCTTATTTACGTAGCCATTCAACCAGAAATGAGCCTCATCGCTGAACAAAACACACGCGCGAAACACATTTCGAACCGAACACTGATTTTGGTAATAAAATTCAATGATTTGCAAGCGTTGCTCGTTAGTAAGTCTATTCATGATGAAATGTCAAAGCATACTGAGCATCTTTCTCTTTGACACCATGTCTGAAATCCCGCGTGATCTGTCAAATACTAATGCATGAAAATCCTAACCTCAAAAAAATCACCCTATATATATACATATTCAATAACTTTTGCAATATACCTAAGCCTAAAGTTTAAATTTGTAGGATAAAATATAAAATAAAGTACCGGTACAGGTGCTCCCTCAAACAATTTTTTCCAAGTTCAGAATTAATTCTATAGTTAATTTCTGTTTTTCTCGCCTTTAATAAAGTTAGCAAAATTGTTTTTAATTTAAAATTTGATGTTTTAACAAGCTAGTGGTTTTTGCATAAATAAAGTTGTCCACCTGTACTTAATAGTGCCTTTATACCTACTACAATTCACTTCCTCAAAATTGTACTAAATCTTTATATTGGGTTGATCATTCTTTAAATACATAGATCTGAGATAAGACATGGTTTTGTCTTATCATTTAAATCTTTTTTTACCAGGTTCCTCTAATATAAAACATATACCCATAGGGGAATTCTAATGCAACTACATCCAAATCCTCAGCCAAGTTGAAAAAACATTCAAAAATAATTTGAATTAACCCCAAATCCAAAAGGGATTGTAATCTTTGATTATTATCAGTGTTACATTTTTCTTGGAATGAGTTTTTGTGTCCGATATGAGGTGTTCTTGAACTGTGTTCACACCGCCTAGAAATACATTCCGAACTATTCATTCCATGCTTAAGCTTATCCTTAAATCACTCATAAAGTAAGAAAGAAGTGTATTTCAGTTCAAGTTCGAGAAGTATTCAAAACATATATCTTGGAACTTTCTGTTTTCGATTCTTGACCTTCCCACAGTCTGACAGTCTGACATATGTATATGGGTTGGGTATATTAGATAGATAACTTGGAGTCTTTTTAACAATCAAATTGAATAGTAAGATACAACACCGATACTTGGAGAAAGCTTCCAGGTTACAGCTAAAAAGTTGACGAGCCTGAAACGAGACTTTATTAAATTTACGCAGGTTAAAAACAAATCGAGAAGTGGCATTTAATGCTAACTTCTGAACTAGTGACTTGAATTGAATGAATTGGGTGGCGCAACAGTCCGTTGAGAACTAGGGCCTAGTGACTTACAACTCTCAACCATTCCTGTGTGCGAGTACTGTTATCAGGGATGGAGGGGACCTACAGTTTTAAGCCGAATCCGAACGGCCAATTTGAGAAAGCACTTTTCATGACAAGAATTACTCTTGGAGAATTTGTCAATTCCTCGCAAGAGGCACTACCCGTGAAACAAACTTTAGATGGCATAGGCAGGGATCGAACCCAAGACCTCTGGCATGACAGTCCAACGCACTAACCATCAAGCCACGGGTACGCGAACTAGTGACTTAACCAACTTTAATTTAGTATGAGTGGGTAGAATTAATCTAATAACAAATAGTTCTCTGAGCGAAGCATAAATCTTTGACACAAGAAAAGCAGATCATTAGTGAACAACGAAAACAGTAAAGGTGCAAGGATTGATCCTTGAGGAACAGCAGTATGAACATGAAACAACAAGGACAGTTTACCATTACAAGATACGGTTTGCATACGATTGGTCAAATATGAATAAATAGGTTTATAGTTGTGTTAAGGAAGTTAAAATAAGTAGTCGGTTTTTCACAGAAAATATTATAATTCACACAATCAAATGCCTTCTAAAAGTCAAGTAAAGTAAGTCAAGGTTATCACAGTATAGTAAACTTTTTGTCTAAAGCCTGTTTTTAGTCATTGGACACATTGAGCAAAGCTGAAACGCAACTATTTCCAGACCGAAATCCTGACTGCAGAGGTGTCAAGAGTTGCTTGTGTTTAACATATTTTTTTAAATTGGTTACTTATAAGAATTTTAAAAGCCTTGTACTCCTTTTTCTTTCCTTGTGTAGTTATAGGGATAATTTTGGATGTATTTTAAGAAGTGGGATATGTAGTGAGAAAGAAGAAAGAGGTAGGAGAATTTTAATAAAGTCAAACTTTATATTGTCAGGTCCAGTACATTTAGATTTTATACAAAAGATTGCTTTTCCTACTTGATACTCATCTACCACACTTACCGAATATGCATCTCTGTACTATCGCTCTCTGTAATTCTTATAGACATAAAACTAAATTGGGTTTGGGAAGTAGAAAATTTACGATTCCTATCCTCCAAATCCATATCGTCATCACAAACTTGGAAAACTTTACTTAAGACAATATTCTGAACTTCTTTCCAAAAAAAACTTTGAGGACCGATTTGAGTTAAAATTTCGCAGATTTTTTCAAGCTCGTAACATCATTACGTGAGCGTTTAAATTCGAGAAGCATTTCTGGACTACCAAATACAAATATAATTGTTTTTATATTGGTATACAATTTTAACAGTATTTTATATTCATGTAAAGGTTATGTCTTGATTAGGTGAGATGACAATAATTTATAACAAATATGAGTTGCTCTGTAATTAGAGTATTATTTTGTTTATTATTTAAACACTTTAACTTAAAATAATTTACAATAAATATCTAAATAAATATATAATAAATTATAGTTTTAGCAATTGTTAGCTTGACAGCAATTCTTAGTTTGACAATCTTATTGCACATGTTATCAGCTGAATATTTTGAAGTGTGATCCATCATGTTGACGTTTGGCAGACTTACAGGGTGATTAATTAAATTAAAGAAAGTGCATTTTCTTTACATTCATATTATGTTTGTAAGTTTTTCAACAAATTAAAAATGTATATTAAACACAAAATACAAACATACATAATATTAAGAAAATTAGCTTTCTGTTTTCATATAATTTATTCCAGAAATATTAACTGAGAAAATCTTATTTTGCAAAATATAAAGCTTAAGTTGATGTTCAATAAATTTTGGCGTATTTCATCGATTGTGGCTTAAATATTGGGTCCAATGATTCAAGAGTTGATGGTTTAAATAAATTGTTGTTAGGCACACCGTCGATGTTTTGCTGATTGAACACAACAAATCTGTCAGCATGCCTGGAGAGCGCTCGCCAATTTTGTACTTTTGATTTTTTCCGATTTGTGCAAACGGTTTTTTTTTCAAAGTTAATTTTCAAAAAGTTTAAAGGTTCATGATGTATTGCTAACTTTATACAATTTGACGTTCTTAATAATTTATTTTTTCTAATTTTGAACTCGTTTTTTAATCCTCCTTTGCCGTACAAATGATGAATACATTTTTCAAAGATGCTTTCTTTAAATCTAAAATACACACAAATTGTGTAAAGCCTAAAACTAAATTTTTTCTTTGAAACGCTAGGCATGCAAATCTAATTAAAATGCCCAGACAACTTAAATAAACCATTAAAGAAAAAATCAACATGCTTGATTACCATGTCTTGTTTTTTGGCGACTCGACTGAGGCCCAGGCAGTTCGTTATCATTTTTGTATACCTAAGTAGTATTTTCACTTTTGGAAAATTTCTTTGTAAATAAGTTGCCAATTCTTTTATTCGTCATATGAGTACACTTATTTATTTTAATGTATTTTTTTATATTTGGCTGATGTTACTCTTTAATCTTTTGTTTAGTGAGACAAAAATGGAAGCAAAGGTCTTCATCATCGTTTAAATGTGATGTCGAGACAAAAGTAGGTATATTATATAAACGATATGGATATGCCAGAATTTGGAGTACACTATACCATAGTATAATATGGTAGACTGACGTTATTAGATCTCATATATGTATGTATTCATATATGATTGCTATATTGTTGGCCAGGGTTAATGCTGCTTCAAAGTGTGAAGATGAATCTAAGTACAAGTGCTATTGGCTCTGAGTCAAACAGTTTTCGAGTATAAATCAAATATTATATGCAGTGATGCAGTATAGTATACACACAAATCCGCATGTAAAATAACTATACTGTACTATACACTCCTCTTATTGGACATTGGAGAAGTATGAATGTAATGCAGGGTCCTAAAACAGTGACATTTGACATCGTTATGATTTATATTGCCAAACTTAAAGAACGCCAATTTTTGATTAAATTCAACCCATAGTGATAGATTCTTCTGAGAGAACAATTCTTTTGTAAGGAAGTGCCCTTTTTTTACCTTTACGAAATTTAATATTTTCCAAAAAATAAAATACCATAATCTTTTATCAATCATTCATAAATTGGGAAACAGACTTCAACAAAATGAAGGAATTTGTTATGTGTAGTGTGTGGATCAATTTCAAATGCAAGAATAAGTGCAACAGAAGGAGTAGAAAATGAGAGAAGAGGTTTAGCAAGGCAGTCCAAGGATACAGTAATGAATGGAAATACTTGAGTTATGCAACTCCGTTGGACTCCGAATCCTTAATGGTACCAGAGATGGAGATAAACTCGGCGAATATACGTTTGTTGGTAAACAGGGAAGTTCTGTTATTGATTATGGACTGGCAGGAGGAATGTGGAATTCCGTGATCACTGATTTTGAGGTGGAGCAAGTACCGTTTTCAGATCACATGCCAATTGTCATCTATTTTAACACTGGGACATCTGACAACGAGGAAAGTGTGAACCTACAATTGATGCCCAAACTGCAGTGGAAAGATTCAAAGCCAACTGCCTACAGAAATCAATTGGATATATGTCTAAGGACGCAAGAAATCAGTGATCTTATAACCGTCAAAGATTGTATAAGGAAAGCGGCTCCGGTACTTGAGAAGCACAGTCGAAGTGGTGAGTTTAAAGAGTACTGGTTTGACTCAGAGTGCATGGTAGCAAGGAAGCAATCCTACGCGGCGCTTAAGAGGTACAGGCGAGCCAACGATGAGCTTGAAAAAAGGTATTACCTCCTACTGAACCGGAAATTTAAAACATTGTGTAAGGAGAAAAAAGTATCTCACTATGAAAATGAAGCTAAAAGCCTAGTTAGTTGTGAGACCACGAGTGAGTTCTGGAAGAAAGCGCAAAAAATGAATGGCAAGGTTTATGTTATCAATAGAAATCTCAATTGTGAAACACTAAAAATGCATTATTTCGGACTGCTCAATCACTTGTCTACGAGCAGTGATGCGATTCAATTTGCACAACTAGCTTTTAACGAGGAACTTTTAGACGGAACAATCCAGAGGGATGAGGTAAATGCATCCATTAAAGGGCTCAAGGATGGTAAACCTTCGGAATTCTACAAGTAGAGGTCGGACGAGCTGATCAACAAGATAACGGACATATTTAACAACATCATGGATCACGGAATGATACCACAGGAATTTCAGGAAGCTCTAATTTTTCCCATCCACAAAAAAGGTAGTACAATGGACCCTGCAAACTATAGAGACATTTCTTTCTTGAATGCATCATACAAAATATTTGTATGCATCATACAAAATATTTTACCCCATACAAGCTATTAAAGGAATATCAAGCTGGATTTAGACAAGGATATTCCACCGTATAGACAACATTTTTGTTCTACGTAGTATCGCTGATTTCTTTTTGGACCGAAACAAGAAACTATATGTTTTTTTCGTTAATTTTAAGGCAGCTTTCGACACAATAGACCGAAATGCTTTGATGTATATAAGTTGTATAGAATGGGAATGTCATATAAGTTTAGCCGCGTACTGCAAAATATCTATATGGATACCAAAGCAGCTGTATGGGATGGAGAAAACGTTTCCGATTGGTTTGAAACGATGACAGGTGTGAGGCAAGGTTGTATGTTAAGTCCAAGCTTATTTGCACTTTTTATCGACGATATCACCGATTGTTTGCCGGGAGGAGTGGAATATGCTGGAACTATCATCAAGGCCCTTCTTTAGTGACATAGTGTTGTTTGCGTACTCACCACAATTGCTGCAACTAATGATTAATAAACTTAGTGAGTATTGCAGAACGTGGAAATTTGTTGTCAGTCTAGAGAAGTCGAAGATTATAGTTTTTCGAAAAGGTGGAGGAAGAGTAGGTGGGCAAGAGCGGTGGACATTTAACAATGAGAGAATCGAAGTCGTTAACGAATACAAATATTTAGGGATCATTATCACAAAAAATAACAATATGGAAAGACATCTCACCGAAAAACTACGAAAAACCAAAAATACAATTAATATTGCTTGGAGAAACATCTTTACTAATAAACACATAGCTCACAGCAGTAAATACAAAGTGTTCGAATCGGTAGCTGAGTCAAAATTGATGTATGCAGACCAAGTGTGGGGTAGTGAAAAATATGATACCGCAGAAAAATGTCTCCGATTTTATATCAAAAGAATATTTCGACTAAAACCTAATGCTCCGAACTACATGCTTATGCTGGAAACCGGTATATCGCCCCTATTTATTAAAACCCTTAAATTTCAAGTTGACTGCATATTATGTAATGTCCTTAAAATGTCTGACGAGCGTCTCCATAAAAAAGCAGCACTTCAGGCGATAAAAAACAAATCAAGTTGGTTTAAAGATTGGATAGAGCTAGCGGAAGAAGCTAATATAGATCTTGCACACGATGATTACTTAATGTGGAAACCCTCTCTGTATCAGCTAATTTCTATTATAGATGATCGATTAAGATGTGAGTTCGCAGCTGAAGCAGAATAATCAATCAACAGAAACACATATAGCAAGCTAAATTACAATCTAAACCACAAAAACTACTTCCGTGATGACTACAAGACAGATCAAATATCAATGATATTTAGATTAAGAGGTGAACTCCTTAATCTTAACTTCATTCCGCATCGGGAAGAGTTGCCATTGCTGTGCGAATTGTGCGAAAGAGAGAACATTTTTCATTTTATGGGTAGATGTTCTGTTCTTCGAGAAACAAGAAGAAATATCTTTGGGTGTGATTATCTATCAGAAGAGGTTATGATTCATCATCTTAATGAAATTGATGTTCTTATACTTTACAAATATTGTAAAATAGCATTAGCTTATAGAAACAGAATTATAAAAGAATTTTTTTTTAAATAAAGAATAATATAATTATTATATAAATTAAAAGAAAGTTGTCAATCAAGCAGACGGCAAATAGCCATGCTTTATTATTGTAAAATATGTACATACTTATGTTATATTATAATGTAAAGAAATAAATTCTAATCTAATCTAATCAATCATGCATAAACAAAAAATTTCAAGATAACATATCAAATTTTAGGACAAATGTGCATTATTGTTATGTGATCCTAAAACATTGTTAGTTCCTTATTGTAAAGTGAATTTTTTCCATGAGCTTATTAATAGTTAGCAATAACACTGGTCGACAAGGTTTTCTTACTGGCATTAAAATTGCACTTTTCTAATGGATTTTGGTAACCTTAATTTATTTTGAGATATCACTTTTAAAAATTGGAAATGAAATAAAATAGTTTTTTTTTCAATACAATCCCTGAAGGTTTTTCAATAATCCTTTTCTTCAATGTTCGGTTGAAATATTTATATTAATTCATATAATATTCGAAAAAACTTCAAAAGTTGTTAGATTTCACCTGCCTTATAACTTAAAGCAACGCTTAACTCTCAAGTTCAAAACCCCGGTATTGGTTGTTTTTAGCATTTTTAAAGGTACATATTTAAAAAAAAAGGTGATGAGATAGAAAAATTAGAATTCAAGACATCTTAATCCCTTAAAAAAGTATTGCTTTGTTTGTGTAACTGTAAAAAACGTAATTTTATCGACCAGTGTAATACATTGCGTATTGTAAAATAAGTTTAATTTCAATATGAAAAAACTTGTGTGTTGAAAAAGTTTTGAAAACAATACCTTCATTAATTTTCCATGTATTTGAGTTGCACATTAGTTATGAGATGACCAATTTTGTGTAGTAAATTATTTAAATTTTTGTATAAGAAAACTGTCTACAAATGTTGCAAAATATTTAAAACAATGTTTTTCATGAGATAAAATTAATTTGAAGGAAAAATCTTCAAATTTTGTCAAAATATTCGAGTTGAAAATTAATGTTTGGCAACTTTAAGTAGTATTTTTTTAGGTTTATATTTTGTGTAAAAAAACTTTGCCACTTCGATTTTCAAAAAATTTTACCAGATTTCAAAAACGTTATTGTTCAATGCAATACAATCATTTTGGAGGATATATATAAACTTTTGATCGGATTTGTCTAAACTCCCTTTCTGTTCATCTTGATTTAATCTAAATACATATATGAATCACGTGCCACGTTGTTTGTCCGCGAAATACTCCTAAACTACCTAACCGATTTTAATCAAATTTGTTCACGAATATTTTCTTAACAATTACTATATATTGGGAGCAGTAAAATAGAACTCCAACCAAATACGCAATGCAATAAACTGCCAGACAATTTCTGCACTGTTCTTCTGGAAAAAAAATTATGGATTCAGTGTATTTTTCCGGATATACATAGTAATTACTTCAATCATAACACTGGTCAGTCATCGGGCTATTTTGGCAGCCAAAAATGTTGATGTTGACGAAATTAACTTCCAAATACAACTGTTGTTACCAGGCGATCTGATGTCTTTTGAATCAATCGATATTGTTGTTAATGAAAATGATAGTGTACATTTTTCAATTGAAATCCGCTTCAAATCCCAAACCATAGTAAATTTGTATAATACCAGCTTTAACGTTTCCGTCTTCATTCGTAAATAATAATTTCTTTGTAATCGCCATGTTTTTCACAAATGGCATCTATTTAAAAAAGCATGGATTACATTTTATTTATTTTCTTCAAATCAATATACAATTGTTTGTTTTTTTAACATATAAAAATAAAAATAAAAAATAAAATAATAGGCTATGGTGTTACCGTCTGCCTGGTTGGATATTTAAACTCAAGTGTTTAGGTGATTTTTTTTAAAATAATATAAATCAGAGGTATTTTTCGGGGTTTAATTAATATAACTAAAAACAATATATGTAAATATATAAAAACAAAAATTTTGATGTTAAACTATAGTTTTACATTTTAATATTGAAATTTAATTAATGTAGACATTTAATTAATAGGACTTTTAGTTTAGTCAAAACAAAGATAAAAAAGCATGGTGCGGCCCATGGCTGATCTTCTCCCACCGTTCTCCTTAAACAGTTTACAACAATAGCCGCGTTTTATTATCACCATGATCTGATCCGGATCAGATCATGATAATAAAACAGCATTGGATCATCATATTTTGTATTATTTAAAGTTTGGTACCAGTGTCAAATTCGCTCTTTCAAAAGTGACATTTCGAAGCAAAAAAAAACAAACAAAAATTGCACTCTCAAACTCAAAGCATCCAGAAACACTTTGGTCTCACATGTAGTCCAGATTCTTTTTGACCTTTTAATAAATGTGACACTTAAATAATTTAATTTTGAGATTACTTACAATTTATTTGAACATCTTTTCTCCCATTTGTTCTGCAGCTTTCTCGATTTTATTTATATTTTTTGACATTTAAAGCAGGGTTGCCCAAAGAACAGTTTGCTCAATGATTTTTTTTGTCCCCTTTGTTTGGGGAAAATAATACCCATAAATTATGTCAAATATACATTTTTTTGGACTTAATTAATTTAATTTCACCAATTAATATCTAGTTTTGTTAAAATATCTAATTATTTCATGGATTATATACCAAATAAATAAATATAAAGCTTCTCGCTTTCTATTTAAAAAATATTTTATTTTAGTCAAATGGAAATGTTTATATGGCAATACAGGTTTTATTTAATTTGTTTGCAATGATACCAACATTTACATGTGAAATTACAATGTTAAAGCGCTCCTTGTTGTGAAAAAAAGAATTAAATTTTGGATCTCAAATTGAGATCCATACACAAAGCAGGATCTTGTGTTGTTGTTGTAATGCATGTAAATTCAAGATCCGGATCAGATCATGGTGATAATAAAACGCAGCTAATGTAACGTTATCTAGCCACAGCTATACGTGGCCGGGTCAGCTAGTTATCTATAAAACAAAATTCATTTGAGGTGCAGGTCATTCCTAGTTCCTAGTATTTTTTAGTATTTTTATTTATCTATGAAAAGCTTACACTGTAAGATACAATATCTTATAAAAAAAGTGAAGCTAGCAATCTGTTAAATGCTACAGATTTGATTGAAATTCAAGTGTTACATATTTTTATTTTTATACATTGATTGGTGCTAAATAAACTAAGAATTACAATAATATAGTTTAAGTTCTTTTCCTAATTGCTTCGTGTTGCTTATATTTCTTATCTCTCTTGTCAATCTAGGATATATAGGACAATAAAAGCTATTCCAAACTTACAGACGTACTGAAAATTAAACGTACGTACACACACAGACATCTTCTTAAAACCTTTTATTAAGATTTTAGGGACCTCGATGCATCTTTTAAAACAAGGAATCCGACCGATTTTATAATAACTTTTAATGGGAAGTTAAAAAACAAGCAAATAAATAAATATGGTATTATTATTTTTGTAATACGAAAATAAGTTTAAACAAAAAATCCTTTATCAAAATTCCTTAGATATGTAATATTATACTCAAAGTTAATATAAAATAGTACCTATAACCTAGACGTTATCAAGTTCATCCCTCTTACGCGAAGCCGAAATAAATGTGGGAGAGCACATTATTTATTAGATTTGATGCTGCAATAACATCCTGAAAAATCTATTTTTCTGCTAAAACTCTACTGCAGCTCGAGGTGGTTCCAATTAGTGGTAGATATTGCCGCCACACATATGGTGTATGGTGTCTGACAGTGTGGCACGTTTTGTGTCCCATCAGGCATGGTCAAAAATTTATAAATTCTCGTATAAAATTTGGTACATGTTACCCGATGTGGAAGATTTATTAATTGATCATGTGTGTCTTCTATGTATATGTTCCCTTGCTTGTAGCTCTGTGAGGTGGACTGAATCGTTTTTACGTGTGTACCACAATCTCTAACTACTGTACAGGAACACCATCATCATAAACCAATGGATTGCTGGTTTATCCTTTAGCGATATTATCCCCACTTTTGGTCGAGCGTAGGACACACAAGCTGTCGTTTTGTTTTGGTATAGAAAAAGGTGACTTTTTCTACTTAGAGTTAGCTATAGCGCGCCCTTCTAGACTATATTGGATCATAATATGTATGACATTTTTAACAAAGGCCTTAACTTTTGAATTTCGTAAAAGGTATAAGATATAGTTTTGATTTCCATCATAGGTTATCCTGTCTTTTTTCGGAGTACCTACCAGCATGAAATATTTCAAAATAACCCAGAGGGCTCTATTTGTGCAGCATGAGAATGTATTGAAACTGCATAAATGCATACAACGGACTAACTCCCAACAACCCATGTTCGTCCTGGATTCTGGCTACCTACTATAGTTCACCATGTGAAAAGTTAATTTATTCGTTCATCGATAAGGGAAAGCCTGTCCGAAATGTCTCATAAAAATTGCATTTTAATTACTCTATCGACAGTATCTATTTTTTAAAATCTTATGTTAGATAAATTACGCGTTTTCTTATTTCGAACTAATAATAGGTGTACTCTCTAGTTTACTGAACATTTGCATACATTGGTACTAGTTGATGGCAAATTTAAAATAATAAAAACAAAAGATAAACATGAATATGAACTAGGTTGTTAATTTCAATGAGGAGTACCTGAAGTATAGGAGGGCAATTTTTTGGATTTTTCAACGTGGTGAAGGGAAGGTTAAAAGGTTTGCATTTCCTTGAATATAATGTAATAAATCAGTTTCCTGTCTTTAAACACCAGTCTTTAGGTAAGCGGTCTAAACAGTAGATGTTTGGAAGTTGAAACACGTTATGAACCAATCTTTTAACGTAGTTTTACTGTGGCGAGAGTCCTAAGAGATCTTGATGGTATCATCACTTTCACTTTGTCTTCCACTCTAGCGGGATTTTCCATATATCCTTTTCTTGTGTACTCGAACCAATTGTTGGAAAACAGTATTTGCTCAGCCAATGCTCGGCGAAGCTTCTTCTACTTCAAGTTATTGGCCAATTGCACTAACGTGGCGGCGGGTAGTATCATCATTATACAATGTTGCGTTAGTAAATCTCCCTCCATCGGCCCTCACACAGAACCAATTTTTACAAATATGGTGTCAAAAGAAAGTTAATTTTGTGTAGACTTTTTGAATTATACTATTGTTGAATATTAATTTATAGTTTGTTGAAAAAATATGGAACTATTTTCGGAATGATAAATTAGATTCCATTTATATATAGACTTGGACTAAGGATGAACTAAGCGAGTACATGAACCGTGCAAAATGTTTTTGTGGGTGGTAGAAACTCAGCACATCTCAGCTCATACCTCAGGGACACCTCATACAGGAAATAAAAACTCATCCCAAGGAAATTGTAACATTAGTTACAATATTATTGATATTTATCTTTCCTTTATACATTTCGCTTTGGGTTTAATTCAAATAATTATAAATGTGGACGAAGGTGTAACAAATTTTTACTTGCGACATTATTATGGCAAGTAGTGCATTCGTAAAAAAATTCGAGTTCGAAATTTTAATCAAACCTGACATAAAGATGGTAGAGAAGTCGAAAAAAGTAGGTCACCCTATTCCGGTCGTCTGTCTATCTGTCGGTCAGATTCGTTTTTTTTAAATTTTTTTTTAAGTGTTCTGTCGATTTAGCCAGTTGCGTTCTCCCCCCCCCCCATTTCAAAAAATGTAGCCGTAATCCTCACACTTCTAGGAATGTTTATCAGTTTAGCCTTGAGCTCAATTTCCGACGTAATGTCAAGCATAGAGATTCTTTTTTTAACCGCACATCGAGAATGTGGAATGCTTTAGATACCCAACTCTGTTTTTTACTTTGGTATTTAAAACTTTAAGACCAATGTGCACCGCTCTCTCTTCTTTAATCTTTTCCTATTTTCCTGAAGCTCAAACTGCGTTTAAACCTTAAACATGTTAATTGTATTAAAAACCCCTTGAGTGTCCGTTAATAAAAATAAGATGTCCACAAACTAATTTGTTGGCCAAAAGTCAAAATTTCGAATTTTCTCATTAACAAACTGATAAATGTTTTGTACATTTTTTTCTTAACTTGGCTTCTTCCAATAGAAAATAAAGTGCACGACTGGGTCGCACGAACTTGCTCCTGTATGCAATAAGTCTGTTTAAAAAAGTATCTATATAATATTTAAAAATATACCTGTAAAATAAGTTTGTCTTCAAAGATATATATGCCATTTGATTTGTCGAAAAAACCTCCATTTTTCAATTTTTTGGGAGGGGGTAACATTTAATACAGTTAAAATAATTTAAAAAAAACTAATTTAAGATTCAAAATTTTACCTGAAAAATAAGTTTGCCTTCAAAAATTTAAATGCCATTTTATAAATCAAAAAACCCTTGATTTTTCAAATTTTTTTTTTGAAAATCGTTAGAACGGTTTTTTTTTAAATTAATTTTTTATATATAAATTTTTTCAATTTTGTTCTAAAAATATTTTTGGTATGCAGTTGTTTAGTGATTGTAAATATACGCTCTATATTTCAATTTCGTAAAAAAATGTTCACCCGTTTTTGAGATATAGAATTTTGAAAAAAAAAATTTCAACATTTTTTTAAAAATCCAAACAATAAAAAATTGCACTTTTGATAATCAAATATTGTTAAGGCAATATAAGAGCTCGTTCAGAAAAAAAAATTATTGAAATCGGTTCAAAGGTTGCTGAGAAAATTAAAAAACAAAAAAACGGTTCTATGACCGGTACCTTTCCTGAGCAATACAAAAATATGTTTTTCTTATTTAAAGAAGCCAAGTTAAAAAATAAAATTTTAGAGAAAATTAAAAAAAAATCTATCGGTTTGTTTTTGAGAGAATTCGAATTTTCGTTTTTTGACCAAAAAAATTGTATGGGGGCCACTGTTAGTTTTGATCTTAAAAACAAAATGAAAAAAACGCCTAACGCAAATCTGCTCAAAACCTTAACTTCCAAGTTTGAACTCAATCTACCCAATGGTTTAGGCTGTAGGAGAGTGGACAGACAGACAAAATTGACCGGACGGAATCGCGGGACCCACTTTTTTCGACTTCTCTACCATCGTAATATCATGTTTGATTAAAATCTCGAGTTCGAAATTTTGCACGAATGCAAAACTTGCCATATAGTTCCTATATGTCGCAAGCAAAAAATATTGGCGTATTGCTCCAGAAGCACCTTTATTTTATGTTTCAATATTTCAATAATTTTTTTTCTGCACAAACTGTTTAAATAAAATTTTATGATCAAAAATGTCATTGTTTTAAGTTTTGATTTTTAAAAAATTCGATATCTTGAAAACGGGTCATTATTTTTTTACGAAATTGGAATGTGAAACGTATGTTAATAAAATATTTTTAAAATAAAATTGAAAAGTTTTATATACACAAAATAAAAAAAAAAAAACACATCTAACAATTTCCAATTAAAAATTTTGAAAAATTAATATTTTTTTGAGAGATCCAATGGTATTTTAATTTTTAAAAGCAAACTTTTTTTGCAGGTGAATTTTAAAAATTTTAAAATTTAGGAAATACTTTTAAACAGACTCTTTAGATATATGAGCAAGTTCGTGCGATCTAGTCGAGCATTTTTTTCTTGGATTTTAACTTTTCACAGCATTCTAAAGATTAATTTTAAAATTAAAAGCTACTCTCTTACTTTTTAAATGGTAGATAAAGCTTGAGACACAAGTAACTAATTTTTAACTTTGAAACAAAATTTGGTCAAGGGACTTCCTGCATGCGGTACTCTAGTCTTTCTCCTTCTTTAACTATATTGTCCAATTGCACTTACGTCCTTTCTTTTCAAGGTCATGAAATCGCTTATCGATTTTATGTATGAAATATTTTGAAGAACGAAAGCTTTAAATGGACCACCATATTTCATTTGTAAGCAATAATTCTACCGATAGTAATCATGGTTCATCTAGAATAATTCTTAACAACCAAAAGCAGATGATAGAGTTTGTCATCAAGCTCTTTTACCTAAAATGCGTACACTTGGTTTTGATGAATTTCGTCTGGGTTGATTTTGAAAACACTTTTCTGACAGTTCACTACAAATAGTATTGGACTGTTTCAATTCTTAGATCCATAAAAAAAAAAACATAGCGGTGTAACGTTTTGTCTGTTCTGAATGATCTTGTCAACCTCTATTTCACTAAATTGTTCCACTAATGAAACTTGTTTCAGCTGGTCATCTTCATTTTTAAATGTATGCCTTAATCCTCAAATCAGAGAAAATCTTTTGTGAACTATGATTACATATTTGAAGTCATAAAAAATTCTATTAAATGTTTAGGTTTCCTTCAAATTTTTGAAAAAGTTTCTAAATACAATTCTAATATTTCGTGCTTCAATAACCCACTTGAGTTTACTGGACGGAACTCAAAAAAGAGGTTTAAAAGTGAAAGATTCAGTTGTATTCCTTCTCTCAAATAAATTTTTCCGCAATACTCTTATACTTCTCAGAACAGGAATGCCCATCACCTTACAATTGGCACTACTCCCTATTTACAGGAATGTTTACTAAGTAGTTATTAATAGGCACCTCCATAGATCAGAGTTCGCAGGAACCCCTTAAACTATTGACATTGGACAAGAATTCAATATTTGGTGGGGTGTAGCTGTAGATCCTGAACTATTTAATGAATATTACGTTTCTTAAAACCAACTGCGTTTTGTTTTCTTACAAATGGGCAGTGGTGTCAAGGCTTAAATAAGAGTATTTAAAAAACTGCCAAGTTCCCAACAATCATTCATCAAAATTTGAGTTTCTCTTTATTCCACAACTTGCTATTCATAAATATGTTTTGACACAACTTTAGTTATTTGAGTGCAATTTATTCTTCGTCATCATAATTCGTCACAATCGAAATCTCTGCAAAATAAATAAAATAAATACTATTTGTTACGAGAAGACATAGTTTTGTATCAACGAACTTTTTCTAGAATGTCTCCAACCAACACTGACATTATCTTCACGATTTCTCTCAATAAGCCAATTTTTCATAGGAGTGTAATATTTGATGAGGCTATCAGCATTTACAGTAGGATTCTCAGGGAAAATAGTTGCCAATACGTCACGCAGAGGTTTCGACGATCCAAGTCGCATCATTTTTCTAAATATACGAAAATCAATCCAATCTCAAATAAAACTTTAAACCAAAAATAAGATCATCATTTTTACTTCAATGCTTCACCGGCCTTTTCACTTCCGTAGAAATCACAGTTGTTAATTGGCTCTGATTCTTTGGATTTTGAGTATTGTCCACTGATCTCACAAAGTTTTTCATAAATCTGATATCCTAGAACCTCTCCCATAAATTTACTACAACCAAATAAATATTGTTTTCAACAATTTTTACAAATACATAAATTATAGAATATCCCTACCTTGCTTGTTCATTTCCATTAGCACTTAAACTGGTATAAAATTTGAATGGAAAATCGTATGCGTCAGGACCACGATTATTTGGAGGTGCTACTCCGACATATTTTTCCATCAATTTCCAATAGCGCTTATTAAGATCCGTGATGTCAACTATTCCAGCAAATAAGTCTGCCATTACTTTCGAGTGAACAAAATATACTCGTGCATTAAGCAAGGTATGGATTCCCTAGAGACAGAAATTAATACGTTAACTTAATGAATTAATAACGAAGTTATGTTTTTACCATTCTCAAAAGACGATTCATTTTAACTTCATCGGTGAATCTAAATTGGGTAACCAATCCAATAGAATTCAAATGTTTTGGTGTTGATGCTGACAAAATGACTGCTTCACCCACAGGATACTCCAGACCATAAGAATCAAAATAGTAAGCTGGAAGATCGATCTTTTCTCTGGCATAGTAAACTTCACCCATATAACCATGAGCTTGCAAGAACTTCCTAAAGTCCATTTTCTGACAGTAACGCAAGTAAACATTGGGTGATTCATCGAGAACCATTGCCTTACAATCACCCTCATCTTCATTCGAATTCATTTTTATATGATTTGTCCAATATTCTTCCGAAATCGAATTGAATCCCATCGACCGATAAAATCCATCGGCCATTTTGAACATTTTCAAAGTGTCATAATTGTTTTGCTTTAGGATTTCATCGTAGGGAGGTAGATCCTTGTGGGGGTACTTGTCATCTATGATGCTTCCAGAAGTCCAGGTCTGAGCCAATACCTGTTCGAATAAGTGATGGGGAATCGGTTTCTTTGGTTTGATAACTAAATCACCATATTTCTTAAGCAATTGATTGCGAATAAAGCCGTGGAGTTGAAGATAAAATGGTTCCATTTGAGTCATAACGTTTTCCATTTCGGTGATATTGTACTCATCGAGCCACAATTGCAATGGCGTGATTTCTGAAACGATTTTTATTTAAAGTTAATCAAATTTGATTAATTAAATCATTTACAAATCTTATTCAAGATTACCATTCAATTTAGCAGCTTCCTTCAAGAGCTTAATCAACTTCACAAAATATGAAGTAGCCCAAGCGCCATTTTTATCTCTCCATGTTTTCCAATAGTACTTCAATTCAGCTGGGTCATTACTTTTAGCAAATATTTCTTGAATATCTGGGAAAAATGCAAGATCAATGCTTTTATTGTGATATGCAGGAATATCCTTGTCACTTGCTAATTCTTCAAGCAAAGTCAGTGATTGAACTATTTTTGATAAATTTTCTTCTCCCAATATAAATACACCGGGAGATTTTTTGAAATTCTCAAAAACGTACTTCAACTCAGGATCGGTAAATTTCGATTGATCAAACTTCTTTGAGTCTTCAAAAATTTCCACAGTAAGTTTTGCTTTAGCGAAAAAGTTTTTAAAGGTAGCATTTGCTGCTACTTCATCACTGTCATCTTCATACATTTGAAATTGTTTTTGAGCTAAGTTATCATTGTATTCGAAAAATTTTGCACTAGCTTCTTTGAGGAAAGCTCTGGCTGCTTGTTCATTGGAGTTGAACGACGACGGTACACCAGCATTGCAAATCTAAATTGAAATTATTTGAAAAATGAACACCATATTTTAAAGTTTTGTAAAAATAAGAATGGCTTACATTAGCCGTCAATAATCCGGCAAATATAAAAAACAATATTCTAACTATCATCACGGAATTTTTATTTCTACTGTTCCGGCTTCTTTGACAAACAAAACTTGAGTGAACATTGGAAAAACTTTTGAATTTAGAACTTGTTGATTTCATATACATACACCTATACTTACTCTTATCAAGAAGGAGGAGATAAGTTTCAAATCGAAATCTGTAATAAAATAGTTGAACTTGATGCTCACCTCAAAAACTCAAATGATAATAATTGTTATTATTGTTTTGAATTAGTTTATTATTTGAGACATGCAAAATAATTTATTATCAGTCACTTAATCAGTCATAGTAAGATTTTAAAATAAGAAGAAGTGATGAGTTTTTAGATGTTGATGAGGTCATTGATATTGCTTAGTTCACCAAATAATATTAAATTGTACGAGTAGGTATACTACTCTTCGTATAGTAATTTTCGAAATTATTGTTCTATTTTTGTTAGGGTAATTTTTTTTAATTATTTTTTCGATTAGCTAAACAATTTTTACGAAAGTGATAAGATATTGTCAACTAAGATGTTTGATATTTAAAATGACCTTTTGTCAACTTTAACAGTCTATTTTTACTACTGTTTGGTGTAATTGTAGAAGTAGACCGCATTTTAGATACGAACCAAAAAACAGGTACTAATTTGAATATATAAGAAATCATTTTTTCGGTATTAATTTAGTAAAGTACATAGTATTTGCAGGAATTATTCAAATTTTTTGGACTAAAAATCAACAGATATTTGTATGAAGTATGTTCTGTTTGTAGAGCCGGGGTGTGACGAAAAACTGTGAAAATTGGAGGTCCTACTTTTTTAACTTTCCATAGGAAGTTATTGTAATCGCTCCGATTTGTCGAATTGAAAATTTTTACATTTCTCGACGTTTCAAGGCCCCTAGAGTCGAAATATAAGATTTTTATAGAGATGTCTGACGTTTTTTTCGTCGTCCATAGCTCAAGAACCAATAGAGATATAGACTTCAAATAAGTTTTGTTATACAGATAAAAATACAGAAAGATGCAGAAAGGACTCACAAAAAAATTGAGTGGGTGGTTTTTTACCATAGCAATTTAAAAAAATGTGAAAATTTTGGTTAACCCAAAATATCTCACGAAATAATAACGCTAGCGAGTTGAATTAAATTCTATATTATATTTTATGACGTAATACCAAACTAGTATATTTTTTAGAAAAATTCTAACCAACGGTTTTTTTTATAAATCAAAAAAACTGAACAAAAAATATTTGTCACCTCGAATATTTGACGAACAAAAAATGATTTTATCTCCAAAATAATAATAAAAGTTTTTAAGATTTTGGTGAAATTTTGAGAAAAATCGAATAGACAGTTTTTTTATAAAAAATAAAAACCTAAAAAAACATTACTAAAAGTTGGTAAAAATTGATTTTCGACGCAAATATTTTTCAAAAATGTGAGATTATGGTTTTTTTTAATATTTTCTTATAAAAAATATTGTTTTCAACATTCTGTAAAATTTTGAGAAAAATCGATTTGACAGTTTTTTTTTTTATAACAAATAAAAACCTAAAACAAAACCCATTACTAAAAGGTGGTAAAAATTGATTTTCGACTTAAATATCTTTTTAAAACTTCGAGATATTGGCTTTAAAGAAATATAATCTTTTAAAAAATATTGTTGTCAACATTTAGTAAAATTTTGAGAAAAATCGAATTGACAGTTTTTTTTACAAAAAATAAAAACCTAAAAAAAACAATACTAAAACTTGGTAAAAAATTACTTTTGGCTCAAAATTATTTTTAAAAATTAAAAATATTAGGTTCGAACTTGTTTTATCTCACAGAAAATATTGTTTTAGAAATTCAGTAATTTTTTTATAAAAATCCAACAGTCCGTTTTTTTCATAAAAAAAAATAAATCTACAAAAAATAGTACGCAAAATTGGTAAAAATTGATTTTGGGTTCTCGATATTTCGTGAACAGTAGAATAAATTGACTTCAAATTAATTTTGATCATCCAATTTGTATTTGTTTATTATAAGAAATAAAAATTTTTAACAAATGCTACTAAAATTGGTAAAAATTGGATTTCGACTAAAAATCTCGTTAATAAAACTAGATTTTGAAATAAAATAATTTCATTATATGCCAAATATTGTTGGTAATTTTTAAATTTTTAAGAATAATTCAACTGACAACTTTTTTCACAAAACACGAAAACCTACAAACTTTTAGACAAGACAAATCGACAGACGGCATATGGGAAGTTATCAGTGTGGGTCGAATCCAAGCCTCTTTTTTTATACAATAAATTGAGGGAAGACCATTATTTTGATATAAACAAGTTAAGGAGAAGAACTTCTTTATAATTTTTCTTCAAATTAATTAAGTTTAATAAATAATATCAAAAACCATAAGAACAGTTCTACTTCTAAGTTCTATAGCATGAAACCGAAAACAAACATTAAATGTACATAGGTAATGTTGGTTAACAGATGTAGATTCTGTTTTCGTAAAAAACTGTAAAACTGCTAATCAGGTCATTAGTGCACTCACGACCTTATTCTCGTTTACTGTGAAATAAATCAATCATTCAGCTATTTATATATCGTCCCTAATCTCAGAAAGTGAAAATCAGTATTTAGATTTCAGTAGGTACACATCTCGTTAGGCGTTACTTTTGTGTTTCAAAATTATTTTGGTTATTTTCTTTTTGAAACATTATAACATTGAACTATGTAGGTACATATGTTTTATATGATACGGATTTTAAGACGATTAAAACATTTCAAATAGTTAAAAAACAGCAATAAACCAGTTACGTCACTTCGTGAGAAATATTTATTTAAGAAACGTAGTATCAAACTGAGTTAATCAAGATCGTACCTCGGTTTGTGTTTCAGCTTATGTTAACTTTTGGATCTGCCCTTATCTACTCTGTATGAGCGGATGAAAAAAAAGTATTTGTCTAAAACACCTTTTCCCAAAAAAGGTAAATCCTCCTTACTCTCTAACTATCGTCCAATTGAAATTATGTCCCTTCTTTCCAAGGCTATGGAAACGCTGATCAATGTCTCCAGTCTCGCGCTTCAAGTTGGGTGAGTCACTTTCCACTAGTGCGCGCCACCTGATCTGCGGACTTTCTCTACTGCGATGTCCTGTGGGTGTGGATTCTAAGACTTTCCGGGCCGGAGCATTAGTTTTCATGCGCTCTGTGTGACCCAGCCATCTTAGTCGATGGACTTTTACCCTTTCGGCTAAGTCTATACGTCGTTGTACAGCCCGTACAGCTCGTCGTTCCATCTTCTCCTCCACTCCCCTTCTTGGCATATGGGACCGTTGCGTCGATCACTCGAAAAACTTTACTACTCAATTGCTTTTTTTGCCCAAAGAAACAGCGGTTAGCAAGAGAAATTCTTCGTTTGTTCCAGCGCTGGTGATGTTTTCTGTGTTCATAGCGGAGCCTAGGTAGATAAAGTCCTTAGCTACCTTAAAGTTACGTCTGTCGATGTTAACGCGTTGACCGAGACGTCGGTGTTGTCCTTTCTTGATGTCAGCATGTACTTTGTTTTGCCCCTATTAACCGTTAAACGTAAACCAGCCTCTGCCTCACTTAATACTCACTAAAGCCTGACTAACATCACGCTAAGTTCATCCGATTTTGTTAATGTCATCAGCATTTGCTAGTAATTGGACAGACTTTTGAAAAATACGTAGTGCCTCTATTGTTGACGTATGAGCTCTGCACTATTATTTTAAGGATGATGTTAAAAAAATCGCATGACAGCGCATCACCTTGTCTAAGGCCTTTTTTGACATCGAAAGGTTCTGTTAAGTTGTTTCCAACCTTTATGGAGCAGCGCGAATTCTCCATGGTCATTTTGCACTAACGGACAAGACTAGACATGGCTCTATACAGCTCGTCTCTGTAGATGCCGTCATATGCGGTCTTCAAAACGATAAAGAGATGGTGGGGGTTTGATTTGATATTACTGGGTTTTTCCATGATCTGCCGTTATGTGACTATTTGATTGACTATGGACTGGTCAAAAATCACACTGATACGGACCTACCAGGTTGTTGACTATGGGCTTTAGACGTTCACATATTAAAGCAGAGAAGATTCAGTAAGCAATGTTAAGAAGACTGAAGCCTCTATAGTTGGTGCAGTTTAGACGGTCTCCTTTTTTCAGTATCGGGCCCTCTACTATTTTTTTCTCGTCAACTGTGTATCAAATCGATCTTTCAACTATCCATATAAAAAAGAATCAAATTACTTTTATCGTCCAATGAGTGCAAACATACTATTTTAATATACTATACACTGTTGGAACTTAAATTTAATTTTGAGCCTCAAATTTCGAGGTGAAACCATAAATTGTCAAATTTAAAAATACGGTAAAATCAGATCACTTTAAGAGCACACAAATCTAATTTCCATTGTTTTTCAATAATCAATTCCAATTTTTGTTGTTGTTTCGAATCAATTTTCAATGTAAAATCTTATGCCGAAAAATTGTTTTTTGTACAAAATGCATGTACATTGTACATGTACATAGCTCAAAAATCACTCACTTACATTGTCTCATATTTAGTTTTGTTATTTGCGTTGTGGTGTTTTAAGCTTGAGGTCAAGTTTGAACCAAGCTAAAAAACAGCATTTAATTCTCCCATAATTTGTTTCTTAAAACGTTGTTTGGTTTTCGAAATTTCAGCTTTTTGACTTAATTATGAGGAATGATGGTGCTACATCATTAGGTTTTAAGGTTATGTTTTTCATCTTGACGTCAAGCGCTGGGATCATAACAAATTTGAAGGCGAAGGAATTTTCGAACCAAACTAAGATTAGAGCACTAAATTTCCACAAAAAGAACCCTAATTGTCTCTTTTCTGTCTTCTTCTTTAGAATTTATTGTTTCATTGTGTTCTTTCAAGCTTAAATTTTTAAGTCCGAAAATAGTATCTTAATAAAAAAAAAGAAAGAAATAAGTTAACCTATTAACATAACTGCTCTGTCAACCCTTACGAGAGAAATAATTTTTTCTCTCTCACTTGTATTTTAAATCTAAATCAATGTAATTCACCAGAAGTCAAAGTTCATGACTCAAAGCCTACATTTGCAATTGCTGGGTATTAAAAAAAGTATGCATATTTATTTATACGAACATAACTTTAAGAGATTTTTTTTCAGAAATCGAATATTTGACTGCATTTATTGCAGAATCCCATTAAAATAATTTCCTAATATAATATACATATGTATATTAGGGTGGGCTGTAAAACACTTTTTGTTTTTTTTTATTCGCAATGCCTCACAAAAGTTGTTAATTACCTGCCTGAGTAAAACTCTGAAAAAAATTTTCAAATTAAATAATATTTTCCGTTCGCGCATTGCATTCAAACTTTTAAAAAGTTGTGAAAATTTGCTGTTTTCGTTAAATTAAAAAAATACAAAATGTACTACATATTATGAAAACGCAATAGGTCCTAATGATGAGTTTAAGGCATGAAGAAAACAAAAAAACAACGAATTTAATAAATTTGTATTGTTAAACGTTCGCGCAAAGCAGCTAAATATTACAATTTTTCACAAAAATTACCGATTTTCCAATTTTTTTACATCACATTTGCTTACTCAAATAACTATAATTAGAACAGAATAAAATAATTAAACAAAAAACAAAGAATTTTATTATATAGTTTGCACTTTAAAGTCCGATTTTGATAAAAATTCAGCCATAATGGACCGTGACAGGAGGGTGGTTCTTATTAAGCCATCTCTTGCGTCCACTCCACACACTTTTTTTGAAGCTTCAGAAACGAGCTTTACACACCATTCTAATGCTTGTGTGTGACAAGGAAAATCATCAAAATCAGGTTCCAGAGGTGTGCCAGAGTGTATCAGTTGTTTAATTTCTTCATCCGTGATCCTTTTTAAAAGGGGAGGAGGAGAAAGTTTGCATGTGTCCCAACAAATCATGTCGGTGTAGTCTGAAGCAACGAAATTTATCCTCGGAGTGTTGAAATTTCGAATTGGCTTTCCCTTCATAAGCGATCGTGCTTTCCAAATTCGGCGCAACCCTAGTTCTCTGATGTATCTACTTTCATCAACTATTCAACTATCATTGCAAGAAGCAAATTTTCGGGATGAGCGAAAAATGCGTTCCGCTCAATCACAGGGTCAATGACTTGCAGCAAGTTTTGAGATACCGTGATATTCTGATGGTTTCAAAAACAATTTTCGGACCATCTGTAAACTTTTTGCTGGTTTTAATTTTGAACAGCAGAGGCAAATAGCATTTTAAAATAAAATGTTTTTCGAAAGCGTTTTGAATTAATTTCTTTTATTACTTTTGTTTCATCTTCTCTCCCATCAAAGTACAATCCATGTAATGCTTCCTCAATCGATTGACACTGCAAACAATTTCTGTTTTGAGTTTTTCCTATGCGTATTTTATTTTTGTCAATAACTTGTGAAGTGCCTGTGTCATTAATGATACCAAAATCTTGAAGGACAGATGACGCGATCGCGGCCGTGGCTCGTTCAGAGACTCAGAAACGAAATTGGAAAAAAAAGCAAGGCAGAACCACGTTTAAAATCGTCAATCTTTTTTTTGAAATCGGCTTTGTTGGGTAATTGGGGAGCTTATTATTTGGAAAATCTCGAGGATTACCAAGAATCGGGCATTAAAAATCCTTTCTTGTAGTGACTTTGTTACTAGTTTACTAGTTTTGTTCAAAATTAAGCAAAAAGTTGTAAAAATACCATGTTTTACACGATTTGCGCGGTCAGTTAAGGTTGAAAAACTACTGATTTAAATTTTTTTTAGGTTTCTCATACGCTAAAATTTAACATTAGGACCTACATATTGCGTTTTGATAATAGTGAATTTAGTTATTAAAAAAAAAAGTCAAAGACGAGAAAATTTTAGCAACTTTTCAAAAGTTTAAATGGAATGCGCGAACGGAAGATATTTTTTTATTTAGAAATCTTTTTCAGGCATTTACTCAGATAGGTAATTAACAACTTTTGTGAGGTATTGCGAATCAAATTTAAAAAAAAAATTTTTTCAGCCCACCCTAATGTATATAGACTTTACTCTGCAGGGTTATAAATAATATAGTTCCTCATAAGGTAGTACTGAAATTCAGTTTAACAACTCATAAAATACTTGAGTATTACAGCTCAATCATAACACCGCAATAATTTCCCAAATCAGACTTTTATCCTTCTTCAAAAACGTCCTTTATACATACGTATATTCCAACCCAGACACAACAAACACATCATATTCATGATGTTCTTCTGATATGGGTCTGGACCAAAATAAATTTCAGGAGTCATAAAACAAGTACTTAAAATAATAACGATTGTTTAGCGCTTCAACACAGCAACGAGGACTATGTGACCTTTATTTGGGATCTGGTGGTTGTTTAAGGACCAAAATCACACAAGCTCTCTAATTCCATCACAAGTAGAGATAATGAAAATAAAAATAAAATACCAAAAAATGTTCGGGTGGAACACAAATTGCGGAACGGTTAAGAAATCGTAAAAATTCGAAACGTTGTTGTTGCTTGTTTCATACCCGCAACCCTCAAAAACTGTGTATTCGCTTCATCATACACCAGGACTATAACCTAAATGGTACTCAAATTTTATGCGACCATTATTCGCGTCGTAAAATCCCGAGATCAACAGTTGGTTGTATGTTTCGGTTCTGGGTTACTAGGACTCCTTTTGTATAGAAAATATAGCTTCATTGCCTGGTTTTTGTATGTTTGGGTTTTCTTTTTCATATTTTTTTATGACAAATCAGGATTTGATAGTAATTACTGTAAATTGTTTATTTTTTTGTTGGGTTTATTTTTCTGGGGATTACTTTTGGTAGGTGAGAATAGAATAAATGTAGAGCACTTTAAAGGGATGAACATCAGGAACACTGATAGTGAGTTTTTCATGGCATATTAATTCGGTTTTAAAAAACCAAAATTGCTTATTAGGAAAGTAATGAGTAAGTTTTTAAGAACTAACGGATATTAAACAAAACACATCAAATTCAGAGGTCTTGGGTTCAAACCCTGCCTGTACCATCTAAAATTTTTTTCACGGGTATTGCCTCTTGCGAAGAGTAATTCTTGTCATGAAAAGTGCTTTCTCAAATTAGCTGTTCGGAATCGGCTTGAAACTGTAGGTCCCCTCCATCCCTGACATAAATACACGCACACAGGAATGGTTGAGAGTTGTAAGTTACTAGGCCCTAGTTCTCAACGGACTGTTGCGCCACCTAATTTATTTTACATCCAATTCACACCAACGCATCAAATCTTTTTTTTTCAAATGATAGTATTTGAATATTTAATGTTTGAAGAGTATTTCATGCAAATGATGGGCGTGGCTGCGCCTCAATTGATCTGCTTTGTTCAATTTTGGCATATATAACATTTTGGCCGGTATCTCACGAATAAATGCTTCAATGTTGACTTCCAATGCGTCAAGCGGTTTTTTTCGCTATAGACATGAACTTTAAAATTGCCTCGAAAAAATAGTTTAAATAAACAGTTCACCGAACTAACCTCTCAATTGGTCAATTGTTACACGTGCTGTGTGCCATTTGGTATCGACTTGTAAACACTTATCATGAAAATCAAGTTCTTATATATTTTTGCGCAAAATAAAGTTTCTCATCATCGCGCGGTAGCGCTTACCTTTCTTTGAAGAAATGTGGTCCAATGAATCCACCAGCAAAAATCCGCACAAAACAATGACTTTTCTTGGATGTGTTGGTAGCTCTTGGAATGGTTTCCGGTTGGTCTTCAATCCAAATATGGCACTTTTGCTTATTCACTGGACCTTCGGAGTCAAAAATGAACTTCGTTGCTAAGCACATTTTTTCTATAAACAAATTGATTTTCGACCAATTAGGAAGGGAGAACAGGTTTAGAAAGGAGATGCCGATCTATACTAGTATTTAAAATCTGCACATTGTTATGAGTGGGAAATATTAAGCCTGGTAAAGCGTTATACATTCGTGAAGTGCTGCAAAAAAAAAGAATCTCTATACTTAACAGCACGTCTGAAGTTGGGCTCAAGGTTACATTGGGGAGCATTTCTAGAAGTATGGTTGAATTGTTTGAGGGGAGAAATACAAGTGATTATTTCCCTAGAGCATTGTTGATGAAAGCATGGACTATGACAAAAGCGGATGAAAGCACCTTGGGTCGATATGAGAGAAAAGTTCTTCGTGTGATCTACGGTCCCATATGCATCGAAGGGGAGTAGAGGAGAAGATGGAACGACGAGCTGTACGGGCTGTACAGCGACGTAGACTTAGCCAGAAGGGTAAAAGTCCAACGACTGAGATGGCTGGGTCACACAGAGCGCATGGAAACCAATGCTCCGGCCCGGAAAGTCTTCGAATCCACACCCACAGGACAGCGCAGTAGAGGAAGACCGCGAATCAGGTGGCACGCGCACAAGTGGAAAGGGACCTCAACCAACTTGGAGCGCGAAACTGGAGACATCTAGCTTGGAACCGAGCTAGATGGAGAAGTTTGTTGGGTGAGGCCCTAGTTCACACAGGACTGTAGCGCCACCTTAAGTAAGCAAGTAAGTATTTTTAGTGAAAATATCGATTAAACAATGATAGGCATGAAACCTTGCGGTGATGTTCAAGAGAAGCAAATATCTCGGTAAGAGAACGATCTCCTATCGTTTCTAGAGCTTTTTTTCAATTCTATCAAAAAGACTCAAGTACGTTATTGGGGCACCAGTCCAAGTATGAAAATTATACTCGGTTTTTGCATCGTCGGAAAAAGCCTAAACACTTAGCATTATTTTCGGCTAAGTCGAATATGTGATCCCTCCACAACAAGTGGTTTATGCACATACCTAGAACTGAAAGCCATGCAGTATCCCCGATGCAAGTACCACCCATGGAAAGTGGCATTGGGAGAGGGTTACGCTTTTGCGACAATAGACAGCTATGAGTTTTCAAAGCATTAAATTCTACACGGTTTTTGATTCCCCATTGACAAAAAAAAAGAATTTCAATCTTAAAACGCATATGAAAAGCAGAGGGTTCTATCATCAGCGAAACAATTTATTGAGATGAAATTAATCAATACCAAATGAGATTAATCAATACCAAATGCATGCATTTTCGATAAGAGAGTTGGATGCCAAACTCTATCAAATACTTTTGAAATATCAAGTGCAATAATCTTATTTTCTCCAAAACCATCTAAAGATTAGTTCCACTGTTCGGTGAGATAAAACATGAGATCCCCAGTGGACCTACGAGTATTTCTACGAAAACCATACTAACGGTCATTAAGAAGCTTTCGTGCGTCAAGATATTTCTTAAGCTGAAAATTGATCACCGTTTACATGACCTTGGAAAGAGGGATGTAAGTACAATTGGACAATAGTTAGAGGGAGAGGAGGATTCGCCTTTTTTAATGACAGGCTGGACAAATGCTGTTTTCCATCCATTTGGAAAGAGACAGGTTGAATAGGACAGATGGAAAAGCTTACGCAGTTGTTTTGCCAGCGTTGAAGAACACCTCTTCGGAACAATAGCGGAAATACTATCCGAGCAAGCGGATTTATGAAGGTCAAGATCTTTTATAGTACCTACTCTAGTAACTTTACGAGTGCGAAAGAACATCCCTCAAATAGAATCGTTTACGCTTTTAAGTACAGGATTGGACATGTCACTCATTGGCAATAGCCCAGATAGCCTGCTCTGTAGGTCGATTAAACTAAACTGACGATAAAATAGAAGAAGCGCGATAAACTTTTTTAACAGAGCACCTATTTTGATAATAAAATTCAATAATTTGAAAGCAAGCACGATTATTAGTTAAATTATAGTCCAAACTGAAGATGTTTGATTGTTGCCAAAAAGAGATCATTATAAAATCTCCATCTCACTTCATAGTATTTTTTACTGAAAGTCCAGTCATATAAGAAAGTAGTACTGTTTGCACAGATTTTAAAAAGCTGTAGGTTGGGATTAAGACTTATACCCTTATTGGCCTTATAAAATAGCTAAAATGCAGAACTACATTAAGTTTTCCAATTTTAGACCTTTTTTGGAAATATTTGATCGGGCTATGAATGTTTGTCATAGCCCAATGTTTCAATTGTATCTTTTAAGCTATTAAATTAAGCTCAAAAGATAAACCGGATCAAAACTTGAGATCCACCACTATTATAATATTTTTGCATATTATTATCAAAATGATATCAATATTACAATTTTTGAAAAGTGTGTTTACCAAATGAAGTCGTCGCTTGGTAGTTTGCGGTGGCGGTGATGGTGGCCAAGGCGATCAGCCTTAGCGGCGCGGCGGCATTAAGACCTACGACCAAAAGGAATCTTACAAAACCGCTTTGAACCACATAATAAATCTCGGATAAATCTCAAAATTTATTTATAAGCACATTTGTAGGTACGTTTATATATCTAGATTTGTGTATATCTACAACTGTGCTAAAAGATGGATGCGATTGCAGATTATCATGATCGTAAGTGTAGAGGTACGACGACCGACGACCGCGACGTATGAGTACACACACCAATACATGTGCGACGAAGTGGAAAACTGTTCTAGTCGTTATATAAATATAGATAGATTTTCTACACATGGGTTAACAGTGCTGTTTAAATAAAACAGTTTAAATTCTGATTTTATTTTACTGAGCATGAAATTTAACTTTAACAATTATCTTTTAAACAAAAAATGTTATGCCATCAAATTTTTGCAAATTTAATGTACTTAGGTAAACTCTTGGGGAATATCCAAAACATTTTCTGGCAATGCAGTGTTTCGAAGCTGAAAATTAGAATAAAAATATTCAATTTGTTTGGCCAGCTACCGTGCGTCCATCGTCGGAGTGGTGGTTGAAGATTAAGACGATATGTGGTTTCAACGACATAATGCGACTAATGGCTTATTGCATAAGAAATATACTTTGAAAAGACCAAGTTTTTTCAAAGTTAAGGCCAAAATTCTGCTGGAAATATGCAAAAAGTGGTACAAGTTACTTCAAAAGAAATTTCCAGAGTTGGCCATTCGAATTCTGTCGTTTAAACTCTTAATAACAAGCCCAAAGTTTACAATGAAATATAATTTTTATCAAAAATGTATCGCTATGTGTATTTTGATTAGCTTCACTTTTGAAACTGACAAATATAGAACCCTGTATTATTTATCCAGTTTAAAGTCAGCTAGAACAAAATTTGGGCCTCCTATAAAAATTTGCTATTAAATTTTGGAACTAAAATATTGAAAATTAAAAAAAAATTAAATATGATCATAAACCATTTTAACTTACATATAAGCACATTCAAAGTAACATAATTGTTCTAATTTTTCTTAAAATAAAAATACACAGATTTTCTGCTTTTTTAAACTTTAAATTTTTAATAATTCAAATCAAGTTTTTGAAGAAAAAAATATAGGAAGTGTACTTTTGTTAAAAACGCAAAATAATTTTTTTCATATTCTATTATTTACAAGACAATCAGAAGTTCTGAATAATTAATTTACATAGTTTTACTAGGTTAGAAAACAAGGCGAACAAAATTTTCAAGTGTACGAATTTTAAAGTTTTTGGGTTTGTTTTTGTTTTTTAATAATTATTTTTCCCAAATTAATTAAAGAACTTTTCTACAAAAGTATGAACAATTTGTTTTAGGTAGATACAGAAAACGCCACAGATTTTAAAATTGTTTAAGGTAAACGTTGTTTTAGTTCTGCTTTAGTAATTGTCCGACAAAATTAAAAAAAATTCTTTTGAACCTTGAATAAACTCATTTGGATCGGTATTATTTATTTAGAAAATTTGCAAGCACTGGAAAATAATATATAATAATAATAGTATTATTAAAATCTCTCTAAAAAATAGACTAAATATATGTATATAAAAATTATAAAAAATATTAACATCATTTTGTGTAAGATAAAAAGAGACAATTGTGATTAAATGCATTTCTTTGTTCGCCAGAAACTTGAGCAGAAACACATTTTTGATAAACTACGTATTACTTATTTTTGTTAAAAAGTAGTTATTTGGATTTCTTTTAATAAAATTAACAACAATATTTTTCAAACGATACAAGAATTGTTTTTATTTCCGAGACATTTAAGTCGAAAACCCAGTTTTTAGTTATATTTTTTGGAAGGCTTTTATTTCTTATAAATTGCCAATTCGATTTTTTCCAAGATAAGTACGTTAGGGCAATATTTGTATATAATGAAACAACTTTGAAGTCAATACACTCATTTATTTTTCAAATACTAAGTTAAAATTCAGCTGTTACAAATTTGTTCAGTTTTTATTTATAAATCAAAAAAAAATGAAAAAAAAAATATTTATCACCTCGAAAATTTTACGAAAAAAAAATGATTTTATCTCCAAAAAAATTTTCTGCAACGAAGAATAATGTTTTCAGCGCTGGTAAAATTTTGAGAAAAATCTAATAGCCAGTTTTTTTTATGAAAAATAAAAACCTAAAAAAATATTAGGTACTCAAAGTTGGTAAAAATTGATTTTCGACTCAAATATCTTTTCGGCTTCCAACTAATTTTATTTTATAAAAAAATATTGTTGTCAACATTCAGTAAAATTTTGAGAAAAATTGAATTGAAATTGGTAAAAATTGATTTTTCATTTGAATATCTTTTCAAAACTTTGAGATATAGGCTTCAAACTAATTTTGTCTTATAAGAAATATTGTTTTCAACATTCGGTAAAAAATTGAGAAAAATCAAATTGACAATTTTCTTACAAAAAATAAAACAAAAACAATACTAAAACTTGGTAAAAATGTACTTTCAATTCAAATATCTTTTCAAAAATTAAAAATATTGGCTTCAAACTTATTTCATCTCACAGAAAATATTGTTTTCGACATTCAGTAAATTTTTTATTAAATCTAACTTTCAGTTATTTTATAAAAAAATTAAAATCTACACAAAATAGTACGCAAAATTGGTAAAAATGTACGTTCGGTTCTCGATATCTCGTGAATAATAGAAGATTTTGACTTAACGCTTAATGCATATGACATCTGTAAAGTTTTTCAGTGGTATGAATGGTCCAGTCAACAGTTAATAATTCCAATTAATAGGTCCGTTTAAGCGTAGTTGATTTGTTTATTTTTACAAATTGTCAGTTTTTAGGCATGTTTGGGTGCTCGTTTTTTAATAAAGGGCAATTAGCAATTTACTAGTTAATAAAGGTTTTAAATTTTGTAGTTTTTGACAAGATAATTGAGTCAAATGACAATTTTTACCAATTTTTCAATTAGACAAATCAGTATTCAAATTAGAATAAAAACATATTGAATAAATTACAACTTGCAGAAATCGGTTCACGTTTTCCATATAGTGTATGATGGGAATCAATTGCCAAGAGCGGTCTGGCTCTTAAGGAAATTGATGGAGCATACAGATGCAAGCATTTAAGCAAACTCTCAAAATCAATGGTTGAAGTCAAAATACCACGAATAAACATGACACTATACATTTTTCTTTTCGACTCAAGAGTCTGCATTCCAAGAAATAGGCATTTCAAATGATAAGAATGATGGAAACCTTCTACATTGTTTTTAAAAATGTTTCGAAGGGCAAATATGAGAAATTTTTTTGAAGATTTTTAATTCCCTTTTTTTACACTCAGTTGTAGAGCTCACAACAACACAGTTATAATCGAGAACAGGACGCACAACACTGCAGTATAAAGATTTGACCGTGTAAGGGTACTTAAATTCCAATGAGTTTCTTTTGATGAATCCAAGTAAAGAATTTGCTTTGGATACAATATAATAATTAATATGTAAGTTAAATTTCAATTTAAAATCAAATATAACACCCAAGTCTTTGAACTGTTCAACATGATTATTTAATAATTAGTTTGGAATAATATTTAACAAAGTTCTATTGAAGGCCATACAAGCACACTTGTCAACATTTAACAACAAATCATTTGACTTGCACCAGTCGACAAATTAATTTAGATCATTTTGAAGCAAAAGACAATATTTTAAATTAGAATTTCGATTTAAGAACTTTATGTTATCCGCATACATAAGGCAATGAGAATTGTTAAGAACATTCGGAAGATCATTAATAAAAAGTATGAATAATAAAGGACCCATATGACTACCTTCTGGAACACCAGAAGTTACCTTAATCTCTTTTGAGAAAAAGTCCCCGATCAGTACATATTGTTTTCGCCCAAGTAAATATGAAGAAAACCCTTGAAGTAGCGGTCCATGGAAGCCATACCCTTGAAGGCTTTTAAAAAGTCTGTGTAAGCCACATGAACTTGTTTTAGATTGTCCGGAGTATTAATGACAAATTTTGTGAATTCTACAAGATAAGAATAAGTAGACCTACGTTTCCAAAAACCGTGTTGATATTTAACTTCTTATGGGAGGTTAGAAACATGACACAGCACTGTGCGAGCTAAACAATTTTTTCCAACAAGATTCGCGATTTTTTGGTTTTTGTTTTTGTGATTTTTGTTTGTTGCATTTGTCTAGCAAAACATTTATTGTGCAGAAAATGCCGACATATGTCTTAGCGGCGCGTCGTTTGAAAATAGTTCGTCTTTCGCAATAATTTATCATTTTTGTTTTCCTTGTGTTGTTTTTTTGTTTTTTATTTATTTATTTTTATTTTTAAGTTTTGGATTTGCCAGAGATAACATCAGAGAGGAGTAGGTATACGAAAACCAACCATCGGGCGGCGAAGGCGAGGAGCAGTGAAGAGTACCATATAGCCCATACATCCAATGTGGGCAGATATAGGGGTCTTATATATGTAAAAAGACAAAAATCATCGTTGTTTCATATATGAAAGTCAATCGGCCTGGAAAGAATCTCAAAGAAGGCACAAAGGGCGGGCGGGACGATGCGCGACTGCGGCAAGCGAGGAGTGAAGACGGACGACCGATGGGGAATAGATTTGTATTCTCTTCCAAGTGATATACTTGGAAATTTATGTGTCCACTGTTTAATTTCTTATTTTTTCTTTTTGTTTATTATTTTTTCTTCCAAACTTTGTGTTTTTATTTTTATGAATCATTTTTATATCTATCTAGAGTTGTGATGAAGTTTATGTATATTTTAAAAACCTATAGATACAAATTACCGTGGAATGAATTGGACGGGCGGGAATATAGTTTTGGCAAACGCACTTTGCGTTATAAAGTTATTTTATTCATCTATCTATGTTTATCCCAGCAATATGACAGCCCATTGAAATATCGCCCTAAAAACCATCTTGTATTAATATTTTCAAAAAAACAGTATGTTAAGCAGATGTGTTCTGATTTTTTGTTTATTCAAAATGGTATTTTATTGGAATGATTTTTCCATCTGAATAGAGATGAATGCATATTGCATGTGATATGATATCAAAGAAAAAATGAATTCATTCCTGTATCATCATCAATTTGGTCTCGTCTCAGGGTTGTCCTCCGCCATATTGGAAACACATGGAAATTAAGTTATAGTTTTATATGAACTTTAAGTTGCTTTGGGTTCAATTTTAATTGCATAAATTATACATTGTGTTGAACTCAATCATTTTTCCACTTCATATTTTAATTATTGCATTATTGTTGTTGTCAAGAAGTCTGTATATGACGATTGATATATGTTTTATGAGTGTGAATCCATATGTGTTTTCTTTATACTATATAGTCATCATAAGATATTCTGTAAAAATTTCAAGAGACACAAATATACCTACCCTCCTCTTATATTTCCAACATTCAGCACCCCATATATCTATACTATAAAAAGATGAAATATAATGGTAGATTTTAAATTTATCTTTCATGATTTAAAAGACATTAGGGGTTGTCTCATTTTTTATATACATATGTATATGTAAAAACTGTGCTACTAATGTAAAGAAAAAAAAACAGAAGGGGACCGTATAGAGTTGTGGGTTTTAATGATATTTGCTGTATGCATATTTGTACACTCCTAATTTGTTTTGCATTTTTAAAACTTATGTTTTAGTTAAGTACAAATATACACGATTTTTGAAAACGTTTCCAAGCCAAATACAAATGTGAAGATACTAAATCTTAACTTCTGTAAAATTTTGTCAAAATTGACAAGTAAAGCCCAAAAGTACCTACCTACACCACCTTGGATTACTTAATTTTAAATTAAATTTGAAAAAGAGGTTGGGATGCGACCCACACTGATAACTTCCCATCCCGTCTGTTGATTTGTCTTGCTTAAAAGAATTGTAGGTTTTCGTGTTTTGTTAAAAAAGTTGTCAGTTGAATTATTCTAAGAAATAAAATAGTTTGGTTTCAAAATCTATTTTCCTAACGAGATTTTTAGTCGAAACCAATTTTTACCAATTTTAGTAGCATTTCTTAAAAGTTTTTATTTATTATACAAACAAATACAAATTGGATGAATGAAACTAATTTTAAGTCAATATCTTCTATTATTAACGAGATATCGATAACCGAACATCAATTTTTACCAATATTGCGTACTATTTCTTATAGATTTTAATTTTTTATGACAAAAAACAGACTGTTGGATTTTTATAAAAAATTTACTGAATGTCGAACATTTTTGAAAAGATATTTGAGTCGAAAGTAAATTTTTACTAAGTTTTATCGTTTTATCGTTTTTTAGGTTTTTATTTTTTGTAAAAAAAAAGTGTCTAATCGATTTTTCTCAAAATTTTACCGAATGTTGAAAACAATATTTCTTATAAGACAAAAACTGAAACAAAATTTGTCACCTTGAATATTTTAAGAACAAAAAATGTTTTTATCTCCCAACCAATTTTATGGAACGAGAAATAACGTTTTTGGCATCTGGTAATAATCATTGAGAAAAATCGAATTGACAGTTTTTTTACAAAAAATACAAAAGCTAAAACAAAATTAATAAAACTTGGAAAAATTGATTTTCGACTCCAATATCTTTTCAAAACTTTAAGATGATGGCTTAAAACCAATTTTATCTTATTAAAAATATTGTTTTTAACGTTCGGTAAAATTTTTAGAAAAATTGAATTGACAGTTAAAAAAAAAACTAACAACAGTTGGTTAAAAATTGACTTTTGACTCAAATATCTTTTCAAAAATTTGAGATTGTGGTTTTAGACTTATTTTGTGTTGTAGGAAATATTGTTTTCAGTATTTGGTAAAATTTTGAAAAAAATCGAATCGACAGTTTTTAAAAAAAAATTAAAAACATGAAAAATAATTACTAAAAGTTCGTTAAAATTGATTTTCGACTCAAATATCTTTTCAAAAATTAAAAATATTGGCTTCAATCTAATTGTATCTCACAGATAATATTGTACAAAAGACTCGTAAGCGTAAAAGCAATGAAACGAAATTGGAAAAAGAATATCTTAAAAAGAAAATATCAGGCTGGGGAGGCATACACAAGTTCGTGGGGAAAAACTTTACCAAAAAAAAGAACTTAAACGACAAAAAATTGTTTAACTAAGTGCAAGTTCCACTGTGTCGAGAAATTGAAAACATCAAAACGTCAACTAATTTTTGAATCCTTTTATTTGTTAGATCGTGGTGGTAAAACAAACTGTATTTTAAAATCGACATCTAAAATGGAAACATTTCGAAAAACAAAAAAAAACGACTCCTTTCCTATCGAAATTTCACTTTCGAGTATTTTTTTAAAGGTACTTGGAACAAAGATCCAGGTCTGTAAATCGTTTTGGCTTGCAACATTTTTTGTTTCTTAAAAATCCGTTTACAATGCGCACGAAAAAAAAAATGTTATATCTGGTATGGCCAAAAAAGACAAATGAGGAGTTAAGTCTGTAAAAAGAATTAGCGAAAATAGGGTAGAAGAAATAAAAGAGCATATACGATCTTTTCCAACAAAAGAGTCACATTATTGTAGAGCCAAAACAAATAAACTATATTTAGATCCAAACTTAAATTTAACCAAAATGTATAACTTATACAATACAACGATACTGTTCTTGATCCTGTAAAAGAAAACTTTTACAGGCATGTTTTCAATACTAACTTTAACCTTGATTTTCACCATCCCAAGTCGGATAAATGTGGCCAATGTGAGGCCTATAATGCAGCAAGAAAAGAAGATGCGTTAAGTGATAAATTTACAAAGGAACATGAGATGCATTTAAATTTAAAGAAGTTGATGAGAAAAACAGAACTTATGACAAAGAATCAGGAATTCCCATTTTAACTTTTGATTTGCAAAAAAGCTTAAAATTTTAAAAATAACCCAAGTAGACAATGAAGTCGGGCTTTCATTGAGTTACGTCGATGATGACGAAAACATGATTTTTGTTTCAATACGAAAGGAGACTTTAGCGAAAAGCCGAAGAAAATAAAATGCACGACTTGGTCGCACGAACTTGCTCCTGTATTCAAAGAGTCTGTTTAAAAAAGTATCTATGTATATAAGATTTAAAAATATACCTGTAAAATAAGTTTTTCTTCAAAGACATAAATGCCATTTGATTTGTCGAAAAAACCTCCATTTTTCAATTTTTTTGGGAGGGGGTTACATTCACTACAGTTAAAATAATTTAAAAAAAAAACTAATTTAAGATTCAAAATTTTACCTGAAAAATAAGTTTGTCTTCAAAAATTTAAATGCCATTTTATAAATAAAAAAGCCCTTGATTTTTCAAAAAAAAATTTCGAAAATCGTTAGAGCGGTTTTTTTTTAAATTAATTTTTTATATATAAAATTTTTCAATTTTGTTCTAAAAATATTTTTGGTATGCAGTTGTTTAGTGATTGTAAATATACGCTCTACATTTGAATTTCGTAAAAAAATATTAACCCGTTTTTGAGATATAGAATTTTGAAAAAAAAAATACAATATTTTTTTTAAAAATCCAAACAAAAAAAAATTGCACTTTTGATAATCAAGTATTGTTAAAGCAATATAAGAGCTTATTCAGAAAAAAAATTATTGACATCAGTTCATAAGTTGCTGAGAAAATTAAAAAACAAAACAACGGTTCTATGAGCGGTACCTTTCCTGAGCAATACAAAAATATGCTTTTCTTATTAAAAGAAGCCAAGTTAAAAAATAAAATTTTAGAGAAAATTAAAAAAAAATCTATCGGTTTGTTTTTGAGAAAATTCGAATTATCGTTTTTTGACCAAAAAAATTGTATGGGGGCCACTGTTAGTTTTGATCTTAAAAAAAAAATGAAAAAAAAGCCTAACGCGAATCTGCTCAAAACCTTAACTTCCAAGTTTGAACTCAATCGACCCAATGGTATAGGCTGTAGGAGCGTGAACAGACAGACAAAATTCTGCACGAATGCAAAACTTGCCATATAGTTCCTATATGTCGCAAGTAAAAAACAATAACAACTGCACATATATAGGAACACCAACTTCCTTACCCATAGATAATATCGAATGTGTTCCAGAAAGAGGCGTTATCTCGAAAGAAAAAGAGAAACATCTTTTGTCGATGTTCAAATACATGAGTTCGTCTGATAAAGCTTAATAAGCTTAATAAGACCATTCTTAAGCTCGGTACGTATAAAAAAGTATACAAATGTTATTTTAATTTAATATTTAAGACTTTTTTTTAAGATGATGGAGGTGAACAAAACTAAAAATTTTTTCCACTTTTTATAAATTAAATTTAAAATATCCCTTTATTTTAAAATAATGAAATGCAATAACAACTACTAACACTATTCCTTAATAAATTTGTATTTTCTTATTTAATAAAAAATAAAAAAATAAAAACTTCGTTTAACAAAAATTTGTATTTCTTTTAGCTAACAGGGTTGTATCTGAACAATTAAATTTTTTATCATGACGCTAAATTCTATCAGGTAATTAGAAGCTTATTGTTCTATGCTCAAATGCCTTAGCATTGAGTAACAAGGTTTTATCTATTTTTTCAATTACGTTTTATTGCTAAATTATGAATTATGTTGTACATTTATCAGTTATCAGTGTTAATTGCATCCCAGCCTCTTTTTTTTTCCAAAATTCGATATCTCGAAAACGGGTCATAATTTTTTTTACGAAAATCAAATATAAAATATTAATATATTCTTCATATATTTTTAAACAAAAATTGACAAATTTTATGTAAAAAAAATGACTTTAAACAAACGTTCTAACAACACAACATTCTGAAAAATTAAGTTTTTTTTGTTGAACAATCAAATGGCATTTGCATTTTTGAGCACAAACTTATTTTGCACCTATCAAGCGTGCGATCAAGTCGTGCATATTATTTAAAGTGTATTTAATAAAAACACAAATCACCATTTAGTTTATTGGTTTATAACAGTATGTTATAAATAATCATTCACACCAAGGTCCTTCCTGACCACTTGATTATAAAGGCTCTACTTTAGTATGCTATGTGAACTTCATTTTTACAAAAAACAAAATCGAATTTCTGTATAGACGAATTAGGTACATACATATGTATAAATATGCATGTTTTTTCATATATTTGGAGCCATATATTTAATATAATTTTTGAGACCTTTCACCAATTTCATAATAATATACGACAATAATCGCATTGTTTGGATGAGATGATAAAATATACGACAATACTTTTTGGCTTATGAATAGTTTCTTGAGTTTTTTGTTTGGTTCCTATAGGTATAAGTTGAGCTTTTATGGATGATGTTAAGCCCACAAATAACTTGAAAAACTATAATATGTGAAAAGTTTTCTCCATGGATGTTCGATGTTGGAAGATGTCTATCCTGTTTACAGTCTTATTCCTTTGCTATTAAAATTGCGCATAAATATTTATAAATGCCACACACACATTTCTACTACATATATACTCTCTTATAGAAAGGACCCTTTTTAGCAATACGGGTAGGTACAGAGTGCAAAAAGAAGGAACAACAAATTTGTGTACTCGTATACTTGAAACTAATCGTTAATATATACAATAGTTGTTTCCGATATGTGCTCACTCAACTGTACGAACATGCAATCGTACAAATAATACAAGAATCAAGAAAAATAAAACACAAATCTACATTTTCGTGTCTATTTTCTTTATCCTTGGAGTAAAATTCAGTAGCACTACAGAGCATCGCATCGAAAAGAGCCATTGAAAAGGATGCTTTTTGTTGCTACCGTTTCTGTTGGCTGCAGTATAAAAATGACACAAAACCTACAACAACAACAACAACAACAACACAACCAACAATTCAGTATTGAGTTTGAGTATGTGTTTTGTACAAAAAGGCATCCTCCGAAGATAAACAGCATCCGAACATTATTTTGTCAATCGAATTCCAATTCATTTTTCATTCACAGTTCACTGAACATCTCTAAAATTTATGTAATAAAATAATTCTTCGTTTGTTATCATATTAAGTGTGTGATGCTGTATTTATGTTCTACAAGTATGTATAATAGAGTATTCGTAGTCCTATACCAAGAGAATAAAGGAAAAAATAAGAAGAAATAGGGTTAGGCTGAAAATGGGAGGAGAAAAAGGGGACATCAAGGATTAAAGGTTGGCAGCAATAAAATAAAAATTGAGAATGAAAATATTGCTCATTCGAGTTTTCGTGTCGATCAATTTTTGTTTTCATTTTTGAGACCAACGTTTTAAAGGATGCGGATCGAGCTCGTGTACGAAAACATTTAAAGGTTTAAAAAAATACTCAGTATTTTAAAAATATAAATATTGAAATTTAAGCTCTTTTAAGAATTCCTATAAGAAAATTTCGTTTATCAGCTTAAGAAATATCTCCAAGAACGGAAGCTACTTAACCGGCAGTATGGTTTTCGTAGCAATAGGTCACTGGTGATCTCATAGTTTATCTCACCGAACAGTGGAACAAATCTTTACATCGTTTTGGAGAAAGTAAGATTATTGCACTTTGTATTTCAAAGGAATTTGATCGAGTTTGACACCAAGCTCTCTTATCAAAAATGCGTGCCTTTGGTATTGATGAATCCCTTTTTCGTTGGATTAGAAATTACCTTTCTTACCGTTCAATACAAGTTCAATACAAAAATGCTGCTAGGTGGTTAGGATTTCTTCGACAATGAAATAAATTTTGCACACCTTCTGATCTGGCTGTAATTTACAAAGCCTTCATTCGTCAAAAACTTGAATATAACTCGTATATTTGGGCAGGTGCATATTTGGCTTAATTAAATAAAATGCACGACCTGGCTCATGTATCCAAAGAGTCTGTTTAAAAATTTCCTGTATTTTAAGATTTACCTGCAAAAGAAGTTCGTTTTGAAAAATTGAAATGCCATTTGATTTCTCAAAGAAACCCTAACCCTAACGACAATCGGCTCAAAACCTTAATTTCCAAAATTTCAGTCAATCAACAGAATTCTTTGGGCTGTAGTGGCCAGGACAGACAGACAGACGGACTAAATCGGGAGAACCCACTTTTTTCAACTTCTGTATCAACGTAATGTCATGTTTGATTAAAATGTTGAGTTCGAAATTTTGTACGAATGAAAAACTTGCCATATACATTATGTACTCGTAGTTCTTACATTTCGCTAGTAAAAAATTGGTAAATTTTGAAGTCTAGTCGCCTGTTTCAGGCACTACGGCTCATTGAGCACGTAATTCACTCTATGTAATGTTTCAAAAAATTAATTACCTACTCGCAGTTCTCTTGAGGGAACATATAATTTTATCAACGAAAGAAGAAAGGAGCAACCAATTTGATAAGTAAGAATATCACGAATGAAAACTATCTCAAAGTATAATCTTCGAGTTTTTAATTGTTGAAGGCCAAGAAGATCACATCTTGTACCGTATGAAGGCAAATACAATTTTAATCTAAATACTGCTGTGAGGAAAAAGTAAAGGTCCAAGGTGGCTTCCTTGGGGACCGCCAGAGGTTACAGATATCGGAAGTGATAAAGATGAATTTATGGTGACGTATTGGGTTCGTTCTACCAAATAAGATTCCAACCATAACATAAAACTCAAATGAAAACCTAAAGCTGATAGTTTAGCTATTGACTCTATCGAAAGCTTTAGAAAAATTAGTGTAAATAACATGAAATTGAAAACCATCTTCAAGGTTACTTGTGATCTCATTGAATATAATGGTTAGATTAGTTTAATGTTTAATGTTTTTAACGACGTCAATTAATCAATAAAATCATGCAATTCGACAGCGTGATATAATTTTTGTAAGTCTATCCAAAAGATTGTGCGTTTACTCTAATAATCTCAGAACTTTGGATACATTATCAAAACTTACATTACTCAAATTTTGGCTGAAAACAACCTGAAATGTGCGAACAAAATTATATAATATTATATTTTATATATATAATATTATAATTAATTAATTATATTTTATATAGTATTGTTTTTCACAATAAATGACGAAGTCCAAATTTTATTGTAAATTAAAAACTTCCTCAAAAATGTGTGTTAAGGAATGAGTCTATAAAAATATAAAGATTTTTGCTTTGCAAGATGTTGTGTTTAACCTTAGCCTTAACTAATGCATAATTATTCATTATTTCATTGTGTATTGATAATAAAAAAAAAAAAAACAATCTGACGTTATGGAAAGATACAAATATGCTTATTTGGACCAGTGTTTTGTACATCGTCAGTAGAGAAGGTACATTTTATAACTAATCTTGTAAGACTAAATATAAAAATCAGATATCTTCCTACATTTTAAGCATAGACAAAATAAAAATATACCTAATATATACATAAAACGACATATGTATATGTACTATGTAGAACCTTAATTATTTGCCTTTTGTCGATAACAACACATTTCTTATCACAATATAAAAATGACGAATATTACAGAGGCAGCAAAAATAAAAAGAAAAAAATATACACCAACAAAAAGAAAAGCTGAAACCAATAAATCTTAGAAGGATATCATTATGGAACAACTTCGATCCACCCACCCATTACTGGGAGACGCTTGTAAGCATCCAGAATCGCAACGTAGATACTATACTCGTATTCTGGAATTTCTACCACCAAAAGCTTTCCAAGAAAAAGAAAGGACTTTAGGTATGTAGGTAGGTATATAAATTGTGTATAGTAGGTTTGCATGCGATGATGATGATGCGATAGGGTAGTTCTTATGGGCGACTTTTTGCAAACAACAAAAATAAAATAAAAGAAAAAGAAAAAGAAAAGAAATCATTTACAGAGAAATAAACAACCACCAACCCTCTGCTTCGCCATCACTATACAAATGTAATTTATGCCCTCATTCATCATTTTTATCGTGAAAATACATTTGCCTCCTTCTTTTTCTTCTTCTATTTGCCTCATGTACAATTTTCTTTTATTTTTTGTTTGGTTCCTTCGCAGGATTTTTTTTTCTATATATTTTTACCTATATATTCTTAATTTAGAGGGTTTCTTCAAGCTTGAGCACAGCCCTTATAAGAAAAGTCTTTCAAAAAAAATAAATACACAAAAAAAGAAACTCGAAAGATGGATGTTGTAATGAATCGGCCATTTCAAGGAGCATAGCGAGAAAGAGCCCTATTTTGTCCTCCCGTAGTTTCGTCGTTTTTCGCTACACTTGAATACAGAGAGTCACTTGAACGTAACCCCTCCACCGCACGCTGCCTCCTTCACTTTAATCTGAAACGCGCATCTTCTTCAATCATCCCCCATATGAACCAAAAAGATCCTGTGCAAGGACAAAAGAATATTGTCTTCCTCGACTTATATCGTTTTTGTCAGCTAGCTGGGATAATATAACATACCTACCCCACATTCTATCTTAAGTCGCGTTGAAAATATAAGATTGACGAGTCATAAAATTAGTTTTTGCCTTTTGAAATTACAGCAAACAAGAACAAGATTGTCGAGCATGAGGGTGAAGGGATGTGAGTGTTGAGGTTTAGAAAATATTGTATATGGGGTGCGGTTAGAGCAATTGATTAAATTAGATTCTTCACAGATGTGCTCATTTCCAGTGTGAGGTTCTGTAGCTGCTCTAAAGAAGCAATAACTGTTGTATGGTTTCTATGGCTTATACCTATGCGTAGACTGTAGATTGAGGAAATGGGATTCATCCTTATACGCCACAATTCAAATGCATAGACGGAAAAGTTTAAAGCCGATTTTAATGGTTGGTTTGTTTAAATTGTTGGCTTTCAATTAAAACGCAATAAAGGTAATTTTAAATGGAACAAAGAATGAAGGATATATTCTATTTAGAGTCTGTATACTGTATGATTTTTTCCTCCCGTTTCTTAAATTTGTGAAATCATTAAATTTTTGATTGATGTTTCACACTGAACAATAGAGATATTAATTATCTTTCATTTATGATGATTAGTTTCAAGATGAAACCACGTTTTTTATCGAATATAGAAGTAAAATTAAGCTTGTTCCATTTTAGCACTGTTTACAAATATAAAGGCCAAATAAAGTGTTGTTGAAAATGGAAATCCCAAAATTCCGAAAAGACAAAATCCCCAAAAAAAAATCCTGAAAAGTTGTATAACAGTACAAATTTGCTCTAAAATTAGGAGCAAAATATTTAATACATTTTCTTATTGCATGAGTTGTAAATATTTGTTTATTAAGTAAAAAATGAGTAACCTTAGTAACAAAATTGTTTATAATATTGAAATTAAAGGCGCAAAATTTTAAACGATTTAGTAAAACGTTAAAGCCATTTTTAGCAATTAACTGAGCTTAAAGGATGATTTACCTATTTCTCAACGACATAATACTATAGTATTTATTAACAATTTGTTAAAGTTAAAATCACGGAATGGTTGCTTTAACATTTAGCAATTTGCTACAATTATTGTTCTTATATAATTCTTATTTTCACGATCTGTCACTTTTTAGATATGTTTGGATGCTCGTTTTGAAATAAAAGGCTATTAGCAATATATACTAGTTAGCAAAGGTTTTAAATTTTGGACTCCCTTAGTAAATTACTGAATATTTAGCAAAATGCTAATTAGTAAATTTTTAAACCCTTGAAGAAGGTTCTTTAAAATGTTGCGCCAATAAAATTAAAAAAATGGCATAAGAAGTTGAAATGGCGCTAAACCTTTGACAACCGGGATTTAATTAACAAGTGTTATAGTTGTTTTTTGAGCTTTAACCAAATTAAACGAAAGATATCGTGAAAAAAGTCGCGAATGCTTTATAGTATTGTATTAATTGTATTGTGAAGGTAATTTCTTGAAATGAATGGAAATTAATAACGGTTTAACTCGCAAATCTTAAATTGTAACTATGACAGACGTTTAAATTCTACCAACTGCTTACTATTGCGATTTGAGTCGCGAATGCTAATTTGTATATTTTCAATTAATATGTACCTAGACGTCTATCTATCTAGCTATGCCAATACAAAGGGTTTGGCTTACGAAAATTACATATTACTTTCAAGCGTCGAAATTAAGCCATACATCTTCGAACTCAGGAGGTCAAGGGCTTTCGAATGCGACCAATCTCAAGTGGTTTCCCAAAAGTCCACTAACACCAAAAAACACGTTTTCTATGACCTTTGAAATTAGCGAGTCGTACGCTTCAAGATGCAATGCATTTGAAGTGGTTTCCTTGGTTTCCCTCCCTGTTTCAATTTTCGGAAAAGTTGCACTTTTTCTTAGAAACGCGGTCACTACCATTAAAATTCATATATTTTATCGTCTTAAGTTTTTACTTGCGACATATAGGAACAATGTGGCAAGTTTTGCATTCGTGCAAAATTTTGAACTCGAGATTTTAACCAAACATGATATTAAGATGGTAGAGAAGTCGAAAAAAGTGGGTCCCGCGATTTCGTCCGGTCTGTTTTGTCTATATCTGTCCACGCTCCTACAGCCTAAACCACTGGGTCGATTGAGTTCAAACTTGGAAGTTAAGGTTTTGAGCAGATTCGCGTTAGGCGTTTTTTTTTTCATTTTTTGTAAGATCAAAACTAACAGTGGCCCCCATACAATTTTTTTGTTAAAAAAAAACGAAAATTCGAATTTTCTCAAAAACAAACCGATAGTTTTTTTTTAATTTTCTCTAAAATTTTATTTTTTAACTTGGCTTCTTTTAATAAGAAAAACATATTTTTGTATTGCTCAAGAAAGGTACCGCTCATAGAACCGTTATATTGTTTTTTAATTTTCTCAGCAACTTATGAATTGATTTCAATAATTTTTTTTGAATAAGTTCTTATATTGCCTTAACAATATTTGATTATCAAAAGTGCAATTTTTTATTGTTTGGATTTTTAAAAATTTTATATCTCAAAAACTTGTCAACATTTTTTTACGAAATTCAAATATAGTGCGTATATTAACAATCACTAAATAACTGCATACCAAAAATATTTTTAGAACAAAATTGAAAAATTTTATATATACAAAATTAATTTTAAAAAAAACCGCTTTAAAGATTTTCAAAAAAAAATTGAAAAACCAGGGGTTTTGAATAATAAAATAGTTTCTTTAAAATTATTATAACTGTATTAAATATAACCCCCTTCCATCTCACCATATCAAATCCTATGCATGAGCCAGAAAGAGCGCATTATTTTGACAAAATTTTAATAACATTCCTATCTTTTATCGAAATTAATGCATTTGGTACATATTAATGTATTTTTATAACTATAACTATTGTAAATACCAACGATGGCCGTGTAGCGCCACTGCATCGGATTAACGAATATGATATATTTAATCAACAATCTATTTTAAAGAGTCTATCAAGAAGTAATATCTTGGTACCTTTGTATATATGATTTTAAAATATTATTCCTTAAGAATAAGGTTGTTTTACACATATCTTACTTGTCTTCGCCTATATAAAAGAATAAATACTTAGCACAAGTTTAAGAAACGGGCCAGAAAGAGTATGTACTTTCTATTAGAATCACTTTTTCAACGTATGTATTGTATACACATTATAACGGTTTAGGTGTTACGTATAACCTCTACAACTATTGCTTACATCTCACTTCATAACTAAAATCCAAAACGCACAAGAGCCTGACTTAAACAACACATGAACAGCAATTTCTTATACTTGTTTCTTTTAAACTTTAACAAACAAAATAATGAACTATTCTTTATTCGTTTTAGACACCTACCTAACTACACAACCAATCGATCGCTTTACAATAATTTAAACATACATGTTCTTCCTCTTTCTTATCTGCAGATAATTTAATCCATCCTGGTTCTTCTAATATGAAATTAAAATAAAGCTATCCAAAGGAAAAAGCTTTGAACGAACATGTTGAATACGCAAACAATTGTTTTCGTTAAGTATGCTTACAAGTATTTTTCATTTCCGGGATGAGTTGTCCTAGGATGAGTTGTGTCTTGGGATGAATCGCGCGGTTTTTTTGATAAATCAAATGGCATTTATATCTTTGAAGACAAACTTATTTACTTATATTATTTATTATTTATTTATATTTTTAAATCTTATATAGTTACTTAAAACAGACTCTTTGCATACAGGAGAAAGTTCGTGACACCCAGTCGTGCATTTTATTTGGTTAAGTTTCGTTTTCGTGTTTTGTAGAAAATAATGTTAATTGGATTTTTCTCAGAAATTAACCCAAAGTTATCAAAAATATTTTGCGTATGAAAAAATTAGTTTGATTTCAATATCTGTTTTTGTTCCCGAGATTTTTAGTCGTAAACCAATTTTTCCAATATTAGTAGCATTTTATGAACGCTTTTATTTCTTATATAAAAAAACACAGATTGGATTTTTCTTGCGTTAGATAAAATAAGTTTAAAGCCAATATCTTTAATTTTTAAAATGATATACATATATGTATATATAAGTCGAAAATAAATGCTTACCAACTTTTAGTATTTTTTTAAAGTTTTTATTTTTTTCTCAAAAAGCTGTCATTACGATTTTTTTCGTTGCATTAAATTATTTTGGAGATAAAAACATTGTTTGTTCATAAAATATTCAAGGAAACAATTATATTTTTTGAGTTATTTTGATTTATAAAAAAAAGCGTTAGTTGATTTTTTTTTTCAAAATTATACTAGTTTAATATCACGTCACAATATGAAATTTAATTCAAGTCGCTAGCATAATTGGTTCGTGAGATATTTTGGGTAATAATTTTCTTAAAAGTCATTTTTTCACCTTTCTGCATTATTATCTGTATAACAAAATTTATTTGAAATATTTAGATATCTCTACTGGTTCTTGTTAAATGTCAAAAAAAAATGTCAATTTAATAAAACTCACCGATTACAACTTCCTGTTCCTTTGGGAAGTAAATAAGGTCAAGTGGACAGCTGTGAAAATGTAAGCCAGTTATAAGAGAGTGTTGCCAACTTAACCTTAGCTCTAAAAAAAACATCCTATAATTAGGTAATCTAAAATGTATTTTATTTAAATGTGCAAAGAGATATGTTTTTCATTGGATGTACCTAATGGTGATTGGTTAATGGCTTGACGATTGTCTTCTCTCTGTTTATGGCAATTTTGCTTATTGAAAAAACAATTTAACCGAAAATGATTCAAAATGGTTAAAATGCTAAAAGAACTTCCCCAGTATAGTTTTTATTTTTTTAAAGTAAAGTTCCTGAATAAGGAAGCGTTGTTTTTGACGAATTGCTAAAAATAATAATTTTAACAGAGTCTTACATTCACAGTTCTTGAACTTATAGAGACGACGATCATCGAAATTTTGAATGCAGCTGGAAGAACACCCTTTATATGCATCTATACTTGTATTTGTATAGTATATATAGACCTTGAAATACATTTGTCTGCTGTACTTAATGTTCTTATAACTAATTATAAGTGGTTTTGATTTATCTTCAAAAGTTTACAAAAACAGTTTTTTTATTTTCATGTATTTTAAATACGCAATTAATTTTTACAAGAGATGCATGATTGTATGTATGTGTTTACAGATCTATACGAATGTGATATACATACGTTATAAAACGATAGCATTTCATTAATCGATTTTCATTGAGAACATGAAAGGAAAATACCTACTTAACTCTCAATAAGTCTCTTTTAAAGACCTTTTCAAATAACTACGACCTCATATCAAGAAGATACAGATACGCGTCCATCCATTTCATTTCATTTCATTTCATATTAATCCAAGCCGCCTTGTTACCCGCACCACTGCGCTGTTGCCGCCATCCAATTATACAATTTCAGATAAAGTTCCTTAATTTCCATCTTTTATACCCGGTAGCCATTAATATTGAGGCATTTAACTTTTGACAACTCTAATGGGCCCCGCGTACTGAATTAGTATGATAAGTGGTATATGGCTTGCTCTCTTGTTCAGCTTGCTTCCATTCAGCATTTCCACTTTGAAAATCTTACGTATGTTCGTATGTTCGAATACAACACCGCACCAATCTGAAGTGTTATTTAATAATGTTGTGTTCAATGATTTTAAATCATGTTCGGTCATAATTCATTCAAAAGATGGATTATCGACTGGCGTAAGCCAATATCCTGCCTATATAGATGAGATGTTGGTGTATTTATTTTATATTATAAAAATTAATTTAATTTTTGTGACAGAAAATATTTGTCGTTATCTGAAATTTATAATTAGAATTTTGGACTACGAATGCAAAACATCAGTCGAAATGCGAGGTCTCCATTTAAAAGGAAGCATATGGCAAAGAATTATTCTAAGGTACACTGAACAAAAGATCACTGAAGCTCTATATTGAAAAGTATCGGTTACAATAATTCCTGATCACATATAAAATAAAAAATATCCTTTTTTGAATAGCCCTTCCAATTCTTTCATAGCTCCCACACTGCGCATCAAATCAAAGCCATTTCTCAAGATTTGTTGTGATTTTGTTTTCTTTTTTAATTAGCGCGCAGTCACAGGCTCTTAGAAGGGAGTACAGTAACGATAGCGAACGGTAGATCGTCACAAGGCATTCTATATTCGCGAAGTACGGCTAAGAAACGAATCTCTGTACTTGTTAGTATGCACAAAGTTGGGCTCAAGGGTAAACTGATGGGCATGCCTAGAAAATTCGAAAATGTTTAGAGATAGAAATTAAACTTTCTATTTCACTAAAGCTTAGTCCATTGAGTTTATGATATTGTTATAACCAATCATTTTAAAACCTCTTCTTTATATGTTGCCCAAGAGGCTTGAGTAAGATTCTGGAGCAAAAAGAAATATACTCAAGTTTTGGACGAATACTAGTTTTTGTAAATTGTAGCTAAATCAAAACATCTAGCGTCATTTTTGTCTACATCGCTTGATCGTTTCTCAAGAGGTGGTGCTGATGCACATACCGAGAATATTGTAATGTTCAGTTCCGTTGAAGCAAGCGCCATTGATAGAAAGTGGCACAAAATACAAGACAGCATTAGGTTTTCGAAGTATTGGATTCCACCCGTTTCTTACTCCTCATTGCACAATCCTGTTTAGGTCAGAATTTAAGGAGTTTATCATATTTTTTCGTTGAAGTTCCACATCCGAAGACTAGGAACGTGAGCCTCGGAACGATTTCTAGAAAAGACATGATTGCTATTGTCAGCAAAACAATTAATTGGATTAGAAGTTACAGACATTTGATTATTTATACAAATGATTAAGAGTGTAAGAGACAAGATAGAACCCTGCGGCATACCAGGCTTGAATCCATCTAAAAGGATTCGTATTGAACAGTTCGAAAGAAAGTTTCTAATCCAATGGAGAAAGAATTCGTCAGTATACCGAAATCACTTATTCCCGATATAAGAAAGAAATGTTAAGTTAAAAATTCTTACTTTCTAAAAAAAAAAACGATGTAAAGATTTGTTTTACTGTTCTATGAGATGAACCATGACCTTCTTAATGTGATATTTAAGCAGTGTTTCCATGAGCTTGAAATGAAGGCAAGTTAGTGCTATTATAGGTCAAAATGTTGATGGAGAATAAAATTAGCCTTCTTTGGGATTTCGAAAAAATTATAATTATTATTATTATTTAACTATACATAAATGTACAAAACAATACTTAAAAGCTAATAGCTACCAGGGTTTCTAGCTGACTCTGAAAAAAATTTTTAGTTCTTTTAGTTCAGTTCTCATGCTGTGCTGCCAAAAGGTTCTCCTCAAAACTCTTTCACTTACTGAATTTGTTTGGAACAATAAAATAGCCAATTTTCTTTTCTCTTAGTGTATAAGTCGAATAGCTAGCGCAAAAAAACTCTTTTTCTTTCAAAAATAGAGAAGCTTCTTTTGATAGAAATCTCTTCACTACAGGATAGCGTTCCGAGGCGCGGCGCAACTTTATACCAAACTAACTAAGGCTAAGACACAAAAGGGCAAAAAGTTCTTGCTTTCGCATTCGCATAATCTTAGATAAAATTCTACTTTTACATTGATATTCCGAAAATCCCCAGAAGATCTTTCTTCATTCGCCTACCGAGACTAAAGTGGCATTTACTTTTTGAGAATAAAATCCATTTCAACGAGTCATATGTATATAGATGTACGTATGTGTATATTTGATGTAGCTATAGTGGCAGTTTGGAAATGGAAATCTAACGAATGTAGAAGTTCAGGGAAAGGGATTTAACTCTAATGCCGAATAAATTATGGGCCGTGAATGTATAAAGCTCTGATTTAGTAGGAAATTCGATTTCGTTTGAATGTTTTTGTATTATTTGCTTTGTTTCGTACACGAAAGTGTAAGATAAATTTGTTGTATATAGATATTCATTTAAACCAAAACTGTATTTAGTTCATTTAAGACGACTTATAAAAAAAACTATAAAAATATTGATGTATATAATGTAAACATTTGAATTTTTTTAAAAACTCCTACATACATTTAAGTAGGCTAGAGTAGGGCTAGTTTGATAAATTTATACTTCATGTCACTTAAATGAAATCTTTCTAATTGAAGCAGGAATAACCAAGATAGATAGATTCTTTATTGCACAATCTTTTGCTTTTTTCAAAAATAATAAAATTAGTTACTTAAGAATAATAGCATGGCTTTTTTGCATAAAACTATTCAATAATAACTAATGGGTTCAAAACTTTTTTTGAAACATAAAAAGTTATATAATTTTGTACGTATTTAAAGCAAAAATTGAACATTATTAACTTCCCATAGAAAGTTATTGTAATTGGTCCGCAAAAATATTTGTCACCTCGAAAATTTTACGAACAAAAAATGGTTTTTTCTTCAAAATTATTTTGTGCAACGAAAAATAACGTTTTTAACATCTGGTACAATTTTGAGAAAAATTGAATTTACAGTTTTTTATACAAAAAAATAAAAACCTAAAAAAAAACAATAATACAACTAGGTAAAAATTTACTTTCGACTCAAATATCTATTCAAAATTAACCGAGTTCTTTTTAAATTACCAAGAGAAGATAATAACCTAAAAAAATATTATTCTCAAATTTAAGTGCATATGGAAAGAAAAATAATAATTGCAACTTATAGGTGGTCATAGTATCTAGAAACCTACTTATTTAATTCACCCCACAACTGGTTTAATGAAGTTATTGTGTTATGACAACACTAGAAATTCTGTAAATCAAAAAAACAACTTATTTTTTTTAGTTTAGTTTATTCATGAAAAAAACTTCATTACTTATCCATTGTTCTAATAAAAATGATCCAAAGTGATACAAACTGTGGAGTTGTTTCTTTAATTAAGTTGCAATTCAAAACCTAACAATGATATGTAATGCATTAAAACAGGAACGGTTCGAAAATTTGATACTGAAAAACAATTTCCGACTGTCAAATTTAGGTATTCAATATGACGAATGAAGTTGTCAATATGCCAATTTCGTTGTCATATTGACTACCAAAATTATCTATCAAAAATAGCAGGTAGTCAAATAAGATTTAGGTCTTCAAAAAAATTCTCAAAATGGCTGCCACACTTGTTCCATTTACTATCGCATTTGTCGTCGTATTGATTACCGGAGTTTCTTTCAAGAAAAATTCTCATATTGGCTACCGCAGTTGTAAAATTCACTACCGAGTTGTAAAATGCCAAAATTGACTTTTTTACACAACAACAATATTTTGTTTATAATAAGATAAGTTTAATTTTAATTTCTTTTCTGGAGCGGGTCAAAAACCTGTATTTTAAAATACTGTATATATAACATTATGTGTGATACTGTTTGAAATTGCATATTAAATATTCTGTATTTCAAAAAATGTACAATTAAAATAATGTATCTCAAAAAACTGTATTGTCAAAATACTGTACGTCATAATATTGTATCGAAATGCACGTGGAAGTTTTGACAGATCAATAAGTTTGGTGCAATTGTTTATGCAATTTTTGATTATGATAAAAAAAATCATTTAAAAATTTGAGAGAGGTACGAACAATTAAGAAGAAGAAAATGAGAAAGTAAAAATAAGAACAAGATACCATATATTATGTTTTGTTTTTATTAATTTAAAAGCTTATGAATTATCATAACGGCACATGTTATTGTTCAAAGGAAGTATATTAGAACTTTATGCTTATCACAAATTACTAAGATGTATTCACTTAAAAAAATATTCCGTTTTTTAAATTCTGTATTTGAAAATGCTCAAAAAACAGAAATCGTTTTGATAATGTAAAAAAGTATGTACGATATTTATTTTTCAGCCTATTTACAGCATTTTGAATTATAGAGTTTTGATAAACAGAATTTTGAAATACTAAATTTTGATTAATAGAATTTTGATCCATACAGTATTTGACCTCAACCCATAAATTCTACTGTAACTTTTAGTCTTAACAAAAAATGAAAAAAAGAATAACACGAATCTGCTTAAAACCTTAATTTCAAAGCTTGCACTCATTCGACCAATAGTTTGCAAGGGCGGATCCAGACTTTAAATCAGGGGGGGGGGTCAAGTTTTTACTCCCCGCTTTAGAATGTTCTTTAATTTTCTGTAGAGGAGGCTGACAAAATTTAAACCACATAATGTGCATCTTAACCTTAAATTTACACAATTCAAGTGACAACTTTAGTTATAAAATTTTTTTAAAACACTTTAGTCCAGCATGGCATGGTCTAACTATTTAATTTGGACGACTCCTTATATATAAAAGCATTTCAAGTTTCCAACAGTTTCCTACATATGCCATATTTAAGACCTACAAAACAATAGTTTAGAGGGTTTTGGGTGCATTTCACGCAAAAATGTAAGAAATTGTTTTGAAACGTAGCTTTTTTCCAAAAATAAAATGCACTTTCTTGTTTCTATTTCTATTAATGCGAAGAAATTCAAAAACCCAGAAAATAAGAGAAGATCTGATATGAAGAATTTTCGGGATTTTTTGACGTAGTTTTTTCGAATTCAATTTTTGGGAGTCTATTATTTCTAATCAGTCTGCTTACTCGTAGATGCTAAAAAATATTTTGATCTTAAAGGAGTCAATAAAACTTAAAAATTGTAGAGAGAAAAATGTTTGGTTCTTGAATTTAAGAAAATATGTGCATTTAAGTACATAATTTCTCTAAAAAATTAAATTAAAACAAATCAAGGTAAAAAATAAGTTTCTGTGGCACTCACAAATTACACGTTTCAGAATATATTTTCACTTCAAATCTCAAGAGATTCAAAGCTTTTATATGAATAGATATGAAACGTTTATTATGTTTTTCAATTAGCCATTACATAGTTTAACAATAGTGTCACATTTGCTGTTTTCGGGATATTTATATTATTGAACTTAAATCTCAGTTCTATCCAAAGCAAATTCACTTCAAAAAGTAGGTTTTTTAAGATCTTAAAAGTTTTTGTATTCAACAGAAAATCAACTTTGAAAGAAATAAAATGTACGGCTGGGTCGCTAGAACTTGCTAATTTCTTCTAAAAAGTCTGTTATAAAAAATATTTATTATATTTTAAGATTTAAAAAAAAAATTTAATTTAAATGAAATTTTATTTCTGAAATATTTGTATGGGGACTGCTGTTATTTTTCGTAAAAAAATGAAAAAAAAAAACGAGTTTCTCTAATCGGCTTAAAACCTTAATTTCCCAGTTGGTACTCAATCGATATAAGGCTTTGAGATGTAGGGGCCAGGACAGACCGCCAGACGGACGGTATCGGAGGACCCACTTTTTTCGACTTTTCTAGCATCGTATAATGTCATGTTTGATTTAAAGCTCGAGTTAAAAATTTTTTACGAACTAAGAATTTTTTAGACGTAATTGAAGGCGAGTTTCAGGAATTTAAAGGCAACTTAATATCAATTTGACGATCTCTTATTTAAGGTTTCTTTTTAAGAACCTAAATATTTGCTCTTTTTCTTATAGAAACAAATTTTATCAAAATAATTTAAAGCATTACTAAAGTTTTTCCAAATCCTAAATTGTATGAAAAAAACATTTCAGTTGTATTTGACAGCAATCCACTTTTTGGAAAATGTCGTTGAATTACTAACAAATCTTTAAATGAAATCTTTAATAATATACAATTTAACTGATCCCCCCTGGATCGTCCATTGGTCAAAGGTTGATGAATTAGTGCTGCGTTATTGGAAAAGGGCTGAATTTCCGATTCATGTTATGTTGTTGTTCCAGTCTTCAGTTAAAAGTAGTACTTTTAGTAAACAAAGTTTAAGGAAGTAAAATACAAATTTTGTTTTCATATATAAAAAATATAGAATTAAAAATATAATGGGAGTCATATCCATTAACGCAATACGAGAGTTTTGAATTCAAAGTCATGACCTCTACCACCACCAAACCCTTCATGTCATGTCATGTTTTATTAAAATCAAGAGTTTGAACATTTTTCAAATGTAATACTTGCCATATACAAAATTCCTATGTGTCGCAAGTAAAAATTTAAAATTGTATATGAATAAAAATAGGTTTATAATAGAAAATTCAGCCTAGCACTTAAAACCACAGATTAATTAAAATAAGATTGCTCTCAGGTCATTTTATTGAAAAATAACCAGAGAAAAAGTTATAATACCCAAAAGCAAATTTGTTGAAAAGTGTTAATTATTTTTGCTTTAAGTTTTCATTTTACGAAAAAAAAGCAAAAAAAAACAAGATAGTTTCTTTGGAACAAATTGAACTTCTATGGGTATGTTAAGTCCCCTTTACTTAACGTTAATTCAAATTGAATATTTCTTTGAATGATAAAAATATCTCACTAGGATGTTCGTTCATTTAAAGAAGCATTCAACTATATTTGATTTATTTTCCTTGTATTGTATAAGTATTGTTCTATATGCATAATGTGATCAAATTTGTATTTACCCTTTAGTTCCAAAATTTAATTCAAATCACAACAAATACTAATAAATAAGTTAGTAATATAAACAATAAAGATACCAAAATATTCTTTATTACTTATACCACCTACATCAGATTGCTATTCCAACACTCAATCATATGATTCGCTTGCGTGCAACATGGCCTAAAGGATCTCGACAGCTCCTACCCAAATTATTCGTTTCCCATGGATTTATTCACACGCACATATATATCTATTTTTCCTGAATTCATACACACAGAAACAGCACACTCAAGGAATTAACTTGGTTATTATTTATTATCCTGCGTTTTCAACACCTTTTCAACACGCATTATTACCATCGGCCATTACAACTGAATTAGCGTGTGCATTCACTCCGTCTGCGTCTTTCTAGGTACCAAAGTTTCTGATGTATGAGAGATTTTTTCCTTCTCAGTACGCAGCGCAGTGAACTAAAGAACCTACGGAATATATACGAAAACAGCGTATACGACGTCGACGTCGACGAGGACGACGGATACACTGCACTCCGTCAGTAAAACACATTTTGCTGCATTTTAAGATGTTTCCATAACACTGCGAGATAAATTGCCATTTAGATGCAGATTTAAACTAGAAAGTGTAAATCAAGAAATATTGTTGTTGCAAGCTTGCATATGAGTCGGTGTCGGTGTCGGAGTCGGAGCCGGTTGCCGCCCGCCAGTCGACAGCTTAGATTTACTATATACATCGTGTACCTATATTGCAATATCTATAAAAACAGACGTATTCCCGGTTTATATCTCATATGTACATAGGTACCCTACCTATAGTTATGCGCTTTGAGGCACACTAGTTGCATGCGGCATTTATAAACAAGGAACTGATGCCTAGTGCTTATGCCATTGGGATTTATAGTTTATATATACATATGTACTAAGCCAAAAACAAAAACAACAACAACAATAACAAAATATAAGAAACGCAAATTCAGAGCAATATAAATCATTTCTTGTTGAGTAGATTGCGCGATGCATGAAGTCAATCTAGTTGCATGCTAAATGTAGAATGTGCTAGCTATATCTTTTACTTTACGGGATTGTACTATTATGTTGCAATTTCGAAAATAATTGCATGAAAATCTGCACAAACTATTTATATAAGCAAGTATCTATGTTAAACTTCTATATTCATAGGTGTATTTAGTATTTTCCATAAATAAAGTTTAAGGAAGTAATAAGAGGTTTAAATGAAAATATTTAAGGATGTAGGTACTAGGTACATATATTTTTAATAATCTCTGGCCAAAAATGTTTTCTGTATAACCTTAAAACCGACTAAACCTTTTTGAAACAACCCAAACGCAAATTCTGTTATTCAGTGTACCGAGATATTTTATTTACAACGACCACATGGTAAATTGATTGTTCTCAACTTGAAATACTTTTTGGAATATTATTTCTTAATTCACACTGATGGTAATGCAGTACAGTGCAAATAGACAGTTCACCTCCGAATAATTCGCATATTATATAAAATTGGTACCGTTCTTAACAGGTGACATAACTACCCGAAAACCGCAGCTAGCATAAAAACTTATTAAGGGTTTTTTAACTCCCCATAGGAAGTTATTGTGATCGATCCAATTTGTTGAATTGAAAATTTTGACATTTCCCGACGTTTCAAGGTCAATAGAGTCGAAATAAAAGTTTTTAAGAGAGATGTCTGTGCGTGCGTGTGTATGTATGTTTGTACGTCCGTACGTTCGCCACGTTTTTTTCGTCGTCTATAGCTCAAGAACCAGTAGAGATATCGACTTCAAAAAATTTAGGTATAAGGATAATAATGTAGAAAGATGCAGAAAGGAAAAAATTGCGTGGGAGGTTTTTTTACCAATTTAAAAAAATAAGGTGAACATTTTGGTTAACCCTAAATATCTCACGAACCAATAACACTAGAGACATGAATTTAATTTTATATTATATATTGTAACGCGATACCAAACAAATCTATTTTTGAAAAAAAATCCAATTAACGTTTATTTTTATGAATCAAAAAAACTAAAAAAAAATTGTCACCTCGAAAATTTTATGAGCAAAACATGATTGTGCAAAAATTTTGTGCAACGAAGAATAACTTTTTTGACATCTGGTAGAATTTTGAGGAAAATCGAATTGTCAGTTTTTTCTTACAAAAAATTAAAAACCAGAAAAAAATTTGACAAAAGTTGGTAAAAATTGATTTTCGATTTAAATATCTCTTCAAAACTTTGAGATATTGGCTATTAATTTTTTTCTTTTAAAAAATATTGTTGTCAACATTCAGGATCATTTTGAAAAAAATCGGATTGACAGTTTTTTTTACAAAAAATAAAAACCTACAAAAAAAATTAATAAAAGTTGGTAAAAATTAATTTTCGACTCAAATATCTTTTCAAATAAAAATATTGGCTTCGAACTCATTTTGTCTTATAAGAAATATTGTTTTCAACATTCGGTAAAATTTTGAGAAACATCAAATTGATAATTTTTTTACAAAAAAATAAAAACCTGAAAAAAGCATTACAAAAAGTTCGTAGAAATTGATTTTCGTCTCAAATATCTCTTCAAAAATTTGAGATATATTCTTCAAATTAATTTTGTTTTATAAAAAATACTGTCTTCAACATTCGGTTAAATTTTTAGAAAAATCGAATTGACTGTTTTTTTTTACAAAAAATTAATACTTAAAAAAAGCAATACTAAAAGTTGGTAAACATTGATTTTCGACTCAAATATCTTTTCAAAAAATTTGAGATTATGTCTTTAAACTAATTTTGTCTTATAAGAAATATTGTTTTCAACATTCTGTACAATTTTGAGAAAAATCGAAGTGATAATTTTCTTACAAAAAATAAATACAAAAAAAGTAACGCTTAAACTTGGTAAAAATTTACTTTCGACTCAAATATCTTTTCAAAAATTAAAAATATTGGCTTCAAACTATGTTTTTATCACAGAAAATATTTTTTCGACATTGAGTAATTTTTCTATAAAAATCCAACAGTCCGTTTTTCATAAAAAAAATTAAATCAACAAAAAATAGTACGAAAATTTGGTAAAAATTGATGTTCGGTTCTCGATATCTCGTGAACAATAGAAGACATTGACTTAAAATTAATATCATATATCCAATTTATATTTTGTTTTTGTAAGAAATACAAACTTTTAAGAAATGCTACTAAAATTGGTAAAAATTGGTTTTTAAGAATAATTCAATTGACAACTTTTTTAACAAAACATGTAAACCTACAAACTTTTAAGCAAGACAAATCGACAGATGGGTAGTTATTAGTGTGGGTCGCATCCCAGCCTCTTTTTTCGAAAAGGGTTTAGATAGATCATGAAATCTTCAAAGAAATAACTAAAGTAGCTTATTTTCTACAAGTAACAGCAGTTTAAAAAAAAAAAACAAATGCGACAAATTTAGAAATAGAACTCCTTAGGTGTTTTTCCATAGAAATGTTGAAAGGACAATTTTTTGAATTCATTTCTTCAAATCTTCATGCTTTGTTTTTAGTGGTACTCAATCGAAAAATGTGTTAATCAAACTTGGTATAAACCCCAAAATATAACTATTGACTTACTTTTTCTAATAATGATTATGAAATTAAGATTGATAGTGGCTTAAAAATAAAACAACAAACTTGGATTTAGAATTGATATAAAGAACGAAGCATAAAAAAATGTGCACTACTCAATCAAACGAACTTGCTACTGTGCCCAAAGACTCTGTTTAAAAATAGTACAAAGATTTTAAAATATATCTTTAAAATAAATTTGTTTTTGATTCAAAATAGCTTGCAGCCTTTAGTCCTTGAACAAATTTGGCGTTTCGTCCGGGTGGAACTCACATGGACTCATCAGTTGACTGAGTGAGTTCCACCCGGACGAAACGCCAAATGTTTTCAAGGACTAAAGGCTGCAAGCTATTTTGAATCAATAATTCAACAAGTCCGAAATATAGTGCATTGTCTTCTACTTTGCTTGAATTTTTTCAACAGTATATAGAATTTGTATTATGACAAACCTCTTTTTATAAAACTTAAGCTAAGCCCTGAGCTATAATCTTTTATTAGATTTTAATTTTTTATTAGATTTTAATTTTCAACTTCAAATGTTAAGAAATTTTAACTTGGTTGAATATAGTTCGTAGTAAGTTTTTGTATAAAAACTTATGTTAGATGAACTGAAATTTTGGAAAAATTGCGTCTTGACAAGGTGCCTCACTCAGTCAACTGATGAGTCCATGTGAGTTCCACCCGGACGAAACGCCAAATTTTTTCAAGGACTAAAGGCTGCAAGCTATTTTGAATCAATAATTCAACAAGTCCAAAATATAGTGCATTGTCTTCTACTTTGCTTAAAATTTTTCAACAGTATATAGAATTTGTATTATGACAAACCTCTTTTATAAATTTGTTTTTGTCTTAAATCTTTTGAGCGTTTTTGTTTCTTTTAATTAATTTTGAATATACAGAATTTTTCAATTTTAGATTAGAAATATTTTAAGTATGCATTTGTTTAGAGTTTATTAATATACGTTTTAAATTTGATTTTCATAAGAAAATTATGACCCATTTTCGAGACATTGAATTTTGAAAAAAATTATAGTTTTCTTATAATGACATTATTAATTATCAAATATTATTTTATCAGAGCTTATGTAAAAACTGATTAAAATCGATTCATTATTTCTTGGAAAAAAAACTTAAAAACAAAATAATGGTTCTTTAGATGTACCTTTCCGGAGCAATACAAACATATTTATTTTGTATTGAAAGAAGCCAAGTTAACAACAATTTTTTAGAGGAAATGTAATATAAATATATCAGTTGGTTTTTAGTTAATCCAAATTTTTAATTTTTACCGAAATGTTTGTATGAAGAAAAAAATCTTAACGTAAATTGCTTAAATATACGTTGATTTCCAAGTTTGAATTCAATCGACCCAATGGTTTGGTCTGTTCGGGCGAGAACAGACAGACGGGCAGCATCTGGGGACCCACTTTTATCGACTTCTCTACTATTGTAATGTTTGAAATTTTTTACGAAGTTAGGCTTTTTTCTCATTTTTAAAACTAAAAAAAACAGTAATTATTTTGAAAAAAAAAAAGCAAAATCAAAAATTCGAGTTTTATCAAAACCAATCCGATAGATTTTCATTAAATTTTTTTCCAAAAAATGTTTTATTAACTTGGCTTCTTTCAATTAAAAAAAATATTCTTATATTGCTTTATTCTTTCTCGAGAACCAATGAAACGATATAAATGTTTGTTTTTCTTTACAAGCTCTTACACTCTGATGATAAAAAATGTCAATGTTTTTCTTGGATCTAAAAAAACATAATTTTTTTTTCAAAATTCTATATCTCATAAATTTTCCACATTTCTTAACGAAATTTCAATGAAAAACATATATTTTTAGACACTAAAACCAGCATACCAAACATTTTTTTTTAAGAACAAATTTAAAAATTGTAGGTACGTCAAACTTTCCTATAACGAACTTCTACATAACGAAGATCTCTCTATTACGAATTGCTTTTAAGTACACATCTTTTTTGTTACTTTTTTGGTGTGTTTTGATCTCCTTATAACGAATTTCCATAAAGCGAATTTTTCTCTACAACGAACAAATTTTGTTGCTGGAAATCCAAATCTCATACGATTTTGTTTCCACATAACGAATTTTTTCAAATAATTTTTTGTTAAAAACAACATCATTCATAGAAAAAAAACCTTATAAGGGGATTTCCCTAAGATTTTAAATCCAAGCATTCTATGTTCAAGCTTCAGTGAATATAATTGAAAATGTTTCGCAGTAGCATTTCTCTTGAAAAAAATTTGTTAATAATTAATAAAGTTGAAGAACGATTGACTAAAAAAACAGATATTGCTATTGACGTGTTTCGAACCTTTCTGGAGATGAAGAGTAACGTACCGACGAATTTATTTGAATCTCTCCATTTATTAGACGATTTTGATGAAAAAGAAAAATGGGAAAATGTTATCCAAACTAAAATCACTGACTTCTTTAAAATAAAAGTAAAAACAAAACATTTCTGTATAACGAATTTTCTATATAACGAAATAATTTTCTGGTCCCGTGCAAATTCGCTATAGGGAAGTTTGACGTATATATAAAAAATGAATTAAAGAAAAAGACGCTCTGACGATTAAAAGACAATTAATAAAAAATCAAAGTTTTTTTGATTAATTAAATGACATTTATTTTTTAGAGACAAACTTATTTTATATGTATTTTTTTTTTTTAATATAAGTACTATTTGTTAACAGAGTCTTGGGATTCGGGAGCAATTTTGTGCGACCCAATCACTTTTTCGTATTTAATATTGATACATATGAATAAAAATACCAATATAAATGCAAACAAATAAATTAAAATTCTGGAGCGTCATAATTTTCAATTTGAATTTTGAGTACTTACTGTGTACCAATAAGGCTTAAAACATAAAATTATTTTTTATTTTTAAGTCCTTTTAATAGTTTCTTAATAATGATATTCTAAACGTCTATCTGTATTCCAATCATCAATATTGAACTTATTCCGAAGTTAGAATTCTATCTTAATTGTTTCTTTATATTGAAATGAATTGAAAAATTATTTGTTTTTGTTTTTCAAAAAACAGAGAAGTAAAACTTAGTTACAATTTCTGAAATTATTATTATTATTATTATACTTTATTGAACAATAATATAATTACAAAATTCAATAAATATTTATCAGAGCATTAGTTACCAGGGCCTTTAGCTCGGATTTCTGAAATTAATTACTTAATCAGCTCAAATAAAAAACATTCAAAATATTACGTATACGCCAGAGTATCCCATATTTACTTTTATCTTTGTATGAAGTGACCATGATCAGATCACCATTCAAAGTTTAAATAAATTGTTAAGAAAATATTAGGGTAGTTTTTGGATTTAATCAGCATGGGAAATTGTTCTATTTTACACCTGGTTTCGGGATCGTGTTGGATTCTTAAACAATGTTGACAATTTTAATTATGATTAATCAATTCTAGTATATTTATAAGCAGATAAGTTATTCAATTTTTGTCGTAACGAGTTTTCCATTTTGCGATTTTAAAAGTATAGGTCTGGAATTCAACATCTGTCAAACTAAGTTGTCAAACCATTTTTTTTACAGTTGAAAGTCTGACATTTACGAAAATGGATTGCTAAACTATAGGACAACTCATAAAAATTGTTAAAACCTACTACAAAAATGGTGATTCTGCCACAACCACATATCGTGCTTTAAGAGGAGATTATGGTTATACCTAATCGTCCAAGTACACAAGTAATTGGCAAGATTGTGAAGAAATTTGAAGAGACGGGATTATAGATATTGGAAAGGCCTGGTGCATCATCGTTTCACTCGTTAGACGGAAAATATCGCCGTTGTGAGTGACAGTGTTTGTAGTACCCGTGTGGCATGATGGTTAGTGCGTTGGACTGCATCTGGTTAGATCAGTATTTATATTTCGACAGACATATAAATGCTGCTCTGACCAGGGCCAGAGGAGCCTTCGCTCTGACGAAACGGCTGTTTTTTAGCAGTCGGCTTGACCCCAGAGTGAAGGTAATTTGCTACATGGCCCTCATACGGCCGATGATCGTCTATGGTTGTCCTGTGTGGTTCAACGTTGCCCCTTCCCAGATGGAGAGGTTTCGGGTGTTCGAGCGGCAGTGTTTACGACGCTGTACCGGCTTATATCGAACAGCCGAATCTTCTTACGTGCACTACTATTCCAACGAGGTCCTATACAACGGGGCTCGAATCAACAGAATTGACAATTTCGTGATAAAACTCGTCCGAGGTCACATTGCAAGGGCTATGTCTTCGGCCAACAATTTAATTTTCGGGGCATTCTATCCGAACGACGAGTATTTTGAGAGTGCACGCTTGAGCGGCTTCATTCCACCAGAGGCATTCCTCTTTTTAGATAGATGCGGTCTGATACAGGATAGATTGGCAGTTCCGTTAATCTACCACGTCAGACGACGAACCGTGGATAGGCGACTCCTGTACAATCGGGACGTCATGGCACAAGGCGGAGCAGAGCTCCTTCGGTTCAGTAGGGCTGTGTCCGAACGGGACCGAACTGATAGGGTGAAGCAGGAGAACCAGTTTTGGTGGCTTCAATCGGCACTTGATAGTGAGTAGTCGGGATGGGGTTTTAAGCCTTGGCCGGCTTACATACTTGTTTTATAGTTTTAGGGTTTAGTTTTAAGTAGAATAGGCATGGTGGCACAAAAAAAAAAAAAAACATACAAAAAAAAAAAATACAAAAAATACAAAAAAATACAAAAAAAAATAAAAATAAAAAATAAAAAAAACATGGAATAATAAAAAAAAATATACAAAAAAAAGACAAAATATGAAAAACAAAAAACGTTAGATAGTTAGATTTGCTGCTGTGGTTGTTCTAGTTTTAAGTAGTTTATAGGTAGAATAGGTAGTTTAAGTTAGTTTAAGTTTTATTTTAAGGACCTTATTTTAAGTAGTTTTAAGTAAAAATAAAAAAGGATATTGATATTAGTTTTTTTAAATTTTCTAATGAATACAAAAATAAATAAAATTGAATTGAAGATAAATAGATCTTAGGGCCGAAAGGCATTACCATTAGTTATTATTGTTTAACTTAGAGTGTCCCTATGGGACCAGTAAGTTAGTTGTAAGTTATGGTTAATTAGGCTAGTTTTATGAACTTTTGACTAGCTTTAAGATAGATTTAAGATGGAATAAATAAAAATGAATTAAAAAAAAATAAAAAAAAAAAAAAAAAAAAAAGTGCGTTGGACTGTCATGCCAGAGGTCTTGGGTTCGATCCCTGCCTATGCCATCTAAAGTTGTAAGTCACTAGGCCCTAGTTCTCTAAAGGACTGTTGCGCCACCCAATTTTTTTTTTTTTAAGTGACAGTGTTTTCGAAGACCTGAATGTGTCTATTCCTCGTCGTCGTGCTTAGGACTGTCTAACTGCAAATTATGGCGTATTTTGCATTTGGATTTGGATATAACGTCCAGCTCACACAACAACTGAAGACAGCTGACCATTCGAAACGTCGTAGGTTAGTCGAATGGGTGCTTGAACAACAGTCGGCGAGCTGTGACTCGAAACCTCGTTAAGATATAAATCATGTCTACGATTTAATGATACGATAAGTTAATACTATAGATTTTTTGATTTTCGAAGGTCACCAAAAACTTATTTTCCTGCTCATAACATTAGGCTCAAACTCATAAATATCGGAATAAGTCTTAGTTCATATTAACTTTTTTAAAAAGTTTCTTGTTCAAACATTTCTTTTCGAAATGTATTCTAAAAAATGTAGTAATTTTTTTTTTCAAAATGAGTATGACAATATATAAAATTAAAGTTGTATGTTTAGTATCAAAAATGTATTCACCTAAAAAATGTGGCTTCCAACTATGGTTTTTGAAATATTGATTTGTGTCATTTTTTGTCTTGCAAATAAATACCGCTTTCCTAGGTAATCGAAATTATAGTTGATTTTTGATTACTAGTTGTTTTATTTTAAAAAATGTTGTTGCATCTTTTTTTCATTAGTATAGTCTTAAGTCAGCTATATTTTTCAAAAAAGTGGCAGCATGTTACCTTATAGACTTAATTCAACTATGATTTGGACTATTCTCTCCAAAACAAAAACAATTGAAGTCAAACAGTTTATAGCAAAACCATTTTTGAAAACTTATGGAATAAGAAAAGTGGATATTTCGAGTAAAAACTAAAGGAGGAATATGTAGGTATAAGGTGTTTTCGAAATTGCCGTTTCTATACGAAAAAAAGCAAAAGATGAAAGGGAGAAAGCAAAGCAAAAAACCTGTACAAGAAAGAAATTAAAGGCTACCCCACATCAACTTTTGCCGTTTGCGTTCGTTTCGTCTGCCTTCCTATCCCATATTCTAGCTACAAGAAACAAAAACACTCTCTTGGCCAGTTGTGTATGTTTTGTTTCGTTTTCATACTCCTCTGATGCGAATTTGAGCTTAGTGAGTCTCCAAGGATGGTCGCAGATGGCGTCCTGGATCCCTTATTTGTAATTCGTCTTTCGCACCCTCGAAAATGTCAGTGTTGTAACGGTGTGTTCGTTTGTGCTTAGGAAACGGTGGCAGATATATATCATTCGCCGCCACACACACCGCTATCTGTTTGCCAACCATCTCAATATCTTATACCCGAATGGTGCGGCTTGGCGTGATGGCGAGCGGGTACGATGAGATGCGGCACTAGGCGAGGCGGGGCAGGGCGGGAAAAGGAACAGGACCAAGAGATGCTTTATATTCCACCCAACTTTGCGGCCCACATTCTTTTGCTTCTTGTTCTTGTTCTAAATTTCTTGTGTTGTTTTTTTTTTTTATTTATATTCTTTCTCAGAAGACTTTGAGTTGGCGGCAGAGTTTGGGTTTTCTTTATTTTTAGTTTTTTTTTTCTGTTCTGTGATACCATTTTTGTTGAAAATGGTTTGGGGATGCCTCAAGCGCTACGCTATGCTACGTATACATGAAGATATACGTGTTTTTCTTTATCCGTTATTTTCGTCCTTTTTTTCCAGCAGCAAGAAAATAAAACATCTTATGTAATCTTGGGACATATATCACACTTAGAGGACTATGGGAGATGTATGGGAGGAAAATGCTTTATTCGTTTTTGGGAAATTTATATGTGTTTCGCATATACAGCGAGATACACACAGGCACAGGATATGCTTTCAACCCAGATACAATTTATATGTATATAAGGTTAGGTATGTAGTACGTAGGTATACCAGCAATATAAATATATTTGTGATGGAGACAACTTTAATATATTGCTTCTCATATAGAATAAGGGGGGAATAATAATAATATGAGAAAAGCGAAACAAATAAGAAAAATAACACCAGCTACTCGTATATAGAAGAACAACAACTTTAAGGACTAAAGGATATGCCACCAAACAAACACACAAAATCTAGCCAAGAAAATCGGAATTGCAGAAAGTTCTTTGCCAAACCTCGCAATCTATTTATTCAAAAAGAAAGAAAAATGAGGTTAAGAAAAGCAAGTCCTTCATGCAACAACAACAAAAAAAAACACTTTAACTTTGAACCAAATAAATAAAATAAAGAAAAGTACAGGAGAATAAGATGTGCGTGCGTGTTAAAAAAAAAATTATAAGATATTGCAAAATAAATTATTTATTTGAAGCATCATCTGTTTATGGAGGGTTATCAAGTAATTTAAATGTTTTGTGATCATAAAAGAATTTGAAACCAAAATCTTTTTAAATGAGATTGTTTCTAGATATATATACTCTTTGGATTGAAACGTTATATTTCGAATATCATTTTTTATTCATCTAAAATTGGTTTTCTACTAGGAAAACTTCCAACTATCTCTAAAATAAAACTTTAGGAATTGTGACTGTTATTATAAGGAATTGGAAATTCAAAAAGAGATATTTCAAAACGAAAAATCCTCAATAAAATCACCATCTTTGTTTTACTTACACTGATCCAATAAAAAAGCTATAGGTGTACCAAAAAGAGACATTAAGTCAACTAAAATCTGTTTTTAAAAAACTATGCAAAAAGATTCAATAGGTTTTGCATTTTGAACATAGAAATGTTTAGAGAAAAGGCCTAAGAAAAAAAGGCCGCAATTGGAATCCAAACCAGAGTTATAAGAAGTTATATTTAAAAGAGAAGCCGAAGTGCTTTACATTAAATGGGTATACACACAATACTAATTTTAAAGTCACTAAATATCAATACAATTACTTCAATTTTACTAATTTTGGAATTTAAATTTTAGTTTGAGAAATTATCAAAGCTAGCTATTTGCCAACAATTTGCCAAGTACTAAAAATTACAAAAATAAATACGAAGTTGAGAGAAAATATTAAAATATGAACCATATTAGTAAAATAAAACATAAATAAAACAATTAGCAAAAAGCAAACAAATTGATGAAAATATTTTATACACTGCAGCTCATCTGAATAGGTTCACTGTTTCTCGTATCTTACATGCTTGAAGAATATCTGAATATGTATGACCATGAGACATTTCTGTCTTATTTACATATGTATGTAATGAAAAAGCACTATTATTCGCTTAGTTTGGAATAAGCTATTTTTTTTTAAAGCTTACCGTTATTCTCACTAACCAGCTAAACTTAATTCCTTCCAAATATCTAAAATTTTGTTTGGTTCATCTGAATGGGTTCAAAAGCAAAACAGAGGCTGGGATGCGACCCACACTGATAACTTCCCATCACGTCTGTCGATATGTCTTGCTTAAAAGGTTTGTAGGTTTTAGTGCTTTGTTAAAAAAGTTATCAGTTTAATTATTTTTAAAAATTTAAAAATAACCAACAATATTTTGCACACGATGAAATAGTTTGATTTCAAAATCTATTTTTGTTAACGAGATTTTTAGTCGTCAATCAATTTTTACCAATTTTTGTACCATTTCTTTAAAGTTTTTATTTATAATATATACAAATATAAATTGGATGAATGAAATTAATTTGAAATCAATGTTTTCTATTATTCACGAGATAGAGAGAACCGAACATCTATTTTTACCAATTTTGCGTACTATTTTTTGTAGATTTTAATTTTTTATGAAAAAACTGACTGTTAGATTTTTATAAAAAAAAATTATTGAATGTTGAAAACAATATTTTTTTATAAAAAAAAATTAATTTGAAGCCTACATCTTAAATTTTTAAAAATATATTTGAGTCGAAAATCAATTTTTACGAACTTTTATTAATTTGTTTAGGTACCTATTTATTTTTTGCTAAGAAACTGTCAATTCAATTTTTCTCAGAATTTTACCGAATGTTCAAAACAATATTTGTTATAAGATAATATTAATTTTAAGCCAATATCTCAAAGTTTTGAAAAGATATTTAAGTCCAAAACAAATGTTCACCAACTTTTGTTAATTTTTTTTAGTTTTTTATTTTTTGTAAAAAAACTGTCAATTCGATTTTTCTCAAAATTTAACCGAATGCTGAAAACAATATTTATTATAAGATTAAATAAATTGGGAATCATAATCTCAAATTTTTGAAAAGATATTTGAGTCTAAATTCAATTTTTACCAACTTTGAGTAATGTTTTTTTAGGTTTTATTTTTTATAAAAAAAAACTGCCTATTCAATTTTTAACAAAAATTCGTCCAGATGTCAAAAACGTTATTTTTCGTTGCACAAAATTGTTTTGGAGATAAAATCATTTTTTATTTGTAAAATTTTCGAGGTGACAAATTTTTTTTTTCAGTTTTTTTGAAAATACCATTAATCGGATATTTTTCCAAAAATATACTTGTTTGGTATCATGTTACAATATATAATATACAATTTAATTCAACTCGCTAACAATAGTGGTTCGTGAGATATTTAGGTTTAACCAAAATTTTTAACTTTTTTTAAAACTGCTATGGTAAAAAAAACACCCACTAAATTTTCTTGAGAGCCCTTTCTGCATCTTTCTGCATTATTATCTGTATAACAAAATTTATTTGAAGTCGATATCTCTTCTGGTTCTTGAGCTATGGACGACGAAAAAAACGACGTGAACGGACGGAATGACCATTGCATTGCTCTAAAAAGGTTAGAGATTTGTGGAAAGGCCGTTTGCAACACGTCTTTGCACACATTAACATTCATTAGCGGTGTAAGAAATTGTAGCTCAAAGGTTCTATAATAAGAAATTACTCCCCACACTATGAAACTGCATTCACAGCTATGCAGACGGCTTAAATAATGTTCTTCTTTGCGAAGGTCATGAAAGTGATTGTTGTAGCCATCTAGACCTTCTAAGTTGAGATTTTTTTTCATCTGAAAAGACGACTCGCTTCCACTGCGATTTCCACGACATGTTTTTTGCTTAATTGAAGACGGTTTTCATTTCGCTTTTCATTCAAAGGTGATTTTTTTTCTTTTTAAACGTTTTGCACTCTTGATAACTCGTTTCACCATCGACAAACTACACTTAATACCAGTTTCATTGCGAATTTGTAGCCACTCTGATGATTGCAAGTCTATCGGACATTGATGTGGCCCTAAAAGGTTCATATTTGTCCCGTAGTTTTTAAAGTTCCGCAAATAATTACCCACTTAATTTTGGTTTCTTTCAATTATTATGTTTGCGATTTGCGGGACCTATTTTTTGTCAAGCGGTTTCAAAAAATTCGTTGTACCTCCCTAAAAATTTAAACTTTTGTTCATATCACAGACGACCATCAATTAAAAGATTCAAATGAGCCAAAAAACGTTAGTTTTTTCAAAACTAAGCAAAAAATAATGCTATTTCCTTGCATACCTACATACCTAAAACAGAAATAACATGGCCTGGCCCATAGGCCATACATATTCAGATATCCTTAAGTAACTTATAAAAAACACTGAACCTATTCAGTTGAGCGGCAGTGTATATATCTGCGAAATAATTTAGTTTTCAAAATTTAAAATGACACTTGATTTCTCAAAACAACCTTAACTTTTCAAAATTTTTTTTTGAAAATCATTAGAACGGGTTTTGAAATTAATTTTAAATATATTTCATTTTTCTATTTTTGTTGGAAACAATTCTTATAGTGATTTAGAATATATTAATATTTATTTTATATTTGATATTCGTAAAATATGTTAGCCCAAATTTTTTTTTAAATTCAAAATTAAATTCATTGAATATTAAAATATTTAGACAATATGAGAGCTTGCGCACAAAAAATTTATTGAAATCGGTTTATGAGTTCCTGAGAAAATTTAAAAAATAAATAACGGTTTTATGGGGGGTACTCTTCTGGAGGAATACAAAAATATATTTTTTTTTAACAAGTCAAGTCAAGAAAAACATTTTTAGATTAACAAAAAATCTATCGGTTCGTTTTGAGAAAATTAGGATTTTCGAATTCTTACCAAAAAATTTGTATGGGATCTATTGATATTATTAATCTTATAAGAAATGAAAAAATCAAATCAATATAACTGTCAAATATTTTGTAGATTTTGTGATATTGCAGATAAGTTTAAAGAAGAAAATCCTGAAAAAATTGCGTTTTGTTTGCCTTAAAAAGCCATAGGTATGTTTAGAACTGACATTTTTTACTTGCGATATATAAGAACTATATGGCAAGTATTGGTTCCGTATAGAGAACCAGGGCGTAGTGACTTAGAACTCTCAACCATTCCTGTGTGCGAGTAATTGCAGGGATGGAGAAGACCTACAGTTTATATGTCGAATCCGAACGGCAAATTTGAGAAAGCACTTTTTCATGACAAGAATCACTCTTGGAGAATTTGTCAATTCCTCGCAAGAGGCAGTACCCGCGAAACTTTAGGTGGCACAGGCAGGGATCGAACCCAAGACCTCTCGCATGACAGTCCAACGCACTAACCACCATGCCACGGGTACTACGTCATATGGCAAGTATTGCATTCGTTAACCCTAGTTTACGTATTGGGGTTCGAGCGAACCCCAACGCAAATTTGAATGCTTATAACTTTTTTCTTTATCATAAAATTGACCAGGGATAAAAAATCAGTGAACAAATTTCATTTTTCTTTACGTTTTTGATCGTTTTTTCATCAAAGCGATTTAAGATAATTTTCTGGAATTTTTTTCTGAAAAAAAGCCACAAACCAAACTTGGGGTTCGTGGGAACCCCTTGATGGGATCCTATAGTGTACGTACACGACGGTGACTATCTCTTAATGCTCCAATGTACAACAAAACCCCAAAATATGCCTGCAGTTCGTTCATTGTCAATTATAATATGTTCTCAATAATCTATCTAAATTAGACACTGAAATATAAAATCAATATAAAGGTTTAAAAATTTTTTTATAAAAACTTTGAATAATTATAATTTTGCAACTCACTTTTTGGTAACTACAAATTTTGTTCTCACTATTTTCAGCAAATTGTTTTATATTTTTGAAACAAGACACGTGTTTTGTTATAATAGGACACCACAACTGTCAACTTAATCAATAGCAAATAGAGGCAGTGCATCATCTTGTAAATAATGACCAATTAGATGTGCATGCAAATTTTGGGGTTCGCGCGAACCCCAAGTTTTGCTATCGCATTATTTTTCGTGCCGTAAACTAGGGTTAAAAAAAATTAAAAAAAAAAACGAAGGGAAGTATTGCATTCTCTAAAAAATTCGAACTCCAGAATATAATCAAAAGTGGCATTACGATGGTAGAGAATCCGAAAACAATGGGTCCCCCGATTCCGTCTACTTATATGTCTGTCTGCTTGGAAGTTAAGGTTTTAAGCAGACTCGAGTTAGGAGTTTTTTTTTTCAAAAACGAACAGTTAGATTTATATTAAATTTTCTCTAAATTCCGTTTTAACTTTTCTTCTTTCAACAAGTCTCATAGAACCTTTATTTTTGTTTTAAGTTTTTTCAAGAGCTTATAAAGCGATTTCAAGCTCTTTTACTGTCTTAATAATATTTGATGACCAAAGATGTCAGATTTTACGTTTTGGATTTTTAAAAAACTAGGTATTTATTTTTTTTTTTTACAAAATTCGATATCACAACAACGGTTAAATATTTTTTAACGAAAATTAAACGAAAAACGTATATTAATAAGTTCTAAAAATCTGCATACAAAATATGTTTAAAAAATAAAATTGAATAATTATATACATGTGTACAGAATTAATTAAAAAAAAACGACTGTAACGATTTTCGAAAAAAATTAATAAATTAAGTTTTTTTTTGATTAATTAAATGGCATTTAAAATAATTGAATTATCTATCTATCTATCTAAATGGCGTTTAAATTTTGAAGACAAACTTATTTTATTAGTACATTTGAAATGTTTAAATTTACAATGCAGGTTCAATTTGTATACAGAGTCTTTGGATAAAGGAGAAAGTTTGTGCGATCCTGTCGTGCACTTTATTTGGTATGAAATACATACATATATCTTTTAGACAGTACGTCTATAGTTTGAGTACAGATATCATATTCTCCAAAATATAGCTTAGACTTCTTAGAAAATAATTTTATTTAGATGACAATGATAAAGGGTGTTTTTATTGGTATGGTACGGAATAAGACAAAGATAATTTTTTTTTATTGATGTAAATTTTACTTCATTTGAAAGATAAGATAATTTAAATATTATTTATGATAGTTACGGCTGGTTCGGACTTATTCTAATCTGGAGGTTTTCGACGAATTTTTTAATATTTGAGGAGTAATAACGTAACAAATGTTGTCATCGAAGTGGTAAAACATTTCGAGCTTATCGATGTAGATCAATGATTTCACATACCCTCACAGAAAATAGTCAAGCGGCGTTCAATTGCATGATCTTGGTGGCCAATTTACATAATCCGTAACATGAAACTTTGCGGTTACCAAAAGTTGCGCCGTATTGTTTAAACTAAAGCTCCTCCTGCACATTATTGTTGTTCATTTAAATTATTATTTAAATGTTAGTATCGAAAGAATTTCGGACCAATTGTGCCAGCAACCTATAAAGCAGATAAAACAAGCAGTTTTTGTGTATGACTCCAAATATGGTAGTTGTGTTTATTGACGTATTTATTTAACCAAAATTGGGCTTCATGGCTAAGAACAAATTCTTATTATGAAAAATAATTCTTAAAATAAATTGGCACAATTATTTAGAAGCGTTGTATAATACAAGTGTCAGTGTAATCATATTGAAATACAAAAAAATGACAAAATAAACACTAAAAATAGCACGATCTTAATTTTAACGAATTAATGCCGCCTTTTATTGTCAATGAATAATATCATCATTCTTTATAGGTAAGAGGCGATTGTGGCTAAAATCTGAGTATAGGGTGTACCAAAACCAACCCCATCTTACGGTCCAATCTTTTCCTCTGGCAATTTTGTATCAAAAATTATTTTTTTACAGAAATTTATTAAGAATAAATAAAAACACCCTTTACTTTTCAAACAGAACGAGTAACTTTGGTATTATTTTGCATTGAATACCATCAAACGATTAGGTTTATATAAAATCCAAAACAATAAACTCGGACCACAATAATCAACCGGATCCAACCCTATTCACCCCAGCTGCCGTTCGAGTGCAATAAATTTATCTTATATGAACTCCCTTATTGTTTACCACCATTACAGTTCTTCTGGACATTACAAAGGACACCGCATTAGATAGGTTTATACCCCCCGATAGGTTATACACATAGAAGACAAAAATATTCGTCCTTGCCGCTAATTTCTTAACTTCTTATCCATTAATTATTTCCCTTTTAATCGAATTAAATTCGTATTTTTTCAATCCAAGGGTGTTCAGTTTTTACAGATTTGTTTGTGTTATTAATTTTTTGTTTTTGTATTTGCCTTAAGGGTGGACTCATCGAATCGCAGTCGATCAGAGAACCTTTTTTTTTTAAGTGAACGCAAAAGGTAATTACAATCTAGGACATTTGCATTTTCTTTCGATTGTCTTTTTTTTTTAATAGGTATAGAATAGCAATCGAAGAGGCTTTTCCATAAGAGGTTTTGGTATAAATTTTCCTCTGTTTCTTCTTCATTAGATCCTTAATATGCCTATCTTATACCTAGAAGCCTGTGGCTGATGATGTGAAAGGAAAGGGTGTGTGTGTTTGTGCATTGTGGGCCTGATGTAAATATTTTTCCTTTTTGCGAATTACCTACTTCTTGTTCTTTTTCTTCTTTTGCCGCTGCTGCTGTTCCTTTCGTCTAGTTTTATTTATGCTTCGCTTTGTTTTTTTACTTCGCAAGGGACACCGCCATTCATCCATCTTTGCACTGGTTGCCCAATGCTGGTCTAGAGCAAATAGCAAAATGGTAAGGGTTGGCTCAGAGCTCGGAGTTCGGATGCGGAGTGGAGCGGAGCGGATCGGATCGGTTTGCTGGGATTCTTCTCTCTGGTTTTCTTTCATTATTTTCCATGAACATGGGAGTCAGTACTTACCCTTCATTTTGTTAGCAACCAAACGTACCTCGCTCTGCCATTACTCTCCTTTGGATCTATAGCGGTGGCGGTGGTAGTGGTGGTGGTGATGGTGATGGCGAGGCTATGGTATTTTCCACTGCTATTATAGTTACTGCTTCTCCTGCCTCAATTCGATACTGCTGCTCCTGCTGCTGCTACTGCTGCTGCTTTGCCGTCAGGATTTAACTCTCTCTCTCTCGACCGCCATCATACCACTTGAAATTTATTTCGCACACCACCAATTCAGGGTCGGTGGCAATAAATCAAGGCTGCAGCAGCACAGAACATCCCGGGCATAAAGTGTAGCAAGTTTTTCGCGCGAGCTGCTGTTTTGTGACTAACTGTGTGTCTACCCTAGGAAGATAGATGGAAATACACTAAACGAACATTCACACGCACTCATAGAACATTTTAGTCGACTCTCTAGCTAGCATAGTGTTCCAATGTGGTAAGGGTAGTAGATATATCACTGAGCGAGTCAAACTGCTGCCACACTGGTACCCACGGCTGCTGCTGCTGCTACTGCTACTTCTGGTGTAGTTCTTGTTGCTATGTACTGATGTTGCTGCTACACTTTTCCTATACTTACTATATAGTTACTAAACACTGTTTTGCTTGCTTCAATTTTTAGTGCTTATAATATAGTTTATGTGGGAGTATGGGAGTTTGGAGTAATTCAATAGCAACCCATTTCCATCATGTTTTGGAAAATCCACCCTTATCAGAGAATAGGTACCTATAGCTAGTGTAGTTATAGTTTGCTGACTATGATAGTCTTTTGTAATACCTTCGAAATGAGTATAGACAATTTTCTTTTTTTAATATTAGCTGGGAAAAAATGAAACATGGTATTAATGGCTATAACATGCTGAAAACTGTAATACCTGAACTCTTTTAAACATAATCATGAGGAATATATAAAATTCGTCATTTTATGTGTGTAAAGTTAGAAGAAAACCTCATTACATATTTAATAAAAAGTTCAAAAGAATTAAGGTAAAGAAGAAAGGGTGTCCATGTCCATATTCCATCACAAGATTTTAAAAAAAATTATATTTTCTTGAAGTATATACATAGGTAGTGTTGAAAACTGATAAATTTGTATTGCGTTATTTTGTATTATATAATTTATGAGCACAAAGAGAATATCGGCATCAATTACTTATCTCTAATTTCGGATTTGAAAATAAATGCAAAAATAAACGGAATGCAACCCACACTGATAACTGCCCTTTCTAACCCGTCCGAAGATATTTCAAATAGTTTTGCAAAATATTATTGAAACAATTTGTGTTAGATAAAAATTTTTAAAATCAATATTTTTCTTTGTTTATATGGTCCTTGAGTGAATAACTATTCTTTATCAATTTTTAGTGATTTTCGTAGGATTTGTGGTTTAAAAAATATGTTGCAACTTCGATTTCTCTAAAAAAATGAGATAAATGTAAACAACAATATTTGCTAGGTATATGATAAAATAAGTTTGATTTCAATATCCGTTTGTTTCCGAGATATTTTTGTAAAAAAAAAATGTTTGCAAATTTTTAATAGAATTTTTTTAAGAAAATTACTTTATGTAGAACGAAATAATTTTGAAGCCAATTAGTACATTGATTCTCGATTTTTTCAGCCGAAAAGTGTTTGCCATTTTTTTTAGATATTAAGATTTATTAAAACACTGTTAACTGGATTATTCTGGTAGTGTTAAAAACAATTGTTTTTCTTAGATAAAATTGTGTTGAAGCCAATATTCTTGATTACTCAAGTAGCACACTGAAGAATTATTTGGTATAATTTCTTGAGTTTTGAAAACTTGATTATTTTAAGATTTTGGTGTACCAAAAAATTAAATCACTGATTTTCTGTGCAAAACTTCAATATTTTTGTTCCTATTCCGTGCAAAAAATCAAACCGATTCGCAGCTGTTTTTTAATATGCCATTAATGGCTCACACAAAAATCCAATTTTGAAATCAATGAACATGACGTATTTTGTACACCAAATTTGATAAAAATACACAATTTTAAAATAGCAACCAATTTTAGGTGTAAGATTTTAATCCTGTGGAACTTAAAAACACTAAACTACAAATGTCAAACTATTATGTCAACAAATGTTTACAATTCAACAAATGTTCATGATGACGTCTTGGAATTTTGATCGTTGCGAAATATTTCTGCATATTATGCATTCGAGAGCACGTTATATTGGTTGAAAGAATGGCCCTAGAACTTTAAGTCATGTCTAAACGTTTAATTAAAATAAATAATTTCAAGTAAAAAGTTTGATGAAAACTCTGAAATATATGGCAGAGTCATGTTTTCGGCGTTCATTTTGTCAAAATGACCGAAAAAATAAAGTGCACGACTGGGTCGCACGAACTTGCTCCTGTATGCAAAGAGTCTGTTTAAAAAAGTATCTATATAATATTTAAAAATATACCTGTAAAATAAGTTTGTCTTCAAAGATATATATGCCATTTGATTTGTCGAAAAAACCTCCATTTTTCAATTTTTTGGGAGTGGGTTACATTTAATACAGTTAAAATAATTTAAAAAAAAACTAATTTAAGATTCAAAATTTTACCTGAAAAATAAGTTTGTCTTCAAAAATTTAAATGCCATTTTATAAATCAAAAAACCCTTGATTTTTCAATTTTTTTTTTTTGAAAATCGTTAAAGCGGTTTTTTTTTAAATTAATTTTTTATATATAAAATTTTTTAATTTTGTTCTAAAAATATTTTTGGTATGCAGTTGCTTAGTGATTGTAAATATACGCTCTATATTTCAATTTCGTAATTAAATGTTCACCCGTTTTTGAGATATAGAATTTTGAAAAAAAAAAATTTCAATATTTTTTTAAAAATCCAAACAATAAAAAATTGCACTTTTGATAATCAAATATTGTTAAGGCAATATAAGAACTTATTCAAAAAAAAATTATTGAAATCAATTCATATCTAAGTTGCTGAGAAAATTAAAAAACAAAAAAACGGTTCTATGAGTGGTACCTTTCCTGAGCAATACAAAAATATGTTTTTCTTATTAAAAGAAGCCAAGTTAAAAAATAAAATTTTAGAGAAAATTTAAAAAAAATCTATCGGTTTGTTTTTGAGAAAATTCGAATTTTCGTTTTTTGACCAAAAAATTGTATGGGGGCCACTGTTAGTTTTGATCTTAAAAAAAAAATGAAAAAAACGCCTAACGCAAATCTGCTCAAAACCTTAACTTCCAAGTTCGAACTCAATTGACCCAATGGTTTAGGCTGTAGGAGCGTGGACAGACAGACAAAATTGACCGGACGGAATCGCGAGACCCACTTTTTTCGACTTCTTTACCATCGTAATATCATGTTTGATTAAAATCTCGAGTTCGAAATTTTGCACGAATGCAAAACTTGCCATATAGTTCCTATATGTCGCAAGTAATAAATGGGGTCTTATTGCACTCCGTGAAATCAAATGAAATTTAAATGTTAACTATAAATTTGTTCTTCTTTCAATATTAAGTAAGTAATTTTTAAAAGCACAGCCTTTACGTTTGCGTTTTTTGGTTTCGTCAACGTCGGTTACACTTTGGGACACCCTGTATTTTGAACGACGGCCATATCATTCAAGGAATATTAAAAAATTTTAAATATTAAATGAAAACAATGATTATTTATTACAATATTAAAACGACCTAATTACATACCGCATTTGGTATTTTCGACTAGTTTTTGACATAACGTCTCTAAAAAATTAAAAAAAACAACCACAAAATTTAAGATTTCGAATAATTAATTTTCAAGGCCCTCAATTTTTAGAAATTCTGCACTCGCATTCATACAAATTTATGAATTTCATGCGGCTATATAATGTATGTAGTTGAATAAAATAGAATCATAGAAACAATTTAAAAAATTTCAAAAACATATGTCAAAAGTGGCATATTTTTCATTTTTAAGCTGTATATCATGAAAGTTCAAAATATACCCCAAATATGTTGGTGTATTTTGACCGTTTGTGCTACTTGAGTATGGCCAAGATTTTTGAGTCGAATAAATTTTTGATAATATTAGGAACTATTTTGTGTAGATTTTTATTTTGTGTTGAAAAAACTGTTACTTCGGTTTTTCTTAAAAATTTACTAGATTTCAACAACAGTATTCTTTGATGTATGAAATTGTTTTGGAGGTAACATCATTTTTTGTTAACTTGTTCATATATTTATTTAAATGCTACATTTTTTTAAATGTCCTTTTGCATCTTTTGATATTATATGAAATATAAAATGTATTTGAAGTCAATATCTCTTTTGTTTCTTCACAAATGGCCGACAAAAAATCGTATCCCGAATGTACGGACGTATACACTACACACTGATACCTCTCTAAGAACCTCTAATTTTGAATCTAGCCACCTTGAAACATCGAGAAATGTCAAAATCGTCCAATTCACCAAATTGGATCGTTTATAAGCTATAAAAGGTTATAACATTAAAATTGTGAAGTTTTACCAAAAATGTGTGTTGTAATTTTGAGATAATTAAGAGCTTAGAATTGATACTCAAACGTCAAAACATCAAAGAAATTGAATTAACAAATAATTGGTATTTACTTATAAAGTAGTTTTCTTATTCCGACTTTATTAAGGCCAGGCAATTTTACCTTTCTTCGCAGAATTAACAACCTTAAGCTCTATTCCCTAAAACTTCAAAATTTTAATATAGTAAAAGTCAGATTCCTTGGTAATGAACAGTCGCATGATCCAAGAGGAGTCCTTTTCCTTTATTAACACAAAACAAATACTTACCTATCGAAGTGAAATTTAAAAGAGTTGATCCAACAACATACCAACACAGCTTAGACATACATACATAAAACGGGTATAATTGAAGCGTAGTAATTCAATGAAGCCCGAATTGCATTCAAAGCTATAATAACAGCCGCACATACACCGCAACTGGAGTTTCGAAAACAATAGATGCAAGTAATTGTATTTGTACAGTGTACACTGCTTCATCAACACCACTCAATTGGTTTACGTATACACTACTCTACGTTTTAATAGATTTGGACCATTAAATTTAAACAAACGATTTACTGAAAACGTCTTGGTGTCGAAGTTGTAGTCATTTTTGTACCTTGTCTATTCTATTATTATTATTTATGTTTTTTTAAAGGCATTTCCAATAAAAAAATCTATTGAGCTGGTCTTAGAACAAACTGATTTCCAATACTCTCTTTAATACATTGAACTAATTTGACGTGTAATATAGGTAAAAAGATTGTCCATACAATGGAAGAATCTTCAATTTTAGTCCAATGAACCTTTTCATTAGTAAGATGAAAAATAATTTGTTTGTATGATTACAGTTTTAACTGATGAATCTTGTACATCATTCATCAATTTGTGTCGTCAATATTAATGACGAAGGATGGTTGTTTTTAATTTTTTTTTTAATTTTCTCTTACAAAACTGAAGAATTTTCAATTTTATGAAAAATTCATCAACATTATGAATACAAATTCTTCAATGTTATGATTGAATTCACCATATTAATGACCGCATTCGTCAATATGACGATTGTTTCCATAATATATTTAAAATGGTGATCACATTCTTTAATATGATGATTGTTTTCATCAATGTGATGATCAAATTTCTTAAACATTGATCACATTCATCAATATGATGATCACATTTATCAATATGATGATCACATTTATTAATATGATGATTGTTTTTATCAGTGTGATGAAAAAACGGCTTCAATATGGTGACGGTAAATTTTTTCAGTGTACCAACTTAAGTTTGGCCCCATTTACTTGTAGTGAAAATAAAATCAGGATGTAACATTTGCAAAGAAAGCCCAACCTAGTAAACTCGGGTGTAATAATAAAACTGCTATAGTTATGGTAATAGACGTTTCTATTCTAAAAGACTTCGCAGACTCAAAATCAAAATGGTTGGTGGGTACATAATGTTGAATTTTATTCAACAAACTATAACAATGCCCCAGAAAAGATCAAAACAGATTAAACATAAACATGACACGATGCAGTGTTAGTTGTTTAATTGAATCCCTTTCTTCATTTAAATTATAGGTAAGTATTATCTATCTCTCTCTCTCACTCTAGTTCCTCCATATCAAGAGAAAATGTTTTTCGGGCCTTATTTGTAGAGATACAACAAAATTACAGACTGGGTGCATAAAATGTCTTTTCCTCTCCAATGTTTTATTTTTGTTTCGGTTGAAAAGGCTCTAGGATTCTTTAAAACTATTCAACCAATTTCACTGCAATGCATCTATAGCAGTAACTTTCAGCACTTACAAAGAAAAAACAATATCGCCTCCTGAATCCAACCACTCGAGCATCCTATTCACATGTAAATTCACTCAGCCGACCTCTGTTCCGTTTTTTAACGAATTATTATTGTTGCACAATGAAAAAGGACACTCTGTGTCCTTTGTTGTAACGCTAGCTCTGGCGCTATACTCGGCTGTGACATCAGGACAGGATACAGTGCCAGAAAGAGAGACAAAGACTTAAAAATGGAATCATATTTTAATAATAATAATTATTATTATTGTTTAATGTGAAAAATATGCGCAGTGAATTATTTTGTGAATAAATCTTTCTGCGGTTTTCACACTCGCATTTCATCGTTTGGTTGAGGTTGAGTGCACGCTATAGGATCGCGTTTTGGGTGTTCGTCGTCGGTCGATTGCTGGGTTTGTCGGTTGGTCGGGTGGTGAGAATGGTATATGGAGGGATATAATATGTGTGTGAACAGGAGATAGGCTCAGAATCAGAACCAGGAACACGGAACACGGAGAGGTCATATGTATATTATGCGGGCCAACAGGCTTTCAAAAAAAAATAACATCCTACCGCTTCAAAAGCTAGTCGTGCATATTTTAACGCAATTACGTATTTTTGTTCGTTTGCCTTTTTTCGTATCCTTGTATTACTACTCGTATATAGACATAGATTCTATATGTATAGATCCTGGCAGAAGGGTTCGATAATGTAGGAAGTCGAATCAACATAGCATGGAGGGTGGAAAGGTTGTCGTATTTTCTATACATACATGCATAGAAAGATAGGAACGTAGTTAGGTATATGACACAAGACCCATCCAAAGGGGTGGTTTGTTGGAAAGAATTTAGTATGCCCATCGTATGCGTACCTATACTGAAAGTAATATTATATATAGGGTGCGAAAAAGATTGTAAATTAAATCTATCACCTAAATAAGTGTAAAAATGTGCCTATACTCCCAGTAAGTTGTAATCGTTGGTATATTGTGAAGGTAAAGGTATGATAGAAATACATAAATGAGTTGTGTTGATAGGGTTAAAAAATGATATATTTTCATCGAGTTCATCATGTTTCTTTTTTTAAATCAATTACCAAAGGGTGTGGGTATGTATGGTATATGAATATATCTTTAAGATTTATTGTCTGAAATCAAATCAGTTGGAATTAAAATCATTATGACAATGTTGAGAAAAAAGTTTTAAATTTGGTAGAATTGAAATTTAGAGTAAGTTTCAATTGTAAGTAAGCAGAATTGAAAACTAAATCAAATCAAAGAGTTTTTGTATTTTTTTTTGTAATTTGCCCAACATTCCCAAAATCAAAACATGTTAACATTGACAAATTATTTTAAAAAAGGGAAATGTAGGATTTGTTTAATGTTTTTATTACTATACTAGCGGCCCGTCCCGGCTTCGCACGGGTAGACATAAATAGGTACAGATATTTAAGTTATAAGCATGCTACTTAAAACGACCATGAATCACTAAATTAGAAAACATTTTTTTGTCCTATCATTAATACTCTTCGCAGCGTATGCGATTAAAGACATTTTATGGCTAATTTTTTTTCACCTTCGGTTGGTTTTTATAGGAATTTCAAAAGATTTCTGTAGTAATCTAGTACTAAATATAGCCTATGTTACTCAGTGATAATGTAGCTTTCTAATGAGAAAAGAATTATTAAAATCGGTCCAGTACTTTTTGAGTTTATTCGTTACATACACAAATACAAATCTTTCCTCTTTATAATATTAGTATAGATTCTCTTTTTCGTCTATTTTTTGAGTCTTCTATAGTCAAATGCATTTTGACCATTTGGATCTTTCATATACAAAGATGTGTTGTAAATGAATCAATTTGGTGGGTAAAATGTACTACAAAAAACACTAATTTGATGAAAAGTAATAAAATGCACGACTGGGTCGCACGAACTTGCTCCTGTATGCAAAGAGCCTGTTTAAAAATGTACCTATATAAAAGATTTAAAAATATACCTGTAAAATAAGTTCGTCTTCAAAGATATAAATGCCATTTGATTTGTCAAAAAACTTGTGATTCATCCCAAGACACAACTCATCCCGAAAATGAAAAATACTTGTAAGCATACTTAACGAAAACAATTGTTTGTGTATTCAACTAGTTAAAAATATTTAAAATTATTAAAAAAATAAATAATTAAAAATAAAAAAAATAATTAAAATAATTTAAAAAAAAAATTTTAAGATTCAAAATTTTACCTGAAAAATAAGTTTTTCTTTAAAAATTTTAATGCCATTTTATTAATCAAAAAATCCTTGATTTTAAATTTTTTTTTTTGAAAATCGTTAGAGCAGTTTTGATTTGATTGCACTTTCGATAATCAAGTTTGTTAAAGCAATATAAGAGCTTATTCAGAAAAATTATTGAAATCAGTTCATAAGTTGCTGAGAAAATTAAAAAACAAAATAAAGGTTCTATGAGCGGTACCTTTCCTGAGCAATACAAAAATATGTTTTTCTTATTAAAAGAAGCCAAGTTAAAAAATAAAATTTTAAAGAAAATTAAAAAAAAATCTATCGGTTTGTTTTTGAGAAAATTCGAATTTTCGTTTTTTGACCAAAAAAATTGTATGGGGGCCACTGTTATTTTTGATCTTAAAAAAAAAATGAAAAAAATGCCTAACACAAATCTGCTCAAAACCTTAACTTCCAAGTTTGAACTCAATCGACCCAATGGTTTAGGCTGTAGGAGCGTGGACAGACAGACAAAATTGACCGGACGGAATCGCGGGACCCACTTTTTTCGACTTCTCTACCATCGTAATATCATGTTTGATTAAAATCTCGAGTTCGAAATTTTGCACGAATGCAAAACTTGCCATATACATACATACATTATACATAGTTCCTATATGTCGCAAGTAAAAATATGCAAATGCTACGAAAATTGTTAAAAATTGGGTTTTGATTAAAAATCTCGTTAACAAAAATTGATTTTAAAATGGAACCAGAAGTATTTAACATTAAAATTTCATTAAAAATGTTGAACTCGTTTTGAGATATCGAATTTAAAAAAAAAATGTATTTTTTAAATGCCCAACAAAAAATTTAAATTTTTAAATATCAAAAATAAAACATTTAAATCAGTTCATTAGTTTCCTAAAGCTCTTTGAAAAACAAACATTTATTTTTCTATGGGGGGTACAAAAATATGGTTTGTATATTAAAAAAAAAAATTAATAAAATTTGTGTTTTTGACCAAACAAATTTTCATGGAGACTACTGTTGTTTTTAGTCTTAAAAAGAATGAAAAGAATGTGTATAAAATGAATCTGCCTAAAACCTTAATTTCCATTATTGAACCCAACCGACCTAATGATTTTGAATGTACATAGGAGCAAGAACAAACAGGCACACAGATGCGACGGATTCGCAGGACTCATTTTTTCGATTTCTCTACCATCGTAATGTTATTTTTGATAACAATCTCGAGTTAGAAATTTGTTTTCGAATGCAATACCTATACTAAACATGCAGTTCCTATAATGTATAAGCATTTTGTTGGCATAATTTTAGAAATAACAAAAACTTTTTCATTATAAGTTTTAATGTTTTCATTCGCTTAAGGTGTTACTTGTTTATTAAATATTCCAAAGAATTATTTTGTAAAAGGTAAACTACAGTAGAAGTTTAACTTGCGCCCAGAAGTTAATAGCCTACTGACCAAATATTAAAAAATATACAATCCAAAAACATAAATCATCTTAATCTTTTAATAGCTATTTTAAGTAGATTTCTCATTTTTGAACGAAAGAAGTCTTGTTTTTTTTTGTACCTATAAAGCATGTGAAGATGTTTTCTATATCTTTAGGTATGTATGATTTTTTGTATTTTTTGGTGAACCAAACCCATCGTTCTTATCTCGCATATTTCCGTCACGCTACCTAATCTAATGAAGGTATAAATAACCACCCCCCGGTCCCACCATATCAAAGTCCCCATTGGCATTCTATAAAAATGATAAATTCGTGTTGTGTTGTAGCGAGTTGTGGTGTATGGCTATCACATTACACATATACATATATACACATTGTGCTTCAGCTGATGCGTAATGCGTAATGCACGCATAAAGTATGAAGGATGTAAACGAATTCAAAGAAAACAAAATTCTAATGGAAAAAAATTGTGGTAAAATAACCTGAAAAGAAAAGAAATATCAACCAAGCCATAAGAGTTATAAAAGACTCTGACTCTTACTCTGACTTTGGATGGTGCGGTGTATAAGAAAAATGTGTTGGTATAGTATGGGTCGATGTCCTTACGCGAAAATAAAAGGATCCAGGATCTATAAAAATGCGGGAGAGAAAAATGGTGAAATTCTTTGTCCTCTTATCTTTATGATTTGTGTGATTTTTTTTTTTTTTTGGGGCACAACCCTCATCAGTTCCGTTTTCTTTTATTTTATTTTTTCCAATCGCTTCATGTTGTATTTTATAGTGTTATATTATGTGTGCGTGGTAATTCTTCACCCTATTTCAAATTATACATATAGATATATTTCTTTCTTCGATCCACTCACATGACCAGCAGAAGGAAAAAAATTGGGAAGAAATCGAATATTTCACACATAAATATCTATCTATCTATCTATCTGTGCTATACCACCCCCTCAAATGTATGTATATTACATATACAAAATTTATGTTCATACATAGGTACATAAATACATATAAGCTGTGTGAAAAAGGACCTAAGAATTTATTTATCTATATAAAAGAGAAGTCCTTGGAAGTTCCCTATTTCTCTTCAATGCGTATATTTTCCTTGGAAGCTTAAGGTATATATATATACCTATACATACAATTATAGATAGTCAAATGATATTAGCTTATAAGCAAGCTTGCCAATATTTTCAATATAGTTTGCAGAATCGAGTAACGGTTGGGTGCGGGGAATTTGGTGGTGGTTGAGAGTGGTGTAGGTTTGGATGACAACGACGTTCCGCTTTATTGGATTAAAAGATAGGTAGGTACATTCATTTCATCGATACAGCCAAAAAATCTAATATTAGAAGATTTATGGTTTGACATTGGGAACATTTTAAACAAGAACTCTTATGCTGTGTGAGTATATTTTCAGATCTCGTATAAGCTTGCATTATATTGATACCTATAATTATAACTTTTATCAAAAACTACTGGTATTTTGTATTTTACTGAGCGTTTATAAAACAAAATTATACCTACTTACAATATTTACCTTAGGGCTGCCCTACCATGAGTATGATAATTATCTACTTTCTTAGGTCCTCGGACAAAGGGTCTTAATTAATCATGAGTTTGCCGGCGATGTGCTTGAGCTCCTTCCAGCTCTTCCACAATCTCGACGATTTTTCCCCAACTTTTCTCCACCATGTGCTTTTCAGTCTCCCGACTCTTCTGCTTTCTTGATTGCCTGTCCTGCAAAGCAATCATTACCTTTTTAATAAAGCGTTTGTCTAATTTACTGTCGCTATAGCTTTCATATATAATAGTGTCAATAGGTTCCTAACCTGTAATCCTACATAGTTCTACATTGGATTTATTTCGTGCCGTGCCTTGTGTTCAAACATAGTACCAAATCAAAAGACTGTTAGCGTTGCGAAAGCCTACAAACCTCTCACATTATGTTTGCAACTGTCAACTTCATGCAGTAAGCTTGCCTCAAATCTCATGCCCATCTATAGTGAATTGTTTCGTTAAAGCTTCTAAGCAATTTTTCAGTTTTTAATATCAGTACTACTCACCTACTCTTATCCAGCTCTCGGTGCATGTAGGGTATCTGCTTGATATATTGCGTTTTTCCATGGTTTGTAGCCTCTTGAAAACTCCTTCCAGGAGGAGGTTCGGTCTTTGAAGACTGAATGGTCTGGAGGGTTGTTGTTCATCGTCCAGCATTCGGCGCCGGAAAGTAGAAATGCTACAATTTGAGTTTTATACGTGTGCTATTAAGAATAGAGTTTTGAACATTTATTTGGCCAAACCGAAGTAGCAGCTGTTCGCTAGGGTAATTCTTCTTATGTTTTGATTTGATGTTTGTTTCGAGGTAGGTGAACTCCTACTTACTTACTTAAGGTGGAGCTACAGTTCTGTGTGAACTAGGGCCTCACCCAACAAACTTCTCCATCTAGCTCGGTCCCTAGCTAGATGTCTCCAGTTTCGCGCTCCAAGTTGGGTGAGGTAACTTTCCACTTGTGCGCGCCACCTGATCCGCGGTCTTCCTCTATTGCGCTGTCCTGCGGGTGTGGATTCGAAGACTTTCCGGGCCGGGGCATTGGTTTCCATGCGCTCTACGTGACCCAGCCATCTTAGTCGTTGGACTTTTACCCTTCTGGCTAAGTCTACGTCGCTGTACAGCCCGTACAGCTCGTCGTTTCATCTTCTCCTCCACTCCCCTTGTATGCATGCTGGACCGTAGATCACACTAAGAACTTTTCTCTCGAAACGACCTAAGGTGCTTTCATCAGCTTTTGTCATAGTCCATGCTTCTCCACCGTATAACAGGACGGGGATGATGAGGGTCTTATATAGCGAACACTTTGGTCCCTCGAGAGAGGTTTTGTTACTCAATTGCTTTCTTAGCTCAAAGAAACAGCGGTTAGCAAGAGTTATTCTTCGTTTGATCTCAGCGTTGGCAGAGCCTAGGTAGGCAAAGTCCTTGACTACCTCAAAGTTACGTCTGTCGAAGGTCACGTTTAGACCGATACGTCGCGTCGGTTTTGTAAGTCATTTCTTGACTACAGCATGAACTTTGTTTTGCCTTCATTAACCGTTAAACCCATTTTGCTGCCTCTGCTTCACTACTCACAAAAGCCCCATTCACATCACGCTGAGTTCTTCCGACTTTTGAAAGATAGTGCCTCTAGTGTTGACGTGGGAGCTCTGCAATATCCTTTCAAATGCAATGTTAAAAAAATCGCATGAAAGCGCATCACCTTGTCTAAAACCTTTTTTGACATCGAAAGGTTCTTGAATTCTCCATGGTCATCCTGTTCAAACTGACGAGTTTGGCAGGGATGCCAAAACAATATATCATATGCGGCCTTTAAATCGATGAAAGGGTGGTGGGTGTCGATTTGATGTTCTTGGGTTGTTTCCAGGATCTGCCGTATGTGTATGTGAATATTTGATCGACCGTGTACTTTCCTGATCTAAGGCCACACTGAAAAGGACCTATCAGGTTGTTGACGATGGGCTTTAGACGTTCACATATTACGGCAAGTAATATATAAGTATACTGATCAATAGTTGGTGCAGTTTAGAGGGTCTCCTTTTTTCAGAATCGGGCAAACAATACTGAGGTTCCATTCATCGGGCATGCTTTCTTCCGGCCATATCTTACAGATAAGTTGGTGCATGCTCCTAACCAAATTATCTCCAGCTGCTTAGAAGAGCTCGGCATTCAAGCCATCTGCTCCAGCGGCTTTATTAGACTTCAGCTTAGATATGGCAATCTTTACTTCGTCTAAGTCGGGAGGACGGGATTATTAGCTTTCGTCGTCTTGTTGAATGGATCATCCTGCCTGACAGCGGAATTCGGTTCGTCGTCGCCGTTATACAGTCTGCAGAAGTGGTCCTTCCATATCCGCAGCATTGATTGCGGTTCCACTATGATGTTTATACTTTCGTCTTTGCAGCCTTCCGTTCGAGGTTTATGTCCTCGTGCATTTCGTTTCACCTGCCCATAAAACTTTCGAACTTCATTCCTGCTTTTGAACCTCTCAACATATTCGACCGCACACTTCTCATGAACTCCAAGTTCCTTTGTGGATGTTAAGGTGTGTAAAACGCGTACTGGCTACCATGACATTTCGCCCGCAGCAAAGTCGATGAGCTTGAATCCGTTGTCGGAAGTGTTGTTGTGCAGGCTGTTTTTCCCGATTATTGCACCAAAGATGTCTTCCCTTCCTAGCTTGGCATTAAAATCGCCCAAAACAATTTGAATATCTAAGCTAGGACACTGCTCATATGTTTTGTCAAAGAGCTCGAAGAACATATCTTTGGTGTTGTCATCCTTCTATTCTTAACTGACTACCTAAAAATTGCTGCTGTTAACAGTTACGTTTTTTCCTTGGCAATGGACAGATAAGGCTTTGTTTTTTGATAGCATATACTTATATTTCGGTATTTATTTACGTCAAGACCAACGAGTTTCGCCTGTTCATCCATAGCTGTGAATGCTTCTAGAACAGGCTCGGTTGGAGTGGGCGAAGATGTCGATGTCATCCGTATAGCCAAGCAGTTGAGAAGACTTGTTAAAGATAGTGCCTTCCAGGTTAACATCACTCTTACCCAATATCTCCTAGAGTACTAGGTTGAAGAAATTACATGATATCCCATCTCATTGCTGGAACTCTGTACTGTTCAAGTCTGGAATTGCTCGGATGAGCTGGCATTCGGAATAACTGAATCTGTTTTGTTGGAATCCCGAGATCTGAGGTATGCTAACATTATGCGGCTTAAAAGTCAACGAAAAGATGGATATTCTTTTTCCGGATTTAAGAAGCACACATATTACATTGGATGGGATCTTTGTAGGCAAAATTAAGCAGGGATACGCCTCTGTAATTTTTAAAGGTCATAGGATCGTCTTTTTAGTTGATCGGGAATGTTAAATATAATTTGATCAGTCGTCGGTCATAATTCACACTTCGTTGTTGAGCTGGTGCGTTTCCCTACCAGGATATAAATTTGTGAATGGCCTTATACACCTCTTCAGTATTGTGTGCTGGGACTCTTCATTGACTGGCCTCATGTTTCCTTGTTCCTCAATAGCTTTTTCTACATGATGTCCATTTAACAGCTGCTGTAAATGCTGCACAAGCTTGTCTACAATTCTTAGGCGATTATGTTTTTTTCCGTTGTTTCGAAAAGCCAGTGTGCCGGTTCTATAACCTAACCAGGTTCCATTTTCTTGGCAGTTTTGTAAAAACCAGCGTGTGTTAGTGGCGAACTTCTTGAGATATTTTTTCACGTTACTCCATTTTTGTTGCTCTTGTTTTTCGTAGCAGCATATGCATTTGTGCATATTTTCAGTCTTCTGCTGCATCACCGCTCATTTTCAATGCCAATGCATCTTCATAAACCATCTGTAAGTTAAAATGGAGCAATTACATTGTTTATTGAAAGCGCTACCTTATTTATATTATTATCAAATTTAAGTTTATCCATAATGATCTACTCGGAAGCCCCTTAAGATAGAAATGGATATAAGAAATTACAAAAATTGTATTAATTTCCTTATATTACCTATATTTTTTTTAATGAATGAATTTACAAAACTTGTTGTAAAATTTGTTCCTCTTATATCCCTCAGTCCCTCTTTTTTTCAAATGACAACAAATATTCAAATTTCTATTTGTTCACAACCTTAGATACCTATATTGCCATCTGTTCCTTGATAGCTTGTATTGCGGGTTTGCTGAACAACAACAAAATTCCCACAAAAATGCAAGAAGAACGTTTCCGTGCGTCGTCGGTCGTCGGGGTATGGAAAAAACCACTGCAAGGTGCTTTAGTGTGGGCGCACATACTACGTCTGTACTATACCTATCTCTACCTTACCTACTCCTTCGAAACATATGTAGGTACCTTATGTATGATGGTTCTCCCCAGCGAGCTCTATATCTTTCCATCGAAGAAGGTGCACCAAAGTCGGTCGGCCGCTTATAATTCCATGTTGTTGTTGCCTTCATCGCCATCGCCATCATATCGTCGTCGTCGGTACCATATTTGCAACTTGCTCCTTCAGGTTAAACCGTCATTGGAGCACCAAATCGAACGCAATTGGAGTTGTGGCATCCTTTTGGTTTTTGTATCATTTTTTTTTGTTCATTGCTCTGTTCTGGGATGCTGCTCCATGCATATGCATAGATATTCATGCATCAATGCATATCTTTTTTTCCCTTCTCGGTGGATCGTTGTAAGTGCGCAAAGTGCTCGTTAAGTCAATAAATTTACATGTAAAGACGTACGTCCGCTCTGGTTACGGGAATTACCTGATGGCTTAATCGATTCTCTCCAAGTCCAAAGACGGGGCAGCACAATAAAAATAAAAGGTTTTCTAAAAAAATATCGACTCAGAAAATTGAACACAAAAGGCAAGTCGTCCTCGGTATACCCTGCTATACATATCTGTACTGTACAGTCTTGTGTAGAGGATTTAGCATACTCTGTTGGAATTATTGTATCGATATGATAAGAGATTGAAAAAATAAGAATAAGTCTTATGGTAGGTTAGAATATGCTTGAACGCTATAACGTCCTCTTGACTTGAGTATTTTTATTTGCAGACTTTATAATCATAAGAAAACGTTAATTATTTCATTAGACCTTATACATTCTTGGCTTTTTGCAATAGGGTAACAAACATAAGAATAATGAGTCTTTAATTGGTTTTGAACATTTTGATTTTGTAGTTCTACGTTGTTGCTTTTCTCACTTGATATCGAACTCAGCATAATACACCTAGATAAGGCGTTTAAAGGTATTTCCGCTTAACAGTCTTGAGGTTGGTAATTTAATTTCGATTTCATTTTGTATTGTTTTCTACATATGTTTTTCTATTGCCTTGGCAACTATGCAATCTCAGTAAATAATTGTATAGGTTTCTTTTAAATACTTTTTAACTTCTCATATAGGAAGCTGTCGTAATCGGTCTGATTTGTCGAATTGACATTTTTGACATTTCTCGACGTTTCAAGGTCCTTAGAACCAAACGTTTTTAAATGAATATTCGTTAGGAATACATTTTTTGTCGGGCATATCTTAAAAACCGGCTTCTACAAAATTTAGTTTTTCAGATAATAAGTCGAATTTTTTTTCACGTTAGCAATGAAAAATAAAATTCAGGACTGGGTCGTGCAAACTTGCTCATGTAACAAAAATATTTGTTTAAGAATTGTTTCCTACATTTTAAGATTTAAAAATGCATCTGCATTTAGAAACACTTAAAAGCCATTTGATTTATAAAAAAACCTAAATTTTCCGAGATTTTTGTTTGAAAATCGTAAGACCTTTTTTTGTTAATTAATTTTTTTTTTTTATATACAATTTTTGAATTTTAATTTACAAATATTTTTGGTATGCAGTTATTTAGAGCTTAAAAATATACGTTGTCGATTTCAGTTTTATAAACAAGTAATGACCTACATATTTTCAAGATACCGAATTTCAAATAAAAAATATTTTTTTTTAAATCTATATCTATACTTCTATACTATTACATAAAAACGAAACCATTTTAAAGTTTGTGACGCACGATCTCAGAAAGTAGTCAACCGATTTATTTGAAATATATTTTAGTATTTTCTATATTGTTATGAGAGTGTTTATGGCTTTGATTTGTTTTAATTAATTATTTTTCAAATTTAAATATTATTAATTTTACATTTTTTGTCCATTTTTTTCATTAGTTGACTTATACAACCATTCGTATCTTAAAACCTATACAATAATCGACAAAGATTAGCATTGCTTCATAAATTCAATATTGTTGCGCAAATTTAAAGCCTAAAATAACTTCTAAGTTAAACATATAACCTGAGAAATAAATAAAAACAAATTATAAAATAATAAACTTTTTGAATTTATTTTATCCAGGAAATTAGATTCCATCACAATCGCGAGGTCGCTGCTTTGTTTCATTTCATTATCATTCCAACATTTTTAAGTTTCTTTTCTTCCTATGCTCTTTCTCTCTTAATATGTGTTCCATTCCATAGTTACGTTTTTTCTCTTACCTACCTACCTACATATTCAATTTTTCTGTATTGTTTAGTTCATCAACTAACCTAATCACACCCATTATTTTTTTGTTTCTCTAATTCTATCGTCACATCGCTGAGCTGAGCAGTGTTGACTCTTTTTTTTAAGTTACTATGGACATTTTATTAACTACAGTGCCGTGCACATGAAATGCCGATTTATCTAAAGAAAAATTAGATCTTTTTTATTTTTCTGGTTCGAGGAAGTGAATAGATTATAATCCTTCCAATTTTGGAAGGATTTGTATCACTTCCTCGAACAATAAAACTGAAATTAAGTTAAAATTTTCTTTACAAATTACTCGAAGAAGGTACTTACAATGACGTCGATAAACAGAGCACACAAATGTGGGTAGGTTAAGTCAGTTGCACTGCACTGAACATGAGCAGATGAATAAAAAAATGTGTCTATGGATATTTACACACGCATACCTATAGATGTATGAGAACATTAAAAACACAAATTTGTTTTTTTTTACCGCAAATATATACTATTATATAAAAGCGAAACCATATATACATATAAACTAAAATTAATAATATTGTAGAAAATATGCTCAGTCCCATTGAGAAATTTTTTTCATAAATGCTAATACTAATATTCAAAAAATGTTCGTGGTTACAATTTGCGAAGCAACGCGAGCACGGGTCGGCTAGTCAGTAATAAAAACCAAATACTATTGAGACAGTATAAGCGCTTGTGCACAAAAAATGATTTTTTTTGTATTGAAAGAAGCCAAAATAAGAAAAAAAAATTATATAGACAATTTACAAACAAAATCTATCGGTTGTTTTTGAGGAAGTTCGAATTTTCGTTTTTTTATCAAAAAAAGGGGAGATTTTTGAGCAAAATAAAAAAAAGCCATCGGTTTAAAATTGGCTTTATTACACATTACAAAAGTACAATATAGGGCCAATTCTTGAAATTTGCCCTTATTTCACTTGGCTTTATTTTACGGCACCCTCGTTTTCAGCTTTTAAGTATACGTTCGTGCAATTTAATCGTGTGCTTTAATTAATAACAAAAAAAGAGGCTTTGATGCGACCCACACTGCTAACTTCCCATCCCGTCTGTCGATTTGTCTTGCTTAATAGTTTGTCTAAATGTATCAATTTTTACCAAATTTGCGTACTATATTTAGTAGATTTTATTTTTTTATGAAAAAACAAACTGTTGGATTTTAATAAAAAAATTACTGAATATCGAAAAAAATATTTTCTGTGAGATAAAAATAGATTGAAGCCAATATTTTTAATTTTTGAAAAGTTATTTTTTTTAGTATTGTTTTTTTTTTTTAGGTTTTTATTTTTTGTAAAAAAAACTGTCAATTCGATTTTTCTCAAAATTTTATCGAATGTTGAAAACAATATTTCTTATAAGACAAAATTAGATTTAAGCTAATATCTCAAATTTTGAAGAGATATTTACGTCGAAAAACAATTTTTACTAACTTTCAATTCGATTTCTCTAAAAAATTGTTCCTAAAGTTGAAAACAATATTTCTTTTAAGTTAAAATTAGTTAGAAGCCATTATCTCAAATTTGTGAAAAGATATTTTAGTCAAAAATCAATTTTTACCAACTTTTGTTAATTTTTTTAGGTTTTTTATTTTTTGTACAAAAACTGTCAATTCGATTATTTTCAAAATTTTACTGAATGTTGACATCAATATTTTTGGAAAGGTTGAAGTAGTTTAAAGCCAATATCTCAAAGTTTTGAAAAGATATTTAAGTCGAAAATCAATTTTTACCAACTTTTATACATTTTTTTTAGGTTTTTATTGTTTGTAAAAAAAAACTATCAATTTGATTTTTCTCAACATTTTTCAGAATATTGAAAACAATATTTCCTATAAGATAATATAAGTTTGAAGCCTTAATCTCAAGTTTTTGAAAAGATATTTGAGTCGAAATTCAATTTTTACCTACTTTGAGTAATGTTTTTTTAAGGTTTTTATTTTTTATAAAAAAAACTGTCAATTAGATTTTTCTTAAAATTTCATCAGATGTCAAAAACATTATTCTTTGTTGCACAAAATTGTTTTGGAGTATAACAACATTTATTTGAAGTCGATATCTCTTCGGTTCTTGAGCTATGGACGACGAAAAATACGTCGTGGACGTACGGACGTACGAACGTACGTACACACGCACGCACAGACATCTTTATAAAAATCTTTTATTTCGACTCTAGGGACCTTGAAACGTCGAGAAATGTCAAAATTTTCAATTTGATACATCGGACCCATTACAATAACTTTCTATGGGAAGTTAATAAATGTCCACAGTGTTGCTATATCCATTATTAAATTTATTATAAATTTTATTTAATCCCAATAAAAAATAAATCATCATGGAATACCATATAGACAATGTCATGTGTTGCAGACGCAGAGTTGGCTAAGACATTTCAACCTAAAGAAATTTTTTCGCAGCTCATCGTGCATTTTATTTTAATACATTAGTAAGTTTATTTATTTGAAAAATAAACGATAAACATTTTCTTAAAAGACATTTAAATGTTAACTTGGGTAAATATTTTTAATCAGAAAAGTGTATTCCTAAAAATCACATATACTGGGAAAACCATGGATTATAACAAAACACCAACCAAAAGACAATTTCCATAACTCCTCTGATAGATACATCAATTCATATGCCTTTGAAGCACAATAAGCAGTAAATAACAATAAAACTGAGATCTTTCCAAAACTTAAATTTCCTTTCGAAAGTTAAGCTGACTGGTAGAGTATAGATTTACATTCCAAAATGCCCCTCAAAACCCATTATACGATTTGAAATTAGCAAATTTAAATTCAACTGTGCCGGACTGATGGCTCTGGTAGTAGAGTGACATGGCGTGGTGACTCTATACTCGCATGGTTATGGAAGGTAAGGAAAAGTGTCTGAGGTCTGTGCCTAGCCTTTGCATCTACGTACATATACCTAAATGAAAATGAAACATCACCATCATGGAATTTGATGAGCTTTGAAAGCAAAGGCATAGGAATATAGGTAGTTTTATAGAGAGTTCGTCCAGAGCCTTCGTTTACAGTGGGGCAGAAAACATGAAAAGCAATTCAAATAAATTTACATCCGCGAACGAACGCGCAGTACGCATTGAGCACACTAAGCAGGGAATTAACCTACCCATTCAGTAGTGAGACTGCGTTGACAAAGACACGACGACGGCCAAAGAAGACGCACGACGACACGACGACTTATATGCAGCAGCTAGCCAAGCGGTAATAATTGCCACTCAGCATACTGCATTACACTACCATCACTACCTTTATGCCCACTTGCCAAGGAGGAAGACATCTATCCTCGCCATATCGTAGCCAGCAAAATTGCACTTTGTTGATGTTGTCCATGCATCAGTTTGACTATTTCCCCTTGCAGGCTCTGTGAGTCATCTCATTGCACATCCATCGTTCCATTTTGCCATCAATTTTTGTGCCTTGTTTTTGCAGCTAGCTAAAGGCTATGCCCTGTGGCTGTCGCTATTTCTCGACCGACTTGTTAGATTCGATATTTTTCAGCCATCACTGACAGCTGCTTAATATCATTGATATGTGGTCTCCGACGACGACGATGCACGGTCTTCCTAGATGATCGCATGTAGCATAAAATCGCCACATTATATATGATGATTCCATATGGGTCTGTCCCAGAGAGTATATGGTTTAATGCACAGGCGAGACGTTTCTATTTTCAGATGCACCGCGCAGTCTAGTTGCAGTGGGGACTAGTAGCGTATATCTAAATTATATATGTATGTAGTTCAAAAAAGAAAGGACACCAGGCATTCCAATCACGCCTTTTAGCTACAGTTGTTAAGCCAAATTAGAGTACATATCGTGTACTTAGTGATTTGCCAATAGCTTTTGGGGTTATAGACTTTGATGAAGAATTACTTTTACTGTTTAGTTGTTGTGTAAATTGCTGCCATAATTTATAAACTTAATTCTGAAACTGACTTATTTCTGTCATAGGACACGTTCGCTTTTTTTGGGTAGGAAATTCAAAAAACAGCATTTACAATCGGAGAGTCAATTGGTTGAATACCTTACTCACCTTAGGGAGCGTTGAAGTAATACGTAACGCAATTTGGGGGGAGGGGGGGTCTCTTAAAACTTACGATGCGTTACATGGGCGGAGGGGGTCTTTCTTACAACACGTTACGTAACATTTTAACATTAAAACTATACCAAGGATAAAATCTGTAACATACTTTTTTGCGATTTTAGGGTAAAAATGGTCACTTGAGTGTTACGTAACGTTTAGTGAGTGGGAGGGGGAGTACAGAAAAACATTGCGATGCGTTACAAGGGGAAGAAAGGGGCTCAAACATCTTCAAAAATTGCGTTACGTAATACTTGAACGCTCCCTTACCTAATATTAAGCTTTAATGACTTCGACTTGTGAATAAGATGTGCTATAATAAAAATTCATTGAAAAAGGTCATTCATTTTTCGACTTTGAGATTTTCGGTAAAAATTGTATTTTATTATGTAAACGAGGTGGGGTGCTATACCCACACATATAATTTCTTTTTTCAGTATGTAGGTTCGGTATTATTTAAATGACCACTACGTGAATTGGTGCAAACATCGACACTTTTTTTCGAACCCTTTTTTGACACATATTGGGCGGTATCTCACCCATAACTTGCCGAATGTTGGTTTTTAAGTCCTCAAGAGTTAAAGGTTTATCTGCATTAGCACGGTCTTTCGCGTAGCTCCACAAAAAAAAGTCCAGCGGTGTCAAACGCATGATCCTGGTGGCCAGTTGATATCGCCACGACGAAAAATTACGCGACCAGGAAATGTTTCTTGCAACAAAGCCATATATTCGCTAGAGTTGTGTGGCACGTGGCAACGTCTTGTTGAAACCACATATTCTCCAAGTCGTATTCTTCAATAGCAGGCAAAAACAAGTCGGTTATCCTATGACTGTGTGAACTGGAGTAGATCTAAATGCAAAATACGCCATAAGGTCCCAATTCAAGAGAACGACGGGGAATCGAAACATTCGGGTCTTCAGCAACACTTTCACTTACAGCAGCGATATTATCAGTGGTACGAGTCTTGTAATATTTGTAACCAATCCAGTCTCTTCAAATTTCTTATCAATTTTCCCAGTTGCTTGCGTAGTTGGACGATTATGTAAACCATAATCTCCTTTTAAAGGTTTTAACAATTTGTATGCGTTGTGCGACAGTTAAGCGATCCATTTTCGTAAATGTCAGACTTTCAACTGAAAATTTGACAGATTTCGAATTCCAGCTCTAAACTTTTGCAACCGCAAAATTAATTACCCGTTAGTTCTTCATCGAAATAAAACATGTAATTAATTGAAACTTGTGAAACAAAGATACTAATTTTGAAAAATTGAAAAGTTCAAAACATTTTCCATAACTCGGGGTCGTATATTTTGACTCAACCTTATAACAAACCTATATAATAATAAGTCTTTTGTTTTTCTAATAAGAATCTTAAACTCGCGCTTAGCTTAAGCACATACATACGAGTACAAATAAAAATGAAATGAAGTCATATCCGTATTTCAAATTTATTTCTTAAACTAATAATAACGCTTGACTGACTCAATTCGACATAAAACTAACAAATTAACCATTTGCCTTCATTCTAATTTATTGCTCGACATGAAAAATGTTTTTTTTATTCGTCTTATTTTGTAAGACTTGTTTTTTGTTTGTCTAAGGAGTAAAAATACAAAAAGGACTTTTTATGAAAATATTCTTTTACTACTGTTTGGCTATATGTAAGGAACGTGATATTACTTATATACCCAGCACGGACTACCAGTCATGTTTCTAACAGGTATGATAGAAATGTATAAAAGTTATTTTTATGTCCCATGAGTTCTTTTATAGTGTGAATACATGTAACTTTACATAGAAGAAAAAAGGACCCATAAATCATATTTTTAGTTCCGAATTTGTCACTTTTGTTTTCTTCATATTTCTTATGCTCACTAAAAATGCACACGTTCTCTTTTGGATGTATGCAGTCATTTCTCATACAATTTTTCGTCCTGCAAGGGATTTAGTCCTTTTTATAATGTTTTTTTTTCTATATTCTTGCAATTTTTCTTTTTATTAAAATTTATTGAAATATTTTTGTAGTATTTTGTATTTTTTGTCATTCATCTGTTTGATGTGATTTAAAAACAAAAACTATACATACAAACATATTCGTACATCTCGTCTCTGGAAGGACTCCATTTGGATTTGATTATATTTCCATCAGTGAAATGGAAGGTTAAACTACCTACCTATCGTAGGGTTTTCAAGGTAATATAGCTATAATCCTTGCCGCACAAACACACACACTCACACAAAGCCTTATTGTAGATAGATCCCAGAGACAACGTCCTATGTATACCTGTGTACAAATATATCGAGAATAAAAAATAAGTAAAGACAAAAAAGGATATCAACAGGTTTACTATACTACTACACCTCTTATAGATTTTTATGCAATAATCGTAAAAATATAGAACACCAGAAAGAATATAAAAACAACAACAACAAAATAGAAAGCACCAGGACCATATCAGTACGGATTTGGTTACTATGGTACGTTATGGGACGTGAACGTCCTTGCAAGGTTCTGGGTCTGAGTCTGAGTCTGGATTTCCGCTTTTTATTTGCTCAAGGTTAGCAAAACATAAACAAAGGTTTCTATAGCAAGGATTTTTATGGACCATAAATGTTTATTTTTCTGATGATTTTTGCCGCAGAGTGCAGCCAATTTGTGCACACTACTGGTATAAGTACACTACATGTATAAATATAGTAGAGATGTAGGTATAGGCAAGGTATAGAGTCATACCGAAAAGCAAGGTGGTTGTTTTATGTATATATATTTTTTGTTTAGGTGTACGAAATAGAAAAAATAATAAAATATGAGGTCCTGCAGGTTGCAATGGTTTTTATTTTTTTTAAGAAGGCCACAATCCGTTACACACGCTGAGAGTCATTTAATTTTATAGGTATTTGACTTGTTAACTCTGGAGCTATAAAATATTTTGAAACAAAGAAAACGAAAGTATTTTAGGTTAAGGAACTCTGATGGATTTATAAGGTGACTCTATAGGGCTTGTATGATATTAATTTATTATTGCAACGAGAGGTACATATATGTATATTCAGGGCAATATAGGTTTAAAATGTTAAGGATTCCATCAATCATTATTAGTTTATTATAAAAATGATAACTAATAAAATTTTGATGGCATGTCTGCGTACTCTGGGAAAATTGGAATTTGAAAAATGTATACATCTACACTAATCACAAAAATTAAGCAGTACAAAAAATTCAAATTTTTAAGTTATAGGCTGTAACTTTAAAAAACGCTAGTGGTTCCAAAAGATGTCAGATTGTAGCCTTAAGTTTCTTGTTAGTTTCATCTCAGCCGTTCGTAAGCTTTATCACATACGATTTCGGAGTAGTTTCCAAAATTTCCATTTTTTTTTTTGAGGCGCTATAAAATTAAAATAAAATGCACGACTGGGTCGCACGAACTTGCTCCTGTATTCAAAGAGTCTGTTTAAAAAAGCATCTATGTAATATTTAAAAATATACCTGTAAAATAAGTTTGTCTTCAAAGATATATATGCCATTTGATTCGCCGAAAAAAACCTCCATTTTTCAATTTTTTTGGGAGGGGGTTACATTCAATACAGTTAAAATAATTTAAAAAAAAACTAATTTAAGATTCAAAATTTTACCTGAAAAATAAGTTTGTCTTCAAAAATTTAAATGCCATTTTATAAATAAAAAAGCCCTTGATTTTTCAATATTTTTTTTCGAAAATCGTTAGAGCGGTTTTTTTTTAAATTAATTTTTTATATATAAAATTTTTCAATTTTGTTCTAAAAATATTTTTGGTATGCAGTTGTTTAGTGATTGTAAATATACGCTCTACATTTGAATTTCGTAAAAAAATATTAACCCATTTTTGAGATATAGAATTTTGAAAAAAAAAAATTCAATATTTTTTTAAAAATCCAAACAAAAAAAAATTGCACTTTTGATAAACAAATATCGTTAAAGCAATATAAGAGCTTATTCACAAAAAAAATTATTGAAATCAGTTCATAAGTTGCTGAGAAAATTAAAAAACAAAATAACGGTTCTATGAGCGGTACCTTTCCTGAGCAATACAAAAATATGTTTTTATTATTAATAGAAGACAAGTTAAAAAATAAAATTTTAGAGAAAATTTAAAAAAATCTATCGGTTTGTTTTTGAGAAAATTCGAATTATCGTTTTTTGACCAAAAAAATTGTATGGGGGCCACTGTTAGTTTTGATCTTAAAAAAAAATGAAAAAAACGCCTAACGCGAATCTGCTCAAAACCGTAACTTCCAAGTTTGAACTCAATCGACCCAATGGTATAGGCTGTAGGAGCGTGGACAGACAGACAAAATTCTGCACGAATGCAAAACTTGCCATATAGTTCCTATATGTCGCAAGTAAAAACCTTAAAAATACCATAATTTTAAGGTTTTTATATGGATTGGAAAAATTGATAAGAGTTGGTATTGAGTCTGCTTAAAAATATTTCCTGTATTTTAAGAGTTTAAAATTTTACTGCAAAAAAAGTTTGTTTTCAAAAATTTAAACATCATTTGATTTCTCAAAAAAACCTTGATTTTTCAAAATTTGTTTAAGAATCGTTAGTGCGATTTTTTTTGTAAATTCATTTTTCAATTTTAGTTTAAAAATATGATGACTCATTTTCAAGGTATCGATTTTCAAAATTAAAAACAATGACATTTTTGATCATCGAATGTTATTGAGACAGTGTAAGAGCATGTGCAGAAATTATGGAAATCGGTTATTTAGTATAAATGATCGATTTAATCTTGAAATAAGAAAAAAACGCCTAAACCGAACCTGCTTAAAACCTTAATTTCCAAGTTTGAATGCAATCGAACCAATGATGGCTTGAGCTGCAGTAGTGTAGGGGCGAGACCAGACACACCGACAAAGAAATTTAATGGTTTTGGGCTGTAGGGGCGAGGACAGACAGATAGACGGGCAGAATCAGGGGACCCACTTTTTTTGACTTCTCTACCATCGTAATGTCATGTTTGAGACTGATTGAGTAATAAGGCAAAATGAATAAGGGACTGAATAAAAGTATTAGTTCGGGAATAATTGCTAAAATACCAAGTAGTTAATTTATGAAATTTTATGATTCGACCTGACCGATCGTCGGAAGCACGATGCAAAGGTTTTTATTAAACAATATAAAAATGAACACAGTAGAAAAATGTTTATAAAAAGTTTAGCGTATTAAGGATGCAAAACATTTCTTTAGAATAATGTTGAGTTAATGAATCTAAATTAAAATGGTGTTCTTTTTAGCTGTACGGAAAATGGTGAATATTCTGCTGGAAAAAATGGTATATTTACGATAAAGATTGGTTTAAAATGCCTGATTACTTATGAGAACCAAGAAATAAAAGTAGTCGTACAGAAACTAAAGATTTATTAAATAGTGTTTTTTCTTGAAGACAAATTTATAAAAATGTTATGTGTTGAGAGTAAAGTCATGTGTGCCTATGCGCGCCTATGGGGAACGAACACTTTTTTTAATTGTAAATCAAACCAATAACATTATTGTAATCAGTCCAATTTGTCAAACTCAAAATTTTGACATGACGTTTCAAGGTCCCTAGAATCTAAAGAATAGATTTTTCGAGAGATGCCTGTGCGTGCTTGTCTTCTTACGTCCGTACATTTGGGACGCTTTATTGGTCGTCCATATCTCAAAAACCAGTAAATAAAATGAAGGAAGAACTCTCAAGACAATCGAGTGGGTGTATTTTTACCAAAGCAATATAAAATAGTGAAAATATTGGTTAACCCACATTTACGAACGAATAACGCTAGCGACTTGAATTAAATTTTATATTTTAAATTGTGTGATACAATTTTGAAAAAAAAAAAAAAACAAATAACAGATTTTTTTTATAAATCAGAAAACTGAAAAAAAAAATAATTGTCTCCTCGAATATTTTACGATTAAAAAAATGATTTTATCTCCAAAATAATGTAATGCAACGAAGAATAACAATTTCAACATCTGGTCAAATTTTGATAAAAATAAAATTGAGATTTTTTTACAAAACATAAAAAAACATTAGGTACTAAAAGTTGGTAAAAATTGGTTTTCGACTCAAATATCTTTTCAAAAATTAAAAATATTGTCTTCAAATTAATCTCATCTTATCTAAGATTATATAGTTTTCAAAATTCAGTGAAATTTTTATAAAAATAAAAAAGTCAGTTTCTGCAAAATATAGTACCTACGCAAAATTCGTAAAAATTTATATTCGATTCTCGATATCTCATGAATAAATTAAGGGATTGTCTTCAAAATGATTTCATTATGTGCTAAATTTTGTTCTTAAAGTATTTATAAATAATATCAAGGCCAGGGTTAGCATAATTATAAGTATAGCATCATTATTAATACACTTGTTATCAAATTAAACTTAAAAATGCAAACTTTATACGTTAATCATCAATAAAAAAAAATAACAAAAATCAGTCTGATAACGCGTTCTTTATTTATTCCTTTTATTAAATCAACTAAAAAATAAACTTTCTATCAACATAAACTTCAAGATAGTTTATGTTGATGTACATCACCATCTGTGTTGGGGGACTACGTCAGACCTTGTTTAGATCTTTTTTCCATATTCTAAAGATAACCCCTATTTCGAGATGAAAATTTACATATACATACAATAAATTGAATTTTATTAATTAATTGATGTCAAATGTTAATGATAATGTTGATGTGCGACTGATTAATGTTGATAATTATTCATTGAAAACAAGGTACATTTTAGATCTCATGACTTAGGTATATGGTATGGTGAATAGGTTGAACTAACATTATCGTTTTATTAAGCAACTGTCTAAACCTTAACTAGTCCCTCATGAGGTTAATGAACTTTTTTTCCATAAAATTGATTAGGGATGCTACGTCAAGATGATAACTTTTCTTGATCATTAATTTAAAAAAAACATGTATTAAAAATACAGCCTTTTAAATATTATCAATAATTGTTCGTCGATGAAAAAGTGCCACACCATTTTAAAAAAGAGGCTGGGATGCGACCCACACTGATAACTTCCCATCCCTTCTGTCGATTTGTCTTGCTTAAAAGTTTGTGCATATGTATCAATTTTTACCAAATTTGCGTACTATTTTTTGTAGATTTTATTTTATTGAATATGGAAAACAATATTTTCTGTGAAATAAAATAAGTTTGAAGCCAATATTTTTAATTTTTGAAAAGCTATTTGAGTCGAAAGTAAATTTTTACCAAGTTTTAGTATAGTTTTTTTTTAGGTTTTTATTTTTTTTTTTAAAAACTGTCAATCCAACATTTATCAAAATTTTACCGAATGTTGAAAACAATATTATTTATAAGATAAAATTAGTTTGAAGCCAATATCTCAAAGTTTTGAAAAGATATTTGAGCCGAAAATCAATTTTTACCAACTTTTATTAATTTTTTTGTTAAGGTTTTTATTTTTTGTAAAAAAAACTGTCAATTCGATTTTTTTAAAAATTTTTCTTAATGTTGAAAACAATATTTCTTATAAGATGAAATTAGTTGGAAGCCATATTCTCAAATTTTTGAAAAGATATTTGAGTCGAAAATCAATTTTTACCAACTTTTGTTAATTTTTTTTTTGGTTTTTAATTTTTTGTAAACAAAACTATCAATTCGATTTTTTTCAAAATTTTAATGAATGTTGAAAACAATATTTTTTGAAAGATAAAAGTAGCTTAAAGCCAATATCTCAAAGTTTTGAAAAGATATTTGAGTCAAAATTCAATTTTTACCAACTTTTATTAAGTTTTTTTTTAGGTTTTTATTTTTTGTAAAAAAACTGTCAATTCGATTTTTCTCAAAATTTTATCAGATGTCAAAAACATTATTCTTCGTTGCACAAAATTGTTTTTGAGATGAAATCATATTTTAGTCGTAAAATTTTCGAAGTGACAAATTTTTTTTTTTCAGTTTTTTTGATTTATAAAAAAAAACCGTTAATTGGATTTTTTTCCAAATATATACTTGTTTTGTATCGCGTTGCAATATATAATATAAAATTTAATTCAAGTCTCTAGCGTTATTGGTTCATGAGATATTTAGGGTTAACCAAAATTTTCACCTTTTTTTTTAAACTGCTATGGTAAAAAAACCACCCACGCAATTTTCTTGAGAGCCCTTTCTGCATCTTTCTGCCTTATTATCTGTATAACAAAATTTATTTGAAGTCGATATCTCTCCTGGTTCTTGAGCTATGGACGACGAAAAAAACGTCGCGAACGTACGGACGTACGGACGTACGTACACACGCACGCACAGACATCTTTCTAAAAATCTTTTATTTTGACTCTAGGGACCTTGAAACGTCGAGAAATGTCAAAATTTTCAATTTGACAAATCGGACCCATTACAATAACTTCCTATGGGAAGTTAATAAGATCAGCTGATATGATATGAGTTTCTCGAGTTTCATTGAGTTTAAGCTTTTTGATTAATTAAATACTATTTTATATAAATTCGCACTTTAATTTTTACGTTTAATATCGCAAATATTTTTAATTTGTATTAACTTCTTTGTTGCCAATAACAAAAATAATACAAATTCTTCATTTTATTTGTTATTTTTTTAGTTTTTATTTAACATTTTTAGTCATCCTCATATTCTTCACCGGAATCGATTATAACACGATTAACCTCTGAAAAAGAAAATTAAATTTTATATTTCCAATCCGCAAAACAGGTACAAAATATAACTCAAAGATCATACTTTTAATGGATCGCGTCCATCCAAGCTGTACATTTTCTTCTATATTTTTCTCAGTTAACCAAATCTTCATAGGTTTGTAGTATTCCAGTAAGCTATCGGAACTAATTGTCGGATTTTCTGGAATTAATGTTTTCAGCACCTCATTTTTCCGCTTTGAAGATCCTAGTTTCATCATTTTTCTGTAATCAGAAAAGAAGGACAAACTCTTATATTTCTCGGAGACAACGTTTATATTATGTTTAAAGAAATTACTTAAGCGCGTCGCCTACGTCCTTGCTGCCAAAGAAATCACATTTATGAAGTTCATCCTCAGAATATTTTAAACTGATCTGGCATAGTTTCTTATAAAACTGATAACCCAACACTTCAGAGTTGAACTTTCTATGGAGGAATTAAGCGTAAACATACATTTCATAATACTAAACTTATCAGCGAAGTTATTCGTTTAAGCCCACCTTGCTTGTCGGTTTTCATTTAGTTCAGTATAGAACTTTACTGGAAAATCATAGGCATTACTAACTCGATTCAATGGAGGTCCAACTCCAACATACTGATCCATTAGTTTCCAATAGTGTTTATTGAGAAGACCCAATTCGACTTTACCAGCGAAAAAGTCAGCCATTAATTTGGCGTGGACAAAATGTTGAGGAATATTAAGCAATGTATGAAAACCCTTTTGATACAAAAATTTAAGAAATGTATTTCTTTAACTAAGTTCCTTACTATCTAATTTACCATCCTTAAGAGTCGATTAAATTCCACTTCTTCGGTGATATCAAAATTATTTAAAAGTCCAATAGTTTTCAAATGACCCAATGTCGAGGCTGAAAGTATTACTGCTTCTCCAACTGATAGCTCAAGATCGTGTGCTTCAAAGAAGTAAGCCGGAAGATTGGTCTTTTCTTGAGCATAATACATCTGACCCATATAACCATGAGCTTGTAGGAACGTTCTGAAGTCCATTTTATGACAAAAGTACATACAAACATTTTTTGAAAAGTCATAAATTGTTGGCTTGCAATCACCCTCATCTCCTTCCTTATTCATTCTTATATCAGAGCCTAAGTAAGTTTCGGGTAAAGAATCAAATCCTAGAGATTTGTAAAATTGATTGGCAGTTTTAAAAAGTTCCAAGGCATCATAATTGCTATTTTTAAGAATATTATTGTAGGGTGGAAGCTTAGCCAGTGGAAACCTTTTCTCTATAATACTTGCATTGGTCCAAATTTGAGCTACAACTTGTCGGAATAAGTGGTCAGGAATAACTCCATTTGCTTTGATTATTTTCAGACCGTATTTTTTGTATAATTGGTTTCGAATAAAAGCGTGAAGTTGCAAGTAGAGTGGTTGAGTTTCGTTCATAATGTGTTCCATTTCTATAATATTATATCCTTTCATCCAAAATTCCAAAGGAGATATACCTGTTGATATATTTTAAAATATTTTTTAAGTTGATAATAAAACAGTTTTAAGGGAATTGGGAAACATCAGTGCATTTCTGCATCAACCTTTTGTATGGAAAGCTGAAACTGAGATTACATTATTGTAAAGAATAGTCATAGCTATCATCAAGCAAAAAGGAGTCCCACAAAAGTCAATACTTGATCCTAATCTATTTTTTCTTTAAGTTTCTGAACTAAGGAAGTAAAATATTCCCTGATTAAATTTTTCGTTGAAGATGTCGAATTCTTCCAAATTAGTCAACTTACCCGGTAGCTGAAATTAAATTAGGGAACAAATATTTTTGAACTCACCAGTTGCGTTAGCTGCTTTTAAAATCACATCGGTGATTGTTATTAAATTTCTTACAACCAAATCCGAGTTATGCTCCCTCAATTCCTTCCAATAATACTTTAATTCGGCACTATTATTCGAATAAGCAATTATGTTTTCAATATCCGGAAAATAAGCCAAATTAACTCTTTTCTTATGAAATTTCGCAATGTTCCTCCGACTTCCAATAGCCTCAACAGCATTGATTGCTTCCAACATCTTCTCAAACCACCATGTTCCAAGAATTCCTTCATCAGCTTGTTGGCTGAGTATCTCGAGAATATACTTCAATTCTTCGTCTTTGAATTGTGAAGTTTCGAATTTTTTCGATTGCTGAGCAAGTTCAGCAATTGAATTTGTTACATTTTGTAATTTTTGATATCGGAACATTAAATTTGGATTTATGTCAAGATCGTGGCCTACTAGTCGCATTTCTTCGTATATTGCATTAAGTTTATTGTTTGCATCTTGGATGAATAGCCTTGCTTCTGATTCGTCGGTGTTCAATGGAGCTGGATTTGAATTCTATAATTGATATAAATTCACACTATCAAATAAATAAATTCTAGCACTATCATCGCAAGGATAAAAGCTGATGAATTTTCAAGTATGAATAAATTATAAAAGAGTATTTTTTATTTTTTTAAATCATAACACGACACTTTCTAAATTTGACTGTTTTTAAAATGAAGAACAAAAACACCAATGAAAAAATATTATCCTTACACAAAAAGCCAAGATCCCTAAAAGGATCAGGCAGTAAAATTGTTCCTTCATGGTTTGAATTTATTTTGCCCCACTTTCACTACACAACAAGCACTGAATTTGATTGTTTTCCTAAAAATCATCAAAGGCATTTTCTCGACGCTATCAAATTTAAATAAAATAAAGTTCACAGTTGGATTGGACGTACTTGCTTCTTAAAATTAAAATTTGTTGATATATATTGTTTCCAGTAGCTAATTTTTTAATATTAAGTCACTTTGTTTTTTCTTTTTAGATTGGACCTCACACTTTACATACACTATAAGAACCATCAATTTTTATAAAGGTTTCTTTTATATGACATTTCGTTTTGAAAAGGAAGTTATAATTGAGCAGCTATCACTTTTGAAGATATTATTTTCATACTTGACAAGTATAAATTACCTACGTCATTGCTGAAAATAGAACAATACAAGCTTGAACAATGCAATTAAACTGTCAATTTTTCGGGAAATGTTGGAATTAGTTATGTGAAATTTCATAAAAAGAATAGGACGCTGAAACCTGTGCCGGTTATTTGACTGATGTGTTTTTTTTTTAATGTCATAATCTTTGTTTTGTACAAACAAATAATCATCCATTGATTTCTCTTTAAAATAACAGTTTTTTCAATATCAAAATACACTTTGTTTCACATGGATGGGGAAAAGCTTTTTTCGTTTGCGAAGAAGGTCATAAAAAGCACCAGTTTTTTTGTGTCACAAGGATAGGGACAAGATCTAAATTTAACTGTTAGACCCTTTAAATTAAAGAAAATAACAAAAAATCTTTGGTAAATACTGGTTTTATTGAATGGATTGCTTCCTGATTTCTGAATTAGTTCAAGTAACATGTGATGAATGGATTCTTAGAGTTCCGTCAGATAATTGAGCGAAATTTGGGCAAAGGTATTACCGTCCTTTTTCGTAGGCTTTTCTTGAAAGTCATCCTCACAAGTTTTCCATGATGTTTACGTCAGAAAAATATGGGGCCATGGTAATAAGTTCACATTTTGCCACTGAATCCAGGCTTGGTGCATTATCTTGTTAGAAAGTCCATCCTTGACCATCAAATAATTCAGAAAACTTCGGAAAAGCTCGATCCAGAATCGATTTGTAAGTGATTGCCGTCATTTTAAAGCTTTGGAAATCCAGCTCCACGTTCCCGCATAATAGATGATTGCTCCCCATACTATTACACCACCTAATTCTCTGTGCCTTTTTTCAAGACAGAATTCTTACTTTGTTAAATCAAGTAAAAAGCAGCTATTTCTATCACGCCCGTCCAAAATAAATGTTTTTCATATGAAAAGACGACCGCGACGCCCGGTAAGCCAAGCTCGATTTTATCTGATGTGATTTGTTAAAAAATGAATACGTTGTTTCTTTCGTGCAGCATTCAATGGTGGTTTTTTCTTCATTTTTTGGTGTCGTATTTGGTCTGCCTTCTGTATTACCCGAGGAACAGTCGATCTACTAGCATTTAACCCAGCTTCTGCCTTGATTTTAATAATGAAAGCTTTGAATTTGAAGCAACTCTCACTATCACCCGCCTTTCCTGAAATGATGTGGCTTTCCTGACTCTTCTTTTGTGGGTTTTTCCATTATGTCTATGGGGCCTTGATGTAGTTGTATATGTGAACTTCTTCTAATTTTGCTGGCTATAAAACGGACCTGGACCATAAAAGGTAATGACCGTAAAATTTTCCAAATGATAAGATAGTTTAATGTTTTACCCGATTTTTAAACGCTTTATCAATCCAGGGACGTTAAGTAATAAACAACAAATAAATGATGACTAACTTGACAGATACAGATTCAACAATTTCAACGGTCAAAGTTGATTCTCCTGAAACAAACATTTGAGAATTTTTCCCTTTTTTTTATTTTTCTACGTATCACTGAAACTAAATTCTTCAGAACTATTTTATTGATGAATCCGAAACTTTCCCTGTAGCTTATTCCAAACCAAAATTGCAAAAAAGTATGTTATTTAAGAGATTAACTGAATTATCAAATTATTATATTAAATTTAACCCCTGACTTAGATTTTGATAGTGTTATCAAAAAATTCAAAATCCAAAATAAATTGTCAACTGTTTAAAAGTTAAAATTCGGAATCACTTCTAAAAAGTTCAAGAATTAAAAATGTGAACTTGTCTTAATCATATTTGATTATCAGAAGCTGTGCAAAGTCAATAAACTGACTTCAATTCAATTGAAAAATGTCTAATGATAGATATCAAAAATAGTTCCCATTATGATTTTTTCAAGCGATATCTTTTTTTTTTTTGAAGCTATAAGAATTTCAAAACAAACACGAAATACAAGAATATTTCTTTAGTTACTGTTACGAGCTTACAAGTAAAAACAAATCTTAAGTTTTATAAGTTTATCCGAAACATTGAGCTGGTTGGTATTAAGGCTTAGGTAAATCTTCTTTGGAATCCTTCCAGCCTGGTTTTACTTTTGCTTCTGCGTTCTTTTCAAGTAGCAATTTTTTCACAGGATTGAAATACTCTAAGATTCCTTCAGCTCTTGTTGTTGGATCTTCAGGAAACATTGTTGCCATTACTTCTTTTAAAGGTTTGGAATTACCAAGACGCATCATATTCCTAGAAAATAGAATTTTCTTAGCTTATAAATATAAAATATTTGTTGTTTTTAATTTACTTCAAAGCATCACCAGCAGCCTTTGATCCAGAAATATCACAATGATGCAATGGTTCTTTGGGAGACTGTCCACTGAACTCACATAATTTCTTATGGATTTGATAACTCAGGATTTCAGAGTCGAATTTTCTAGAAAAATAACTTTCACTTTAAATACAAAAGTTAAAAAATATTTTTTTTCCTACCTAGATTCCAAATTCTGATGAATATCATAGTAAAATTCAGGAGGTAGATCAAGATAATTGTCTGATTCTTCTACAGGTATTGGTCGCTTAACACCAACGTACTTATCCATTAACTCCCAATATTTCTTGTTGAGTTCTTTATGATCGACATTTTCATTTTCCAATGTTAAAAGATGCTCCATCATTTTAATGTGAACAAATTCGATTGGAATTCTTAGCAGACTTTCGATACTTTTCCTCAAAAGTCTATTTATTTCTACAGATGTTGATGATGATGAATCTTCGTCTCGAATAATCCCAATGGCTTTTAAATTATGAAGTGTAAACGCTGATAAACTGGCTGCCTTTCCAATGGCATTCTCTAGATTGTATGCAGAAAAGAAATAAGTCGGTAGACCAGTCATTTCTTTGGCATAATAGAGTTTTCCCATATCCGAATATGAATCAAGTAATTGGCGAAAACTCATTTCTTCACAAAACTTAAGATGGACCTGGGAGGTTTTGTAGTAAATATCATTTCTACATTTAAACCGATCGAGAAGATATTCTAGCTCTTCTTTCTTCTTTATATCAGCTTCCCAGACCTCATTTGGAAATGGAGTGAATCCTAATTTCTCATAAAATAAATCAGCCCATTTCATTGTTTTGAATTTTTCATCGGGAACGTATTTAGCTTGGGGAAGATCATTGTATGGCAACATTTCTTCTAAAATAGTACTTCCGTTTGACCAAGCTTGAATCATTACTTGTTCAAACAAATGAGCAGGTATCAATCCGTCTGGGTCGGTAATCGAATCACCGTACTTCTTTCGTATGCCATTTCGAATGAAAGCGTGTAATTCCTTATAGAGAGGCTCAATTTCCTTCATTAAATTTTCAAATTGTGTGAGATTGTAGTGGCGCATCCAAAAGTCCAAAGGTGACACATCTTTAAAGAAAAACAAAATTACTACAGTGGGAGCAATATAAATATTTATATAGAATGTCCGATTCTCCCATAGAAAAAGTCACCATTTTAAGGTACACAGTTATTCTTGTTTGCTAAATTCCGACATTATTTACTAAAAAAAGACATATAACTTTAAGATTGGTTAAAAGTTTTTAAAACATATTCCCAGATTTATTTAAATGTAACGGTCAACTTGAAATTTGCCTAAATTGTCGCATTGACTACCAAAATAGTCAATATGACAACCTTATTTTAAAAAATTGAATACTGGATAGTCAATAGAACAATTTTCGATTGTCAATTTTGTGTAGTTAATATGACAACAAAAGTAGTCAATAGAACAACTTCGGTAGCCAATATGACAATTTGGTTGTCATATTGACTACCAAAATTGACTATTGAGGATATTTATATTGACTATCCGGAAGTTAAATTAGATAAGATTTTTCAGAAAAAATTGCCATATTGACTACTGCAGTTGCCATATTGACTACCGCAGTTGTCATATTGACTACCACATTAGTCAAAACGACAACCGTTCTTCCAACTTCTTTCAACCAAAGTTGTCATATTGACTACTACAGTTGACATATTGACTACCAAATTATAAAAAAATTTCGGATTCCGAAATTGACAACCGAAAATTGTTCTATTGACTATCGCGGTTATCGGCTGAAAATTGATTACCAAATAGTCAATTTGACTATCAAAATAGTCAATAGGATGACTTTTTTCTTTCTGTGTAAGTTAACTTCAAAAATGTTAATGCCATTTATTTAAAAACTTTAAGTTGAAATTATTTTTTTTTGAAAATCGTAATCATTTCCAAGATATTGAATTTTGAGAAAAAATTAATATTTATTTTTAAAATCCAAAATAAAACAATGACTGTTTTGATCATCTAATATAAAGAAAGTAGGATAACTTAGGTGCCGAAAATTAATAACAAAATTTTGTATGACAAAGGGTCTGCCCTTCTAGAGCAATACAAAAATATTTTAATCTTCCCATAAAAAATAAATAAATTAGGTGGCGCAACAGTCCGTAGAGAACCAGGGCCTAGTGACTTACAACTCTCAACCATTCCTGTGTGCGAGTACTGTTGTCAGGGATGGAGGGGACCTACAGTTTAATGCCGAATCCGAACGGCTAATTTGAGAAAGCACTTTTTCATGACAAGCATTACTCTTGGAGAATTTGTCAATTCCTCGCAAGAGGCAGTAACCGTTTTTTTTTTTAAATTAAGGTGGCACAGGCAGGGATCGAACCCAAGACCTCTCGCATGACAGTCCAACGCACTAACCATCATGCCACGGGTACTGCAATCTTCCCATAGAAAGTTATTCTAATCGGTCTGATTTGGCGAATTATAAATTTTAGCATTTCCTAAAACTTCAAGAATTTTGGGAAAGATCGCATTGACAGCTTTTTGATAAAAAATAATTTTCGGCTAAAGTACTTTGAAAACAAAGAAATATATTAAGTTCAAACTTTTTTATCTTATACCTACATACATAATATTGTTACTTAAACTAACGAACGGGCACGGATAGGAAATTATAAGTATGGGTCGCATCCTAGCCTCTATTTTCTTCTTAAGTCGAAAGTTGTCATCAAATAATCCTTATAAATTAAATAGATACATTTGGTGGTGCAAGAGCTCATAGAGAACTAGGGCCTAGTAACTTATTGCTATTAATTATTAAGTACAAAAAAGAATGGTCGGACTCGTTTTCAAAGGTACATCACTAACAAAACTTAAATTACACCCACAAACAACTCAATATAGGTACAAAAACCAACCTGATATATTAGCCGCGTCTTTTAATCCATCCAGTACAAAATTCAGATTTTCTGCTGCCCATTTCCCACTTGTAAATCTCACTTCTTTCCAATAAAATTCAATTTCCTTTAAATTCATAGACTCTTCAATTGCTAGTTCAACAACTGCTTTGGGAACTTCCAAATCCTCCGTGTAAAAATATGATCCTCCTGTATTGGAATTTCTGAGATCGATTATTCTTTCTACCATTTCAACATAATGATCCACTCCCATAATTTTGTCATCAACAAATTTTATAATTTCTTCAAATTCATATTTAAGTTGCTTGTCTTTGAAATTTTTGAAATCAAATTTTTTAATTTCATTCGCAATTTCCACTAGCAGTGTAGTTTCACCCAAAATATAATCATCTATTGGATCTTCGTAGAACTCTTTTAATAAGTCACTTGATTCATTTGCAAATTGTTTGGCTTCACTTTCGTTTGACTTTAATTCAGTTGCAATTGAAATCTATAAACAAATTTTCTTAAATATTACAATTATTAATAAGAAAGAATTATTAGAAATCATTACCGCTAACAAACTAACTGAACCAATAAAAAATACTTTGAATACAAATTGTACCGAGTCGAACATAGTGATCTCGATGTGCTGTGCACTTGGCCTTATGCGAACTTGTACTGACTTGACTGTTAGAAGAAAACCTTATTTTTGTTTATATTGAAAAGTGCTTGACTTTTTTAATTATTTATTTATGCATCAATTAATAGTTAAATCGTATGCAATCACAACCTTCACGAACATGTTGTGTAAAACAAGTTACTTAAAGGGGTTTCCCAACCAAGATGCATCTCTAATTTCCACAAGCATTCTTTTCAGTCTATCTGTGCAATAGAAGATTGTAGATATTTTTATGCCGACATTAATGAAACAAATTCATATTCATAGAAATGTTTTAGCCTGTGTTGCCATTTTCACTTTTCATAAATAAGATTTTATTGTAATTTTGGCAGTGAGTTCTGACCAGAAACACAGAAACTATTTCTTTTACTACACGATGAATTTACATTCGTGGGAAAAAAAGGAAGTTCGGTCATTGACTACAGTTTGGAAGGTGGTGACTGAAGAACAGTTGTTAAAAATGTTGAAAAGAAACCGTTTTCCGACCACATGCCTCTTTGTATATCGTTTACTAACGGGATGAACACAATTAAAGCAATGTACAAATGCTACTCATTCCCAAACTAGGCTGGTCAAACGAAACTGCATCCAACTATAGACCACGTTTAAGTACACTTCTGATGATGAAACAATATACGACTGAACAAAATTTAAAAAAACCATTAAAGGAGCATACCATATACCAAGTCAAATAAAAATTGAATATAGTGAACCTTGGTTTGACAAGGAATGCATACAGGCTGAGTGCATATCGGAAGTCCAATACAAATTTTACAAAAGACCAGTACATGGAGTGTAATCAGAATTATTAACTTCTCTGTCGAAAAAAGAAAAAAGACAATTCGGAAGCCCAAGCACATCAGCTTAAAAAGTGTAACAAGTCGTCTGAGTATTGGAACCTGGTCCGAAAACTTAATGGAACAAAATTTACTATTAGTACGGGACTTAATTCAAATAGACTGCAAACATATTTCGAGCAATTGCTAAACCCAGATACTCCAATCAAGTTTCTCAATCTGTATGCCAAACCTGCACCAATGTCAAAGGAAGAAGTGTTTATATCGATAAACAACCAAAAGGATGGAAAGGCTGCGAGCTCAGATATTATACCCGCAGAATCCTACAGATATGGTACAGATACTCTTGTTGTATCTGTAACAGCAGCATTCAACCAGATGTTTGAGGAAGGAAAAATCCCAAACCAGTTCAGCGATGCCATGATTTTCGCAATCCACAAGAAGCGAAGCACTGAAGTTCCGGAAATCTCGTTTTTGAACTAGTCATATAAGATACTAGCCGACCCGTGCTCGCGTTGCTTCGCAAATTGTAACCAACACATTCTTTTTGTGCTTATGGGTTTTCTTCCGATGTTAGCCTTTCTTTTACCCATTTTATATTTCTATGCGATAAAAGAAAAACAACTAATTTAAGCTTGTTATGTACTCGTATTTAATAAAAAAATCAAAAAACACTTCCTTACCGAAATTAACACTTTAGAAAAAAAAACTTAAGTAAAATATTACGTAGCAAAGGCCAAGCCGAACGTGAAAACAAACAAAACCATTTCAATTTTTTAGTTGAAAACAGAACGAAATTTTTGTCTATGTTCTTCTTTTCTTTCTTTTATTCATACGTAGAAACGTTTTTTTGCAACCGAAAAATATAGTTTGCGGTAAAAAAAAAACAAATTTGTTTTTTTAATGTTCTCATACATCTAAAGGTATGCGTGTATAAATATCCATAGACACATTTTTTTATTCATCTGCTCATGTTCAGTGCAGTGCAACTGACTTAACCTACCCACATTTGTGTGCTCTGTTTATCGACGTCATTGTAAGTACCTTCTTCGAGTTATTTGTAAAGAAAATTTTAACTTAATTTCAGTTTTATTGTTCGAGGAAGTGATACAAAATTGGTAATTCAAGCTATTATAATATAACTTTTTCTATTTTTAAATTGGAAGAATTATAATCTTTTCACTTCCTCGAACCAGAAAAATAAAAAAGATCTAATTTTTCTTTAGATAAATCGGCATTTCATGTGCACGGCACTGTAGTTAATTAAATGTCCATAGTAACTTAAAAAAAGAGAGCACACCGCTCAACGATGTGACGATAGAATAAATTAGAGAAACAAAAAAAAAAAAAAAAAAAAAAAAACAGTCCTGTCCTGGCAAACGCCGTGTACACACTTGTTATCGCTTAAGAGTTATTTTTTGGTTGAAAAGTGTATTACATCTAACAAAAAGTTTTTTTTACATATTTCTTTTTCTCTTTTGTGTCTTACTTTTCGGGGTAAGTTCTTCATAAGCTAATAAAAAAAAAAAAAAAAAAAAAAAACACCACTTGCTCTCGTTAGTCATGGACGGGGGGACAGCCCCCCGCATGAACTGGTTTAAGGGCTTACCTCCAGAGGTGGACTTGAACCAGAGCAATAATAACACCAATAAACGAAAATATAAGCGCACAAAAAATGATGACGAGGAATACCCGGGATTGCCCGTAATCCATAATGATAGCAATATTCCCCGCTACATAGTGGTAGCAGGAATGGAAAAATCAGGAGATAATCTTCGCCCTCTTTCATCATATAATCCAATTCAAATAAATCGAGGCTTGGAGCATATATCGAAAGACATATTGGAAGTTAAAGCAATGAGGTCAGGTGATTTACTCCTTAAGGTTTTGAATGTCAAAACAGCAGAAAAATTCCTCATGGCAAAACGAATTGACTCAATCCCAGTTAAGGTATCTAATCACTTAAGCCTCAATTCCATTCAGGGGAGAATTTTCTCAAAACATATAGTTGACATATCTGAAGATGAGTTAACAACAGAACTAAACAGATTCAAAGTTATCTCTGTCAAAAAAATTACGAGAAAGGAGAATGGTGTTGAAGTGCCAACAGGTGCCGCAATACTAACTTTCGACTTGATTCGCAGACCAAACGAAGTAAAGATAGGATGGGTAAATTGTAAAGTCCAAGAATACATACAAAATCCTATGCGCTGTGCGACATGTCAAAAACTTGGTCACACAAAGAATCGATGTACCAATACTTCTCTTTGTAAAGAATGCTGTCTCCCTCCACCTCATGATGAATGCACACGTATTTATTGTATTAATTGTAAGGAAGAGAGCCACACTCCATACGACCCTGCCTGCCCTGCCTTCCTTCGCTACAAATCGATAAACAAAATCAAAGCCGATCGTCGTTGTTCTCTTCGCGATGCTTGGGCAATATACAATGATAATCCCACTCTTCACCAGCTTCCAGCTCCGAAAAATCGCAAAGAGGGTAAGCCAACAATAGCAGAGACAATTAAAGCTCGTTTGGAAATTTCTAGATTGCGAGACCAACAAAACCGCTCAGAGAAAAATTGTTTAATAGTAGCCTCCACCACAACCACACCAACAGCATCCACCACCACATCACCAGCAGCTCTCACCTGCACATCATCAAAAAACACCCACTCTATACCAGCAGCCACCGGAGACATACCAAAGTCAATGCAAAATAGTCTCTCATTACCCACAACAACAATAATTCAAGAAAATAGTAATCACTCGACTAAGAAATCACTCATTGCCAACCAACAACATAACCATGAAATTTTCTCAGCTAACCAACTAACTCAACCATCTTCCAACAACGCATCAAACTCCGAATTTAACAAAAACAACATAAATAATGAAAAAATTACCGAAGATCTCTCTGATGAATCTTTAACAGATGATATTGAGATGGATATTAGTACTGAGAACTCATCTCAGTCTTCTACGTCCTATCTCAAAAATTCTTCAAATCTCACAAACAAATCAAATAACACACAACTTAATGAATATACTACTAACACAATACTACTAAACAAAAAAACCCAACCACAATAATGGCTCCGTTGGCAATGGATTTTCTAATCCTCCAATGGAACATACAAGGCTTTTGCAACAATAAACATGCACTAGAACGTTTAATAGCTAAACATAAACCAGATATAATTACCTTGCAAGAAACACATATTATTGAAAAAAACAAAAAATTCTTTAACATCAAAAACTATAAATCATTTCACTTTAACAAACAATTTGAATACTCAAAAGCAGGTGTAGGCATTCTTGTTAAAAATCATATACCAATAAGCTCCCATACCACCTCTGATACAAATTTACTACACCAAACGATTGAGATACCTGGCGGAAAACCTATTAAGATTACAAATGTGTATAGGGAACATGAAGTTCATATTAATTCCGACTTGTTAAATAGCATACCTACCGTAAACGATAATTGCCATCATATTATAATGGGTGATATGAATGCTCACAGTACACTATGGGGATCAAATGCTACAAACAGGACAGGTGAATTATTTGAAAACTTTGCCAATGATCGCGGACTCATCGTCTTAAATGATGGGTCACCAACATTCTTCAGCACCCGAAACACTTTTTCTGCAATCGACGTGACTTTTGCTACCCAAGACCTGGCACCTCTCCTTCACTGGGAGGTACTCCCAAACGCCGAAAGTAGGGACCATATACCAATCATTGTACGTACGCCCGAACAAAGTTTGAGTCCTAAGTTTATCCCTCGATTCAAGGAAGAACTTGCAAACTGGGAAGTTTTTAAGTCCACAACAAAAGATCTTAGTTCACAATTACCAAGGACCAAAAACACTAACCAGGAAGCAGCGAAAATCAAAAAAATTATAAGAACAGCTGCAGCAAAAGCAATACCAACAACGAAAAAAGTACATTCAAGGACAAATCCCATATGGTTTACAAGGGAAATAGCAATTTTGGTAAGAGGAAAAAACACAGCTTGGAAAAAAGCCCGCAGATACCCTAACACAGAAAACTGTGTAGCATATAGAAAAATTTGTGCCAAACTTAAACGAGAGTCAATTATTTCTAAACGAGCTTCATGGGATAACTTCATTAACACAATGAACCCGTCACTTGATATGAAAACCTTATGGAGTAGGATTAAATCTGTTCGCTCACCAATCTCAGATAGACAATTTCCTTACATGCTTTTAGAAGGACAAATGCAAAACGACCCAGAAACAATTGCAAATTTATTCGCAAAGAAGTGGCAAGCATACAGTTCAGATAGTTCCTATCGACCCAGCATTATTGAAAATAAAAAAAACTTCAGTATACAAGATCTTGTACCGCCCACAAACCATAGACCTTATCAATTTCTAACAGAACGTGTTACGCGTACTGAACTAGAAATGACTCTTAAGATAGCCAAAGGAACTAGCCCAGGCGAGGACAAAATCACTTACAATATGGTAAAACTATGCGACGACAGCCTCAAAGACAGAATTTGCTCTCTATATGATGACATTATATCGACTGGGACTTTTCCACACGACTGGAAAAGAGCAAAACTTAAGCCGATTCCAAAAACATTGCGAAATCATCATGATTTCAATGAATATCGCCCAATTTCCCTCCTTCCTATTCTCTCAAAAATTTTTGAAAAAATTATTGCTAGACGAATTGGTTGGTTAATGGAAGAGAAGGCTAACCCAGGACAGCATGGTTTCAGACCTAAAAGAGGAGTTTCAACTCTCCTTCATCTTCTAGAGCACACACTTGCTGGAAATTTATCGAAAACTAAACATAGCGTTATCATGTCATCCGATTTGGAAAAAGCATTTGATAGAGTTATGATGGTGCCAATTATTAAACAGCTTCATCAATGGGGCGTTCCTAAAGAAATACTTGCAGTGATCATGTCATTTATTAGTGGTAGAACTTTTCGAGTTAATGTTGACGGCTATAACTCCTTAACCATGAAAATGGATAATGGAACACCACAAGGATCTCCGCTTTCAGTTGTCCTATATAACGCATATATTGACTCGCTTATCGTGAAACTCTCCCAGCCGCTTCAGAATCTCGACTTTATCGGAGTATATGCTGACAATATTTACGTTGTTGCTTCTGGAGAACCTACCCAGGTAAAAGATACTCTGGAAAAAGCTGATTTAACAATGTTTAATTGGGCTAAAGAAGTTGGTGCGATTATTCCTCCATCTAAAATTGAAGCTTTGCATCTATGCCGAAAAAGAAAATGCACCCCCACCTCACTTGTTTTACGGGAAACAACCATTCCTCTTAAGAGAGAAATAAAGATACTAGGAGTAACTTTTTCCGGAAATCTAAAATGGGACACACATGCAAAGAATCTAATTAACCAGCTTAAACGACGGAACAATGCTTTAAAATTGATCTGTTCAAAGCGAAAAGGTCCCCATCTAGAAACTGCACTGCAAATTGCGAAAACTCTAGTCTCTGGTACCCTCCAACACGGTGTAACTATTTTTATGTGGACCACGTTAAGAAATATTAGCAATATTGACTCAGCCATCAACGATTGTTTTCGAACAGCCTCTGGAGCTTTAAGAGCCACTAAAATAGAAGCCCTAAGATTAGAAGCAGGTTATGAATCTTTTGAACACTTTGGAAAAAAAAGGGCAATTAACCTAGTCAGCAAAATACTTACAGATCCAGTCCATCCCCTCTTCAAGGCTGCTGAAGATGTGATTAACGCTACAAAACCGATCAAGAAATATTCCAAATCAAAAATGACATCTATAGTTCCCAATCTTAGCTCTTTTTCATTCAATAATACGCAGACATTAGGAGGTAATCTACCACCTTGGAAAAGACATATACTTCCCATTAACACTAATCTTGCTAAGTACAAAAAGGAAAATACTGCTGACGAAATATTTAGAATGCTTCACCAAGAAATGATCTCTGCCTATAACGCTGATAGAATCTTCTACACAGACGGTTCGTACAAAGAAGACAATTGGTGTTCATACGCAGTCATTCAGTTACAACCAAATTCTGAAATATCTATAATTCACCAAGCTCTTTTACCAGAATCTGCGAACAGCTACATTGCAGAGTTAATAGCAATTTATAAAGGCATATGTGTTGCCCAAAAATACTCTAACCGGTCCCTCATTGTAACCGATAATCTTGGTATCCTCATGGGTCTTAAAAATGCGACAAATAAATGCCCTTCTCTGGAGCTTATAAGAAGATGTTTATTCGCCAATAAAAATATTATTCTTACATGGATACCTGGACATTCCGGAATCAAAGGAAATGAGGCAGCAGACCTTGCAGCAAGAACTGCTACAAACTATCCACTCATTGTAGAGTATCCCAAAATGTATAAGCTCCTACGCAGATCTTTGATTCAGGATCATAAGAAAGAGCTCATCGAAAACTGGCAAAACTCTGAAGCTTTTCTAAAAAAACATCAACCTACTTACTCGCGTATACCATATAATCGGTCTCTAAACAGAGAAGATAGCATAAAACTCTTCCGAATAAGAGTTGGAAAAGCTATGTTTAACACTCAACATTACTATAATGCTGGAGATCCTGAGCAATGTTCGAATTGTGGAACGATACTCTCTGTCTGGCATATCCTTGTCGAATGTCCTATATCCCGCCAAATTGAAGTATCATCAGACAACATAACTGAAAAACTTGCCGAAATCTTGAATCCATCAGATGAACGATCCATTCAGTACATAAAAGATGCCACATCCGCTCACCAAAAATTTAATGAAATATAAATTTTTTTTTTGTTTTTCACTTTTCAATTAAACATAATAAGACTTTGCTAAATTATTTTTTTTTACAATTTTGTTTTACTTAACTTAAAGTAACCTGAAATATAGAATTTGATAATTATAATTTGAATTAAATGTAAACATGTAAATAGTTAAGAGACGGCATCATATGGTCTGGCTACCCTGATGCCTTTCTAAAAATAATTTATAAATTAAGTTTGTAAATTATTTCAATAAATAAATAAATAAATAAATAAAAAAATAATGTGTGTGTGTAGGTTAGTTGATGAACTTACAATACAGAAAAATTGAATATGTAGCATGTAGGTAGGTATAGGTAAGAGAAAAAACGTAACTATTAAATGGAACACATATAAAGAGAGAAAGAGCATGGGAAGAAAAGAAAATTAAAAATGTTGGAATGATAATGAAATGAAACAAAGCAGCGACCTCGCGATTGTGATGGAATCTAATTTCCTGGATAAAATAAATTCATAAAGTTTGTAATTTGTTTTTATTTATTTCTCAGGTTGTATGTTTAACTTAGGTGTGATTTTAGGCTTAAAATTTGCGCAAAAATATTGACTTTATGAAGCAATGCTAATCTTTGTCGATTATTGTATAGGTTTTAAGATATGAGTGGTTGTATAAGTCAACTAATGAAAAGAAATGGACAAAAAATGTAAAATTAATAATATTTAAGTTTGACAAATAATTAATGAAAAAAATTAAAGCCATAAACACTCTCATAACAATATAGAAAATAATAAAATATATTTCAAATAAATCGATTGACTACTTTCTGAGATCGTGCGTTACAAACTTTAAAATGGTTTCGCTTTTATATAATAGTATAGATAACACTCAAGCTGCAGGTCGATTATATCCTCAAAGCTCTCGATATGCCAAGTTATCGTTTTCAAAAGAAAGTAGTTCTTTAAACAATCCAATTCCGAAGTAAATGGTTTAAAGACTGGATAGAACTAGCCGAGTAGGTGGATGTTGACTTGAACTATAATAACCTTGCCTCATGGAAACCAACTTTATATCGCTTAATAGCTCGTCTGGGTGAAGCCTCAAGAGAACAATACAGGGAGCAAGACAAAAGTTTATTGCACCGCATATGATTTACAGTAGACTAGACTACGATCTCCGGGAAAGAAACTACTTCCATGTCAAATATACCATCGAACAAATTTCTTGCATGTTCCGGCTAAGAGGAGAACTCCATAATCTGAACTACATTCCTCACCGCGAGGACTTACCTATTTTATGCAAATTGTGCAACTTGAAAGAGCGCGAGGATGTTTTTCATTTTGTTGGACAATGTGCGATATTGAGAGAAATAAGAAGACTTATCCTATGGCAGTGACTATCTTTCAAATACTGAAATAGTGAAATCATAAGCCTCCTACAGGAAATGGATGTCACAAAGTTATATGCATATTGCAAAACAGCACATAAATATGGACATCAAATTTTAAATGGAGCGTTGAAACCTTATACTATACTATACTTTTAGTTGTCAATCAGGCAGACGGCAATGCCATGCATCAATTTGATTACATTAACCAAATAATTGTTAAAAATGTATGTTTCAATAAAATCAACCTAATATAATCTAATCTACTACACGATTAAGGAATTCAATTATGTATGCAACTTAAACATTAAGGAGAAATGTTTTCTATGCAATAAAATTGCAAATGTCAAAGTGACAGTTTCTGGTCTGGCATTCAATTTCGATTTTAGTCTTTTAACTCAAATTGGTTCATGAGGTTATTAATTTCAATGTCACTTAATCGAGATTTAATGTATAAATACAAATCAATGCAAATAAATCACTTGTTCATTTTGACACTGACAGCTGCTTTCTTATCGAAATATTGAACAAATTGTTGTTCAGTTTAGTTGTTTTGGGTTTTATTTCGTGAAACTGGTTTTCACGATTTGATTGACCGTTACATTCATAATACTACAAACAAATCTTTTACTATTCGCTCAAAAATTTCCATTTAGCAGCTTGAGTGAGTTAGACAACGGTTTTAGGAAAAACATTAACATTTTCTATTAAAAGTCGGAATTGAGTCGCGGAAAGCCCGCACGTTAGTGACACTATCGAGAAGATAATCAATTTGCCGCCAGTCGGGAGTATTTTACGAATACCACACGAAGTTCAAATTTAGTTTAAAAAAGCTACTAAATGGCAACACTGTTTTAAGAGGTATCTATTTTTTCAAATATTTGTATAAAGACCGCCAAGTCAAGTGTAAACATTCTGAATGAAGTTCAATGTTCATCTATGCACCTACCCCATAAGATCAATTGAACTTGGCTAGCACAATATTAATTACAATCTATCTTAGCTTAACACTTGTGTCTTAATACTCTCCATGAGTCATAACATTTTAATTTGATTGGAGTCTAAGATTGATTTAAAAAGATCGTATTCAGAGCAAAAGTAGACATGTGAATTATTTTTGTATGACGTTTTCTCAAAGTAGTTGAATAAAACAAGTTCAATGAGAAAATTTTAAATTGTGAATTTCCCAACCAAAGTTATGTTTTCTGTTTTGATAAGTAAGAAAAGTTAAGAAAATATAAACTGGTTTATAAGTTATATTATTCATTACATTATAAACAGCATAGCTTCACTGCTCATGAAATTGCATAAGAAAGTTGATTCCTAATAAACTTTTTTACGAATAATTGTTATTTATAAATGTTTATTGATTAACGAACTGAAATTAGCACTAATTTTAGATTTCTACGGTTTGTGCAGAAAGGTTATAGCTGTCATTTAGAGGGTTAGCACAAAAATGAAGCATTTTATTTACTTATAATGATAACGCATGTTTTATTAAATTATATTAGGTGATCTGAATTTACATTAAGCTTAGTGATAAAAAGAAAATTATATTTTACTCGTTTAATGAAACCTTTCAAGTACAACAAAAAAAACCTTATAAACAACATTTATGTGGTCGTGAAGCTGATGGAAATTCTGTCTTGCTTGTTTAAAGTGATTTTTTTGTATAGGTATATACATATATAAAAGGGTAAGGGTAAATAATGAAATCATTATGTATTCAATACTTTCATTTATTCACCATATACCGAGAACCGAACATCAATTATTACCAATTTTGTGTACTATATTTTGTATATAGTATTTTAATTTTTTTGAAAAAACTGACTGTTAGATTTTTATAAGAAATTTACTGAATGTCAAAAAAAATATTTTACGTAAGATGAAATTTGTTTGTGGCCAATATTTTTAATTTTTAACTTCCCATAATAAGTTTCAAGGTACCTAGAGTCGAAATAAAAGATTTTTAGAGAGATGTCTGTGCGTGCGTGTGTACGTACGTTCGTACGTCCGTAGTAGAGATATCGACTTCAAATAAATTTAAAAAAAAGGTGAAAGGAGGTAACTCTAAATATCTCATGATCCAATAACGCCAAAGACTTAAATTAAATTTCATATTATATATTGTACCGTGTTATCAAAAAAATATATTTTTGGAAAAAAATCCAATTAACGGTTTTTTATAAATAAAAAAACTGAAAAAAAAAGATATTTTATCGCACAGACTTGCAGAACTTTTTTTATAAAAATCCAACGGTCGGTTTTTTCATACAAAAATTAAATCTACAAAAAATAGTACGCAAATTTGGTAAACAATGATGTGCGGTTCTCGATATCTCGTGAACAATAGAAGATATTGACTTCAAATTAATTTCATTCATCCAATTTGTATTTGAATGAAGAAATAAAAACTTTAAAAAAATGCTACTAAAATTGGTTAAAAAATGGTTTTCGACTAAAAATCTCGTTAACAAAAAAAGATTTTGAAATATTAAACTATTTGCATATGATGCAAGATATTGTTTGTAATTTTTAATTTTTTTAGAATAATTCAACTGACAACTTTTTTAACAAAGCACCAAACCTTTTAAGAAAGACAAATCGGCAGACGGGTTGGGAAGTTATCAGTGTGGGTCGCATCCTAGCCTCTTTTTGAAAATATATTTGAGTCAAAAGTCAATTTTTAGGTTTCTATTTTTTTATAAAAAAAAATGTCAATTTGATTTTTTCCAAAAATTTTACGAGATCTCAAAAACGTTATATTTCTGTATATAAAATTATTTTGGAGATAGAATCAATTGTGTTCGTAAGATATGCGAGGTGAAAATATTTTTTTTTTTTTTCAATTATTTTGAGAGTCCTTTCTGCATCTTTCTGCATTATTATCTTTATAATACAATGTATTTAAAGTCTATGTATCCACTGGTTCATGACACATAGATGACGAAAAAAGTTTCCCGAACGTACGGACGTATGAACTTACGTTAACAAGCACTCACAGACATATGTATGTCTAAAAATCTTTTATTTAGAATCTAGGGACCTTGAAATGTCGATAACAATAACTTTCTATGGGAAGTTAATACGTTTATTTTTAAAATTTCTTTTTTATACATACTAATACTAATTTATTTATATATTTACACATTTAAAATTCAAATCAACGAAAATTTCCAATAGCTTTAACATTTCAAAACATTATCTTTAGCTATGGATGTCCTTTCTACAGTAAATAATTGATTTAATTTGTATTGGAATTCGAATTTTTCCAACCAGGTGACACGTTAGCTTTCTTATTCTTCTCCTCCAGTAACTTTTTGATCGGATTGTAGTAATCTAAGAGCCCTTCGGCCTTCACAGTTGGGTCATCGGGAAACATCGTACGAAGAACTTCATTAAATGGTTTTGAACTACCCAATTGCATCATTTTTCTAAACAAAAAATATGAATTTTTAATTTTGTTTCTTAAATTATAACCTAATTAACTTAACACACTTTAAGGCATTTCCAGCATCTTTGTTTCCATTTATGTTACATAAATGCAGTTGGTCCTTGGAATATTTTCCACTGACCTCACATAACTTCTTATGAATTTGATAACTCAGAATGTCAGTTGTAAAATCTCTAAAAATAAAAAGAAATTTCTACATATTAAGCAACATAATCCAAATTTTAGTTTAAAAACGTACCTTGACATATCGTTATAAGCCATTTTATGGTAAAAATTATAAGGAAAATCCAATTTAAAAATCTCATGATCCTTTGGAGGTCCAACACCTGCATATTTCTGCATTAGATTCCAATAGTGCTTACTAATTTCTGACTTTTTCACATTTTCCGACAAAAGATCAGCCATAACTTTTGCGAAAACGAAATCCGATTTAATGTTAATGAGGCTTACAATTGCCTAGAAGATTATTAAATAGCAAAGAAAATTTTATTGCATTGTACATATTTTAAAAGAGGAGGGTTATAATTTACGAACCATCCTTAAAAGCCGATTCATTTCAATGTCTGGTGTAATTTTTGAATCATTCGTCATTCCGATTTGTTGCAAATTCTGATGAGTTGATGCGGATAAGATCATAGCTTTTCCAACTGCATGTTCCAAGCCTTGCGGTGGCTTGAAGAAATATGCGGGGAGACCTTCCATTTCTTTTGCATAGTGTAGGTATCCCATAACAGCGTAGGCATGAAGAAAATCTTTAAATTTCAATTTCTCACAGAATTTCAATAGAATGTCCGGAGTAGAGTACGAAAGATCGAGATGACATGGTTTTTCATTACTTTCCTCATCACTTTCTTCATCACTTTCTTCATCACTTTCCTCATCACTTTCCTTAGCATCTTCATCTTTATTACCATCAGCTTTATGTTCATCATCATCATCATCATCGTCGTCATCTTCATGACTATCATTTTCGGTTGTCTTTAATTTAATGCGATCTCCCCAAATACTTGCAGGATATTTTTCAAACCCTAGATTCCCATAGAATTCTTCTGCAATTTCATATAATTGTTGGGCCTTAAACTTCTCCGACATCACAGACTCAACCAGAGGAAGGCTGTCAAAAGGGAACATTTCATCAATTACACTTTCGTTCGTCGCAGCTTGATGCAAAACTTGTTCAAATAGATGCTCAGGAATCAATCCATCGGCTGCAATTACAGATTCGCCATATTTCTTGCGCAACAAATTCCGGATGAAAGCATGAACTTCCAAATAGAGAGGCTTAATATCGTTCATTAGGCTTTCCATATCAGCAATGTTGTAGCCTCGCAACCAGAATTCCAAAGCAGTCACATCTAAGAAAATTGAAGTTTTAGCGAATTTTGTGTTTGGTTCGTCATTTAAACTTACGATTAATTTTAGCAGCATCTTTTAGTGCCTTAAGTGTCGTATCAAGGTGGTGATAGTCCGCCCAGTGGTGGTGATAATTCCCAGTTATTTTCCTCCTTTCCTCCCAATAGTATTGCAATTCCTTCAGATCATAAGATTTTTTGACAATGTTTTCGATAATATCATAAAAAAAATGCTCATGATTATTATAGGGATCATGGAAATCAAACACAATTCGATCTTTTAGATCTTCTATAGCTTCCAATGAATCGTATAGATCTGAAAAACGTTTTCGTTTGATTGCATTAAGGTCTATTCCTTGAAGCAGTGTCTTAAATGCATATTTCAGTTCTTCGTCTTTAAAGTTCTTAAAGTCAAATTTATTTGCAGCCTTTTCGATCTCTTTTAAAGATGCTGCCTTATAGTTTGCAGTATTCCATTGAACATTATGGAATTTGCTGAATAAGCCATTTTGGTTTTCGTCGTGAATTTTAAACAACCTATCACTGGTTTTATTTAGGAATTTTTTGGCTTCAGATTCGTCGGTGTTTAATTCGGTGGCATGGCAAATCTGAAGAGAAAATAAGAGTTAAATTAAAAATTATTATGTGAACTTTTTTTATTGTTCACCACAAGATTAACTGCTCCAAGAACTGCTAAGCTGAAGAATATTCTGTCTATCATTTCTAACAAATTGAATTGTTGAATTGATTCTTTCTAACAGTTATGGAACGACTGAGTGTATATACTTTATAAATGCTTATTTTATATTGAAAAATATAGGCACTACTATTAACAATTATTATTTAAATATGCACATCTGTCGTGAGTAATTTAGTTATGTAAATTTACAATGCACATAGGTACAGATAGCTAGAGTTAAATAATAATAAACTGGTTACACTAGATTTTCCGGGAAACATCGTCGTGCTTAAACTATGACCATTAAAATTATAATCAATCAAATCATATAAATTATAAATTTAAATTAATATGCATTTGCATCTACATATCTATAAATTGTCTATCAAAACTTTTTACAGTGCATAATTGTTTCAATAGAATTTTATTTTATTATTGTAAAAAGCTTTAAGTTTTCTTATATTCGTAAAATTTTATTTGCATGTTGATTGTATTCATACGCTAATATAAATAGTTGTTTTTATATATATTTTTGATATGTTTTTAATTAATGTACAGTAAGACCCGAATAAGTGCCCATTCGTAATCGGCAAAAGTATGTATATTTATTAATTATGTACATTTGAGATGCAAAAACTGAAAAAGAGACAAACTTATTTTTTTTGGAGCTCCCTGTGTTTCATGACTTGTAATTCAAGAATCGTTGGTGTTAGGTAAATAAGTCTTAGTTCAAACAACTTGAGTAAAGAACAGCTGCTAAATATCGTGTTAATAATTATTAAAGTCTTTAGACAAAAGTTTATTGAGTCTGTATGATCAGTTTTAGACTTAAGTCCTTTTTAACAGACGTCAATGATATAACAATCTTAATCTAATTTAATGAGAATAATGTATTTACATTTACGATTATTCGAATTGAAAGTTTTGACATTTCTCAACGTTTCAAGTTCGCGAAGTTTTTCTCGTCGTCTATAGCTCAAGAAGCGGTAGAGATATCGACTTTAAATAAATTTTGTTATATACAGGTAATAAGTGCGTTTTGTTCGCATTCCATATATAGTAAAGTAAGAAATTGCCAACAAAACGATCCGCAGTAGTCCGGTTTTAATATTTAAAAGTTGATACAACTGAATATTTGCCAGAATAATTTATCAAAAAATTCCAAAAAAAAATCGTGAAATCGTGTAAGCTGATTTTTGATAGTTGACTATCAAAATCAAGAAAATACGTCTGTGTAATGTGATATTCGATTTCAAAGTTTTAACCAAACAATTTGACATGAAATAAAAACTTCAAGAAGGGGGTTTGTTCGTAGACTACTACATTAACATGTGGTGTTGAAGCGAGCTCGAAGCTCGCCTAAATTCTTTATATACCTGAATCGAGTTGAAATGAGCTTGATTCGCTCGATTCCGGTCGGGGATCGGAAATTTGTGAAGAAAAACCTGTGTGGAGGAGTTGGTATTACAGATAATGCGTTATGGTCTGTTTATTTGCATGTTTGTGTACAACAAATATTGTTTTGTTTTAATCAAATTTAAAAAAAATTGCACATAGAGTAGGTAACATATTCCTATATGGTGCTGAACTATTCAGTTATTCATTGTTTAACACGAATCAAACTATCTCACTTGCACTTCATAAGAAACATCGAAACACCATTTGCATTTTAGAAAGTGCTGTCAAACTTAATCATTTTTAAATCTTCTTGTGCGGTGGAAACACCAAAAAGATTTATCTAATCTAAACTGAGATAAACCTTTGGTGGAAACATAGCAAAACTTAATTATTTTTTCTATTGTTTTCTCTTGCAAAACAAACCTAGTTAGTCCATTGTCACTAACAAAACTAAATAATATCAACAGTAATAGATTGATTTTTCCCCAATGGAAAACACACATGATTCCAAATGCACAACTACTCAACGAACACAGCCATCGAGATACAAATGCAATATCAATCGTACCAACATTTGAGAACGAAATCACATAAGATCCATTCGAGGCTCGTATAAATGTCAAAAACCTATCCATAGTGAGATTCTACTCTAACTTTTATCGGTGTTATTCATACTATGGATATTGTTTTTGTTATTCGTGTAAAATCCTACTTTAGTATGGATAGATTTGCCAACAAAACACGGTTAATAATGCAGAAAGGGCTCTCAAGAAAATGGAGTGGGTGGTTTTTTTGCCAAAACAATTTAAAAAACAGGTGAAAATTTTGGTTTACCTAAAATATCTCACGAATCAATAATGCTAGCGACTTGAATTAAATTTTATATTATACTAGCGGCCCGTCCCGGCTTCGCACGGGTAGACATAAATAGGTACAGATATTTAAGTTATAAGCATGCTAATTAAACGGATCACTATGAATCACTAAATTAGAAAACATTTTTTTGTCCTATCATTAATACTCTTCCCAGCGTATGCGATGAAAGACATTTTATGTCTAATTTTTTTACACCTTCGGTTGCTTTTAATAGGAATTTATAAAGTTTATATAGTAATCTAGTACTAAATATAGCCTATGTTACTCAGTGATAATGTAGCTTTGTAATGAAAAAAGATGGTCCGACAGTTTTCTGTAAAAAATCTGATTTAAGGCGCCATCTGTTCGAGACTTATGAAACTTACGATTAATAACAAACATCAACATTGACAATCAGTTTATTGTTAGGTACTTATAAATTATTAAGACCATTAATCGAAATATAAACTATCCTATATCTCAAGTTAGACCAAATTACACATAAAATGCTAACTTTCATCGAAATCGGTTGACTTGGTGAAGAGGTCACTGGGAACATACATATGACACTGGATTTTTATATATTTAGATTATTGTAATGTGGTACCAAACTAGTATATTTTTCGAAAAAAAAATCCAATTAACGGTTTTTTTATAAATGAAGAAAATGAAAAAATATATTTGTCATCTCGAATATTTTACGAACAAAAACTGATCTTATGTCCAAAATAATTTTGTGCAACGAAAAATAACGTCTTTGACATATGCTAAAATTTTGAGAAAAATTGAATTGACAGTTTAAAAAAAAAAATAAGAACCTAAAAAAAACAATACTTAAAGTTGGTAAAAATTGACTTTCGACTCAAACATATTTTCAAAAACCTAAGATATTGTGTTCAAACTAATTGTATCTTGTAAAATATTGTTGCTAACATTCAGTAAAATTTTAAAAAAATTCGAACTGAGAGTTTTTTTCACAAAAAATAAAAAATTAAAAAAAAAACAATACTAAAATTTGGTAAAAATTGGTTTTTGACTCAAATATCTTTTTAAAAAGTTGAGATAATGCCTTTAAATTAATTTTATTTTATAAAAAATATTGTTTTCAACATTCTGTCAAATTTTGATAAAAATAGAATTGAAGTTTTCTTACAAAAAATAAAAACCTAAAATAAACATTACTAAAAGTTGATAAAAATTGATTTTCGACTGAAATATCTTTTCAAAATTTTTAAAAAATTGGCTTCAAACTAATTTTGTCTCACAAAAATATTGTTTTCAACATTCGATAATTTTTTTTTATAAAAATCCAAAATTTTGTTATAAAACATTAAAATCTACACAAAATAGTACGGTTGTCGCTATTTCGTGAATAATAGAAGATATTGACTTCAAATCAATTTCATTTATCCAATTCGTCTTTATTTATAGAAGAAATAAAAATTTATAAGAAGTGCTACTAAAATTGGTAAAAATTTGGAGCAATACAAACATTGTGTTTTTTTTTTGCTGAAAGACGTCAAATCAAGAAAGCAAAATTTACATCAAAAAGTTTTTGGAGAAAATTCGAACTTTCGATTTTTGGGCAAAAATTTGAATGGGGACTACTATTAATAATAATGTAAATAGTAATAATTGATGATCGAAAATGTCAATGTTTTTATTTCTGATTTTCAAAAAAATATTAAACATTTTTTTTTCGAAATTCGATATCATAAGGAAATGGTGAATTGTATGTTTTTTAAAATTTACGTTGTTAACCAAATGCTTACTAAAACAATGTTTTTAATAAGATAAAATTAGTGTGAATATCATGGCAATGAGAGGGGGGAGAGGTGTTTCCACTAAGGCACCTCTCCTTATCCAGACGGCAGCGGACGAATTCTCGAGATGGAATCAACGGTGGCGTCTACAGTTCCAGTAAGGTTGAACTACTTAGTGAACACCTTATAGGGCTTCTACGACTTATTCGGAGCCCAGGCCTATAAGGAGCGGTTTATCCGGCTCCCCGTCCTTGGAGTTATACTAAGGATCTGGCCCTCCAGGTTGGAGGTTGTGCCGTCGGGGTGACTTCCTGACCACGTAAAAATCTTCTAGTTGCGAAGCACCAACAAGCCTCGGATACGGACGGATTCACTGTTGACAACCCAAGAAAACGAAATAAGGACAACGAACTTCGGATCTGTACGTGGAATGTTAGGTCCCTTAACAGACCACGTGCAGCCGAACAATTAGCGGAAGCCCTAAACTGCTGCAAGGCAGATATTACTGCCATCCAAGAAGTGCGATGTGATGGACCGGGCAAACGCAAACTAAAAGACTGCGATATATACTATGGTGACTGCTACCGAGAATAAAGGCGGCGTCTATTTGGGTGTGGATTTGTTGTTGGAACTAGACTCAGGCAAAAAGTCTTGAGTTTCAACAGTGTGAGTGAGCGCATCAAGACAATCCGCATCAAGGCTAAATTCGCCAACATAACCCTAATATGCGTGCATGCCCCAACAGAGGAGAAAGATGAAGACACTAAAGACATATTCTTCGAGCTCTTGGACAAGACATATGAGCACTGAGCAGTGCCCTGGCTATGACATTAAAATTGTCTTATGAGATTTTAATGCCAAGCTAGGAAGAGAAGACATCTTTGGTGGCACAATCGGGAGATACAGCCTGCACGACACCACCTCCGAAAACGGATTAAGGCTGATCGATTTCGCTGCGGGGCGAGACGTTCTGGTAGCTAGTACGCAGTTCACACATCTCAATATCCACAAGGGGACATGGAAATCTCCTGATCAATCAACCGTCAACCAGATTGACCACATTGCGATCGACGCACGACATTTCTCCAGTATACAGGATATCCGAACATTCGGATATGATCGATTTCGCTGCGGGGCGAGACGTTCTGGTAGCTAGTACGCAGTTCACACATCTCAATATCCACAAGGGGACATGGAAATCTCCTGATCAATCAACCGTCAACCAGATTGACCACATTGCGATCGACGCACGACACTTCTCCAGTATACAGGATATCCGAACATTCCGAGGGGCCAACATTGACTAGGACCACTACCTCGTTGTAGCCAAGGTACGGCTACGGATATCCCGGTCCAAGCCAAAACAAGGAAGTACTGTAAGAAGTTTCGACGTTAGACGGCTACAATCGCAAGAGGCTGCCATGTCCTTTTCCGATCGAGTCTCTAGTAACCTCTTACGGAGTCCTATCCTGCCTGCATTAAGCATTGAAAACCAGTGGCAACATTGCCTTGCAGCCATTAGAGATGCCGCCTCTGAAGTGCTAGGTTTCACACGTCCACAACAGCGAAACCCCTGGTTTGACGACAAATGCCGGCAAGCGTACGCAGCGAAGCAAGAAGCATACAAAACGGCATTGCACAGAAGGACCAGAGCTGCTCGCGAGCTCTACGAGCAGAAGAGGAGAGAGGAACACCGGCTTCTTAGATGAGAGCACGAGAAGCGCGCGATTGAGGAGATAGAGGGATGTTACAACAGGAATGAGGTTCGTAAATTTTACCAAAAGGTAAAAAAAACCTCCCAAGGTTACCAGCCACGAACCGAAGCCTGTAAAGACGATCAGGGGAACATCGTAGTAGAAATGTAGTCTTTGTTGAGAATATGGAAAGACCACTTCTCCAAATTATATAACGGCGATGACGAACCGAATTCCGCTGTAAGGGAGATAGAACCACTCAACCTAGGCGACGCAGATCAACAATTCCGCCTACCCGACCTAGACGAAGTGAAGATAGCTATATCTAAACTGAAGTCAAACAAAGCTGCTGGAGCTGACGGCATCGCTGCTGAACTATTTAAAGCAGCAGGCGATGACTTGGTAGGGAGCATGCACCAACTCATCTGCAAAATATGGTCGGAAGAAAGCATGCCCGATGAGTGGAATCTCAGCATAGTTTGCCCGATACATAAAAAAGGAGACCCTTTAAATTGCGCCAACTACAGAGGGATCAGTCTCCTAAACATTGCATATAAGATCCTTTCTGCCGTATTATGTGAACGTCTGAAGCCGTTCGTCAACAACCTGATAGGTCCTTATCAGTGTGGCTTCAGACCAGGAAAGTCCACTCTCGACCAAATATTCACACTACGGCAGATCTTGAAAAAAACCCAGAAGCTTCAAATCGATACCCACCATCTCTTTATCGATTTTAAAGCCGCGTATGACAGCATCCATAGGGAAGAGCTCTACAGAGCAATGTCTAGTTTTGGAATCCCTGTCAAACTTATCCGTTTGTGCAGAATGACGATGGAGAATGCACGCTGCTCCATCAAGGTCGGAAAAGATCTCACCGATGCATTTGATGTCAAAAAAGGTTTTAGACAAGGCGATGCACTGTCATGCGACTTCTTCAACATCGTTCTGGAAAGAATTGTGCAAAACTCAACCGTCAACACTAGAGGCACAATCTTCCAAAGGTCCATCCAATTACTCGGATACGCAGATGATAATGACATAATTGGAAGATCAAAGCGTGATGTTAGTGGAGCGTTTTTGAGCATTGCGACGGAAGCGAAGAAGATGGGTTTAGTGGTCAATGAGGGCAAGACCAAGTATATAAATAAAATAAATTAGGTGGCACAACAGTCCGTTGAGAACTAGGGCCTAGTGACTTACAACTCTCAACCATTCCTGTGTGCGAGTACTGTTGTCAGGAATGGAGGGGACCTACAGTTTTAAGCCGAATCCGAACGGCCAATTTGAGAAAGCACTTTTCATGACAAGAATTACTCTTGGAGAATTTGTCAATTCCTCGCAAGAGGCACTACCCGTGAACCAAACTTTTAGATGGCATAGGCAGGGATCGAACCCAAGACCTCTGGCATGACAGTCCAACGCACTAACCATCATGCCACGGGTACGCATCAGACCAAGTATATGCTGTCATCAAAAAAGGACATTGAACAACGACGTCTTGGACAAAACTTCACCATGGACAGCTATAACTTCGAGGTAGTTAAGGTCTTTGTCTACCTAGGCACCGCTATAAATACAGACAACGACACCAGCGCTGAAATCAAACGAAAAATAACTCTTGCAAATCGCTGCTTCTTTGGACTTAGAAGGCAATTGAGAAGTAAAGTCCTCTCTCGAGCTTCTATAATTACCATCTATAAGAAACTCATCATCCCGGTTCTCATTTATGGCGCTGAGGCCTGGACCCTGTCAAAGAAAGATGAGAACGTCTTAGGATGCTTCGAGAGAAAAATTCTTCGGGTGATTTTTGGTCCCGTACGTATAGATGGAGAATGGAGGAGAAGATATAACGACGAACTGTACGGGCTGTACAGCGACACTGACCTAGTTAGCAGAATAAAAGTCCAACGGTAAGTAATCTCTTGGATCAAGAGAAGAATTACTCTTTCTAATCGCTGTTTCTTTGGGCTAAGAAAGCAAGATGGAGATAGAGATAAAGAAGTTTGTTGGGTGAGGCCCTAGTTTACACAGAACTGTAGCGCCACCTTAATTAAGTAAGTAAGTAAATAAGGCTGTGTGAAGATAACGGCCAAACCCGCATGATTGCCCATTAAAGCGAGGCAATTAATACGAGGCACTTTTCCTGGTCTTACTGTTATGTGTTTCCAATGTATACCTACTATTGATAGCCCTTAATAATAAAGCTGTTTTCACATACTGTTGTTATACCCTAATGTGGATTTTTTGTAATTCATATCTCAAGAACCTGTAGAGCTACCGACTTCCAAATAAATATTCTCTTATAGACATAATATATACCATGTAAGCTAGGAAATACAGGAGTTAAGGTCCAAATAACTGATTTATTCATCAAAGTAATTTTTGTTTTTGTAACGAATCCATTGTCTAAGCAAGGTAATCATATTAACTTCATACAAAATTATAAAAATAATGTTGAAAAGAAGCATTTTGAACATTCTAGCATATTGTTAAGATCAAATGTCAGATTCGAAATTAGCACTTAAAATAAACTTTAAAACGTATTTCCAAAACCATGAAACATTAAATTAAAGATTTCTCAAAACCTCTTATATATTGAAACGAAGGCTCATAGCTTATGTGAACTTCAAGAAATTAAATTATTTACTATCATGATTTCTACTTTTAGAATTTAGAAAATTTTCATTTTTTAAATTCATCAAAAATGAGCTTAACATTTTTAAAAACACATTAATATAAGAAATATAAGGCGGGGTACAAATTCAGGACAACTCATTTTTATAGAAAAGTATTTTTTTTTGTGGGACTAAAAAACCCCAATTTACCGACCATTTGAATCATTTGAAGATAAAGAAAATCAAAGATAATGATGGTTAAATTAAATGAATTGAGCATCGCGCTCTCTACATCTTTGAATGTTAGACTACAAAATGTTCAGCCCAGCTCATGATATACGAACAAGTAAATGATTATATAATTTTAATATAAACATCAATAAATAGTCACCTTATTTCAAGAAAAAAAGCTTAGGTAACTATAAAAGCAGTAGCGTAGGAAGAGGAGATTTAAAGTGGGTGATTATGATTACCCTGTGCGCCAAAAGTTCACTGTACATAATATATTGGAAGTTTTAAGCCAGTTGTAAAAGTTTTTTCTGCAGATACTATGGTAAAGTGGGTTGTACCAATGGTTTGCAAAGCTTAGTAAAAATAAGCTAAAAACTGGGGTTGCAAAGGTATATTAAGATTAAAAGGGTGGAAAATGATTGATTGTTATGTTAAGGCTGATAAATATCGCAGCTTTTTACAGTCCTAACCTCATGATAAAAAGAAACATAAGAACAATTATTGAATTTAAAAACATAATATAATGCAATAGTATTTTTATATTTATATATATTTTTATATTCAATTTACATTTATATTTATATTTATATTTATATTTATATTTATATTTATATTTATATTTATATTTATATTTATATTTATATTTATATTTATATTTATATTTATATTTATATTTATATTTATATTTATATTTATATTTATATTTATATTTATATTTATATTTATATTTATATTTATATTTATATTTATATTTCTTTAAGATGTGAAATAATTTCTGACACAAAATTAATGTAGTGGTCCAAAAGAAGTCAGAATAAGCCTTTAAAATGTCCATTCACAAAATAAATGTCAATTGCCATTTACCAAAAATGTTTTGCGAACATCGATAAGAAACTTTTGTTTCAAACTTAATATTTCAAAATAAATCTGTAATCTTTTTAATACAAGACATTATAATAAGACATGTTTATTATTATATTATTTTATAAATTTCTATAAACATGAGATAATGATAATGTCGCCAGTAATTATTAGAGGTACCTATAAAGAAATTTGAAACTACAATTAAATAAATTTCTTTATCAACGAGGTAGATTATGTGACATCATAGGGTAGCTGGGGGCGCGCTATCTGGCTATTTATTGTTATTTTTTTGTTTTACTATATTTTTTGAAAAAATTTTAACATAAAAGGCACACATTTTAAAAAATTTCTTAGTTCTAGTCTAGGTGTTAAGCAAACTATAAGTTGTTTTAGGGATTATAAGCTCTACAATGAAAGCTAGACTATTTTGTGTTGTGATCTTTGGAGCTGTAATACTAAGTGTAAGATTGAGTTTAAAAATATTTTAGATTGATAACTTCTATACATATGTTTAAAACAAAAGTCTTTTTTGAACAAACTTAACCTTGATTTTCTGCCCAGATTTCAAATGCAGCCCCTGCTCTTAATTTAAATGAAGAAGAAGCTCGAAAATTTGCTGAAGATGCTTCCAAGAAACTTATTGCTTACTACGATAAACTCGCTGCAGACACATTAGGATTGGAAACCGAGGATATAACGACTTTCTTCAATGCCCTCAGTACACTCTTAAGCAAATCGGAAGTAATGTTTGAAGTTGTTACCAATGCGTCGATACTAGCAAAAACCAATAATTTCAAAGATGAAGAACTTAAATATATTTTGAAAAACTTACAAAAAACCGCATCGGATGAATCTATTCTCGGAGGGGATAGATATTTGGAAGTATTAACAGCAATGGGTAATTTACAAGACATAGCTTCTGAAAAGGATATTGATGGTTATAAGAATGAAAGTATTGGACTATCATATTTTCCTGACATTCAACGAATCTTCGCAACAAGCAACGATCCAGAAGAAATGGAATACTATTGGAATGCCTGGAGGGCAAAGAACGACCAATGGGCCATGGGGAATTTTTTGGTTATGGTGAATGGAATTAAAGATGCTGCCAGTTTATCAGGTGAGTTTCATCATTTTTGACGGTTGCTCTTTAAATATTATGAAGATTCGCAAATTTTCGAACAAACTAATGCTTTGCAGGAATATCGGCTTATGAATATTGGATGAAAGATTTCAATATGACCCAAATGGATGCAGTCATGACTCAAATTGAGCCATCTTACCGCCAGCTGCATGCCTTCATTCGTTACCAATTAAATAAAAAATACGGAGATTCTGTTATTAGTACCAGCGGCCTTATTCCCGATCATCTTTTTCAACAAGTATTGGCTCAGGTTTGGACAACTGGCAGTGTGATTGATGACCATTTCCCGCACAAAGATCTTCCAAAATACGATGAGATTCTAACCAAAAATAACTACGATACAATGAAGCTCTTTAAAATGGCCGACAAGTTCTACGAATCAATGGGGCTCGAAGCTATTCCAGAAAGCTATTGGGGTACAAGACTTAAAATGAAATCAGATGAAGATGAAGGTGATTGCAAGGCAACCATTTTGGCACCAACGGCAAATGTCTACATGCAGTATTGTCATAAAATGGATTTCAGAACATTCATGCAGGCCCATAGTTTTATGTCTCAGATTCATTTTGCCCTAGAAAAGCCCGATTACCCGATTTACTACGCTGATTCGTATGATTTGGATTATGCCGTTGGTGAGGCAGTAATTCTATCAGCATCGACTCCAAAGCATTTATCTGATATTGGAGTTGTTTCTGACTTCGAATTCACTGAAGAAGTCTTAATGAACAGACTTATGAGACTGGTGAGTTAAAGACTTTTTTTTATATTTTGAACTCGAGCTGTTTTTGACGCCTTGTTTTATTTCAGAGTATTCACACTATGCTTAAGATACCTGTATACTATGTGCATACAAAAATGATGGCTGATTTATTTGAGGGAAAAGTCGAAATGACAGAACTCAATAAGCACTATTGGGAACTTATGGACAAATATGTTGGTGTTGGGCCTCCCGGTGATCGTGTGAACAACACTTTTGATTTCCCCTTCAAATTTTACTTGGAGTTGAATGAAAATGAACAAGCAAGGTCAGTATTGCAAAGTCTATGTTTCGCTTCATTTTTGAAATGGTTAAATTTCAAATTTCTTTCAGAAAATTCAATTCAGAAGTTTTGAGTTATCAATTCTATACAAAATTGTGTTCAATTAGTGGGCAATATCCCAAGGGAAATTTGCAGAACTGTGACTTTTACGGAAGCAAGGATGCTGGTGATGCCTTAAAGTAAGTCAAGAAGAAGAAGGCTTTTTTGTACCTTTATGAAATTATTTACTTATAGGAAAATGATAAAACTTGGTTCGTCAAAGCCTATCCACGAAGTATTGGCATCATTATTACCTAATGATCCAAAACTAAATGCTGAAAGCCTATTGGAATATTATTATCCAGCCCTCTCATGGTTTAAATTAACCAATCAGAAGAATAATGTGAACTTTGGTTGGACCCCTTTAGATAAAAGTATGTTTTTTGAAAGTTTTTAGTAATATCAATTTATCATTAACTGATATGTATTTCTGTCTTTTATTTTAGAGATTGGAAGTGTTAAGTTACCTGATGTTAAAAAAGATGATGACTGAATTCTGTTCTTTTGCGTTTCATAGGACTTATTTTATAGCTTAGCATTTGGATACAACGAGTATTTAAATGAAGAAAATAATAAAATAAACAAAATAAACTAAAATCTGTGTTTATTTTTGTTAATTCGAATAATTGAAACATTAAAGTTCATAAAATTGTGAAGAGTTCCTTTAAATCCTTGAGGCAATTTTTAACAGCTGTTTATGTATGGTCCCAATTTAAGTGAAAGTTTGTTTTTATACCCAAAGAAGGTAAATGTTTCCAAGTCAACTCTATAGATTTTCGGTATAAGTCTATCATCATTTCTTCTTAAGACCTTAGAAAGATTGATTAATATCCATTTAAGGCAAGTATTGATACAATATATCTGTCTATGTCCCACCATTGTATGCTCTCTCCATCATAGAGAGTTCGCTATGGTTGCTTTAATTGACATCAAAGGCGCGTTTAACAACATGGACACAGAATTTTTGCAGAAGCTGTGTGGATATGAGAAAGAGGAGGAAACAGTTCTTCACCTCCTCTGTACATGCCCTACTCTAGCTCAAAAACGCAAGAATTACCAAGGAGAATTTTTCTTTAACGATCTAAACGATCTCAATCATATTAACATAATCAGTTTTATTAAGCTTAAAAGAAATCCTCAAGTTTCATGTGGTATCACAATGGGCCATTAAACTGGGCTAAGTCTGTCCTACTCCATCACGGACAGCCAGTTTAATCCTTTCGGGACGGGAGTGGGACGTTTACATATAAATATTCTTTGTTCTCGTACCGAAAGGGTTAACCTAACCTAACCTAACCTTTAAATCCAGAAAGGCCTTCGAATAAAGCGCCTTTCAAAATTTGATGCTACAGTCCAGGCGACCCGTGGCGTGATGGTTAGTGTGAAGGTACTGGTACTGCGGTACTGTAAGTACTGGGACCGTAAGATCCGGTCAGTTAATTCCAGTGACCCTAGCATGTTCCCTAAAATCAACAAGATATTCAGAAAAAGGAATGATAATGACCTTCCGTGTCTCAAACTCCAAAGAACTGAAGAGAACACAAACGTACTCAGGACAGCGCAAATAGATCCAGAAGAAGCCATCTTTGACGATGACTTTTACATAATTGAAGATCCGAAGGAAAAAGTGGAGGCGGTGGGAGCTGCTTTCCAGCAAGTGTACAAGGTGAATGTTAGCATTCGCCCCAACCACGACCTGGAAAACAGAGCCCTACTTAATCACTTTTACCTTCGAAATGATATGACACAATGGCGATCTGAAAACCGCGGTTTCATGCGGTTCGATGACGATTCCGTGGCAAATGCCATAATCGCCGAGCAAACGGGAGCAAGTCCCTTGTTAGTGACGAAGGTTGAGCTTCAGCTCATCTTCAACTCAATAAAAAACAAAAAGTCAGCAGGTGTCGATGGTATATCCAACGTTGTACTATGACATTTACCGATGGAGGCAATTGACATTTACACCACACTCTTCAATAATGTACTGAATAATGCATATTATCCAGTGCATTGGAAGACCGCTGTGGTTCATCCTCTCCCGAAAAAGGGAAAGGACAACTCCAACCCGTCAAATCTTCGGTCGATAAGTCTACTTCCGAGCATCAGCAAATTTTTCGAAAAAATCATTAATAGGGCTCTGACTAAGTGGGCTGCGGACAACAAAATAATTCCGGATAAACAGTTCGGGTTCAAGGCGGGTCATGACACAATTCATGCTGCGTCTAAACTCGTTTCTGATATCCAATGGAATAAAGCAAAACAACAATGCACTGGTGCTGTTCTGGTTGATTTGGAAAAGGCCTCTGACACCGTATGGTTAGAGGGTCTTTAACTAAAACTGAGCAGGCTTGGCATAAGCAAGCCATTGTTGTATATACTTTATTATATACTTAACGGTAGAAAGTTTGTTGTCAAAAGTGGCAATGTAACTTCTACCACAACATTCTTAATTAAAAATGGTCTTCAACAGGGAGCGGTGAATTCGCCGATTCTCTTCAGCATTTACACCAGCGATCTGATAGGTAGTCTTACAAAGGCAATTGCGTACGCCGACGATCTTATTGCGTACAGAACGGCCCGAAAGGTTGAGGTTATTAGAATTCTCTTGCAGCGTGATTTCGACAAGATTCAGCGATATTGCGACGACTGGAAACTGAAAATAAATGTCCAGAAGTCGGAGACAATTCTGTTCCGGACTCCGTTGGCTGGGGCCACGAGGGATACGTGCAAGAATTGGCCCAAGATGGTCATCGTTGATCTTCACGGGCAGTGATTAGCGAGCAAAAGTGTAGTGAAATACCTCGGTATCTGGTTAGATCAGTATTTATATTTCGACAGACATATAAATGCTGCTTTGACCAGGGCCAAAGGAACCTTCGCTCTGACGAAACGGATGTTTTACAGCAGTCGGCTTGACCCCAGAGTGAAGGTAATTTGCTACATGGCCCTCATACGGCCGATGATCGTTTATGGTTGTCCTGTGTGGTTCAACGTTGCCCCTTCCCAGATGGAGAAGTTTCGGGTGTTCGAGCGGCAGTCTTTACGACGCTGTACTGGCTTAGGTATATCGAACAGCCGAATCTTCTTACGTGCATTACTATTCCAACGAGGTCCTATACAACGGGGCTCGAATCAACAGAATTGACAATTTTGTGATAAAACTAGTTCGAGGTCACATTGCAAGAGCTATGTCTTCGACCAACAATTTAATTTTCGGGGCGTTCTATCCGAACGACGAGTATTTTGAGAGTGCACGCCTGAGCGGCTTCATTCCACCAGAGGCATTCCTCTTTTTAGATAGATGCGGTCTGATACAGGATAGATTGGGAGTTCCGCTAATCTACCACGTCAGACGACGAACCGTGGATAGGCGACTCCTGTACAATCGGGACGGCATGGCACAAGACGGAGCAGAGCTCCTTCGGTTCAGTAGGGCTGTGTCCGAACGGGACCGAACTGATAGGATGAAGCAGGAGAACCAGTTTTGGTGGCTTCAATCGGCACTTGATAGTGGGTAGTCGGGATGGGGTTTAAAGCCTTGGCCGGCTTACATACTTGTTTTATAGTTTTAGGGTTTAGTTTTAAGTAGGATAGGCATGGTGGCACAAAAAAAATACAAAAAAATACAAAAAAGAAAAGAAAAGAAAAATACCAAAAAATACAAAAAAATTAAAAAAAAAAACATGGAATAAAAAAAAAAGACAACAAAGTATGAAAAAAAAACGTTAGATAGTTAGATTTGCTGCTGTGGTAAAATAGGTAGTTTTAGTTAGCTTTAAGTTTTATATTAAGGACCTTATTTTAAGTAGTTTCTAATTAAAAATAAAAAATGATATTGATATTAGTTTTTTTGAAATTTTCTAATGAATACAAAAATAAATAAAATGGAACTGAAGTTAAATAGATCTTAGGGCCGAAAGGCATTAGCATTAAGTATTATTGTTTAACTTAGAGTGTCTGTATGGGACCAGTAAGTTAGTTGTAAGTTATGTTAATTAGGCTAGTTTTATGAACTTTTGTCTAGCTTTAAGATAGGTTTAAGATTGAATTAATAAAAATGAATTTACAAAAAAAAAAAAGTGTGTAGGATTGTCATGTCACGCCAGAGGTCTTGGGTTCAATCCCTGGCTATGCCATCTAAAGTTTTTTTTTACGGGTACTGCCTCTTGTGAAGAATTGACAAATTCTCCAAGAGTAATTCTTGTCATGAAAAGTGCTTTTTTAAACTCGGCTCGGACTCGGCTTAAAACAGTAGGTCCCCTCCATTCGTGGCAACATTACTCGAACACAGGAATGGTTGAGAGTTGGTTAGTCACTAGGCCCTAGTTCTCAACGGGTTGTTGCGCCACCTAATTTATTTGTGTTTCCAAATTACCAACAAAAACCAAATTGCTGAATTGTCGACGATACCAATTCACATGAAATCCAATACTGGGTTGATGACCACAAAAACATTAACATAGAAAAGTTTGGGAAATACAAAAATCAAACATTGCATTTCAAAGATGTATTAATTTGTTAATTTAATTTTAAAAAATAAATAAATCATGATATGAAAAGTTGGGTAATGCCTGTATCCGCTTTCAATTGCAAAAGATTTATAGTTCATTTTAATCGACTATTTTAGTTTAAGAATTTTTCGTTTATGAAAATGCTAATCACCGATCTTAGCACCTTAATTTCTTTCAAATTGGTTTAAAAGCAACAGATTGTTAGACAAACTCGACTCTTTCTATCATATTACCTTTTGGTCCGATTAACATCTGAATTAGAAAATATTTTGTATCAAGAAGTTACTGAGACATTTTTCGTGTATTATAAGTACAGTGGGTGTTGACATTTTTGTGACCATTTATAAAAACAACCCTAAAATTATTTGCTGATAAAATTATTTTTTAAATAAAAAGATTTTATAAAAAAATAAAAGTGGCATCACTTCACAATACCTTTTTTTAGTAGGAAATTTTGTATAAAGATATATCATGCTTTTAAATGTTGTTGTTTATTTCTTAAGCTTTCTAAAGGTTTTATTTTCTAATAAGCTTTGCTTAATTTGCATTCACGTTAAAAAAGATTCTTATGAAACATTTGATTTTATATTTAATGTCTAATAATCTTATTCGTTAAGCGTTTTCGAGATAAAGACTCTTATATAAAAATTACCAAATTTTGAAAATTTAAAAACACTCTCGTAGTTTTAGACATAATGTCTATAATTTCTTGTTTCTAACAAACCTAGAATTAGCTTTTCTGTTTGCTGTTTGTCGAATTCGATCGTCCACTGTATATACACGATTATAAGCTCTGATGGCTTGGATTTATATACTAGCTATAATAAATTACATTATCAACAAGGGTTGCGACAGGCTATAGGTGAGAATGCATTATCAAAATTTGTATTTTCTAATGTTTATCTATAAAATTGCTGTATAAAAGCGAAAGATTTATAAATTTTATAGTAGTTTGTCTTGATTTTGAAACGAGTTTAGTTGCTTAGTAGTTGGGACTAAGCTCTAAAATGAAATTCAAATTTAGCCTTTTAATGATCCTTGGATCTATAGTTTTCGGGGTAAGATTTGATTCTTAAATCCTAAAGTGTTTAGAAAGCAACACTGTTTTTGTATACGTTATAGATTTGCAATGGAGCTCCGTTAGATTCAAATGAAGAAGAAGCAAGAAAATTTGTTGAAGATGCCTCAAAGAAACTCTTTGAATTCTATAATAAATTGGCTGCCGATACAATGGCTTTGGAACAAGACGATCTTTCAACATTCTTCAATGCAATCGATACACTTTTAACCAAATCAGAAGCAGTAGTTGAGATTGTACATAATGCATCGAAATTTTCTGAAACCAAATACAAAGATGAAGAACTCAATTACATATTAAATAAATTAAAGCTATCAGCTGATGAAGCTATTCTGGGAGGTGATAGATTATTTTCAGTCTTAGCAGCAACAACTAATTTAGAAGATCTAGCAGCTGATAAGGATATTCCAAGTTGTAAAGATAAAAGTATTGTACTATCATATTTTCCTGAAATTCAGAATATTTTTGCAACAAGCAATGATCCAGAAGAAATGAAATGCTATTGGAATTCATGGAGGGAGAAAAATGATAAATGGGCGATAACTAATTTTATGGTTTTAGTCAATAGTATTAAGGATGCTGCTAATTTGACAGGTGAGTTTATTTGTTTTAATTGGTTACTCTATTAAAAATTGATGATTGATGCAACTCACGTGATAATAATATATTTGTAAAAAGTACAAAAGTACACTTTCAAGATACTATTATATCTTTGTTTTTGAATTTCAGGCATATCAGCTTACGAATTCTGGATGAAGGATTTCAATATGACCCAAATGGACGAAGTCATGGCACAGATACAGCCATTTTACTTGCAGTTACACGGCTTCATTCGTCACCAATTGAATAAGAAATACGAAGATTCTGTTATTGATACTAAAGGCCTTATTCCCGATCATCTTTTTCAACAAGTATTGGCTCAAGCTTGGACCAATGGCAGTGTACTTGAAGAAAATTTCCCACACAAAGAACTTCCAAAATACGATGAAATTCTAACCAAAAATAACTACGATACGATGAAGCTCTTTAAAATTGCCAATAATTTCTATGAATCAATGGGACTTGAAATTGTGCCAGAAAGCTATTGGGGTTCAAGACTTAAGATGAAATCAGCTGAAGACGAAGGTGATTGTAAGGCACTCATATTGGCGGAAACTCCAAATGTCTTCATGCAATATTGCCATAAAATGGATTTCAGAACATTTATGCAGGCTCATGAATACATGGCCGAACTTCACTTTGGTCTTGAAAAGAGTCATCTTCCGGCTTACTATACTGATACGTATGATTTGGAACATGCTGTTGGTGAAGCAGTTATTCTATCAGCATCGACCCCAAAGCATTTAGCTAAAATTGGATTAATTTCTGAACCTGAATTAACTGAAGAAGTCTTGATGAACAGGCTTATGAGGCTGGTAAGTATTGTAGCTTTGTTTACTTAAATAGAACTTATGGTTGAAATATGTTTCAAACTTTATATCCTCATTTCAGAGCATTCACACAATGCTTAATATACCTGTGTACTACGTACATACAAAAATTATGGCTGACTTATTTAAGGGAAAAGTTGAAATGACAGAACTTAATAAGCACTATTGGGAACTCATGGATAAATATGTTGGTGTTGGTCCACCAAATGATCGTGTCTACAATACTTTTGACTTCCCCTACAAATTTTACTTAGAGTTGAATGAAAATGAACAAGCGAGGTATGTTAAGGTATTTGAAGCGGCCTTTTTCATATCTTACATTTAAAATATCATGCAGAAAATTCAACTCGGAAGTTTTGAGCTATCAGTTCTATAAGAAACTGTGTACAATTACTGGTCAATATCCAAAGGATAGTTTGCAAAATTGTGACTTTTATGGAAGCAAAGACGCTGGTGATGCCCTAAAGTGAGTGTTGAGGAATAATATTCTCAGAATGTTTGTCTTCATGATTTTTATTTCATTTTAATAGAAAAATGATTCAACTTGGTTCGTCAAAACCTCTCGAAGAGGTTTTGGCATCAATTTTACCTGAAGATCCAAAATTAAATGGTGAAAGTCTTAAGGAGTATTATTTACCAATTTTGGTATGGTTAGCTAAAGAAAATCCCCAAAATAAAATTAACATTGGATGGAATCACTTGGATAAGAGTAAGTTCCACGAAAGCTTTCAAAAAGTAATATTTTTTCTAATTAAAATTTGTATTCATGTTTCTATCTTATTTTAGAGATTGAAAGTGTTAAGCTGCCTGAAATCGAAAAAGATGATGATTGAATTCTGTTTATCAAATTTAAATGCGAGCAAAGAATAAATGAATTAATAAATCTAAATAAATAAAAACTAACTATGTTCCTACTAAATTGAATTATTTAAAGCTTGAGTATTATTTGAACGAACAACAATGGTTGTGTTGCCCGAAGTATTTTTGTGTGCACCTTATAGCTATCATTAAACTCAAATATGAAAAAAAATGTTGTATCAAAGCTACTGGCTCCAAGTTTTCTTAAAACAAGGGAATCTAACAAAATCATATATGTACTTATTTTCAGAAAAAATTTATTTCAGAACAATTGACGAACAAATTGATATGACTTTACCTATATTCTATATTCTATATTCTATGTTCTATATTCTATATTCTATATTCTATATTCTATATTCTATATTCTATATTCTATATTCTATATTCTATATTCTATATTCTATATTCTATATTCTATATTCTATATTCTATATTCTATATTCTATATTCTATATTCTATATTCTATATTCTTTATTCTATATTCTATATTCTATATTCTATATTCTATATTCTATATTCTATATTCTATATTCTATATTCTATATTCCATATTCTATATTCTATATTCTATATTCTTTATTCCATATTCTATATTCTATATTCTATATTCTATATTCTATATTCTATATTCTATATTCTATATTCTATATTCTATATTCTATATTCTATATTCTATATTCTATATTCTATATTCTATATTCTATATTCTATATTCTATATTCTATATTCTATATTCTATATTCTATATTCTATATTCTATATTCTATATTCTATATTCTATATTCTATATTCTATATTCTATATTCTATATTCTATATTCTATATTCTATATTCTATATTCTATATTCTATATTCTATATTCTATATCCTATATCCTATTCAATTTTGTACCTTGTACTCTCTGTCTTTTATCCTCTATAACGACAGCAAGTTCGTGCAACCTATTTAAACACCGTTTTTAAAAAGCTCCGATGGTGAATTTTGAATGTCAACATTTAATCGGTAGAAATGCTAAAATAGAGATTACATTATCAAGTGAGGTTGATACAGGGCAGCTGACATTGTACTATCGCCAAATTTTGTTTACATTTATTTTCAAACCTTCTATAAAAGAGCATTTCATTTATTTGTTATTGAACTGAATTTTTAATACAAAATTGAATAAGGATACATTATAAAAAATGGATAATAAACTTTGTTTGGTGGTGATTATCTTAGGAACACTTTTATTTCCGGTAAGGTTTTTCGTTTATTCTGCTAATGTTAAGTTGCGTAGATTGGCAGGTGGTTGAGTGGTATTGAGTTAAACAAACTGAACTTTATTTCGCTCCCGCATGCTTGAAATTGAAACTTTTGTAAATCTATAATGCGAAATATAAGTTGAATATATTTTCTTAGATTTGTACTGGATCCCCATCACAAGATCCGAATGAAGAAGAAGCTAGAAGATTTGTGGAAGATGCATCGAGGAAACTGTACACTTACTACGACACGATGGCTGCCAATACACTAGGATTGGAAACCCAAGTTTGGTCGCAATTATTCAATGCAATTGATACACTCATAAGCAAATCGGATTTAATGCTTGATATTGTTCGGAATGCAACGCAACTTTCCAAAACCAAATACAAAGACGAAGAACTGAATTATATTTTCAAAAAGTTTAAAAAATCGGCAGATGTTGTTATACTTGGTGGGGAACGATTTTTTGAAATACTTACTGCAATGATGAATTTGGACAACATGGCTTCCGATGATGATATTCCAAGTTATAGAAATAAAACCATTGAGTTGTCATTTTTCCCGGATATTCATAACATTTTCGAAACAAGCAACGATCCAGAAGAATTGAATTACTATTGGAATGCATGGAGAAAGAAGAATCAGAAATGGGCAGTGAATAATTTTTTAGTATTGGTAAATGGTATTAGGGATGCTGCGAATTTGACAGGTGAGTTTTTTTTTAAGTGTTGACCCAGAAATGGGCCAAACTAAATTTCTACACTTCTGTTTTTGCTTTAAAGGAATTTCCGCATATGAATTCTGGATGAAGGATTTTAATATGACCCAAATGAACGAAGTCATGGCACAGATACAGCCATTTTACTTGCAGTTACACGGCTGCATTCGTCACCAATTGAATATTAAATACGGAGATTCTGTTATCGATACAAAAGGCCTTATTCCCGATCATCTTTTTAAACAAGTATTGGCTCAAGCTTGGACCAATGGCAGTGTTCTTGAAGAAAATTTCCCACACAAAGATCTTCCAAGATACGATGAAATTCTTACCAAACATAACTACGATACAATGAAGCTCTTTAAAATAGCCGACAAGTTCTACGAATCAATGGGACTCGAAGCTATTCCAGAAAGCTATTGGGGTAAAAGACTAAAAATGAAATCAGATGAAGATGAAGGCGATTGCAAGGCAACTATATTGGCTGGATCTCCAAATGTTTATATGCAATATTGTCATAAAATGGATTTCAGAACTTTTATGCAGGCACATGGCTACATGGCTGAAATTCACGTTGCTCTTGAAAAACCGAATCTTCCTGCTTACTACTCTGATTCATACGGTATGGAATATGCTATTGGTGAGGCAGTTATTTTATCAGCATCTACTCCAAAGCATTTGACTGAGATTGGATTGCTTTCTGATTTTGAATTCACTGAAGAACTTTTTATGAACAGACTTATGAGGCTTGTGAGTATATATCGAGGCTTCAATATTAGCGGAACTTTAACTTTTCATATTTACATTCCTGCTTCAATTCAGAGCATTCACACTATGCTTAACATACCCGTTTATTATGTGCACTCAAAAGTTATTTCTGACTTATTGGAAGAAAAAGTTGAAATGGCAGAACTCAATAAGCACTATTGGGAACTCATGGACAAATATGTTGGTGTTGGGCCACCAGGTGATCGTGTAAACAATACATTTGATTTTCCCTTTAAATTTTACTTGGGGTTAAATGAAAACATACAATCAAGGTATATGTGCATAATATACCTTTTACATTTTCAATTCAGTATAATATTGTAAACTATTTTCAGAAAATTCAATTCCGAAATATTGAGCTATCAATTTTATAGAAAATTGTGTTCGGTAAGCGGGCAATATCCGAAGAATCATTTGCAGAAATGTGACTTTTACGGAAGCAAGAATGCTGGTGATGCCTTAAAGTAAGACAAGCAAGAAATTCTTATTGTACCTTTATGACTTTAATTGTTTTTTAGGAAAATGATAAAACTTGGTTCGTCGAAGCCTATCCACGAAGTATTGGCAGCAAATTTACCTGAAGACCCAAAGTTAAATGGTGAAAGCCTTTTGGAGTATTATTCTTCAGCTTTGACTTGGTTAAGAGTATACAATCAACAAAATAGTGTCAACACTGGTTGGATTCATTCTAATAGGAGTAAGTACATATAATTTAGCTGAGAGTTGCAAAGTTATATTAAACTATACAAAATTGTTTATATTTTTTTCTTCATTTATTTTAGAAATTGGAAGTGTGAAACTGCCTTAACGATGTTTATTATTACCAATTTTTTTCACTTTTTCATTATTTAAAAAAATTATATATTCGAGCAAGTTAATAATTACAATTGTTAGGAATAAAAGACTAATAAATAAAAAAGTGGTTCATATATGTGTACGTACATTAGTATACGCATAGTCCAAAAGGTCTCCGTACAGCAGCCTAATTTTAGTGTTTTGTTTTTTGAAAAAAAGTTGTAGGAATAAATGTAAAACCAAAGTGGTAACATTGAAAACAGTTAGTTTCCACCTTCCACCTTTTTACCAAATTTTAAGAAATGGTATGCACTTAATATACCTTTATGTAGATTTTCATTCGTTCAATCAGTTAGATAGAGACAAAAAAGTCTCCCTACAAATTTTAATATGACGAAGCTGTAAGAAGTTTGATCAAAATTCCGTGAGTTCTTCGTAAGTGGAAATGATTGTTATAGTTAATTATTTTGTTTTCTCACGAAGAAAAAAAAAATGGAAATTGGAAACAAGTAAGTTTTCCTAGCTAACAAAAAAATTATAATTGACTTGAGAAACGAAGACGGAATTTCGAAAATTGTAAAAAGGCCCCGTTCATCCATTCAGTACGCCTTTGGAGCAATTCAAAAAAACAAAAACAGTAGCTAATAAACCAAGATCTGAGAAGACTGATCAACGTACTGAGAAGCGATTGGTACGGAGTATCGCAGAAGACCCTTAGCAAAGTGCTGCTGTCGGTAAATTGAAATCAATAGATGGAATTCATGTTTGTCCACAGACAACAAGACATTTGTTGACTAGAAATGAATTTCGAGGTCGTGTAATCTGGAAGAAGCCGTTTATACGAAAAGCAAATAAGATAGCTAGAGTCGAGTTCCATTTACGGACGAAAGTAAATTTAACATCTTTGGCTCTGATGGTCTTCGAATGGTTTGAAGAATACCAAATACTGCTCTGAAAAAAAACTGTGTCTCACAAATAATTTTGAATTCTAAAAAGAGGCTGGAATGCGACCCACACTGATAACTTCCCATTACGTCTGTCGATTTCTCTTCCTTAAAAGTTTGTCGGTTTTCGTGTTTTTTTAAAAAAGTTTTCAGTTGAATTATTCTTAAAAATTGAAAAATTACCAACAATACCTATTTTGCATAAAATGAAATAGTTTGATTTCAAAATCTATTTTTGTTAACGAGATTTTAAGTCAAAAACCAATTTGGGTAGCTTTTTTCTAAGTTTTTATTTCTTTTATAAACAAATACAAATTGGATGAATGAAATTAATTTGAAGTCAATATCTTCTATTGTTCACTAGATATCGAGAACCGAATATCAAATTTTACCAATTTTGCGTACTATTTTTTGTAGATTTTATGAAAAAAATGGACTGTTGGATTTTTATAAAAAATTTACTGAATGTCGAAAACAATATATTCTGTGAGATATTTGAATCGGAAGTAAATTTTTAGGATTTTTTTTGGGGTTTTATTTTTTGTGAGAAAACTGTCAATTCAATTTTTCTTAAAATTTTACAGAATATTGAAATCAATATTTATTATAAAACAAAATTAGTTTGATGCCAATATCTCAAGTTTTTGAAAAGATATTTGAGTCGAAAATCCATTTTTAACAACTTCTAGTAATTTTTTTTTAGGTTTTTATTTTTAACTTCCCATAGGAAGTTATTGTAATGGGTCCGATTTGTCAAATTGAAAATTTTGACATTTCTCGACGTTTCAAGGTCCCTAGAGTCGAAACAAATTATTTTTAGAAAGATGTCTGTGCGTGCGTGTGTACGTACGTTCGTACGTCCGTACGTCCGTATGTCCGTACGTCCGTACGTTCGCGACGTTTTTTTCGTCGTCCATAGCTCAAGAACCAGAAGAGATATCGACTTCAAATAAATTTTGTTATACAGATAATAAGGCAGAAAGATGCAGAAAGGGTTCTCAAGAAAATTGCGTGGGTGGTTTTTTTACCATAGCAGTTTAAAAAAAAGGTGAAAATTTTGGTTAACCCTAAATATCTCATGAACTAATGACGCTAGAGGCTTGAATTAAATTTTATATTATATACTATAACGTGATACAAAACAAGTATATTTTTGGAAAAAAATCCAATTAACGGTTTTTTTTATAAATCAAAAAAACTGAAAAAAAAAATTTGTCACCTCGAAAATTTTACGACTGAAATATGATTTCATCATCAAAACAATTGTTTGCAACGAAAAATAATGTTTTTGACATCTGGTAAAATTTTGAGAAAAATCGAATTGACAGTTTTTTTATAAAAAATAAAAACCTAAAAAAAACATAACTCAAAGTTGGTAAAAATTGAATTTCGACTCAAATATCTTTTCAAAAACTTGAGATATGGGCTTTAAATTACTTTTATCTTTCAAAAAATATTGTTTTCAACATTCTGTAAAATTTTGAAAAAAATCAAATTGACAGTTTTTTTTACAAAAAATTAAAAACCTAAAAAAAAATTTAACAAAAGTTGGTAAAAATTAATTTTCGACTCAAATATCTTTTCAAAAACTTGAGATATGGGCTTTAAATTACTTTTATCTTTCAAAAAATATTGTTTTCAACATTCTGTAAAATTTTGAAAAAAATCAAATTGACAGTTTTTTTTACAAAAAATTAAAAACCTAAAAAAAAAATAAACAAAAGTTGGTAAAAATTGATTTTCGACTCAAATATCTTTTCAAAATTTTGAGATATTGGCTTTAAGCTACTTTAATCTTTCAAAAAATATTGTTGTCAACATTCTATAAAATTTTGAAAAAAATCGAATCGACAGTTTTTTTATAAAAAATAAAAACCTAAAAAAAACATAAATCAAAGTTGGTAAAAATTGAATTTCGACTCACATATCTTTTCAAAAACTTGAGATATTGGCTTTAAATTACTTTTATCTTTCAAAAAATATTATTGTCAACATTCTGTAAGATTTTGAAAAAAATCAAATTGACAGTTTTTTTCCAAAAAATTAAAAACCTAAAAAAAATTTAACAAAAGTTGGTAAAAATTGATTTTCGACTCACATATCTTTTCAAAAATCTGAGATAATGGCTTCGAACTAATTTTATCTAATAAGAAATATTGTTTTTAACATTCGATACAATTTTGAAAAAAATCGAATTGACAGTTTTTTTTACAAAAAATAAAAACCAAAAAAAAAAAACAATACTAAAACTTGGTAAATATTTACTTTCGACTCAATAACTTTTCAAAAATTAAATATGGGTTTCAAACTTATTTTATTTCACAGAAAATATTGTTTTCGATTTACAGTCATTTTTTTTATAAAATTGCAACAGTCCGTTTTTTCATAAAAAAATAATATCGAAACAAAATTTGGTAAAAATTGATACATATAGACAAAATTTTAAGCTAGACAAGTCGACAGACGGGATGGGAAGTTATCAGTGTGGGTCGCATCCCAGCCTCTTTTTTTTTTTTTTAAATTGTCAATTCAATTCAATCAAAAATATTAGAATAATGTTTTTTAGACTTTTATTTTATAAAAAAAACTGTCAATTCCATTTTTCTCAAAATTTAAACGGATGTCAAAAACTTTTTTTTGCGTTGCACAAAATTATTTTGGAGAAAATCATTTTTTGTTCGTAAAGTATTCGAGGTGACATATACTTTTTTCAGTTTTTTTAATTTATAAAAAAAAGCCGTTAATTTAATTTTTCTCAAAAATATATTCATTTGGTATTCGTTATGATATATAATTTAAAATTTAATTCAAGTCTCACCTTTTTTTTAATTGGTACGGTAAAAATCAACCCACTCAGTTTTTCGAGAATCTTTTCTGCATCTTTTTGCATTATTATCTGTACAACAAAATTTATTTGAAGTCGATATCTCTACTGGTTCTTGAGCTATGGACGACGAAAAAAACTTCGCGAATGTACGGACGTACGGACGTACGAACGTACATACACGCACGCACAGACATCTCTTTAAAAATCTTTTATTTTGACCTTAGGGACCTTAAAACGTCGAGAAATGCCAAAACTTTCAATTCGACAAATCGGTCCGATTACAATAACTTCCTATGGGAAGTTACCAAGATAATAACCCGAAGCACACATCCCTCTAAGTTAAAGAGGGTTATTTTGTTTTTCTCAGACTTGAATAGATTTGATACTCCTTGAGTTGAACGGTCCGAAATGTAATATCTACTCATACGCAAGAAGGATCCATCTTTAACTACGACTCGCATTTTCGATGAGTGAGCCTAATTCCAAACCCAATCTAATCCTTTCAAAATATCAAGTAAAATAATCCTACTTTCTCATAAAAGATTTAAAGATTTATTCTGTTCGGTGAGATCACCACTGCACTCAAAATATTCCTACAAAAGCTTTCAATATTCGAGAAATCTTAAGCTGAGCAGTGTTTCCAAGACCTTGGAAAAAAGGTACGTAAGTGCGATTGTCAATAATTCGAGGGTGGCGTGGATTCGTCTTTCTTAGGTATCGACTGGACAAATGCCACTGTTGGTCTTTCGGAACGACACTTGAAGAATAGCATAGCCTACGAGTTGTTTTTCCAGCCTTGAAAAACAGAATAATAGTGGGGATGCCATCATGACCAGTGGATTTGTGTGTGCTTAGATAATTTTAAGGACTTTGGCTATTGAACATGTGCGAAAGAAGATTGGTCCCACACAGAAAAAAAAATTGTTGTCATATTAACAATCTTCGATAACTATAACTTGAAATTTGGCCAAATTGTCGCATTGACTACCAAAACAGTCAATATGAAAACCTTATTTTAAAAATTGAATACTGCTTAGTCAACACAACGATTTTCTATAGTCAATTTCATTTAGTCAATATGACAACAAAAGTAGTAGATAGAGTAACTTCGGTAGTCAATATGACAGTTTGGTTGTCATATTGAATACCAAAATTGACTATTGTCTTGTTCTATTATCTATCCGGTAGTCAAATTATATTACGGTTTTCAAGAAAATAGTCATATTGACTACCGCAGTTGTGGTGTTGACAGCATTTACTATACAACATTAAACAATACGACGCACGACCGTAGTTTCAATTTCCTTCAACCAAAGTTGTCATATTGAGTACTACAGTTGTCATATTTATTATCAAGTTGGAAACAAATTTCGGATCACAAAATTGACAACCGAAAATTGTCATATTGACTATTGCAGTTATCGGCTGAAAATTGACTACCAAATAGTCAATTTGACTACCAAATATTTCAATAGGATGACATTTTTTGGGTTTTGCATAGAATCATTTACGCTCTTAAGTACAGGTGGAATCATGATACGTTGACAACAAGCATAGCAACCAAGGAACTGGAAGAATGCCTCATGTTTTTACAAACATTTGTTACTGCCTTTGGGACATTGCAATATTTTTTGCCGTAACTTTTGGTAATTCAAAAATTTTGTCCGTCAAATATGATCGTTGCGTAAGGTTGGATGTATTATTATTGGTTTTGAAAACTGATAAATAAACAAATTACAATAGGCTTCTTTGTACATTAATCACCAAACTGTGAAATGTGCCAAATGCCTGTCCAAAGTAAAATAATCCAAGCACCAAAACTACTATAGGTCCCTTATAAATAAATTCAATATTATTATAGTCCTCAAAAATATTCAATGATGAAAACAAATCACAATTTCTGATTCATTTTAAACGATGCGATTATTTGTTTGTGCTTCAAATAAGTGATTCTGATTTTCAAAATCACTTCTCAATTTATTGAATAAAATAACTATCATAAAATAAAAGAAGCTATAAATAGATATAAAAATCGTATGAAAAAAGCAAAAGAAAAAGGAGAAAAAAAAGTAGATATAAATATAATCCACAAAAAAGTGGCAAAAGCAGATTGTTTCCACTTAGAAAAATTGCCTCCCAATAATGATAAAATAAACAACAGAACTTTATCCCAAAACGCTGCTTCTGCCGCCGACCGACTGTGAAAACAAGAAGGATGGCACAGATCCATATACCCAGGCTAACCAAGGAAGAATTTATATCCAGTTAGTAGTAGTTCACTCTCGTATTCTATTAAGGTTTCATATCAATGAAACTTCAAGTAGGTATCCGTATAGGAGTATTGGTTTATTCAGTGGATGAAACTTTTCCTTGAAATTTTAACCAAAGAAAGGAAGATTTTACCATGAGTAATGTTGTTGATTTTTAAAACGAAATGTTTTAAACTTTAAACATTAAAATTGTAAAAAGAATGTTAAGGTATTGAAAGACATTAGGCAATAAAGAATGCCTCAAAGAGGTGTGTGATGCCTTAAGGTAAGCAAGAGAAATAAGAATAACATAAGGCACCTTATTAAAGACTTATTTATATAAGGCACTTTATTATAGTCTTATTTGAATACCGCCATTTTTGGACATCGTTGAAATCGAAGTGGTGTGTGGCTCGCGTGGCCTATTGCCGAAGACTGACGGTAGCCTTAAGGGACCAGGTCTGGAAAATAACCAGGAAAGAATAATTCTTTTTCGAAGAGTACCCTGGTGGCTTGTTATCAGCTTTTGATGATAATCCGGATTATTTTCAATCGGACTCAGTGCTGACAATGTGCACCATTAATTGTTGAAAGACGCCAAACTCAAGAGTAGAGAGCGTGCCCATAGCAGTACAATCTATAAGCTTAAAGAGTATTTAAGGTTAAATACCCGGTAAATTATGTAAACACAAATATAAACTTCTTATATTGAATGGTTTGTTGTTAAAAAAATTGTCACTAATGAACCTTTAATTAACTGTGACAATTTGAAAGGGTTTCTATTACCAAACTAATGAATAGCTGATTAGTGTTAAATTATTTAGCATTATAATATTGAACCTAACAGTGAGTACCTGATTCATAACGAGTTTTCATAAGTTATTATCAAAATAAAGAAGCAACAAAAAAGAGGTTGTTATGTGACTCACATAGATAACTTCCCTGTCAAAATATCTTATAGTTTTACAAAATAGTGATATCAACATTTTGTACTAGACAAAACTATTTTGAAATCAATATCTCTCTTTGTTCTCAAGATATTTAAGAAAAATAATTTTTTATCATATTTTAGTTGTTTTTGTAGGTTTTCGTTTAAAAAAAGTTGTAAATGGATTTTTCTAAAAAATTAATTAAAATTTAATTACAAAATTTTGTATAATAATAATATAAATTTAATTTCGATATCTGCTTTTGCTCTCGAGCTATTTCAATCCAAAAATAATTTTTACAAATTTTTAGTAATTTTTTAAAAACAATCAAATGAAAGTTTAAATTTTTTTAAAATGATATTATAATGTTTTAGTTTTAATTTAAGTCAATGTTTTTCAAAGTTCTTGAGATATAGAAGGCGAAAAAAGGTTCCTATCGTACATCTCTCTTAAAACCTTTTATTTAGCTTCTAGCGACCTTGAAAAGTCAATTTTCAGTTCGACAAATCATAAAAAGTTAAAAGAGCTTCCCATGCTCATAAAAGAAGCCTGGACCACCGAAAGCTTCCCCGATGAGTGGAAGAAGGGAATGATCGTCAAGCTCCAAAAAAAAGGAGATCTTACAAAGCGCGAAAACTGGAGAGGAATTTGCGTTCTACCTGCCGTTGCCAAAATAGTAGCAAAAATCATACTGGAACGCATCAGAGAACACCTTGAGGCCACACTCGATGCCGAACAAGCAGGATTCCGCTCTGGATCCTCCTCTATTGATAATATCAACACCCTGCGGATCATTATTGAACAGTGCGTTGAATATCGATTACCACTACACCTGCTGTTCATCGACTCGAGAAGGCCTTTGATAGCGTTAACAGGGAGTACATCTGGCTAGCTTTGCGGAGGAGAGGCATCGGAGAAAAACTAATTGCTATTATGAAAACAACATATGATGGATCCAAGTGTCACGTTCTACACTATGGTAGGTTGTCAGAGGATTTTGAAATCCGTAGCGGAGTCAGGCAGGGCTGTATTCTGTCGCCAATATTGTTTTTGTTCGTGATAAGCGATGCACTGCGCGCAGCTTTGTCAGGTAGTGGGGGGATCCAATGGACTTTGACATCCTATTTTAAGCACTTGAATTACGCGGACGATGTTTGCTTACTCTCGCAAAGGATCATGGATCTCCATCAAATGACAACAAGTGTGGAGAGAGAAGCAGAAGTCGTGAGGCTGAAAATTAATTCCGGCAAAACAAAAATGATCAGTCTCGGAACCCGACCATCCTCTCAAAAAATATTTCCTCACAACTGGTGGAAATAGTTGAGAACTTTCAATATCTTGGAAGTATCGTCTCCATCGAAGGCGGAACCGAACAAGACGTCATCTGCCGCATCGGCAAAGCAAAAGTGGCATTCTGTATGCTGTCGAAAATTTGGAGGAATAACTCTATCAGCTTAAGAACAAAGCTACTATTCTTTCCCACAAATGTTGAATCTGTGTTTATTTATGGGTGCAGCACCTGGGAGGTTACCTCAGCCATTACAAAAAAGCTGCAAATCTTCGTAAATAGATGTATTCGCAACATCCTAAGGATTTTCTGGCATATGCCCCTTAAGGGGTTCCACAGGGACTTAACAGGTCTGAGGACCCAAGTAATTAAGTAATGACAGTACCCTCAGCTTTTCATATTCGTTTTTAGATTCTCATCCTTGTTCTTCGGATGTCGACTAACAACTGCAGGGTATGTAAAGCTCATTAAATTCTGATCTTGACAGCATTGTTCAATGGGGAATCAAAAACCGTGTAGAATTTAATGCTTCGAAAACTCAATACTGCCTAATGTCGCAAAAGCGTAACCCTCCCCCAAAGCCACTATCCATGGGTGGTACTTGCATTGAGGAGAATGAACAGCTTTCAGTTCTAGGTATGTGCATTACAAATCACTTGTTGTGGAGTGGTCACATATTTGACATCGCCAAAATGCTGCTAATTGTATAGGTTTTCTCCTACGTTGTAAGAAGTTTTTTATCTGTTTTGATCTGGCTATAATTTAAAAAACCTATGTATATTCGTTCGAAACTAAAGTGCAATTCCCATATCTGGGCAGGTGCTCCAATAACCCATTTGAGTCTGTTGGAAAGAATTCAAAAATTATGGGTGACCGTTGTCTAACTGAAATTTTTTTATCTCTTGAGCACCGACGACGTAAGGTTTCATGTCATTATTTTATAGCTACTTTCATAAGTAATGCTGTAGTAAAATAGCCAGTTGCATTCTTTTCCTCAAAAAATTCAACCGTAATACCACTTCTTATAGGAATGCTCATCAATTTTACTAGAGCCCAACTTCGGACGTACTGTACAGTTCAGATATTCTTTTTTTAGTCGCACTACACGAATGTAGAATGCTTTATGTGTTTTATTAAATGATGATTTTATACATACATAACTGAATAATTAACAACAAATAATTGATAGGTGTCAAGAAAAATTATTTAGAACCCCAGGCACTCAAAATCTACTTACGAGAATTAACATTAAAAAGATATTAGTGAGTGCACAAATAGATGAGGGATCACTTATACCAATTGGTATATGTGAAGAAACTCTTTGAACGTGGCATAAACCGTGCCGCGATTGTCGACGATATTGAAGCTTATAAAATAAAGGACATACCAGCTGGTACTTAGTGCAACATAATTTTTTAATTTAAAAAAAAAGTTAAAACATACAGTTTTCAGCCTTTGCCAATAAATTTGTGTTATTTAAAAAAAAAATGTCTACCTTATTTTTATAAAAATATTTTACACTATTGCTCTGGTGATATTCCTCTTTATTTCTACATTCCTTTTAAGACTCAAATCCTCACCAATGTATAAGTTTTCCAAACCCAAAAAATAAGTGGAAGAGGAAGCTTTCCAAGTAGTGTATAAGTATAGTATCTTTTCGTTAACCCAAGTACCTTACTCTGCCACTTGGGAACTATATATATACACTTTGCACACGGGTAGAAAAAAAAGTATCTCTCTGGGGATCAACCAAACGTAATCGTTTATATGACTCCTTTTTGCCATCCACACTCAATTCGATAGAATTTACGAAGATAGAAAATTTCTTATAATCCAAGTAGGTATAGGTCGAGCAAGGCGGCAGAGAAGGGGCAACGAATTATGTTATTGTTGATGATTATGATGAAAGCGACGAATACGACCGTCTAAGCTGACTACGACGACCGTGATGTTGACGGAGGTAAAATGGAGTTGGTAAAAGGACCTTTCCTTTCATAGCGTTTTCTGGGTAAATGAGGGACAGTTTATGCGATAGACACATCATGTTATATACATACATAGGTATAAGATCTCTTGGGCACATGAATTTATTCCCTCATCTTATTACTAGCCCTTGAAAATGAAATCGACTATACAAGGGCTAAGAGTGTAAGGAAAAATTGATGATGATGTTAATCGAAGGAAAAGGACGAAGGAAACGTAATTGTGATAAGCTACAGAACATAATCATCAAAGTGCTATCCATATCATTTGAAGATTTCGAAAACGTTAAAATAAAATTAATTTTGATTGATGTAAACTTTCTCGTCTATCAAATAATATCAATTCATTGTTGTTTAGTATACAGACCACAATTTTGAATTGTACCTGTCTTTTACTATTGCAAGGACTGCAAATCAAGATTTTTTAAGATAAATTTCCTTAAACAAAACGGTGGAAAATGTAATTTTAATCTGTCACTCTTATCCATGTGACAACTTTCCCTTTCGTTTCAGGTTTTCACCATACCAAACCAACGCAATGGTGTATCCAGGTGGGATACCGGGGATCATGACCCCCCTGGGAGATAATTTGTTTGTTTTTTCATAGGAATTCTTTTCAATTCAAAACTAATTGTATTGCGTTAATGGATATAACCCCCATTATATTTTGAATTATTTATTTTTTGTATATTAAAACAAATTTTGTATTTTATTTCCTTAAACGTTGTTGCTTAAAGTTAAAAGTACTACTTTCAACTGAAGACTGGACCAAGAACATAATATGAATCGGAAATTCAGCCCTATTCCAAAAACACACCACAAATTCATCAACTTTTGACCAAAGTTTTAGCCGTAAAAAGCTTATACAGTCAAGTTGTATAAGTAAAGATTTCATCTAAAGATTTGTTAGTAATTTAACGACATTCACTAAAAAGTGGTTTGCTGTCAAAAACAACTAAAATTTTTGTTTTCACGAAATTTAGAATTTGGAAAAACTTTAGTCAGCTTTAAATTATTTTCATACATTTTTTTTCTAAGAAAAAGAGCAAATATTCAGGTTCTTAAGAAGAAACCTTGAATAAGAGATAGTCAATTTTATATTAAGTTGCCTTTAAATTCCTGAAACTAGCCTTTAATTCCATCTTATTTTTTTGACGTACATAAATAGTGAACATTGAAATGATTTTAACTTGAACATATAGGAACTATAATATGGCAAGTATTGCATTCGTAAAAAACTTCGAACTCGTGCTTTCAATCAAACATGGCATAACAATGGTAGAAAATTCGAAAAAAGTGGGTCCTCCGAATCCGTCCGTCTGTTCTGGCCTCTACATCCCAAATCATTGTGTCGAATCCGTCCGTCTGTTCTGGCCTCTACATCCCAAATCATTGTGTCGATTGAAATTAAGGTTTTCAACCGAATAGCGTAAGGCATTTTTTTCATTTTTTAATACGAAAAATAACAGCAATCCCCAAAAATCGAAAATTCGAATTTTTTCAAAAATGAACCTATACAAATTTTTTTAAAACTTTTTCTAAATGTTTTGTTCTTAGTTTGGCTTCTTTATACAAGCAAAAACATATTTTGGTATTGCTCCAGAAGGGTACCCCTTATAAAACCGTTATTTTATTTTTTTAAGTTTTCTCAAAAATTAATGCACCGATTTCAATAATCTTTCTGTGCAAGCTTTTGTCGATGATAAAATGATGATAATGATTTTTGATGATCAAAAATGTCAACTTTTTTTACAAAACTCGATATCTCAGAAAGGGGTCAACATTTTTTAACGAAATTTGAATGTAAAATGTATATTTATAAGCAGCACTTTTATAGTGCTAACCAAAAATATTTTTTAAAAATTAAAATGATTAAAAAATATGAGTTAATTTAGGCTTTTCTGAGAAAACTTATTTTACAGGTACATTTTTAAATCTTAAAATATAGGAAACTAGCTTTTACCCGCGACTTCGTCTGCATTAGATAGTTTTTTTGGATAGTAGTATGAAAAAACCTGAGCTGTCCTTTTTTGTACGTATGTTTGAATTGTGCCGAGATAAGATGAGGCCATACTAAGTGTGATTGTCATAGGTTAGGTTAGGTTAGGGTTTTAAGAAGAAGATAGGTTACTGCAATACATTTTTATATACATACAACGTTTTTTGTTTTTCCTTCCTTGGGCAGAACGTAAAGATTTTGTGGGTTTGAGACTCGTGAGCACCCTACATATAACTGTCCATGGGAAAACAGTTTTTTTTTCCAAATTTACATATGCAACTTTCAGCGTTTGCCCCTGAACTTTATTTATTGTTATTGCAAATGCTGCTTCCAGAGGAAACTGCACTCTTTTAAACTGTAACGGCAAATCGGTTGGAATTATCGGAATGCGGGGAATAAAAACATTTTTTCCTTTTGCTATCCAGTCATGATTATAGCTTTTATAATATTTCGTCCTAGGTGAGTAATCTGTAGCCGTGTACCACATAACTTTGATGCGTTAAGATTTCTCATTAAGAGGACTGGAACACCAACCTTCAATCTCAACTTATGAGAAGGGTTGGGAATGCGTTGTTTTCCCTTAATACCAATTTTATCCAAATATTATTCAAATCTTTGGTAATTTAGGAGTCAAAGCATTCAGATTCCCCGGAAAGTAATTTTTCCCATGGGTAAGCGTTGTTTTCCCGGGGTCAAAAGTAACTCATGTCCTTTCTTAAGTCTCAAACTATCTCCTTATTAAATTTCATTTAAATCTGTTCAGTAGTTTAGGCGTAAAAGCGATCGGCCCACCTGAATTTTCCATGGGAATGCGTCATTTTCCCGGGGTAAAAAGTAGCCTTTCTCGGGTATCAACATATCTCCATACCAAATTTCATGCAAATTGGTTCAGTAGTTTAGGCGTGATTGAGTAACAGACAGACAGACAGAGTTACTTTCGCATTTATATTATTAGTATAGAAGTATAGATATTTTTAAACAGATTTTTTGGCAGAAATGAGCAAGTTTTAGCGACTCCGTCGTGCACTTATTTCTTTCAAAACTGATTTTCTGTTGAATACAAAAAGTTTTACCATCTTAAAAAATTATATAAATCTACTTTTTGAAGTGAATTTGCTTTGGATGCTCTAGAACTGAGATTTAAACACGAATTTCAATAATGTAAATGTCACAACAAACAGCAAAAGTGATACTTTTGTTGAACTAATGGCTAATTGAAAAACATAATGAACGTTTCATATCTATTGATATAGAGGCTTTGAATCTCTTGAGATTTGAAGTGAAAAGAGATTCTGAAAAGCGTATGAGTGCCACACAAAAGTTTCTTCCCAACTTATTTGTTTTCCTTAATTTGTTTTAATTTAATTTTAAGAGAAATTATGTACTTAAATGCACCTATTTCCTTAAATTCAAAAATCAAACATATGTCTCTCTACTATTTTAAAGTTTTCTTGACTCCTTCAAGATCAAAATATTTTCCAGCATCTACGAGTAAGCAGACTGATAGCGATAGTAATAATAGACACCCGAAAATTGGGTTCGAAAGAACTACGTAAAAAAAAAGCCCGACAATTCGTCACCTGAGTTCTATCTTGTTCAATAGACCATTTTTGACGAAATTAGAAACGCAGTTTTTATAATTCGAGGGTGCTCTTTCGATTGACGCAAACCGTTTTGTCCTATCTCATTTAGTTTTCAAGTTATGGAGAACTGTTTTGTTCAATAAACCACTTTTCTGACCATTTTGAGTATCACTTTTGTTCAATAAATTACTATTCATTCTTTTTGTATCATATTGAACAATTCATAGTATATCTTTAAAATCATATCTTCTTATTTCTTTCTTGTTCAATATCCACATTTATGGATTTTTTGTTCAATATCCTTATATACTTCATTTATTTCTATTTTGTTCAATGTTCAAATTATTTTGGTTACAATTTGTACCTTATTGAACAAAAAGATATGAATTTGGTTATATAAGAACAAGAATTCTATTTTGTTGAATATCATACGAGATCACCATTGTTGCACTTAAATGCAAATGATTTATCTTAGCAAGAATCTGAATTTTCACCAAAGGAAACTTCAAAGGGATTGGGTAAGAGAAAAATTAAAAATTCTGCGTTATGGAAGAAAAACATACAAAAATGAATGCGTCAAAGTGTAAAAGAGTACCTAGATGTAAACGGCCAAAAGCATAGAAAACGCAAAATTCAAATGTCTTCAAGTTGCAACATTACTTGCTCTCATATTTGTTTTTCCAAATTTTCCAATGAGGAGCGTCTTCAAATATTCAATGCTTTTTGGGTATTAAAAGACGATGAGAAAGGCCAATTTTATTCCAAATTCGTGCAAAGACTTCAACCAAAAAGAAAAAGAGCAGTAGTGGTATCTCAGAAAAAGTTTACATTTATGTATTCTTTGGGAAAATATCAACTCCTGACATTTCTCAAAATCGGATTTACTATTTTTTTGCAACAAAATATAATATAAAGGGACCTTCTTCTCTCCCGAAACATGGAAAATTTGTCAAAAAAATCACACCAGAACAAGATATAAATAAAGTTAAAGAACATTATAAAATCTTTTCCAGTAATGGATTCGCACTACTGCAGAGCAAATACCAAAAAACAATATCTCGAAGCTGGCCTTACTTTAATGAAAATGTATAAAATGTATGTAGAGACAGCGAGAAAACCTGTCTCCTGTAATATTTATCGGAAAGTTTTCAATGAATCATTCAATTTGTCGTTTTTTAAACCCAACAAAGATATTTGCGATAAATGTGCTAAGTTCACAGCAACAAGAATTTCGTATACAAGTGAAAAACGAGATTATGACGTTCATCGCAGTAATCATAGTGAAGCAAAGGCTCAGCGTGATATCGATCGAAAAAACAAGTGTAAGAACATAGTGGTTATCGCTTATGATCTGCAAAATGTTTTTTCGCTGCCGAAAGCAAATGTTTCGAGTTAGTTTTATAGGCGTAAATATGCTGCATATAATTTGACGGGATTTTGCCAAAATAATAAAACCACCTACTGCGGAATTTGGCACGAAACGCTAAGCGGCCGGTCTGGAAATGACATAGCATCTGGTTTCACTATTATTTTGAAAAAACTTCTCGAAGATCTTCCAGAAACAAAAAGGATTATTTTGTGGTCCGACGCTTACATTCCGCAAAATAAGAACAGAATGGTATCCTTAGCCATTCTTAAATGTATGGAATGTAATACCAGTATTGAGACAATTACACACAAGTATTCTGAACCAGGCCATTCGCAAGTGCAAGAAGTGGATGCTGTGCACAGTGGAATCGAAAAATACTTAAAGGACTTGGAAGTTTACAGCCCCATTTCTTTGATAAGGATTCTGAACGGAATGAACTACAGCAAAATTAAGCTTAAGAATGCGCAGCTTAAGAAAGAAGATTTTTTTAATTTTAATGAAACTAGTCTGGATCTTAAAATGGTACCTTTCAAAGATTGCAGACAAATCCAATATAGAAGCAATGACCTTCTTTCCTTGTATTATAAGACAAAACATAGTGAGGATTTTCAAACGGTTAGAATAGCTAAAACTATGAGAGGCTCAAAGTGTAATATTCTTCCTACTGTCGTATAAAGTGTTTTCAACATAAAGCTAACCAAGGAAAAGAAAAAAGACATTCCAGCAATGTTACCTTTCATGCCTAACATACAAGATCAACGTTTTTACGAAAACATAATAAGAAACCATTAAATGAAATGTAATTATTAACCTTGATAATAGATCCAAATCTAAGCCTAAAGTCAATTTTAGCTAGAACATCCGTAGAAATAAAACACAAATTTCACCTCTAAATGCTTAAAAGCTCCTCAAGCTAAATTTAAAATGAACTTATCTAAGCATTTAGAAGTGAAATTAATGTTTTATTTCTACGGATATTTTTGTTAAAGTTGACTTTAACTAGATTCGGATCTCTTAATCAGGGACATTGAGTTCTATTATTTATTTTTATATTATTGCCTTAAGTTAATAATATTTTTTATATTTAAAACGAAACAAAATACCCACTGTGAAAGAAAAAACTGTGAAAAATGAATTAAAGACTGTTTCTTATTTTAATTTACATTATTTTTAAAAGTAAAATATCTCTAATATATAAAATATTCCTGTCACAGTGATAGTTGCCATACTCCTCCGAAACGACTTAACCAATTTCAATGAAATTTTTCATATACATTCGATGGGTCTGAGAATAGGTTTTTATCTATTTTTTATATTCCTAAGTGCTATGGTTTAATTGCATCAACATCGTACACGGTGCAACGATCTTACGATAGTATTCATGTGACGCTATGTACATTGAAGCATTGATTGCTATTGAGGATCTTTGCGTTATCATTGCCAACTTACCACTCAGTCATTTCGGTATGCATTCACTAAATTGAAATGCATCTGATTCAATAGACACTGAAATGAATCGTGAACTACAATACAATACTGTAGAAATGGCAGCGATTGTTGCTCGCAATGTCCCACTAATGAATGAAGAACAAGGAACCATTTATGACCACATCATGCTCGCAGTTTCGGCAGGACAAGGTGGATTCTTTTTTTTTTGATATATCAGGTGGAACTGGCAAAACATTCGTTATTTCGCTAATTCTTGCTAAAATACGATCAAATAATGGTTTCGCATTGGCTGTTGCATCTTCTGGCATTGCGGCAACTTTATTGGATGGAAGCAGAACAGCTCATTCAGTATTTAAACAAACAATGATCCATGGCCACAGTGCTGAAATGGTGTAAAATTATCATCTGGGATGAATGCACTTTGGCACACAAACATTCGCTTGAGGCGTTGAACAGGACATTGAAAGATATAAAAAAACAACGACAGGTGATTTCAGCCAAACACTTCTCGATATTCCGCGTTCAACGTACGCTGATGAGATCAACGCGTGCTTAAAATCATCGCCACTGCGGCGACGTAATGTTGAAAAAGTACAACTGAAAGTAAATATGCGTGTTCAAATGCTTCAAGATCCATCCGCTGAAACATTTTCAAAACAACTGTTAGATATAGGCGACGGAAAATTTACTACAGATGAAACTGGATGCATAAAATTACCGGTCGATTTCTGCACGATTATTGATTCACAAGATGCTCTCATTGAACAGATATTTCCCGATATCCACAGACAATATACAAATCATGAGTGACTGGCAGAAAGAGCAATTTTAAGAGCAAAAAAATGTGGATGTCAACGAATTAAACCTCTAGATACAACATTTGTTACCAGGAGACTTGGTGTCATACAAATCAGTTGATACAGTTTGTGATGCTACTGAAGCTGTAAATTATCCAACTGAGCTTTTGAACTCATTAGATTTACCAGGCATGCCACCGCATAATTTACAACTAAAGGTTGGGACTCCGGTAATTTTGCTTCGTAATTTGAACCCACCACCGTTGTGTAACGGCACGCGATTAGTAATTAAAAAATGAATGAAAAATGTTATCGAAGCCATAATTTTAATTGGCAAATTCCGAGGTGAAAAAATATTATTACCGCGAATCCCTATTATACCCACAGATGTGCCAATTCAATTCAAAAACGCCTTCAATATCAAATTAGATTGGCATTTGCAATGACTATCAATATAAGTCTCAAGGCCAAACGATGTCTGTCTGCGGCTTAGATTTTGAGCACTTCATGTTTTTCACGTGGACAATTATACGTGGCGTGCTCTCGAGTGGGCAAACCATCCAGTTTGTTTGTATTGGCGAAAGATGGGATCACAAAAAATATTGTACACTCTGTTGCATTAAGGGATTGATATTGTTTTTTTGTAGTATTGTAATAATTTGTTTGGTGATTTGTGATTTTAATATTTTGTCACCGTTTACAGTACTCTATAGCTCTCCCACTTATATACCACATCCTTACAAACTTACAATAAGTTAGTTAGTTATTTCTAACAAAATATTCTCTAGAAATTATTTATATGACAAAACAAGGTTTGTCGGGTCAGCTAGTAATTTATATATTTTTTTTTAATAAATACATAAACTATAAAAGCATTTCTCCTTTATTTTTTGTTTAAAAAAAATAAATTATTCAACGCTTTGTTGAGAAATAAATCTTTCATTTGTGAAATAAAACCTACATATTTTTTTTTAAACAATACAAACATACCAAGATATTCAAAATTATATAATATCCTTGTTAATGTCTGTCTTGTTCAATATTAGGTTTTTTTGTTCAATATCCACCAATTTTATCAACTTATCTCACTCCATATAACTTTGTTCAATATCCAAAATGACCTCTGTTTGGATTTTTATTTATCATTATTTCAGAACAGAAGAAAAAAGAAATTTTTGAATTGTTTTTAAAACAAAATTGTTAAGGCTTTCAGAAAAACATCACTTCAAAAAATAAATTTGGTAAAATAAACAAAAGTTTTCGATCTGAACTTTAAAAATCGATTTCCCAACATTTTGAAAAATGGACATAGAACAAGATAGAACTCAGGTGACGAATTCTTCATATCATTAATAGAAATGGAAACAAGAACAGTATATATGTATTATTTTTGGAAAATAGCTACGTTTCAAAACAATTTCTTACATTTCTGCGTGAAATGCACCAAAAACCCTATAACTATTGTGTTTTAGCTCTTAAATATGGCATATTTAGAAAACTGTTGGAATTTTGGAATGCTTTCATGTGTAGGGAGCCATCCAAATTAAATAGTCAGAACATACCTTGCTGGACAGTATTCTAAATTAGCCCTTGAAATGTGTAAATGTAAGGTTAATATACAAATTATGTTATTTAAATTTTCTTAGCCTCAAAACATTAAAGAACATTTTTAAGCGGTGAGTAAAAACTCGTCTATATGTTAAGTGTGCGACCACCCCCCCCCCTTTATTAAAAGTCTGAATCCGCCCTTGAACCGACGCGACGGCATTTATATCTAGCTGTCTAAAAACTAATCTCGTATTTTCCCCCCCAAAACAGAATCAATCCTTTTTTCCTTTCAATTTTTTAAAGGCACAATATTCTGTCAGTACCCAAATTGTCTAAAATAAAGAGATCAACATGAAACTGTAAAAATGACTTAATTAAGAAAGAATTCCCCATCATCGTGATCCAAATTAGTTGAACATAAAAAAGGACAAGCCTTTGCAACATGTCACCTTACATGTCCTGCAACGATGTAGGTATAGGTATAAGTAGGTAGGTTAGGTAAGATACTCTTGAGGTCTTAAGACACAGACAAATTGTTACTATATACCATTCGATATTCTTCTCGACAAAACGGCGAGTATTTTTGTGTGTGGGCAGTGACCATATAGAGCCTCATCGTCACCAAATAAGTTCTTCTCCTTAAGATGAGGTGAGGTGGTGCAACATATTAAACTGCAATCGCTAATCGAAAGACAGCGACACTCATAACATCATCGCGCCCACCTTCTCTACAAAGATACACAACACTCGACACGACACGTCCCTACCATCCGTTTGTCCGACCGTGCGTCGTCGTCGTCTCTGTAGTCGTTGTGCTGCTCCAAAAAAAGGATTCCACGAATGTTTCATGTTTGATTTCTTGTTGATTAAAAGAGAAGAGAAAAAATAATATGTTAACTGACTCCTACATTGCCTACAGGTGCATGCAACAGCGTTCAGCAAAGCAAAGCGCTAAACTGACGAAATCCACCGCCACTGACGGCCACTGGACTCTGCCTTGGCTTGTGGTGTTTATGTTTGGTTCGCGTATCTGCCTGCTTATCGCATGGAGTGCTAATTGATGGTTTCTGGAACGGAAATGAACGGAGACCCCAGAGCGAGCTGCTGCACGATGCCCTTCGGGAAATTTTCAAACTTGACTCTCCTCTGATGTTTGCAAAAGGGCTTTGCAAATATTAATGAATGGATAAGATATTTCTTGTTTTGTTTCTTTTTTATTTTTAACTTCATTGAGCTGAAAATAAAGGACATTTATAGTACTTATAAATTATTTTGTACAAATAGTCAGATACTAATGCTCAGAGTTGGGAAAACAATAACTTCTAATTGAAATCTCCATACACGTTTTAAATTACTTTAAATGTAATTGGAAATTTTTAATTATTCATTAATTGGAATTAATTTATTTACATAAATGTAATTGAAGGTTAGGTTATGACATCGATTATCGAGCTTTTATGCGATCTGCTTAGAGATAGCAAGCACCTTGATCGCTTTATACCTAGTATAACCCAGATGTTTTTTGTGACCTGTCACGTGGTGATGCTGTTCCACCTGGTATTTGCCTTCTTCATAGCGTCCTGCATTAGCAATAGTTTAAAAGTAGCGATTGGAATGCCAGCATTTGCCAAATGTGGTAGAATGGGTTGTACTGTACCGTTCCTGGCAAGATCATCTGCCTTATGGCCCGGCACCCAGCAAAGGTGAATATAAAACTGTTGTGCCATCTCCATTAGAGATGATCGAAAGATATGGACTATTATACAGTTTGTAGAGACAGAGTCTAGATATTTGGTAGCGGCCTGACTATCTGAGAAAATACGGATATCAGATGTTGATAATACGTTTTCTTTAAGCCAGGACAAGACTTCTTTTATCGCCAAAAGTTCCGCCTGGAACACGATACAGTGCATTGAAAAAGAAGTTGTCATATTAACAATCGTCGATAGTCAACCTGAAATTTGGCCAAATTGTCGTATTGACTACCAAAATAGACAATCTTTTTTTTTAAATTGACTACTGGATAGTCAATAGAACAATTTTCGATTGTCAATTTTGGGAAGTCAATAAGACAACAAAAGTAGTCAATGGAACAACTTCGGTAGTCAATATGACAATTTGGTTGTCATATTGACTACCAAAATTGAATATCGAGAATTGTTATATTGACTACAGCAGTTGTCCTATTGACTACCTCAATTGTCATATTGACTACCGCAGTTGTCATATTGACTACCGTGGTTGTCATATTGACTGCCAAAATTTTCTATCGAGAATTGTTATATTGACTATCGGGTAGTCAAATTAGATTACGGCTTTCAGAAAATATTGTCATAGTGACTACCGCAATTGTCATATTGACTACCGTAATTGTCCTATTGACTACTGCTGATGTCATATTGACTACCGTGGTTGTCATATTGACTACCAAAATTGACTATCGAGAATTGTTATATTGACTAACCGGTAGTCAAATTAGATTTCGGTTTTCAACAAAAATTGTCATATTGACTACCGCAGTTGTCATATTGACTACCGCAGTTGTCATATTGACTACCGCAGTTGTCATATTGACTACCGTAGTTGTCATATTGACTGCCGCAGTTGTCATATTGACTACAGCAGTTGTCATATTGACTACAGCAGTTGTCATATTGACTACCGCAGTTTTCGTATTGACTACCGTAGTTGTCATATTGACTACCGCAGTTGCCATATTGACTACCATAGTTGTCATATTGACTACCGCAGTTGTCATATTGACTACCGCAGTTGTCATATTGACTACCATAGTTGTCATATTGACTGCCGCAGTTGTCGTATTGACTACCGCAGTTGTCATATTGACTACCGCAGTTGTCGTATTGACTACCGCAGTTGTCATATTGACTACCGCAGTTGTCATATTGACTACCGCAGTTGTCATATTGACTACTACAGTTGTCATATTGACTACCAAATTGTAAAAAAAATTTCGGATCCCAAAATTGACAACCGAAAATTGTTCTATTGACTATCGCGGTTATCGGCTGAAAATTGACTACCAAATAGTCATATTGACTACCAAAATACTCAATAGGATGACTTTTTTCGTTCTGTGTGATTGGGAAAGCGGAATGAGAGACTTAATTTCAGTCGTTCAGAGTACACACCTTCACCAACCCCTTCTTTTGTTTTTGTTCCATCTGTATAAAAGTGGACTGACTTGTCTTCCAGGACTATACTCCCAGAAAGATCTGGAAGGTATAGAAATCTGGAAGTTTCTCTTGAATTTCAGTTGGGGGATGGTGTAGTCTGTGTGCTTTGGAATTGATTTTAAATACCAAAGAATTACGTAGTGGCCAATGTTGTTGTTGACCCACTGCGATGAAGATTTGAGGCAAATAGCAGAGCTTTGAGCTATTTGTTTGCTAAGTATATCAAGAGGTGAGGTAGAGTAAGGTATCCAGTGACACAGATGGGGTCGTGTGAGCGATCCGTTTATACACAGGCAAGCTAAATATTGGACTGTATTTAGTTTGTCGCGTTTTATAACTTTTTCTAAGGCAATCCACCATACTACCACTTATCGGTCTGATTACCGTTGTAAATAACCAATGTGTAATTCGGGGTTGTAAGCCCCATTTATTACCAATAGCTTTTTTGCAGTATAAGAGAGGTGCAATAGCTGTTTTGACTCTTTGTTGTATATTACGTTTCCAATTTAGATACTAGGCCTCATCTAAGAAATTTATTTGGGTACCTTTAATGTAGGGAGGGTTAAAATATGGAATTTTGTATTTCCTCGAAAATAGGACTAATTCGGTTTTGTATGGGTTGACACCCAGTCCACATTGATCAGCCCAAAGTATTAGTTTGTTAAAGGCATTTTGTAAGAAGGTTTCTCAAGGTGTTAAGATGCCGCCTTGAAACCGCTATAGCAACGTCATCCGCATAGACAATCACCCTGAAAGCCCCCCCCTCCAGACCAGTTAAGATTTCATTTACCACAAGGTTTTAGAAGAGAAAGGATAGAACACCACCTTGCGGTGTCCCTCTGATAACGAATCTTCTAGCAGAAGAGTTGCCCAGTTTTGAGTTAGTTATTCTACTAGTCCGTAATAAATGAAATAACATCAGTAGTACCCGACCATGATGGTTAGTGCGTTGGACTGTCATGCTATAGGTCTTGGGTTCCATCCATACCAGTGTTATCTAAAGTTTTTTCTCGGGTTCTGCCTCTTGCGAGGAATTGACAAATTCTCCAAGTTTAATTCTTGTCATGAAAAGTGCTTTCTCAAATTAGCCGTTCGGATTCGGCTTCAAACTGTAGGTCCCCTTCATTCCTGACAACATTACTCGCACACAGGAATGCTTGAGAGTCGTAAGTCACTAGGCCCTAGTTTTCAACGGACTGTTGCGCCACCTTATTTATTTGTATTTATTTAACATGAGAAATGTTAGTGCTGATGTGTCCAAGTTGATAAAAGCACCTTCGATGTCAGGGAAAACAACCATATTGAACTCTATTTTATGGAGGGAGTATTCGATGGTGCGTACTGCGTGTGTACCACCGGCTGTTTCCACCGATTTGACTTTACAGTTACAGTAGGCATGTTGAGACATAGACAGAAGTCTTTTTTCATTTCTTGCAATTAAATTATCATACACTAGCGGCCCTTCCCGGCTTCGCACGGGTAGACATAAATAGGTACAGTTAATGTAGCTTTCTAATGAAAAAAGAATTATTAAAAGTGGTCCAGTACTTTTTGAGTTTATTCGTTACATACACAAATACAAATCTTTCCTCTTTATAATATTAGTGTATAGATGGTGTAGATATCAATATTTTTAAGGTCTTAAGGAATGGTGATAGATTTATAGGTGGTAGATATTTAGGGTTGACTTGTGAGCATTTTCCTGCTTCGGGTATGAAAACAACTTTCACTGCTCGCCATGCCGAGGGAATAGATAGCTGTTAAAAATTGCATCAGGGATTATTACAATTATTTCTGAGGATTTTTGTAGTTCGGCTGGTATTATACCATATGGTCCTGCAGATTTAAATGGTTCGAAGCTGTTGAGAGCCCATTGTAGCTTGTCCCTAATGATCAGACCTTGTGGATATGTTTCATTAGAATTTGAACGAATTTGATTGTTACAAGTTGTGGTCAGAGAGATACCAGGAAAGTGAGTATCCAGTAGTAAGCTCACCAATACTTCACTTAAAATTGTCCAGGAGCCATCTGCCAAGTAGACAGTTTGTCATAGCTGGATTAGTTGAAAGAATTGTTTGAACTTAGAAGCCTCGGAAGTTTATTCTATTGTACCACAGAAGGACTTTCGGGAAGATCACTTAAATTTTCTGAGTGTCTTCCTATAGCTTCTTAGGGAATCTTTATAAAATCGCAGTGAGAAGTTAGTCTTGTGGCTTTAAGTCGATATAAGGATTTAAAACATTCTGTTCTGAGCGAGTCTAGCTCTAAGGCCCAACGTTCCTTTTTGAGTATAACTGCAATTGAAAAGAAAGTTAAATTGTTACGACAAGTAATCATTGACTCTCAACTCAACTGATGCACCGATATAATTATAGACTTATAAAGAGCAAATCAATGCAACACATTCAGGGCTCCTTAAAATCTTCTTCTATTTTAAATTTTTATTATTCAGGCTGAAGTCCTTATTTTTGAATTGACAATTTCTTAAGGATTGTGATTGCAAACCCCATCGTATAACTTTTTTGTCACGGATTTTCCCCATTATGATCCTATAAACATTGTTGTACAAATGTACACGTGCTGTTTTTATGGTCACAGTCGGTAAAAAGGTACCCTCAAAAAAGAACCTGTACGTACGAACTATCTCATCGGAATAAGACCGAAAAGGGTAAAGGGAAGAGTCTGGAGTATAGTGTATAGGTATTCAGACGCATTGCAAATGATCGATGAAGTAAGTATTAAATTTACGACGTGAAACTGTTGCTGTTTTTATATATTCGATGGGTTTTTGTGTGCAACATATTCTGACCCGAGTTTTCTTTGGAGACATAGTACATCTCTGTCTATATATCTGTATATAAGGGTGCACAGGAACTGCACCGACTAAACTGTACACACAGGGCACAACTCTCATGGGTAAGTTCCAATTCCGCAAGAGTGAAACAAAACTTTTTTTTTTAAATACACAGAGTCGCGCATTCCGCATTTGAACGGGAGAGAGACCAAAAGGAACAAGGGCACTTCCCGTTCCTGCAGTTTAGCTCGAACGGAAATATATGACTTAATTTAATGTCTCGTGTGTTTGGTACGGCACTTAGGTTGACTATTGTTGTATGTTGTTGTTTTTATTGGTCTTTTCGTGGTCTGATGGTGCTCGCTTTGCTTTGCCTTACTTGCTTGTCTTGCCGCCCGCCTGCCGCCGCCACCGCGCCGGTTTAAATCCATACACACAATCGCTGAGCGCGCGTGCATGAATAAAAACAATCAGTCAATTTGATCTGTGGAGTCAATAAATATAATTCCATCGATCCATGGAGTCTTGAGTCTTCGACAAAAACTCCAAATAAAGGGGAAAGAAAATGAAAAACAAGCAAAACACGCTCAACTTTAAATTGTGTCGTTCAATGGGACATGTTTATTCTGGTAATAAGGCGAAAGGATATAATGTAGGTAATATATTGATTTATTTTCTCAGGACCGCAATAAGAAACATTACCTATGTATATAAATGATGCATGAAATATGCTAAAAGAAAAATAAAGAACAATTAAAAACAAGCAAATGTTATTACTCGAGACACAGAATGTTTTTTAGAAAAGCTTCTTAAAATAGAATGGGACATATTTCACACTTTCATTTAAAAGATGACTGAACAACACACGTTTGGGCTACCTTCAATTATCAAAAAGAAATGGACTGTAAGGCGACATGCACTGATACTTTCCCAATCTCGGCCATCTGCCAATATTTCAAAAAGTTTTTACAATATATCAATAACAACATTTTTTGTAAGATAAAAATAGTTTAAAGCCAATATCTTTCTTTGTTCAAGATACGTTTTCGTCAGTTTTTAGTTACTTTTCGTTTTTTGGAAATATAAATTTAAAAAAATAATGAATTGAACTATTCTAAAAAAATTATCTACAAGTTAACAACAATATTTGGCAATTAAAACAATACCTAAGTTTCACTTCAATATTATTTTTGTTTACAAGATATTTTAATCAAAACCGAATTTTGTAATTGCAGTTTTTAAAAGTTGTTATATTTTATAAAAATTGCCAATTGGATTTTTGGAAATTTATCCAGTGTTAACAACAATATTTTGTAAAGAATGAAAAAATATTGAAGTCAATACCTTGATTTATTCACGAGATATTTGTGTCGAACTTTCTAAAAATCTTACCATAAGTTACAAACAATTTCAATTAACATAAGTTATTCAAGTCGAAACCCAATTTTCGTAGCATTTTTAATGGGTTTTAGATTTTTGAAAAAAGCCATCATTTCGATTTTCACAAAAAAATTATCAGATGTCAAAAAGGTTATTCCTTGACACATACAACTATTTTTGAGGTAATATCATTTTTTGTTCGCAAAACATTCTAGTCTAAGAGCCGGCAGCAAATTTTGGGAGTTGAGTGATAACCAAAATTTCTTCATGTGAATGTGTAGATATACACACCATTATATCAAATTCAATCGTCTGGCAGCTTTTTTTCAGCAATGTTTGGGGGTAAGCGTCCGAAAATGGTCCTTTTTCCAATTTTGAGGTCGAAATGATTAACACATGAGCGATAAAAAATCCGAAAAAAATCCTCTGAATACAAAAAAGTGTGTCCAAGTCGTTTTACTTTTAGCTAAAGCTTTTTCAAATGCATTTTTGAACTTAAAATTTTGATAACTTTTTTCCTATAAGGTAAATAATGATATACCGAAACATTAGAAAACTTCGCCTGATTACAAAAATAAATGCCCAAGACGTTTCGGTTGAAGTCTTCTGCTTGTCAGACGTATTTTAATAATTTTTCAAATGCATTTTTTAATTTAAAACCCTGATAGGTAAGTTTTTTCCTACGATATGTAACCAAATGAATGATACATTAAAAATCATAAAAAATATCTTCTGATTACAAAAATGTATCTCCAAGACGATCTGGTTGCCATGAGATCTAAAAAGTGGACAGATTAAAAAAATTTCTGAAGACTTGAAGAAATTGACCACAGAAATAGAAAATGTCAGTAATCCTTTTTCGGATAGAATGCGTCAGCAGAGTGATAGACTTTTTAACATCTGCACTGGTAAATGTGCATCCATGATGACCGAAAAGTTTTTGCTCAATTTGAAGATATTGGGACTTGGGAGAAAAAAAAGCGACACATTTTTAAAAAAGTCTTTCAGAAGGGATTTGAAAACAAAATTCTAAATTTCGCTTCAGAATACAAGGTCACAAAGACAGTTACATGTGGAAAAATTCGAGAATAAAAATGTTAAGGACTTTGATGAGAAGGATACTTTTTAAAGCATCACAGGGTTCTTCCAAAATTGATATGATAGAAATTTTTAAATATGAAAAAACCTTAATTTTTCGAAAATTTTATTTGAAAATCATTAGAGCGGTTTTATTTTAAATTAATTTTGTATACCTTTTTCAAATTTTTTCATTTAAGTTTAAATATATATTTAGTATTCAGTTACTTAGAGCTTATTAATATACGTTTTACATTTGAACTTCGTAAAAAAATGATCACTCATTTTCGAGATATTGAATTTAAAAAAAAAAATTTTATATTTCTTAAGAAATAAAAATTAAAGTAATGACATTTTTTAACACAAAAAATTATGAAGACACTTTAAGAACCTGTGCAAAATGAAAATGATGGTAATCGGTTGATTATGGGGGTACCCTTATGGAGCAATACAAAATAATTTGTTTTTATTGAAGGAAGCCAACATTTTAGAGAAAATTTAAGAAATATCTATCGGTTCTTTTTTGAGCAAATTTGAATTTTTGATTTTTGAATAACAAATTTGTATGGGGACTACTGTTATTTTGAATCTTGAAAAAAAAAATAAAAGAATGCCTAACGCGATTGGGCTAAGAAGCAGTCAAGTCAATCGACTCAATGCTTTTCACTGCACATGCATCATCACCTGGCTATGAGCCTTAATTTGACGGCAAGTTTTTACACTTGCTGCCCCTCCCATTGTATATTCACTTAGTTTCTGAAATTAACCAAAAGGATTTACGAAAAGATTTACTCTCTCTTATTTGGCGAAATGCTTCGAGTGAGTTCCTCTTTCTAAGCTTCCAAGACATAACAAATTCACTTCTTTGTTAACCTTTGGCATTGGCTTTGTCTATCTATAATATTAATTTTTTTAATAATAAAAAATCAATACCCTATGCATATAGGGTAAACCACAGCCACCACGATACTCTTACAAGGAGGTCATCACAACATCTGTTCTTGGAATTAACCAGGGGGCTTTAACATATCCCATGGTACCACATCACCAGTGGTATGATAATTTAGTCTAGGGAAGATAACCCTAGAAGTGGTCGCCCGACATCTTGTGGGATGTATTCAGCCGAGCTTTATCTACAATGTACATCATTGCTAAAAATGATTTTTAATTCCACTTCAGACTTTTTTAAACTTTTATTAAATATCGATGACACTTAGTCATTCGATTTGTATATTTACTGATAGTTATTGGGTTTGTATAATTTTTATCAGTACGTCAAGGACGACAGTCCTGTGTTTACCATCGATAATAAAATTGAATTTTAGGAAGGAAGTCAACCGTGGCTTCTTTCGTTCGCTCAGTTTATTATATGCCCTCGCCAGATGATCAGGTAAAGTTTCTTAATAGAAATATTAAACACGTATTTGATGAATATATCCCAACAAAAGCTGGGACAGTTAAAGAAAAGTCGTGGCTTACCAATGAAATTCGAGAGCTAATGATGCAAAGGGACCAGGCTTACACAAGGTGGAAACGTTTTCGAGTAGAGGCTCTTTATCAAAATTATAAAATGTTGCGCAATAGCGTAGTTCGTGCTATAAAGGAAGCAAAAAAGCAATTTTATTTACATCGCCTTTCCACAAATAATAACTGCCGCAAATTGTGGGGTAATATAAGAGATCTAGGCATAGGGAAGCAAAAATTAAGAAGTCCAGCTGATATTGATCCTGATGAATTGAATCGCCAGTTTGTATCGTTACCCAGTCCTGTACCTTCAGCATTACATAATACAAGATCTTTTGATGGCTTTCCGGTTTCAACAGAAACACCCTTTACATTTCCAAGAATAGATAAAACAGACTTCGTAGAGGCTTTATTGTCTGTCAAATCAAACGCTACCGGGCTCGATGAAATAAACCCAGTCTTTATCAAAGCCATATTGCCATTGTTGTTGGACTATTTTACTCATGTGATAAATACAATTTTTATGACAGCTATTTTTCCACAGCAATGGAAATTGGCAAAAATAATTCCAATCCCAAAGAATTCAACAGGTGAAGAGTTTAGACCTATATCGATTCTTTCATTTCTTTCTAAGGTATGTGAACGAATAATGCATAATCAAATTAATAAGTTCTTAACTGCAAACAACCTACTCGTTCCATTTCAGTCTGGATTTAAAGCCTTGTTAAGAGTCGTTGAAGATATAAGAGAACAATTGGATCAAGATTATGTAACGTTTCTAGTTATTTTAGATTTTTCAAAAGCGTTTGATATGGTGGATCACACTATACTCCTTAAGAAATTACGCTATTGCTTTAATTTTTCTCCTTTTGCTACAGAACTAGTCTCATCTTACTTATCTGGAAGAAAACAGTCAGTTACTCTTGGGAATGTTTCGTCAGCTTTTGTCTCCTTGGCCAGAGGTGTTCCTCAAGGATCAATTCTTGGGCCACTTCTGTTATACATATTCATTAATGATATTGCTTCCATTATTCTTCGCTCGTCTAAGCGCTTATATGCTGACGATATCCAAATTTACCTCAGTTTTCCATTAGGTTTAATAGAAAACTGTGCAAACATTTTAAATGAAGATTTGAAACATATCGAAAACTGGTCTTTGGAGAACGGTCTCGTGCTCAATCCAAATAAGTGTAAGTGATTAGTAATTTCCAGTGGCGTCTTTAGGCATAGGCCCGGTGGGCCAGGGCCCAGGGCCCCAAAATTATTTGGCCCTCAAATCCACCAACTCAAAATGAATGAATTTATACAAGAATTATCTAGAAAACGAATTAAGGTTAGTAGACAGTTCCGTTGAAATTCTCCTCCTCAACATCTTAATCTTCTGGCAACATGAATCTTTAATCAAACACCTGCACACGCTGTCAACATTATTTTAACAACTCTGCTTTCGGTCTACTCTACGTCTACAGTTCTGCACACATGTTGGCTTTTTAACTCACTCACAAACACAAAGTTGTCCAATGATGAGTTGCGAAATGATGAGTAATGAGTATAGAACAATTTTGAATATTTGGCTGACACAATCTTGACATTTCTGGAAAATAATGATATTTCAATAGAGGATTGTAGAGGACAAAGCTATGATAATGCGTCTAATATGTATGTCGGGAAAATATTCTGGTTTGCAAGCAAGGTTAGAGGAGAAGTGCGAATTTGTTACCTTTTTACCTTGTGCAGCACATTGTCTTAACTTAGTAGGCCTTCATGCGGCTGGTTGTGTGCAGGAGGCAACAATTTCTTTCAAGTGGTTCAAAAAATATACATCTTTTTTTCTGCTTATACCCATCGATGGAATAAATTGAATGAATGTTTAGGTTCACTGATGCAGTTAACGCGCCCCATCATGGTTATAAGCAAATTACTGAAGCCTTGACATCTGTCTTTAGAGATCCAGAGCAAGCTTCAGACACAAAAAGCGAAGCGCTAAGCTTGTCTAAGAAAATGTCAAAACTGGAGTTCCTCATTTTAACAGAAATTTGGAGCACAATATTAGAAAGAATTCATAAAACCAGCAAGAGCCTTCAAAAAGAAACAATAACGATTGACATTGCTACCAATTTGCTTTTTTCACTATGTTCTTTCAAAAATTATCTCAGGGAGGATTTTGATAAATTTGAATCGTGTGCCAAAATTCAGAATCCGGGTGCTAATTATAAAGACTTATTGCAACGAAAAATAGTACGAAGTTCGCGTGCCACATATTTTGATGGTCCTGCACAATCCGTACAGCTAATCGGGAAAGCGTTCATGTTCGAAATTGAACAGGGTAAGAAATTATCTTCGAAGCACAATGCTACAAGATAGACTAAACAGCTTTTCAATTTTAACAATTGAAAATGAATTACTGCAGGAAATTGAATTTGATGACTTAATTCATGATTTTGCAACTGATAAAGTCAGGAAAGTATGCCTTCAATAATATTTTATTGCATACTTAAACTTACATACCTATACATATATCTAAAAAACCCAAATCAAAACAAATATAAAGAAATAAACTTATCTACATAAAATTAAAAAAAAAATATAAAAACATTAGAAATCAACCAAAAAAACAATAAAAATTATCAAAAATCAACTATAAAGAAAGTTGTTCAACTATTGAAGGTAAATTAAAAAATTATAAAAGTATACAAAAAATATATGTTTTATGTTTTTTTAGTTCTTTTTAAATATTTTTAAAAATATTAAAAAAAAAACACAAATTCATTTTAAAATGATTTTTAACCTAAAGAATTAAAAAAAAATATATACAGTATACCCACTTTTTTTGGCCGCCAAATCCTATTGGGCCCAGGGCCCCCAAAAGTCTAAGGACGCCCCTGGTAATTTCACGAAAGATAGTAGACCTTTCATATTTTCCGCCTATTTTGCTTAATAACTCAAGAATTGAATTTGTGAATAGTGCAAAAAACCTTGGTGTTATTTTTAATCGTTATTTTGATCGTAGGAAAAGTTAATGGAGTCCTAAGAACTTTGTGGTCCGCACAAAAATTTACACCCATGAAAACAAGATTGATCCTTGCGAAATCATTGGTTATTCCTGTGTTAGTTTATGGTTGTGAAATTTTTACAACTGTGATAGTGAAAGTAGGAGAAAACTACAAATAGCTTTCAACAGCACTACCTATACGCTATATTTATAGTCTAAGGAGATATGACCACGTATCACACTTAGCAACAAACTTGCTGGATATGACCTTCGAATTCGAAGACTATATCAAGTTTAGAACTCTTGTTATCCTTCAGAGCATAGGTAATAAGAACAAAACAACCAAGCTGCCTTTATAACAAAATCAAGTTTCCGACATCAAACAGATCTCTAGGCTTGATTTTACCACGATTTTACTACTTAGTATCCGAAAGACAATTCTTTATTGCTGCCATCCGGCTCTAGAATTCACTTCCACGCTACCTAAGAGAACTGAATGACACACATCGATTTAAGAGGGAACTGGGGACATTCCCGTCAAACTAGGGTAAAAAAACGTATATGTTTTGTTTCAAGCAATCTCAAGTGAGATTATAAAATATAAGTATACAATTTATTTTATTTTCTTTATTTTCTTACTTTATCAACTTAAACTTTTGCATTTAAAATTAAATTGAAAATTATATTACTTTTATCATTAGCATTTTCGGAACTCTATTTATTTTTAGTGAAATATTATTATTATTATTGTAATTAATTAATTAATAATGTACATAGATCTTTCACAGATTGACATGATACCAAATTGTTAGTGTTAAAATTTCAAGACATATATAGATACATATGCTTCAGTTGGTTTAGAAAAAAAACAATTCCACATTCTTAGAAGTTTCATAATGTTTAAAGCTAGATTTTCGAAAAATTAAATTAGAAGTTAAACACTATTATTCCTATCTTTGTAAAATCACAGATTTATTTATCAGAAAAAATAAATTTTAAGATTCATTCAATTTCCGAAAATCATGTAAAAAGCAACAATTATTTTTTTTAATTAATAAATATTGAAATTTTTTATTTAATTTTTTTCAAAGTAAATGCCTACATTTTAAAAACATTACTTTGGCATATGGCGTTTTATAATAAATTATGCCAAAAATTAACACAAATGTTAACAGAGTTTGACATTCTCAACGGTCAACACCGTACAAAATAAATATCAAAAACTATTCTGCAGCTAAAAGGGTACCCTTTGCAAAAATGTATTATTAAATTTAATATTGCATTACTGTGAGTATAGTGTTCACACTTTTTTATTTTGTTTGTAAAAACTTATCGATCGATTGAATTTAGGTTTTATGACTTCTCAAGTTGAGTGATTATTTTACATTTTTATGCTTTCTTTTGGTTTGATATAAAAATCTTTATTAATATGTCTAAATATTAAATAGACCAAAAAAGTACGTAATTGAGACTTTTTGCTACATTCTGGAAAATATGCATAGATTTCTATCTCCAACTGCTTAAAAAATCACAAATATGAAAGTCCCGACCTCCTTCTAAGTGACTGATAGTAAATAAATAGGAAATAAAATAAAATGTATGATGCGTATAGGTATTTGGTTACAAATTTTTTTCAAAATATGTTTATATACAGCTGTGGACAGCTAATTAGAAACACAAATTGAATTCACTTTTAAAGCAGTAGGTATCTGTTTTTTTTTTTTTTTGTTTAGCGAGCCGCCTCCATGCTTAATTACTGGCAAAACATATTTAGGGTGGAACGCTGTTCCTTTTGGCCTTCGGACATATCGTGCACCATCTTGGCTCATCCTATTTATTTTAGTTTCGTCACTCCACACTATGTACTTCCATTCGTTTGTTGTCCAGTTGGCGTGTGATCTTGCGAACTATATTTTTAATCTACGTTGCCTTGCGGTTACTAATGGTTTCTTTCGAGAAATACGACCATGTAACCCAACTTCCACCAATCTTCTTCTGATTGTGGGCCTATCGGGACACCGAATGCAACCGAGAGTTGGCGTTGTATCTCTGTGGAGCTTATTTTTGGGTCTTTTTGGCCAGCCTACTAATTGCTCGATCCATTTGGCAGCTTGTCTTACTGGCCCGTTTTTTACGAGTTACATTTTCAGCAGTCCCGAAGTTTTGAAAATGCTTAATTGCATTGAAAACTTTCTTTACAGAACAGTTTATTTGAGATGCAATTGCTAGGATATTTTAAGCTTCCAAAGCTCAAGAATCGCTTTCCTTGTAGGAGGATCACAACTCTTTAATTTTCCCATTACAATTACCTCCAAAATTTAAAAATTATTCTTTAAAAACGTTTGCAAACAATTCAGAATTTTCTACTTATCAATGCAAAAAAAAAAGATTATTTTTATTTCACTCAATTCAAATCTAATTAAACTGTTTCTAATTAGTTGACCAGTTGAAACGAACACTTTTTACACTCTACCTTGATTTTGTTGTGAACTATAGGTATGCAAAGACTTATGCACAAATTATGCCTTTTCAAACAATTATCTAATAACGCTTGCATTACACCGTTTAGGATACCGCTATTCTAGTCACACATGACAAAGTGAATGTGGAAATTAATGAGAAGCAAGTTATGTTTCTAATTAGTTGTCCACAGCTGTATCTATATTTATACCTATCTTGACACGTATATATTTTCTTTTGGATGCCAGCTATGATGGAAATTTTCTATTTCTACCTTACTATTAATACTTATAGGTAGTATAGATATGTTTTATGTAAATGTTATACTTTATGGGTACATCATAATAATTATATAGGTATCTATAAAAACGTTGTACCTTAATAGGCATTTTGATATGAAGCTATGTACATAACAGAGTATACTATACATAGGTAACCAAATTCTCGATAAGAAAAAAAAAACACGAAAACTTTTCTTCAACAAATTATTACCAGCGGCTACTTGTACACATAACACACGGTAATAAAACATCCCCCAACCAAACCCTTTCCTATAAGAAGTCTATATAGGAAGTTAAAAAGGTGTACCTTCATTGTATAGGTATCATATACGAAAAAGAGGGTAGGAAAAACCGAATGTTATTTATATTTTCTTTTCTTTCCCTTGCTTATAGATATTTTCGGCAAAACAATAACAACAACACAAAATACCAATTTCAACTAAGCGCGCGGCGAAATAAAAAGGAAAATACCTTTTCCTCCTACCTTCATCCAACATCCATATAATAACCCAAAAAAGAACTGTGTGTATACCTACGTGAGTAATTCCGCCATCAAATTTGAACGCATTATAATAATACATCATTCGCACACAATTTTCCTTCATGTCTTACACACATAAATTTTCTCTCTGCCAGTCACTCACTCAACCAGCGAGGCACACACTACAAAAAACACACACAACACACAAGAAGAAAAGGAAGAAGACCCATCAGCCATCCGTCTGTCCCTAGAGAGTATAAAAGTTCTCAAGTCCCCCCAAAAACTCATCGGATTTCAGGAAAAACTGAAAATTTCAGGAAAACTCAGTTTGAAAAAATGATGTTACTACCTTCCCCATACCCAACACTACGCAACACACAAACCCCACAAACAAGCAGCCATGAAAGATAGGACGAAGGAAAAACACAAAGAATCCCAAACAAGCGCGTTCTTTTCTTCACACTCGTTCACTTTCTCTCGCTCTTCGGGAACAATGTGTGTGACTGTGACTGTGCCTTTGCCAGTGCCAGAAGAAATAACTCAGTCCAACAGCCTAACCGCCCCCCACTGAAGGATTTATGTGTGAAATATCATGGCTCTCACATAAAGCATAATTCGTCACACTTTACGCACTTTACTCCTGTTCTTTCTCTATAGCCTTTTCTCTGTCTAGCACTCAATTTATCCAAATACAACTATTTCCCTCGCACAACACATCCATCTTTTTAAGAGTCTCTCTCCTTCAGAGAATGGTTTATGGGCTCGCTCCTCCCTTTTTATTGCCATTGCCGTTGCCTTTGTGATCCCAGCAGTGAGCGGCAACGCGCACAACCATGTTGCCATTGAAAGCAACAGAGAATCAAGAGAACAAATGCGCCGCACCGCACACAGGTAGCCAGCTGTATGAGTATGATGGCAATGTGGTATCGAATGAAGACATGAATGGCGGGATTTTTGAATTTACAATGGATTCCCGACGGCAAAATGGATTTCATGAATGATGAGGACGTTATAATGAATTGAGGAGAAAACTAGGCAGAGATTATGGATGAAGAATTCTGTTGTGTTGTGTTGTGATTGAATATTAATTAAAAATAAATTGCCATTTAAGGAGTTTTTGATGGATATTTAAAATTAATAAAATTTAACAATCTTAAAATTATTATTTTTCAAATATTTAAAAACAGTGCGTCAGGAAAATTCTCACTAGGATTGCTAAAGCTTTTCAAAAACTGAGTAAAGGAAGTATGTACATAGTTTCAATCAGAAAGAAAAAGAGCTCCATTAGGCTTAATATTAAACTCAAATACTTGATTATGTAGTTCAATTAATATTCGAGTTCTTATTTAAAGAACTCAAGACATAATCATACGAATTGTTTTTGAGAGAAGAAAATAAAAAGGAAGGAAACGCCTTTGGCTTTGGAGAAAACTCTTTACTTAATCTCACTTAACAAGCTTCATTTGCTATTGTTTCATTTTGTTGCCAAAAAATAAGTGGAGAAATTATTTTTATTATTGTATGTGAAACAGTAAGTAAAGTAACGTACCTATACAACAAGAAATTTACGAAATTCATTTCATTACTAGAGAGGATGAGAATCAGGCTAATGTGCTAAAAAAGTGTTGCTATTGGAGTATTTGATTTGAGATTTGACAAATTTTATTTATAGTTAAAGAAAAGCATGTTAACATTTTGTTTATTGATGTTTTCTGTCAATATAAAAATAAGAAATTGTTGTTTTAAGAAATAATAAATAGGTGATAAAAACCATTCACCGAATAGCTTCATGAAAATAACTAAATTCTTGAAAGAAATTTTGTTCAGAAACTGAATAATTAAGTAGCAGGCTTAAATCAACATCTGATGTGAGCAATTTTCATCACTTCATTATTTGGTAAAGAAATTGTTTTTCTCGATGCTTGCAAAAAAATGCATGCTTTTGGACAGAAAGTTTACTAAGCCTATTTATTAACTTATCATGAGTTGAAAAGAAGCAATCAGTTTGGTGATAAAGATGTTCTAAAATCAATCACAATTTTTAAAAGTAAAAGATAGTGTAGGTATAGGTATAAGTTGAATGTCGTACTGCAGTCACTCTTGGAATTTGAAATTATGAAAGCAAATTCTTAAAAAGTTAATAGTGATAGTCGGAGGTCTTTAGACTAATTCGAACATTCTTAAAGATCGTGGGGCATATTCATAGTGAAATTTTAAACTCGATTCTATTTGAACTGGAGTCTAAATTAAACATCTAGGTTAGACACAGCTGCTATTCATAAAAAATTTGACAGCTCTGTTCAGTTAGAAACAGGTTTAAGGTATATTCTACTATAATTCTAGTAGTATTTGCTTAAACTTATAGAAATTGCCTTGAAAAGGGGAACAAAATAAAATGCGTTAGCTGGAGAGCCAAAATTTAAATTATTCTGTTTGCCGTTAGCTGAGAAATTTTATGTAAGACGTGCTGATGCTATTAAGACTTGGAAACACACATACATATATTGGCAAAGCTTTGAGTTAATTTCGATCTTCAATATTTAGAAGGTCAGTGTTACCCGTAGTAGTACCCGTGGCAGGACCGGATTGAGAGTAGGCGGATTGAGGGGAGGCGGAAGCCCCGGGGCCTCCACAAACGGGGGCCCCCACAGACTTCGGAAAATTTTTGTTTCAAATTCCAACTAGTAAACACTAGTAAACATCTTTTCCTTTGATATGTATTTTTTTTGCTCTTTTACCTTTACCTACAGCCTACAGTACTTTGTACATACATGATTATTTAATTCTTCTAATCTTAAATAACAGAAATCATTGATCTGTATTTGTTCACTCCAATCAGGAAATCAGTGAAATTTTAAAATATCAAATGGCCCTGATAAGAAGCACTTCCAATTCACTACCCTGAAATATAGCAAAGGAAACGATCGAATATTGGGCGAAAAAAGGTTCCACAGAACTTCAAAATTGCGATCAAGTATCTCTGCAAAATTCAGTTCATCTAGATCAGCCGCTAGATAATTCCAACTTAGTTCGGAAATGTACGAAGAACATGTTTACACGCCGTAATAAAAATCAAGAGACCGTCAAACGAATCGATTGGCTTTGATTTTCTCAAACTACGGGGAAAATATATTGTCATGCGTGCAAATTGATGTCCCCTCAAAACAACAAACTCAGTGGAGAAGGTTTCAGTGACTGGAAACATGCATCCGATCGTCTCTATGAACATGAGATTTCGAAAACTCATTTGGAATCAGTAATGAGTTTAGTGCAACGGGGAAAAGTCACAGGACGCATCGATCAAGAGCTAGCGATGCAAGAAGCTCAACAAAACGAGTATTGGTGAAAAATCCTGAGAATTATCGTTAGTACCATTAAATTCATTGTTTAACGCGGATTAGCCTTTCGAAGTGACAATGAAATTGTTTGCACACCAAGAAATGGAAATTTCCTGGGCATTTTGGAATTGCTAGCCGAGTATGAACCAATCTTGGCAACCCATTTTAAAGAGCATGCAAACAAAATGAGTGGTCATGTCAGTTACCTTTCGTCCACGATTTGCGAAGAACTGATCGGTTCTAAGGTGAAAAGGTACTAAATGAAATAGTATCCAGAATTAAAAAATCGAAATATTATTCCGTATCAGTGGACTCTACTCCCGACGAAGCTCACATCGATCAACTTACTATAGTTGTTCGATTTATGAAAGGGTCGACGCCAAAAGAAAGGTTTCTCACCTTTTTACCAAACTGCGGTAAAGCCACAGCAAACGCTCTGCTAAAATTTGTAGGTGACCATCAAATAGACATCATGGATTGCCGCGGCTAATCAGGCTCTTATTTTAGAGCAAAATCATTTATCGGGGTTCGTTCCTTGTTGTGGTCATTCTCTGAATTTAGTGGGAAAGGCAGCTGCTAACTCTTGTCCATCGGCTGTTCAATTCTTTGATTTCGTGTAGAATTTGTACACGTTTTTCACAGCCAGTACAGAGCTGCACCGAATTCTGATTGAGAAATTATTGGAGAAGAAAAGCGGCCAGTTTTTAGTCTTGAAAAAGCTCAGCGACACTCGTTGGTCTTGTCGAGCTAAAGCTATGAAAGCCTCAGTCAACGGCTAATCGGAAATCGAAGAAGCTCTAACCATCATATCTTCCAATAAAGAGCAAAAAGACATCCTGAGGAAAACGTACCTTCTACAGAAGATGATTGCTCTCGATACCGATTTGTTTGCAACATTTTGGAACGATATCTTGGAGCGATCAAACGCTACAAACAAGATGTTGCAAGACCCGAAAATGATTCAAGGTTCCGTTCGTTAACCCTTAAATTTAATTTCAGAAAATTCTTTTTTCCGTTTATATTTATATGTGTTTGTTCAATACTAAAGGAATCTACTTGGTTTCACAATAAATCATTTATTGAAAGCCTCGAGTGAAAAAAATGGTTTACTTTATTTTGCAAATAATTTGGGGTGAGGGGGCCTCCACTCCTTTATTGCCCCGAGGCCTCTGGACCTCTAAATCCGGCCCTGACGCGTGGCATGATGGTTAGTGCGTTGGACTGTCATGCCAAAGGTTTTGGGTTCGATCCCTGCCTATGCCATATAAAGTTTTTTTACGGGTACTGCCTCTTGCGAGGAATGGACAAATTCTCCAAGAGTAATTGTTGTCATGAAAAGTGCTTTCTCAAATTAGCCGTTCGGATTCGGCTTCAAACTGTAGGTCCCCTCCATCCCTGACAACAGTGCTCACACACAGGAATGGTTGAGAGTTGTAAGTCAATAGGCCCTAGTTCTCAACGGACTGTTGCGCCACCCAATTTATTTTTTTTTAGTCATAAACTTAAACATTTTTTGTTCGAATCGATACCTTTCATACAAATCGTCCTCATCTATTTCAGAAGGTTAGATGGTAGCATTCCAACATCCAGCAAAATATCAAAACATTGGTAAATGCTTAAGTCTTTTCACATTTTAATTTTTGGTCTTAAATTTTCAAATAAAATTTCTCGCAACGTAATTTTCTCAATCAGTTTGTTTATTTTTGACGTTTTATAGATTTAAAAACAGCTTGAACATAGTTTTCGTCGTATTTATTTTTAGACTTCAGCCTATCGTTTTTAAATGGGTTTAAATTGTGTATGAGTACCATAAACTGAAGTTTAGTTCAGCAAAGACAGAATCAGAACTTATCAAAGAACTATGAATATGGCCCAGTGAGTTTAAGTTCTTTATAAAGGATAAAAATATATTGGAGAATAACATTATTAAAAAAGCTTGGTTACTTATTTTATGATTATCTAATTACTTATACAAAACTATAAAAAACACTTTTACTTCAATTTTCTTTTTAAATTTTATTTCATTAAAGATTGAGGAGAGTAATCATAAAACCCATGCTCACTTCACCCCTTCTCCTGACTTTTCGAAATTTCGGACCTTTAAAATGTTATGAAGATGCTACTGAAAAAAGAGCCAAAACGCTAATTTGATCAATCAAGCCACTTATCAACCCCGAAACCATATAGGTGGTCTAGGTCTTGTTTAATTAAGCCCTTCTGTAGTACCTTCTACATTTATTAGGAATGAAACCAATAAACAAGTATTATAACTTCTAACATTCACCTTTCAACCATAGCCACACGCACGTTAGGAAAATATCAAAAAGAAGAGAATTCTTCAAATATTAACGAAATCATATTGAAGGTTTAAAAATCATTGTGTTTAAAAGTTGTTTCAACTAATTAAATCAAAGTGTTGTTGCCATTAAAGCTATTTCTTAATTTATCTATGATATCATTCAATCAAAGTGTTGTTGCCATTAAAGCTTTTTCTTAACCTACCCATGATATCATTTGCTTTGATATAATTAAAGATAAATTTGAAGTCAAATCTTTTCTACTTTTTGACATTTAAAAAATAAATTAATTATATATATATTTTTAACTTTAACTTTAAAATTTAAATTTTCTGTGATCCCCTGCTAATATAGTCTTACCAAAACCTTCGGTTACAAAATTTGTCCATAAGAACGAAAATTACAAAAAAAAACTGCTTTTGTTTTTTTAATTAAAAAAAAATATAACTTATATCAACTTAACTCATCAAATTATGTATGCTCAGACATTAAATTACTTTCTTTTTTAAAAAACTCTTATCATGTTTTTATTTCAAATGCAGGCACCTTATTTCATTACAATTAAAAAGTACAAAACAAAAAATGTGAGTTTTTAAATCAGACTCAAGGACATTTCACGAAACTTTTTCATATCTTAACCTTTTTTTAAACAAATTACAAGTTTAATTGTCTACCTACATATTATTATTTAAATTCCTATATGACAAAATTACCTCAGAAAATGTTTATTCATAAAATCATTTAGCATTTATTTCATGAACAAAATCAAAAAAAAAATAATTTAAATAATAATCACACATAACTTAGAATCCAATTTATACTTATGGCAACACTTTTCACCATTCACACATATCACACCATTCCTAAAATTTATAATCGGCTGTGTCGTCATAAGCACACAACAAACAACCCTGCTATAACCCACCCACAAATCACCCCTTATATGAGAATTAGAAAGAGCAAGGACAAAACAAAAACCACAAACAAATAAATATAACACAAAATTTACGACACTGAGTGCGCATTGCATATAAAGCACTCAAAAACTCAAGAACCGACACACACAATAGCTCAAAAAGCGTTCCTCGTCGTCGTAGTCTCGCCTTCGTCCGTTGTTGGAGCACAAGAAGTTCTCTGGGGCGAATGAGTAACAAATCGCACAAAATTGAATAAATACACTAGCAGCTCTAAATCCACTCATTCAATATAGACTCCGAATAGAAGTATCTGAATTTTCCACCATTAACTACCACCCTCCCAAAAACACAAAACAGCACACAACAACAAAAACAAAAATCACGATTCTTCCCCCCTTTCTGCAACACTACTCGTATATCTGAATCAAAGACGCACCGAAAAAGAGAGAGAGAAAATTACCGCACCGTGTGCGGGGGCGCCCGTAGTCCAAATCATCATCAGCATCAACGTTATCGCCGCCGCCGCCGGCCAAAACCCAAAAGCTTGTTGTTCGTTATTCCATCTTCGTTTATCATCATCGCCATCGGATTCTGATTGTAGCGTAGTTCTTCTTCCACATTCGCAATGTTTATGGCTCATTTTGTCAGCTCTAGAGCACCGAGTCGAGTCAAGCGAGCAAAACTCGACCAACTCGGTAATGGTGTGGAAATATTCCTCCTGCCGCTGCCGGAGACCGGAGTAGTGAGCCTGAGCACTATAACAGCCGGATACGTACTCCGCACGAACGCACACCAAAACAACCCCCACATCTCGAGTTCGAGCTCGAGCTCTTTTCAGCTCACCTATACTACAGCCACAGCCCATTATTATGGCTGTGCAGAATTTTTCCTTTACTTTAGTTATAGAGACGATATCCTACAAGTCGGAGAACATAATACATCTACTATGATATGACCATGTGAAAAGATACTTTATTACGTGTGTACGCTGCTGTACGGTTACGTTAACGTATGGCAGTGGCGGCACGGCCGCACCAAAAGAGGCCCTCTGCGCTCTTTTGTACTGTGTCCTCTGGCTCTGGCTCTGGCTGTGAGCCTCTGACTCTGGGTTTTGGCTCTGTGTGATGTGTGTCTCTCGTATATTTTATATTCAGCCACCGCCAGAATGTATCTAGATACTTTATTTATGTATTATATGCCATCACACTATGGCAATTTCTCGTAGATACATTGGCGTAATATCAGTATTTTTTTTCTCTGTTCCTTTCTTTCAACTATATAGATAGATATATGTACGTACGACCATCGACTATTGTTGTTGTTGTTTTTGTTTTTGGTTGTTGTTGTAGTTACTTTTGCCCGCTGCTGCTGCCATGCCGCTTGCTGCTGTAGTTTGCCTCCTCTCTATAGAAGAGCTGGCGCTGCTTGCTGGCTGGCTGATGGTGTATAGTTATACCTCTGCCTCTTTGACAACCCCTGCCTCTTAATGCTTATATTGCTGCTGCTGTATGTCGCTTTTTTTGGTCTTTTTTTATTTCTGGATTAAGGAGTTCTCGGATTTTCACATGTATATGGCACGAATTGAATGCTTTATGGGTTTAGTTTGATAGAAGTCGTAAAGAAATCAACATCTTTTTTGGGGAGCTGTAGTAGTAATAAAAATAATCATAATCGTAATAATAATATCTATCTAATAGTTGTAGGACACACATTAAAAAACAAAATAAGAAAACACCGCAGCTATAATCATAAAATATAATAAAAAGGATTTGTTTTGATTGTTTGAATTGCAACTATATCATCAACATAAACATCAACAAATCGTTAACGCTCCTACTACCGATTCCAAAATATCTATACCTACCTAGACCTATCTATAACATATACCTTCCTCGATACTCGAGACGTCTGTGAATAATAATAATAATAACAAATAATTGTTTATGATGTTATGTTCTATCTTTTGTCCAATGTGGCGTGGGAATTTGTTTTTGTTGGTTTTTTTCGTAGCTTGATGGACTTATGGTCATTCTAATTGGAAATAGTTACATCTCCTAGTTGATGGACGCAAGCATCTCAAAAGATTTGTACTTAATTAATACAATAATATACAAACCTACATGCGGTACACAACATAACTTAACTAACTTTATACAAACGTAATAAATATAAGTGCAATAATAAATAAGAGAGTGTGTGCATATAGCTGTTGTATCTTTAAAGGATAATAACTAATCGTGTGTTTAATTTATAACTTAATTCAATTCGTCAAATGAGATTAATAATCTATTCATAATATTATTCATCAGTGTTAAAGATATCCTTTCTACCTATACGAATAAAAAGATACAATTTTAAACAATTTTCAATAACAGTTTCGCCAACAGAACAGTGAATTATTCACAGACTTTTGATGAAATATAAACCCTAAAGTCTAGTGCGCGCCAATTTAAAAATATCAAATAAAAATATAATATGTAATAATTAATATTCCGTCAAAATAAATGTCAAAAATATATAAGTCAACTCTCACTCTTGCTCTCGGTCACTTACACCACTCGCACTCTCATTGTCTCTCTCTCTTTCTCTTGTACACACAAACAATCTACAATCTGTTTATGTACTCGTATGTATATTAAGACAATTATTAATTTATGAAATATCTAATAATCGTGTTGCAATCGGTGTTTAATTGATAAATAGCGCGATTCCGGTGTTATTGTTAAATTGTTTGATGGATATCCTTATCTTTGATTTGCATCCAATGTCAATCAAGAAAAAGTGCTAAAATATTAAAGCGGCTAATCACCTATGTATCTTCAATTCAATCTTTTAATCCTCGTTATAAAATTTATAAGTGTTCACAAGTGTGATTTAGAATAAAATTTGCAATATATTTTGTTTGTTTGTTTTTTCTTTAAATTTAAAATTTTTCATATCGTCTTCGTCTAAATTAAATCGTGTGTTTTTTTTCTAGTCCTTATTGTTTCTACTCTACGTTAAGTAGATCATTGAAAATCGTATAGAAATAATTATCCTGGCTTTGTGAAATATTACAACGGTATAATTGTAGTAATCACATAAATCTATAACGCATATACAAAAATGGAAATCGTCGGTTTACGATCGTGGAATTTATTCGTTATTGCATATCAAATTGTTGCCATTGCTAACGAAGAATAGAATATCCTTTTCAAAGTCCTTGCGTTTTTTTGAAAGCAACTTTGCGGATATAACCTTCCTATATACAAAATTAAAAACGTTTAAACGTCATTGTCGGTTTTTGTCTTATAATTTTTGTTTGTGTGTTTATTTGCAAAATTGCATATAAATTGTCATCAACGCGCAACTGCAGCAGAAAGGATTGTCATCAACAGCTTTTCGAGAGGATAATGTAAGTAACTACATTTATATCTAAATCTTATACACTATAAAGATACTTTAATATCTTAAAATATATATATTCGTTGCACATGTAGTAGTTTTAAGTTTTTAATTGAATATATGTACATACTCGTATGTAGGAAACTAGGTACCTATATTGGAAAGGATAGGAGAATATTAATGTAAGCACATGTTATGAATGGCTTAAAGGAGCTTCAAGAAGAGTTCATTATAGAAGATGGTAGTGAATATAAGCTCAATTGAAAGTTATCAATGGAAATTATGAAAGTAAAACATAGAAGACATGAGGTTAATTTTTTTTAGATTAACAGCTAAGCCAAACAAGGGATCTACCCATACCGGATGAAAATTTTATGCCGCATAAGAATTATAAGAATAAGAATTTAGCAGGAATTCAGTTAAGCATGAATTTTAGTGTAATTTACACAGAAGTATTGAAAAATCAATGACGAAATTTCAAAAATGCCTAATTATCTACAATTCTAGAGGTAAATAATTTTAAAACTGGTTTAAAAAGCCGAACATTCGACCTCATATTCGCTAAATGCACGTTTTTAGTCTATTGTAATTTTTTATATAATAAGTTTTTCAGAGGATACTCAGAAGTCTTCAGACTATTATATCAAATCGTTTGATTTAACTAAGGTTCTTAAAAGAAATTGTTAGATATTTTACTGATTTTAAAAAATATACAAACAAAATTCGATAGTTTTTAAATTGGTTTTTAAGATCAAATATTTACCAATTCAATAATAAAATACATAGGTATGCGGCTCAAAATAATGATAAAGTCAAGGAAAGTCATTTCAATTAAAAAAATCGAAGGTGGATTTCGTCTATAAGTACATTATTAATGAATAACACATATTTTCTGCATGAAGATTTCATATTTTATTAGCATAGTAGAAACAAAATGAATTATCGCAAGTAATTTCGAAGGTTCTGTGATTTTTTTTGAGATTTTAAAAATTAATGCTTTTTAAAATTACAATTTAAAAAAATTTCTTATTAGGAGACTCGTTTGGTTGGTAATGTAAAAGAAGCTGGGATGCGATTTACGTACTGATAACATCCCATCAGTGCCCTTATGTAGGTAAATAATATTTTTCTTAAAGCCAAATTGTAATTAAAGGTACTTCAAAAACTATGCATACATTTTGGAAGTTAAATTGATTTCGATCAAGACAATGGGGACATGTATTTTTTAAAATTTTTATTAGGTGTCAATTCGATTTTAAAATAAAATTATCAAATATTTAAAACAACATTATGTATTAAATGAAATATGTAAGTTTAAAGTCTTATTATTTTCTCCTTAATGTTTTTATTCTTTATTAAAAAAAACAGTTAATTATTGTATTTTTTATAAAAACTTAAATACATTTAAAATACGTAATTTTTGGTCACATAAAATTATTCTGATGGTTATTTATTTTTTTGTTCCTGAAATTTTCAAGCTGCCATTTTCCTTTCAGTTTTTTTATTTATAGAAAAGATAGCAATAGTTGAATCATAATGTGTAAAACTAAATTTGTTTAAAGTAAATACCTTTCCTAGTTTTTGAGATGTAGAGGACAAAAATGCACACGCACAGAAATAATTTTCTTAGACTTTATAATTGTCTAGAAACGTCGGAAAAATGTCTCAATTTCAACTCGACAAACCGAATTGATTAAAATAACTTCCTCTGGGAAATTAAAAATATCTATACATATCTATAAAATGGTAGTTGACAAATATTTTTTTCAAACCATTAGTTTAATTTTATTTTCATACCTATAGTGTTTGTAATTAAGAGTATAGTCATAGATTTTAAAAACAATAATAAACTTAACATATTGGTTCACAATTTAGGTCAATTTAAAAAGAAGTACCTACCTATTAAAGTTTTGTTCTATATAATTTTAATAAGTATATATTTTCAATAATCAAATCTGCATTTCTTCGTTATGTGTTGTTGTCTAAGCAATCGAAAAAAAAGAGTTTATTGAACATTAGGTATGTGCTTCATTTAAACAGCAATTTAATAGTCAAAATTGTAATTTCTATGTACATCAATAGTAAATTTCCGGTCGTAAACTTAAAGTTTTTGGCATCCCAAATATGTTCATTTGCCTTTGTGAGTTATTTTTTGAAAGAATTTCAGATTAAAGGCTGTTAAAAACTTAAGTATCGTGAAGTTTTTAAAAGAAATATCATAAGTTGAAGTTGGGATGAATTCTATACTCATATACCTTTTCGAATAAATCTGATTTAGTCTGTGGTAAATAAGGAAAGAAAACGTCCGTTTATGAAGAAACTAGTCAAATATTTTATCAAGTTTAATAAGCAACATATATATGTATGTGTACCTATATTTGATTGATTTAAATTATTACATAAGTAGTAGGTTCTGTAAAATAAAGAAGTGATTCCTACGGTATTTCAAAGCAGTTTCAATTGAAAAACTTAAGGTATAGTAATCTGTGAGATTCTGTTTGTTTGTACGTTTAAAATACTTTTGTTCATTCAAAGAATTAATATGAGGAATAAATTAACTTTTGTTTTTGATATTACTGTTTCTCAAGCAAATATAGTAAAACAGGATGTTTTAGAATATCCCGTTAATCGAAAGTTTTCCCACTGTTATTGAAATTGTTGAATTTTCTACAAAAATAGAACATACTAACTTTACCATAACTTAGTTCGTCGCTCAAGAACAACTGAGGTTGTTGATTCAAGACCTTAAAGATGGCATTCGTAAAATTATAAGAATCCTTTCTGCAGCTATATGGGAAAATTTTACATTTAATATTTTATGGAAAGGACATGGTGCTGCAACTGTAGCCGTAGGGGCTATCTGGCTGAATTATTGTTTTTGTTATTCTTTATTGATTTTTAATCAAAAATAAGTATTTTATTGAAAGACTGACAATTCAGTTGTTTTAAGTTTATTTTTTTCCATACTAATGACCTCAGAAAAAGAAAAATACAAATTGACTTTTTTTAAATATTGTGAAAACAAATAAGAGTATGCATTTTTAAGTAAACTTAGCCATAAATTACTTAGTAATTTATTAACTCAAACGTTTCAACATTTATTTGTCTCATAGAAATTAAAAATTGACAGAAAAAAACATTTGCTATGCCTTAAAATGTTTTCCCCTCAAATATCTTTGTAGGAAATGTACAAAATTTACGAGTTACCAATTTCAATAATACAAAATCAATTGTTGTGTCCAATTTGTATTATTAACATCAAAGTGTCATGTTATTTCATCTTATTTTATTCAAAAAAAGTTTAACTTTTGGTTCTTAAATATTGATTCTTGTTAACTTAACATAATTTCGATTTATTGAATTGAAATCTTTAATATTCTCAACGTAAGGTCAATAGGTACAATTTAAATCTAAGTTTTTATAATTTTTATTCTATTAAATTTTATAATGCACATTATAACGTGATACCAGTTTTCTTATTAGTTCTAAAAATTTAAGCAAACGGTTTTTTTAAACATACAAATAACTAAAAACAAAATATTTTTTCACCTCAAATACTTTGCAAACAAAAATTATATCAGTTCCAATATAATTTTAGTCTCAAAAAATATAGTTTTTGACATTTGGTAAGCACTTTAGTAAAATTGAAGTGACAGTTTTCTTACAAAAAAATAAAAACCTAGAAAATACTCCTTAAAGTTGGTAAAAATTGATTTTCGGCTCGAGTATCTTAGCAACGATAGATGATACTGGCTTTAATGTAATTGTTTCTTGTTAAAAACGTTGGTGAAAAATTTAAATCAACCTACTGTTAACGGTTTAATAATTCACTAATTAGCAGTTTTAAATATTTAGAAATTTACTAATGGAGTCCAAAATATAAACCATTATTTTCGTTTTACTAACTAATAAATTGTTAATGCCTAAAAAGTGACAGTTTTTGAAAATATCCAAAGTAAATACGATTAAACGGACCTTTTAATTGGAATACTTGACTGTTGTCTGGGCCATTCCATCCACTGCTCTTATAAGAATAATTGTACAGATATCATATGCATTTAACAAATTTCCAAAAGTTAAAGTAAGTAGTTAATCCGCGATTTTAACCTTATCAAAATTGTTAAGAGCTATGAAGATGTTAAAACCGTTTAAAATTAGGTAAATCATCTTTTAAGCTTAGTAGATTACTAAAAATGGCTTTAAAATTTTACTAAATCGATTAAAACTGTCCACCATTTTTGTTTTTTGTAATTGGTCTTGATAAATTTTTATTAAAAAAAGAAAAACTTTCAAAAAATGGTACTAAAACTTGTTAGAAATTGTTTTTCGATTCGTGACCAAAAACAGATCTCCAAATCAAACTTATTTTTGAATGTGCAAAATATTGTTGTTAAAGTTTTAAGTAAAAATTCTTATTGACCGCTATTTTAACAAAAAACGAAAAATTATTTAAAAAAACTAAGAATAGATAAACAAAAATGCTTTAAGACTCAAGTATCCTGAGAACAAAGAAAGATGACGATTTCAAACTTTTTCTAACTTACACAAAATGGTTTTATTTAATACATTGAAACTTCTAGAAATATCGATAGATGGGCACGAATTGGAAGATAGCAGTGTGGGCCTTAGAACTTGTAGATTTTCTTTCCACAAATTTATTATTTTTTATAACCTGTAACGTATTTATCCTTATATATCTATATATAAATTTAATGATAAAACCTTTATATACGATTTTAATTAAAAAATGTGATAATTTGCGACGGTAAAACAGTTTGAAAAATTAAGCCTAAGAATTCCATGAATTCCAACATCACTAAAAATTCATTTGCTATCGATTTCCAATGAAAATATAGATAGATATGTAGATTTGTACTAAGAATGGTCGGGGTCATAATACTACGTCTTTCTTTTTTGTTTAACGCTCAAGAAAGTATATACCTTAACATCTAAAAGCTTTTCCTATATATCAAAGAAAATAAAAAAAAAAACATCTTTTGCGAGTCATCAATTAAAATTAATAAGCTTAAACTTTTTTGTGTATTTCCATCAATTGAAATAAATTATATCCTAATGACTTCATTTAAAAAAATCTAGCCCTACATTTTTGGGTTCCAACAATAAACAAACAAAAAAAGAAAGTGGAAAAATGATTTCCACTATCTCTTGTTTGTTTTCTTTTATTTTTAAATTTATTTCTTTTCAGTTTTAAATGTTTTATTTTCAAGTTTCAACTAATTAAAACGTTTAGAATGTTTTTTTGAGAATATATTTATATCTTATTAGCATACCTAAAATCTGACCGATTGAGATATGGTTGATGGTCATACTGTCTGTGGCGCGTTGGGATTTTAATTAATTTAGTTTCTGTTTTTTTTTTTATTATTATTTGTTTGTTTATGATTAAGAAACAAAAAAAAAGAAGACACTTTTTTTAATAATAAATCACTCAACTGAAACAATGGACCACTTAATATGTTTGCTTGTTTGTTTGTTTGTTTGTTTGTATTTCATGTGCACTGTCATAAGACAAAATAAAAATACAAAATGTATACAAAACGAACGTTTACATAATTATTATGTGGTTTCTTTTAACAAAATTATTCGGCTGGATTAAAATAGGGAAAAGAATTTTGTTTCAAAAAGAAGAAAAAAAAAATCAACTTTAGTTTTAGATTGAATTGAATTTATTCCCCTTGAACAAAAAAAAAAAAACAAATAGAAAACAACTCACACTGCTTTTCTTAGCAAAATCCTATGAATGTGATCATGGCTTTAATATTCTGATTTATTATTGCTTATTTCCTTCTCCTGCTGGCACAGTTTTATTCTTCTTCTTCATCTTCATCTTTTATTCGAAATTCTGATGGCTTTTATAAATACCTCTCACTATGCGATTGGAGGAGGAGGAGACAATTGAATTTGGAAGTTTCAACTATACTATACCGACAAAAAAAGAAGGAACAGAAAATTGTGTTTATAGGTCTGTGTTAGGAAGGTTTTTTTCTTTTTGAGGCTCCCTTTTTCTGTTCTAAATATCCGTATAAAGGACATACCTACACGCGCAGACAAAATAATAATTGTCACAAATATTCAAAGGATAAAAAAAAGAAAGAAAGTTCAAAAATATAATAGAAAAGTTTAAAGTGGAAGAGGAAAAACTTTGCAAAGCTATAAAATAATTATTGATTGAGTTTTTAAAATTGAGAAAAAGTTTCGACTCGTTTCATGATGTTACTATAGTGTTACGTATTTACAGATTGTTTTTCTTTTTTTTCTTGTCAAATAATTTAGAGCAAGAAAATTTAATTTAAACTGTTAACAAGAAAGTTTATACTAATACTAGCGGCCCGTCCCGGCTTCGCAAGGGTACACAAAAATAGGTACAGATATTTAAGTTATAAGCATGCTAATTAAAATGACCATGAATCACTAAATTAGAAAACATTTTTTTGTCCTATCATTTATACGATGAAAGACATTTTAATTTTGTTACACCTTCGGTTGATTTTAATAGAAATTTCTAAAGATTTCTATAGTAATCTAGTACTAAATATAGCCTATGTTACTCAGTGATAATGTAGCTTTCTAATGAAATAAGAATTATTAAAATCGGTCCAGTACTTTTTGAGTTTATTCGTTACATACAAAAATACAAATCTTTCCTATTTATAATATTAGTGTAGATTAATACATATCATTAGAACCGAAGAAAAAGTTACAATTGATCGATGAAAAACCGACTGTCCAGATACTATGAAAAATGGGGAAAAATACAAAAAATATGATGTTTTTTAATCAAATCGATCTGAAGTTGAATGCATTTGGAAGAACAATTGTAGGGGGATTGTAAGCGACAAATGAATATAACTATCGGGTCTTCAAATAGGGCTTTGAAAATTTTTAATTTAATTTTTGAGTGTGCCCTATCACTGATCATCAAACTGGCAATGTCAATTTATTTAATGAAGTCAATATTTTCATCATGGTAAGGAACACGAACGGACAACATCTGCAAGTTATAAAATTGTGTTCTAAAACTCGGAGTCGGTCATCTAAATAAAGACACATTACGTATTTGTTACATGATGTTGCCGTGTCAATAGAAAAACGGGTTGTTGAAAGTGTCAAAATATCGCTGTCTTCAAGGCGTCCGTCCGTAGCAATCAATTTAAATCAATCAATTCCACGACTTTCTCAAGAACTGGGTTTGATTCAGTTTACATTATGGCATATTGCTTGGTTTACACCACCGATACAAGATCAAACTGACTTTCATTCAAAAACATCTTCGCTGTCGAAGCTCATCTTGCACTCAACGGGTTCGTCAATAAGCAAAATATGAGTAATTAGTTAGTTGAAAATCCACACTTGCTTTATGAATCGTCACTTTATTCGCACAAAATAACAGTTTATAGTTTGGTTAGCTTACCGGTGGCCATATTTTTTCGTCGACGATAACAAACGTCACGTTACCCTGAGAGACTAGGGTTATGGCAATATGATTATAAAATTAGTGAATTACAACTCTCAACCATTCCTGTGTTCGAATAAGATTATCATGGATGGAGAGCATATAGTACGCTTGGCGTGATGGTTGGTGCGTAGGACTGGCATGCCAGAGGTCTTGGGTTCAATCCCTGCCTGTGCCATTTAAAGTTTGTTTTTCACGGGTAATTCCTCTTGAGAGATGTGGTATCACAATGGGCCATCAAACTGGCCTAAGTGTGTCCGTTTCCATCTTGGACAGCCACTTCAACCTATCCTAACCTAACCTCCTCTTGAGAGGAAAAACAAATCGTCGAAGAGTAATTCTTGTCATGAAATTAGCAGTTATGATTCGGCTTAAAATTGTAGGTCCCCTCCTTCGCAACATGATTATCGATTGATTATTTTAATCCCGGGTTGGAAGACGTGGACATGGATGGATAATAGAGCCACATGCCTTACAATATATTTTAGAATCGATTTATGGAGAGTAAGTTTAATGATTCGTACGATTTACCACATCCAAACGATTTTCTTCATATGTTAGAAGAACTCAGAGCCACCATTGAAGGCAAAATAGTGGAATTTTCATCGAAACGTCACCAACCACCTCTTGTGGAATGATCACATACGCGATGTCGCCAAAAATGACGCAAGGTGTTTGGGTTTCCTTAGGCGATGCAAGAAATATTTCACCCCTTCTGATCTGGCTGTTATCTACAAGACTTATATACGTCCAAACACCTATCTCTGGGCTAGTGCTCCTGCAACTTACTTAAGCCTCTTATTGGATAGTATCGAACGTAGAGCATTTAAATTGATAGATGATAATATCATCATAAGTTCATTTACTTCGCTTGAACATCGTCGTAAGATCTCTTGTCTGACCCTTTTTTACCGTTATATTAACGGCTTATGCTCTAGTGAAATAGCCAGCTGCATTCCTCCCCTTAAACAGTTCAACCGTAATACTCGCGCTTCTAGGAATGCTCATCAGTATACCCTCGAGCCCAACTTCGGCCGTACTGTCAAATACAGAGATTCGTTCTTTAGCCGTACTACGCGAATGTGGAATGCCTTACCACACTCTGTCTTTCCTAGTCATTGCAATATTCAGGAATTCAAAACCAATGTGCACCGACATCTCCTTTTAAACCCTCTCTCCTCTTCCTAGTGCTCACACAGTGCCTCTGCATAATAAGGGTAGTAATATCCCCTTGAGTGTGTGCTTATTATAAAAAAAAAAAAAATCTAGTTGAAAAAGACTAAGTCTCTTATAAACTTAACATGATGGAGACATATTTTTTCTAACAAACATACATTTGTCGTCCAAATACCATAACAATTCAATTTATTTATGAAGTCAACCCTGTGTTACGTATTTCGGGAATTTAAGAGTATGTGGAAAAAGTTAAACAATTGAGCTTCATAAACAAAAATTTTGAATGTATGCTCAAAACATAATCCATGCTATTGGATAAATTCAACCAGAGATGCCGTGAGCAACATTCAATCATAATGACAGCGATATGCCTTACAAAAGGTTAAACAATTTCGCTACTTTTTTCACAGAACTTAGGGGTTTGAAAAAAATTTAAAGGTCACAATTAGTGAAACACCCTGTACTTCAAAAGAGTGAATATTGCATTCAACTCATGCGTTCCAAAAAAAAAAAACACACAACAATTCTGTCAACAAATTTAATCACAAAAATGTTTCAATAAATCTTCTAAAAGAAATGACTTCTACCAAGGATTTCTGCATAAGGGTCAAATAGTTATGTAAGAACTTTGAGTAGAAATTGTTAATCGATCTTAAATATGCATGACCGTCTAGACATCCAGAATCATACCCATAATAAAAAAAATACATTTTCATCATCATAATTCACCTGCAACAACACTTAGAAACACATAATTTTTCATCTTTACGCAAAATACGAGTATGTCCTTGAAAAATGTAGTACAAAATTTTACGATTTTTATGCAGTCCTATCTATGTTTTACTCTTCAAGTACTTATAAATGTGCCCTTGATCTTACATAACTGTGTCTTTTACACCTTCAATACCTGCATACATACATATATACCAAGGACAACTTGGAATTTCCATTATTTTTTTTTTAAACACGAATGTGTCCTTGAAATTGAAATCAAAAGTTTTTGACTATATAAAGATTCTCTTACGACTTTAAATGCATCATAATGCATAATATTATACAAAGGATCTTCTTATATATGCGCAATAAACCCACCTGTAAGTAATTTGTTCCGTTATATAGTGCAATAAACCATTAAGAAGAGGCAACAATAATGAGCCCTATTAATGCCTCAAATTTCGTTATGCAATCTTATTATCCTTGAAAACAATTTACCTATATAAAGGATATATAGATATGGTGTACCTGATTTATATAACCGTTTACCACACTGTGAGTGGTTAAGATGCATAAAGCTGCATGCATAATGATCCTTATTTGAGAAAATTTATGGTTATTTATAATAAAAATGTTTAGGATCAACATTAAGGATTTTACGTGCTCTGTAACTGAACTGAACTGAACCTATCGCAACAGGTATCCTGGTATTTGCCTGTTGGTTAAAATGTTCATTTGAGTTGCATAGGTTAGGTATAGAGACTCTTACCTGTAATGGAAAGACATTCTATATGACAGAAACTCGTGTGTCATTAACGTCACAGTAAGTAATAGCTCTCTTAACAGGTATGAAATCATTATTTTTAAAAGATTTTTCATGCCAGTTTTCTAAAAATTATGAAAAAACTATGATATTGTGTTAAAAAAAAGACGAAAAAAGGTCAAACCTCCAAACCTAACCTTGTTCACTTGTATTCCCATTCTATATCTAGATGCGCGAAATTTTGTATTTTTTTTTTGTATGCTTTGTTGAATTTGTATTACTTTTTATTACCATTACCACCTTGAATGTTTCTGACATGAACCAGAAGGCAAAAAGTCAAAAAAGAAACAAACAAAAATTGTCAAACAATGCAAAACCTAAAAATGATAAAAAAGATCAAAATGAACATAACAAACGTATTTTTGCGAAACTTCACAGAAAAAGGTTGTCAGTGGTTGTTAGATTTTTGTTTTTTTTTCGTATAATTCTGTGTGACTGTGTGTTGTGATGCCGAAAAATTTTCTACGAAATCGCATTTTTTCGTAGGTTTTAGGTCGTTTCACGTTTGTGAGTAGTTTTTCTTTTTTACTTTTTTTTGGGAACTTTGTTAACTGCGTGATCTTGTTCTTTTGTCCGTTGAACTATTTCAAGTCATTTAAAAAAGGAAACCAAAACTTAAAGAATAAAACAAAACAAAAATTCAGACATCTTACATCTTTTGTTTCAACATATCCATATAGGTATACTAAGGTATAAGGTAGGTATATATTTGTATGTTTGTTTTGAAAACATGTTTTTAAGATTCTTCTTTAAGTTTGACCGCATTATGAAAAATATTAGTCTCATATGCAAATTTCACATCAAATTCTTATGACCTATACACTTATATGCAAATGCAGGATGTCATCCTATAAAGAACAGTTTTTATGATCGTATTGTTATATGTTAACAAAATAAAGAACAAAAATATGTTGTTTTCATATTTTGTTTTTGAGAAAAATTCATTCGCAAAATTTAGTTAATTTCGGCTTCGGTTCACCGTGAAATTTGAACATATGTGATGGAAATATAAGTTGTTTTTTTTTGTTAATTTTCTTTCAGTAGTGAAACGCAAAATTGGTTCAAAACCTTTTGTATAAACAATATTTTGTATGCAATAAAAAGATTTATTACAAAACAACACGCGTGGGAATTGGCGCACACTCTCTTATGCTGGTGCGGGTGCTTCTAAGTTTTTTGTTATGTTTTTATTGCATGTTATAAATTTGTTTACTATAAGTGTATAGTTTATAGGCTATAGGTGCTTACGCATTCAACGAATTGATAAATTAAGAAAGGCATTTTAAAAAAAAAAAAAAGGTCGTATATTAACCACAAACAGACAAATGTTAAATGCATATTCAAACATTAGTGTGTCGCATATTTGTAAATATTATTGAACTAGTTTAATGTATGTTTTAGTATGTTGTTTTTGAATGGAAAATGATACCTTTGTAAACGTCTTTTAAGTTTAATTGCACAAACCGTTTCAAATTTAGGTACTAGGAAGAGGAAATTACTTTTTCTTTAAAGGTGTCCATTGTATTTTTGTAAAAAAAGAAATAAAGGTGATCACCAATATTTTACATATCATGACATAAGTTTCATTTCAATATCTGTTTTCGTTCCCGAGATATTTTAGTCAAAAACCAATTTTTACTAATGTTTAGTAGCATTTTTAAAGGTTTTTATTCCATCTGAAGAAATATCGATTGGACTTTAACAAAAATATTTTTATCTGATTGAAATAATTTTGAAACCTTTTTCGTGGCATAATGGTTACTGCGTTCGACTGTCTTGCCAGAAATCTTGGGTTCAATCTCTGCCTGTAACATCAACATTTTTTTTCACGGGTACTGCCTCTTGTGAGGAATTGACAAATTGACAAATCATCCAAGAGTAATTCTTGTCATGAAAAGTGCTTTCTCAAATTCGCAGTTCGGATTCGGCTTAAAACTGTAGGATAGGTTAGGTTAAAGTGGCTGTTGGTTGGGAAGTCCAACACACTTAGACCAAAATATGGTCCGTTGTGATACCACATGGATCAGTTGATCAGCTTAACTCGTTGAACCAATTGGAGCTTCGAATGAAGCGTAGGAGACAAATAATGTCAGAATTTTTTAGATCACTGGTATCGTTGAAGTAGTAGTCTCCAAGGTGGATTCTACGTCTTTGTGATAAGGCGCAGGGCATATGCACAGAAGATGAGAGATTGTCTCTTCTTCTTCTTCGTCCATGCAACTCCTACAAAAATCATTTGCAGGGGCTCCAAGTCGAATAGCATATTTTCCTATTAAGCAGTGCCCAGTCAGGACACCTATAACGTAGCTAATGTGCAATCTACTCAAAGAGATTAATTGTTTTGAGCGGCTGGCGCTAAGACTAGGCCAAAATAGTTTTGTCGCTAAGCAGGTGGTGGTGTTATTCCACCTGAAGTTTTTTTTCTCTATGGTATCTTGTTTAGCATGAGTTTACATGTAGCTAAGGGGATACCTATGCTAGCATTATGAGCCAGCAGAGGTAAAGTTGTTCCGCTTTCTGCAAGTTCGTCAGCTTTGCAATTTCCTGGAATGTCTCTATAGCCCGGCGCCCAGAAAAGGTGAATGTTAGTGGAGACAGAGTCTAGGGACTTTAACGCAGCTTGGCTATCCGAGAAGATGCGTTTATCATTAGTTGATATAACGTTTTCTCTAAGCCAGGATAGGACTTCTTTTATAGCCAAGATCTCAGCTTGGAACACGCTACAATGATCGGGTAGACGAAAGGATAGACTTAAGGTAAGTCTATCTGAGTATACGCCTCCACCAACCCCATGATCCGTATGTATAAATATTTTATAGGATCATCGTTCAAAAATGTCGTACCCGTGGCATGGTGGTTAGTGCGTTGGACTGTCATGCGAGAGGTCTTGGGTTCGATCCCTGCCTGTGCCACCTTAATTTAAAAAAAAAACGGGTACTGCCTCTTGCGAGGAATTGACAAATTCTCCAAGAGTAATGCTTGTCATGAAAAAGTGGTTTCTCAAATAAGCCGTTCGGATTCGGCATTAAACTGTAGGTCCCCTCCATCACTGACAACAGTACTCGCACACAGGAATGGTTGAGAGTTGTAAGTCACTAGGCCCTGGTTCTCTACGGACTGTTGCGCCACCTAATTTATTTTTATCGTTCAAAAATGATGTATTCTCCCAAGAAGACCTGGGAGGTATAGTCACTTTGAAGCTATAGTTATAAAACTGTAGGTCTCCTCCATTCCTGACAACATTACCCGTGCATAGGAATGGTTGAGAGTTATAAGTCACTAGGCCCTATTTCTCAAAGAACTGTTCCTCCAAAAATTTACCACTTATTTAATGTTTAATATGAGACACAATTAGTTTTAAGCCAATTATTTTAATTGTTGCCAAGGTTTTCGAGTCGAAAATCAAGAAGAAGAATAAAAATTATTGGATTTTAAAAACATTACTCTTCGATTTAAAAAATTCGCTAAATAATATATGTATGTGACAAATATGTTTCTTTTCAGTTTTATTTTTTAATTTTATTGTTAAAACTTAGTTTTGTCTTTTATTTATTTATTAGTTTTTGTTTTTATAATGTTGAATATTTGGGGTGATTCAGTTTTGAATCAAAAAATTAAATACAAAAATTATTTGATAAATGCCCGTTTAGATGCTTACAATCTCTAGTGAAAGTATAGGGTTTTCAAATACAAAAGCTAAACGTTGGAATAAAATGCATGTATTATTTATTTACAAAATTTCTGATCCCCTAGAAAAAACATAAAAATGATAATTGGATCTAAGACCGAGTAGGTCACGGAACTTTAAAAAAAAAGTTTTTCAGGGGAGTCATTCCGTAATTTCCGAAACGATAATCGTCAAAACGATTATCATTAACGATATATTCAATAATTTGCTTCACGTAACTTTATCACTATCGTCTCGTCAATCATTTTCAGTATAAGATCGTTCATTATTTTTCAAATACTCTTATACTATGACTGAAATGTCAAAATGAACTCAACGAAATATAATGTGTTATCAATAACTTGAAAATGTTATTTAACTTGGTTTTTCTCTTTGGGAAATTTTGAAAATTTGCAATTGTTAACAAACATGCCAACTATTTTATGATGTTTATTGTTATTGTCCTGTCTGATATTTTTGTAAATCAGCTGCAATAATAAACCCAATTCTGTCCAAGGGAAGGAAGATAAGACTCCATTTTATTCACAATGAACATAGCCTGGCTTCAAAAACATTTTTTGTTTAACTTCTTTGGATTAGTGCTTTGTGCAAGAGCGATACTAAAATCGTTGCCTGTCGATGTTCCAATGTTCCTCCGCCCTCAAAGTTTCAATAGTTACAGCAAATTTTAATATTGAAGGTATATATGCACTCGTATGTAGAACGACAACCGTCTGGCAAATTTATTGTTTCCAATATCATTATAAAGTCCTCTTTTGCAATTCCAAAACTACTATTGTTTTATTTATTTAACAACAATTAAGAGAGATTACTTATGTTTTGTATATAAAAAAAATGCTAACATAATGGGTTAGAATAGATAGAAGATCCGATTATTCTCTTAATTTTCTTCGTAACCGAATTAATTGTTTTTTTTTTTAGTTTTTATTTTCATTTTGTAACAAAACTAAACTACACCGAAACTTTTTTATTTCAATTTGCTTAGTTATCAATGGAAATTAATAGCAGACGATACCTACTTGGCTATGTGCAAACGCTATCGTTTTGACGATATCACTTTGACGATTATCGCCTTACGTGAAGTGAGACTATCGTCGAAATGCTATCGTCTAACGAAATGACCCCCCAGATGTATGGGAGCGCAACAGTTTTACATCGGAGCTAGCTCATATTAAATGACTGATCGAGTAGCTTAACAAAGGCAACTTTAGATATTTTGTTCAGTAATTTGAACTAAAAGTGTGGAATAGAATGAACAAATTGAATTGGAAGAATGTCCATGCGATTTGGAGCTCAAGAGTCTTACAGAGGTATCTGTATCGGACTTTGGTCCGATCGCCCATTGATTACCTTAAAGCCAAAAAGAAAACACAACTAAAAAGATTGAACTGACAAATAGGTATACATATAATGAAATAATTTTACTTTTTTCAATTTTCCTCAAAAAGTCTTGAAGCTTTTTATCAAATTTGGTCATTAATGCTTAATTAACGATAAGGGAAATATGGTTTAGGAGTGTATGTATATATTTGGTATAGTTTTAAAATTTTTTCTATTGATCAAATAAATCTACCTGACAAGCGTATTCGAGAATTGGCCCAGACCTTACAAGAGTATTCGAGAATTGGTCAAAAAGTTATAATAAAAAGCTACTTTATACACACAAGGATCAGAAAACAATTTGTATATCCTTTTCGTTGAACCAACAATTGAATTACCCTCATTAGTTATTGAGCTTATGTGTTGTGAGAATTTCAGTTTTTCATCAAATAACACACCAACGACAGCCATTTACTCCATCAAACAAATAATATTTAAAGAAATTACAGAAAGCTTTTGGTATTTTCTCAGACAGTTACGAACGCACTAATAAAAAACAAGATACGATTTCACAGTCAAAAAAACTTCAAACAGTTGTGAAAATTGAAGCATAAATCATGCACTTAGACTGCTTCAATCGTTTTGAAATAAAATAAAGAGTGCAGGTCCTAAATGACTACCTTGGGGAATTCCAGAATTAACTTTGAAATTGTTTGAGTTGAATACATTAAAAATACAGGGTGTGATTCATCAAATAAATAAGATTATTGCCGTTTTATCAAATGATTGCTAAAATTATTTACCTAGCTTCCTTTCTAACATATTAGAAAAATAAAAATAAGCAGGTATTAAATCTTGTTTTTTTTTTTCAAATAAACCTAAAGTTAAATTAATGCTCTCTGTCAAGTTTCATCCACAATCTAACCATTTTAAGTATATTCTAATTCTGACACCCAATATATATCTGCCAAATTATTCCGATTATTATAAAACCAAAATCATTAACCTTTTTGGTTAAGAGGGAAGCAAAAACCCCAAAACAAAATAAAACAGAAAAAAAAAGTTACCAAAATTAATTCGATCCTTCTTTCCCTTCCACTTATAAACATCTACCATCATCGTCATCATCGCAGCCATTATATCCTTTAACGCATGCATACGTACGAGTATACTCGTATACAGGCATAATCATCATGGCAACATCGCATTAATCATTTCAACCAAAAAGCTACCTACTACAGAATGGAGATGGTACTCTTACTCTTCCTCTTCTTCCTCGGCTGTGCGTCAGCGTTAGTCCAGTGTGCGTTTTTTTCGTATTGTTTCTCTTCCTTATTTTTGATGAAGGGGAATATCGCAAGGGACTACAAATAGGTAGGTATGTATTTCCCTAAGCCGGTGAATACTTTAAAACCGATTAAACCGTCACGGACGCTGTATTGCCTTGGTTCATAAGTGTAGTGTATGTAGGCCTCCTTGAAGGATTCCAATCGAAATCCAACCAAAAAAAGAAAAACAGGAAGAAAGAGGGTGGCTGGCTAACTATTTTTCAACCACCACCGTTCAGCCGACGGCAACGGCGATGGGCGACGCGACGACGACGCAGGGTGGCGATGGATGAAGATGCTTAACCGAATCTAATTCAGGTACAGAAACAGAAAATATTTTCATTCGAAACAGAATGGTGGATTTTGCTGATACGATTTGTTTTCTATTTTTGTGTCTGTCTGTTGCAATATACGTTTCATTCAATTGTTGTTGTTTTTGTTTCAGAAAGGATTTGTAATTCAAAGACCAAACGTTTCTGTTCTATTTTCATTGTGCAGCAATAGGGGAGAAGAACTAAAGGAACATCTGTGACAAAAGGTTACTTTTTCTGCCGCTGTTGTTGTTGTTGTTGCTGCATGCATATAATCTACCATAGATACTTTCAATGGCTGCCAAACAAATGGAACTGTGTGTAGGAATATTGAGAAGGGGATAAGGACGATTGAAGCAACAACGATGATGGCAACGGCAGCGGAGGCGGCGGCGATGCATGGCTGCGACAACATTACGATGAGATACACCATAAGCATTAGATACAACAGCAGCATGGCCGAAACCGAAATAGATAACCAAGAGAGTTTCTTCTTTCACATCACACCATGTGGTATGATTGTGGGAGGGGCTAGATTAGATACAATTTTTATCATTACAGATAGTTTTCGCATTGTTAAAATCACTTCGATTTGGGCAAATACTTATTTTTTCACTAAAAAGTTAAATAACATCTATAAACTTTTCAATAAAAGAACAAGAATTGTTTTATCATCGGAGAGTTGAAAGAACTCTGTTATTTATAAGTCAATTTTGTTTTTCCTTTTTAATATAATTTTACTTTGAATCTTTTAATTTACTAAAGGTATAGGTTCTCATAAAAACATTTTGACAAAAATCTTATCAATATAAGTTCAGTGAAGCTAAGTTTAAGTTGATGTTTCCTTTTTACACTCAACAAAAGAAACAAGACATGAGTAACTTACCTCAAAACTCTATAGCCGACTAACTTCTCTTTTAATATTAAACTTAAAACTTTTTCTTATTCTAAAGGTTTCAGTAATATTACTGATATGGGCACTACTTAAAAAAATAATCCTAAACAATTTTGGAAACTTCTCAACTTAAAGATAAAAATCAGATAGAATTCCGCAGTTAACTTCACTTCCAAGATCCTTTCATTAAATAAAACTGTCGATATTTGTAAAGCGTCCAATTTCAGGGAGTCCTATTTGTTGTTCATACTCCTGAAATATTTGGTGAAGTATTATATTTTTGTTATTTACACTCATTTTCGCCTAAATAGATGCAGCCAGTCCCTCCTAAATCATTTTTCCTATTGAATGATAACTGCTAATCCAGTCCCGATGGTATTATTCCGATAGTATTGAAAATGAGTAGAAGTAATTTAGTTGAAGGCCTTGTATTCATATTCTAACTTTTACTAAAAATAGGAGAATTTCGCGGTAAATAAAAAAGCCATTTCTAACACAAGACTGAAATAACAAACTACTTTCTTGCATTCCTAAAATTTTGTTTGAAAAAGTTCCTTGTAAGAATGTATAGCATTTTTTAGTAAAAAATGTCATTTCTGAACAACAACACATTCTCAAACTTCTGTTCAAATGATTTAGAAGTAGAACAAGGGTATGAAGTGGACTGTAGAGTGTATACGCTGCCTACTTTTCTAAAGCTTTGACCAACTTACCAACGGAGCTTAAAGCTCTGGATTTCCAATATTTTTCTTAGCTTGGATCAAATCTAACCTTGAAAATAGATTCTATAGTAAGTATTTTAAAATTGTTTTTCAGAACCTTTTGTTGCTCACTCTGGTGTTGCTCAGAGAAGACAAATTCGCCCTTTTCTATTCATCCTGTCTATTGACGGCGTTACTAACTTCATGGTTTTACTTATGTGGTCAAATTTTCATTTCCGCTGATGGCATGAAGATTTTTAAAATATTAAAGTAAAGTAATTTTATATTTTGGTGTATGGGAAAATTAGCCTTTCCCTTAAACTTTTAAAATGCCAGATGATAACTTTCCACAAAATAAACGCTGGTGTGCCCCGGGCTCCGTTTTATTCTCTGATGCTCTTCCTTTTTTTTTATAAATGATCTTTTGTCTGAAACTTCTTACCCACTAAATTGTTTCGATGATGACAGTACCTTTAGCTTTTCATATTCGTTTTTAAATTATCACCCTGTTATTAAGATGTGGACTATCAACGGCAGCGTATGAAATGCTCATTATATTCTGATCTTGACAGCATTGTCCAATGGTAAATTTAAAAACCGCGTAGAATTGTATGCTTCAAAAACTCAAAGCTATCTACTGTCGCAAAAGCGATAGCCTCGTCCAATGCCACTATCCATGGGTGGTACCTACAAACCACTTAATGTGCAGTGATGAAAAAATGCTGCTAAGTGCTTAGGTTTTCTCCGACGATGCAAGAAGTTTTTTACCCTTTCTGCTCTTGCTATAATTTACAAACCTTTATCGTCCCCTCAGAAGCAAACTGTCGTAACTCAGAATTCTTAGTTTTCTAGAAAAGCGATTTGAATAATTTTGAATCTTAAAAAATGATTTTTTATCTGGATTTTATCTGAGGAGCTTAAAGTGATAAAACAAAAAAAAAATTAATTTTTTGTCCTCTATCAAATGGTATAATTAAATTTTTAAAAATCTTTAAAAAAAAACAAAAAATTTCAAGACTTATGACGTTTGGATGAAAAATAATTACGGTTTTGGTGTGAGAAATGACGTATAACGAAAAGTGTCACTTTTCCTAAAAATTAATTATCATACTTCAATAATATTTTTTAAGATAAGTGCCACAAATACAAAAGTCGGAAATAAAACTTACCTCTTCGTTTCAGTGTAGTCCGACATTTTCCGATAAAAACTTTTTCTGCAACAAACGACACAACAACTCACTATGAGGGCTGACATGAAACTGAAAATGTCATTTTACTGATGAATAGTTCAGGGACGTTATTAAAAATGCACAACGACACTTTCGCCCTCACGCCTTCAGTTTAAGAAGTATTTTTATGACAGTTTGACCAAAAGATAGCATTTTTTTTACTGATTTTTTCTGTATACTTAACTCAAAATCGCAAATTTTTGAGTTACTACAGTTTGCTTCTGAGGGGACGTTTTATTCGCCAAAAACTAGTGTGTATTTCTCATATTTGGGCTGGTGCCCCAAAAGACTTGAGATAGAATTGAAAAAAGAGCTTTGAAAATGATAGGAGATCGTTCTCTTACCGAGACATTTTCTTTTCTTGAACTCCGCAGCAAGGTCTCATTATTATCATTGTTTTATTTTTTTATTTTTATAATCAATGCCCTAGTAAAATAGCCAGTTGCATTCCTCCTCCCAAACAATAATACCCGTACTTCTAGGAATGCTCATCAGTCTACCCTTTAACCCAATTTCGGACATACTGTTAAGTACAGGGATTCTTTATTTAGCCGCACTACACGAATGTGGAATGCTTTAGCAGGTTCAATATTTCCCACTCATTACAATGTGCAACCATTCGAAACCAATGTGCATTAGTTTCTCCACTATAATCTTATCCTTCTTTTCTAATTGCTCGCACTGTGTCTTATTTTTATAAGGGTATTCAATTCATAACCATAAAGCGAGTTTAATAAAACTTAACTCTGAGCAATTTAATGATCACTATTTACCCTTTCTTTGTACAAATGCCATGTTCGTCCACATACTGAATACGCTTAATCAGTAATGGCATCGTATCTAAGCACAGTGCTGGAACTTAAAAAACATCCGCAATACCCCTAATATAAAAATGATATGAATAGATACCCTTATAATCTTAAACACAAATAGAGCAATTTTGTAAGATTACATTCATATACATAATGTGAAATTTTGAAGATTATTTATTTTTGGTTCAACATTATATACAACTTAACGTTGTCAATTGTACCCTTCAAACCTCTTCATTTTTGTTATTGTAATATTTGATCGATACTCGGGGTTTTTCCCACTCTTATTATCATCAATCAACATAATCAGAAATTAAACAAACATATTGATCAAAATTATTATTAACACCAACCTCTTGTGGATGAAAAAAAGAAACTCGAAATTCGATCACGTTTCATATTTTACAGTTCAATCCTGAATGGCATAAATAATCAACCCATTATACACATCTTTATATGTTGGAACGAGTATACAAATGTCACAAGTAAGGTGTTGTCCTAAAATGGTCTTCTGCTCTCTTTTAATCGTCTTTTTAAGTAAGTACATACTTAACTTATGGTATGGTATTGTTGTGCATTCAATCAAAGTGACGCTCCTAAAACGTAAAATCCAAAACAAAAAGTGCATATTATTTACCACAGATATTTTAAGGGTTACCATCTTCAATATGTTTTTGGTAAAGAATTGTTTAAAGAAAAATATCATCAACAATAATAAACATATTCTTAGTTAATATGTTTTAATTTTTCTTGACTCAACCAACCTTTAGAATCCAATTACCGAAAATCCAAAAAAGAAATCCAAATTTTCTTCTAATAAGAATTTTGATAAGTTTGAATAAATCTATTCCAAATTTTTGAAAGAAAATTTAAAAGGTAGCAGCTGCCTGTGTCCGCTTTTAGGTGTGTTATTAAAAAAAACACAATTTAATATTTTTTGAGGAAAAAATAAAAAAAAATGTTAGAATGGTCACCACAAAAAATAATATTGCAGATGAATTTTTCGTACATAAAACATTTTTCTAACGCTTGCATGCAGAATTATTGTTTTTCTCTTGTTTGTTTTTTTTTTCAATATTTTCCACGTCTGATGAATAATAATTTATCATATTCCTATCGACTTTGAATGAAATAAAAATTAAACAAAAAAGAAAAGAAGAAAAATAAAATACAATCCCCAGACGAAAATATTAATGAAATACCGTAAATCGTGATTGAAATGTTTAACTGGCTGTAATTGCGGATGCATTATTGTCAACATTGATCGCACGTTGTAAAGTATAAAAAGGAAAAACTGAATCCATTCCATATTACATATACTCGTACACACTCATGAGCATTGTGTATTGGCAATTTGGAAAACCAAACTAAAGAGACAGTTTATAGTCGCATATTGTTTGCTGGTATAGGTAGAAGAATCCTCCTGGTTTAACAGGGCGTCGTCATCGTTGGTCTTTAGCCTTCGTCGTCGTCGTTGTCAATTGTTGTATAGAGAGACTTCTGAAGGGCTGTTGCGGTAGCTGTTAAGCAAGAATAATACAATAACAGCTTGACGAAAGGATTGACATCAGACGATTGAAAAGTTTTATGGGACACCCGTGACAACGTGAACAATGCCGATGATGATGAAGATTACGATTGCCGTAAATCGTTACCATAGTTAAGTTATAGTTATATCTATACCTTTAGCTTGGTAGGTATTAATATTGGCTTAGCCTTTCCTTTTCGTTGATGCGACTCAACTGTCCGACGGGCAGCGGCATGGAGACGGACGATTGGCGATGGCGTTGGTATAACCACATGATGGCGATCATCATCATCATCATGATAGTACATTTATATTATAATAATTTTGTATGAACTTACCTACCGCAACGATATTGTAATAAAGTCGTTAACTTCTGATTCGACTTAGGTAGGTATAGGTTAGGTATAGGTGCTTTTATCTCTGTCAATGCAAAAATGTTTGGTAGGATATCTACAACTGTCTGGGTATGTTGGTCATTTAAAATAGAGGGGCTTCGTTGTGGTGCAATACCACGATCAACATTTTGTCTGCAATATACATACATTACAATGCTGCAAATTATGTTTGTAATAAATACCTATGAGGTACCAATAATAGTTTTACGAGCCATTTCATGGTATTTATGTTATTCAATACGATATCTGATGATCATATACTGTTATGCAAGTAATGTTGCCATAAAATACTTGTATACTTATCAAACAAAACCAAGTAAGATCATTTAAAATAAGGCGTGTCTTTTTAAAAGGTTTTAGCTTATTCGGTTAAAATCCAAACAAAAAACACTGTTAACTGATCATAGTGATAAGTAAGGCCTACCAAAATCTATCAACTACCTATAGGTAAACCTGAAAATTTGTGCGAACTTTAACCTCCAGATGAAATTAATAAATTTAATCTGCAATGTTTTCAGCTCTAGCGTTTTTCGAACATGGGATATTCGTCAAAATGGCAGGAAATGAAAACAAATTTGTTGGTTTCAGTAAAGAGTAACCTTTGAGTAACCTTAATAAAATGGCTTTAATAATGTCTCAAAATATTGTTATTGGGATATTTACGCAATATATTAATTTAAAAAAATTAAAAATTATTAAAGGTCAGAAAATCTTGATAGCATTTAATTTTTAAAATTAATATATAAGACAAACTTTATGTACCATCTCATAGGAAAGGCACAGCATTGTATAAAAATGAAAAGTTAATTTGTTGAATTTATTGGTTGAGATCAAACCATACATTAAAAGTTTTTCATTTATGAAAAGTAAAGCAAGAAAGAAACTAATTTGTTTAATAAAATTGTTGATAATCAAACTCATATATGATTAAAAATAACAAATGTCAATTGATTTTAATACCTTGTTGCTCATATTAACATTAATTAATGGTTAAATAATTTGCAAGTCTATATACAATTTTATTCCAACCGCGTGATATTCGAAAAATTTTATCATTTAAACGGTCGCTTAAATTTAGTAATTTTCTTAAAATGGTATTTTTTCAAACTTGTTTTTTATTTATAGTAATATCAGACTCCCCATAGTTTAAGGACTTATTTTTTAAGTAGGTGCCCTTATTAAAAAGTCATAAGCTGTTCATAACAGTTTACGATACTCAAGCTTTAAAAAAAAAAAAAAAATTACATACGAAAAAACTACGTTAGGGTCCGCCATTTACATTTTTTTTTGCAACTAGTGCTTATTTCGTGATTGGTAGCACTTAGCTTATGTCTGATTTGATAATTAGTTTTATCCTTCCGCTGAACGAATATGGTTGTGTATTGTATACGCTTAAACAACGCTGGGAACAACGCTTAGAGAAGATGCCAATTTTGCCAAAAAATCATCTTTTTAGATAAAGCTCATTTTGATCTCGGCGGGTATGTAAACAAGCAAAATTGTCACATTTGGGACACAGAAAACCCGCACGAAAAGCCGATACACCCAAAACGAGTCATTGTTTGAAGAGGATTTTAGTCCAGAGGCATAATTGGGCCATTTTTCTTTGAAAATGAGACAGGAGTTATCGGACCATGTTGAACGAATTTTTGTTCACAAAAATTGAAGAGGAGGATATTGGCAATATTTGGTTTCAACAGGATGGCACTACGTGCCACACAGCCGAAGCTACAGTCGATGTTTTTATAGCATTTTCAAAAAAAAAAAAAAGTTATTTGGCGGACCATTTATAAACCCTATTTAAACGCATTTGGCCAAATTTAGGAAAGCAATCAACGAATATTTCACAATTGAGGTCTTGAAACCCTAATGCAAGGCATTTTTGTAAATATACATGAAATACGTTTTTGTGAATGTTCCATTTTATATTTTATAGAGGGTTCTTAAATCATATAGAGTAGAACCATCTTAGTAAAACTTATATAACACAGTTTAACCAAAAAAATATTTTGTTTTTATTTCTGTGTTCAAGTGACGATTTTCGTTATCTGGATATTAATTAAATATAATAACGACATCTTGTTTTTCTTTCAAAGCTTGTTACTGCACCTTTTACAATGAAAATTACATATAATGTGTTGTCAACCAACATTATAAGATCTTAGTTCTTCCTTTAGTTGATAAAATACAAATGTATTGATGCCTTGATTACATATAAAATAAGACCTAATGAAACAGTCAGTTTAAGCTCTTCGACTAAATTCCGAAGCCTTCAAATATTTGTTGAATTTCTCTTAAAGCTATCCGAGGCCAAAGTGAATGCTGACATTTTCGTCGGCCCACAAATAAAGAAAATTATGGCCATCAACGAATTTTCAGAGGTACCCAATATTCAAGAACGGCAATCCTTTGACAGCTTTTAGTCTTGGCAACAACAGAGCTAACAACTACAAAGAGCTTATATCAAGTATGTTCAAGAACTTTTAAGTAATGGGATGAAGAGCGTCTCTAAAAGTGCATTATGCTACATGCTCACTTTACTAATGCATTATTAGCAATTTTTATAATTGGATGATTAACACGTAAAGGTTGTGAGAGTTCAAAGACAATGTGAGAGTTTATTCAGAAGAGCATGGTGAGCGTTTTCACCAAGATATTTTGGATTTTGAATATCGATATCAGGGTCAGTAACTCAGTATAACGCAAGAATGATGGTAGACTATATTATGTGGTCTTATAAGAGAAAGTTCATATATTCATAAAAGAAATTTAAAAAACATTAATTTTTAGATATTAATATGTACTTACATATTATTAAATTTAAAACTATTAATTTTCAGATGAACAAGAGTTTATATATTTGACATAATTTTGAGTTTTTGTTTCATTTTAAAATAACATTAAAAAATAGGGTTTCTTTTAAATCCATAATATCAAACTCCTAGCTATAAAAACAAACTTGTTTAGAAAAAAGTTTTTAAAAATTACTAAACAATTATAAGTAACAAGAAAATCATACCAAGAACCAAGAAACAAAAATAGTGTTGACCCGTGTAATATTTTTATAATTCATAAGTTTTCCGAAGTATCTCAACAATAAAAATTTTAAATAACAATTTTATTGTCGACATATAAGACAACATAATATGAGGTTCATATATCCCAGATTAATAAAAAACCATTTTTTGAAAAAAAAAATATATGCAGGCTAAATAAATATGGCCCAATCTATGAGTACACACATTTAATAGATTTTAGGGCTTTAGAGTCTTTTAAAATGTTTATTTTTTTTTTTGTAAAAATGAGATAAGAAGATTACGTATTTGCTTTAACTTAACCATCCTTTTTGAGGCCAAAGAAAATTAAGTCTTTGTGATGTAAGGCAAAAGTAGAGTTAGAAAACATATCAAGTTCAAAAGTTCAACAAAAAAAACCTTTTATCCTGTACAAGTTGCTTGTATTATAAGTACAATACAATTTATGTACACATTTGCAATATCCCTATATATACATATACATAAGTATTTCGCAAAAAAAAAAGCCTTTATATCTATAAAGGTGTCTTCATATATACCCACTGCATATTATCACCCTATAAGCATGCGGTATACAAATTAATCCCAGAGTCAAACATGTGGTGCAAGAAAATAACTCAATTAATTTCTGTCACCTGATTTATCGCTGTTTGCTGACTTGTTTTTCTTATTTGTGATGTGTTCTTACATTATGTGCCTTTAGTCTCATCTTTAAGGTAGGTGCTTTTTTTTTATTTTTCAAGTGAAATCAGCTTGTAATCACACCGACCGAACCATCTTCTCTGGTCCGTGTGGTGAATCCGTCCGTCCGTCCGTCCGCATGCATCATCACCTCACCTTAGCACATTTTACCGCATCACAAAATATGAGAGGACAAAAATTTAAAGAGGAGTAAATGTATGTCTTTGTATATCTTGCCTGAGTATATTAGCTTATGGCCATGTATCCATCTTGGACATTGAATCCGATCAGCAGGTTAATCAAGCGGTATGACCGGCGACAACACTTCCAAACCAAACCCTGCATCGTACCAACCCATCGCATATGTGTATAGCCTGAGGTGTCGTTTTAAAATGTAGATTGCCACTAAAGCAGTTAGGGACATACTTAACTTATGTGTGTGGGGTAAGACGATTTCATGACGACACATAAGCTACGGCTTTTAACATCGTGTATATGCGGTTGGTGGGGGGGACATTATTTCAAGTTTCCTCTTTCCGGGAACATCGATGAACAGCAAGAATCCAAAAAAAAAAAATTAAGAACTGAACAAAATTTATAATCAACTTCCATTAAAAACATGTTCCATCCACAAGTAATCCGTCAAAGGTGATGCATACAAAGATAAAGAAGAAAACAAAAATAAGTTATTGGTATGCATATGTATCTTAAAGATACATTCATCTTTTTCTCGCATCTGCTTTGAGTTTTTTTTCTTGAAATTTTGTGCATGTGTAGTCTTTTTCTTGATCGTCAAAATTTTTACACAAAAGAACAAAACAAAAATACTTGTATATAAGAAAAAATGGAATAAATCTCAATTGGTATAATAAATCATTAAAAAATATTCAGATTTATTTTGTGTACAAATATATTTCATACTTCTTATAAATAAACAAAAAACATATATATGTAATAATACATAAATAAATATTGTATCTATAGAAGGTTAAATCAATATTATTTATGTCATCATGATCAGTATTTAAAGGTTTTTGGTTTTTCGATTTTAAGAAAATTCTATAAGATATTTTATAAATTTTATTTTGTTTCAAATAATTTTATAGCAAATATATTTCTCTTTCACAACTTATGAAATTTCTAATGGGTGGGAGGTGGCCATTTAAACGTTTAAACAAATGATTTATATAATTTTAAATGAAGAAAATAAATTTGGTTGACTTCAAAGAATGATTTTGAAATATGTACAACAATTTCAATAAATTTTCTTTGAATTGCAAAAATTTAATAAATCATATAGAAACGGAGAAAGAAAGTAAATCACATATTTCCGCAATTTATAGTAACCACGCTAATTGAATTTGTCTAAATAATCTGTTTGATTTTTTATGTCTATGTTTTAGCTTTAATGACTAGTAAAATAATATACAAACAACATTAATATTAAATTTTGTATTCTTGATCTTTTGTTGTCCTTGAAACAATAGATCAAAGCAAAATACATTTTTGTCCATTTTATTAGGGCCCTTCATCAATTTACTGATGATCTACAATTTAAAATTTTTCAGGCCAAAAAACAGAAAACATTTAACTCATAGCTATAAACAAAATTAAGAAAAAATTAACACGTAAATAAATTAATGAAATCAAATTAATTAAATCTATCTATACGGGAAAACAACGCATTCCCAACCCTTCATAAGTTGAGATTGAAGGTTGTTGTTCCAGTCCTGTTAATGAGAAATCTTGACGCATCAAAGTTATGTAATGGTACAAGGCTACAGATTACTCACCTAGGAGGAAATATTTTAAAAGTTATAATCATGACTGGATAGCAAAAGGAAATAATGTTTTAACTCCCCTCATTCCGATAATTCCATCCGATTTGCCGTTTCAGTTTAAAAGAGTGCAGTTTGCAATAACAATAAATAAAGCTCAGGGGCAAACGCTAAAAGTTGCAGGTGTAAATTTGGAAAAAAAACTGTTTTTCCCATGGACAATTATATGTAGCGTTCTCACGAGTCTCAAACCCACAAAATTTTTACGTTCTGGCCAAGAAAGGAAATACAAAAAACGTCGTATATAAAAATGTATATTGCAGTAGCCTATCTTCTTCTTAAAATGTATTAACCTAACCTGTCACACTCACACTTAGTATGGCCTCATCCCATCTCGGCACAATTCAAACATATGTACGTACAAAAAAGTACAGCTCAGGTTTTTTCATACTACTATCCAAAAAAAACTATCTGATGCGGACGAAGTCGCGGGTAAAAGCTAGTTATTAAATAAATAAACAAATAAACAAGAACATTAAAAAGTAAGTTAATAAAGGAAAAAATAAGGTGAATATGCAATCCACATTGATAACTTCCCATAAGTGCATAAGAAGTTCAAAAAAGTGTAGGTACAACCCAAAGTTGACATTTTAGCTGTTTTCTGTTGAGATATTGGTGGCATTAAATCAATTTAGAATTAATTTTTTGAAAATATTCTGTTAGTTGGATTTTTATACAAATTTCACAGCTTGTTTTTGTTTTATAAAAAAAGTTTGCCGTTAGTATCTTTGTTTTCACGAGATATTTGAGTTATACAGGGTTATCCATTTTTCGGTTTCAAAAGTAACATAAACATGACATTTCATGACACTATGTTTGAAACACTACATCATTACCATGGCCACCACGCGAATTGTTGCAAGCATCGATTCTTTTAAGTTATTTTTCAACCACTTTTGGACACATATTATGCGGTATCTTAGCCATAACTTGACAAATGTTGGTTTTTAAGCACTCAGGAGTTAAAAGTTTATCTGCATAAACACGGTCTTTCACGGAGCCCCACAAAAAAAATTCCAGCGGTGTCAAATCGCCAGTAGCCAGTTGATATCGTCACAACGAGAAATTACACGGCCATGAAATGTCTCTTGCAATAAAGCCATATTCGTCTGAGTTGTGTGATATGTGGCACCGTCCTGTTGGAACCACATATTCTCCAAGTCGTATTCTTTAACAGCTGGCAAAAATTTGCAGTTATCATATGACCAACCCGCTTCGAATTGACGGTGACAGACGTCCCATCGTAATTATCAAAGAAGTAAGGTCTAATCACACTTCCGGACCAAAGAGCGCACTTAATAATTAATTTTTGTGGATGTACGAACATACGAAAATTTTGTTTATTAACATACCCACCGAACCGCTTCGTTACTGAAGAAAATTAAGTTCAAAACATCTCCGTCCACCGCCTGTTGTTCAAGCACACAATCGACGTATCTACGACGCACGTCGTGAATGGTCAGCTGGCTTCAGTTGTTGTGTGAGCTGGACTTTATATGGATGTGGGTGTAGATCCCAATGCAGAAAACGCCACAATGTGCCGTAAGACAGTCCTAATTCCTGAGAACGACGAGGAATCGACACATTCGGGTCTTCGGCAACACTTTCACTTATAGCAGCGATATTTTCAGTGGAATGAACAAAACAATGCACAGGCCTTCCAACATCTGTAACCAATTCAGTCTCTTCAAATTTCATCACAATTTTGCCAATTGTTTGCGTGTTTGGACGATTATGTAAGCAATAATCTTCTCTTAAAACACGATATGTTTCTGAGGCCGAATCACCATTTTTGTAGTAGGTTTTAACAATTTTTATGCGTTGTGCGATAGTTAAGCGATCCATTTGCGTAAATGTCGTGAACGTCAGTCTTTCAACTGAAAAAAAAATTGGTTTAACAACTTAGTTTGACAGATTTCGAATTCCAGCACTATACTTTTGAAACCGCAAAATGGATAACCCGTTATATACATTTAACCAATTTTTAGTATTTGTTTTAAATTTTGTGTACTGTTAAATTTTTTAATACATATTAAAAACTTCATTCTTATTATAGTATGAACTATTCTCTTTTCGTTCGTGAATTTTGAAACATTTTTTTTTCTATAACAGTCCGTTAAATTTATTTCTAAAACCATAACAGACAAAAAACTTTGAAAAAAAACTGATATTCTAACAAAGGGTTTTCAAATGTATTTAGTTTTTCCTTCAAACCAATAAACGTCAAACTCAACTGGTAAAAATTTTAGATAAGAAAAAGAACTTATCAACATCCACTATATTTGAATTTATCTCTTGCCTTCAACCTTATCAAAAGCTTTTTTGTCTTATTACTCAAGGCCTCATATGTTCTTTTCTGTGTATATATGTATGTACATACATTTCAGGTTCAAACGCTTTGATATGAAACATATCTTATATTTTTATCTTTTGTCTAAGGCATATATGTACCTTCCTTTAATAACTACTAAAGGTACCATGCAAAGGAAATTTAAATTATCCCAGTTTAGCTCGATATACATATACCACAAGTATAGGTAAACTTAGCTTCCAGAGTTTTAACAAGACCAGGAGTTGATTATATGAAATATAAGCAATTTAGTACCGTATGAGCTGTACCTATGTATATCTTACACCACATGAAATAATGAAAAAGACGAATAGTGTTTGTGTTATACTCACAAGTCATACGTTTTAAAAAGGGTGTTTTTTTAAGAGGTACAGAAATCTAAAATTACAGGTACCTTTATCGTGATGGTTAGTGCCTGGGAATACCATGCCAGGAGTTTTGGGTTTAATATCTTCTTGTGCCATATAGTTTTTTTGAACGTGTTCTACCTCTCACGAGAAATTGACAAATCTTCGAAGAGTAATTCTTGTAATGAAAAGTGCTTTCCAAAATTACCTGATCGGATTCAGTTTAAAACTGTAGGTCCCCTTTTTCCATTACTAGCACACAGAAATGGTTGAGAGTTGTTAGTCACTAGGGCCTAGTTCTTAACGGACTGTTGCTCCACCTAATTTGTATTTATGGGAATTTAAAATGGCAACACTATTTTAACTGACGGCCATTTTATCACCCCTCAAGGGATTCATTTTTAGTTTGGCTTAGACTGTGAAATTTGGTCAACGCTTATTTTGAAAATCATAGTTCTGTTCGAAATACGTATTGCAGAAATTATGTTTTGCGATTAATCTCATTTTTGTTTAAAAAGATACGTCAGTTAACAAAACTGTTACATTTGGAGAGGTGATAACCCTCAGGTGTATATTTGGACACCGTTACAGCCACAAAAAATTACTGTTTGGTGAAATAATTGGTCGGTACTTTTTTAAAAACGATATTGTCCAGAATGTTAAAGTTAAAGTGACCGCTAAAGACTCCTTATTACAGACTTTTTCTTTTATTTAATGAACAACCAAGATGTGCTGAAGCTGGGGTTTTAGACGGAAGAACATTCAACTCAGTTCGTACAACAATTGGTTTATTGAATTAAAAGTTTAGTGACCGCGTAGTTTCCGTTACGTACCCGTAAATTGGCCTTGTGCCATTTAAAGCCTCTTGACTGTTTTCTGTGCAGATATGTGATTTACTACTTCAAGGACAACATTTTCTGCGTTATTAACAATGTACGGCCACAAATGTACCAAAAAGTCATACAAAATTGGACCTTTCAATTAGACGACATCCGAACCAGCCGTTGTGGTCATAAGCCAGAAACAATATTTATAAATGAACATTATCAGAACATTATCTTTCCAATAAAATTAATTTCATGTGAATTTAAAAAAAAATCATCTCTGTTTTATTACATTTCAAAGTTATATAACCCTAAAAGACACCCTTTACAACAATGTGTCTATACTACACTTCTGTTGCCGGCAAACACAAGCTGACACAACTCTGTCAGAATAAGGATAAGAAAAGGGTGATCCTTATCAACTTGCCAGGACCCTATAGCAAAATCAACTTATACCTACATATCATCCAAGTATACAATGTATCTACTATTATCCTTACTGATATGAAGAAAAATATATACAAAAAATAAGAACATAGAACGCGGCTATAGTAAACAACGAAAAAAAAGATGAGATATCCTGAATATCCTTTTACATATCAGTATAGATACTTTCTTAACATACATAAATGTATAGGTTATAGGAGATATGAAAATTGGGCCATACATACATTTGGGGTTCCATAACACAGTTTCTTTTTGTTTTTGGCTTTGAACTCGGTAAATAAAAAGTGTTCACTGAACCGAATATACATTTTTTCTTGTATAACCTTGAAGTAAGCATTTAAGGAGTTGGTAAATTTATCCTTTAATCCATATATTAACTTTTTTTCTACTAGATCTGTAGAATGCCTGAATCTGAAAATACCAAACTGACTAACGGAAGATTGAATTCGCTTGATTTTTGTTTTGCTTCAAAATTTAAGCTCACGTCATAACATCAACCGGAAAGTCAACAATGTACAAAATTTGAATAGAAAACAAAAAAACACAAAATTTAGACAAAAGAATAATTTAAATCTACCTACTAATAAACACAAGCCCACACAGTCTATTATTGAAATTGCCGCACTCAGTGTTTTAACATTTATCAAAGAGCAGAAAATGTGTTTGAACCTAGCAGTAAAGTAGGCATAGTTACCATTACCATTGTCCGCCACCGCATTATTAATTTAAAAAGGAAATTCTCGTTTAGTCACCTTTAAGTAGCATATAAATGGCACGATATGCAAGCCGTACATTAAACTCATTCACTCACTCACTCTCTCACTATGCACAGCGCACAGCATGAAGTTAGTTGTTTTTTATTTTTGTTGATACACTCTCAATGTTTATTTTATTTTTTCTTTTCAACATACAATACACTACACACATGTTGTTTTTTAAATAACAACAAACAATTTAAACAAAACTAAAGAACTACAGCTACTGATGTGATGTAGCGGTGCTTGTAAAAATAAAATACAAAAATTTAATCGAATATTCAAGTTGCATGTCGACCAAAATTCAACATGCAAATTTGTAAACAGCCCTTTTGCAATATTGATACCAAAAACTTCAACCCCTTTTACCTCGCTGCGTTGCAGAGAATGTGCACAAGCACATGCATCAGGGGTTCACAATCACAATTCTCGAAGACTTTTGTTTGTGTGAGTTTTTGTACGTACGACGAATTGCAGTCGGTTTTGTATTATTATTCGCCCACCACCGTTATATCCAATCCACCCTCAGAATAATACAAAATGAAACATTGAACACCTACAACAGTTTGAATCTGCATGCGGAGCAGAGTGTGAATTTATGTGGGAATAAACTGTATTAAAAAGCGCAAGGGTTGGTTGGTTGGTTGTTTGGTGATGGTGATACGGATACCTATTTTGTATTCCAATCTAGCAACAAAATACATGCTCCGACCGCACTCTTTTTGTCTGCTGATGTGGAGAGCATACAAAACACCAACCCCACCTATACCCCCCTTCCCCCCCCCAACCACAAAATCCGAAAATTCCAAGCAAGCACACACAAATAAATTCACACCACTCAATGGATGTTTGCATAAATTTATGCTTCGTCGGGCAGTTTGTTTGGATACAGTAGTGTTTGAAATATAAAATTAAATATAAAAACAAATATTAAATTGAATCTCACGACTTAATATTAATAACTATATTTAGCAGAAAATTTGATTTTATTAAGATGAATAATAGCAAAAAAAGAATATTATTTTTGGAAGCAAAGGGTGTTTCAATTCAAGGATTGCACCAAATTTAAATTTTGTCGCCAATTGCAAGGGAACATAATTTTTTCCTCATTGACCTTATTTTAAACAACAACGAAAATTTGGCCGACATTGTTCAAAACGCTTTTATCATTGAGTTTATTTTAAAAAATAATGAGAAATTGTACCTACTTCAAAACGCCCCATTTACATATATTAACCAACACTTTTGCTCACTTATAACTTTGTTTAATTTTGTACACAGAAAAAAAGTTGCCAAATTAACAATCGTCGATAGTCAACTTAAAATTTGGCAAAATTGTCGAATTGACTATTAAAAAAGGCAATATGACAACCTTATTTTAAAAATTGACTACTAGATAATAATAGAACAATTTTTGGTAGTCAATATGACAACAAAAGTAGTCGATAGAACAACTTCGGTATAGTCAATATGACAATTTAGTTGTCATTTTGACTACCAAAGTTCACAATCGAGAATTATTATATTGACTATCCGGTAATCAAATTAGATTACGGTGTTTAAAAGAATTGTCATATTGACTACCGAAGTAGTTCTTCTATTGACTACCACGCTAATCAATATGACAACCGTAGTTTCAATTTCTTTTACTACCAAAGTTGTCATCTTGACTACCAAGTTGTAAACAAATTTCTGGTCCCAAAACTCACTGCCGAAAATGCCACATTGACGATCGCGGTCATTGGTTGAAAATCGATTACCATTAAAACCACCAAATTTTGAAATATCTATTATTCAAAAATTATTTTTGTAATAAAATTGATAAACAGTTACTATTTTTTATTTAAGGGTTGCCAACACACAGCTACACACATTTTATATTATATTCTTGAACATGTTGCTAAACGTGATGGAGATAACTGAGTTATGGAAACCATACGGATTCTGCGTATCACAACACCGCCATTACGTTACTCAGGGAGGAGTATAAAATAACTACCAATAGAAACCTTTTTAAAAATGGCTGCCTATTTAAGATAAAATTTCGACGAAATAATCAAAAAGTCAAATTCTATCTTTTTTTAGCTTAATTTTAAGCCATGTCTTGAGCATCAAACTCAAATTTTACTACAGTGACAGTAGAATTATATTAAATCGCTGCCATTTTTGAACACATTGTGTGAAAGCAAAAATCTGCAAATAAATGGCAGCATATTATATTTCACTCTTTTAGTGAACGTCCTTTTTTTAATTCAACTATGTACTTAAGTGACACTCCCATTATGGATATGCATCATTATAAGAAATGCCTGTTTTTTGAATTATTTTGTATTGAATAGCCCGCTATTTGGACAGCTGTCATTTTCGAAGATCTCATTAATTTGACAGTTGTCAAATAAGAACAACGATATTACTAAAACTTCAACAACACATTAAAATTGATATTATTTTTTAAAGTTTGAAAAATTACCTACCTCTACCTACCTAAAGCTTTTTGAGGTTATCTAATTTATGGAGTCGTTTTTTTTTTGTCAATTAAACTCGTTTTGGTTTCCCAAATCTATAGTGTCAATCTTCAATATTCAGTTGATATATGTATTCATTGTATTTCATAAAAGGCTTCATAAGTTGTTAAATTTCTTCAGCCTCACATAAATCTTAAAGAAACGCTGAACCATTTATACTAAAATTGGCTTTAAACAGAACAGAACAGAATTTTTATTTGTTGGTGACAAATGCGTCGTCTTAACAAGGCTATCACATCAAGTTATTGAAATATGTTGAAAAAATATTTAAATAATGTTGACAACGGATATTTTGAAAGTCGAAGTGTGGATTAAAAATCAGCGCTTAAAATTAATTATAAAACGTATTTTTTAAACCCATTAAAGCATTTAATTCAAGATTTTTCAAAACTTCTTTAAAAATCGAATAAAGGCGCATAAGTCATAACTAATGTGGTTTTTCGGGAACTAAGTAATTTTTTTTTAAACTGTGACTAGATGAAAAAGGTTTTTACTGTGCAAAATCATCACACAATTTATTGTTTAGAAATATGTTGTGTCTTACTACAGCCGTAAAAACACAGTTTTTATTTCTGTTAAACATTTTTAAAGAGGACTTTTTAAAAAGTATGATGTGATAGAAAAATTATAATATGGTAATCGAACTCAGAACAACTTAATCCTTTAAAAATGAATTAGTTTTTTTGTGAAAAAAAAAACAAAACGTAATTTTATCGACCAATGCAATACATTTTGTGCACACCTCTGTAATTCAGTTCGTCAGGTCTTCCGCTGCCGTAATCAGTTTTTTTTTTGTCTAGATGAGAAGTGAACTCATTCGGCCTCACTTTCCTCGTTTGCTCGATGCTCGTTCCCAGATAAACTTTTATTTTTTTCAGTTTTCAGTTTTTAGTTAATTTTTTGTATTCATTCATTCTCCGGTAATTTAATGGAAAATTCATGAAAAGCTCCCAGGTGTTGTCTGTGCACTCCCATGGTTGAGTTTTCATATATAGAGCCACACACCGGCTTGGCTAGCCCCCGTGGGTATTATTTGTGAGCCCAATGATCGCCAGCATAAATAATTCAGCGGCAACTCAGCCGCTATACACTATACGAGTACAACTACCTATATTATAGTATATCTATACATAAAACAAACCAACACGTACACATTAAACGAGGGGCAGAAAAACGGCACAAGCCATATAGCCATAAGAGTGTGCAACACGGACACTGGCAGGGACACCCAATTCATATTCGTTTTGTAAGGCTTAAAGAGGAGATGCGAAGAGGGCAAAAGAGGTTTCATGTGGTGGCAAGGTTTGGGGGCGCCCATCCACATCCAGCCGCCAGACAACACATTCACATACAGTTATTCATACCAAATCATACCTACCTTCCTATACATATGCATACATGTAGGTACTCTAGCTTGCAGAGAGTTGAAGAGATTTTTATCGGTGATTCTCAGTGATTTCATGGCAAATAAATCGCTCATTTTCGCTTAATTGGAAAATTATGGCTCTTGAGTGTATTGTTATTGTAAGTGGGTAATTTTAAAATGTACCCACATCGCACAGCACAGCACAGCATAACATACCCTATCATACCCCCTCATCGGTTATAGCATTTATATAAATAACCAGCCACTGCCTACTTGCCCCCGCCCCCTCCCTATGAAGCCTTGAGGGAAATATTATGTACAAATACAAAAAATAATATTATTGTGGAAAAGAGTTTGGTGCTGATGGATGCAGAACGCGCCAAGCACATGGATTTCAGATATTTCGATAAATTCCAAATGAGTTTTGTAAATTGCGTTAATTTTTTTTTTATTTTGAAAATAATTATGTGTGAGTTGCCATTAATGGAAAGAGTTTAGTATTTTTAAACTAATTGTCAATGTAGGTACGTTTGTAGGTCTGTGCATACCTGTCTATTAATATAGGCATTTTTTTTTGTAAGGCATTTGTTTATTGCCTTAAATTATGTTAGATGCACAGAATTATTGTGAATTAAATTGGTTTATCGGGTGTGGACTATGCGTATGAAGTTCATTAAAATTTTATTAAAAATAATATAAAAAAAATCTTTCGAGCTGAATTAATGAATTAAATGATGGTGGATGGCTTATCTATGTTTGAGAAGTAGGTTTAATAATAGAATATATTATGCCATGAATTTCAGTTTTCAATTAATATTAAATGGAAATATAATTAAATTTTGCGCAAAGTTCAATTAAAAAATATTTTTGTTGAAATTGGGTGCCTATTGTTTCGTTTTTTTTGTTTCGATAATTATTGTTTAGTTTTTGTTATAATTATTTACGTTCATTTCGAAAACGTTTCTTTTTTTTGTAGGTACTTTGTTTCGAATTCATTTCGTTTCAATATTATTTCGTATTTCTTCTTTTGTTTTTTACTTGTTTCGCTTTTACGTTACATCTTTTATGTATTACTTAGCCCTAGGTTATTTCGTAAATGGTTGTTTCGCATTTTGTCTCTATGTAAATGTATTTTTTTGGAATTCGATTTTTTTGTTATCGGTTAGTTAGTTTATAATTGATTGATTGGCAGTCGTCGCGTGCGGTTCGCTTAAGAAGAATATTACCAATTAAATCTTAAATTATGGAATCTTATTCCATTTGCAGTACATTTAAATCAAAGAGAGGAGGTGAAAAGCTTAATTTTGAGGGATTTTCCTATGATCTATTTAAAGAAAAGAATGAAAAGTAGCAGATGTATTATCAAAAATTAAAGATTGTGCTAAAAGAAGCGCTAGTAAAAGTAGTAAAATAATTCAAGATAATGTCGCGAGTTGTAGTTTATTTCGACTTCAATCATTTCGCCACTGTTTCTTTATTTTTGTTTTCATTTTTGTGCATGAAAAGAACCTAAAGGCGTTAAAATTCGCGCGAATTTTAACGCCTTTAGGTTCTTTTCATGCACAAAAATGAAAACAAAAATAAAGAAACAGTGGCGAAATGATTGAAATCGAAATAAACGAAAACGAAACAATTGAAGGCGAAACAAACGTAAGACGAACTAGTTCCAAAGCGAAATGATCGAAAAAGAAAACAATAAAAACCGAAATGAAATTAAAACAAAATACATAAAAAATAAAACAAAAATTGTCGAAACAAAACAAAACCAAATAATTGAAAAGAGAAACAGTGAAATGCGAAACAATAAAATGCGAAACGATTTAAACCAAACAATTAAAAAACGAGAGATAAAAGACGAAACGTACCATACCCGTTGAAATTGTATAAGTGTAACAGTGATACAAAATAAATATTGTGTCAATTATATTCCTACTTATATGTTTTATGACTATATCGGGTTATTCATTCAACGGTTTCAAAAGTATAGGGCTAGAATTCGACATTTGTCAAACTAATTTTTTAAAAGTCTGACATTTACGCAATAGGATCGATTTACTGCCGCACAACCCATACAAATTTTACTACAAAAACGGCGATTCTGCCACAGCCACATATCGTGCTTTAAGAGAAGATTATGGCTTACATAATCTTCCAACTACGCCAGCAATTGGTAAAATTGTGAAGAAATTTGAAGAAACTGAATTGGTTACCGATATTGAAAGGCCTGTGCATCGTTTCGCTCATTCCACTGAAAATATCGCTGCTTTAAGTGAAAGTGGTGCCGAAGACCGGAATGTGTCGATTCCTCATCGTTCTCAGGAATTGCGTCTGTCTAACGTCACATTATGGCGTATTTTGCATTTGGATCTACACCCACATCCATATAAAAAACGAAAAAACAACAACAAAAAAACGAATTATTCTCTTTGGAAGACGATAAAAGGTATTAAAAAGCCTCAAATAATGTCGGCACCTATTCGAAAAAATAATTCTGAATGGGCAAAAACTGATAAGGAAAAGGCGGATTTATTTGCTAAGCACCTTGAGGAAACGTTCAAACCTTTCGATGGTCAAGAGCTTCTGACTTATGACGGAGAGCTCCAACCAGCGCCGGAAAATTTTTCTATCAGGAATATTACTTTGACTGAACTTGTCCAGGAAATAAAACGGCAGAAAAACAATAAAGCTCCTGGCTACGACCTGATTAACGGTCGTGTCCTCAAAGAGTTGCCTAAAAAAGCAATGGTTAAGCTCTTACAGCTCACTAACGCTGCTTTAAGACTTGCTTACGTACCCACGCAATGGAAAGCCGCCGAAGTAATAATGATTCCCAAACCGGGTAAGCCACCGAATGAGAAAAAATCGTATAGACCAATTTCTCTCTTACCAATTATATCTAAAATATTTGAAAAATTGCTTCTTAAACGAATGCTACCAATTATTGAAGAAAAACGTTTAATTCCCGACCACCAATTCGGTTTCCGGAATAATCACTCGACAATTGATCAGGTTTACCGAATAACTAACGAAATTGAAAAAGCATTTGAAGAAAAAAAGATTTGCTCAACTGCATTTCTTGACGTTTCTCAAGCTTTTGATAAAGTTTGGCATGACGGGCTAAAATATAAATTAAAAGTCTTTCCAGAGCAAATATATAACATTCTTGAATCGTACCTAGAAAATAGATTCTTTCGAGTTAAGCAAGGAACGGAGTATTCGGAGTTTAAAGAAATAAACGTTGGGGTTCCCCAGGGTAGCGTCCTTGGACCGATTTTGTTTGTTCTTTATACCCGTGATATACCCCAAACAGAAGGCACAACTTTAGGCACTTTTGCCGATGATACAGCTGTACTCGCAATATCGGATTCAATAGAAACGGCAACCTCTAAGCTTCAAAAGGCATTAAATAGCATTTCAGATTGGACAAAGAAATGGCGAATTGCTCTTAATGAAACGAAATCGACGCACACAAATTTTACGTATAAAAAAGTATATAACTTACCTATTTATATAAATTCTGTGCAAATTCCATACGCTAATGAAGCGAAGTATCTAGGCATGACTCTAGACGCGAAACTTAAATGGAAAGTTCATGTAAAAAAGAAACGCGATGAACTCGAAAATAAACTCCGCGAATTGACATGGCTTATTGGAAGATATTCCAATCTAAGCGTTTATAACAAGCTTCTTATTTATAAGCAAGTACTGAAACCAGTTTGGACGAACGGTATACAACTTTGGGGTTGTACCAACGAAAGAAATATATAAATTTTGCAAACATACCAAAACAAAGTACTTAAAATAATAGTAAATGCTCCATGGTATGTAAGAAATAGCGACTTACATAGAGATTTAAATATAAAATATGTAGAAGACGAAATTAAAAAATTTGCTACAGAGCTAAGATCACGACTTAGAACTCATAGTAATAACTTAATCCAACAATCTGTTAGCGAGGCGTTCGTTTTTCGGCGTCTGCACCGAACAAGACCTTCTGATCTAGCGCAAACAAATTAATCTCTCCACTCGAATTTTGTGGAATCTTCAGGTCCTCTCGTTGGGGAGCTTCCTGACAAAACGCGAACAAAATGACGCTAAAACTACTTGTTAAGCTGGACTTAGTTGTAGTAATAATATAGAAGATAAGGGAGGTGAGTTTTAGTCAGTAAAAATCTGACACTACTATAAGCATCGGGCTTATAGTGTCTCTGAAGATTTCTCACCTTCCTGCGAAAAAAAAAAAAAAAAAAAAAAAAAAAAAAAAAAAAAATCCATATACAGTCCAGCTCACACAACAACTTAAGCCAGCTGACCATTCAGAACGTCGTAGATACGTCGAATGGGTGTTTGAACAACAGGCGGTGGATGGCGATTTTCGAACAACATTTTCTTCAGCGACAAAGCACATTTCTCACTCAGTGGCTATGTTAATAAACAAAGTTCTCGTATTTGGGGTTTTGAGAACACTCAAGTAATCGAAGAGAGGCCATTACATCCACAAAAAGTCACTGTTTGGTGCGTTCTTTGGTCCGGAGTTGTGATTGGACCTTACTTCTTCGAAAACTAAAATGGAACGACTGTCACCGTCAATTCGGAGCGTTATGGTCTTAAGATAATCGACTTTTTTTGCCTGCTGTTGAACAACGCGACTTGGAAAATTTGTGGTTTCAACAAGACGGTGGCACGTGCCACACAACTCGACCGAATATGGCTTTAATGCAAGAGACATTTCTTGGACGCGTAATTTCTCGTCGTGGCGATATCAACTTTCCAACAAGATCGTGGGATTTGACACCGCTGGACTTTTTTTGTGAGGCTACGCGAAAAACTGTGTTTTTCAGATAAACCTTTAACCCTTGAGCACTTAAAAACCAACATTCGTCAAGTTATGGCTGAGATAGCGCCCGATTTGTATCAAAAAGTAGTCGAAAATTACTTCAAAAGAATTGATGCTTGCAACATTTCGCGTGGTGGTCATTTAAATGATGTAGTGTTTTACACATAATATCGACATTCAAACTTTATAATAAAAAAGAAATATCAGGAACAAAAATATTGTATATGTGTTTTGTTTAGGTACGTTTCCTTTGAAACCGAAAAATTAATAACCCTGTAATCATATCACATTTGGATGGAAATTGTTTTTTAAGTCGAAATTAATGTTTGGCTTTTACCTTTTTACGAGTTCAAAACAACAAATTATTAAATACTAGCGGCCCGTCCCGGCTTCGCACGGGTAGACATAAATAGGTACAGATATTTAAGTTATAAGCATGCTAATTAAAATGACCATAAATTACTAAATTAAAAAACATTTTTTGTCCTATCATTAATACTCTTCGCAGCGTATGCGGTGAAAGACATTTTATGGCAAATTTTTTTACACCTTCGGTTGGTTTTAATAGGAATTTCTAAAGGTTTCTATAGTAATCTAGTACTAAATATAGCCTATGTTATTCAGTGATAATGTAGCTTTTCTAATGAAAAAAGAAGTATTAAAATCGGTCCAGTACTTTTTGAGTTTATTTGTTACATACAAAAATACAAAACTTTCCTCTTTATAATATTAGTGTAGATTCCCAATTTCATGAAGACGTGCTTCTCCAAGAATGTCTCGATCTGGAAATTTAATTTCAAATAAATGAACATAGTTTCAGCTTTAACTTCCATAAAATAGTCTTGAAAAATTGCACTGCATAGTGACTTAAGCATCTACTCATAATATATATTCGCCTACTCTAAGATAAGTTAATCGAGAACTACACCGTTTTTAGCGTAATAAAATGTATTTTAAAAATTAAAAACAAAAAGTATACGCCCTAGTGGCCCATCTTTAGTAAATGCTATTTTGATAGACTTCTTACTTTATTTAAGAAAACAAATACAAAGGTCTATAATAAGATGTGCTTGATGATGATCAGAGTTTGTTTTGGAAGCATTATTAAGTCACTGAGTAGCTTAAACGGTTTTTTAATAGTTTCAATTCCATATTTTTTTTTATTAAAATTACAAAACTTGAACAAAAATTCTAAAAATGGTTTAAAAATTAAAAGATTTTTCATTTAATTAACAAAGTAGAATTTGAAACACATTTGGAAAAACTTAAGTTATTTTATTCAACTACGAATATCCATATATGAATATTCATTTTCTAGTTCAAAAATGTACCCAAAACAAAACATTCTCTTTTCATTGCCATGTAAATATATGGTATATAGCTACATAAATACAAAGATATACATATCAAAGATCTGTAGCGCTAGATAAACACACGTATAATTATTCCGAATAATCATACACATATGTGAGGTATTATAGCATTTCAATTAATTCCATATAAAAAGAAGGAAAAAAAGGTGTTGAATATTGCGTGTGATAATAGGACACGCAATATATACTAGGTATCTAAGGAATTTCTTACCCTTAATAAAAATGAACAAAAACACAAAAAAAAAATAGAATGAAACATAAAAGAAAAAGTCATGTATAGAGCTATAGCTATACAAAAGGAGGTATAAAAAGTTGAAAATTTAAATGAGATATTTCTAGATTTCTAGAGCATAGGCATAAACAAATCAAAACAAAATGAAAACAAAAATATTAATAACTAGAACAACATAGATTTTATTACATAGCTACCTATACATACATATACTAAAATACCCACATTTAAAATATCTAACCAAATTCTTCTGTTACCGACCTCGACCGCACCAAAGTTGAGCTCTCTTTTCAATATTTTGTCCTTACTTCGCGTGGCTCTGATACTCAGTCTTATACCGACTACGAAAACACACTCCCAGTCCCAGTGACCCTAATTTATCCTTGGAAACTTTTTTTCAGGTTTTATTTTTTGTTTATACTTTGTCCTTCCGTTTGGGTATGAACTTCCGTATTTTGGACTAGAGTTGAGAGAGCTGCTCCTTTTTTAGGTATATTTCTACATTGGAAGGTATTTTTATAAACATACATACCTATACCTGCATTACATACATAAACATATATATTTAAATTTCTACTCCTGTCGCACCTCATATGTATGAATAATTAGGGACATAAAAGAACCACATTTTTATTTCGAATTTAAGTATGGAAATTTAATTTTGAGACGGCTAGAATTCGAGGAATAAAATAAGAATGGACAATTTTGTATCTATGTTAGGGAAGTCAAAAAGAATACAATTAATTATGAGACTATGTTTTTTTTGTACTATCTTTCCATAAGATGTAACAAACTGAACTGATGAAATAAAAATTCTCAAAAAATATTTATTTCGAAAATCTGGGGAGTGTCAATTGCAATAAATTACTTTTTTAAGATCACCTTCCTGAAAATATCAAAAAAACTTCGTATCAAAAGAAAAATGAACCATATAGACATTTCTTTAAATAAGTTGTAAGAAAAGATGTTTACGTGTTTTCAATAAAAACACTAATTTTTGAACCGCAGATCACGGCCCGATCTAGAGTGTGAAATTAAGCCGGGACAATATTCAGAAGTATTCTCAACACTTAACAATAAATTTAGAATTATGTTTTTTTGTAGAGCGTTTGATTTATTTTCTTATGTTTTCTAGGAAGATAGGGCATTTGTAGAAGACGAGTCAGTCCACTTTTACACAGATGGATCAAAAACAAATGAAGGGGTTGGTGGAGGTGTGTACTCTGAACGACTGAAATTAAGTCCCTAATTCCGCCTTCCCAATCATAAGCATGCAGAACTTTTTGCGATAAAAGAATTGTGGCTTAAAGAAAACTTGATATCAAAATCTGATATCCGCATTTTCTCAGATATTCAGGTTGCTATCAAATCTCTAGACTCTGTCTCTACAAAATCTATAGCAGTCCATAACTGTCTATCATCTCTAATGGAGATGGCACAACAGTCTAATATTCACCTTTGCTTGATGACGGGCAATAAAGATATTCCAGGAAATTTGTAAGTCAGATGAACTCGCCATAAATGGTACAGTACAACCCATTCTACCACGTTTAGCTAATGCTGGCATACCAATCACTACATGTAAAGTATTGCTAATGCAAGAAGCTATGAAGAAGGCAAAAATTAGATTTAAAGCGATCAAGGTGCTTGATATTTCTTAGCAGATCGCATGTAAGCTCGATAATCGGTATCATAACCGGGCACTGCCTAATAGGAAAGCACGCCATGCGGCTAGGCGGTCTATCAAAAGACTTTGCAGAAGCTGTATGGATGAGGAAGAGGAGGAAACAGTTCTTCACCTTTTTTGGTACATGCCCTAGGAGAATTCTTCTATTACTATCTAAACGACCTCAATCATATTAACATAATCAGTCTTTCACGTTTCGTAAGGCACTGAAACTGGTTTCATTGAGCTTAGAAGAAAGCCTCAAGATTCATGTGGTATCACAATGGGCCATTAAAATGGCTTAAATGTGTCCTACTCTGTCACGGACAGCCAATTTAACCTTACGTAACCTATATTTTAAGAAATGGATTTGGCAGTAATACCAGAAGAATTTAAATATCTGTTTTTCCAATAAGGACTTGACATCTTATTATTTAAATAAAACACGAACGATTTAACATATTTAGAAAAACTTAATTATTGGCTTTAAGTATGGTACAATGAAAACATTCATGAATAAAACTTACCTTCGTTCATATAGCCACCGCCCGCCACCCCGTTTACAGCGGTCCAAAATGGACACTATTCTCGATGACTCGGCAATACATTTCGGCCTGAACGACCCCTATTCTTCGTTCAGTTTTGGCTTTGAGCTCTTTTAACGTCGGTCGTCGGCTTATTGGAATAACGCAACCCTAAAGGAAAAAATCTCATGAATGAGGCGGCAAATTGACTGGCCCATTTCTTGAGATAACACACTCATCAAATTTACTTTTCAATAAATGGATTTTAAAGTGTGCTGTGTGGCTTCAGGCACCATACTGCTGAAACTACATATCCCCCGAGTCGATATACCTATCTCTCAATAATATAACAAAATAATCGATCGGTAACCATAGCGCGATAACACTGAGCATTCATAGTAACGTGACGATCGTTATCGTCAACAAAAGATATTGCCTACCAAGCATCAAACCTTTATTTTTTGTGGATGAAGTGGTGATTCATGAAGCGAATTTAGATCATCAACCGACCTATAACGCATATTTTGCTAATTGACTTACCCATTGAGTCAAAAATGAGCTTCGTCACTTAAGACGATTTTACAATAGAATTCATCAAACTGGAGCGAAGAAATGAGCCATCGGCTTGAATTCTTGAATCAACATGATCTTGTGTGGATGTGAGCCAAGTTCCATTCACTAATTACTCCATAATGTGGTGTGAGCGATGCCTAAACGGCAGCGGTATTTTCAACACTTCGAACAACCCGTTATCTCATTGCCACAGAAACATCACACAACGAATTATGTAGACTCAATTATTTGCACTTAACTTTCAATTGCCAGTCTACTAGGACAACAGTTACTGCCGAATATTGGAGTTGCAGTCACTGACTTCGAATTTCGCTAGAAAACTTTTATATTTTGCAAACATTTGTCGTTCGTGTGCGTTGCCATGGTGAAAATTATGAGTTTACTGACTGAATAAAATGAAAATGACAGTTCGATGATTATTGAATGTTAAATTCAAAGTTGTCAAATCCCTATTGGAAACCCCTAAATTACCAATTTCAAGCTTGAAATCTACTCATAGTTAATAATTTCATTCTATGGCAAAATGTTTCAAAAGCCAATTAGACTAAACTTAAGCATCTTGCACATGTGCTACAAACCGCGAACTTTTGACTTTTCTTTTACATGAGCTTTATTTCGCAGACAGCGACGTATTGTCAATTTATAATTACCCTTTTCTCCATATTTTCCTCAGCCATGATCTTTAACACAAAAACAAAACAAGAGTGGTATAATTTTGAGGTAGCGCGCGAACAATTTATTCGTTGCAGTGTGGATGGTATGTGGAACGCGAATAGAGTTTGACAGTTCGTAGCAACCACTCTGCAGTTCGTTACTACCAAATTGTTTTTACATAATTTTCCTGTTTTAAAGAACAAAATGCAAATTTTATTATCATAACATTAGTGTCCATTGGTTTCTTATAATTTAAATGTGTTTCTGTTTGAAATTGACTTTTTGAAATGTGTAAAATCACGTTTGTTCGTCCATTCGTTCATTCGTTGTTCGCTCTCATGTGCAAGGCTCTTTAGAGCTGCTAAAACTTTTTAAATCTTTTGTTTTTTTGCAGAAACAAAAAATTAGACAAGAATTAATATAAATTCTTCTTCTATTTTGCTTGTTAAAAACTCCTTCGTGAAACAAATTTTTTGAATATGTAAATATATAAACATTTAAGTATATATCATATTTTTAAATTAAATTTTCCAATAAATCACTTTCAAACCTACCTATGCCAAAAAATTCAATTTAATCAACAAAAACTATCTTTTTCTACGTATATAGATATAAATATCCATCCAATTATCTGCTTAAGAAAATCCATCTCTTTGGATTTCATTTTCCAACAAATCATTATTTAAAGTCTTATAGATAATAATCAACCCCAGAAAAATAATTTTCTTCTGTATTTCAAATCTTATGCCAGAATGTACCTTCTGTGCTATAACACAAATAAAAATTGTAACAATTTAAAAATAGAAGCAACAAAAATTAAATCATTAAATTGTCCCCATCAGCTATAGAGAGAGACTTCATAATTCACTCTTGGAAAATTTAATTCAATTAAAAATAAATCTACATTCGAAAAGAGAAAGCGAGAGTGGGAGAGAGAAAGAGAGAAAGGGATAAAAGGAATTTGATGCTGTAGCAAAGCAACATACCATATCCTATGCAACACGCTGCACATTTCGTTTGTTGTCCCCAAACTGAAACATTGTACCGTGTAGTAGTCGTCTAAAAATGTAGAAGACACAGATGCATGTTTGTTTTTCTATTTTTTAATTAAAATAAAAAAGCAACAACTTTTCTTCTTCTTCTAGTTTCTTAACAATTTTTCTATAAAAGCTTCCTGTTTAAAAGGGTAAATATAGGAGGGTATAGGGAGCAGAACAAAAATAAAATAATACCTACATATATAAAAACCCCGCCCTCTGTACGGCGGTGGTGCCCCATCATCTACATATGTATATTTATATGTGTATAAAACTGTTTGGCAACAAAACTGTGTGTATTCGTTTTGCTGTCAAAAAATTATTTTAATTAAAAACTTTGGGGCCCCGGTATCATCATGGCCGCCACAACTGCTGCCACGATGTTATTTATGTTCACGACGATATACAAGTGTATTTGGCTTGATTTATTACCATGTAGTTGGTGATATATGCGTGTGATTTTTGTTTTATTTTATTTTATGTATAGATATTAGGTTTTATTTTTTTTTATATTCTTCTTTTGATTTCTTTATTTTGTTGTTCATTTTTCTTTTTTGAATATTTCTTTATTATCTTCTTAAGTAAAATTTAGGTAAAAAGATATTTTTGAATATCTTGTTTTAGCTTGAGTAATTTTTGTTTCTTTTTAATTTCTGTTGTGACACAAAGTTCGAAGATCAAGTTGATAATATTTTATCAAAAAATTGTTCCAAAAGAAAAAAATAAGACATTTCTATACCTACGTCTGCTATAAAAGATACCACAGTAAAGACGACTCTCTTATACTCCTTCGTGTCACCCCTTATGTATATGTATAGCTATTCTACATCTACAACATAAATTGGTGTGCATTTGGTTTTGATGATGGCAGCAGGGTGGACGAAGTAAGTTATCGATTAAACTATTAATCATTGTCTTAAGGGCACATTCTGGCATATCACAGTCACTGCACACAGAATATTCAGCAAAATAAGATTCAACGATAAAGAGGAGAAAGAAATAGAGTATTATATAGATAGGAATAGAACTCACATAGAAGAAGAATAGGTGATTGAACTTGCAATGGAGTTTTGAAATTGTTAGATATATTTATAAATAGATAAAATACATATCTTATTGTAGCTTAACAACTTGAGAGAATTGAAATAAGAAGATTTAAGTGGTGTTAATAATCAGACTTGAAAAAATAAATGTAAAAATAAAGTTTTTTGAGACTAGGCGACTGAATTTGATAGAAACACAAAAATGAAATCAGAGAACAAATATGTAGACTTTTCTTACTGACTTATTTTTTTTGTTTTGATATTAAACTGCTGGATTTATTGTTTTGGATCCGACAAAATCAAAGTCGTCTTTATGAGTACAAGTTACATTACTCCTAACCAAAACATTACTTGTTTGAAAAACAGCATACTTTAATCAATTTCATGAATGAACCAAATTTTGTTAGTGGTATAGTCATATCATAATTTTCAATAGGTTTTTGATGGCCTTATCAATAATCTCAGCAGGTTTTTGAGATTTATGCACTGGGTGGTTCACAAGAATGGGACAAAAACAACAAATAGATATAACTCATGATGTTTAAGACGTACAAATATTTTATTAATTTAATTTATTATTACACAAATAAGTGCCATATTAAGTTTTGAAAAGAACATCGAGTATATGACGTCCATCTTGTTCGTAGCACGAAGAAAGTCGTGCCAACAAAGTTGAGTGAACGCGTAAGGCTTGTTTCACACTATATGGTTTTGACCGTACGGCAAAAAAACCGGACGGCGACATTTTGTTAGAGGCGCGAAGAAGAACATATTATACTTTTTCATATTATACGGTCACGGTCTCCAGCAAAATGTCGCCGTTCGGTTTTTGCCGTACGGTCGTGTACGACGTTCATTGTGGCGATCGCAGTGTGAGGAGGTGTAAGGAGTAAGGACCAATGATTAATTTTTTTGAAACTGCACACCAAAAAGTCACTTTAGGGCTATGCAACGGTCGTTAGTGAAGTACCCGTGCCACGATGGTTAGTGCGTTGGACTGACATGCCAGAGGTCTTGGGTTCAATCCCTGCCTATACCATCTAAAGTTGTTTTCACGGGTAATGTCTCTTGCGAGGAATTGACAAATTCTCCAAGAGTAATTCTTTTCATGAAAAGTGCTTTCACAAATTTGCCGTTCGGAATCGGCTTAAAACTGTAGGTCCCCTCCATCCCTGACAACAGTACTCGCACACAGGAATGGTTGAGAGTTGTAAGTCACTAGGCCCTAGTTCTCAACGGACTGTTGTGCCACCGAATTCATTTATTTTTAACGGTCGTTCGTGGAGGCTTTGAGGGTTTTCTGCAACATAATAACGGATTTGACTTGTACAAAATTGTCGAGGTGGAAATGCGCTTCATCACAGCTTCTTGTCATTCACCCCAAATAACGAGAGCATCTCTAATGTAAATTCTGAACGTTGGTGATAATCAGTGGGTTTCAACTCTTGAACAATTGTCAACTTAAAAGGATGAAAGTTGAACTCACGCTTGACGATGCATCAAACGGAATAAAGATTAATTTGTAAAGCCTGATGAATTCTGAATTCACGCTGTACTTTCATTACCAATTCGTTGTTTTTGACAAATAAGTTGTACGCGATAACACAGTGAAGAACACTCCACTACACCTAAATGGCATTATCTAACGGATCAAATGAGACCTTTCCGACTTATTCCCACTCAGTCTAAAAAAAAAAAAAAAAAAAAAAAAATGTCAATACATCACCTTCCGATATTATTAAAAAAAACTCATGTTAAATTTTACCGACGGTAAACTTTCAGACTCGAAAAAGATTTTCAAAACCACGGTATTCTGCAGAAGAACTGAGGGTGCCTTAGCTATGACTACAATTTTGTGAAGTTTTATCGGGTGTATTTTTTGTGTGTGAGTTTTAAAGATGGAAACAAAGAGCATCAAAATTATTTCAGGAGGTTTTAAGGATTTCTTAAAAAATTGAAATCGTTTTTGGGTACTTTGGTTTTCCGATTCTGAAAAACACTTGAACTTGTTTCAGTACATATATTTTTAATATTGTCAGTAATAACCCTTCGATATTTTTTCTTAAAATATTTAAGTCACTATATCTTGGATAATAGGTATGGCTTTTATGAACAAATTTTGAAACCTTACAAAAATTCTGAAATATATTCTTAAACTGTTCTTAACAGAAACAGAAAATAAACGCTTTTTAGAGTCTCTTTTTGAAACAAATCCATCGTCCGTCCACTTTTCAGATGCAGTTTTCGAAATTTTTATAAAAAAAATCGGAAATCGTTTCAAATATGTTGTTTTTAAATTTGTACTGATATGGATTTGAAATCAGCATTAAATGTTTTTTTTTTTTAAATCTGTTGCACTGAAATATGTGAATGAAAACAAACTTAAAATTTTGATATTTTTACACTTCAAAATTTTTTCCAATCAAATCTGTCTTACTCGCCTTTTGTTTTTCCGCTTGTTTCCATATTTTTTGTATGAAGAACAAAAAAGATAAATGATGGAGTGCACAAAAATTTGTCAAATCTATTTCCTCATCCACTTAGGGGTGTCTAAAGTCTAAGTTTCATTATAAGAAATGTCAATAGAAATAGACTATGTCAACCCTCCTCCTCTTTAACAATCACAATCTATAGTCCATATTCCAGTCAAAGCAACAATAATTCAAATGCCATATATGTATGTAAGTACGTATGTACGTATGGACTTAATGTAATGTTAGCCTACAATTTACCCTACATACAAATATGAAGTCCAAGTCATTGAAATAATAATTGTAGACTTCAGGGTGAAGTTCATTTTTCATTCTCAGAAAATGTACCTACTATGATGGAACAAATTTTTGAAGCGATATGATTACGTTACGTATGGATGTATACTTTACTTGGTAAATGTATATAATGCCGTCGGACATGGCAGTTATTTAATTTATAAACTATTCGAATACATTGCTTTAGTATAGTATTGTTTTGTGTATAAACACGAATACATTCTTATGCAAAATAAAATACAAAAGAGTAAAAGAGACAAAAAAGAAAAACCAAAACGAACCCTTACAATTGAAAGCAAAAGCAATATGGCTCTGCAGCAGAGTAATTAATCATTTTCTAGAGACGACAACGGCGACGCCAACACGACCGACGACGACGAACGGTGTTAAATTTGAACTCACACAAACATACACAAGATCGAATAGACCCACAGAGAATTAATGCAGAGGGAAGAAAGGAGAAAACGGCAACAACAAAAAATCCAACATGTCTACCAGAGGGTTTGCCAACACATGTGATTCATTTTTTGTTTCTTTTTACAGAAAAAGGATCCCCTCCTTGCTATGCTATATCGTATTGTAGTCATCTTGATGCATATACAGAGTACTCGTTCGTTTGTGTGTTTTGTATGAAAAACACAAAATGCTCCTGATGTATGTAGGTAGGTATATCCTTACACACGAATATCCTTGCGTTACAACGTTTCTTGTACCCGAATTAGAATCACAACGAAGTGTCGAGTAAATTTACCTACTTACCAGCAAACAGTGAAACTCAGAGTAGAGATGAGTAGGCAGTTTTCGATGTACATACATATATAAGCATGGCGAATGGGTAAAAAGGACACTCTGATTTACCATATACACATACTCACATATAACTGTAGGTATAGCACATCCTAACCATAAAACATTCAACCCCATCTTTGCAATGGAAGCTTAAATTAGATTTAACTCCTTCTGCTATGATTTGAGAAAACCGCATATGTTAGTTGGAAAGCAGGGAAGGATTTCTTATCACGTGGGAGGATACAATTTTTATAAATTTGAAAACTACATAAAGTCGGGAAGTTTTGAGTTTCTATCAAGCAAGATAAACCAAAATCAGTTTTAAGGTGATGATTTTTATATGAACAAAGTTGAACATTAAAAAACATAGAAAAATTGAACAAAGTTTAACAATAAAAAAAAAACGTAGAAAAATTGCACGACAAAACTAAGTTTGTTGCAACTTATTAAAGGTTAATTAACCTCATACTACTTACAAATAATCCATCGGATATGAGGAGAATTTGTCTGTGTTTGAGAGAGTCTTGACTTGCTAACTTAATATGAATAAAATTTAGCACCCAAAAACATAGAATTTATAGAAATACAAAATGTATTGTGTCAAAATTTACTAACTGTAAATTAACAGCAAACTCCGAATCCAAAATTCATTTGGTATAAAAAGTTTATACAGATTTCTGGAGGTTCTTTAGTATGTTAGGATCATTGCTGGAAGAAAAATTAAAACATAGAAAACATCGCACGACAAAATTGAAATGGTCACAATTAATTCAAGACTAATAACAGATAAACATATTGTCAATTAAAGTAGATAAGAACTTTAAAAAGGTTAACACGAAAAAGGTACAGCTGTAGAAAAACATAGAAAACATTTCACGAACAGCTTGAATTGTCAATTATAATAATTAAAGCTTAATTATTATCAAGTGAAGTATTCAGAATAAGATTTTTTAATTAAATTTTTAGTGTTGAAGTACTTTGCGATATAAGTTGACCCATATTCAGATTCAAGATGATGATTTGGTAACCTTATATGAACAAAGTTCGGCAATAAAAAAAAACATAGAAAAATTGAGTGATAAAATTAAATTTGTAGCAAATAATTAAAGTTTAATTATCAATATATTGCTTACAAATAATCCATGAAATTTAAGGAGTATTTGTCTGTTTTAAAGAGAGATTTGATTTTCTAACTTTATATGAATAAAATTGAGCATCCAAAAATAAAAAAAACATAGAATTTATAGAAGAACAGAATGTATTGTGTCAAATCGTATTATCGGTAAATTGACAGCAAACGCTTAATCCAAAACTTATTCTGTATAAAAAGCTTATGCAGATTTCTGTAGATTCTTTAGTATGTTATGTTGTGGGATAGAAAAGACTAAAACAGTATTTATAAAGAAAACATAGTTAAACTTAATTATTTCAGATCCCGTTTTTAGGAAAATTACACAACGGAATACAAATAAGTATTCCGGGCTCAAATGGAACGGTAGGCAACTGCCTTTAGTTTGAGTTCGGAAAATTCTTATTCCATGGTGTAGTTTTCCTAAACACGGGAGCTGAAATAACTAATTGTATGTATATTTTCTTTATAAATACGGAAGATAATACATCGCACGACAAAATTTAAATTGTCACAATTAATTTACCAATAATAAATGACAAACTTCCAGTAAATAAGATGGGACCTTTAAACAAGTTAACATGAATTAAAGACAAAGGTGTAGAAAAACATAGAAAACATTTCAAGAATAGCTTGAAATTGTCAATTATTACATTTGAAACTTAATTATTATCAAGTTAAGTATTTATAATCAGATTTTTTTATTAAATTTCTAGTCTGGAAGTACTTTGCTAGAAAAAAACATAGAAAATGTTGTACTGAAAATTTGCATTGATATTGTATAATTATACACCAATAAATTATTTAATAAGACATTTTAACTCTAAAGGGGAGGAAGTATTTTGCTAATATGTCACGATGTTGAAAAAATGGTACAAACAAAACTTAGAAAACCAGCCAATTATCATAGCCAACAAAATATTGAAGTTAGGATTTTTAAACTTGTATTTTAAAGGTGATTTGCTAGTTTAAACAGTTTTTAATGTCGTAGAAAAAAGTTAAAAAATAAAGTGAACATTTCAAACTGTCATAAATAATTCACGAATTGAAATTTAGTGCAGTTGTCAAGATATAAAGTTTGCAAAGCAATACAAAAACATAGAAAAAATTTCACAAAAAACATTAAAATGTCGAATATAATTGAAGGCAAGTAATTATCCAGCTCGAATAATTAAAGTTAAAACAAAAAAAAACATAGAATTCATAGAATTCATAGAACTACAAATACTACGACTGTCAAAGGATATGATGGGGATAAAGTTATAGATATAAGAATGTCCCTTCCTTCCCTTGTGCTTCATCTCAATCTCCATATTGATCAAATCCAACTCTGGATCGTAGTTCAAAATATACCCACATACCCTCTACATCACACATAGGCCTATTTGTACGTACATATATCTATCTACAACGAGGAGGACAATGTATCTAGAACATGTAGTATGTTCGTTCGGTTATAATAAATGGGGTGTCATCTACCAAGGGGTGAATTTTGAATGACCTTGGCATCGGTAGCGGCAACACACAAGAGCAGTACATATACCTAATATCTATCCACCTCCTTTTACTATACCCACCTAAATATGTATATACCCTTCGCATATCTTTCAAACATAGTAAGCAAGCATACAACTTGCAGCAGGCTCATCAGGCAGCATGTTATAGAAGCAGTGTAGTATAGTATAGAGCCAGGAGCAGGACCCAAAGAACACAGCAGTATAGTGACAGCACAGAAGTAGAGTACCAAAGTTCGTTTGAGTACGATATTAATTGTGAATTTATATGAGTATGCTAATACAGTAGGCGCGTCACCACCATCGTACGACCGCATTTATATACCATAGAGAGAGGGTTATGATCTGGAGGAACACCCTTTTTTTCTTATACCCTTGTTCAGTGTGTTTCTTTTTTTTTTTTCTTATCGACCCTATGAGCTTTTGGGCATTTGCTTTAATCTCCTGGCAGCTAGGTATAGGTAAATATTCTTTTGAAAAAAAAAAATGAAACCCTGCATGGCTTGATTGCTCTTCTCTTCACCTTAAGCATGATTTTTTAATTAGTAAAATTAGTTTTCTTCGCTATATCCCTGACAAGTTCATATCATATGTTGTATTATGTGCATATATATGATGATTGTGTTATGCTTTTGTATGATATAGAATGTCTCTCTGAGACAAGACCCATATCATCCACAATGCTTTTGTGGATAGGGTCTTATGGTCAACCTTGTACCTTATACTCGTATAACAGAAGAATCGCTTAGGACTATGGTGTATTGTGTCTGATGGGGTTTGCAGGAACAAAATGATTGGAATGCTTGATTGGCGAAATGTACTTGGGGAATATAAATGAGTTTTGGGAGTTTCATGAATGACAAATAAGCGTTTTTGATTTGTTTTCTACCCCGAATAAGGTGCTAGATACCATATATAGTAGTCTTAAATTTTAATTTGATGTCTTTTGGTGTAACAGGTTTAAAGAGGACATTCTTCTAATATACTTGAAGTTATATGAGCATTTTTCATTTTGTTGTTGTTTATCATCCTTTAATACGAAATTAAATAATAATGAACTTATTTAACTAAAATCACTTCCCAAGTCCAGAATTTTTACAATATAATAATTTTGGAATGGATTAAAACTAAAACTTATTTATTATTAAGGTATTTCAATATAAATCAAAAGACTTAGATGATAAATAATAATTTACTATAAAAATTTACAAAATATATTTTATTAGATTAAAAATACTTTTTCTTTGACATTTAAAAGCATCGGGACTTTATTCAAAAAGGCACCAAGGAAGTGAAGTAAACTAGTTTCCAAATTAGGATATTGAAATATAGGGGCAGCTAGATGTTGTGTGTAGATGTCATGGCGTTTGCTGTGTGGCACTTAGCGCTTCGCCGCCGCGCCGCCGTCCTGCTGGAACTAAATGTCGTCTAGGTCCATATGGTTCAATTTGCGCCATAAGAAATCATCGTTTTGTAGCGCTCGCTGTTGATGGTGACCGCCTCACTAACGTAGTTTTCAAAAAAGTACGGACCAATTATGCCGCCGGCCCAAAATCCACACCAAACGGTAGCTTTTTGAGGATGCATTATCACATGGTGAACCTTGCGTGGGTGGGTGTCGTCCCATATAAAGCAATTTGGCTTGTTAACACCATTCATCCAAAATTGGGGTCCTCTTCCAAACGATTCCAGTCAGCGAATAAATGGCGTTGTCTATGGTCATGCTCAAGTCTCGACGCAAAATTCGCCAAGTTGAAGTCTGCGATTGGCAGGCGATGTTCTCGGCCGATCTTGCGTTCCTTCAACGTAGAGGTGTTGGCTGATTGATGTCTCAAATTTGGTCACCAAGAGTTGAAGCGTCGACTGCGAAGGGCCATCACGTACCGTAAATTGGGCGCAATGCGCGCAACATTTGCGTTAACGAACATTCATTTTGAGTTTTATCATTTGAACTTTGAACTTGCTGTTCAATCGTGTAATTTACCATGATGATTTGGCATAAACAACTGAATAATAAACAAAAGATTTGACAGATGTCACCAAAACAAAATGGCAGTCACGGGGCGCCAATATCTAAATAAATACATAAATTGGGTGGCGCAACAGTCCGTTGAGAACTAGGGCCTAGTGGCTTACAACTCTCAACCATTCCTGTGTGCGAGTAATGTTCTCAGAAATGGACGGGACCTACAGTTTTGAGCTGAATCCGAACCGCTAATTTGAGAAAGCACTTTTCATGACAGAATTACACTTGGAGAATTTGTCAATTCCTCGCAAGAACAGTACTCAGTACAGCAGTACTCGTGAAACAAACTTTAGTTGGCATAGGTAGGAATCGAACCCAAGACCTCTGGCATGACAGTCCAACGCACTAACCATCATGCCCACGGGTACGGGTGCCAATATCTACCTGTGCCAAAAAAAACATATGTAAAAATGGGCAAATTTTAAAATTTTAACATGATGTCTAATGTCTATTTTCTAATGAGCTTTGAGTTAGCTTAGAAAGGAGCTGAGAAATGAAGAAAATGTAGTTATCGAAATTCCAAAAATGTCCTTAAAATAATATTTCACTGTCATTGAAGTGTTGTCCATCTTTCCTTACGAATCAAATTATATAGTATATTATGGGTTAAGAGCTTTAGAATTTTAAAAAATAATTCAAGAATAAAATATTTCTTTAACGAATTTTGCATTATTATAAACTGGTTGGTAATTTAATGACAATTATTAAAAAACTGACGAGGTACAAAGCCCATTCCTGTGACATCAATATTTGCTTGAATATTGTTTTCCAATGTTTCAAAACTTGTCAGTTTATCTTAATAAATCAAAAACTTAACATAACTTCAGTAAAGTTATCTAGAAATGTTTATTCGCACTTTCAAGGGGCTCAGCTTACAGAACCCTTCTGGAAATAAAGTTTTCAACATATTGATTTTTCAACAAATTGATGGTAAGATTCGCTATATGACTTTATGCCGTCTTGTAAGAACTAAAAGTCGTCATTCTGTAACTGATTCATTTTCCGAAACTAGAACTTTCAGCATAGTTTGATATATTGATCAAAATTCACAGCAGTAGCAGGTCCTTCCTCATTTTGAAAGATATTACTACCAATGATTACATCAGCTTATGAACCGCACCAAAAATCAATTTAATGGCGATTAGATTTATATGAATTGTCAAACCTTACTGAGCACAAGCGCAGCCCAATTTTAATTTCTGTACTGTCAAACCATTGAACACAACCATCAGAGCTTGTCATGCATCTACATAATATATTAAAGCGAGTCATGAATGATTCTGATGTGTCATAGAAGTTTTAACTATGCAAGCTGCACATTCTGCGTACTCTGCGCTTACAACTTATAACCCCCAGTTTTGGACGTGTTTAATACACAGCCTGTGTGGCTGCTCATTACATCATATTCCCTGCAGGCATATCTAAATTGCAACAATTTCTCAGAACGTATAATATTCAAATGTATGTATTATCATAAAGGATATCTAAGCAATAAAACAAAATATGAAGTGAATATAGAAGACAAAAAATAGCAAACAACAAAAGCCTAATCACTCGGACGTGTCTGCTACCATAATTGCATAGAGCACTTTTTTTTAACTTGATATCAAATGTACCTTACATGCATAATACATACGAGTATACCTAAGTACGAGTACGAATAATTTTTTGAGAACTTGAAAAGCTATCCTCCTCATTAACAATCCATTTGAATTTCACAATAAATCGAAATAGTTTTGTAGTATATCTAACTAAATAGGAAAAGATAGGTATGTGACTATTTGCACATAAACAAATATCTAATAATGTTTTTTCGACGTTTTCCTTATGCATCATTGTACATTGGGAAAGTGTGTATAGTTTTTATTTTGTCAATAATATTTTTTTTTTGTTAAACTATTCAAAAACTCTCCACACCTAAGCGCCATGATCGGAATTAAAAATTCAAGTCTCGTTCACCTTCCTTAACCAAGCCAACTTGAATAGAATTGACTTACACCACACAAAATTATCATCAGATTTCCAGAGTCAGAGAAGAGTGTCAAACGCGCTCATAAGGTTATAAGGCAGGCATTGAAATTGAAGTGTACCTTACCTACCTATCTACCTAAAAACGTGTGTCGGTCTTGGGTTTTTGTAGATCCGTTTTTGGACTGTCATCGAATTGTGCTTCAGCAGATATATGTATGTATATTCAAAGTGTGATGGCCAGAAAAGAAAAATCAATGCGAGTTCGAGTAGCAGTTTGGTATAGAAATTTTATGGATACGACAACGACGACGTTATTTTTTTTAACATCATCAGGTGAGTTGTATAGGAGGTAAATTCATATATGCGTATCGTACATTTATAATAATGTTTCATATAAATAATATGCCAGGCCATAATTTTACATTAATATGACATGATGTCATTTGGATACCAGGACACCTTACTGAATCTTAAGAAGTTCCTGATGATGATGATGATGAGTTTTTTGTTTTGTTTGTTTTGATTAATAAGTTATGGAGTATGATATCACAAATCACAGTGAATGTGGGTGGTGGCATTGTAAGGATGTCTTAGTCTTAGAAGTAAAGACTAGAGTTGGGAAAAATTATGACAAAAAGAATTCAGTTAAGATTACTTGAAACTACAATCTCAATACACTTTTTAAATTGCTTCAAAATTGAATCAAGGGAGTTCAATTACTAATTACTTTTAATGAATTTAGTTAGATAAATACAAATTTGAATACAAAAGTAATGATTGCTTTTTCCAGTAATCATTACAGTAAAATTTAATTAAGTATTATTTTTTTCCATTAGATTTTATGAGATTATTACAAAATGGTTTTTTGAAATGCTAAGTTCTTTTATTTGTGTTGTTTGAATTAATAATATAAAATATATTTTATTTGTTTTTACCATTTTTTTTTCTAATTTAAATTCAACAGTTATATTCATTTTTATTAAAATAATTATTGCAATACTTTGTATTCTATTCTATTTTTATTTATTAGAAATAAAACATACAAAGAATTACAGCTGATAAGTTTATCAATTTTACTGTATTTTTTTTTTTTCAATTACAGTTACAAGGAATTGAAAAGTTTAATTTTTCAATCACAATTACAAGTAATCAAAATTAATGTTTTTCAATTACAATAATTATGTGTAATTGAAATAAAAGTTGAAATTAATTACGAAAAGTAATCATTACTTTCCAACTTTGGCAATAATATGGGAAACATTAAAATTAATTTTAATGGCTCCTAATGGACAAAAAGTTCGACAATAAAGTCTTTATATCGTGGCAGAATGTTGCATGTCTTTTTGTATTCTAAGTTACTGCATAGATTTAACAGCTTTTTGAATATTAAGACTTAGTAGTTCCTATAAAACAAAAATTATTTGACATCTGATAGTTTAAATGGTTATTTACTTACTTTACTTAAGTCAGCGCTACAGCACATCATGCACCTGGGCCTTAAGTAATAGATTCCGCCAGTTTACTCCATCTCTAGCTTGCTGTCTTTAGTTTCGAATACTAAGCCGGCATGCGTCGGCATCAACTTGATCACTCAACTGGAGATGAGGTCTGACTCTGCTTCTGGTTCCCTTAGTCTTAGCGTTTAATATCCTATGGGTTGGAGCTTCGATGTTCATTTGCTCTACATGCATTTGCAATTTTAATCGTTGAATTTTTGACCAGTGGCAAGTCCTATACAACTCATATAGGTTGTGATTTTATCGTCTCCGCCAGATATTATTTTGCCTGTTGACACAAACCGGCCTGAAACCTCCCTCTATAAGATATCAAGTGATCCTTCATCTACATGGGAAAGAGTCCATGCTTCTGCACCATACAGTAGGACTGGGATGATCGAAATTTTGTACAGTGTCTCCCTGGTACTTTGCGATAGGGCCGTATTCCTCAATTGCTTAAATAGGCGAAAGAAATAGCGATTAGGAAGAGTAATTCTACGTTTGATTTCAGCGATAATGTCATTTGCATAGTTAACAGCAATACCTTGATAGATACATTCATTTACCACCTCAAAGTTATACCTATCAATTGTCACGTTCTGACCAAGTCTACGATGGGAAATCGACTCTTTGTTTTGTCCTCGTTAATCATAAGGACCGTTTTTTTCGCTTCAGACTTGATACCATTAACTGCTCGTTTGATTCTTTCCATATTGTCGAAGTCATCTGCATATCCAAGATATTGTGTAGGTTTTTGAAAGATGGTGTTATTGGTGTTGACGTTTGTGTTTAGCATGACTCTCTCAAGAACAATATTGAAGCAGCTATATTAAAGCGCATCGCTTGTAGAAGTTATCTGGTGATGCCGATGTTTAAAAGGCTGATGCCTCTATATTTCTAGAAAGCGGTCAGCTTTCTTATGGATTGGACAGATAATGCTTACATTCCACTCGTCAGGCATGGTTTCTTCCGACCAGACTTTGGTTATAAGGTGGTGCATACTCCTTACCAGATAAGCTACCGCGTGCTTGAAATGCTCCGCCTGTAAACCGTCATCACCGGTAGCTTTGTTCGACTTCAGCCTGGTGATTTCAACTCTGATCTTATTCAGGTTGGGTGGGTGGAACTCCAGATCATCAACCAAATGGATTTGTCGGGTCTGCTCGTTGGCGGGATTGTGGGCTTCATCGCCATTAAGCAGCTGATAAAAATGATCTTTCTAAATTTGTAGCATCATCTTTTTCTTCATTGCAGTATTTCCCTCCTTAACTTTGCAGGCTCCAGGGCGGCTGTTGAATTCCCTATAAAAACACCACACCTGTTTCCTACTAAAGAAACCTTGGATTTTCTCAACTTCACGCCGCTCATGGGCCTTTTTCTTTCTTCTGAGCAAAAGGTTCTTTTCTCTTCTTTTATTGACATAGAGCTGACACAGTCCTTATCCCTCCATTTTGGCTTTGTTTGCCTGAGCATATTCGAAGTCAAACCCATAGTTCCTCGGTGAAGGCTGTGAGAACCCTAGCACTTCTTCCGCAGAATTCCTGATTGCCTGTTGGCTAAGCTGTCAGTATGTCACCGAATACATATTAATCGGTTGTCGGGTTTTTTGCAAGCTCTCAGGATATTTTGTCGGCAAAAGTTATATTTAAAATGTTAAATAATAACAATAGCTACTAAAATTTGTATTAAGTTTATTCAATATACCTATATACTTACACCTACCGTTAATCTCCGTAAAATTGGGTTAAATAGAGAAGCTTCCTAAGAAACATGCTGTACAAATGACAATACCAAAAAAGTGATATATCCAACTAAATTTCTTTAATTTATCAGTTAAACTGTCATAATCCTACAGAGATTTATTGTTTCAACGCACATCACGAATGTGAACTGAATTGTTGTTCCCTGTCATTACAATGTTCAAGAACTGAAAATGAACATACAACAACACCTTCTTTTCAATCCCTCCTTTGAAAATACTTCTCTCGCTGTTTTGGAAGACAAAATATTTTGTATTGTCTTAAGTTCTTATCCCTGAGTCGATCTTCTTATAGGAAGAATTTGGTAAAGTTTTCATTTTATCAATCTCATAGTTAAATAGTATAGAGTTCTAATTACTTTGAAGCCTATTTAAAGAACGTAGAAAATTTGTGTGACGCCACAAGTAATTTCAAAAGAAAAACTTAACCAAAATACAACTTCGCTATATAGGAAGTCCCCCCTTTGACCATGTCAAATACTGACACACTGGCATAGCATAATAAATCAACTTAACTTTAAACACGTTGACTGCGCTGTCACTCCGCTGGTGATGGCGGTGTCAAGCGACAAAGATAGAGTATAGATTGCATCTTATAGTAGGTAAATTGTATGTATGATAAGCCGCCAAATAACGGAACGTACTTATTTAATCATCATCGTTGTGTTTAGCACAACAATAACAATTATACAGTAATATATAGCCGCTATAGTCAAAGTCTCCAAACCAAACGCAATAATCAAGTTATGCATTTTGATTAGCGCATTTAATAATAATAATATACAATAATGAACCAACAAAAACAAATGTCGGCTTTGGTTTTCACTCTCTCTCTGTAGCCATAAGATACAAAATAATGCGCGCCAAACGATTGATGGTGCCACCCTGTCCGTGGAAGTTTATCTATTGATAGATATCTTTATTCTTGTCATTATGCACAGTGTATGCACATTATAGCTTGGTGGTTACAATAATGTGCAAATAGTTTTTATATGATGTATACGCGCATCTAGCGAGTTGTGGGACAGTCAGTTGATTCATATACATAACGTCTCTATGAATTGTGGACTTCCCATTCGTATAGTGCAAACGCCAAGTTTGGGATACATTTTCTAATGAGAAAAAAAAATAAATTTTTGTTAGAGAGCTGATGACAAAATGAAACTTATATGGCCCATACACTACGCAAACACGTTTGTTCAAACGTGTGTTTGAGCAAACATAGTTTCGCCACACACTTCACAAACATGTTTGAGAGATATTAGTTGCGTGACGTTTTTAATCTTACTCAGACCTACCTACAGACACGGAACAATGAGTGATTGGATGAGTAATTGTAATATTCGTTACTTTTTACACACCACAATACCCAAAAAATTTGTTCCTCTTGTTTATTCATATTAACTCTATGAAAATTGGCATCGGTTTGAGCAAAATTAAATACACACCACACAAACATGTTTGTGCAGGCACAGAAAATTCAAAATGTTTTGATTTTGTTCAAACCGCTTGCGCAAACACGCATCATCGCTACACACTACTCAAACAGTTTGCACAAACATTTTTACAACAACAAAATACATTCGTTTGCTCAAACAGTTTGTGTAGTGTATGGGCCCTATTACGTTATGTTACACCATTTTTATAAATCCCCTTAAATGTTTCATACATATGTACATAGGTATTACAAACATCGTTTTTGATCTATACACAAAAAAACAGGGATAACACAATTAATTTAAAAAAGTACGTATACGTCACAGTGAACTAAGTTTAAACCGTATAGTTTTAGAGTGAATTATGGCAAATTTTTTATTTTTATTTTCGTACAAATGATTGTTTTTACATGAAATAAGGTACAGAAAAAAGCTTGTTTTGGAAAATAAATTATTGAAAATTGTTTAATTCCATGAATTTATTAGTTTTCCAATAAATGGTTGTCCTTTTAAAGCTGTCATCTTTTGATATTCGCTAATAAGAACTATGTTCATTCACACAATACATTAAAACATGTAAAGCTCACTACAAAAATGGTGATCAATTTTCAGTCACTTCTCGCAGTTTTGGCAACATAAGCTTCCTTAACTTGATGTTAGTTCTCGAAAAATTGAACACAAAAGGCGTTTTTCTTTGAAGCCATGTGAAAGATAAGGTCTCTGCCAATGCTACAAAAACAATTTAAGACCTTAAAAATGAAGTTCATGAAGTTATAGGTGCATATAGCTGTGATGGTGCCAATTATTAATGGGAAATTTTATAAAAAGGGTATAATGTTAATGACATACTTTTTGCCAAAATCTCTTCATTTCTTGAGTTAAGGATATTCATATAGATTCTAGGGATCTTTAATCCTGTTGATTTGACAAAATTTTCAATTTGACAAATTTAACCGTTTAAAATTACCTTCTTTCAAATGAAAATTATTTTTATACCTTTTTAAGTTATGCTTTAAGTTACACACTGAACCACTCTCACCAGCACCTTAACAATTGTTTGGTAAGTTCCTGATGAAAATTAAACAGTAAAATTTTCTCCCGTGCCATTCACTATTCCATGCATACTCCACCCTATAAGCTACCATAGTGTCTTCTTCAGTCTTTTGATCTTTACCGTTGCATAAATTAAAACAAAAAATACTTAACATACATTTTTAGCTAAGCTACCAACATGTATCTACCCGATTCTTATCAATTGTATGGCAACACTTTCGATGACATATGGTATTCTAGGTAGGTAGGTACGTTTTTCTGCGGTAGAGCTACTGTTACTTTGGTATCTTATATATTTTATTATATGATGGACAAGATAAAGTAGTGGTAAAAACAATAATCAAAAGAAAACAAAATTGATATAAGATTGTCATAGCAGATATGAATTTTATTGATGTACTCTTTAAGAAGGTAGCTGATGTCGTAAATTAACTTTTAAAGCTTTAAGAACGTACATATTTTTTACCTGCCTTCAAATAATACTAGCCAAAAAGATGGAATTATTTTCCTAAGTTGTTTCGGTATTAATATATTCTGAGAATATGCAGATATCCTAGAATAAGTTAAATGTTAAAACGGTATCCAAGATTTTAACCATACTTATTTAGTTGAAATTTGTTTACATTTTTGTTTTGAAACATCATCCAAAGTTGAAATAGATTTTATTATACGTCATCAGGCACTTCTTCAAGACTGTCAAATTAGCACTAAATTTTTCGAAACTTAAAAACTGAATATGCAGTTAATTGTAGCTTTTTTGTTGTACTCGTAAATTAGTTGTGGAAACAAAATTTGTAGCTCGAAGATTAAAAAAAAAAAGTGGTATGCTTACTTGACACAGTGAGTCCAGGCATAAAACAAGGATATTCGAAAATGTATTTATTTATTTATTCATCAAGCAGATACACAGCTCTTAAAGACTACTTAGAACAATAGTAAGTTTATATAAATAATAATAAATAAAACAAAACAAAAAATAGAATGTACAATTAACATTAACCACCAAAGTTTATTATTAATAACAATTTTTTTTTAAAACAGTCCCTACTTAAATATAAATTAAAATCAATAGCATTACAAACAGAATTAGCTTGTCTTAAACAGTGAGTTAAGGGTTCATTGATTCCATAATTGACCCTATGAAAAGGTACACAAAATAAACGATTATTACGCAATATCCGAATTGCAATTCTAGTAAAGCATTTCTGAATTCGTTTAATTCTCTCCGAATAAGTTATATACATAGGATTCTAGGTAGATGAGCAGTATTCTAAAATTAAGCGAACATATGAAAAATATAAGGCTCTAAGAGTATATGGATCAGAGAAGTCTTTAGCGTTCCTGGAAATAAACCCAAGCATAGAACTGGCCTTAGAAATAATATAGTCAATGTGATTAGCGAATTTGAATTTTAAATCAAATATTACACCCAAATCTTTTTTCTCAGTGACTTGTGTTAAGGTTGACCCAAGTAAACTGTAAGAAAACATATTTGGAGAGGTGCCGCTACAGAATAACATACTATGACATTTAGAAACATTTAAATGAAGATCGTTGTTAGAACACCAAACGGAAAGATTGTTAAGATCATTCTGCAGCTTTATACAATCGGAAATAGAATTATTGCGCAGGAATAATTTAATGTCGTCAGCATACATCAAACAAGAACAATTTTTGAGACAACTGGGAATATCATTGATAAACAAGAGAAAGAGGAGATGACCCAAATGACTTCCCTGTGGGACACCGGAAGTATAAAAAACAGGGTTGGAAGTAACATTATTAATACGAACATTTTGAATTCTGCCAGTAAGGTAAGATTTAAACCATGTCAATAAATTGGAATGAAAACCGATGTTATGCAATTTGGAAATCAATATTGAGTGATCAACTGAAATCGGTATACACCACGTCACATTGGTTTCTTTGTTCTAGAGCTTTGAGTACATAATTACTAAAAATTGTAAGATTAGTTGTAGTTGATCTTCCACTGATAAAACATGCTGCAAAGGCGAGATTATTTCTTTCACAAAAAAAAAGTATTTTTTTATAAATAATTTTTTCGAATAGCTTAGGGATCACAGATATTTTGCAAATCGGACGATAGTTGGTTACATCAGTTTTGAATCCTGATTTAAAAACGGGATAAATAAAGGAACTCTTCCATTGTTTTAAAAAGCAACCTTCACGGAGAGAACGGTTGAAAAATGTAACGATTCAACTAATTGTAGCTACAATTAATTGCATCGTTACATTTTCCAATATCCTTGTTTTGTGCCTGGACTCACGGTGTCAAGTCAAGTAAGCACTACTTACCCCTTTTTAAAAAAAAATCAAAGTACAAAAAATTTTTGTCTTTCTACAACTAATTTACAACAAATAATTTTCAGCTAATTGCGTAGTTAGTTTTAACAAAATCAAAAAGTGTAGTGCTAACTTGATATCAACCTAGCACTACATATCACTTTTTTTTTAAATCTTCGAGCTACACATTTTTTTTCCACAACTTATTTACAACATAAAAGCTACAATTAACTGCATACTAAGTTTTTAGATTTTGAAAAATGTAGTGCTAACTTGACAGTCGTCACTTCTTTACACTTTTTTATAAAACGCAGTTTAAATTGTTCAGAGAAAAATTGTACCTATGACTTTTGCTAAGAGTATGAATCCATTAAATTTAATCATTATGGAATTTTTGGTCCAAGATCTAGCCATATGCTTGGTAATAGCTTAATAGCTTAATACAAATTCTTAATGACAACAAAGAAACCGATACTAAAACTAATACAATACAATTTTTGTATTAACATTAAGAAATTTGGTGGTTATTGTTTTTTAAATCGAAAACAAACGGTTTTAAATTTATAAAAATTAATAAAACCAACTTATTTTCTTTAATATAAAATATGTTGATGTTAGTAAATTTGCGTTTTCATAATTTTTAAAATGTTAACAAAAACTAGAAACACGTTTTTTTTAACTTCCTTAAAAAATGATAACATACAAATACCACCTTTTAATTTTTCCTTGCAAGCTTGTACATAAAAAAAATAATAACAAGTTTACAAAAATAAAAGCTTTTCCTAACTATTTTAAAAAACAGAAGCCCGCCATTTTTATTTTTTTCTTGTGAAAACAGAAATGCCAATGTGAAGTTATGGCTTCCTCAAGGAAAATTTAAAACCAAGTCCTTTCAAATATCCTTCTTCCTAGTATTATGCACGCCACCAACCAGTAGGTATTCAAGAGAAACTACGTATCCAAAAAAAAGAGCTTTCTAACAGGACATGGTTTGTGCATTTGCTAAAAAATCTACGGAAAGTCCTGTTTCTTATTTGAAAACAGCAGACAAATCCAAATAGATGGCGCTTAGTACAAGATTCGACAGGAACTTCCTGTCTTTTAAAATAAAAATCCAATTCATTTCCTTATGAGTTAGTTTCCAACTTGAAAACATATTTTTTTTTAAGATAGAAAAACATCAAAACATTGAAAAATTGTATCCAGGTGTTGGTTTATTTCAAAACTTTTAATATCCCATATTTTATTTTTGTTTAATTAACTCACATCAGTGATATCAATTAATCTTATTTACGACTTCAGCTGTCATTCATTAAGAATATAAAGTTAAATTATTATTTAAAACAAATTTATCTATTTTTAATTGACAAAATGGATTTTTATATGTATCAGCGTTCTGTTTTAAATGCATGATTGTACTGGGTGGCCCAAAATACACTCACACAATTACACATTCAAAAGCATCCACTGTCATTTACAGTTTTGTGTACCTACCCATAGGACTTTTCCTCGCTTTGAGTTAAAGCTTTTTATAGAAGAAAAGCATTTCATTATGTTGGCTGACACACGTGTGGGTTGCTATAAAAATGTTGACATTGTAAGGTACTTGAGTTATTGTCATTTGCATTTCTGTATTCGAATAGAGAATTATTGTAAGATTAATTTAAATTCAAATTCTATTACATTATTCGTAAGGCGTTGTGTTCGAAAGACCACCCACCTAGCTTATGTTATGCCTTATATGCATCTGAATGTCGCACAAATACAAAAATTCATCGCAATTGTTTTTGTTTCATAACCACAAAATACAAATACGAGAATTTGAAAATATGGTCAAAAACAATAACAAATTAAATTCGAAATTTGAATTCGAAATTAGGCTGTATGATATTTTTTAATTCGAAAACAAAGGCAGGTGAACGTTCTTCGATCTATAAACAAAGTGTGCGCTTTGAGCTTGAATAACTTATTTAAACTATTTAGTTTTTGGCGAAAAACAATTCTAAAAGATTTCACCAGAAAAACAATAATAATATATCCCAGGTACGTTGTATTAGGATTTCAAATTTCAAGGTAGGTATTCATTTTAAGTTTGCAAACTTAACATTTTGGCAAAAACATATTTATAACCTCGTTGGGTTTTCAAACGAAAATTTATAAGCGCATAGCTTGAGGAGGTGTCATGTATTTCAATTTGATTTGGATTACTTGATGTGTGTACAGTGGCAGTGGCGGTAGCGGCAGCAGCGGCGGTGGTGATGAATAAATCAAATATGTAATAAAAATCGCATTTGAATAGTTTCACGAACGCGATGCGGTAGGTAAGATAATTATATTAAGTATTTGGTATATCTTAACTTCTTATTCAAAACACGCAGAATTTGTTTATAAATTAAATATTGCAGTAAGCTTAAATGAAATTATATATTGTTGTTGGTTTTGAGTATGTTTTGGTTTTGTTTTTGATTTGTTGACAGTGAAGAAAAGTTTACCAACATGGTACAATGTGTTTTGTTGAAACATTCAGCAAACTTAACACCTGTTGTTTTGATAGTTTGAGATATTTTAGCTATAAATTGTCAACAAAGTTTAATTGAGTATGACGAACATCTCTGACAAAACAACTTGAGCCAAATTAATGAATGAATGAAATGAATAAGGGCTGCTGACTTTATTTTTTTGGATGAAGTAGAAAAACAATTTTCTTTTTTGGATAGGAAGGTATAAAGTACAAAAGTTTTATGAATAAAAGGTTTCCTTAAAAATATGACAGAAATTATCTGAAAATCTGAATTATGGGCATACCTTAATAGGGACGTATCGATTGAATCCAACAACGCAGATTCGAATAAAAATGTATCCTAAGAACATTTCAAGGGCAATATTTCCGCATTTAGCGTTCTTTTCTGAAAATATGGGTACCTACAGTATAGAGGAAAGGTACACAGAAAAAAAAGTTGTCATATTAACAATCGCCGATAGTTAACTTCGATAGTTGTCCTATTGCCTACCGCCGTTGTCATATTGACTACCGTGGTTGTCATATTGACTACCGCCGCCGATAACATATTGACTACCGCAGTTGTTGTATCGACTTCCGCAGTTGCCATATTGACTACCACATTAGTCAATATAACAACCGTAGTTTCAATTTCAATTAACCAAAGTTGTCATATTGACTACTACAATTGTCATATTGACTACCAAATTGTAAAAAAAATTCGGATCCCAAAATCAAGGCTATCAGCTGAAAATTGACTACCAAATAGTCATATTGACTACCAAAATAGTCAATAGGATGATTTCAATAAGGAAATTTTAGATGTCAAATCATCATGGACCACGGGCATAGCGTTTAAGAACACGTGCAGTGCATATATAATAAACTGTATCTTATTGTGGTGGACGAATTTAAGCCCATTGCTTCAGAAAACCATGAACCAATACTCGTACATCATTGAAACGCAAGTCCTATCAAAAAAAAATCGTGTTGTCCGGGAGATGCAGACAAATCCGGATAGTTGATTTTGCGTCGGTCACAAGTTTTCGGAGATCACAATTTGGTGAATTTGTTGAAGTTTCTTGGTCCTACATCAGTCCAAAATTTAACAGAAGCAGAAGTTGTTAGGTAACGTCTATATAACACAAAGACGAGTGTTTGCTGAAAATTCAAGTCAACAATGAGGCCCATTTCTGGATGAATATAAATAACTTAGATAGTTAAACTATCTTATTTAGAACCACATTTCTTCGAGAATAACTTTGGTCGCTAAAGATTCATGATTATCACCTTTTTTTAATTTTGATTTATATGAAGACCAACGATATGCAGCCTTAACAGAGGTGTTTAGTGCAAGGCAGCTGCCACCGAAATCATGTAGCTTAACCTCGTAAACCATGCCATAATCAAATTTTGTCTGAAAATTTCGACATTTGGAATGTGTCCCACAGAAAAGAGCCATGCTAAACATTTGAACAATGTTTTATGCCATAAAAACGGACATATCAAAAAGGCTTTCGAATATTAGCAAAATATTGCTGAAATGATGCTACAAGCTCAACCTAAACTTCATGAATCTAAATACTAATAATATCTCACAAATCAAAAAACGTTTTGCTTTAACAATATCAACTAAGCATTACAAACAACCAAAAAATACAAACAAATAATTTCGCTCAATTAACTCCGTCTTGAAGAAAGATTTACTCTCTGGGCTTAGCTTTAAAATGGTATATCATCTCTAATGCTGATGCTGAGTTAGTTCTTAGTCGTTTACCCTTTTTAAAATAACTAACTATATAGTTACTCGTTTCGTAGATCGTTTCTTGCAAAACTTCTCTCACCTCTTTTCTTTTGTTATGTCTTCCTAAAAGCCGCCTTCGATAAAAAGCGTTTAAATTTTTTATTTGACATTTTCCCACCTTTAATGTCCACCATGGGCTGCCAGTTATAAACTCTCAGGTGTCGGTATCTTCTGTTTTTTTTTTTTTTTTTGTTTCCAGTGAGTCTCATTCAAAATAAGAAAAAATCAAAGTTAACAGTGCACAGAAAAGAAAAACACTGGTACGACAATAAGTGGTCCCAAATGCATTACACTCTTTGCTCGTATAAGGTACCTATACCTCTACTTTACCTTCATCATATCCTTGGTGGATTTAAGGTTTGCTCTACCATACCTTTAGCTTAGGTATACCTTACTTATACCAACTCTATAACCCAACTATGGATATATAAACAACAGTCGCCATCCGATCTTGACTTGAAGCTAAACCTCCCTCGTTAAACAGATTGTTGTGTGGTTTGTGAACTCCAAAAGAAGTAGTAATAATGCAATATTATTATTATTATTTTTATATGAAAGGGTGCCGTTGTGGAGTGACACATGTATGCACTTGGTTCGACACCATGTTGAAAACAATCGAGTGCAGCATTATACAAAATTACCGCATATACCTATACCTACCCGGCTCCGATTTCTCCTTGGCCTTCTTCTATAAGGTCTGAGTGGTCCTGAGTTGAGTTTTGGTCGGTATACTTACTATACTTTAGGTATAGCTTGGTACCTTTGCTATATGGATGCAATCCTTTTGTGCAAACCATGAAAGTTGGATGATTTTTGTATGTTCAGAACTTTATATGGTTTTATTGGCTTGTTTTGCGGTCTAACTATCTCTGGGTATAAGAATGGTGATGATGGTTAAGGTATAAGGCATATCATTCTCACCTTTTGTGGATATTTATATAATATATATCGATAAATGTGTTTTTAAAATTTTAAATCAAACAATAATCGTGGTTTATAGGTAAATACTTATATATTTTGTATATATGTCTTGTCAGTATTAAATCGACTATAAGACTTCTCTTGAAGGCAATAAAGTTTAATATTTCTTGGTGAAGATAGCTATAAGAACAAAGCTTCAATATAATATGAAAAGGTCATCAACTTTGGCCCAAGATTTCACACGGTTAAAAATAACTGAAGTTCCATTATACCTACCTATATCTTTAAGGAACAGTCATTCATCATTTATTTATAATTGATGCACAAAATTAAATGTCAGTCTTTTTTATTGGGTACATTTTCTTCGGAACCCTGCCAAAAGGGTTTGTAACATGTGGTTGGTTAATAATTAGTTACTCATATTAATTACTAGCGACCCGCCCCGGCTTCGCACGGGTGCAATGCTGATATACTAAATACGCTACAGAAAAACTGTGAACGTTGTTTATAAAAAAACATAGCGGCCCGCTCCGGCTTTGCACGGGTTTAAAATATGTAACTCACTGAAAAAATGATAAAATCAATCCAGTAGATTTGATTTATTCATTTACTGGCCGTAGCCCGCACGCGTTTTTGGAGTACTTAAAACAATTCCCCTTTCCTTATCTTTGGAATATCTTTTATACACAATTCTCTGTCCCTCTGCACTGTATGCCTATCTCGATCCCGACGGCGGCTAATCTCACGCTCTGCTGAAGATTCTCTCTCTCTCTCAGCTCTATAATTATCCCGAAGCTGACTGAGTCGAGCCTCACGTTCCGTTGATTGTTATTTTCCTCGCTACAAAACTCCGATAACGCGTCCGATCGCTGCTAAATTCAATGTGCTATAAGGAAATCCGCGGCCTCCGACGCGCTATTTATAGGCACGCTGCCGCCGCGCCGCGTCGCCGTAAACGCTACGTTCCGCAATTTTTAAATCTGTACATCTTCAAAAATATTGATTTAAATCAGATGCTGTAAAAGGCCAAATAGATCTATATTAAATCAACAATGTATTTAAGGTATTTAATTGGATAAGGATTAATGCTGTATTGGTTAAAATCGCTTCGAATATTAGTCATTATTTGTCGTAAAAAGTAAATGACAAAAAAATGTTATTGTTTGATATCCATAAGAGATAGACATATACCATCGCGGAGTTTTCTGTAGACCTTTTCATTGTGTACAATACTTAGTACATTATTATTTTGATAAATCTCGTAGGATTCAGCCTGCGTTTGCAATGTAAGCGGAAAAAATGTAATTATTTGCGACATCACATTAGAAACCTCAAAAATAACAGTATTTGTCTACTATTTAATGGATGATATTATACATAAAAACCTTCCTCATGAGTTACTCTATCTATTAAAAAAAACCGCATCAAAATCCGTTGCGTAGTTTTAAAGATTTAAGCGTTCATAGGGACATACAACATACATGACAGAAAAAGCGACTTTGTTTTATACTATGTAGTGATTATTATTAGTTGTTTTAATAAAACATTTCTTTTAATATTTTTGTCTATAGGTTTGTTTATTCTATGCTGGTCTATTTCCAAAATACAAAACACATTCTACCCCCCCCCTCTCACATTTCAAGAAAATAGTGAACCAAATTTACCTAGTCGTGCCATAGGACAGGGTTACTAGCATAAAACACCATAAGACAAGAACTATATAATATTTTGTATTCGTTATTGTTTCATTCAAAACGACCTAAGTACTTCAGCTTCAAAGCCAGCCCTTAAACGTTGTGGCCATCGACCTATAGTGCGGAACGCATTATTTCTATATACATTTAACAATGCTTCTGTTAATTCTATTTTAAGAATTTAAACATTTCTATGAGAAATCTTTCAGACACGCTCTTCAATTCTGACCACAAAAAATAACCTTAAGGATCTAAATAGTAGTACCCGTGGCATGATGGTAAGTGCGTTGGACTGTCATGCCAGAGGTCTTAAGTTCGATCCCTGCCTGTGTCATCTAAAGTTTTTTTCACGGGTACTGCCTCTTGCGAGGAGTTGACAAATTCTCCAAAAGTAATTCTTGTCATTAAAAGTGCTTTCTCAAATTAGCCGTTCGGATTCGGCTTAAAATTGTAGGTCCCCTCCATCCCTGACAACAGTACTCGCACACAGGAATGGTTGAGAGTTCTCAACGAACTATTGCGCCACCCAATGTATGTATGTATGTAAGGATCTAAATATGGAGAAAACCCAAGAGCCAATCTTAAGCTTCTCTAAGTGCGGCGATGTTGACCCTAAAGCATTTTGTAATGTCTTAGCTTTGTTTGTTTCACCAAAATCCTGAGCAAGAATCCATCGATCTTCATTGAAAATAGTAATTGTTAAACCCTTTACCAAACCCCCTACCAGATCTCTATGGTACAACTTTATCACATTCCTTCCTGAAAATGGCAAGATGGGATTTCTCGCCACCATAAAAACCCTTTGACTTTTTCCAAAATAACTTTTTAGAGTAGTGTGTTGAAAAATGAGCTTCAATAGCCCTTAATGTGTAGAGACTCTCTAATCAACATTGAAACAGATCTGATAAATGTATCCAATTTTCTTGACATTATCATTCTTTTCCGAAGCGGTTTTAGTGGTATTCGTTCCCGTGCGCGTATAAATGTGGGCAAAGTGGGCACGACTACTTTTTAAACTGTCAACTACTAGTGAAGATATAGCAAACTAGCGGAGAACCCAATTTCCGAACATCATTCCGGTTGCCATTGATTTTTAAGACAAAAAGATTTCGCCAGAACTCATTACCTAGGGATGTTTTGAGCAAAAAGGTCTTTATACTTTATAACAGATCTTATGTCACGACTAAGTATATTTCGATAATTGATTTACCACTTCATTCATTTTGCTTTTGAGAGTTTTTGAGGAATTCAAATTTGTTCGTACCAAAATAAAGAAAGAACATTATTTTACATTCAACATTCAAAAATCGTTCCACTAAAACACCTGACAAAAACTACAAAATCAACAAATTGATCAAATTTTATAAAAATGTTTCTTAACACAAGTTGTTTATATGAGTAATTGTTTATATGTATCTATGTTTTGATTTGAAAAGTTGTTATTGGATTTTTCTAAAACATTAACTAAAATTATACAACAATATTTTGCATATTTATCATGTTTCTGTTCCCAAGTTTTTTAGTCGAAATTTCGTAGCATTTTCAAAGTCGATTGGATTTTTCTATGAACGTGTTACAACAATATTTCGTAAAGAATGTTTCTTAATTTTTCATGTTTTCGAATTTATACCAATTTGGTACCACGTCGAAATTTTTGTTTGAAGATGCTAGCGTTATTGGCTTGAGAGATATTTGAAGTCAACCAAATTATTCTTTTCTTTATTTTTGATGTTATTGTCTGTAAAACAATTTATTTGAATTCGATATCTCTAACGGTTCTTAAGACATGATAGACGAAAAACGTTATACCGAACGTACGGCCATACATACGAACGTACAAATCTAACGTACACACTCCCACACAGCCATCTCCCTATAAAACTTTGATTCTGATTTTAGGTGTCTTGAAGGTTTGAGAAATGTCAACATTTTAAATTTGACGAATCGGACCTATTACAATAACATCCTTGGGAAGTAATAAAATGACAATCATAACCTTAAATACATAATAAACTAAGGAACCCAGAGTTCGACACGCACGAATGAGGTTCTGGTCAATGTGGAACATCTAATTGGTCAGTAGATAACCGAATTTGAATTTGACACCAAAAATCCCATTTTTGGCAAAACTCTTAAAAACCAAATACCTAACTAGCAACAAAATTATATTGAACTGTCACTAACAAAAGAATGTTGTGCAACATTTTATTTTCCTATATTTATCCCTGCGCTGGCTCTATAATGCTCGCACACACCATCAGCATCACCATCTTATCGATAACATCGCCGCTGCGGCCATTGCAACAACGTTCGCCATCTACATCGTCGTAGTCGTTCGTCGTTATGGTCGTTTGGTCTAAATTTAGTTGGGCTTTGCTATAAATCTTCAACAAAACAGAGAAGAGATTATGTATCTCGTTTTATTTTTGGGTGCGAATGAGAAATGTAAAATCTCTGAATTTTATTTTATTTATTTTTTTTTTCAGTTTTTGAATAGAGTAAAATTTATGGTTCGAGAGCAATGTCACCACACAGCGCAGCATCCATTAGAGATGCTTTCTCTAGGCATTCATAGATGGCGATGTTTATTTATAGGAGTTATAGGATAATTTTATGGTTTTGTTATCAGATAATTTATCTTCTTTATTCAAGAAAAAAAAAATTTAGAGCAACATGCTCGAAGAAGAAGTGTGTAAATACATATCTTTATGGCTATGATGACGCCATATAAAACGCACTAAGTATACAACAAGAAGATTGAAAATTGATGTGCTGTTAGTTATTCTAAGCTCTGCGTGTTGATGACGATGGGTATCTATCTTTATTAGCTGTTGAGGAATTATGCATAAATGAGATTTCTTAATTGTTGATGTTTTATTGAATAAAAGATTGATTGCTTTAAACATTTGTTGCTATAATTATTTTATGATTTAACTTACTACTCGTATATAAAAATATCTAATTTAATTGCTTTTTCTTTGTATCGTTATAGATTGGATTACTTACTTAAAAACATACACTTTTGGAATATTCAAAATTTATTTTATTAAAAGGTAAGTGGCTACAATCCACATAAGAGATATCTATCAATACCAATGACATAGGTACCTTACCTACAAATATACCTCTATATTCGTAGTCCAAGCCTTTTTGAATGAAATTTGAGTAGTTTGGCATTGCATAAGATATCTTAAGCGTTAGAGTTAGGTATATGTAAAATAAAGATCAATATCAGCTGCCGATCGGCGAAGCAGCATGCACATTTTGCACCTTTTTCATTGACACCTCTGTATATATAGTGATTTTTTTTAGAAAGTTTATACCTTGTCATTGTTCTGTTGTCGGCAATTCAAATAAGTTGTAAGGTTAAGGTAGAAAAATAGGTAGATATATGTATTCAACTTTTTGAACGGGTTTTTTATTCTCAATAAGATCAGAAGCTTCATTGAAAATAAGGTGGTAGTTAAATTGTCTAAGCTTAACTACAGACACTTTGGCATATGTTAAAGGAAGAAAACATTCCTATATAGGTACAGTTATGGAAAAATAATTATAGAAACAAACTTTTTTTTTACTTTTTTATTTACAAAAGGATTTAACCTTAATAAAACTAAAACTAAACTTTGACTCCCAAACTTTTCTCAACGTCAAACTACAAATTTTAGATCGGATTCAGATCAGGGCTTTGTGATGGGAATCTTAAAAAATTGATGTTTTGTTCCTCAAACCAACACTTCACTAAACATGAAGTGTGTTTATGACCAGATCATTATCCTGTTGAAAAATCGTTTTGATGGTGTACTTAGGATAGAGTTCTTTGTTAACTGTGCGTCTTACATATCTTTTACCATCAGATCCAAACATATTAAATTTTGGTTCATCGCCCCAGAATACTTTTTTCCAAAACGCTAATGGTTTTTCTCCATGTTCCTTATGGCAAATGCTAATCGACGTTTTAAATTTTTGTTTGAAACGTGTGGCTTTTTGCGAGCAATGCAACCTTGCAAACCCGCTTCCAGGAATTTGTTCCTTATTATCCTAGACGTTACTCCTGCACTTAATTGACATGACACCTCTGAATGAATTTACTTGCGTGTCGCAAAAGAATTGGTCTTGCTAAGTCTATAGAAATAAGTCTGTCCTCTTTGGCAGTTGTTTTTCTTGACCGTTTTTTCCTTTTATTATGCTGCCTGTCTCCGTATGGATCTTAATTGCTCCATATACCATCTTTTTGGAGCAAAGCATATCATTGGCTATCTCATCCATGGTAGCTTTTTCCTTGCAGTACTTGTGAATGGTAATCTTCCTTAGCTCAGGTGTGCAGCTCAGCTTGTTTTTACCCATTTTTTTTTTTAACTTGATAGTAAAGCTAAGATATTTAAACAAAACAAATATGTAGCACCAAAGATTTACCGTTAAATAATATCACTTCTTCAATATTTGCTCACTGTTTCTAATTATTTTTCCAAGCTTAAATTTCAAATATTCTTTTGTAAGCTGTATTAAATTGCAGATATTAACAAACTAACAGTTTTATGAAACCTGCAAACCAAAAACATGCTGAACAATAACAGCAACATAACTGTTTTTTTACCGGTTATCATTTTTGTGCGTGAAGAGCATAAGCAATGATAAGAAAAGTACATATGTTTATTGTTTCATTGCTTCTAATTATTTTTCCACCACTGTAAATTTCTATACACCTAACATGCCTTTTTTATTTTAAAAAATTGCGTACAAATATTTCTTTGATAAATTACTATTCAAAATTTGATATACCTTAATTTTTAAAATAAGTGTTTTTGAATTTTTTATCAAATGGAATCCTACGTTTTTTTCTTCGTTTCGCATTATTTTTTTTTAATTAATACAAAACTTCTCTCTGGTGGGTATACTTACTCGTATCAACTCGCATATAAATTAAAAGAAGATTGGAAATACATCTTGAGGTATTGCAGATTGCTTCAAATTTAAGTATAAAGCTTGAGAAATTATGATACTTTGGCTTGTACGCGCTACAAAAACCTTACATTCGGGGGAGCAAAATTAAGCAACTCACAACTTCGGGATTTTTAGTATAATATATTTAAATTGATGTAAACAAAAAATGGTCGTATCGAAGTTCAGCTGAATAAATAATTTATGAGTTCAAGTACATGGTTTGAATCGTTATTTTTCTAAAGCAGAAAGAAATAATGAAAAAAAAAATTACACAAAATATTTCCAAATATCTCAAAACTAGAAACCCAGAGGTTCCAAATGCAATTTTTTTAAAGCTAGGAACACTAGGAAAGTTTTTCTTAAAGATCCTTAAAATAATTAAAAATGTGCAAAGATTAGATTTTTTTGTCTCACAATATCTCAAAACTAGAAATTAAGCTGTTCAAAACCATATTTTTTGAACAGCGATAAACTTATTTTTTTCACTGAGAAACAACTTTTAAAAACGTCACTTCCCAGTGTCCTTTTATTCTACTTACTATAATGTAGGTCTGATTTAAATTTTAAAGTAATTACAAGAGTATTGTAATTGAATTTTTTTGTTATCATTTGTTCCCAACTCTGCTATTTGCCGTGGATGTTATTACAGGCCAATCCTAAAAACACTTCAACTCAGCTAAAATATTGCATGGAAAATTTGAGCTCTTTCTCAAAGCTGCTGTAGGAAAAACTTCAATTGAAAAGGTGAGGTTAGGATTGTACTTCATATAAAGTTATTATCTTCCTCATGGTTGTAATTTTCAAATATTGGATATGTACCTACTCCACATATCCACAGAAACACTTCAAACTTCTGTTTTTATTAAAATTATATAAAAAGGAGTGCTTTAAATTTAATTTCAATAAATTTGTAACAATAACATTACGAGTTCTTGTCTCTAAGTTTTTGTTTTCACTTTAAACCGATCCTTATTTCCTCTACGAATTTAATGTATGTACTTAGCAGAGAGCATAACCAAGGGCTTTATAAAACGTCCATGATGTTTCCATTGTTCTAAGATTGTATAACCTATACAACTTTTAAAGTCGCTTTGGATCGTTCATCAATTTCTCGGCTCTGTCGCTAAGGTGACACAAAATATCCTCCAGTTAAACGTGCTGATCATTCAATTTGTGCCCACATTTGGACATAAAGGACATTCCAATAAAATCTGCACACTGGCATCAGAGTGCGCTGCATCATCACACATTCAATTGCATTCCAATCACTTTTATAACTTTTGAAGAGGGGGGGGGGGTTTGATGGGATTTATTTTGCTGCGCGATCAAATGCGTTGCTGTTGGCAGTTGGGCTGGTTGGTAGGCAGGAAGGAAGGTATATAAGTTTGTTGTACTACTTCGATGTAGGACCATTCAATTATTTGCAATTCTTTGTTTTGTTTATGTTTCATGTTGCCCGTACACAGATGGCAACATGGCCCAACAACATTATTCAAATAGTAAGTGCATGTGCGGCATGTATTCCTACCACTTAATCAGTCCCTAAATGAATACACTCTTTCATGTTTCCTCTCTAAGGTACACCAGTTTCAAAAGGTAAAACGTCCAAGCGACGACGACGACTACAACGACAACCACGACGCGACGACCGAAGCGAAAAGCGAAGACCAAAGACGTCCAGATTTGGATTCATGTGGCATTCTCTTTGACTGTGGATGCTGTTGTTCAAGTTCAGGAGGCCTTTCGTGCAGCCGCCACCGCTGCATCTATGTAGGTTCATAACAACAAGAAAAACAACAACAACGCCACCGCAACCATCACCTCAGCACCACTAGCACCGCTGCGCTGCGGCAGCCAAGCTGAACATTTTTCGACTTGAAGTTTTGTGTTGTGTTTTGTCGGGACCGCAACGTTCCAACTCTCATGATGGTTGACTCGTTCTTCTCCAATTTTCCACGGATTAATACCAAAAGAATTACAATATAACGCATGTAACGTATCTGCTCGCTGCGCGCTCGCATCCGTTTTACACAGCGACAAGTTGAGCGCCCAACATGCTCAACTTGTAATCGCGAACTTTAAGGAAGAGCACCATACACCGCTATACGTTCACGTCCGTTCGTCCCCCCGTTTGTCCGTCCATCCTGCCTTCTGTTCCGTCGAATGTCTGATGTTTCGAATGAAAGGTATGCTGAGCTCTGTGGCCAAGCTAGGGATTCGGCGCGGATGCATTGGGGTATTCGGGAAATTGTGTGTGCGCGCGCGCGTTTGTTCAGAGCCTGGTCGTCACGCACATCCTTTCTGGTTCTCTACCCATCACAAGTGCTTAAATAACAAAACAAATAAACAAAAACCTCAACATTCAAATAACAAGGTATCCACAAGGATCATCATGCGAAATTTTTGCAACGGATCGGAATAATTTTTGTTTATTCTGCGCTAAAGATATGCAACACACACATTACGTATTCTGATGTATCTATCTGCATTTGGGAAACGACTAAGCGTGTTACCTTTATATGTACGTCCTATTACCTCTTTGGAGTTTAACGAAAAATGAAGTCCAGTCCAGAGGTCTCCTGTTCCTTTAACCATACGAATATGTTCGCTTGATGTTTGGTGCGTGCGTGCTCTCTGGTGCACTTCACATGCATGGTCAGAGAATCAGACAACAAACTTAAAAAATAAAAACTAAATTTAAAAACAACAAAACAAAAACAAAAACAAAAAAAAACACTGAATGTTTTGAAAAATAAAATTTCAACTAATTTGGCAGATATGCAAATTCATTTGAAATGTGACTGAATAATTTCTCAATACTTAATATTAAAATCTTGTTGTGGAATTGAATATTTGTGTTATGTTTTGAAGGTCTGATAGTGAGTTAAATTAAAATTTAACTTTAAGATGCACAGGTAGGTTTTGTATAGATATGCGCCATGAAATCAGGTTATAAACTTCTGAAAAGGAAGAAATTTGTAGAATAACAAAAATGATTCTTAACAGAATTGTATAATTTTTACAGAGATGTTTTTTTTATTAAATAAGTTATTATTAGATTTAAGCCCGAATGGGTCTTTATTGCTTTCCATAGGTATATTGGTAGGTTGATTTAGATATCTTCTTTAGAGTATCCTCATACCTACCTTGGTTTACGTTTTGTTTGTTGGTCTTTTAATTGTGTTCATTCAGTTTTGCGTGACTTTATCCTTAAATCTTGCTTCTTTTTGTAAACAGTCATGCGATTCAACTTTATTTTGCAGCTGCTGTTAACCTCTTTATTTAAAACTGTCATCGCATACCTACCTATTATTTAAATACGATTGTCAAAGCTGTATTTATATACAAACTTAAGGGCAAATTCTTGATGATCTAAAATAAAAGCAGAAGAAATTTTAGAAAATTATTATTCAACACTAAAACAATAATTGATACTATGAAAATGCAAATAATAAAACACATAGGTTCCAAAAATAATACATACTTACTGCATATTCTAAAAAAAATTTGCTCAACACTTTCTGGTAGTTTGCGCGATGTTTCATCTATCAACGTAGTGATTTCAAAATATACAACTTATAAATGTTTTCTTAACATAATTTATCTCATATTATATTAATTGAATTATTACTCCTCCAGAACAGGTGGACCGATTTCAAATAAACTTCAAAAGCTTATACTGTATACATGATAAGCCTTGGTTTTTCGGTGTAAAGATAAAAAGTTTTAGAACTCGAAAGCTTTTGACCTTAACGTCTATTAAAATGAATGATTTTTTTATTATAATATTTTTGGCATTCGCTTTGGACAGCTTAAGAACTTTTTATTTTGTATTACTGTCATCTTGAGTTTTGGCCTATAATTTAACTAATTTAACTATAGTTTTAGTTTAATTATATTTCACCAATAAGATTACAATCTTTATAGACTAGATACTAAATAATAATAATAATTGTTGAGGGCTAAATTCTAAAAATTAAACAAATTCAATAAATAATACTAAATTGCTTTATAATTTCTACAATAATATTAAATAATGTTAATATTAACTAATGTTAATAAAGAGGACAATTGTTGTTAAAAGTTACTATGTCCCTCAAAAACATAATTGAGAATTTAGCCCAACGATCATAAAAATATTGCATACCAAACAACAAACATCTACTATAATAAGAAGGCCTTCCAATCCTCTAGTTGAGCTTATAAAAAGCATATGCATGCTTGGGAACTTTTCTCAATTCTGTCTATTGAATTATTGTAATAAGGGTTCCAAAAACTACTACAATATTCAAGAACTGACCTTACCAGAGAATTGGTAAGAGATATTAAAGTATTTGAATCTGAGAATTATTTCGTGTTTCTGTTTAGAAAAGCAATCATTTGGTTTGCTTTGTTTTTTAATAAAATCAAAGTGAGGTAAAAAAGAAAGTTTTGTGTCAAAGATTCCTCCAAGATCTTTTTTCCTAGTAACATATTTGGAATTTGTGTGGTTGATGTTATAATCAAACACTATTGGATCAGAATTTCGAAAACACGACAAAACTTGACATTTCGAAACATTTAACAGACATTAATTTTGCTTGCACCGATTATCATGCTTCGATGGATTGAAGAAAACAACCAGTTTGAGAAAAGATCTTACGGTAAAGTTTGAACTTGTCCTAAAAACGAATTATTGAATTTTAATATCAAAATGCGGGCTCTGTTAAGAAAGTTCATCGAGCCTTTCCCAAATTTTTTGGTCAGTTTATTCTATCTACTGAGAAAGCTATTGGAGCTATGGTGTCTAAATTTTACACCTAATTTACATTGTTGGACATAAAATCTCAGTTCGTGTTGAGTACAAACTGAGGAAAATATCGCACTTATGTTTATTGGCCAGTGTAAGTGAAGATCGTGAATTATCGATTCGATGCAATTCCCAGCAAGGGGACATCTTTTACTTCACTATGTGGTGGATTTAGCTGAAGGATTTAGGTTTTGAAGCTTCTTTCAGCTTGAATGTATACTTGAACAAGAACAACCAAAAGTATTACAAGAGCTCCGAAGTTCATTTTTGGATGAATGGGTATACGTGATCAAAACTTCTGTATAAAGTGAAAACCAGCAAGAGCTACCAATGCATTCAGAAAAAGACTCTGTTATAGGCCGCATTTCCTTAAAGCTGATGGGAATCGCAATTTGAATGTTGAGCGCTACCGTTCGATGATAACAAACTTTTTTATGTAAATTAGAAGAGCTTAACTTGCACGACATGTGGTTTAAACATATTGGTGCCACATGCCACACAGCACGCAAAACAATGAACCAATTGGTAGGCGAATTCGGTAAACAGTTTATTTCACATTTAAAGCTGCTAAATGGACCGATTAGATCGAGCAATTCAACACCTCTTGACTATTTTTTGTAGGAATATGTTAAGACGCATTTCTATAGCCATAAGCCCGCTTTCACTCACCCACTAATAGCATATAAACCGAGATACCGGCCAAAATTAGACTACTAAGGTGGACATTTAAGGCTCAGCCGTATGCAACAAATAAATGAAATAATCTTCAGAATATAAATTACATCAATTAAAAAATAATGTTTTCCATGCATGTCTAAAAAGTGACAGTTCACGCATTCACGCAACTACGCTTAAACGGACCTATTAATTGGAATTCCTATCTGTTGACTGGACCATTCCATCCCCTGCTCTTCTAAAAATAATTGTTCAGATATCTATGGAACTATTAAATTGCTAAAAGTTTAAGTAGTGATTCCGTGATTTTAACTTTAGCAAATTTTTAAGAGATATTGAGATGTTAAAATCGTTTAAAATTAGCCAAATCACCCTTTTAGCCTAGTACATTGCTTAAAATGGATTTAACATTTCACTTAATCGTTTAAAATTTAGCACCATTGATTTTTGCCTAGGTAGGTACCTATATGTAGTTGTATTTTCGAAAGTTTTTGAAATATTTATTACATTACAAATCGACTTTGTTGGAACCCATAAGACCAGTTTTAGCCTTGAATACTTTTTTAACTTCCATAACAACTAGGTTTTGTTGAACTAAGGAGCTGATAACTCCTTCTTACATATCTACTATAGGTAAGCCGATATCTACATTTAATAGTTAGATTGATAGATACCTACCTAGGTTATGAATAGGAAATACGGCGAGATATCTACTTGAAACATAGAGCATGAACCTAATTTGTAGGTATGAAACACATTAAAAAACATTAAAATGTTCATTTAATTTAAAAATTTAAATAAATATAAATATTCACTATTTAAATTTATTTTTCATTCACTTAATTTTCAAGTCATTTTAGAATCAAAGCTTTGCATCAGTGGTATCTTGATCTTGATAGGTATCTATTTAGGTATTAAAGGCACCAATCAACTAAATCAGACTTTATCGGTAGGTAAGTAGAAACGTAACTATTATATTAGATATTTGTATACACAGAACAATAATAGCTTTATTTAGGTAGGTATAGATACTTTGTGACAAATGCTTTTTTCTCCCGGCTCATACGTATTCCTGAAAAAATTGCAGCAATTTATTTAGTTAGTGAGTTTTCACGTTAGTTATTTATTTAAAGATCTAAATTAATACCTTTAACCACAACAACACCACCACACCGACCGCACCGATATAACGATATAAAAATCATGTTATTTTTTTTGTGACACCAATTCCTTATCAAAACACGCAACCTCAAAAGGAAGTTAATAACCGGTAACTGCCAAAGGAGTTCCCATGCTTTCCAAACTCCTTGCTAACTATTGTAGAAACCACCGCTGCCGCCATCACAATATCACCATCGCCGTCGGTCTTACGCAAAAAGGAAATAAGTAATAGGTAAAAGGTAGGCACCGTTAAAAACAAAACACTCCAAATGCCCATCACATCATCGCAAGAGGCAAAACTCAAAAAGGAAACCAAACAAAAACACACCATAGAGGAAAATATTCCATCCATGAAAATATTATTTTTCTCCTCTCTTCTTCCAGTCTTTTCATATTCATATTACTCGTCTATGCATGTAAACAAACTCTAACTCACTCACACAGACAATCACTGGAATTCAGCAAAATTTTTGAAGTTATCTGGAATTCAGCCGATCAGCTGTTATGGAAATAATCTCCCGGTTCCGGTCCCGGTGTGGTGTGTAGTGTACTCTTTGTAGCGTAATGGGACGGAAGAATAATAAGAAAAAAAACAAAAACACGCAACGAAAGGAGATAACCAAACCGATAAAATTTATCTCTTTCTCTGTCCGTGAAAGGACTGCTGAGTGCTCTTATTCACACATATTCAATCATTTTGCCTGTCTGGATTTTTGCCTGCCATCATGGCAAAGAGGGATGAAGCAAGGATGACAAAGAATAAGAACGAACAGAAAAAAAAACAAACAACAACAACACAAACAGTAGACTGGTTCCCGTAAGAATTTCGTGTTTTGTTGGTATATTAACAATTTTTCGGCAAAAGAAGCCACTCACAAAAAGTATGGTTGACTATATGAATAGGTAGGTAGGTAAGGTAGGTATACCAAAAGGAACAACAACAACAAAAACATGCACAAGGATGTGTGTGCGACTGGCATGCCGGCCGCCTCGCCGCGCCACATTTTGCTCCGAATGTATTTATGGGAACATCAATGCGAATCGACGGATGTATGCTTTATGGAGGTCGGGAAGCAGCCATTATTCATTTTTGTGCTAGGTATTCCTGTTGAAGTTGAGTTTTTGGAGTCTCGGCTTGGTTTTGGTCGGCAACCGGCAACGGCAGGGAACAGCACAACACACATAACATAACAACAATGAATTTTTATTTTTTTAAACGTTGAATAATATGTGGGTTCTTTTGAGTTCTATTTATTTGTGAGTCTCTTTTAAGTTTTCGTTTTTCTGTGTCTTTTATTTTTGTTTCAGATTTGAAATTCTTAACTAATAATTTAATGAATTCAGCTCGAGTGAGAGATTAGAAATGCACGCATTTTAGGAATTTTGATTAGGTAAATATTAAAAAAATCTTTAAAGCTTAAAGATTGTTCTTTTTAGAAGATGGATCTTATTCGACATTAAATTGGTTTTCTATGCTGGCTTTTATTGACAGTTGTTTTTGTTGTTTTAAAGGCATGGTTAACTTTAAAAACAACTTAGGTATTTACTTGGTTTGATAATGATAATGGCAGACTATTATTTGAATGATAAATACAAACACTTTATTTAAAAAAAAAAACATCTTTTTTTTTCCTCTTTTCTCCGGAAGCCTATGCAGTGTGCATTCTAAAACCAAGAAATGAATTCAATATGTTTGGATTAGATTCTTTCGCGGGTATAATATCCCAAACGAAATTCGAAATGATTTCAAATCTACAAACATCGAAAATATCAGCATATTTAAAAAAAATTCTCAAAAATCTATTAATGATTTTTAAAAATCAATTAGGTATTTTCTTGTTTTTTTTCCAACTTGATGGCCAGTTGATATCGCCACGACGAGAAATTACGCCGCCAGGAAATGTCTCTTGCAATGAAACCATATTCGCTCGAGTTGTGTGGCATGTGGCAGCGTCTTGTTTAAGCCACATAATCTCCAAGTCGTATTCTTCAAAAAAAAAGTCGGTTATCATATGACAATAACGCTCTAAAATGACGGTGACAATAGTTCCATCGTCGTTTTCGAAGAAGTAAGGTCCAATTACACCTCAGGACCAAAGAGCGCACCAAACAGTGACTTTTTGTGGATGTAATGGCTTCTCTTCAATTACTTGAGGATTCTCAGAACCCCAAATACGAGAATTTTGTTTGTTAACATACCCCTCACCGATTGAGAAAAGTGCTTCGTCGCTGAAGAAAATTTAGTACGAAAAATCGTCGTCCACCGCCTGTTGTTTGTTCAAGCACCCATTTGACGTAACTACGACATTGTGAATCGTCATCTGGCTTCAGTTGTTGTGTGAGCTGGACTTTATATGGATGTAGGTGGAGATCTAAATGCAAAATACGCCATAATGGTGTCGTAAGACAGTCCTAATTCCTGAGAACGACGAGCAATCGAAACATTCGGGTCTTCGGCAACACTTTCACTTACAGCAGCGATATTTTCAGTTCTACTAGCGAAACAATGATACACAGGCCTTACAATATCTGTAACCAATCAATTTTCTTCAAATTTCTTCACAACTTTGTCAATTGCTTGCGTAGTTGGACGATTATGTAAACCATAATCTCCTCTTAAGGCACGATATTTGGCTGTGCCAGAATCACCATTTTTGTAGTAAGTTTTAACAATTTTTATGCGTTGTGCGATAGCCAGCCATCCATTTTCGTAAATGTCGTAAATGTCAGATTTTCAACCAGAAAAAAAAAATGGTTAAACAACTTAGATTGACATTGTGTCGAACTCCAGCTCTATACTTTTGAAACTGCAAAATGTATAACTCGTTAAAATGTGACGTGATACCAAACTAATATAATTTTGAAACACATTCAATAAACGGTTTTTTTTTATAAATCAGAATATTTTAAGAACAAAAAAAAATGATTTTATCTCGAAAATAATTGTATGCAACGAAGAACAAAAAAATTTTGAAAAAAAAATCGAATTGTCACTTTTTTGCAAAAAATAAATATCAAAAAAAGCATTACTAAAAGTTGGTAAAAAATAATTTTCGACGTTAATATCTTTTGAAAAATTTAAAATATTGGCTTCAAACTGATTTTATCTATTAAAAAATACAGTTTTTAACATTCAGTAAAATTTTGGGAAAGATCGAGTTGACATTTTTTTTTTTCAAAAAAATAAAAACATATAAAAAACATTTCTTAAACTTGGTAAACATTGCTTTTCGACTCATATATTTATTCAAAAATTAAATTTATTGACTTCAAAATGATTTAATTCTGTGTTTTAAAAATCTAACATTTTTCAAATATTTAAGCAATGCTACTAAAATTGGTAAAAATCGTTTATCGTCTTAAAATCTGGTTAAGAAAAATAGATTTTGAAATCAAACTAAATATTTTAAAATGTGCAAAATATTATAAGTAATTTTTAGTTAATATTTTTTGAAAAATTCATCTGACAACTTTTTTTTTAGAAACTACGAAAAGCTTCAAAAGCAACACAAAATATTTTTCAAAAATATTATTTTGAATATTTTGTTAAAGCTTTAAGCAAGACAAATCGGCAGAAGTGTTTATGAGCATCGTTTTGATGTTAAACGATTCATTCTCAATTCTCAACTCATTGTCAAAAACCAATGCAATTCCTCAAACAGTATAAAAAAAACATCCTACTGTAGTTAATTCAACATGATTTTTTGATTTAAAAATGCTATCATTTTGATTATTCTTTCATTTATTTTGTATTCTTTCGACTGCCCAAGTTAAATTATTTTTATATAACATCAAAAATGAGCAACTTTTGAAACGATTGCATTCAATTGATTCCCAGTATTTGAATGAATTTAATGAATGATTCTTTAATACTGCAAATGAGTTAATTTGCTTCGAATAAGAAACAAAACATTCACTTAAGATTTTATAAATGGTTTGTTATTGTACAAAAATATCTTGTAAATATTTTTTTTTCGACAAAACATCTCAAACCATTGCACTTAGTTAATTTTAGTTTCTTTATCTTTTTTTTCGATACGCGACAAATTAAAGTTTTTCAAATCTCTGACGAACAAAAAAAAAAGTACAAAAATGCGAAACCCATTGTCACTAACTCGCACAAAACATTTCTTTTCTCAAAAAATAGTCAAACTTGTAAAACTAAAATAACAGCATGAACTAACATCAGAACATAAAATAAATCCAAAAAAAGTAACGAAAAATAATCCAAACTACAACAACGAAAAGAGTGAAAGCGTAAAAGTTTCTTGTTACGCTTCAAATGGCCCAAATACACATTTTTACTTATATAGTTTTACTTGATTTTGTCTTTATTCAGTTTCTATTTCTTTTTTTTGTAACTTTTCTTTTCCCTTCTGGCATGACCACCCGTCCCCATTTATCCACCATCATCAGTGCGACTTTAACATCCACAGGATTATTCTCCAGAGTAGACATGGGTACCTCTATATTTTTGCTCAAATAAAATATAATATCCTTTTTCGTCTACTTTAGGTATAGTTACTCTGGCAAATGAGTAAAATGGATTTAAGAAGAGCTCGTGTCCTATAACACACATACATACAACACACACACACACACTGATATTAACTTTGAAACAAACACATTTTCAATCTTTAACGTAAACATGTTATCCCTATATCGTTATAGTTACGGTTAGAAGTTTTAATATTATAGGTATATACCTATATAGCTTCAACATCCTTCTTCGAGAGTAGATTGGATTTCAAAGTCTTTCTCGGTTCTGGTTGTCTTGTTTTAAGTTGTGTTCTTGAAGGTTCGTTCTTCTTTTACACAAACGGAAATGACAGCCCCAAGAAAGTGAAAGAAACCTTCCTTCACATCAAAATGGAACAAACTAAAACTCTCAGTGCGGGTTTAGATAATATGTAGGTAGGTAGGTATAGCCATCGTCAAAGAAATCCCAACCCCATCAAACCTATATAAGAATCACTTTCCTCCTTCTCAACCACCACCGCCACCGTAGCTGCCGCGTGAGTCGAATTTTTCTTCTATATTCATCCCTTTGCGTTTTAGCAGAGTTAGAGGTAGGTAGGTAGGTAGGTAAGGTATACGCTTCACCCATCTCTTTAAAGCTCGTCACAATAAGTATCTATCTACAAACATACATATAGGTAGCATCAGATGAACGTTTCTACCTAAAACTTATATATCATACACGTATATTGTGTTTTTCATCTTAAGCTTAACCTTCTTCAACTTTTTGGTTTGCGGATCGCTTTTGTTTTGTATGTTTTTTTTTTTTTTTATTTTGATATCCTTCGTGTTACTGAAATACTTCGGTTACATACAAACATACACGCACACACTTAGGACTTAGAACTTAGGAGTATCTAAACCTAAAATTTTTGGGATATCTATCAGTAGAAAAACACAAGCGACGCTGCTTTTATAACTGAATACATTTCCAAACCACCCCCTGATGGTTCAACACGACGACACATAGAAGGCGGCTATAAGGACCTCATATAGGACCAATCTCGAAGTGGTAGAAAAACCATTTCCAATCTATTTTGTCGCAGATATTAGAGTATTTTTGTTGTTGTTGGTTTTTTGTATGATAGAGAAAATCTATGCCAAACAACAAATAGGTAGACGGACAAACGACGACGGACGGACTTTTGGACAAACTGACGACGGATTTTGGATGATTATTTCTATATGTATGTGTTTATATGAAACTCTGTTAAATCCATGGCGCTTCAAAGGCGACACCAAGCGCCCACATGGTTTTCCATTATATTTTGTTTCCGTGGATTGTGTTTCTCTGGCTATGTTGGATGCTTTAGTGCTTTGATATGCCATAAACGTCTCTTTTCTCTTTTGCGTGGCTTGTTTTTGGTGATTGTTTTCAATATTTTTCTTTTTTTTTTGGCTTTTTGTTTTTTTGTTTTTCTGTTTTTTTTTATGTTCCAAAATTTTAATTATGAAAGACAAAGAAAATTGTGTCACATTTTGAGTGATTTATATGTTTGGAAATATGTCAAGTGTGTAGATGGAGTATAGTACTGCATTTTCTTTCTTCCTTCATGTTTTGATGTGATGTTCTGTTCATGTTGTTTTCATGGATCTTTTTGGAAGTATAGAAATTTATATTTTTGCTTTTTCGGTGTAGTCATTTACTTCGTTTCCTTATGATTTATCTTTATATCTGTTAATATTAGATGGATGCCATCTTTCAGATGTTAAGCTTTTTTTTCCCAGGGTGATGGGAGCTATTATCTTAGTATAGAAATTGAGATGAGTAGGAAATAATTATCTATAAGATAGGGAAAGGCTATCTTATTCATCCCTAATATTTTTAATGTTATAGACCTGGGGATATTTCGAATGGCGAGTATTTTGTAATCATTTGATTCAATGAGTTGTTGGTTAATGCATGGAGAAAACAAGAGTTACATAATAGGCTTTAAGAATAAGCTATTATATATAAGTTTATCAAGTCGATGTCATATATACGGATTTTGCCAAAGCATTTGACAAAGTTCACCATCAAATTTTGATTCATAAACTGTAAAAACTAGGTATACATTCTAACTTGTTAAATTGGTTGCGTTCATATCTTACAGGACGCATTCAATATGTCCGTATTGATTCGATCGTCTCAAGTCCAATAGATGTTTCCTCGGGTGTTCCCCAAGGTAGCCATCTTGGACCACTTTTGTTTCTAATATTCATAAATGATCTACCTGATTTTCTCTTAAATTCCTTTTCCTTGATGTTTGCCGATGATCTCAAATTTCTGAGATGCATTAAGGATCCAGTTGATTGTGTGCTTCTTCAAGAAGATCTTCAAAGCTTATCAACTTGGTGTAAAATCAACAAATTAAACCTCAACATCTCTAAATGTCAATGTTTTTCATTTTCCCGCCGCTCGTGTCCTTTTGTATATGATTATCATATTGAGGACAAAGTTCTCGATAGAGTCTCAACCAAAAAAGATCTAGGAGTCATTTTTGACTCTAAATTCAACATCGCTAATCATTTAGAATTCATAGTCAATAAGGCCAACTCTATGCTTGGATTTGTTTTCCGCAACTCTAAAGGTCTAACTGATCCCTATACCTTAAAAACGCTTTACATTGCTTATGTTAGATCAGTTCTCGAGTACTGCTGTGTGGTATGGAATCCGTTTTACAAAACTCATTCTGTTAGAATTGAAAAAATTCAAAGAAAATTTACAAGAATGGTTATTTATAAACTTAGATGGAACGCTGATGTTATGCCACCTTATAATACTCGACGTCAACTTCTTGGCATTCAGACCTTAGAAAACCGCCGCAAAATATATTCTATAATGTTTATTAAAGATATTTTATCCTATCATATTGACTGTCCGTTTTTATTGTCTCTTATAAATTTGGATGCTCCAACTCGAGTGCTTAGAAATCGTTATTTATTCCATGAGGTACTTCATAGAGTAAATTATGCTGTTAACGAGCCAATATCTCGCTGTGTCAGAGAAATTAACCAAATATCTGAATTTATTGATTTTAATTTTCATTTGAGTAGGGATACATTTAAAAATATGCTCAGCCTATTCTTTCTGGTTAATTAACTAAAATTTATGTTAAGACAAATTTTGTATTTCGATAGTCTGTAAGAGTTATTATAATCTCTAATTGATGAATGAATAAATAAATAAATAAATAAACAAATAGAACAAAATTGCGGTATCCAAACACTGTTTTATTATAAGTATATATAACTAGATTGCTAAAAGTATCAGTATTTCCACAAAACGCCTTTTCAATTTCTCAAGTACTTCATTTTTTTAACTTCGGCGCTAGTTATAGCTATCATTGGTTTTCATCATTGAAAACAAACATTGGAATTTTTTTGACAGGTCGTTCAAAATTTCCTGATTCACAACCACCGCAAAATTTTTACTGCGAGAAATTTGTCATTTGAATTTAATAAAATTGGAACACAAATCAGTGGAATGATTCGTTTCACTTTTGAACATAAAAGTATCAGCTGTTCAGGAAAATGAATTGCGTCCGGAAAATAGAAAAATACATTTTTAGAGAAAAATGAATGCGCAATTACACTTTTTTTATCAACAAAAATTCTCTATGTGATTTCCGATCGATCAGTATATAATTTTTATTTCTAATCAAAGGGAAACACCGTCAAATATCGATTCAAAAATTTGTCCGGATCGATTTCAATGATAGCTACAATTGGCCCCTTATAGGTCTGTTATATAACTACTGTATTATACTAATTGTATTTATTTTTTGCCTTGCATATAAACTTTAGATTTCAAAGTACAGTTCCTTCCAAATAATCTGGTACTTGCTTTAAGGTTTACACCTTAAGTAATTTTATAGTTAAAATGTTGGCTTATAGTTCAAAATTTTGTAAATACTAGATGTTACTACTTTTTTCACGAAATTTTTGTGAAAAGAAAAACATTTCTTCATTATTCTTTGCTTATGGTGAAAGTTTCAAAATTAAAATCTAAAGCCCTCCTTGTATCAGCTTTCTTTAAAATTCAACGTAGAAACAGAGTTCAATTAGAATACTAAGCGCATTACGAACAAAAGTAAGTATACGCCCGAGTATCCCAATATGTATTAGACTTTTTTTAAACTTATTAAATTGGTCTGATTTGTAGATTTAAACGTTTTGTCAGCTTACTTTAATTATTAGGAATGAATAATTTAATAAATAATTATAATAATTATTATTATTATTTTGAACTTCCCATAGGAAGTTATTGTAATCGGTCCGATTTGTTGAATTAAAAATGTCGACATTTCTCTACGTTTCAAGGTCCCTAGAGTCGAAATAAAAGATTTTTAGAAAGTTTGTCTGTGCGTGCGTGTATGCGAACGTTTAAACGTCCGCACGTTCGCGAAGTTTTTTTGTTCAAGAACCAGGAGAGTTATCGACTTCAAATAAATTTTGTTATACAGATAATAATGCAGAAAGATGCAGAAAGGACCTTCAAAAATTGAGTAGGTGGTTTTTTTACCATAGCAATTTAAAAAAAAGTTAAAAATTTTGGTTAACCCCAAATATCTCACGAAACAATAACGCTAGAGACTTGAATTAAATTTCATATAGTATATTGTAACGTGATACCAAACTATTTTATTTAAAAAAAAAAATCAAATTAACGGTTTCTTTTATAAATCAAAAAATATTTGTCACTTCGAATATTTTACGAACAAAAAATGATTTTATCTCCAAATTAATTTTGTGCAACAAAAAATAACGTTTTTAACATCTGGTAAAATTTTGAGAAAAATCGAATAGACAGTTTTTTTTTATAAAAACATAAAAAAATAATCAATCAAAATTTTTAAAAATTTATTTTCGACTCAAATATCTTTTCAAGAGTTTGAAATCATGGCTTCCAACTAATTTTGTCTTATAAGAAAAATTGTTTTCAACATTTGGTAAGATTTTGAGAAAGATCGAATTGAAAAATTTTAAAAAAGATCGAATTGAGAAACATCGAATTGACAGTTTTTTTTTATAGAAAATAAAAGCCTAAAAAAACATTACTAAAGTTGGTACAAATTGATTTTCGACTCAAATATCTTTGCAAAAATTTAAGATTATGGCTTCAAATTAATTTTATCTTATAAGAAATATTTTTTTAAACATTCTGTAAAATTTTGAAAAAAAATCAAACTAGAACTTGGTAAAAATTTACTTTTGACTTTAAAAAATATTGGCTTCAAATTTTATTTAATAATTTTATCTCACAGAAAATATTGTTTTCAACATTCAGTAAATTTTGTATAAAAATCCAACAGTCATATAATAAAATCTACAAAAAAAAAGTATGCAAATTTGGTAAACATTGATTTTCGACTAAAAATCCCGTTAACAAAATAGATTTTGAAATCAAACTATTTCATTATATGCAAAATATTTTAAATTTTTAAGAATAATTCAACTGACAACTTTTTTAACAAAACACGAAAACCTACAAACTTTTATGCAAGACAAATCGACAGACGGGATGGGAAGTTATCAGTGTGGGTCGCATTCCAGCATCTTTTCAATTTTATTTCAAGCTTTATGCACTCAATTAAGTAGTACCCGTGGTATGATGGTTAGTGCGTTGGACTGTCATGCGAAAGGTCTTGGGTTCGATCCCTGCCTGTGCCACCTTAATTTAAAAAATAAAACGGGTACTGCCTCTTGCGAGGAATTGACAAATTCTCCAAGAGTAATGCTTGTCATGAAAAAGTGCTTTCTCAAATTAGCCGTTCGGATTCGGCATAAAAACTGTAGGTCCCCTCCATCCCTGACAACAGTACTCGCACACAGGAATGGTTGAGAGTTGTAAGTCACTAGGCCCTGGTTCTCTATGGACTGTTGCGCCACCTAATTTATTTATTATGCACTCAATTATTCATTACAAAGGTTAGTATATGTATAAGTATTAGAAAATAAATGTTTAAAAATGAATTTACATGTGTTTGCGTATTTTTTTTTTTTTTTAATTTATTTTAATATTAGGATGATTCTGCATAAGCTTCACCCAAGTTCTTCCATCTTTTTCGGTAGAGTGCTTCTCTCTATCATCTTTCCAGCGTTTGAGTTGTTTTTCTACATTTCTCCTTCCATCTAGTGGTAACCATTTCGTAGACAGCTTCATCCAACGGCCATCCCATTTAAGTTTTCGAATTATGTAACGAACATCTTCAAAATTTGTTTGGATTCTTTTAAGGTCAATTTGTTGGTAAATGCAAAAACTATTATTTCCGTTGATCTTTGGCACGACCTGAGCTTGGTTTCAGCATTTTTATTAATTTTCCATGTTTCGCATCCGTAGGTTTTAACATGGGAGCACTGTTGAATATAATTGTTGAATATATATTTTCTTGTTTTGTTTGAAATATTTAAATCAGGAAGATGCTTAACATTCCAGAATTTAAATGAAAATTTTACATATTTGTTGAGAATATCAAATTGTTGATATTTTTGTTTAATAAGCTTTTGTCATTCATCATGAATCATTTAACGCCAAAATAACGCTTCCCAATTGTGCAAATTTACTTTAAAAAAATAAATCTGCTTGCAGAGTTAATAGTACACTTCGTTTGTGGTCATATTAATGAAGCTTATTTCTCTTTAAATGTCCACGTAAGTATTTGGAACAAAGACAATGCCCAAGCCATTAACAAATCACAATTACATCCAAGAAAATTGACTGCTTGGTGCGGTTTACACACTGGAAGTATCAAAAATGTCGTTTTTTTTCGAACTTAAGAAGAAGTTTCTATATCTGTGGTGAGCGCTCTTGACTCTTGAGCCATACTGCCTGATTTTTGTTCCCAAAAACTAGTCGGCTAAAGAACGACGAAATTTAGACGACGCAAACAGTCATACAGAGTGCACTTAACCATCAGTTTATTGCAAAATCAAAATAGCCTATTAACTGGCCATGCATTTTAATGACACTCGATTGTACTTTATTGGTCTATGTTAATGTTAAATCATTATGGTTTTCGACGAAAAACTAGTAACCCTTGAAGATTGATTATTATAGCCACTACTGACACCATACCACCATATTTATTGAAAAATGTTGTGAAAAATTAGAATGTTCAAATGAACTTTAATAAAACCAACAAACATTTTTGTCTTATATAAATAATCAAAATTCTAAAGCTTCCGATAGCTCTCTTTTGTATCTTATATGTTCGGAAAGCAACATATTTTTGCGCAACATACACACAAATATAGCATCGACAGCTAATTTAAAAAAAAGTAGTCACAAATATTGAAACATTTGTAAAATCATCCAATTCCATGTTTGGCAAATACAATAACTCAAAAATTAAAAATTGTTCATATCATCAACAATTTCCGTTGCCCCCAACAACTTTCAACCGTCAACCATCAAAACCCTTTAATCCATCAAGATCAAATCTTTTGAGCTTACAGTAATCGGTACTCTACTTTCGATCAGTTTTCCGCACATCAGAAATTACTATGTTATCTTCTAGCGGTAAATTCAAAGAGTTGTAACTACAATCATGCCCATTTGAATTCCATCTACTTATTCACAAAAAGTCTTAAACAAAGACCTCTCCAAACAAAAACTATAACAATAAAAAATAAATTATAAAACAAAAACTCCTCAGTTTTTCTGCTTCGTCGATTATGTAAATTTCGATCGATGATATATCACAAGAAAATTCTGCTAAAAAAAAAAAAACATAACATAACCTAACTTAAAACTCACGAATCATGATGCGAAACCAACAAACAGCAAACTAAAAAATAAATCGTAGATACCTACGTACCTAACATACTCTTCGTACTATCCGTATAATAAAAAGTGCAAGGCTGCAGATTTTGATACACATCGCGCATCAAATGGCTATCTGCTTGGCTGGTTTTGACAATCAAAAGGCATCCCGCGTTGAATTCCATGGATTTTCATTTTTAATTAAATTAGATTTTTTGTTGCCGATTGTAGTTATTTCGTTTTTTTTTATTTTTATTTTGATTCCTTCTTTGTTTTTTGTTCTCTCATTAATAACATTTGCAGATACATCATCAACCGCCGCGTCACGCCGGCCACCTCCGCCACCTCCGCCGCTCCTGTTGTATGAATAATACCTAAGTTTATACTCAAGGTATCTTTCTCCCAAGTTGTAGGTAGGTAGGTAGCTGATGCCAACATTTCTGATCCTATTCTTTTCTTTTTGATAAGAAATCATTCACGTCTCGTTGCACTGGCATTGTGACAGCTCGTATTCACCTGTTGTTCTTATTTCTTTATGGCTAAAGCTTGGAATGGCGTACGTCTACAAGTCTGTAGTGTGTAGTGCGTTCAAACATGGTTGGCTTTCGAGAAAAAGAAGAAGAAGAAGAAGAAGGCTGAACAGACACATCCCTATAAGTGAATAAAAAGAATTAAAAGAAAAAATAAGACGAGTAAATAAATTAAAGAGTCCACAACACGATAATTGCCATATCATTGCCTCGCGGAATTTAATTGCTACCTCAACCTGACCTCCTGCTTGGTCAAAGAAGAACAAAATGATTTTGATAGGTATAATATACCCTATCTTCGTTAAATGTAAAGCGAAAGAAAAAACAAATAATTAAAAAACAAAACAATCAACAAGGATACAACAAGAATACACCATACCTACACTACATAGATTATAAAGTGCAGAAATGAAAATAAGGGCAACAGGACCACGATCCAGAAACAGCAGAGAGGTGGTGTGTCATGGTGTTAATGCAAATACATAGTTTTGTGGGGCAAAGAAAATGCATAAAAAGAATAACCACAGTGAGGATAGTATAAATAGGATGTTGACTTGCAGTTTTTGTTTTTTTCTATGTTGATGCTCACTTGCTGTTTTATAATGTTTCTAACTTTGTGACTTGTGCACTTCCGTTTCCGTTTAACATGATAGCAGGTATTAAAATAAAAAAATCATTGAAATTTTACCAGAAAGGCTTTAAAGCTCATTAGTAATTTGTTTAGCTATGAAACACATATTTTGTAGTTAGAATAATTGTTTAATTTGTAGTGAAAGCGTACAAATTTAAATACCCTTTATTTACCTTATCCTTTCTGTTCATGTCAACAACACTATTTTTCAACACTTCAACTCTATTAAATGTAAATCCTCAAAAAATTGAACTTCAATAAAGTTATTTTCTTTCAGAACAATACTATTTTTTTCAACATAACAATAGAAAATCAAAACTTTCTTGCAAATAACACAAAATATAAAACAATATTCCTACACCACTACGGCTCAAGACATTTCAAGAACAAAACAAAAGAAAAAAGTTGTCTCTATAGACCTGTCTATAATCTGGCTCTAACAAATTTCTAAAGAATCTGTCTTTTTTTCTGTTTTCTGTTTTTTTTTTTCCTTCCCCCCAAATCATCAAAGCCTCTTTCTACTTTATTTCTTCATCATAGAAATCCACCAAAGAAGCATTGGCACATAATAAGTTAGTGAAGTGGATAAAAGTTTTCTCAAAAAATTTTGTTTTTAGTTTACACGAGTATTGTAACATGATTCTCTCTCTCTGCCCATGGTATTGAAAGTCCTTTGAAGTATTTTTGTTTTTGTTGTTGAATATGTATTGGTTTTATGTTTTCTACTTATGTTTATATCGAAAATTTCATTATGAAATTGGATCGATGTCAATTTGTAAGATTAGATAAATTCGTTACATTAAAAAGTTTTATAACAACTGATAATGTGACGTTATATACATACAATCTTCAGTTGTAGGATATATGTATGTAAAGGGTGTGGGTTTACATAAGTTGAAATCAAACAGAGGGGAACAATTAAGGGTAAAAATTGTTATTAAATTTAATTTTGCTATCTACAGAGTAGGTATTTAGTTTAAGTTTTTGATATCTTCCCAAAATTCTAAACCATTTCACGATTGCTAAGCATGCATTTTGCTTAAGTTAAGTTCTGTAATTTAACACTGTGAACTCATAACTAGTAAATATTACGGTTCTTGGGTCTTTTGATCTTAGATTTCAGGGTGAGTATTAAATACAAAATATTAATTTCCACTTATAAGAACTATCTGAGATAACTAGCGTTAAAACGGTGTGTTCTATGAAATAGTCACGAATTAAAGTTTTCTAAACAATATTTTCTTTCGCCAACTATTAAACAAAAATTCTCAAACATTCAGCCAATTAGTCTAATCGGAATTTTTATCAAACCATATATTCCAATAGTGAAAATTTAATTAATGTTTATATAAAGGAGCTTATTGTATCAAATTTTCTATATCTAAGGCTAATAACAAATTTTTGGTTTGAAGAAATAGCCAAAATTTAAAAACGGGTAAATTGTTTTCGTCTAGCAGGTTTTCGTTGTCGATGGTAATTATAATTACATTATTATAATTTTATATTTTACCCCGAATAGGGTAAAATCTATCAAACCCAAATAGAACTCATGGTTTGATTCGAGCTGTAAAGATGTTATTAGGATCGTAGAAGTGAGTTTCCGTTATTATAAAACCAACCCCACTTAGGAAAACCGGAATTAGTTCAAACAAAGGTAAAAAGACTTGCAATGGTCGTATTCGACGAACAAAATTTCTGCATAGAATTTACGGCAAAAAATACAACTGGTAGTACAAATTTCTGAGATTTGTATAAAACGTATACGAAACACCACGTCATCCTCTGTTCCAAAGCTTGTCCACAATAACACCCCTTATGTAAGTTCGATTGATAAAGCCAACTTGCTTGCAGTACAGTTTGTTGTTAATTCGACGCTACTAGAGATTGTCATGAGTCATCCTGTTTATGAGAGCGTAAACGATTTTATGGGACGAGTATTCTTTCGCACTCGAGCAGTTGCAAGAGTACTGAAAGACCTTGACATACACATATCCGCTGGCCCGGATAGTATCCCATCTATTGTTCTGAATAGATGTTCTATAACGCTGGCAAAACCACTGCGTATGCTGTTCCATCTTTCCTACTTTACATCTCTTTCCGAAATAGATGGCACCAAGCTCTATTATCGAAAATATGTGTTTTTGGTATTGATAAATCTCTTCTTCGATGAATTAGAAACTACCTTTCTCACCGTACAATTCAAGTTCTTTTGGATGGTTTAAAATTTAAAATTCATAAAATAAATGCTGGTGTCCCCCAGGGCTCTGTTTTGTCTCCAACTTTTGTCCTTATATTCAAAAACATCTCTTGTCTGCCACTTCTAATACATTAAACTGTCTGCCACTTCTAATAAATTAAACTGTTTCGCTGACGACAGTACCTTCAGCTATTCGTATTTCTTTTCTAGATTCACATCCTTGCCTTTCGGATGTGGAACTTCAAAGGCAGCGTATGATAATCTCATTAAATTCTGATCTTGACTACATTGTCCAATAGGGAATCAACAACCGTGTAGAATTCAATGCTTCGAAAACTCAGTGCTGTCTCCAGTCTTTAAAGCGTAACCCATGCCATTATCTATGAGTGGAAATTGCATCAATTGTGTATCACAGATCACCTCTTATGGAATGATCACATATTCGACATTGCCAAAAGTGCTGATAGGTGCTTAGGATTACTCCAACGACGGTGCAAGACATTTTTCACCCCTTTTAATCTGGCTGTAATTTACAAAGTCTTCATCCTTCCAAAGCTTGAATATAATTCGCATATCTGGACAGGTGCCCCTAAAACAAGTTTAAACCTCTTAGGTAGAATTCAAAAAAAGGGCTTTTAAAATAAAAGGTGAAAGAACCAAAACATTTGCATCGCTCGAACTCCGCCGCAATGTTTCATGCAATTCGTGGTTTTATATGCAATGTTCTGTCGAATTAGCCAGTTGCAATTAAACAATTCAGCCGTAATACTTGCACTTATAGGAAAGCTTATCAGTTTACCCTTGAGCTTAGTTTCGGACGTACTGTTAAGTATAGCGACTCTTTCTTAAACCGCACATTAAGAATGTGGAATGCTTTGGCCAATTATGTGTTTCCTCCCATTTTGATGTTCAGAACTTTATTATGTATTTATTGATTTCCTTAAGACGCAGGGTGCTTGAAATTAAATTTTATAAAACATTGTTAAATCTCTTTTTTTTTAAAGAATTTGTGTTTAGTTTATCTTCTATTACAATCGATCACCACTACGGTCATCCAGTCAGTTTTAGTGTAAAGGAAAATGAACCCACCCAGGAACCAGTCTGCGTCTACTGTCTACTTTGAAACCAAAAAATATTTTATGAAATTAAATTCTGAATATCATCTTCTTTTAACTTCACCCATCAAATACCCTAACTTTCACATAAAGGACATTGAAAACATAAAAAGGACATCCCATAAAGTCTTATGGAAATTTAATCACGCTGTCACTTCTCCCTATACGTACATATATTCATACAACATATACTTACATATATAAATGTATATGAATACAGGAAAATATATACATATCTTTATAATTTTATATATGTATATCTATATATATGTATAAGAATATCTATATAAACCAACCTTTATGCACCATCTCAAAAAAGAGCAAACTTTTACCTGTCACGTGAGAATTTTAATTTAATTATTCCCCAGACTAAAACTTCAAAGATTTTTCTTTCATATTTTTTTTTTTTATTATTACAAGAACCTAAACTTACATATATATTTCAATGAAAGTGAAATATCCTTTTGAGTTGATAACAAAAGACAAAAATCCCTTAAAACATTTCAATAAAGCAGAAATTTAATAGAATGAAAGAATAAAAACAAAAAAATCAATTTATTCATCTTTTTTTTTGGATTTGTATTTCTTCAAAAAAAAAAAAAAACATTGGAGTCTATTGTATATTTATTTGGAATACGATAATCTAAAACCTAAAACCACATCATTAGAACTCAATTACAAAATAATTGCGAAATAATACACCGACACTGATACCGCACTATGGGAGAGAGTAACGGTTTGATATGCATACACTCCGTATCTTTGAGTTGTAGATATTTTGATTTGTATAATAAAAAGCATAGATATTTAAGAAATTTTTTGGGGTTTTAAGTCTTTAATACATATTTTGTATTAACCTTCCGGACATGTTTGTATCTTTAAAATTGTTATTTAAATTTCATATTTACTTTTAAATGCCTTCCTTTAATATACCATAAACACAGTATGATTATTAGGAAAAATGTTATAAGGATTGTAATTAAAGTGCCCGTGTAAATTAGTTTTAAGATCTTAAACAATGCAATGACAGAGAAACACAGGACTTGGTAAGGCATTCCACATTCGTGTTGTACTGCGAAAGAACGAATCTCTTTATTTCACAGCTCGGCCAAATTTATATTCAAGGGTTAACTGATATACCTTCTTACAGAAACGTGGTTAAACTGTTGAAGAAAAATATGTACATATATGATACAAAAATATTCACATATTAAGAACTACAAATCATACTAATGACTGTGATACTAATCAGTAGATTTTGAGTCTATTTAATAACTCGCATTTAAAGAGCAATTTCCCTCAAGTGAATTCTCAAACTCACAAAACCTACAACTAAAAAAAAAAGATACCTCCTCAAAAATGAATCTTAAAAATTCTATCACAACCAAAAAGAAAAAAGAAACATAACCTAATCGCAAGGAAGTACCAACCGAAAAGGACCATAAATTATATTTTATATAATTTTCATTGCCACATTATCACAGAAAATCTACAGTGATTCACTCTTCTTCTTCATTTTTATTTCAATTTTTCTGGTATATTTTTTTGTTTTTTATTCATTCTACTTTTTTTGCGGTCTATGCTTTTAACTTTGTCCGTTTTTTGAAACAATGTCTCTGATCTCACAAATTCTCACCATTTTAAGTGTTTTTTTTTATTCTGACTTGCTTCGTCATCTCTTCTTCTTCTTGGGAAAAGAACAAAGCTCTTCTTACGATGATGATACTTTCACAAGTATCTAAATTCGCCATATCATTATGGGAAGGATATCTTTTGTATATCTACACACGATAAAAGATATATCTATAGCACTATTGTATCTTTACATATATCTTCAAGGCTCTTTTATAGATATATTATGCAAACGACGAGTATGTAGGTCTATTTCATTGCAAAGGAAAAATATCCACAGGTATTCCATAAATTTACAAAGACAACCAAATTATCGTTATTATTATTGCCCACCCGTTATAGTTTGCATGTGGTAATAAGCATTTTGTCCCCCTATAGGTGTGTAAAATATAAAACAAAGAACAAAACAAGGAGGACAAAATAGGAAAAAAAACATTATAGGAAAATGTATCTTTTTCGGGAAATTATGGGATGCGCATGCCATCAAAAGGAGGCATGGAAAACGATAACATAAAGGAGGAGAAAAAGAGAGATACACCAATAAGTATAACAAAAGGAACAACAAAAAACAATGAAGAGATTTTCGAGTTGCGTTCATGAATGAAAAGAAGTATGAAAGTAGACTGTAGTAACAAATAATAATAAATTTTGAAACTCTTCTTATGCTACATGCGGATTGCTGGATGATGGTACTTCTGTAGGTTTTCACTTTCTAAGGCCAAAAGATATAATATCTATCTATATAGTTGAGGTGATATGAATGGGGAACAAAGTATTTAGGGGATATACTTTAGGGTCGTTTTGGGGTCATAAAATAACACTTGTTAAAATTTATTTTACTGTTTATTGAAACATTAAATATGCCTTAAGGATCTATTATAAAGAACTAGAAGAGAGAATAAGATAATGAGGTATTAAAAAGAGGTTGTAAGATGGATTAAAAGATAAGGTACTTCATTGGCACTTCATGGTAGTTGAATATTAATATATTAAATTAGTAAAAGAAATATATTTTTAAAAACAAAATTTACTAGGTATTTAAAATGTTTTATTTTATAAAAATATATTTACATATTTATTATATTTTTTTTTAATAAATACTCAATCTAATATGAAAAATATATGGTATAAGACTTTGTGTCGAGTAATTTTCTTACATTGATTAATTAAGTAATTCATTGTGACTCTTATTTTGTTTTTTTATTTCATATAAATTGTCAAAAAAAGGACATTTTAAAAACTGCTATAAAATTTTAATTAAAATTTAATTTCTTACTAAATTTTATGGGGAATGATTTACACTTTTGTGCCAAATTTTTTTGTTTTATAAGTGAATGAGATAAAATTTGATTCTATTTTCTAGAAATTTAGTGCATTAATGTTTTAATGATTATTTTTTAAGGGGTTGCATACATTCATCTACATATTTGCTAAGCTATAATTATATCTTCGCTATATTTAAAACAGTTCAATGTTTAAGCCTGTATATTCAAAAATAAACATTCGATGGGCAACAAATTTTGAAAATATACATACATACATTTCGCTTCTTGCAATGCATACAAAGCTTAGCACAATATCTTTTACAGATTGTTAGGTTGTGACAGTCCGTGATGGAGTAGGATACACTTAGGCCAGTTTAATGGCCCATTTTGATACAACATGAATCTTGATGCTTTCATCTAAACTCAATGAAACCAGTTTTAGTCCCTTACGAAACGTGAAAGACTGATTATTTTAACGTGATTGGGATCGTTTCGATCGTTATAGAAGAATTATTGTCCTAGGTACCTAATTTTTGTGTTTTTAAGCTAGAACAGGGCATGTACAGAAGAAGTGAAGAACTGTTTCCTCCTATTCCTTATTCATACAGCTTCTGCAGAAGTCATTTGAAAATACGGCTAGCCACGTGGTGTGCTTTTTTATTAGACAATCCCGGTTATGACACCGATTATCGAGATTTTATGCGATCTTCTTAGGGATAGCAGTCACATTGATCGCTTCAAATCTAGTGTAGGTCAGATGTTTTTTGTGACCTAAGACGTGGTGATGATATTCCACCTGATGTTTGCCTTCTTAATAGCGTCTTGCATTAGCAATAGTTTACATGTATAGTCATGGTATGCCAGCATTATCCAAACGTGGTATAGAATGGCGATATCATCTGCCTTACAATTTCCTGAAAAGTCTATATGGCCCGGCAGCCAGCAAAGGTAGATATTAAAATATTGTGCCATCTCCATTAGATATGATCGACAGTTATGGACTGTTATAGAGCTTATAGGTAGAGACAGAGTTCAGAGATTTGATAGCGGCCAGGCTATCTGAGAAAACACGTAGGTATATGAGTTTTTAATATCATGTTTTCTTTAACCCAGGAACAGACTTATTTTAGAGATATTTCATCTAAAATAAGTATATTTTTCAACCATGAAAAATAACTTTTAAAATAACCGGATAAATCATGGTGACTTAAGCGAATTATATACATTCGTTAATATTTTTCAAAAAAAATGTAAGGGTTTTTAATCTTGACATCCAGTTAATAAACAAAAAGTCAAAACATTCCCATATAAACTTATTATAATCGGTCCCATTTTTCAAAGTGTAAATTTTGAATTTTTTTGAAGCGTCGCGTTGTCGGGCTTCCTGGAATTTAAATCAAAGGCTTTTAGAGAGAAGTCTGCTTTTAGAAATTTGAAAAGAAGTTAAAAATGGCATTGCCTTAAAAATACTTTTATGCATACAAAAATAACGTTTTTGGCATTCTGTTAAAGTTTTTAGAAAAGAAACAAAAACCAAAAACTTAAAAAAAAAAAATACTACAAATAAATATTGATTTTCGACTCCAATATCCTGGAAAAAATTTAAGATATTTGCTTCAAATTTTATCTTATAAAAACCCTTGTTCTCAACGTTTGGTAAATTTTTAAGAAAAATGTAATTAACAGTTTTTTTGTAAAAACATACAAATCTACATAATACACCCCAAAAACTTTGTATAACCGATTTTTAAGTCTAATATCTTGAAAATGAATCAAGGTTTTATTTTCAACAATTTTGTTTTAGTTTATAATTAAAAAAAAAAACGCATAAAATGCTTCTAAAAATTGATACAAATTGTTTTCAACTAAAATAACCCCGAAACATGAGCAGATATTGATATTGAAGTCCAACTTATTTTATTAAAGCCAAAATATCGTTGTTAACTTTTAGCTAATTTTTTAGAAAAATCCGATTAACAACTTTTCCAAAAATCTAAACCTCAAAAAAACCAACTAAAAACTGATAAGAAACGGTTTTCAATCAAGTGAATTGAAAACAAAGAAAGATATTGACTTCAAACTTATTTTATTTTACACAAAATGTTGTTAAGAATGTTTTGTAAAATTTTTGAAAACGATCACAAATATGAAGTTGTCAGAGTATAGCATTCAAGACCCTATTTCTTTTTTTGTGAATTTGTTGAGCCTTTGAATGTTTAAAACCCTAAGAACAACCAAAACACCAACCTTCCTTGATTAAGACAATTGACTGGACTAGTCGATTATGAAAATGCTGGTTTATCCTTTTAATCTTCAACAGTTTTTTGTTAAAATTTAAAAATATTTAACGATCATCCTACTTCCTGATATAATCTCTCCAGCTCCCCATAAACAAATGCTCTGATGGTGTTGCAGAATTTATTGTAGATACAATTACTCTCCCATCGATTGATTTCATCGTTTTAGTGCTGAGATTTGGAATGATGCGGGATACAAACAAAGAAACAAAAGAAAAACAAAATAAAATATGATGAAAAACTTCCTTTTGCTTGCAGCCGTTTATCTCTTTTACGAGATTTGTGCTCTTCCACTCGTTTATAAATCATCCGAATAGCTATACAGCCAAGCCGTAAACAGCAAAACAAGAGCATCCATCCCCTTTCGCCTCTTTCAACCCTCACACAACAAAACATTCACCCACTTTTAGACATTATGGTATGGTACGACTAAGAGTAGGTATATTCCATTCCTTATGCTATACTTTTATACTTTATGCGTGTTTGCTTTTCGATTTTATTTCGCTCATGAATTCCGTGTCTCCCCAATAAAATGTTTTCCCCAATTTTTCCCACCATCCGCATCCATTACAAAGGAAGAATTTCCCAAAATCTCCAGTTGATTATTTTGGTCTCTCGGCGAGTCGTTGTCTCGCCTCTGCATATCGTTTTTTTTTTCTGTGGGTCTTGACTTTTTTCAAAAAAATATCTCATAATGAATTTTTTGGTTCTGCTCTTAAAATCCATAAATTAAAAACAAAACAAAAATATTTAAAACTAAAATGTGTGTATTTATTTATTTTGATATTTCCTCGAGTGGATTTTCAATCAAAACAAAAAACCAAATGTTTGAAAAATTATTCTCAGTACTACAACACATTTTCATCATCTTCGAACTTCGAGAAGTAGTTGTAAAATAATTTATCGCACGAAAATATTTTCTCCAGCATGATGCCAATTTCCCGACGGGGTTTCCATGCGGTGTTCGAGTATCTGAAATAAAAATTATTTATATTTGAATATTTTTTCATACATGTGATGTTTTTTGAATTTAGAAAATAATCGCATCTTTGACAAAAAGTGAAGTGTTTTTAATAAACAAAAATAAGATAGAAATTTTTTAATTAAATAAAAAAAATAAAAATTATAATAATTGCAAAATGCAAATAATGCATTCGAAAAAGTATCGGAGAAAAACATGATCCCATTAATGCGTAATAAATTATTTACAATAATTTTGAAAAAACGAAAAATTCGTATACGAACTAAAAGGAAAAAAGATAAATAACAAATAAAGAAAAAGAAAAGAAAACGAACGATAATTCAACGCGCGTAGAAGTAGTTTTTGTTTTTATTTAAATAAATTGTGAGTGAATTGTGTGCGTGTGTGTGTTCGTGAGTGTTTGATTTTTCAAATTGTTTAAACTTAAAGTTAGGTTTTTTTTGTTCTGCAACAAAATCTTATTGCAAAAAGAAAAAGATGGTTTTCTTTTACTATAAATGAAATATATTTTTATATATGAGTTGTATAATTAACAAAATCAGATGACCTGAAAACGTTTCGATTTATAAAAAAAGGTGAGTTATTAATTTTTTAGAAAGATGGGGTTTAAAAAGTAGATAGATAGATAAGATAGATACAAAATTTTATTTTCTGAATATTAACAATTTCATGGTTTTCGTAATAATATAAATTAAATGAATGACAATAACATATTATGTTGCCTGTCAGTTTAAAAAGTATGTTTTTTTTTAATTGTTGAGGTCATAAGTTTTTTTTAAAGCACCAACAGCATTTTTTTAAAAGGTGCATCGAAATATAATTAGTTTTGTTGTTTTATTAAATAAAGCTTTATTCATAAAGATATACAGTCGACACCGGTTATCTGTTATTTTATGAATTTCAATTGATTTCGTGTAAATCATTTTTCATAAAATATTTAACTTTAAATTTAGGTGTAGGCACATGTTTGAGAGGTAAATTTTTTTAATACAAAATGATCAATGATCTTGCGTTTTCACTCAGTTTTGATAGCATATTCAGTGCATAGGGGAGTGGTGGGCAATAATGATTCTTTGCAAATTGAAAATTTTGTCATTTTTTGTTCAATAATTATGAATACATTTAATTTTAAATTCTTAACTCGGTTAAATTTTCACATATTATAGTTTTAAACTATAAAAACAGATCGATTATAAAGTTTAAGTTTTCTCCTCTTAAAAATAATGTTCTAAATCAAATCTTCACTTATTTAGTTTTGCTAGTTATATTCTCGTAATAACCACCATAAATAACTTAAAATATTTCAAAAGTAAAAAAACAGAGCTTAATTAAAAACATAAAATTGGTGCCATTTTTTTGGAAAACTTATCATTCCTTATTTGAGTCTCCGAATAAGAATATTATACATACTCTTAAAAAACTCCTTTAATATTAGGTCATTTTTTTTAAAATTCAGCCTGAGCAATAATAGATAGGTAGAGTAATTATGTTCTAAATGGTTTATTATTTTGCTACATATTTTCCATGTGTTTTTAAATTTTTTTATAGATATGCAGTCAAAATCGGTTATAATGAACCCCATTTTTGTTCGTTATATCCGGTCTTTCGATACCACCAATGTTCAATTTTGTGTTCCTTACTATAAAAAGACAATGTTTTTTATTATTTATTATTATTATTTATGGTGAAAGTACAACGTAATCTGTGGCTTGAATTTTAGCTTGGAAAAAATGTAATTCAAGACTACATTTTGCAATCGTTTTTAAAACTCTCTTTTACCTGATGATGTGATAGAAAAATGGCTTTGTTATATTACATTATTCTTTAAAGGCGCAGTATCGTTAAAAGCTATATTCTATTAGTACCTACAATTATTATGAATCTTTGTCTTTGAAATATCTTTTAGTTTGCATTTACCGATATTTCGTTATACTCGTAAGCGATATCGTTATAACCGATTTTGACTGTATTTCACTCGGCGGTGCGGCGGCGTCAGAGACATAATAATATATATACAGCCCTATCATGAAAAACTTTACAAATCATGAAATCCGTTCGTAATGCAAAATTGCATGAGATTTTGCACTACGAACGGATTTCATGATACAATTTTTCGGGATTCGTAAAAATTTCCGATTACGATGGAATTCATGATAGGGCTGATAGATTTGGGCCATTTCTAGCATAGAAAATCGTTGTCTATGGAGTTTACCTTTGATATTTGGTTGAAAGATGAGGTATTTAGAGTTTTCAATAATGCAGATGGTCTTCAAAAATTCCGTTGGTTTTCATTTTTAAGATTAAGAATTATTTTATGTTCCTATTTTATTGATATTTCTAATTTTACCAAACATTTCTGACAAACAAATGATTCTTAAGAATTGCAAATTGACTGTTCACGTGTCTCAATAAAGGAAAGAAACAGGCGAAAATTATAACAATGCCTTAAAAAGCCAATTCACAAAACAAAAACACTCTTCTACATTCTATGAACACAATGGCTCAAAATTTTAAACAACCTATTGTTAAGGATTTAAAAAAAATTACTAGTTAAATATTAAGCAATTTACTAAGCGGCTCTAAAATTGTAAGACTTTCTTTTTGTTTTGCTAACTATAATAAATTGTTAATTGCCTTTTATTAAAAAAACGCGCATCCAAATATGTCTTAACAGTGATAGTTCGTGAAAATAAACAAAGCGAATATACGCTTAAACGGGCCTATTTATTGGAATTCCCAACTGTTTACTGAACCATTCCATCCACTGCTCTTATAAGAATAATTGTACGGGATTCATATGGCTTAGCGAATTGCTGAAGTTAAAGTAGCCATTCCGTGGTTTTAACTTTAGCAAAATGCTAAAAAATAGTAATATTATGTATGTTAAAATCGTTTAAAAATAGCTACCACCTTTTTAAATAGTAAATTTCTAAAAATTGATTCAACAATATATTAAATCGTTTAACATTTTGCGCCAATATTTTAAACTTGGTGCAAGCAGAATTAATCAGGCTCAAATAAAAATATAATCTGACTACTTCTCAAAAATGTCAAGCTTTTCAGCGGTAGTGTCATTTTACCAAATCCAAAAATTGAACTAGCGCCCTCAGTATTATTTTGTTTTGGTTTCAAATTATATCCTTAAACACCAAAACCTATACCATAGGAAACTAAATATGTGTACACTTAGATATGTTCAATAAATAAATCTAAATATGAATACAACTAACATTCTTGTACAGGCAAGTCATATCCTTCTTAAAGGTTTGTATCCTTATCAATAAATTTACGCACGCCTATTAATGTATGAACATAAAAGAAATTATGATAAGAAATAAAATAAAACATACCTACAAAAAGAATGAAAGTTTGATACTATCAATATAGGTACATAAATACATATAAAAGTCACGAACGGCTTTCGTGTTTAATGTCAATAATAATAATGACGAACGCGGCGCTGCTGAAGCTTGATTACTTACATCACCTCTCTCTCCAACTAAATATCTTCATATATCAAAGGGAATTGTAACCGCTAATAAAACTTTGAAGCGTGTCAATAATATATCGTATATCTTAACTATAATGAAACGATTTACGCTGAATAATAAATTTATAATCATGCAAAAATATACCTCTTTACTTACAACAATTAATGATATAGTTAGTTTTGTTATTTTAAAAACTTTTATTGTTGTTGTTGTTGTTTTATGTTTAATATATTTAAATTACATTCATCAACAAATCATCAGCATGATATATAGTGTAGGTATATAGTGAGAACTGAGAAGGAGCATATTCTAAAATTTCATGGAAACAGATAGGGTATCTATAGTATATATGTATATGTATGTATGTAAATTATTGTTGCATAGTTATAAAGCTAGAAAAGTCAAGTTATTGTGGGCGTTGGCCATTAATGATATGTTTCTGGTTAATAGTAATTACAGTGAGTAAATTGTTTACCGCATACTTTTTTGAATTAAATTCAACGTATTTAAAAAATGATTCAATGTCTAACTATGAATAAATGAAGATATTATCCTTAATTTCTCTATTAAAATATTTTAATTTAATCATTAAACTTGATATTTTTGTTTTTATTTTTTATTTTGTATTATATACAGAAGTTGATTTTGATTTTATTAAAATGTATACCATTCTACCCCATCTTCTGTAAGTACTTTTAGAGCTCACCCTCATCTTCTATTTTTTATTAATTTCTTGATGTTTAAACAAAACAATAATTTTCTAACTCTCAGCCTTATAATTTATTTTAATCTGATAGATAATCTACTTTCATCAAACGAAAATATGATTTGAACATTTAAAAAAGCTAAATTATTTTCCTATGTGTCACTGGTGCATTATATAGGTACATACGAGATGGGTAGGTAAATAAAAACAAATAGCATTTTAAACTTTCAAAAACAAATCGAAATCAAGAAACATCAATAAACAGACCGTAAGACAATAAAACTTAAGAAAATATCAATAATTTTCCCCTGATCTTTATATTTTCATACTCTTGGGGGGCATACGGTTAGAAGGTGACCAGACTTAACTTAACTTTTCTTGCTTTCAAATTTTACGTTTTGTGGATTTTTATTTTTATTTTTCCTCTGATCTTAAGCCAAGTTCTTCTTTAATGAAAGGATCAAAGTTTTACACACCTTACAGTAGGTTACATCTTTTTATCATGCAATTTTTTTCCCAGAGAATATTAGATATATAGACGATGAGTGAAAGGGAGATAGGGGGGGTGGCTGGTATCATTGGAATCAGTGATCGTGCAAATTTCTCAGTCACAATGTCGCAATGGTCAAGTGAGCATTGCGTTTTCAAAAGTAACAATTCTTACGTAACTGCGTGTCGATAGTTTTGTTAACACTTCGGTATACGAATAATTTATGGGCCGAGCGGAATTTAATTTGCTCGTAGGTGCGGAGGTACCGCGCAACTTTTTCGGCTATGAACACTCCAAGACCAGACCCCAGGCTGAAGAGAGTTTACGTGTGAAAATCCACGGCTTTAGATACGGAACATTTCCAGCCCCGCTACGACTTCCGAAAGCGATTATTTATGAAATTTTAAAAATGGATTTGCCATCCATTCAAATTTAAAGCAAGAACTCAAAGAAAGTGTTTTGTTTCACGCAAATATTTTTTGAAGACGATGTTAGAGCGTTTTCGTACGGTAGATCTCATTTTTTGGAGCGACGAGGCTAATTTTCATTTAAACAGGCACGTTAAAAATCAAAACTGCTGTTTCTGATCTCCAAGAACCGTAACCTTCGACTGAAACACCAAAAGTCCAAAAGCCATTGCATTGCCTCAGGGTAACATTTTGGTGTGGCCTATCCACGCGTGGAATAATTAGACATTATTTTCGAGAATGATCGGGGCCAGGCAAAATATGTTAATAGTGGCAATTACCGTCGCATGATAACGGATTTCTTTTTGCCGAATCTGCAAGCTCCTCCATCTTTTTCATCGCACTAGTCCCAACAAACTTATCAGTTGCTTTGGGGAAATTCTGTGACCACCGAAGCCCTCCGACTTAACCCCAATGTATTTTTTTATGGGGATATATCAAAGGGAGAGTTTACAGCAACAATCTCCGAGCTCTAGTGAGCCTTAAAGGAAACATTCGTCGAGAAATCAACGCAATTGAATCAAGTTTACTGCAGCGTGTGGTGCATAAAAGGAGGATCCGTTTTGAACTGTATGTGAAACTCGACGGAAGACATTTGGACGACACAATATTCATCAAAAATTGAAGTCCGCATTATAAGTCTGTCATTTAATATTTCAAATAAAACAATATTTCATATAGATTTTGTTTTATTTAATTTAGAAAATATAAATCTGCCGTCAGCCACCTTGTAGCTTCAATTGACATCAATAACATAGAAAACGTTAAAACAAAAAATTAAAGATTATCTCAATCCATTCCTGCAAAAAAACACTTTTCGGCTCTTCCATACATATTAATATTCAAAAAATTATTAAAATCAATAAAATCAGGTAAACAAAAATTGAAAAAAAAATGATGACAAAATAGCTTTTTTTTTCTTGTGAAATATGGTCACCCCAATTTTTGACACTAACAACATGTTGCTGTTCTGTGTGGGCTTCGACATCATCGCTAACAAATTTAGAACAAGTTTATAGTAATTTTATTTTCCTGATGGCGAGCAGAGCATTGCTGTTTTTCGTCTCCACCCGCCACCGCGCTCTGCCATCGTTGTCGTGTCGTTGTCGTAGTCATCATCGTCATCGTTATTATTAATTTTATTATTCTATAAGTTGTTCTACTGACATGCAGTTTATAGCAACATCACCTATAATATTGTATAAAGAATGTGCATAGATACATGTATCAAGAAAATGAAGAGAATAACATTTGACAGCTGTTGGGTCAGTTTGTTGAGATATACTATAAGATTCATATACTACATAGATACTATTTGAAGCACATCACCCCCTTTTTAAAACGGAATGTCCTCCATCAGTGTCATACAATATACCTTAATATACATTACGCCATCACCAATATAATTTGAAAAATCCGCTGACTTATACCTACTCTTGGCAAGTTGTAGATATCTATATATAATGTTATTTAATAGCCCTGACATTAAAAAAAAAACTTAAATATGCCTGCTTGCTCAACTAGGTTGCTGTCCTACCAGAGTATATCTAAGATACTTTTAAAGCGATATCACTATAGACCTCAGGTCAGCAAAGGCAGCTAGTCTTATGCATATGATCGTACTCTCCAAGATACATACATCAATATGCGGGACCGTGTAAATTACATATCGCAATATTGCCGTCAATTTTTCGTATCTTTTTGCATATATTCATATATAGGTACGTACGTACATATAGTTGGTGTCAGTTAAATTGGCCAAACAAGTCGTTTTTAAGATAAAGTCCACACAAGACATCAAGACCAGGCGGATTTTCCTTCGTCGGTTTTTTTTTTTGTTGTTTTATTTTTTAATTTTCAATTTTGAAAACGTTATTTAAAACGTCAAGTTGTACCTGTACCTAACCTAGCGACCAACCTCTCTATAGGTACGAGCTATAATAAAACGTGATACGCTTGAAGTTATCTTGAATTAAGTTTCATCTGAGTTTTACTTTTGCGCGCCAATAAGCAAGCTATAAAAGAAAAGACTAAGCAGATGATATTTTACTTTTTTTTTTTTCTCTTTAAGTAGGAAGATATGCCTTTGCTTTTACTATGCTATGTACTTATATGAACTTGATTGCACTTAAAATTAACAAACGGACAATAAGTAGATATGTACTCGTATATATTGTATATTGGGGAAGTACTTTTGATATCTTAATTGGGAGGATGCACTTTGTTTTATACTGTGGAGAGTTATCATTGACATGACATGCAAAATGATTGTAAAATAAAAGTGTAGCGATATCCAAGTGTTTTTCTAAAGAAGCTTTTTGTTTTTTAAAGTTTATTTGATAAATTTATTAGAAGGATTTGCTCATCTTCAAGATGGTTTAACATTTTTAAAGATGAAACAACTTTAAGATAGAATAATGGAAAAGAGACTTCCTTCAAAAACTTGTATAGATGTACCTATAGTTGATTTTGAAAACGAAAAAAATCATGAACACTTTATTTTGAAGACTTTATAGAAATTTGGTCTTATGTATTTTCCAATAAGAAATTTCAGTTTGCTATTTACAAATTAGGTGAAATCGATGGATTTGTATATTTAACTGACTTTAATATAAATGCTGGTATGCCACACGGCTCCGTTTTGTTTCCAAATCTCTTCTTCATTTTCATAAATGCCACACGGCTCCGTTTTGTTTCCAAATCTCTTCTTCATTTTCATAAATGCCACACGGCTCCGTTTTGTTTCCAAATCTCTTCTTCATTTTCATAAATTATCTCCTGTCTGCAACTTCTAATCCAATTCATTGTTTTGCTGAAGATACCACTTAGTTTATTTTTAAATGTTTGTTTCCAGGCTCAGCTCAATAAACTCCGCCCTAAACAACATTTTACATTGTACAATGTAAAATAAGACACACTGTGGAATTTAATGCTTTGAAAATTCAATGCTGTCTTGTATTGTTAAAGCGAGATTAGTTTAACTTGCATCAACGAACCTGAAAAGCTCGATAATCTCAGTATGTTCATCATCATCAGCAACCATCCCTTTTGAAACGATCGAATCAGCGAAGTCGCCAAAAATCACGCAAAATATTTAAAATTTCTAAGACAATGCAAGACATTTTTCTGTCCTTCTGATCTGGCTACAATTTACAAAACCTCGTCCCTTTCAATGCTGGTGCTCCTGAAACTTACTAAACCCTCTTGTGGCAGAATTTAAAAAAAAGAGCGTTTGAAACGATTGCTGACAATAACATCATTAACTCATTAACGTCACTCGGACATCATCGTATAGCTTATTTCCTCAGACTTTTTTTTATCGTAAAGGGTTTTTCAATAAAGACGAGTAGATGTGTCGTCCCATATACGGCAATTTTGCTAGTTAACACAACCATTCATCCAAAAATGCGCCGCGTCGTTAAAGATGATTTTTTCGGGCAAAATTGGAGTCCTCTTCCAAAGAATTTCTATGGTCATGAACTTTGAGCTCCTGGGTCAGTTGGATCTTATACGACGCAAAATTCGCCAAGTTGAAGTCTGCGAAAGGCCGAGTTCTTGTGCACGGAGAGGAATAGACTGCTTCGGGTTCGGATTTGGCATGAACAACCGAATAATAAACAAAAGATTTGACAGATGTCACCAAAACAAAATGGCCGCCACGAGGCGCCAAAATCTACCCGCGCCAAATGAAAAACCCTCTATTTAACGAACTAAGTTTTAGTTCCATTGATCCCCTTAAACAATATTTAACCGCGATACTCGCGCTTCTAGGAATGCCCTTGACCACAGCTTCGATCGTACTATGAAGTACGAAGATTTTGTTTTTAGGCGTACTACACGAATGTGAAATGCTTTGCCAAGTTCTATATTTCTCCTGTCATTGCATTTTGCAATGTTCAAAAATTCAAAATAAATTTACACCGACACCTATATTTTAATTATTCCCACTTTTCCTAATGGTTACACAGTGTCTTTTTGGTATCTTAAAGGTTGACACAAAATTTTGAGTATGCGGTAATAATAAAAAAAAAATTATCATAAGTTATGCCATTAACTAAATTTTGCCTTATTGCAAAAATCGGCGGGGAATCGATAAACTTGGGGTTTTGTCAAAATTACGAACAATGTTCTCATTTTTTCTTCAGCCACCGCATACAGTTTTGTCAAATCATTAACTTGTACCAACATCTCAAGGTTTTCAAGAAATTATAGTATTGTCAGTCGAGGAGGATAGTTCATGTCGACACAAAAGTGCTGCAGTCTTACGAACTGTGACTATAAAATGTTCAGAATTATTTAAGTGTTTTGTTCCAATTTCAATAAGTTTTTCAAGCGTGTATCGTTTCATTTTTAGTAATCAGGAGGTTTTTCTTGCAAAAATGTCACGAGATGGAAGCATCAAAAATGAAAGCTGACCAAATAGAAGATTATTGAAAATGAAACATCTGTCATGGTATTGATCATCAATTCATCATACTATTACAGAAAGGATGATTTAAGGAACAATTTCCTAAACCCAGTTTTCATTTTACATAAGGTAAAATTATGGGAAGATACCTAATGACCCACTATTAGGCTCTAAAGCATTCCATTAAAAAAATATAAAAAGAATCTATAAAATGTCCAAATAAAATGAAAATATAGTTCGTTCCATTGACATAGAAATCAAACCGTCAATTGAGACCTTTCACGCCGCCAATCAAGAGCACTGTACAGTGTACATAGTTCAAATCCACACATCACATCTCAACAATATTGACTTCGAGTATATGCACCAGTATACAATGACTATCTATATGAAGCAGTAAGTTTTTTTCATGCGCGCACGAGGCACTTTATCTGCCCCGCTATTACACTCAATAGGCACGATTTTAATTTTTCTTTATGGTCTCTTAAAGCATCAGCATGATGGAAAATGTTTCACTGCACTGTTGCTGTATTACAGCAGGATATATAGGAATATAGTTTAACATTCATTCGTTTGGTTTCGTTCGTTCGCGCACTACAAATCTAAAATTCTCCGATAGACCTTCGCAGATAGACCGATTGACTTACTCGCACGTTTTACTTAACATCTTCATCGACGACGTTGTTGTTTGTCGTTGTCGTCGTCGTCGTCGTCATCGTCGTCGCCAACAACGTCGAGCAACGTTCGTCGTCGTACAGCTAGTTGCAAAAACTATGTGTATAGCCTTTGCCATCGTACACAAGTATCGTTTTTATTCACCTAATCTTCAAGTGCCTATAGTATGTTGCTAGAGTCATCATCATGCTCCGTACAGCTTTACTTGTAACATGGATTTTGTACGGTGTATTTTATACACTTACAGTAAAGTGCATCACGGTTGCATAAAGTTCCCTATCTATCTAACACCTTAACCCTATATAGCTTAGGAGTATATAGAGACGTGTAAAAGAACGTGTTGTACCTACGAGGATATGAAGTTCGAAATCTAGATCCATATGCAAATGTGGAGGAATTTGAATCTCAAAACCGATCATCCAAACACACACTCTTTTTTTACTCTGTCTAATGTCTATGACTCTGCGCGTCTTTTATATCGTGAGCCTTCAATTTTTGAGTCTATCCAAGATGTCATTCTTCGCACTGCATCATCATGATGGTATGTTATCAATTTTTGCCCCCAAAGGAAAACTACATCAAATTGAAGCAGAAAGAAGAACGTCACCAATGAAATGAAGAAGAGGAAATAAAACACTATAGTAAGACTGCTCTCTGTTTTCTAAGTTTTAATACTAAGGAATAAAATATGTTACTCAAGTCAACCATCAAAATGGAAGAAAAGCTTTTGTATTCAAATCTTAATGATTAGAATCAGTTGAAGATGCTTTTCGGGTGATAAATGAAATGCTTTGTGCGGATCACCTTGCAGCATATTCCAAAAATGTTATTTTATACTATACAGGGTTTTTCAACAGGGACGCTACAAAAGTATAGAGACAGGGACAGCAAACGACGCCATATTCCTTGCCGCTCTTTTGACATTTCTCTTCAGTAAAGTTTGGCATTTCATGCTGGAAAGATATACGAGCCAACAACGAGTCGAAATTATTAAAATTTACTACCCTAATTCGGAGTCAGTGGCCTCAACGTTAAGAGCGCTACATCCAATTTATGGTCGTCATAATCGTCCTAGCAGATCAAAAATTGAGCGTCTAGTGGAAAAAATTTGAATGCACAGGCACAGTACAAAATATTCCCGTATCAGTAAGGCAAGGAAGTGTCGGTAGTGTCGAGAAAGCCCAAATGTGGCTCTCACACGTCGTTCTCAAGCATTGGGCATCTCTGTGACGTCTTTGTGGCGAATTTTACGAAAATATCTTGGCTTACGTCCTTACAAGATTAAATTGACGCAAAAATTGAAGCCGCTTGACCACCAGAAGCGTCGTATGTTCATGAATTGGGCTGAGCAACAACTTGAAAATGATTCGGATTTTCATCGAAAATTCATCTATAGAGATGAAGCTCATTTCTGACTGAATCAATCTGTCACAATCAATTTATTGGAAACCAAGTTTGGAGAACGTGTTATCTCACGAAAAGGTCCAGTCACTTGGCCACCTCGGTCGTGCGATTTGGCGCTGTTAGACTATTTCATGTAAGAAGGCTACGTTAAGTCCATGGTCTATGCCAACAAACCAGCGACGATTGATGAATTTCGTACGAACTTGAAATTGCAGCAGTATCGGCCGATTTGTATGCTTGAAACAGTCGAAAATTGGGTTCAGCGCCTGGACTTCTGCAAGCGTGCCCGTGGTGGCCATGCAAAAGAAATCGAGTTCCATACATAATGGGATCAAACGTACTATCACAGACATAAAGAATTTCATTGATACCCAACACCGTTTTTGTTTTATTTAAAAAAAAATTTTTGTAGCATTCTTATTGAAAAACCCGATATTAGTACGGATTCCTCAAAAGCTCAACTACCTTCACCTACTGACAGAAATTACAGAAAAAGTGATTCACGTAGATTTAAAATCTATATTTATGTTTAGTATTGTATTTTTGTACCTTAAAATCTTAAATGTGTAAACCTTATCAGAAAGGCAACATAATTTCCATTGTTTTAAAGAGGTCTTCTTCAATGCTAGGTAAAACAATTTTGTAAACTTTAATATCTGTTTCTTTAAATTCGGTTCTCATCCCCTTCTTATCATCTCCGTTTCCCTTTTATTTCTTTTTTAATATGTATATCTTTAACTTAAAAATTATCATACATATTTTACTAAGCAATATGACAAGAAGAATCTTCGTTTTTGAAGAAATTCAAATAATACATGATCCATCACCATCAGCCAATACCAAGCCATCAACTTCTAGTTTCTTGCTTTGATTATTGCCTTAAGTCGTTCTCTTCGCAGATGTTAAGTCCAATAATCTTTAAATAAGCTTTCTAAACTGGGCCTTCTTATATTGCTCTTTAATATTTAGAGTTAGTGAAACAGCTTATATAATTCTTCTAATTATCAGTGTGGTTCGTTGGGTAGGCGTGGATCATAACCTTTAGTAGGAATATTGGCTAATTATTTATTTTCTAAGCTGTGTTTCCATTTGAACTGCTCATTGTAGATTTGAATTTTCTGTTAGCTCAAAACCTTGAGCAGTCTATACAAAAAAGTCTCAGATTGATTGTCTTTGTTATAATTTGTTGTATCAAACCAATAGCACCCTACGTAAGACAAGGATTTATGCATCACAAAACGAAAAAAAAATACCCATACGACTCGATTCCCAGACCTTTTGAAAATGCCAGAAGTATGGATGGGTCGGGAGTTGGCCAAGTGACGTTTATACCAAAAACCTTTAAAAAAAAACAGTAACTCAAAGAAGCATAGTCTGTTGCTGGTGGTGTTCTTAGCCACATGTGTGATGGCCAAGGAGTTTTTTGTTTTGTTTTTGGTCTTTCTAGAGGTAAAGGTACCATGTGAACCACACTAACAGTATTGACAGCCACTTGGTCGGTCGGTTAGGAGAGGACAGAAGTTAGAGTATAGAATTGAAGCAGCACTCTTAGAATGTATGTGTTTATAAAATATCACACACATGCATGAGTATGAGTATATCTGTGAAAAAGATTCCATACTCGCAATGTATATTTCTTTATGCCCATGATGATGTTACGGAGCTCTGGAACACGTAAAACGATTAGGAAAATCGATGAAGCATGAGGATGTGTGCTTTTAACAGGAATGAAGTGCGGACAAGATTAAATCTTTTGAATGAATTGAGGTAAAGACCCATGGACACACAATATGTGGAGGAATCTATAATCACGTACGTGGTATGGATGGATGGACGTATATTGTTGTATAACTTCAACCTATAGGAGTACTGCATTATAGTGTTGTTGGAGTCGTTTCCAGACAATTTTGAGTATAGGGAATGGAATGGGTCGAATGTATGGTGTGTGTCCTATTTGAGTTCGATTCGCATTTCATCTAAACGTAACTCTTTTTACGTCTTCGTCTTTCTGTTCACTTAAAGATTCGACTCTGGCTGCAGAAACAATCGACTTGTGTGCAGAAAAGAACGAATAAAAAGTCAGACGCTGGAAAACAAAACAAAAAAATAAGTTAAAACAGACAGACCTTTAGGGCACACATTTAATCATATAGCTTAAATGTAAATCTAGAACATATATGTAGGAGTGAAGTCAAATGCGTGCGAGTATAACATTTGAAAATGTCGTATAAGCCAGTCAAGCACACATGCGGATGTTCGACGCGCACGAGAATCGCGCGATGACAGCTGGAGATTTGATTTCGCACGAAAATATTCTCTTTGAAAATATATATACTCTCGAGAATGATGGTACCCAGAACCAGAATCACATGTAGTCATCATGCGTTTCGCAGAAATGTCAATGCCAAAAATAAAATAAAAACAAAAAAATAAAATAAAAACACTTTTAGCGGCCTTGATGATCTTTATGGGTACGAATGTATATTTATAGCGTGTTGAATTTAAGATACTCTAATATGAATATCTATTTAATTGTTTCCAGAAGTCAAAAAGGGCATTTCCAAAATTGTTCTTTTTTGTTGGTTTTATTCAGATGGTTCTTTAAATCATCATCATGCTATCGCTATCTTTTGATAAGAGTATAAGACGCTTAAAGAAAAAGTTTAATGGAAGACAATTTTAAATTTTTTTAATATTAGGTTAGCAAAATTATTCAAATCTATTTGGATTAGTGTATTTTCTTATTCCTTGAATAAAAGCTGATAACTTATTCCCATTCACTCCCATCTTTCGATATTTGTGGGCCAACGGACGTATGTTGCACGAGTACACATCTTTAAAAACCTTTTATTAAGGTTCTATAGGGACCTTGAAACGTTGAGAAATTTAAAACATTTCAATTCGACAAATCGGACCGATTTCTATAATTTCCAATGGGAAGTTGATAAATACAGGGTGGCATGCGCACCAATTGTGCTACAATAAGAAATTCAAATAACTTTATGTTTAATCATTGTATTTCATTTTTTTTTATTGGATAGAAAATAAAAGTTTATTTTAAATAGTTAATTGTTTTTAACCACGCTCACCCACACACATGCGGCACCTGATCAAATAATTGTTCATCGCGGCCTGAAGGGTTGAAGTTTGGATCGCCTCAATTATTGTCATTATGGACTGCTTCAATTCAGTCAAATTCCTGCGTTTCAATTTGTGCAGTGTGCACCTCCGGTTTGACATAACCCCATAAAAAAAGTCTGGTGCAGTCAGGTCGGGTGACCTTGGGGGCCAGCGAAAATTGGAGCCCTGGAAATAAATTCGTTTGAAAACGTCTTTGGCGCAGTTCCGGGTAAAAAACTCATTCAGCATCTTTAAATTACGGTTCCCACTGACAGTTACTGTTACACCGTTTTGTTCAAAGAAGTATGGCCCGACAATACACCTTGTTGAAACAAAAACGCAAAAAAAACAAAATTACTCGCGAATAGGAAAATCCTGAGGGTTTAACTTATTTCTAATTTGGACTTTGGACGGAAACAATATTAAGTCATCTTGAAGTGTTCGCTGTAAGTATTCGTCTGCTAACTCAAATTTGTGCCGACAAGTTTCTTGTCGAAAAGCCTTAATTTGCCTGTATTGCTGATGCTACAGTGGCGATTGTAGCCTGAATACGAACATTGGGATCATTGGAATCTCGATGGTACGGTCTTCGTGCGATACTTCCAGTTTCAGCAAACATGTTCCCAAGCCTCATAATTGTCCATTTACTCGGGGAAATACCGCCAAACTCCCGCCTAAATTTTCTTTTTACGGAAATAAAGGACTGCAAAGCATGGTACCGTTGCACTGTCCAACTTCTTTTTTCAGTATCCTAAGCATTTATTTTGATAAATATAAGTAGTAACCTGAAAAATCAAAAAAATGAACCAATTACTTACACAAACAAAAAGTTATTACGTTTTATTTTTGTAGCCCAATTCCTGCGCCACCCTGTAGATACAAATAAATTTGTTGACGCTTCAGCTATTGAAGAACTAGAGCCTTTTAAAGTTAAACAGATTGTATACGTCCGAAATGAATCAGTATTATAACTATTATAGTTTAACTAAGAGTGTCCGTATGGGGCCAGTTAGTTAGTTGTCAGTTATTGGTTAAGTAAGCTAGTGTTATACATTTTTGCCTAGCTTCAAGATAGTTTTAAGAAGAAGAAATCAATGATTTACCATTCCTGTGTGCGAGTAATGTTAGTGATGCGAGGGGCCCTCCCGAATCTGAACAACTAATTTTGGAAAACGCTTTTGGAGTGTTTGTCAATTTCTCGTAAGAACCTTTAAGGTGACACAAGCTCGGTTTACACTAGACCACTGGCATGTTAATCATACGCACATCGCGGGAATAACTACTCCTAGAATGAAGATAGACTATTAACGTTGAGCTCATTTTTTCGGCACCAATGCTGTAAACATTAAATAGGACAGTTTCTTAGGATACATGCATACATTCTTCAAGATTACATTGAAGGACGATAATTATAACTTGCTTTTCTATAAATGTTTTCCAATATTTTTTTTGTTGCCTAAGATCAAATGTTGTTCTGAACAAATAATAAAATAAGCAACTTAATCAAATGTAAATAAAGTTTTCTAGGTGCAAGAAAACACCCTCAAGGTTTGGTTAGTATATTCACCATCATTGATACCCGTAGATTTCCGTTTAATAGTATCGTTGCTATCCAAGGTTAATAATGAATTTGTATTAAAAATCCAGATTTGAATCTTTATAAGTTCATTTTCTTCAAAGGTACATCCATAAATCCATTGTTTTTTCGCATTCAAACTTTCAGCGATACAGATGTTCATTTTCCTCACTGAATAAATCGAATATATATGTAGGTACAAAAGTTAAGTATAGCCTCAGATATATTTACAGAGCTACATAATGATAATGATGATGATGAGGTACTCATTGATGTTGATTATTATGATGATGATAATGCGGATGATCTGGCCTTTAAGTGGGCGCGTACCTACCGAGTCCAACTCGCTGAGTCCAAAGACGTTTCCTTCAACCAAAAGCTAAAGAAAAAAAAAACAGCGAACTGATATCTTCAGCCCAAGAGCTATATCCACGGCGGCGGCGGCGTTGTAGCGGCCAGCGCGGCGTTATACCAAGCCAAGCATTAAATTTTAACGTTTTATTTATTTTCTTGATTGTTGGTGAATTTCCTTAAAACCGTTCGCGTGCTGTATTACCAATATACCATCAACTCTCCTTTTAGTCCGGTATAGAAGCTTGCTGGAAAGATTATACTTCTATAGATTTGTGGCCATCATCAAAGAGACAACGAGGAGAGGTTGGCTGGTTGCGGGTTTATATAGTACAGTGAAGAACGCGAGCAGAGCAACGGCTGGGCTGCGTCCAGGCCATCAGACCGGCCATGATATAAATGTACAGTAATCTGAAGTTAAAGCCTGTATACTGTATAGCCTACAAACCAGGCCAAGCATTTTGTATGTCGTGATTTAATTTTTCCAATTTTTTTTTTTTGTGTATATTTTATTTTTGTGTTGTTGTATTTTGTGTGCCGGCCAATGTGGTATATCTGGCTATCTAGCTATGTCCAGCTTGAGTCAGAGCCAGATCCACAGAGCCTGTGAATGGATTCGACTGAAAAGAACGACCGGAGCTAAATGTTGCGGATTAAGTTGTGAATCGTGATTGCAAGGCAAGTGTCTGCCAGTGGGCATATTGATCATTTTATATATGTATATAAGCTATACACGCATATAACACAACATAACCTTTTATATAACCACGATGATACGGTTAAGATAAGTGCCCATAGTGCTTCAAAACAGCCTATATATCGTTACAATTTTCTGTTGTTTTATTGAAGACCCACAAAGAGTGCAACACCAGAATTGCCAGATAGGAATGCGCGAGCTACGCTATGCTATTTATTTTATTTCATTCTTTTTAATTCGTTTATGTTATAGTTTAATCGGTATTTTATACAAGGGGGCTATACTGGCATGTGTGCAGCACAAAATTTCAGAGCACACATCACTGATGAGAAATTCAAGGAGGAAACAAAAACGAATCAATATACCTTCATCCTCCACGAAAAATAAACCCAATAATCTAAAGGTATCCATCCATATAAACATATATAGCCCCCCACAAGATGTTTAAAAGATGATTACAGCAGTCTTTTGGTTTTATTGTTTTGGAGCGCAATTTGTAAGTTTTTTATATTCCTTAAGTTAAGAGGTCGAAAATTGCACACCACCAGCATTTTATTATAATAAAAAAGAAACATTTAAAAAAAGTAAAAAGGAGGTGGATACAGTTGTTGTTGATGTGTGGATATAGATACTTTTTTTTTGGCCAATGGCTATAAAGTTGGTAGGTTGGAAAGGTATAAGTATCCAGCTGGTAAAATTGTTATGAATTGCGATGCTAATCACTTATAATCGTTTAATGCATTTCAAAACTTAGAATTATGAGAGCTTAATAATGGAAGTTCACACGTTGTTGTTTAAGAGGGAAGGGAATTGATTTTTTTTTTTTTTCAATTTTGTTTATTATTTTTGTTGGTTAAATGATTATATTCGGTGTTGTTGTTTTAAGGCAATGTATACAAAAATTAATAAAGTTTTAGTTTTGTATTATTTAACTTAAAGGCTTTTGATGCTATTATTTAAGGAATATAATATTGCTTTAATCCTCTTCGCAGCTTTTCTATGGAGTGCATCCAAATTTTTAACTCCACATTCCTTTGTTGAGCATGAATTAAATTGTATGACATGACTTTTATATTGGCTTTGGCCTGTTGTCTTTGGCTTACTCGCATAGACCTTACACTCCAGAAAACCAAAATGTCTCACAGGGTGAAATAACTCGATTTTTAGTTTATATCTCTCTCGAATTTTTTTAAATCACTCATACAGAATATCCTATATTTTTTTTAGCTGTGTAGAGGACATAATTACGGCCTGTTCGATACCGCCACCAGCCATTGAACGCTTTTGATGCAGATCTTATGTGGTTTTGCATTGCCTGAAACTTTAAATTTGTGAATGTTGATGTTGACGTATGAATTGACGTATCTCTGAAGAAGATAAACATAAACGTTGTATATGGTCGTTTCCCTTCAATTTTTAGGTTACTCAAATATGCATGTATGCAGTTCCAAGTCATGTAGAACATTTCTACAACTATGGTCAACTAATCGCCAAATAAAACGCATTATACATAAAAGAGTCAAAAAAGCTACTGTAGCTCTCTTTTCTTAAAAAAAAAGCTATTGGTAATAAGTGGGGCCTATACAACCCCGAATCACGCATTGGTTATACACATCGGTAATCAGACCAATTTAGTGGTACCCGTGGAATGATGGTTAGTGCGTTGGACTGTCATGCCAGAGGTCTTGGGTTCGATCTCTGCCTATGTCATCTAAAGTTTTATTCACGGGTACTGCTTCTTGCGAGGAATTGACAAATTCTCCAAGAGTAATTCTTGTCATGAAAAGTGCTTTCTCATCCCCTTCAACAGTACTCGCATACAGGAATGGCTGAGTGTTGTAAGTCACTAGGCCTTAGTTCTCAGCGGACTGTTGTGCCACCCAATTTTTATTAATTTTTAATCAGACCAATTTTAATGTACGTTTTGGCAGTATGGTGGACTGTTTCAGAAAAAGCTATAAAGCACGAAAGTTAAACGTTCAGCTTGCCTATGTATAAGCGGATCGCTTCGAACGACCCAATCTGCGGCATTGGGCACCCTACTCTACCTAACACCTCTTGATAAATTTAGCAAACAAATAGCTGCAAGCTATACTATTCGCCTCAAAGCTTCGTAGCAGTGGATTAGCAACAACAATGGCCACTCCGTAATTCTTCAGTATTTAACATCAATTCTAAAGCACGCGGACTACACCATCCCCCAATTGAAATTCGACGGAAACTTCCAGATTTATATTCCCTCCAGACCTTGCTGCTATAGGATAGGGCATTCCTAGAAGACGAGTCAGTCCACTTTTACAAAGATAGATCAAAAACAAATGTCGGGGTTGGTGGAGGTGTGTATACTCTGAACGACTAAAATTAAGTATCTCATTCCACCTTCCCAATCATTGTAGCGTGTTCCCGGCGGAACTTTTGGCGTTAAAAGAAGTCTTGTCCTGGCTTAAAGAAAACGTGATATCAACATCTGATATCCGTATTTTCTCAGATAGTCAGGCCCCTGTCAAATTTTTTCACTCACAACAACAGTTTAACATTCACTTTTGCTGGTTTCCGGGCTACATGCTACATGTAAACTATTGCTAATGCAAGACGCTATGAAGAAGGCAAACATCAGGTGAAATAACATCACTACGTATCAGGCCACAACAAACATCTGGCCCACACTAGATTTAAAGTGCTCAAGGTGCGATATCTCTAAGCAGATCGCATATAAGCTCGAGAATCGGTGTCATAAGTGGGCACTGTCTAATAGGAAAGCACGCTACGCGGCTAGGCGTATTCTCAAATGAATTTTTGCAGAAGCTGTATGGAAGAGGAGGAAACAGTTCTTCACCTCCTCCGTACATGCCCTGCTCTAGCTCAAAAACACAAGAATTTACTAGGCGAATTATTCTATAGCAATCTAAACGATCTCAATCATATTTATTAACGTTTCGTAAGGGACTCAAACTGGTTTCATTGAGCTTAGAAGAAAGCCTCAAGTTTCATGTGGTATCACAATGGGCCATTAAACTGGCCTAAGTGTGTCCTACTCCATCACGGACAGCCACTTTAACCTAACCTAACCTAACCATAATGGCCAAGGTCTTAAAAACCTTTTGACTGCAAAAGATTTTCCATCCAGCAGCTATATTTCCGAAAGATTCTTCGTTTCTTCAGAGTACTTTTATTTGTCATCGCTTGCTGAACTAGTGGACTAAAATGTATCTCTCGGACATAAAATGAGAAAAGTACCGGAAACGTTGCTCAACAACAGAACACTAATTTAAATAAAGCAATTAAGTATTTGTAAATTGCAAATTTATCTGAACTAATGTCAAATTTAAAGATGCAGCTTCAATAGTATATTGCCGCTATCGACTATATAAAAGTTTAGAAGTCTCTATTGAAAGATCATTCACTAACCCACAATTTCCTAATTTCCTTTCTTATTCCTACCTTCACACCTAGCTATAACTTTCTTATAGAGAAAAAAAAGTTAATAATAATAATAACCATCTGACAGTGCTGACATCCGCAACTGTTCGATAGCATAAGGCCTTGTCATCTGCATATGTGTATCTTTACACATATATATGTATATGTGTATGGACTTGACACAATCTGACGAAGATGGACACGGCCAACTCTAATTTTCCATTTCAAAAATGCCAGCTGTTTCACCCCATATCATATCTAGCTATACCCTAGATAGAAAAAAAAGTATCTAAAGAGGAAACATCTTAAGCAAATGAAGTTACAAAAATAAGAAAAGAAAAACACAACACAGAAAAAGAAAATGTATGCAGAACTAAATTCAATATTTAAATTGAAATTCATGCAGTTGTTAGTTATAGTTCCTTGTATAGAAGATATTCACTTTCAGAAACCTTTAAAAAACAGGATATTGTACCCAGGCTCAGGATGTTTAATAATTTTTCCCCCTTCTTGTTAGGTACATCGCCTTATAGACGACGACGATGATGATGATGACGATGACGACGACGTCCAGCAGTGTATTATACAATTTATATCCTGAATCCTGATGATACTGTATACTGTGGTGTTTCAACACGCTGATGGTGATAGCAATGTAATCTCAGACATCTTTCAAAAAAACTCTCTTTACTCTACTCCTGTTCCTGCTTCTGGATTTGGGTATGGGTTGTATAACCTACCTTCATAGGGCTATATTCACACAAAACCGAAAAATAGAGCAGAAAATATGCCTATCTAATGGCTCAGCTCAGCCATACTCAGTTGAGGCAAAAGTCGAGTAGAGTATAGGTCCAACACACAAGGTACTATACTCTACTGTTCTGTTCTGTTCTGTTCAGTTCATGTGGCATGAACGTCATTTTAGTCAGAAAAATCCTTGAACACAATTCCTCTTCGTTGGTTGATGTTTTCTTTTTTTTTTCTTCTTTTATTTTTGTTGCTTTTTGATAATTTTTCCAACAGAAAAGTATGAAATCTGCCGGCACAGGACGATATGGCAGCACAAACAAGAAAAAAGAAAAACTTATCTACAAATATGTCTATGGTCGTATAAGTGTGTGTGTGTGAGTGTTTGTGTGTGCAAAGAGTCAGAAATACGAAAGGAAGGAATCGAGTTGACAGGCGTGGCTTGATTTCTATTTCAGGGGTTGATGACTTTGATTTATGAACCCTGCCTGGAACATGGCATTTTCACTTTTCATTAGCGTGCGTTGCATTTTTCTAACATTGACACAAACATGCTTTCTCAGTACGTAACCCAGAGTATACCTACCTACGAATGATGGTACATACTCGTAGTAGGTAGTAATAGTACTCTACCTTACTTATATCCTTTCGTATACGCATATCAGGCGATGTGAAATTCAGATGCCATTTGGTAAATTGCTCAAATGGACAGGTTCTGGTTGAAAGGATATTATTACCAGACTTACGTTACTTTTTTTTATGTTTTTGTGTCATGTTACACCTCTCTCCCTGATATGATGGAACAAAGCACTTCAATTAGGATTCTTATTAACTAATACTCTTCACAAGAGTGGCCTTGTAAAGGAACGAAGAAAAAAAAAAAGATGTCAAAAAGTTTTCCTTTTAGGGCTTCTATGGAAGGCTTCTTCAAGGATAAAGTTAAACGATAGGTGGGAGGAAATACTTATAATACTTTAAAATTCTGTTAAGCTGAATAAAGATTAGGTAGGTAGATAATACTTAAGTGTCTTAAAGTGTAACACTTACTTCAAACCTATTTCCCTCCCTATTTTCGCCTTGAAGGAAATTTAGTTCTCATATCAGAAATCAATATTTTTTGGTGTTGGAACACGATATGAGGCATCAAGGTATTGGTTGATGAAAAACGAGACTTTCTAATAAATTTAAGCTTCCTTTTTTATGTGAAAAGATTATATTTTTCAGGACATTTGCGACGAATACGGTACAACACATAATATATAAGTTTGTTTTCAAATTAACAATTTGACAGGGGTATTATATAAACTCAAAGCACTAACCGCATCACATAAAAAGGGAATCTCATATAGATCTTTTTCTATCTCTAGAGATTACGACCTTTATTTTGCTCATTTATGTTGCTTTTACTGTAGGTTTATCATCTACCAATAGTCTAGGATATGTCTGGGTAGGTTTTCATTTTAATGAGTTGTGTGGTTATTTTTTTATTTTTGAAACGAAGGTCAAATGACAAAAAGCATTCAATGTTCGGTATTATTTCCTCATTTTTTTTTTGGGATGATGATGTTTTGAAATTCTATATACACTTGTACGTAACTTTCCAATTAATTTATTTCAGTAATGATGATTCCATGTATTTTTATTTATTTAATGCTTATTTGTGCTTTTTTTGCTCAAAGAATTACCATTTATTGTTCCTTTCTTTAACATCTCTTGTTGAAGAACTTAAAGGTTTAAGTTACTAGAAATCCATTTTAACACTGTAGGTATGACATTTCACTCCTTTTTTATTCGCTTAAAAGTTTCTGTTGAAAAATGTATGCATGATTTCAATAGTCCTACAAATACTGAAGTTCAAGTAAGTAGCTCAATATTTTTAATCCCTCATACAATTAATTTGACAGCTGTCACTTTGAAATTAGTAATTTAGTAAAAATAGGAGATAAAATGAAGAGTAGGATGCGACCCACATTATTGATAACTGAACCCATTGGTGAATTGAATTTAAAGCTGTGTTTTAACGAGACACTCGAAAGGTTCAACCAATTTATTAGAGCAAGAACTGAGGGTTAATTATTAGCGTGAAAGAAAAATAGTTGATATTAAAGTTGTAGGTAGCCGGTTGTCTGCCGGCATGTAGTGGACGCGTTTTTGAGAAAAGTACAACTTTTCCAAAATTGGAAATAGGTAGGGAAACCACTTGAAATGCATTACATCTTGACGCCTACGACTCGTTGATCTCAAATATAGTTTTGACAGACTCCTAGGTGGCCGCATTTTTCCTGAAAAAGTCGCTGAAAACGCGTTTTTAATGGCGTTTTTTGACTTTTGGAAAACCACTTAAAATTGGTCTCATCCCTCGAATACCTGATTGCGAATATGTATGTATATGACAGTATGACAGACGTCTATGTGGCCGCATTTTTCCAGCAGACATCTCCGAAAATGCGTTTATTTTGGTGTTTTTTGATTTTTGGGAAATCACTTGAGATTGGTCGCATTTGAAAGCCCTTAACTTTTTGAGTTCGAATATGTATGTATGAACATGACAGACGTATAGGTTTAGGTCTCATTTTCCAGACACACGCGATTAAAATCAAAAGCTCTTTGATACCAGAGTAAAATTACACTTACAAAAATAAGTTTGCAACCAACTTAACAGCGAATTACTTCAATTTAATTTTTAGTAATGGAACTTTGAGGGAAACCACTTCTGTTATATTTTAACAGTAATATATTAACTCCAACAAAATTTTAAAAAAATAGCTCCAGAAGTTGAAGTGGTGCTAAACTCTTGACAACTGCGAATTAATTAACGAGTGTTATTAGTGTTTTTTGAAAAGGTTTTTGATGATATCCTATTGTAATGTACATTAATTTAACGATATTTAACGATAATCCCAAAAAATTAAAGCTTTATCCAAACCAAACCCTAGAATATCACGATAAAAGTCGAAAATGCTTAATAGTATGTTATGAATTGTATTGTAAAAGTAATTTTTTGAAATAAGTTTTAGTTAAAAAGGGTTTCACTTTTAAGTATGAAATTGTAACTGACATACATTTTAATTTAGTCAACTGCTAACTATCGCGATTAAGACGCGAATGCTAGTTTTTATGTTATCGATTAATATGTAGAGGTAATGTCTTGAAATCTTTGTCAATACAAAGGGTTTGGCTTCCGAAAAAAAACATTTCAAATATCTGGCGTCGAAGTTTAGCAACACTTTAAAAGAAACACGAACAAAATCGCGGAAATTATTATTGGTGTATCGATCTCTATATGGTTTCAATCTCCTAAATTGAACATTATTTCAAATGTTTAAATTTGAAAATTGTCTTTATTTATTACTAGCGGCCCGTCGCGGCTTCGCACGGGTAGACATAAATAGGTACAGATATTTAAGTTATAAGCATGCTAATTAAAACGACCATGAATCACTAAATTAGAAAACATTTGTTTGTCCTATCATTAATACTCTTCGCAGCGTATACGATGAAATACATTTTATGCCTAATTTTTTACACCTTCGGTTGGTTTTAATAGGAATTTCTAAGGATTTCTTTAGTAATCTAGTTCTAAATATAGCCTATGTTACTCAGTGATAATGTAGCTTTCTAATGAAAAAAGAATTATTAAAATCTGTCCAGTACTTTATGAGTTCATTCGTTACATACAAAAATACAAATCTTTCCTCTTTATAATATTAGTGTAGATTATTTTGTTCTATGTAATTATAACAATCAAAAAATTTTATTTCAATTTCTTTTTTTTTTAAGTTTGGCTAAATTCCGACGCCTAATGGCCCAATAAAGCCGCCGGTATGCAAACCGCACAAAACAGTGATTTTTTGTGCATGATTGTGGTGAGTCATGAAGCAAATGTGGAATTATCACCACAACAATAACGTTTATTTTACTTAGGCTGTACAACAACACACCTTTGCGTGACTGAAGAAATAAGAAAAACGCTGGATAAGGATTTTTCTAAGGCTTTCGACACTGTCCCTCATGTTATTCTGTGTAAAAACTTATGCAGCAGTTTAATTTTTCTCAAAGTTCCGCTAAGCTTGTATATTCATATTTGGACTAATAGGAAACAAGAAGTTCAAATTGGTTACTGTTTGTCCAGTTTTGTACCTACTTCGTCCGGTGTTCCTCAAGGGTCGATATTGGGTTCTCTACTATTTCGTAACTATGTGAATGAGCTTTCAAGTTTGATTAAACACTGATCCTGAAAGTATGCCAACGACTTTCAACGTTACTTCAATTGTCTCATTGAGCATGGCGCCTTTAATATCAGTGAAGACCTTGAAAAAATTGTCAAATTGGTGTAACTAAAATGGTCTTATCTTGAACCCTTAAAAATCAAAAAGCATATGGTGATTTCTCAAATGATTCTAAATCTCTTTTACTTTCCATCGATTTTGTTAGGTAATGCCCCCATTGAACATGTAAAAACTGCTAAAAATCTTGGTGTTAACTTTAACCGCTCTCTAACATGGGACAACCATATCAATGGAATTATAGGCAAAATTAATTGTGCCCTACGTACTTTATGGGTAGCCCGGTATTTAAGATCAATAAGCTCACGCATGTTACCTGCCAAATCTTTGTTAGTGCCAATCTTAATATATGGTTGTGAATTATATTGCAACTTTAGTTATGATAGTAAACGTAAACTTAATGTTGTTTTTAATAATATTGTTCGCTATGTTTTCGGCCTACAGAGATATTACAGTGTATCCAATTTTGCTACCCTGCTGCGAGATGTAGATGTCCTTTGATAATTACCTTAAATTTTATAATTTGTTGCTACTCTCTGATGTACTGCTTATACACACCAACCACAATACTGATTTGACAAAATTAATTTCCCTACCTTTAGAAGATCTCGTCAATTGATTCCTCTTCGCTATACATGTTTAACATCCGAACGTCAATTTTTTATAAACTCAGTCCGAATGTGGAACTTTCTTCCACGCGCTATTAAGGATATCCAAAACGGAATAAGAATTAAAAAGGTTCTAAAAGATAGTTTTTCAAATAGCATTTATATGTATGTTTTAAATTATATTATTCAATTATAATTAGTCTTTTTCTCGTCAATATTTCGTATGCTCTACCAATCTGTGATATTAGCTTGTAACTAATTTATAAGATTTTGTATCTTACAGTTTTTAAGCGAATAAATAAAATGTATTTATTAACGAATAAATAAAATGAAAATGAAAATGAAAAGGAATCCGAAACGTACAGACGTCTTTCTAAAAAAGTATGCATTAAGATTCAAGTGAATTTGAAACGTTAAATAATGTCAAAATTTTCAATTCGAAAAACTGACTTGATTACAATACCTTCCAATTCCAAGTTCAAAAATACTGATTCACATTCAACACGGTCAACTTAATGGGTTGTGACAAGAAGAAAAAACAGTTTTGAACAAAAATTGCATTCCAACATTCAAAAAAAAAAAGTTTTTTGATAAAAATAAAAGAATTAAAAAAACATAAGCTGTTCTATGGTGGGAGAACCTTTAAACATTTTAAATGACTTTTTTCCCTTCCCATAGTAAAAAAAAAAAAAATTACGACTTAATCTTAGAACAAGCCAAAAATTGCTCATCCCACTTCATCACATCCCCCTCATAACTTTCAACAAACAGAATTTGAGTCACGAAAAAATTGAATAGGACAAGAAACAAGTATTTAATGTGCCTTTGGTTGGCCACATGCTATAAATGTATGACATGTGACTGCAAAGCAAAAATTCGTTGTTAGTGACAATAAATTATTACTTTTCGATAAAAACGCATGCCGATTACTTTCTTTTTTGTTTTTTGGTTTTGTGCTTGCGAAATAGCAGAGGTACATTTTCCCTTTCACCACATGGCTGTTTCCGACTTGCAAAAAAAAAATATAAATAAAAATAACCTACGAACTGAGAACATTTTCGCACCCCTATCTATTTGTATGTATGTATGAATGACGATAAGGGCTATGTATATTTGTATATTCTTCCATATTGGGCCGTATATCCGGTGCTGATGGCAAAAGCATAACCCTGTGCAAAAGCAGAAGCACTCGCCTAAATAAGCATCAGAGCACATATTCGTTTAACTAGCGCCCTTATATTTTTTGGCAAAAACGAAAAACAAAATGCATCCCAACTTTCCAACACACTAACAACAAAGGAATAGCTGTAACTGGGATATAAAGGACAACAATGGCGACATCTACAAAAACCGGAACAAAGCCAAAATTGCAAAAAAAAAAAACAATACTCAAAAAAACAACAACAGCCAATGCGGGGGGATGTCTATATGAATGCACCCTTATCATGTTGTGTGCTGATTGAAAACGGTTCCGTTGGCTGATTAAAAAATATCGCCATCAATTAAAAGTAAGTGAATGTGTGATGCTGCAGAAGTGCAGATACATGGCAGGTATAGGGATGTGCGGTGAAAGTAAATTCAGGATCGCATCAGGACAAAAGTCACCATCATGGTACTCTGGGATGACACGCGTTTCATGTCGCAATTTCGCATGGCTACCTAGGTAGGTTGGTATACAGCAGAACATCCTGAATTCGCGCATCTCGAATCAAATCCGTTAATTTTTTACTATTGTTATTTTCGTTATTGCGTGATGGAGTTTTTTGTTTCTCGAACTCAAAATAATTTTACGTTATTGTAAAATTCGCCATAAATCAATGTTCGATTCGATTGAGAGAGTAGGTATGCGATGTGTAAAAGAGAGACGGAGACTGAAATGTTGTGCGAAGAATTCAGAAACCGTAAAAAAGGATATCAACGCTAAAGGATGCTGGTTCTTGTATCTAGTGTTGGCTGGTTTGGCGTGTGTTTGCGGAAAGTATGATGATGTAGTGAATACATCCGTCTGTCGTCTCTGTTTTGCTGTCATTCGTGCGCGATGTAATGTTGTTTTTTTTTTGTAAAGGACGAACCTACCTACGGATAGCAGAACAGTTCGCTCGATTTGGTGGTGTTGCTATTTTCTTTAAAGTTGTTATTTTATATTTATATCATTTCACGGTTTTCACTTACTTTCATTATTGGAATCGAATGTTCTGTACGAGAGGTGGTTACACATTTTTTTATATTGAGAGTGTGGTAATGGAAGCATTCAGCATATCAACCGCAAAATGAGGGCATGAATTTGTTGATGAGGCAAAATTTATTTCCAACAGCAACTGTCGATATAGCACGTTATATTATTATTATTCGTAGGTAGGTAGGTACGTAGATATGCCTTATGCCTGGCTTTTTACCTACATAAGTATACTCTATGGATATCGATTGGGTATTTTACTTAATAGATTTCAATTCATTGAAGTGATATATGTACATATTTATTCCTATATATTTCTTTTCTATATCGAGTCATATAAAAATATGATTTATGATGAGGTGTGACTTTAAAAGGTATCGATTAGTAAAAATTGGTTTATGTGTATACCTACCTATGTATATGATGAAGTATAGACAACATCAGGTTGGAGTGTGTCTACATATACATATCTACTCACTTATAGCTATATTTTAAAGTTACCTTGAATTTATGATTAATTTTTATTTTATTCAATTAAAATTGGGTATGAGTAGGTATTTGCAAAACGGTTGAATGGTTTTAAAGAATACGTAAACATAAACAACGATGCAATGGTGCTAAATACAAAGTTAAATACCTTACCAATTCAAGTTAATCTTTGAGAACAACAGTTTTCATAGAAGTTAATTTTATATCAATGAAATTTTAGTTTTTCTAAGATAATTAGGCTACCTTGTGTCTGTACGTTCACATTTTTCAAATTTGTTGATACATTAAAAAATTAGAAATATGTATCTCCTGATTACAAAAACGTTTGTAAAAGACGATTTGGTTGCAGCTTTTATATTGCCAGATGCGCTTTAATAGTTTATAAATGCAACGTAAAACCCCAAAACTTTTGTTCTATATCAGAAAACTTTTCCGGTCCGGATTAGAATGTGCATCTAAGATTACCTTAGGGATGCATCTTGGATGAAAATCAAACATTTTGTTTGAAAATAGATTAGGTATATAGAAAAAATCATTCATCATTAAATTCATCGGATGAAATATTCAAAGTAATATCTTCTCTACCAATATCTTCACTTCCATTTTCGTTTACAAAGTTTTAAATCGTTTCTGGGACTGAAATTCCGTTAAACCATTTAAGTTTTACAGTGTTATCCTCCATTGTCCAGCCCAGGGGCGTCTTTAGACTTTTGGGGGCCCTGGTCCCAATAGGATTTGGGGGCCAAAAAAAGTAGGTAAAATATAGGTTAAAAAAATCATTTTGAAATGAATTTGTGTTTTTTTTTTTTTAATATTTTTACTTTTTAAAAAGAACTAAATAAAACATAAAACAGATATTTTTTTATACTTTTATAATTTTTTGAATTTACCCTCAATAGTTGAACATTTTTCTTTATAGTTGATTTTTGATAATTTTTATTGGTTTTTTGGTTGATTTCTAATGTTTTTATATTTTTTTTTTTTAATTTTATGTAAGTTTATTTCTTTATATTTGTTTTGATTTGTTTTTTATATATATGTATATATATATGTAAGTTTAAGTATACAATAAAATATTATTGAAGGCATACTTTCCTGACTTTGTCAGTTGAAAAATCATGAATTAAGTCATCAAATTCAATTTCCTGCAGTAATTCATTCTCAATTGATAAAATTGACAAGCTGTTTAGTCTATCTTGTAGCATTGTGCTTCGAAGTTCATTTTTTATCCGGTTCAATTTCGAAAATGAACGCTCTCCACTGCAGTTTGAAACCATCAAAGATAAAACAAATTCTACAGGCAGTTTCTACATTTAGAAATGTGTTCCCAATTTTATCCACTGCAATTAGACTGAACAATTTTGAAATTGTAATAAGATCTTTATTTACATCTTTATTGAATTCTTTTAAATACTATTCGAGGTGCAGGCAGAAGTTCTTCTGCATTAACACCGCTATGGTATTTTTTTGAAAACTGTTCGCAAGAATTTTGCAACTCCACTGAAGTCAAATATTGCAATCGACAAAAAAAGACAAACAATGCATTAATTTCTTGATAACAATTGGATCGTATTTTTAATTGCAAAGTAAAAGTGTCAATAATTGGAAAATAGTTGATATTTTAAACTTTTCTTTAACAATTAGCTGGACGGATGGTGCAGGACCATCAAAATATGTGGAACGCGAACTTCGTACTATTTTTCGTTGCATTAAATCTTTATAATTAGCATCCGGATTCTGAATTTTGGCACACGCTTCAAATGTATCAAAATTCTCCCTTAGATCATTTATGAAAGAACATAGTGAACAAAGCAAATTGGCAGCAAAGTTAATCGTTATTGTTTCTTTTTAAAGGCTCTTGCTGGTTTTATGAATTCTTTCTAATATTGTGCTCCAAATTTCTGTGAAAATGAGGAACTCCAGTTTTGACATTTTCTTAGACAGGCTTAGCGCTTCGCTTTTTATGTCTGGAGCTTGCTCTGGATCTCTAAAGATAGATGTCGAACTTCAGTAATTTGCTTATAACCATGATGGATCGCGTTAACTGCATCAGCTCGTGCAGACCATCTTGTTTAAGAAAGACTTTTAAGAACTCTATGTGAACCTAAACATTCATTCAATTTATTCCAGCGATGGATGGGCAGAAGCAGAAAAAAAGTTGTATATTTTTTGAACCACTTGAAAAAAACTTTTGGCCTCCTGCACACAACCAGCCGCATGAAGGCTTACTAAGTTAAAAGAATGTGCTGCACAAGGTACAAAGGTAGCAAATTCGCACTTCTCCTTTAACATTGCTTGCAAACCATAATATTTTCCCGACATTAGACACATTATCATAGCTTTGTCCTCAACAATCCTCTATTGAAATATCATGATTTTCCAGAAATGTCAAGATTGTGTCAACCAAATATTCAAAATTGTTCTATCCGGCTCATCATCGTACAACTCATCATTTCGCAACTCATCATGGGACAATTTTGTGTTTGTTTATGGAGTGAGTTGAAAAGCCAACATGTGTGCAAAACTGTAGAGTAGAACGAAAGCAGAGTTGTAAAAATAATGTTGACAAAGTGTGCAGGTGTATGATTAAAGATTCATGTTGTTGTTGTTGAAGTTTAAGATGTTGAGGAGGAGAATTTTAACGGAACGGAGAGTAAAATGAAACTTGTTTTTCTGTTACTGTCTACTAACCTTATTCGTTTTCTATATAATTCTTGCATAAATTCATTCATTTTGAGTCGGTGGATTTGGGGGCCAAATAATTGCGGGGCCCTGGGCCCTGGCCCACCGGGCCCATGCCTAAAGACGCCACTGGTCCAGCCACAGTGAGATGGTGAAAGCTTTATGTCTGTAAATGTTGCCGCATTTTCCAATTAAGTTGAAATGATTTATTTGTTGCAATAAAACTCTTCTACTTGGCGTCAATAATTTTCCTTCAAAACCAGCACATAAAATGTTTAAGCATATAATTCACTTAAGGTTTAACAGAGATACTAAAAACTGTCAACTAAAATTTTTTAATGTTTTTAAAATTTTTTTCCGAAGTTGTTTTGCTAGTTTTTTAAAACAACTCATATCGTATTATAAATTTACTTAAAGGGCGGTTGTTTTTTAAAATATGCAAACAAATTCTTGATGTTTTGGTATATAATTCTTTTGGTTATACCTTTTATCTAAAAAAGCTTAAAATGCGTCTGGCAAAGCAAAAGGCTAAAAGTAAAACATCTTGGACACACATTTTTTAATCAAGTTTTTTTTAATTTTTGTCATAATACCATTTTCCAACGAATGGTGCGTATATCACATTCACTTCAAAGAATTTTGGTTCTCACTTCACTCCAAAAATTTGCTCCCAGCTCCAGGTCTATAAAGAATGAGTAAAAATGTTGACTTTAAATACATTTTATTTAACATGCACTTTGCGGCACCAAGTGCTTTCATAATAATTTAAGTTTATTTTGACAATGATGGCTTTTGGGAAATATTGAAATATTGGCCGAAATTAGGCAACAACCTCGCTAACGCTGTGTCCAAAAAATTGATAGGACTGGAATGCTAGCAGATAACATGTTTTCCTCTTTATAATGTAAGCACAGCCTAAAACATATCTGCTTTGGCCGTGTGTGTGAGACTCAAATAATGAAAATAAACTCACCATCGATTTTGAGGAGTATATTCTGCACAATACCTCGGATTGTATTGCTTACAAGATCCGATTGACTCAGAAATGTAAGGCTTACGAACATCCGCTTCGTTATCGCTTCGCAGTTTGGATCTTAGAATGGCTTGAATTGTACAAAGATTTTTGGTGAAAGATCATCTCTTCTGACAAGGCTTATTTCCATTTTGGCTTGGCCGTTGCGTTAGAAAACAAATTACTTTATTCCTATCAAGGAACGCCCACACGGTATTGTTGAAAAGCCAATACATCCACAAAGATTGACAGTTTGGTGAGGATTTTGCGGGGGGGGGGGGGGGGGAACAATTGGACTACACTTTTTTTTCACTAAAATTCAAGACTTGGAATTTGAAAATTATCTTTTGCGCACAGATCAGCTTTTGATTTTACATCCCAAAAAATTACATTTCCTTAAAAATAGTTTTCTACTAATAAAAATGACATTTTGATATTTAATAAATTAAATAACTATAGGTATGCTGAATATCTTTTAAAGTTCTTTAAATAACAGTTTATCAACATGCAAAAATGTAGCAAATCTAGGTTCATATAAGAGTACCAATGAAATATTTATCACTTTGGCCCGCATCCTTTTCTTCTTTTTTTCGGCAAAAATTGTATGCTCTAATTTGAATAATTTTCTGTGACCATTCCATATAACACGTATTTTAACAACATAAACCTTTTTTTCTATTTTCAGGTAATATCAACAAAATTTGTTTCACACCTTTATCTTTTATACAAAATTACGGTAAGCAACAAAAGTACCTTTACCCAATCACTTACAGAACTCATTAAACAAAGAGTTCACAATATAATACATAGTTGGCTGATATTTAAGATATGGATAGAAGAACACCTTGCAACAATTGCATAATGTTGACCAAACACCGGATTTTCCAATTTGGCAAAGGACAATTTGTTATCCTTTTTTCTATTTTTGTATATCCTTTCAAGGTGGCATGTCGCAACAAAACGTCAACATTTTAAGAATATATATTTAAATCTTTTGTTCTAGAATATACTATGCACTTACATAACCGACCTATACAATACCTACATACCTATCTACCTGCGACTTGTCTTATTATGTTTTTGTATAGAAATTGGCAATAGAATAGAAAAATTTAGATTTTCCCAAATAAAACTAAAACCAAAAAAAAATTAGAAAGTTGTCCTTGATGTTTTGAATGCTGTCCTGCACCTAATATTCTCGCAATAGGTTTACCAAATGGTCTTTTTCAATTTTCTACACTTTCGTTTGTTTATTGTTTTTGTCTTTTAATTCACTTAGAGTTTTGATGTTTCATGAAACATTATGCAATATTTTTGTTTGAACTCCAAGTCAAGTAGGTAGCCTGATGTGCGAGGTATCAAGGTCATATGAAAGTGCAAGGAATTAGCTACATGTTTGAAACATACATAATGGACTAATGTCTGACCCAAGGACATATTGAACATTAAACACACTATCTACGTAATATTTTAAAAATTGTGTAAATTACTTTGTTTGGTTGAAGGTCATTTCATAGTTGAGTACTACACACTGCCTCACAGTGTGTCGTATTGGTCATTTTTGCATATAATAGCTTACGCAATATTATTAGCTGGATGGTCAAACAAAACAATTTTAAATCTTATGTAGATATTATGTTTTGTGTAGTTTAATTTTGATTCCACAGGCCAGATAAGTGACTTTTAAATGACCTTATGTACATTTTTAAGTCTGGGTTTTAATGGAATAATGTTGTATGTTGAATTTTAAGATCATTTTTGTTTTGTTGAAATGAATAACAAAAATAAAAAGAATTGTTAAACTCAAGGTTAAGTACGAACAGAAAAATGTTCACAAATTCAAATATTGTAAGCGTAGATATATTAAATAATGTACAGTACATATTTATGCCATTAGTCATTGCGTTATTCAAAGGGGACCACCTTGAATTGTCATACATACGTGACTATAGAACAAAGTTGCAAGCTTAAAATTAATCTCAACACATTTTGATCTAAATAATTAATAAAGAGTAGAAAGCTGTGTGAAATAAATTTCTACAGATTATTTTATTAATCCAGATTGTACTTATTAGGTGTCACCATAGTGTACGAACCTAACCTTCGGAATCGATGACATTAGTTGTAGTAACCAACTTATTGAATTTTGTTTGCTCTAAAGCTAATATATCTATCTTAGCTTCAATTCCCTCTCGGCTTCAACCCAACCCTTAAGTTAGAAGTTTTATAATTTATTTAAGTGAATTAAATTTAAAATTTTTTTTTTTCATTTTTATCTAACTGATTTAATCAAAAACGATACTTTATACTTCTCCAAACGGTCATCAATTGCAGTCCTATGAACAATAGTCAATTAGTCAATAATGACTAATGACACTCCTTTAGTTAGCCTTACTGATAAAGCTAACTGATTTGCAAGGCAGTTCGCCTTGCCAGAAAGTGTCATGGCTCCCCTGGTTCTTGAAAGCGTAAATGATTCTATGGGACCAATCTTTTTTCGTACTCTTATTGTGGCGAGAGAAAAGATCTCAAAATTCATAAATCTGCTGGTCCGGATGCTATCCTCGCTTTTATTCTGAAGAGATGTTTTTTTTTCACTCTAACAAAACCACTGCGTAAGCTTTTTCATCAATCCTATTCTTTTGGGTTCGTTCCGAGTAGTTGGAAAACAGCATTTGTTCAGCCAATCTTCTCTCTCAATCTCTTCTGATGTGGAACAGCAACTGCAAAATATGATAAGCTTATTGAATCCCAACCTGCACAGCATTGTAAAATGGGGAATACAAAACTATGTGGAATTTAATGCTTCGAAAACCCAATGCCGCAAGATGTCTAGGTTTTTTGAGACGATTCAAGAAATTTGTCTCTCCTTCCGATCTGCCTACAATCTACAAAACCTTTATAAGTTTGAAACTTGAATATAACTCATCTCTGGGCTGGTGCTCCAGTAACTTATTTAAGCCTCTTAGACAGTATTCAAAGAAGAGTTTTTAAAATGATTGGTGACATTAACATCATCAATTCGATTACGTCACTCGAACATGGTCGTAAAGTTTTTTTGTCTCACCCTTTTTAGAGTTATTTTAACAGACTATGCTCTAATGAAATAGCCCAGTTGCATTCCTCCCCTTAAACAATTTAATCGTAATACCCGTGCTTCAAGGAATGCCCATCAGTTTAATGTTCAGGAATTTAAAATCAAAGTTCATCAACACCTCTTATCCAACCCTTCCCTTTTTTCCTAAATCTCACATTGTGTCTTTGGCATATTAAAGGTATACAAAACCCTTTTAGTGTTTACAAAATATAAAAGACCAATAATATTATTTTTGAAAAATGTTAAGCGAATTGGTTAGAATTTTAACTTCTTTAAAGTTTGCAATTGAACATTTTCTATTAAATTTAAATAAAATTAAATAAAAAAAGTAAAGCTTACAACAAAAGAAGGGTACAATTAAATTAAAAAAAAATAAAGTTTATAACGAAGCAATACAAATTAAGAACAGATAATTTTTGTAGGCACTGAGCAATATGCAGATTTAATAGTTTCATTTTTTCTATTGTGTGAAATTAAACATAAAATATATTTTCCAATTTATTTTAATTTTAAAATACTTATAGATTTTTGTCAAAATATTGACTCCCCGCTTTACGGTTGCAAACGTGTTTAAAAATTAATTTAACAAAATAATCAAATGATACGATTTAATTTCTATATCTATATCTATATCTATCCTTCAACTTTAAACTTAAAATAAATATGAATACAGTCCATCACCCAAAATTCCTGCACCAAAGAAGAAGGAATGTAAAAAAGAAACAACCCAATAAAATTATAGAGAAAAGAATGGCAACAAGCGAAAAATTTGTTAAAATTGTCGATTTGATTAAATTTCCTGGCATCGTTTTTTTTTTTTTTTTGTTGCTAGCAACAATGTCTCCCTGTGTACTCGCTGATGGTGTCTCTGATGCCATGACACAATATAATGAAAAATTCTTAGAATTGCGTAGTGGCAGTCATCCAGAGAAACGCCAAAAGGCGTACAAAACTCTGACGCGAAATTTGAGAAGGATATAAAAGGGAGCACCAAGGAAGAAGGATAATCATAGACTTATTTTGTTTTTTCTTTTTTTTTTTAGATATACGTATAAGTATATGTATGAATGTAGATATTGTAGAGATGTATGATGAAGAGGGGAGGAAATCCATTTTGGTAATAAATCACTCCATTTTCTGAAGTCAAATATTTAAGAAGAAACGTTTTGAACTTGTCTATATGTATATGTAGCGATTTTATATTTTTTTTTCTGGCGTTTATTTTGTAATGCTTGTGTTTGTCCCTTTTTATAAAAGCAAAAAAGAAAAGATATAGATTCGATCCAATTTTAATATGAGTCAAGCTGAACTGATTTGCTATTTTCTAATTTCAAGAAACTTCCTTGGTTATATAGAATACACACATTTATATTGAGTCTTTTAAGACGGATGGTGTCATGTGCCTTTTTTCAACACACAATATAAGTTGTCTCTTTTGCAGCAGCACCTTATCACTATTATAGAACATGTGAATGCAGTCAGTTACTTTATTGCAAGGATATGAATCACTTTTTTTCGTCCTTTTTGCAAATCAATCACACCGCCGAGCCACCACACTGCAGCGCCACCATCATTCGTAGTCGTTTTTAGTGGGATTTTATAGTGCATTTATTGCACTAACACCAAATCAGGTTGCTATAACCAATTAATTTGTCCCAAGTATCCCTTCAACAACATCCAAACCATCATCCAACATTGTGTATCCAGCTTAATCTCTCGCCCCACTATACTGCCACTATCTAGTGTCGATGGTGTTCTCGGGTGTAATTAAAATTAACATGTAATATTTGTAATGCCTGTAAGCTGGCCGACCTAAAGCTGCGAACAATGCAGAATGCACACAAATTGGCAACATCGAGCCAATTTGGTTTTGCAACATTGCAAGCAAAGTAGCTATGTGTTCGCATATAGAGATAGAACTACTATATGAGGCCCACTCTCTGGATGGTAAATGGGGGTGGGTGGGTGTTGGTGGAAGTTGGGTTGTTCAATAAAACTCTACGATAGTCGTCCTTCACCCCACTCGCCTCCTCCCACATTTCACACAAGTCCTGCCAAACAAAGTTGTCCTTAATTGGAACAATGCATCGGTATGCACAACACTCACAGGACATGGACACTGACAGGAGCACAGAAGCTATATTATATTTGGGGGGAGGTTGGCGATTGTGTATAAATGGGGTGTATGGTATTATTGTGTAGTATATGCGTGATGATTCGGGGTGGTGCTGGGCTGGTCTGGGCTGGGCTCAGGGTCTAGGGCTGGGTGATGTGCTGTGTTGGTTGCCTTATAAATGCGTACTGTGCTTTTATTGGTTATGACAAAATATGATATGAAAATTAATATTATTGATTAAATAATTGGAATTGGCATGTCACATCGTAAATTATATCTGCATATGAAAAGCGGCGGATGTTAAACTGTCTTTATACAGGGTGTCCCGTAAGTAATGGATAACCCTGAAATGCCGCATAGTAGACTTTATGACCGTTCTGAAAACTGATAAAAAAAAGTTCTATCCCAACCACAAGAAGAGTTATATGCATTTTTTTGTTCAGTGCATTATTTTTTTTCTTACTTTACATTTTTGAATACCACGACTACAAGTGAATGAGTTCCATCATTTTTTTTTTGCAGGAATATTTTACATTACTTGTGCCAACACATAAGTAGAAAAAAATTATTATAACTGTTGGACTTCTTAGAGAAAAAAATTATTTAACATTGAATTTCACTGCAAAATGTGAAAACAAATAATTTTTGAAAAAGCTAAATCATAGCTGGTATAAAAAAAATGCATGAATACCTGAGTGGCCAACTATTTTAAAAATATGCGCGTTAAATGCAGATTTCAAAATGGTATTACTTAATATTATATCTAGAGTCAATAGCAAGTTATTGGTAAAAATCTGCAATACTAGAGTAAATTTAGCAAAAACAAAAGTTTTCAAAATTAGCACAGTAAATGTGAAAATAATACCAAGCGTTGAACATAGCAGATTTTTGATTTATTGGCTGTTTCTACGATGTAGTCCTAATGATAAATCCAAGCTTTCAATTTCTAGGGCCGAATGCATTATTGATAAAAATGTCAAAAAAGTGCAAAAAACGGTTACATTTTCGAGCTTGTTTTGAATTTTACCTGTTCTATTGGGCTTTAACAAACCCATCAAATATTTTGTTGGTTGCTATTAGTTTATTTGTTATTTTATCTAAACAAAAAGTCTTCTGATTCAATTTCAATTGGGTTTTTTGAATAATAAATTGTAAGATCCTGAGAAAGTTAGAACGCATAAAATCGTAAGTTTTTTAAATTTTGAATTAAAGTTTTTGTAATTTGATCTTAATTCATAAGATTAAGACCACGACGAACACTTGTTTATATCGTTTTAATTGTTCATTCTTCAGAAAAATTAACGGTCTAAATAGCTGTTTTCCTGAACCTGCTTTTTGATAATTAAGACGTTTGATTGAACTTTTTCGATGCCACGTATTCTGTATTCTGCACAAGAATATGCAAACATGCATTTCATTTATTGAGAGTGCAAAGGCAACGCAAACGAAGCTGCGACTCTGTACAGGGAAAGGTACCCTAACGCACGTCACCCTCATTATCGAGTGTTTATTAGAGTCCATAGCTGTTTCTCGGAAGGAAGGCTGCCTGGTAGTGGTGTTGGTGGTGCTGGCTTGGGACGACCCCCTCGAGGAGATACCGAAGACTTAGTGCTTGCGGAACTTGACCGAGATCCTACAGTATCAATCCGAGCAATAGCACGACGCACTGGGATCGGAAAGACGACTGCGCATAATCATATACAGCAAGCCGATCAGGTCTTTAGAGGAGCTAAGAAATCGTGTAGAGGCAGCTGCATTACAAATTTCTGAGCAAAACCTTGCACGTTCACTAAGACGTTCATTTATTCGGAGGTGCAGAACCTGTATAAGAGTGGGTGGAAAACAGTTTGAGCATTTGCTTTAAATAAAAAAAATTAAAAAATTATCTATTTTTGTTTTTGTTTTCTAACTAAGTGATCATGTGATTAAAAGCTGGCTCAAAAACTTTTTGTTTAGATAAAATAACAAATAAACTAATAGCAACCAACAAAATATTTGATGGGTTTGTTAAAGCCCAATAGAACAGGTAAAATTCAAAACAAGCTCGAAAATGTAACCGTTTTTTGCACTTTTTTGACATTTTTATCAATAATGCATTCGGCCCTAGAAGTTGAAAGCTTGGATTTATCATTAGGACTACATCGTAGAAACAGCCAATAAATCAAAAATCTGCTATGTTTAACGCTTGGTATTATTTTCACATTTACTGTGCTAATTTTGAAAACTTTTGTTTTTGCTAAATTTACTCTAGTATTGCAGATTTTTACCAATAACTTGCTATTGACTCTAGATATAATATTAAGTAATACCATTTTGAAATCTGCATTTAACGCGCATATTTTTAAAATAGTTGGCCACTCAGGTATTCATGCATTTTTTTTATACCAGCTATGATTTAGCTTTTTCAAAAATTATTTGTTTTCACATTTTGCAGTGAAATTCAATGTTAAATAATTTTTTTCTCTAAGAAGTCCAACAGTTATAATAATTTTTTTCTACTTATGTGTTGGAACAAGTAATGTAAAATATTCCTGCAAAAAAAAAATAATGGAACTCATTCACTTGTAGTCGTGGTATTCAAAAATGTAAAGTAAGAAAAAAAATAATGCACTGAACAAAAAAATGCATATAACTTTTCTTGTGGTTGGGGTAGAACTCTTTTTTATTAGTTTTCAGGACGGTCATAAAGTCTACTATGCGGCATTTCAGGGTTATCCATTACTTACGGGACACCCTGTATACTATACATATATACAAACAACAACTATAAATACATGTATTTATAATATTGAACCAGATATGATATGAGAAGGGCTTACGTTTACAGTTTATATACCTACATTATAAGCTGTAAATAGATTCATTGTGTTGGTAAGCTGTATGGCTTTATGAATATATTATGTATAAGATTGTCATATATAAATATGATAGTAAATATAAAATACATATCTACGCATTATTATATTTTATAGTTTTGTCATGAAGTGGAGCATATACCAGTCATTATGTGGATTTTGAATTTATGCCTAACGTATATCGGGGGAATGTTTTGATTGCAATTAAGTTTGAAATTTCATATACCTAACTATTCAAAAGCCACAAAGCACATTTGATAACTTAACCCGATAAAATGCTGACTAGTTAACTTTATATACAGAGATCGATGAAGGATTTGAAATAATAAAAATATGGACACACATAGAAAATCAGGCTATAGACAATTTAAAACATAGAAGAGAGAATTTTACAAGGACATGCATCTGCAAATGATCAAATTACTTACTTACTTAGGTCCTCAGACCTGTTAAGCCCGTTGGGAACCCCTTAAGGAGCATAGGGCCTCTAGTACACCTACGCGCCATTGTGTGCGGTTTCTGGAGATGTGTTTCAGCTCCCTCTAACTCTTGCCTAGTGACGCTGATTCCGCCTCGACTATCCTGCGCCATGTGCTTCTCAGTCGCCCAGCTCTTCTTCTTTCTTGTGTGAGCGGATTCCACTGCATTGCTTGGCCTACAATGCAGTCGTTACCTTTTCGAAGCGTATGTCTAATCCATTGCCACTTACGCCTTTGTATAATAGAGTCACAGTTGATAGCTCAAGTACGACGAGATCAACACACTTTATCACTGGTTCTTTAAGTTGGGATATTTGGCGTTTAACAATTGCCTCAAAAGCCATGTCAAGTGTGAAAAGGCCAACACGAATACCATGAAGATTCTGAATGGCAAATGATTTCACACGGCGGAGTTCCTTTTCGTCACAAGACATTTTTACGATTTCAAAACGTAGTCGTTCATGGAAGATTCGATGATCAAATTGGTCATGATAAAAACTTTCAGGAAAGGATACGAAGCTGCAACAGTACCCGTAGCAGCCATTTGAGTTAATAGTTTTCTATTGCTTTCTCTTAAGAAGCAATCGGTTTATAAATATGCCTGTTTCTCTTTGTGGCCGCTTCAAAACTTTCGTATTTTGTCATTATTTTAAACTTCAAAATACCCACAAAAAAGGTCTAACTGGGTAAAGTCGAACAATTCAAGCAGATTTTCATATATGGGTAAAATAAATCAGTAGTCTTTAACTTCAAGTGCCTTGGACGTTTTTGCCCTGTCCAATTTTATTGCTGAGAAAAAAGTGGACCGATGGCTCCAATTGTGCAATTCATTGCCTGAGAAAGTCTGGAGTAATAGTCAGATCAATAAAAATCGATTCCTTCAGATTCTTCGCACAGGGACGATGATTTTGAAAGATCTTGTATTTTTGATCGATGTATGGGGTATTATTTGATTATTCACTGAAATGCTAATGGACTCAAATACCAAACTGCGAATAATTCTTTTGCATTGACTAAATACATACAGTTAAAAGCTATTTCCATCTATTTGGAGACCTAAAAAAATATAGACTGAATAAATGACATAAAAATAAAATTGAACAGATGCAGCTGCAATAATATGGTCGCTATCATCTTTGAAACCTTAGAAGTCCCTTAAGGTATTTTGGAATACAGACATTTGTCAGGATTTTTAATATGACCAATCGGAAGTTTAATAATCCCTTCCCATTAGGAGTAACAAAGACTAATGACATCCTTTTAAAACTGTGCAACTTTTAATGTCTGTATTTTAACAGTGGTTGTTTAATGTAGCAGTTTTTCAAAATTGACAATTTATTTATTCAATATAGCACTCTTATCAATATGAACAAGAGACCTTATATTAAGCAATAATCTCCCTCAACCGTTAACATTCATGTTAATTTCAATTGGTGTACCAGAGATAGATTCAATAATGATTTATTTCCATCAAGTTGCTGATTTTTTCATCGCCCTTAACATAACAAAAATTCAGGGCATTTAACATTGTTTCCTCTAAATAAAACCCTTCAATGGCCTTAATTCCGCTTCACTTGACAATTCACTTGAAAATCAAATCAAATTCCACAACGCCAAAAACTGAAGCAACACCGCACGCACATATACGAGTATAGTAATGGATGGGTATATGGAATAGGTTGATGGCCATTATCTGTGATCGTTCTCGTAAAATTTATTAAATTGAAATAGAAAATCATCCCTTGGCGAAAATACTCATTTACTCAGTTTAGCGTATCGGCAATACCTATCAGAGCGCCATATCACATTCAGCATCACCATTACCCATCACCCATGGTCTTTTTCCTCCCCGGTATTGTGAAATTCAATTGCATCTTTCACCATATCGTACAGAACATCCCTCATCGTTCGTACAAAACCTACTTCCTCGACGCGCCATCCATCGTTGCTAGTCCTTCTATAGTCGAAGTCGACCATAACACACTGCATATTGATACTCATACCCCTTTTGAAAATGGGTTTCAATTACTCCCGCATCCGAAGTTTTGCTTCTACTGCTACTTCTGCTGCACAGTTTGATATCGGCTTCAGCAAAAGCGACAGCATCTCACCATCATCATTGGAGCGTATATTGGAGACCCTTCAATTCAGAACGTTCATTTTTGTTCCTAATTCAAAACATCACAATGGCTACTACCACCATAGGGACTCGCGTTGCATGTACCATCATCAGCTTCAGCTTCAACATCCACTCCACTTCACTTCACAAAAATTTGTACGTTATGTCTAGAGTGGTAGCGCACAATTTTTTTGTATGGTTTTTGAAATATTTTCGCCGCGTGTATGTGAACATGTCACTGCGATGATGCTGACGCAATTCTGAGTTGGGGGTATACTGGGTACCTGCCTTTTGGCGGAAACCCGCAGGACACATATAAATGAATAAATGTGCAAACAGGATACTCCATGGGAGATCGTATAGGATGTTATATGTATGATGAACGCAAAAACAAGATTACCACCGCCGAACCGGCAGAACATCCAAAAGTCATAGTAAGAGCCAGAACCAAGGCAAACCATAGCACAAACCCACCCACGGCATTTTACCTTTTAACACAGCAGGACATATCAACATATCAATCGTAGGTAAGGTACCACGTATACATAGGTATGAAAGTTCAGCGAGAGAGGAAACCCTTTTTGTTGTCTTTTTCTTTTAATGATTTTTTTTTAACTTTAGGAACACAAGCATTTTTACCCTTTTTGTTAAAATTTTTGTACATATAATATTTTTTTTTTATTTTGGGTTCGAGGTGAATAAAGTATAAAATGTTTCATTTTGAATTTAAAGAAAATTTAATAAAAATTAATTTAAATTTGCCCTTTGGCCTGCAAAGAGCTGAATTAATTTATACCAAGGCTATGGGGGTTATAATTTTTATATGCGTTGAATTGATTTACAAAAAAAGTAACATAGCAGAAGTTTACATATGTATAATTCTAGTGTAAATTGATTTAAATTGATCAATAAATGTTTAAGATTTTATAAAACATTGAAATTTTAAAACTGGAGAACAAATTGGAATAACGTTTTAACACCTTCGATTTAGTCGACATGTCTTGCGCAATATTTTCTATGTTTTAGTTTCCAGATTATATTTCTGACACGATATTATCAAATCACAAGTTTTCTAGTTCCAAAATTTTCATATTGAATCCTGCCTTGGATTTCAGTATATTTATTTTATGTTATGTTTTTTAAATTTGTCTTTTGTTCAAATTATAACATTAAGTTACAAGAAAGCAGCTTGTCAAAATCTGATTTTAACTTATTTTTAGCAAAATTAATTGTTATTATTTCCGATTCCTTGCAAAGGTTCTTATGTTTTAAAATTTATTGGAATATGAATTTCTTAAATGAATATGTAAAAGAGAAAGAACTGCGCCTTAAAACATTGGATTTTTGTATTATTATTCAAATTCATCATTTTAATCTTCCATTCTTAACGAGTGTTTTTTGAAAGCTGCATCGGTAAAGTCGATGCATTAAACTTGAAAACGCTATATTAAATCAAATTAAGGTTGGAAAATATCTCCCTTCCGCCTTTTTGGTTTTTTGAATTTCGTGGCTATGTACAAAGCGCTACAGAGTTCGTATACATCACTTGAAAGTTCTTGACATAACCTACAAAACGACGCTATGCATGATTAGTTCGTATCGTATACATCACTTGAAAGTTCTCGACATAACCTACAAAACGACGCTATGCATGATTAGTTTGGATATTGCGTTCAACAGTTATAGACGTGTAAACATGGAGTTTAAATAAATAAATTGGGTGGCGCAATAGTCCTTTGAGAACTAGGGCCTAGTGACTTACAACTCTCAACTATTCCTGTGTGCGAGTAATGTTGTCAGGGATGCAGCGGACCTACAGTTTTAAGCCGAATCCGAACGGCTAATTTGAGAAAGCCCTTTTCATGACAAGAATTACTCTTGGAGAATTTGTCAATTCCTCGCAAGAGTCAGTACCCGTGAAAAAACTTTAGATGGCATAGGTAGGGATCGAACCCAATGCCTCTGACATCACAATCCAACGCACTAACCATCATGCCACTGGTACTAACATGGAGTTTACTGACGCCGAAATTCGCGCTACTTTAAAGTTTTCCTTCGTTAAAGGAAATTCCGCTAGAGAAACGTTTCGTGAGATTAATTCTGTTTTTTTGGGGGATGGTACTCTAACACTTCGAACAGCGGAGGAATGGTTTCGACGATTCAGAGCCGGTGAAAACGACACCATGGGTAAGTCAGCCAAAGAAAGACCGGTGATGACGAATACCGATCAAATAATGGAAAACATGTGGCATCTCGTGACATCGCCCAGCAGATGGGAGTTAATCACCAAACCATTTTAAACCATCTGCAGAAGGCTATATACAAAAAAAGCTTGATGTTTAAGTGCCGCATGTTTTGACGCAAAAAAACCTTCTGGATCGAATCAACGCTTGCAATATGCTGCTGAAACTTAACAAACTCGACCCATTTTTGAAGCGGATAGTAACTGGCGAAGGAAAATGTATCACATACGACAATATCAAGCGAAAACGGTAGTGGTCGAAGGCCGGTGAATCGTCCCAAACATTTGCCAAGTCGGGATTGACGGCCAGGAAGGTTTTGCTGTGATTGGAAGGGGATCATCCACAATGAGCTGCTCTCATATGGCCAGACGCTTAATTCTACCATCTACTTCGAACAACTGGACCGCTTGAAGCAGGCGATTGACCAGAAGAGTCCAGAATTGGCCAACAGGAAGGGTCTAGTGTATCACTAGGAAAACGCCAGACCACACACTTCGTTGATGACTCGTCAGAAGCAACGGGAGCTTGGATGGAAGGTTTTATCGCATCCAACCATATAGGCCGGACTAGCGCCAAGTGATTACCACCTGTTGTTTGTGAAAAGTGGTTGTCCGAGTTCTTCGCAAATAAGCAGGTGGGCTTCTACGGGGGGGGGGGGGGGGGTTTATGAAGTTGCCGTCTAGATGAAAAGAGATTATCGAACAAAACGGCGCATATTATTTGAACTAAATCCGATCACTGTTACACTGAAAAATGGGAGTTTTGTAAAATATAACCTACCTAGCAAATTCTGTGAACTTGGCAATAGTTCGGCTTTGTTAAGCGATGTTTTCTAAATTTCCATATTGTTTTGCCTTATTCATGAAATTTTCATAATTTTCAGCACGTTAAGCAACTTTAAATTCTAATTGCAGAATAAATCACACAAATTTCAGTTATTTGTTACTTTCCTGAATGGTAAAATTTTTCGAATAGCTTTTAAGTAAAGTGTTTAAAATTAATTTTGACTTAAATTTGGTTTATTCAATATTATGAATATTTGTATTATCTACTTATTGACTTTTCTGTTAAATGTTAAACAAATGGAGTAGAATTGAATTGAATTCCTCTAGGCTCCCTTCAATAGTCAATCCACCCGTTTATTTCAGACTCTTCAATTTCAAATACGTATAGATATGATATATTAATTTCTACACTACCCATACTCTACTCAGTCTAGTAGTAGTACCAGTTATGGTATGATGGTGGCACAATATAACTTCTTTGCATGACAAGCGCTAACGATGCGTAATAATGCTTAAAACTCGCTTCTTTTGCAAATACTATATAAGTCAACATCATCAGCATCAGCATCACCAACGCCATCATCATCATAATCATCAAAAGACTTGGGTGCTGGAAACTTGCAATTTCCTAGTAGTATAGGGATGCAAGAAAAATGGCTAAAAAATAAATAATATTCACCCTTTTAGAGAGGAAATCTGTGCTGCCGCCACTGCCGCCGCCGACGACGTTCGTTGGTTGTTGTGGAATTGTACACATTCAGTGAATATTTGAGCTTTTCACTTGGCGTGTTGTCGTAGACAAAGTCGTAGCAAAAAAATGTTACCATAACAAGATAGAAGAAAAATATTAGACATAAATATTACTATATTCATATTGTTAAAAGGTGAGGGATGAAAAATTATTATAACAACAACGCAGAAAAAAAAAAAACGCTCTGTAGAGGTATAAAGAATAAATGCAGAAAAGGTGGCGCAACAACGAACGCTCTGGCTGGCTGTTGCAAAAGGGTGACAGGAAAAATAAACGGATCTACGCGCCGTTTCCTCGAATTTATACAACTATACTACCAAGAGTATTACGAATAAAAGGGGCTTAGTCTTTAGAGCCACAGGCTACTTTTTGACTCCATATAACGACTATGACGACACAACGTCGTTGTCGTTCGTCGTCGTCGTCGTCGTTATTTGTTTGTCGTAGTCGTTGTCGTTTTCGACGTCGACAACGCCGCTCGACGACAGCTTTCACAAAAGAAGAAAACAATGATACTCTCATCGTAGTAATAATAAAAATGACTTAAACAAAAAAAAACAAAGAGGAAAAGACGTACAGTAGGTAAGCATTGTTTTATGTTTTACTACTTTTAAAGGCCAACCCTCATGTTGGTGCACTACCTCGTCATGTACAAACTATATACCTTTAATAATGCACTAAGAAAAAATTAAAGTTAAAATGCAACACGAGCTTTATATTGTTTTACAATATAATTTTGTTCAACGAAGCACGTTTTAATTAAATATACTCGTACATGCAGGGTTATCCATTTTGCAGTTTCAAAAGTTAACGGAAAAAAGAGGCTGGGATGCGACCCACACTGATAACTTCCCATTACTTCTGTCGATTTGTGTTCCTCAAAAGTTTGTAGGTTTTCGTATTTTTTTAAAAATTTGTCAATTGAATTATTCTAAAAAATTTCAAAATTATCAACTACATTTTGCATATGACGAAATAGTTTCATTTCAAAACCAATTTTTGTTAACGAGATTTTTTAGTCGAAAACCAATTTTTACCAATTTTAGTAGAATTTCTTAAAAGTTTGTATTTCTTATATAAACAAATACAAATTGCATGAATGAAACTATCTTGAAGTCAATATCTTCTATTGTTCACGAGATATCGAGAACCGAACATCAATTTTTACCAAATTTGCGTACTATTTTTTGTAGATTTTATTTTTTTTATAAAAAAACGGACTGTTGGATTTTTATAAAAAATTTACAGAATGTCGAAAACAATATTTTCTGTGAGATAAAATAGGTTTGAAGCCAATATTTTTAATTTTTGAAAAGAAATTTGAGTCGAAAATAATTTTTTTCAAAGTTTTAGTATTGTTTTTTTTTTTTAGATTTTTATTTATTGTAGAAAACTGTCACTTCGATTTTTCTCACAGTTTTACGGAATGTTGAAAACAATATTTTTTATAAAGCAAAATTAGTTTGAAGCCATAATCTCAAATTTTTGAAAAGATATTTGAGGTTTTTAATTTTTTGTAAAAAAAAACTGTCAATTCTATTTTTCTCAAAATGTTACTGAATGTTGACAACAATATTTTTAAAAGATAAAATTAGTTAAAACCAATATCTTAAAGTCTTAAAAAGATATTTGAGTTGAAAATCAATTTTTACCAACTTTTATTATTTTTTTTAGGTTTTTATTTTTTGTAAAAAAACTGTCAATTCGATTTTTCTCAAAATTTTTTCGAATGTTGAAAACAATATTTCTTAAAAGATTAGTTGGAAGCAATAATCTCAAATTTTTGAAAAGATATTTGAGTCTTAAATCAATTTTTACCAACTTTTTGAGTAATGTTTTGTTGAAGTTTTTATGTTTAATAAAAAAACTGTCCATTCGATTTTTTTCAAAATTTTACCAGATGTTAAAAACGTTATTCGTCGTTGAACAAAATTATTTTGGAGATACAATCATTTTTTTTTTCGAATATTGTTCTAGGTCACAATTATTTTTTTTTTTTTAGTTTTTTTTTTTTGATTTACCTATTAAAAAGTCGTTTATTGAAATTTTTTCCAAAAATATATTTGTTTAATATCACGTTACAATATATAATATAAAATTTAATTCAAGTCACTAGCGTTATTGGTTCGTGAGATTTTTAGGGTTGACCAAAATGTTCACCTTTTTTTAAATTGCTGTTGTAAAAATATCACCCACTCAATTTTTTTGAGAGTCCTTTCTGCATTATTATCTTTATAACAAAATTTATTTGAAGTCGATATCTCTACTGGTTCTTGAGCTATGGACGACGAAAAGAAACGTCGCGAACGTACGTACCTACACACGCACGCACAGACATCTCTCTAAAAATCTTTTATTTCGACTCTATTGTCCTTGAAATGTCGAGAAATATCAAAATTTTCAATTCGACAAATCGGACCGATTACAATAACTTCCTATGGGAAGTTAAAAAAATTAGTTTTACAAATTATTTTGACAGATGTCGAATTCCAGCCCTATACTTTTTAAAACGCAAAATGGAGAACCAGTTATAATTGTGTAAAATCACAAGTTCTTGATGACTTATTATGATTACCTCTTCAAGAAATAACACCATCAGAAAACATATTTTGCAAAATTCCGAACTTGCAGTTCTACGAACTGTAACTTCAAAATGTTCATCATTCTTTAAGTCAATTATAACAACTTCAATATGTAGTTGAAGCTTGTGTATCGTTTTACTCTAGGTAATGGCGTTGTTTTTACTTGTCAAATATCAAATAAAAATACAGATTCAAAAGTTCCGCCTGCCCAAACAGTTAACCTCTTATTTGAACTTTGTAACTAATAATCCTTCAAAAAATATAAAATTCCGCACCATAGTGTGTAAAATTGTTAACTCGCATTTAATATTTTGTATTCAAAAAACCCTTAAGAACAGAAACAGAAAATAACAAAATAATAATTTGGGGCGAAACACACCCCGAGAATTAATTGACAATGTTGCATTGACAATGTTAAATATTGTTGAAAAGAAAGTTTAGGTGTGTAGTGAGTCAATATTTAACTCCGGTGGTGTGGTATAATTTTTTGGAATAAAAAACATAAAATCAAGAATTATTTTCTCTGAGTGTGTATTTGACTACGAGTCCTAACTCGCATTTTCACCTTTCCGTTGAAATAATAAATTCAAAACAAATAAAGTTCTATTCGGTTGAATAATTTTCATGGGTTTCCTTTTTTTGTTTTTTTACTCATACTCGCATGGTTTGTTGGGTTTATTTGTTTTATACTTTTTTTATGTCATCATTGAAAGCTTGGTTCGTTGCATTTTTAGTTAAATTTTTAAAGAAGTCAATCTTTAACAAGGTGTAGTAGTTATTTGTTTCTTTTTTTTATTATTATTATTATTTCCTTTGTCATCTGCCACGCTTTAAAAAAGACATAAAAATCCCATAAAAATAAAACTATTGTTATCCCAATTATAGGCTGGTGTATTTTTATCTGTTTAACACATCAACATTCTTTTTTTAGTATTGTTAATTTTTATGACTTCTTTTATGGTCAAATAAAAGTTACATGTACACTGATCTTAAGATAGGTAGTTATGATTTTTTGGTTTTAATTAAAATCTTAACTAATAAATCAAAAATCATACTATATAGATGATGACGTTAAGGGCTTAAGTTTTGGTGAGAAATTTGACATTCTAGAAAATCCCGGACCTGTCATTTGAAGAAAGTTATTTCCACCTGCACTTGCAGAGTTCTTCAAATGGTTTGAGTCCAAAAGTTAACGGCCCGTGTTCTTGAGGCCATTTCAACCAACCCTCAAGATAGTCTCAATGGGTGAACTGGTCCAAACTTTTATCCACTTTATAATATAGATTTTTGTAAAATGAATACCTATCTTTAGAAATGTTGATAAAAAAGCCACCTACTGCGCCATTGTTGAAAACTTGCAAGATTATTACAGAGGAAAATAATATTGATGGTTGTCGTTGCCCTTATCGGGATACACACTTTATAGGACACATACTACCAAAAGCTGTCTGGGTGGTATTTCAATAAAAAATTAAATGAAGAAGAAGCTTAAACTCTTAAGTCGTCGTCTATAAAGTTACCCTTATAGCGAGTATAGGGTTATATGTATATAAAGCCTTTTGTTTGTTTATTTATTTATTATTTTTTTACAATTCTTTCCTTTCATTTTATTTGTTTTCCTTACATATATGAATAATGTGAACAATGTCCTTTCGTATTCTTTTGTTCATTATCACTTCATTGAGTCCTTTGTATGTAATTTTCTACTGTTTTTCTTTTTTATCAACAATAAAAACCAAAGTAAAACTTACCTATCATAAACATGTTGCTGACATCATTGAGTTTGTATATAAGACTCTTCAGGTCTTCTAGAATATCAAAATTTTAAAGACTTAACTTTAATTCCAAATCATCACATAAATCTATTCAAAAATAAGTGACATTTCATGACTTCATAAATCAATTAACTATTTTATAGTATGGAAGGCTCGCTCATTTTGTGTTAGAATTTTTTATAACCGCGCTCGGTTACATTATCAGAACACCCTCACATAACTTTGTAATAATATTAAGCACCCTATCATAACAAAGTATCTTTATATAAACAAAATGTAATGCTCACACATTGATTCATAATTTCATCTCATAGCGGATGATGATATCCGATATTATAAATATCATAACAAAGTATCTTTATATAAACAAAATGTAATGCTCACACATTGATTCATAATTTCATCTCATAAGCGGATGATGATATCCGATATTGTAAATACCATATCAGCACTTTTTGCCTTCAGTAACTTGTGTGCCCAAAGCATCTTAAATAATTCTAAAAGAATTCTTGTGTCAGCAATAATAAAAGACAAAGGAAAGCAAACGATCTTCAGCCGAAGATAGATTTGCTTAAGTAAACATTTTATAAGTATAAAAAGGGTTTCATCGATCAATGAGAGTTCAGTTCACAGTTGTCATTCTACGTATAGCCTAAGATTTCCCCCCACCAGTGGTAAGGGATCTGAAGCTTTGATTTAATAAATAATATTAAGTTTAATATACATTGAATGCGTTTTATTTAATTGTTGATTGTGATCTTCTGCGATCACAAAAATATATTTTTTATTGAAATAAAGAATCGGAAACGAAATTGGCGCAGTCGGTAGGATCTCGAAAGATCAAAATATATTGAATCTTACTTTATTAAAAGTTTAATTCGGGATCGTCCTAAAACTAAATAAAATAGTGTACCGGTAAAGTAAAATTACTAAATGGTGCTATAGGACAGTGAAAAATAAAAATATATATTTTGTTCAGTGAAAAGCATCGTAAATCAAGATCCGAAAGGACAATTTTACAAAGTCTCATAGAGAGAATGCTTGACTAATAAAACAATTAAAATTAACAAAAAGTGCTACTAAATGCAACCAGAAGGAAATCTTCAAAAGGAAGCATACAGAAAGTGAACTCAGTGTTAAATTAAAATTAACAAAAAGTGCTACTAAATGCAACCAGAAGGAAATCTTCAAAAGGAAGCATACAGAAAGTGAACTCAGTGTTAAATTAAAATTAACAAAAAGTGCTACTTAATGCAACCAGAAAAAATAAATCTTCAAAAGGGAGCAGAGGCCCCGCAAGTAAAGGAACCACATATAGATCAATTCAGCAAAAGTTGAGAAGAAAACAACTTCAACAAAATAAAATTAAAGACAAATAAAAAGTTAAAAGTGCTACTAAAAAAATATATATGACATTACTTTAAAAAGTGTAAATTAATAAAAAGAAGGAAGAACAACTGTACGTGGCAAAATTATCCAAGTCGAAAGCCCCAACGTGTTCGATAAATGAAGAAATATACACCATACAACAAACCAGCTGCGTTAACATATAATACCGAGGAAGAAAAAACTTCAAAATCAACAGATCCTGCAGCAATCCAGCAATCAAAAGAAATTGAGCAAGCAGAAGAAAAAATTGAAAATAAGGTAAAAATGGCTACAATAAATATCGACCCCTTAAAATTAGTAAAGAATTTACCAAATTTTAATGGTAAATCATGTAATATTATTATATTTATTAAAAAAGCAGAATTTGTAATAAATTCATGTAGTTTGTATAACGAAGGTTCACAAGAATTTATATTGAGTGAAATAAAATCAAAAATAACAGATTTCGCCCTAGAGGTAGTATTAAGGAGTGGCGACCCTAATAATTGGCAAGATATAAAAAATATTCTAGTAAAGAATTTTGGTGAGAAAGAATCTTTTCTAAAATTAAAAGAACTAGCAGATAAAGTTTATTCAAAAAACATTTCTCAACTATATAATACATTCTCAGAAATCCTCTGTAGACTAAATAATAAATATTATTTATCTGAAAATAAACCGGAAGAATACAATCCTTTCAATAATGAAGCGTCATTATTATCTAAATTTTGTGAAAGAATACCCCCGAACGCAAGTTCAATAATAATCAATCATAACATAACAACCCTTAGTGAAGCTTTTTATAAATTAGAATCTTGTCATTGGACAAAAGAAGAAAATAATTATAATGATAGAAATACTCGAAACTATAGAACTGGAAATAACAATAATAATTTTAACAACAAAAACTATAAAAAATATAATAATTACAATACAAATCAAAGATTTGATAGTAATTACAAAAACGAATCAGGAAATTCAAATAACTATAGGAATTTCAATAATAAAGGTCAAAACTTTTATAGAAACAATAATCAAAACTATAGAAACCAAAATGAACGAAATTATAGGCAACCAAATAGAAGTGGAAATTATTCTAATAATAATCGTAATCCATTTGCTACACAAAATAAAAAGAATGATCTAGAACCAATGGAAATAGATCACCTTACTCAAAATACAGCAAATTTTCAAACACCCGCCTCAACAGACCATTACCCTGCATAGATGTTCATATTCTTAATAAAAAACTTAGATTTTTAGTAGACACAGGAGCAGCTACATCTATTTTAAAAGAAAATATATTTCCAAGACATTATGAAAGTAAATTAGACAAACCAGTTATAATTAAAGCATTATATAATGAAAATCAAATAAATTCAAAAATAATTTTACCATTACCAATCGAATTTAATAAAAAAGAATCAACCATGGAATTTTTAATTACACCAATTACAAACAGTTCGTTTGACGGAATTTTAGGAAATAATGTCCTTATACCATTAGAAGCTGAAATATCATATTATACACATACTTTGAAAATAAAAAATACTATTATCCCATTAATGACAAAACCAAAGGAATACCCTTTAGATAGATACATTCAGGAATTATCAAATACACAAATAGATTTATGTGGTATTGATGTAGTTTTACAAGATTTAACTGATAAACTAACTGAACATTATATGAACAAAGAAGAAAAGAAAGCTCTGAATCAAATATTAAAAAATAATAAACAATTATTCTATAGCGAAGGAGATATCTTAACTAACGTAAAAGAAGTAACACACAACATTGAAACTAAAAGTGATAAACCAATATATTCACGACTATATAGATATCCAGAAGTACATACAAAAGAAGTCGATAAACAAATAATCGAAATGTTAGATCAAGGCATAATAAAAGAAAGCAACAGTCCATATAATGCTCCTATCTGGGTTGTACCCAAAAAGATAGACAATTCAGGACTTAAGAAATGGCGAATTGTTATAGATTATAGAAAACTTAACGAAGTAACCGTGGAAGACAAGTTTCCTATTCCAAACATTGAAGACATTTTTAGTAAATTGGGAAGATCCCAATATTTTACCACATTAGATTTAGCGAAAGGTTTCCATCAGATATTGGTGAATCCTAAAGATAGGTATAAAACAGCTTTCTCAACAGCAAACGGTCATTACGAATTTAATCGGATGCCATTTGGATTAAAAAATGCCCCCGCAACTTTTCAACGAATGATTAATCACGTATTAGAAGGACTTGTAGGAAAAATATGTGTGGTCTATTTAGACGACATTCTCATATTTAGTACATCATTTGAGGAACATATTTGCTCAATTAACAAAGTATTTAAAAAACTTAACAATCACAATTTAAAAATACAAATAGATAAATGTAAATTTTTTAGCAAGGAAACCGAATATTTAGGGCACGTTATTACTACAAACGGAATTAAGCCAAATCCAGAAAAAATAAGAACAATTGAAAAAATACCTATTCCTGGTACAACAAAACAAATAAAATCTTTTCTAGGTCTAACAGGTTATTACAGGAAATTTATTAAAGATTATTCAAAGGTAGCAGTACCTATGACCAAATATCTTAAGAAAGGAGCAAAGATAAACATTAAAGACCCAGAATATATAACAGCTTTTGAAGAACTTAAATTGCTCATATCTAATGACCCCGTTTTAAAATATCCTGATTATACAAAGGAATTCGTGTTAACAACTGATGCATCAAATTATGCGATCGGATCAGTCCTTTCACAATCAAATCACCCATTATGCTATGCATCTCGCACCCTCAATGAACATGAACGCAGATATAGCACTATTGAAAAAGAATTATTAAGTATTGTTTGGTCAACAAAATATTTTAGACCATACCTTTACGGTCGCAAATTTAAAATACAAACTGATCATAGACCTTTAATTTGGTTAAGTAACCTTAAAGAACCAAACTCAAAACTCCAAAGATGGAAAATAAGTTTAAATGAATATGATTTTGATATTGAATATTTAAAAGGAAAAGAAAATCGCGTAGCAGATTATCTTAGTAGACTCGAAGTAAACGCAGTCAATAGAAATGAAGATTCAACATTAGCCACAATTCATAGTGGAACAGAGGAAAGAAATGATCACATAGGAATTTCAGAATTACCTACAAATATGTTTAAGCATCAAATAGAAATTATAGAGTCAGACAATGAAGGTAAAGATATAAAATATATATATAAAGGTATAAGAAGACTCACTATTAAATCAAAAGATATAGGTGAATATTTTACTGAAGCATTAAGGGAATTTTTACCTGATCACGGAAATGTGGCAGTATATTGTCCAAGTGATACTTTATTTTGCAAAATTCAGGAAAAATATGTTGAGCTTTACAGCAATCAAAGTAAGCTAAAATTACTGAGATGCATTACTCTTTTAAAAGATTTAAGTAATACAGACGATGCGTTGAATCTCATTCAAAGGATTCATGAACAATTTAATCACAGAGGAATACAAGAAACATATCTTGAAATTAAAAATGAATATTATTTTCCAAAATTAAGAGAAATAATAAGAAGATACATTAACAATTGTACTGTATGTCAAACAGCAAAACATGATAGAAGTCCAGAAAAAATAAAATTTGAAATGAGCAAAACTGCACTTAAGCCAAACGAGCTAATACACATGGACATTTATATTCCAAGTAAAGATATTTACTTTTTAACAATTATAGACAAATTTACTAAGCATTTGACAGCCTTTCCCATAGCTAGTAGAAACACTCATAAAATTATTGAGCAACTTAAACTTAGAAATTCTATATTAGGCAAACCCCAAGAAATAGTTTGCGACAATGCGTTTAATAGCCTAGCATTTAAAGAATATTGCAATGAAGAAGGAATTAAAATAAAACTCATAACCCCAAATCATAAGACAGGAAATTCAGATGTAGAAAGAGTGCATGGTACACTTAATGAACATATAAGAATATATAATGCACAAGAAGAGAAAAAGAACATATTAAACCTAAGAGAAAAAGTAATAAAAGCAGTTAGTATATATAATTGTACAATCCATTCAACAATATTAAGAAAACCTATAGATTTTATTCAAAACAAAATAAAAGTAGAAGATTTAGAAGAGATAGGAAAAAGGATCCAAACAGTTAAAGAAAATAATATTAATAAAAGAAATCAAAATAAAGCAGATTTTATTGAACCAGATTTAAAAAAAGACGTTTACGTAAAAGCTGACGTAGTAAGAACAGCAAAGAAGATAGCTGCAAAATATAAGAAGACCAAGGTAGAAAAAATTGATAATAAATATTATGCAAATAATAAAAAATTACATAAAACCCATTTCAAAAGAAAATATAAATATCAAAGTAGTGATAATAATAATTTAATCTCTTTACAGCCAAAATGAAAACCATAACTATAATTGTATTATTCACTTTTACCATAGTGAAATCAGAATTTTTATTACAAGAAATTCATAATCAAGCAGGATATATAATTATAAAACAAGAACCCATTGAATTAATCGAAAAATATGATAAAATACTCCATATTATTAATTTAGAAACTTACAATGAAATTATTAAACAAATTGAATTTTCTATAGAAACAGGCTATAACAATTTTCAAGACTTAAGATTAAAAAGATTAATGACAGAAGCTTTAGGAGATTCTAAATCCAAATTACACAGCATACTTCCTTATTCAAGACAAAGGAGAGGATTAATAAACATGGGAGGTAACGCACTCCATTTTCTTTTTGGAGTGATGGATAATGATGAAAGATTAGAGATTGAGAATCATTTAAAAATAATTGAAGAAAACAATATGAATGCTATGACAGAATTAAATAAACAAATAGGTATAAATACGCAATTCCAAACAGAATTAGAAACAATGGCAGACCGTATAAACAAACACCAGTATATATTAAGAAACTTTATTAATTCCACAGAAATAAAACAAGAAAATCTAGCTAAGAGCATATTATCATTACAAATAAATACAGATATAATGCTGTTAAACAATGAAATAGAAAAATTACAAGACAATGTAGTCTTTTCAAGATTAGGAATTCTAGGGAGAAATATCCTAACTAAAGAAGAAAATGAACGATTCAATATAACCATTAATAAATTAAAATATATTGAGAGCAGCCTATTAACTAGAAATAACAAATTAGTTTTTGCTTTAAAAATACCAGTATTTACAAATAAATGTGAAAACATAATGATTCTACCTATACCAAACGATCAAGGACTTGAAGTCGAAATATCAAAATACAACTATATAATTTGTAACAAAACATTATATGAAAACAATGAAATTAAATATCTTAAACATTTAAAGAAAAGTCCAATATGTATTCAAAACCTATATAAAACAAAATATGAAAACTGTAAGATAAGATCAAATAAAGATCAAGAATTAATAGAATTAGAAGATGGACTTGTATTAACAAAAAACTTAGTAGAAACAAGTCTAAATGAATATTGTAACAATATTGAATATAAAATTATTAAGAATAACCTTTTACATTTTAAAGATTGTAACATTAAAATAAATGCAACTTTATATATAAATCGAAAAGAAACTTTTAAACAAAATATTATAATTCCATTATATAAAACATTAAACATTACAAAAATTAATGTTACATTAGAAGATATACATATAAATCAAATTGAAAATTTGAAAGAATTGCAAGCAATAAGATACCAAAACAATATAAAACATGTTATATCATATACTAGTATAGCAATCATAATTATTATAATTGCAATTTTATTATTATATTTTAAACGTCGAGAAACCCATAAATTTAAAATTGAAAATAGAATTATAGATACTCAGGAGAGCATCAAACTTAAGGGGGGAGGGGTTACATTATCAGAACACCCTCACATAACTTTGTAATAATATTAAGCACCCTATCATAACAAAGTATCTTTATATAAACAAAATGTAATGCTCACACATTGATTCATAATTTCATCTCATAGCGGATGATGATATCCGATATTATAAATATCATAACAAAGTATCTTTATATAAACAAAATGTAATGCTCACACATTGATTCATAATTTCATCTCATAAGCGGATGATGATATCCGATATTGTAAATACCATATCAGCACTTTTTGCCTTCAGTAACTTGTGTGCCCAAAGCATCTTAAATAATTCTAAAAGAATTCTTGTGTCAGCAATAATAAAAGACAAAGGAAAGCAAACGATCTTCAGCCGAAGATAGATTTGCTTAAGTAAACATTTTATAAGTATAAAAAGGGTTTCATCGATCAATGAGAGTTCAGTTCACAGTTGTCATTCTACGTATAGCCTAAGATTTCCCCCCACCAGTGGTAAGGGATCTGAAGCTTTGATTTAATAAATAATATTAAGTTTAATATACATTGAATGCGTTTTATTTAATTGTTGATTGTGATCTTCTGCGATCACAAAAATATATTTTTTATTGAAATAAAGAATCGGAAACGAAATTGCTCGCTAGCAAATTAACTTTCATAGTAGTTTTTATTTCAAAGGATATTTATCATTTTTATATCTTGATACTAAAAATAAAAAACAAAAAAGAGGAAAATACCAAAATACAAATAATAATTAAAGTAAAATAAAAGAGAAAATATTAAATGAAATGTTTCGTTGACGTAGGTAGGTACTTTTAAGAACATAACAAACGAACGAAAACACGCTAATCCCTTAACGATTGATGTATGTAGGTAATTGACGAACAAGAAGGATATACATATAACCATTGCCATAAAGTATATTTATTTAACGGTTTATTGTTTATGTCTGCCATTGCACAAACACATGTTTTCACAATATTAATTAGAACACAAAAATAAAGCTTATAGCAGTTAAATACCAACTACTAGCTGGTGAAAATAGTATAGACAGGTCAATGGTAGGTTATAGGTATTTATTAGACACCCTGGTTTTTGTTAACAGTCACGAAACAAATTTTCTATGCCCGACTTTAACAATGAGAAAGCTTGTTATGACAAAAGGCTTAAAATAAACACCAACATTATCAAATACATTAGAAAATTTGTACTTGTGGATATGTGTGTAGGTTTTTGATGTGAATTTATTGAATAATATTTCATAAAGGAGAATATAAGCTAGAACTAGAATTCAAGTCATGAAATTAGTTGAAATAGGAACTAATAATTGTATAAGTTTTTTTGGAGTCGAAAATTAAGTGTAATTCTAAATGTTTTTGGTAATTTTTGAATACTAAAAGAAAATCGATTATGGGGTTTCATGTAGTGTGTCATACAAAGAGACCTTTACAGAGAACTTAAGTGATATTTGTAATAATTTGGCCCTATTTTTTCAATCAAATTTTGCTGATTTAAGAAAAAATTATGGTCAAGATTTTAATAATTTTAATTCTAATATAAATGCTGGTAGCTTTTGTTTATATAAAGATGATCTCTCAGCTTTATGATCTCTTTATGATCAGCTTTATGATCTCTTTATGATCTCTGGACAACAGTTTCACCGCTGCACCAGATTGCATTCCTCCACTTCTTTTAAGATTTAGCAATTAAGAAGCCCCGCTGTGTTATATTTTCAACATGTCTTTGTGACAAGGTATATTTTTAAATACTTGGAAACATTCTCTGATTACTCCTCTGCACAAATCTGGATCTAAAGGATCTGTGGAAAATTATAGACCTATTGCTAAACTTCAGTTAATCCCAAAAGTATTTGAAGCAATTGTTAAAAATAAGCTGTATAGTTTAGTTCGAAATCAAATTTCCCAGCATCAGCATGGCTTTATGAGTGGTAGATCGACAGCAACCAATTTATTAATATTTACGAATTATTGTCTTGGTTGTTTAGAAAATCGCTTGCAAGTCGACATTATCTACACCGATTTTTTAAAGTCATTTGATCGTGTGCAACGCAATGTTCTTTAAAAAAAGACGTAGTCAATATAATTAAAATTGGCAATGTTTTATCAAATGAAATAGTAAACTTTTCAGGTATACCATAAGGCAGCCACGTTGGGCCACTCCTTTTAATTCTTTTTATTATTTGCCAAATTATATTTCTTATGCAAAGTGTCTCTTATATGCAGATGATCTCAGGATTTTTAGCTGTGTAAGATTTCCATTAGATGCCAGTAAAATTCAAACTGATATTGACTGCATTGTTAACTGGTGTACTATAAATGGTTTGTATTTCAAAAAATTCAGTATTGTTATATTTTTTTAGATACTAGACCCATTTAGTTATCTTTGACTATAAAATGAGTTTTTCGCTTCAAATTGACCATGTTATTTCTGGAGTTAACGCGATGTTGGGTTTTATTTCTAGAAGTTCTAAATCTTTTGAAGATCCATATACTCTAAAAACCCTTCATTTATTCCTTGTCAGACTTTTGCTGGAGTATTGTTGCATTATATGGAATCCCTTTGCTCAATCAAGTATCCTTAGGATTGAAAAAGTTCAGAAAAGATTTACCAAATTTGCTTTACGTAATGTTTTTAGAAATTAAGATATTCCATCTTATAAGACCAGGTGTATCTTAATTAATTTAAAACCTTTAGTGCTGAGAAGAAAACTATATTCGATATACTCGTTGCTTTCGATGTTTTAAATTCTAACAAATATTGTTCTACTTTCTTAAAATCTAAATTTTATTATTATTTGATTAAAATGTAGTCTCCATGAAGTCATGTTACTTGAAAGACGAAAATAAGCTGACAGACAACTTCTGCATTGCTCTTCAGGAAAAAATGTAATTGATTCAAAGTATTGTTCCAGATATACAGAGTAATTACTTGAATCATAACACGCTCAGTGATTGGGCTATTTTGGCAGCAAATAATGTTGATGTTGACGAAATTAATCCCAAGATACAACAGTTGTTACCAGGCAATCTGATGCCTTTTAAATCAATCGATATTGTTGTTAATTAAAATGATAGCGTTAACTATCCAATTGAATTTTTTTACTTCACTAGATATACCTGGAATGCCACCACATATTTTTCGATTAAAGATTGCTTCGCCTATTATTCTTCTGCGTAATTATGCAACGATACAAGTTTGGTCATCAAAAAAATCACCGAAATATTCTTGAAGCAACCATTTTAACTATGGAAAGTTTAAAGTAAGAGTGGTCCTGTTGCCACGTATTACAATGATACCGTCAGATTCTACCCTACCCTTCAGAAGGTTACAGTTTCCATTTCGTTTAGCTTTTGCCATGTCTATAAATAAGTCTCAAGGCCAAACAAAGTCCATTTGTGGTTAAGATTTGGAAAATCCATGTTTTTTCATGAAAAAAAGGATAACTAAAAATATCAAGCACCGATTAATGCTAAATTAAATCAAAATTAAAAGTATTTATAATTCAAAATAATAAATATTAGTGTTAGAAGATTTTAAACTATGTTCCCTACCTACCTCATTTATAATTTTAACTGTCAAATGTTATTTACTAAAAACTTTGCAGTATACTTATTTGTTACAAACTATAATAAAAATAATAATAAAAATAATAATAATAATAATAATAATAATAATAATAATAATAATAATAATAATAATAATAATAATAATAATAATAATAATAATAATAATAATAATAATAATAATAATAATTTTAAATTTAATTCTTTTGTACTGATTTTTGCTTTATACTCGTATCAAATGTACGAAAATTTTGATCAATTGTGTTCAAAGTCCTTCCCCTACAAATCCCAAACCAGTAGATTTTTATACCAGCTTTAACGTTTCCGTCTTCGATCTTAAATAATAATTTCATTGTAATAAGGGGTAACGGTAGTCATGAAGGTCGTTATGTTTTTTTTACAAATGACATCTATATTTAAAAAATCATGGCGGTGCCCATTATGTTCTCTCATTGTTCGCCTTTAATAGTTTACAACAACGTAAAATAACAAACAACTTTAGCCAGAGCAACGCGTGGCCGGGTCAGCTAGTAAGTACATTATATTTATTGACTTAAAATGAAGGAAATTAAGCAAACTTAAATTCGTTTAGGAAAATTATGAATAAAAAGCTAGTCCAACACCTAAAATAAACATTAAATTTCATGATTTTGACGATTTATAAAAGCAACGTCATATTAACAACTCCAAAATAAACTACATTTTGGAATTAATTTTGTATAACTCATGTTTTAGCTAAAGTAAAAAAAACGTATAACTCCACAATAAGGCCAAATCTAAAACAAATCCTTTTACTGTCTGGTTTTTATTGCTTGACATTTTTATTTCAATTACTGTTCCAGTTGAATTTTTAGCGGATGTTAAAATTTTTTGTTTTCTAAAATTTTCCAGCTACAATTATTTTTTTTCAGCAGGAAGTTTTTGATAAATACAGTTTTTTCTTTTTAATTCATATAAATAATTATGTTGACTATAAAATGTGTACAATAAAATCAAAGCCGACGTAATTTTTGGTTTTGAGATATTTGAGACCTACTTTTGAATTGTTTTTGAAAGTCCTTTCTGTATATTTAATTGTGACCTTGAAATGCCAAAAAAATGTCCACTTAATCAATTTTACAAATCAAACCAATTACAATGACTTCAAAAATGTAAAGCTTAAAAAAATATATAATTTAATCTACATTTTGTAACATTTATACAAAACCCTTCCAAAGATTCTTTTTCATCCTGTAGCACTTACGAATAATAAGGCTCTCATCTTTCCGACAAAAATGAATTTGCTTAACATCTTCATAATGTCGCCATATTTATACTACACTACTACCCCTAGAAAGGTTTACTCATTCCAATTCGCTACTTCAAAATTTAAGTTAGTATAAACCATTATGTTTTTCAAAAAGTCAAAATAAATAAACAAGCACAATAATTATGTCTCCTTGGGGTTGTAATTAATTTGTCACATAACAGTTTTGACTTTGATCCTTGTTTTTGTTGTTATACTGAGGAGTATCTTGGTAAGTTGCTATTTCAATTGGAGTTCGAGTGACATGAGAAATGTTCTAATTTTTCTGAAAATTTATTTTTGGCCTTTTGACAAAATGTCAAGGGTATCCAAGTAGAATATTTTTTTTCTTTTACAATAACATGACGTCTTACTATATGCAATGCACAACACATTGGACAAGTTCTTAAGAAGACCCAAACAACAAAATATTATTAAACAACATGCATATGTAAAGAAGACGAAACACATAGCTATGTTCCTGCTATACACATCATAATATCCCCAGACATAAGATACCTTCCGCCGGTGTTTCTAGGAAATTATTATTCTGTGCTAAGTGCATATAGCCGAGTCGAGTCAAGTCGAGTATTAGACTCGTCGTCGTTAGGTATAGCTATCGAACGCGCATGGATTGATTTATGGCTTGAAATTGAGGAGAATCAGGAAATTATATTTCTTCCCCTCTTTCGTCTTTGATGCCTCAATTATATAATTTTGTTTTTGTTTTCATTTTTTTTTTAAGTTCAGCTGCTAGGTATGAGTATTTATGCATATGGCGCTTTGTCGGTAACTTTAGTTAGCATTTCCTTCTTCTTCTTTTCATACAGAATGTTGTATAACCCTTAGGCATCCAGAGAAACTATGTGCGTACAGTACATGAATACGAATGAGCATTGAGCATACAATTCATAGAAGCTTGAAGGTGAGTTTCAACAAAAATTATGAACAAAAATATACCTACTGAAAAAGACAAAAAGACCTTCTTCAGAAGATTCACATCTAATGTTTTATGTGTGGTCAAAGCTAACAAAGTTGTTTTAATGTAATTTTTACTAGAATATAAAATTATGTTTATGTTTGAAAAAGTTTATTACATATTACGATGTTTTGAACAAGATTTGTTACTGCGATAAGATCATGTGAGCCTAGTTTACTAAAGTTAGGTTTCCGAAATTGTCTAAATTTCAGCAAATATTAACGAAATGTGGGTATGTATAAAGATGGTTTAGTAATTTGACTAAAGTTCATTCGTTCCAACACATTAAAAAAAGGCTGGAATGGGCCCACACTGATACCTCCCATTCGTGTCCGTCTGTAGATATTTATAAAAGATTGACGTCAATGTCTTTCTTTGTTTTCAGATTACTTGAGTTAAAAACCATTTTTTATAAATGTTTTTTTTTTTCATTTTAATTTTCAGCTCAAGAAATATTTCGAAGATTGAAAGCTTTTAAATGAACGTTAGCACGGCCTTCGCAGCAATGGGTCCACTGATGATCTCATGATTTATCTCACCGAGCAAATCTTTACATCGTTTTGGAGAAAGTAAGATTATTGTACCTGATATTTAAAAAGCATTTGATAGGGTTGGCATCAGGCTCTTCTATCGAAAATGCGTGCTTTCGAATTTCATGTATCCCTCCTTCATTGGATTAGTAATTACTTTTCGGGTCGTTCGATACAACTAGTATTGGATGAGTTCAAGTCTGAAAACCACAAACAATATCTTGTGTGCCCCAGAGCTCTGTTCTGATCTTCTGTCTGCAAAATTTAATGCAATACATTGCTGACGATAGTAATCTTAGCTTTTTATATTCGTTTTCAGACTCATATCCCTGTTCTTCGGATGTGGAACTGCAACGACAAAATATGATAAGCTCATTAAATTCCGACCTAAACAGCATTGTAGGTACAATGGCGAATAAAGAACAACATGGAATTTAATGCTTCGAAAACTCAATTCTGTCTTGTATCGTAAAGCGCGATATACCCCCATTGCCATTATCCATATGGCACTTGCATCAATGAGACTGAAATCTCGATATTCTGGGTATGTGTGTCACCAACCACGTCTTGTGGAACGATCACATACGCGATGTCGCCAAAAATTCCTCAAAGGTGTTAGGGTTTCCTTAGACCATGCAAGACATTTTCCACCCCTTCTGATCTGGCTGTTATCTATACGTCCAAAGGTTAAGTATAACAACCGTCTCTGGGCTGGTGCTCCTCCAACTTACTTAAACCTCTTGGATAGTATTGAACGTAGAGCATTTAAATTGATTGGTGATAATATCATCATTATTTTAACAGTGTATGCTCTAGAAAAATAGCCAACTGCATTCCTTCACTAAAACAGTTCCACCGTAATACTCAAGCTTCTAGGAATACTTATCAGTATACCCTAGAGCCCAACTTCTATCGTACTGCTAAATACAGAGATTCGTTCTTTTGCCGTACTACGCGAATGTGGAATCACACTCTTTCCTAGTCATTGAAATATTTATGAATTCAAAACCATATCATTAAAAGAAAAACAAATATTCGAGTCGAAAATCATTGTTTATTTTGCAAGAAAACTGTGAGCTGGATTTTTCTATACATTTTTTTGAAATGTTAAAAAAAGATTTTTTATAAATTAAATTTAATTTAAAGCCAATATAGTTCTTTAAGTCAAAAATCAACTTTTACCAATTTTTAGTATTATTCACTTTGGTTTATCCAACAATCTTAACAGATTTCAAAATAGTTATTCTTAGATCCAAAATAACTTTATAGCTAATATCGTTTTTGAGTTAGAAAAAACAGTTAGATAAATTTTTAATTCCAACTTATTAACTTTCCAAAGGAAGTTATTGTAATCGGTCTGATTTGTCAAATTGAAAATTTTGACATTTCTCGACGTTTCAAGGTCCCTAGAGTTTAATTAAATTTATTAGAAAGATGTCTGTGCGTGTGTGTACGTACGTTCGTACGTTCGTCGTCCATAGCTCAAAAACCAGTAGAGATATCGGCTTCACATAAATTTTGTTATACCTAAAGATAATAATGCAGAAAGATGCAGAAAGGGATCTCAAAAAAAATGAGGTGTTGTTTTTTTTACCAAAGCAATTTAAAAAAAGGTGACAATTTTGGTTAACCCAAAATATCCAATAGCGCTATTATAAATCAAAAAAACTGAAAAAAAAAATAATTATCGCCTCGAATATTTAACGAACCAAAGATGATTCTTCCTCCAAAATAATTTTAGGCAACGAAAAATAACGTTTTTGACATTTGGTAAAACTTTGAGAAAAATCCTAAAAAAAACCTTACTTACAGTTGGTAAAAATTGATTTGACTCAAAATCTTTTCAAAAATTGGAGATATTTTTTAAGCAACAAAAATTGACAGACTGGATGGGAAGTTATCAGTGTAGGTCACATCCCAGGCTCTTTTTTCTATTTAGTATCACAACACAATGTATATTATATAAAATTTAATTGAATTTACAACAAAGTTTTCACTTTTTTTTTTATTTTTGGAAAGTCCTTTTTTCATCTTTCGTATCTCCTCCGGTAATTTAAAACACATCCTGAAACTTCAAATATCTTGATTTTAACTGACAGTGATTCTTACATAAGTTAAAGTCCCTCCAAAAACATTGCTAATTTGATTTAACGTCTCAAATATATGCACAAAAAAAACAGCTTATAAACTTCAATTTTTGTTTGTATATTTTTTTAAATTCTTTAAATGACAATTCCGTTTTCAAAGAATATCATTTGAAATATGTACTTGCTAGCTAGTTTCAGTATTTCTCAAAACTCATTTGTTCTGAGCTTGAACTACTTTCCACAAAAGACACTTTTCTCTCATACCTTTATAAATGGATCTTTGGTTTTCTTTTAAGAAGAAAAAGGTAGTTCTTGCCAAAAAGGTGCACTTGACCAAAATTTCTCAGGATGAAATAAAAAAATATGACTTAATAAAACAAAAATAAACACCCAAATAAAAAACAGAGAAAAATAAACAAACGGAAAACATTAATGCCGCCACTTGCTGACAGCAAAACAGGCATTTTTTTTTATTTATAACCTGCAAAAATTACAAACTACCATCATAAGGGCATATAAAAATTACATATACCTATCTATAAACCTCACCGCAGCCCTGCCAATCAAATGACGAAAACTAGGTATACCTATATCAAAATGCCGCTTTCATCCTTACCAATGAATATAGGGTCTATTGAATGCGGTAGGGTATATGATATCCTCCTACTCCTGACATTGAGTTTTTTGTTTGTAGATATTCAGTTAGAGGTAGATACTTCTATATCTACAGCTTAATATAGATACTTATACTCAACTCACCAGGTTATTTGGTGCATCAGCCAGCAAAGAGAAAAAACTCTATCTTACCGACATGTAACTACGAGTATATGAAGTATACATTTTTATCTGTAGCCCAAAAAAGGGAGACGATAGTTTTTCATTTGACGAAGACGACACTGTCCCTGATGATGTAGCTGATACTTCATCAGGATGATGTGAAATCTTTGTGCACATCACTGCCAGTTCAAGAAAAAAAGAAACTAAACGTATGTAGGTATAACACAAAAATTGAGACATGTTCTACTCGGCACCGTGACAGGACTTGTGTAATAATAACTCGATGACGATGCTGCTGCTACTCCTAAACAACGTACTACCTGCTGGCTCAAGTTGTAATTCTATAAAGTACAAACATCTCGTATATATTTATGTGATGCATGTCCTGCCGCTATACAGACAGACAGTGACTTGACTATATACTCTTGTTTCATATAAATTCTCATTCGCATTCGGAATCGTCATAACTTCAAGACTTTGAAAAGATTAAATATAGATATTTCATATTCGAAATCAAATCGTAAAAGTAGATGATAAAAAGATACATTATCTTGACTTGAAATGAGACAAGTGAATCGGACATATGAGAGATCATGTCCCCATCAAGCTGAGAGCATGATGCGATATAACATTGCACAGTGTACAAATGGATGTTGGATCTTATGGATATGTATGGATGATGATGACGACGATGACGATGACGAAGACGATGATGGAAGGAGCTTGATGGTTTATGAATAATGCGCATTTGTGGATTCCTTTTGCTAAGATGCGATGTGATGCGATGCGATGGCTGATGCATGAATCTAGAAGTTCGTATACCTATGTATATGTACGTACATAAGTAGTATTTTGTATAAATTTATATCGGTTGATTGATGTTGTGCTCTGAATATTGTGTATTAGTTGATTTTTAATTGTATTTTTATGAGGCAATAAATATGGCGACTTTTGTTTTATATTTTTGAGTTTCAACAAAGGCGATGAAAGCAGAAAAATAAAACATACGTTTTTTAGATATAATTCTGTAAGAAATTCTGTAAGACAATGTTTTAATAAAATTTATACTTTTTGATGAAAAGATACTAAAATTTGTATTTTTAAGGCGAATTTAGGAATTAAAGCCTTATACAGATTAAAACATCTTTGGAATTCGATACGCATCAATTGTATTATTTGTCTATATCAAAGGATAGAATGAGTCTTTATGGAAAATTTAATACACCAGTTATATCTTCAGTTGTTGTTAAGTGACACAAACGATTTCGTTTCTACACTAAATTATAAAAAAAACCTCACTTTTCTCCTTAGATTGACCATTGCCGGTAGATAAAAAATCGACTTCAGTTTTGTAAACTGAGCATACATATAATTTTCAATAATTTTTTAGCGAACAATTTCGATGCCTTTGTTAAAGCGTTTATTGTTTCATTTTTAGTAATGGCGCAGTTTGAACTTGTTTAACGTAAAAAGTTGTCGACTTTAAAAGTGGAACTTATCTATTCAAAATAAAACGTTTAATTGAAGTTTTTGTTGTTAGGTTTTGTTGGCGCTACAGACCTGGGCCTCAACCAACATGCATCTCCAGCCATCTCGGTCCCTATAGCTAGCTGTATACAGTTTCACACGCCAAGTTGGTTGAGGTCTTAACCCACCTGCGTGCGCCACCTGATTCTTGGTCTTCCTCTACTGCGCTGTCTCTCGAGATTGGATTAGAAGACCTTCCGGTTGATGTTGTTGATGTCTATTCACTCTACATGAACAAGCTATCTAAGTCGTATGGACTTTTATTCTTTTAACCAGGTCAGTGTCGTTGTACAGCCTGTACAGTACAGCTCGGCGTTGTATCTTCTTCTCCACTCTCCATCTATGCAGACGGGACCAAAAATCACGCGAAGAATTTTTCTCTCGTAGCATCCTAAGACGCTCTCATCTTTCTTTGACAGGGTCCAGGCCTCAGCGCCATAAATGAGAACCGGGATGATGAGTGTCTTATAGATGGTGATTTTAGATGCTCGAGAGAGGACTTCACTACTCAATTGCCTTCTAGTTCTAAGTCCAAAGAAGCCGCGATTTGCAAGAGTTATTCTTCGTATGATTTCAGCGCTGGTGTCGATGTCTTAATTGTATAGCGGTGCCTAGGTTAGGTTAGGTTAAAGTGGCTGTTGGTTGGGAAGTCCAAAACACTTAGACCAAAATATGGTCCGTTGTGATACCACATGGATCAGTTGATCAGCTTAACTCGTTGAACCAATTGGAGCTTCGAATGAAGCGTAGGAGACAAATAATGTCAGAATTTTTTAGATCGCTGGTATCGATAAGGCACGGCATGTGCACAGAAGATGAGAGACCGTCTCTTCTTCTTCTTCGTCCATGCAACTCCTACAAAAATCATTTGCAGGGGCTCCAAGTCGAATAGCATGCCTTCCTATTAAGCAGTGCCCAGTCAGGACACCTATAACGTAGCTAATGTGCAATCTACTCAGAGAGTTTAATTGTTTTGACCGCCTGGCGCTAAGATTAGGCCAAATTAGTTTAGTCGCTACACAGGTGGTGGTGTTATTCCACATTAAGTTTGTTTTCTCTATGATATCTTGCTTTAGCATGAGTTTACATGTAGCTAAGGGGATGCCTATGCTAGCATTGTGAACCAGCAGAGGTAAAGTTGTTCCGCTTTTTGCAAGTTTGTCAGCTTTGCAATTTCCCATCGTCTTTCTATGTCCTTTTTTGCTTGGTCTTGCCTCATTGCCACTAAACCGATCTTCTGACATCAAGCTTTAATCTTCCAATTATGTCAATACCATCGGCGTATCCGAGTATTTGTGTTTCTAATGTTGACGGTTGAATTTTGCACAATTCTTTCCAGAACGAAGTTGAAGAAGTCGCATAACAGAGCATCGCCTTTATCATCGTCAAACATATTTTCCGACCTTTATAAAGGAGCGCGCATTCTGCACAAATGGATAAGTTTGACGAAAATGCCTAAAACTAATGAAATTGTTTACTTATAAAACTATTTACTGAACCCAATGATTAATAAAAGTTTTTTGTTTCTAGTTTCATGTATACAAGTTTTGTTTATATTTCAAAATTCAGGATATACAAATTACAGAACCCCGATTATTTCGTGCATCATCTTAATGCAAAACGTGATTAAAATATAAATTAAACTAAAAAAGTTGTGAAGAAATTGTTCAAAAACTTTTAAGTATCTAACAAATTGTACGTTTTATTTAAAAAAACAAAGCAAACAGACCGAGAAAATTTTAAAGCCATATTTTGAACTGCAAACAATAAGGTACCAACTCTCTGAAAATCTCATTTTAAAAAATGTAGTATTTTACATAAAACCCATTAGTTTTTTTTTACAATATATGCTCAATTCTTTGTCCAGACATTAAAACAAAAAAACCCTAATGGCTAAATTAAAACTCAAAAACCCCATAAACCACACAAAATGTGTCTAAAACACAATAAACTCAAACTCTTATACGACTTTATGGTTATACCTTTGGGTTTTAAGAAATCTGTTAATTCTCACCGCAAATATTTTTGTTGAAACAAAATTGCTTTTTAAAATCAAAACTATAATAAGCTACATTTATCAAAAATCTCAGCCAGCCATACATTCCATTATAGAAGAATTCTTTCCACAAACTCCTAGAAAACAATCTGAAGAACAAAAAATACACCTCCCTGAACAAACACTAGAAGATTTCATCGACAAGTAGTAAGTTAATATGTAGTAGTATAAAGTGGAGGGTAAGAAATCATTTTTGAAATTAAAAGTCCAAATCATAGTTTCCACAGGCACACAAAAAATGTCCTCCACAAAACACCCAATCCATATCCCTTATACCTTATACAGTATACAGCGAGGTATAGTCTCTTTGGCATGCCAGGCGCTTGTTTTTACCAAAACTAACATTTACCATATAACATAAAGATATAGAGTACGTATACCGTAGCAACCCAACACCAAGGACTTTATATATGCCTGATGACGATGATGATGATGATGATGATGATGGGGTATATGTTAGGTTGTGCGATATCAGTAGCGCATACTAATGCTATACATCCATCAGTAGGTTTGGGCGAAGAAGAAAACCCGTTTCGCCCCCATGAACAAAAGTTACAATATTTTTCAATTAGAACTTATTCTGATGAAAGTAATTCGATTATTTCACTCGGACGACGACGACGATGTCGACGACGACAACGACGACGATGTCGAGGATGTCGACAATGGAAAAATAGCTATGGTTTGACTAGGTATACTACCTATATGCTGCCGACAAGGATGACGATGACTACAAAAACAACGACAATGTCGACAACGCTCCGACGACGACCACGATGACGACGAAAAATGTGCAAAAGGATTCTTATAAAGCATAGGCCAGTTAATGTTTGAGTCGTATATACCGCTGGCTGTGTGTGAATGTATGGCAGAAATCATTTTGATCATAATGGTTCTATAGTGTTGGCTTCTTATGTTAGTTGAATTGGAAGGACAGACCATAGACCAAGACCATTGATTCAACCAAGTGCAACATCACCGCATTTACAAAAAGGTTAGTGCTTTGAAAATAAAAGAACTTAGCTTCTTTTTTGTACTTGGTCTATAGGTATATGTATGTATATATCAGACTTTTCTAGTTATACGGATATCTGAACTTATTCAGAACTACAATCGCAACTTTGAAGCCATTCGTATCAAAGAGGAAATTTGTATACACTGCTGTGTCTTAGCTATTCACCAAAAAAGAGGCTTTAAAGTGTGCTTAAATTCTAATTATTAATCATGAGAATTTTCTAAAAATAATCTTGTGATGTACCATAAGCTTAATTTCAAATAAGTTTCCTAGGTTTTGAAATTATTCTTCCTGTTTCGCAGTTGTTGAAAATCTTTACTTACAACTACTTCCATTATTGTTAATGAATATGTACATACATATGTTTCAAATTGAATTTATGTTAAATCAAACTAGTTTTGGTCCAAGGACGGAACTTTGAATCTTGTAATTATTAATTTGTTTCTAAACCATGTTTTTCGTAAAGGTAAACATTCCAAGATTGTATCTGATGTTCATTATTAACGTAACGTCAATTTAACATTTATTTCAAATCCTAAAGGAAAGACATTTGCGACATCAGCAACCATCATTGAAAAACTGTTCCGTATTGAATGCAAGGAAATCAGATTAGAATTCAACATTGGAAGCAAAACTGACAATTGGGTATATGTGCAAGAAAAATGGAAAGCCTTTACTGAACCGATTTTGTACTGAACTTTAAAATAAAAAAACCCCGCTCTTCATTAAAAAAAATTTTATTAATGATTCAAAATTTCAAAAGAAAATATATTTTACCCTACAGGACTGTTTCTATAGAAGTATTGGGTAGAAAACTTACACTTTTACTATAAAACTAAGGCATTAACAGGTATGGACCATTTTGTTCGGGTATATTTCAATGGAAACAATTATTATTTTGTTGGTTAAAGTTGTGAAACCTAGCACGTCAGAGGCGGGCATCTCTGATGGCTGGAAGGCAATATTGCCAATGGGTTTCAATTGGTATCCTTGTGGATATCAAGATGTGTGAACTGCGTTCTAGCTACCAGAACGTCTCGCCCTGCAGCGAAATCGATCAACCTGAATTCGTTGTCGGAGATGGTGTCGTGCAAGGTGTATCTCCCGATTGTGCCACCAAAGATGTCTTCTCTTCCTAGCTTGTCGTCAAAATCTCGTAAGACAATTTTAATATCATAACCAGGGTACTGCTCAAGGCTTATGTTGGCGAATTTAGCCTTGATGCGGATTGTCGTGATGCGCTCGCTCACACTGTTGAAACTCAAGACTTTTTGCCTGAGTCTAGTTTCTACAACAAATCCACACCCAAAAAGACGCTGTCTTTGTTCTCGTTAGCAGTCTCCGAACATCGCAGACTTTTAGTTTGCGTTTGCCCGGTCCATCCCATCGTACTTCTTGGATGGCGATAATATCTGCCTTGCAGCAGTTTAGGGCTTCCTCTAATTGTTTGGCAGCACGTGATCTGTTAAAGGACCTAACATTCCACGTACAGATCCGAAGTTCGTTATCCTTATTTCGTTGCGTTGGTTGTCAACAGTAAATCCGTCCGTATCCGAGGCCGATGGCACAACCCCCAAGCTGGAAGGCCAGATCCTTAGTATAACTCCAAGGACGGGGAGCAAACAAAACACGAAAACTTATAAAAAACTGATAAGAAATGGGTTTCGACTCAAGTATTAAGGCCGT